>OY756247.1:24917162-26261762 GCA_963576845.1 Megachile leachella | reverse complement strand
TCCCTCCTGCAACATCGTGATCGTCCCTCCCGCCTCTCTTAACCACCCTCGTAACGGTAACGGTTTCGTCGAAACGTCCACTCGTTGCAATCTCGCTTTTCCCTGCGGGACGAAGATCTGGAACTGCAGTTTGTCGACCCACTTCACGAGATCGTATCTGACTCTCGAGCCTCTCTTTTCCCTCCTCGTTCCTTCGTTTTACCCGTTCTATGCTTCTCTTCTCTCTGTCTCTCTTTGGTTAGTCTCTCTCCCTCTTTGAGCTTCATTCTACATCGCCGCGGCACGATTGTTAAGCACATCCCCCTCGTTACAGAAGATTTAACGATATAGCATTTCTTTTTCTTCTAACCGTCGTCGCCCGAGGATCGATGATTCCTTGGTGAATGCTAGTTTGCTTTTATGCTGTTGGTGATTCTTGACGATGGGTGACGAATAGAAATTACGGTGCAAAGGATTTCCGATCGATGTCTTCGATCTGTTCTATTTAGATCGTAGCTGACTTTTCTTATGTCTGTGTGGGTGATAGTTTGTATAATTATATGGACAGTTTATATCGTGTGGTACATTGCGATGCTCTACCGCATGTTATAGGTATCTCGTGTTACCACAAGCTGTGTTGCGGGATGAATCTATAACGTGTCAATTGTGCCTCGCTTGAAATGCATCGTGCGTTGCATTTCCCACTTGTTGAATGCAGTGGGGTGTAAATTGGAGTGCTTCGAAATTCCACGTGGCGAATGTAGTATATACTGCATCTACTGTGTGTGGAGTTCATCAGGCATTGAATTTACGAGGTGTAAAATTTTCGAATGGGATGAATTCACCATGCGTTGAATTTACCACGCGTTGAGTTTACCACGCGTCGAGTTTACCACGCGTCGAATTTACTACGCGTCGAATTTACCACGCGTCGAATTCACCACGCGTCGAATTTACCACGCGTCGAATTCACCACGCATTGAATTCACCACGCGTGGAATTCACCACGCGTCGAATTTACCACGCGTGGAATTCACCACGCGTCGAATTCACCACGCATGGAATTTATCACGCGTCGAATTCACCACGCGTCGAATTTACTACGCGTCGAATTTACTACGCGTCGAATTTACCACGCATCGAATTACCACGCGTCGAATCCCTTACGCATCGAATTCACCACGCGTCGAATCTCTCATGCGTCGAATTCACCACGCGTGGAATCCCTTACGCATCGAATTCACCACGCGTGGAATCCCTTACGCATCGAATTCACCACGCGTCGAATCTCTCATGCGTCGAATTCACCACGCGTCGAAACCCTCAAGCATCGAATCCCTCACGCGTCGAATCCCTCACGGGTCGAATTAATCACCCATCGAATTTACCACGTACCCTATATTTTTAGCGAATTACCATATCAACCTTGTTCAACATTTACCATCGTCGTCAAATCAATTAAGACCCAGACAGTCCACCACACACAAAAAACAGAGTTTCTATGAAATTTTCTCTAATAGAAAGAACCGTAAAGTGGACCCATATCGCAGTTATCGTTCCGCAGAGCAATTCAGCTTTGATAAGGAGACCGCTTATGCAACCTGTCGCTCGAATTGCTCATTTAAAATTCCGATAAGACTGCATTCGTACACCGTTGACACGACTGTTGCACTTAGCATACTCGTTGCGGCTGATCAGCATACAAATCTCGCCGCTGAATTCGGATGCCTTAATAGCAGGAGATTCTATAAAACGGTCGTATTGGACTGCTATTTCACTAGCTATATTTCATCTGAATAATTTACTTTCAATAAAATGAGAGAGTTGGAGAAATATTTTAAGTCGGTTTCCGCGATTTTATTACTATTTTATGAGGTTGGAATTAAAAATAGTACCGGATATTGGTCGAGGATATTGAAAGCAAGTTTCTTTGAAACGTTCTAATATTTCATTCGAAAGTAAATATGGCGGTAGTTAATATTAGATTTATTTGATTCAGTTTTTACTGTAGGTTCTTTTTTCTAGTAACGTCACATCTTTCCATATTAATAGACCATTGTTTGCTCACCTGTGAATTTCTTTTCTTCTCGAAGAAGACACTCATTTGCATACGCTCAATGGCAATATCGCAATTATGAGTTTAATTAATACCACGAACGCCAGTCCGCAGGTACGCGACACCGCACTTCCCTCGATTGTTGCTCCAAAGGCCACAGCTTCTTCTTATTAACATATTTCCACGTGACTTGGAGCCTAAACGTTCCATTTGTCGAATCTTACGGAGCATATTCGCGTGGGAAGTCGAAAAATGAACGGCAATCCACTTGCCGAGTAGAAACCAGGAGACCCGTATTCTTAATAACGTTCTAATAGAGTTAACAGCTCTCTAACGATGCGGTACGTCGAGTGTGACGCTTTAATAGCGTTAAACATGCCGGAGGAAAAAAAGTGGAACAGCAGAAACGTAGAGATACAGTCTCCATAATACGCATGGATCGCTGTGGCCTCTTCGGGGTAATTTAGCATTCAAAATTGCCGGATAAAATAGGACGCAGGAAAGAGGTAATAACGTAATAGAGAACGTGAGCGTGTGTTTCAAAGAGGTGTTGCGGTACGCCATTCAGTTTTTGCGTCTTAGATTGATTAACATCTTCTCACTGTATCGTGAGATTCTGAGCTCATCGGTCCATCATTGTTCTGCATCTCAATTTTGAAATTTTTCTTCTGTTTTAATTTTTTATAATTCTTTCATATTAGGTCAATCAGTTGGTCAAATAAAAATAAAGGTACAAAGAATATTCATGAAACTGTAACCACCTTTGTCAAAGAATTAAATAAACACACTACAAGTGGTGTTTGGAGGTACTTGATTTTTTATAATTCGTTCATATTGAGTCAATCAGTTGGTCAAATAAAAATAAAGGTACAAAGAATATTCATAAAACTGTAACCACCTTTGTCAAAGAATTAAATAAACATACTACAAGTGGTGTTTGGAGATACTTGATTTTTTATAATTCGTTCATATTGAGTCAATCAGTTGGTCAAATAAAAATAAATGAGCAAAGAATATTCATAAAACTGTAACCACCTTTGTCAAAGAATTAAATAAACATACTACAAGTGGTGTGTGGAGATACTTGATTTTTTATAATTCGTTCATATTGAGCCAATCAATTGGTCCAATAAAAATAAATGTGCAAAGAATATTCATAAAACTGTAACCACCTTTGTCAAAGAATTAAATAATCATACTACAAGTGGTGTTTGGAGATACTTTTATGTCATCAAAATATATGAAAGTCCCTACGTTTCATTTCGCTTCCTGAAGAGTATCAATATTTCCCGACACACGATACCGAATAAATAGAGCAGAAAAGGTCACCCATCCAATATTAATCTCTGCAGCTGTCTATCGAACAAATTCCATCCTTCCAGTGAAAGTGTTCCAAACTCGACTGCGAACTGGAGCACCAAGCTTCGCTTTCGTTCGTGTCCCGATAAAAAACATCTTCATGATTACTCTACACACATAGCTTCTTCACGGAACATTCTCCCACGTGTTCGGTCAAAGTGTAACCACGGAGCAGCAAAGTTACATCCTGGCAAAGGTTCGAGGAACGACGGGTCGTGACGGGGTCTTTGCTCGACAACCTTTTGCCCACCCAGGTCGTGGCTGCGGTTTTAGGTATATACAAGGGACGAGCTGTCGCGATACCGAACACGCTGCTTCCACGAGCTTCTCTAGCTTCACAATGCCGCTAATGCATGAGTTTCCTCGTGGAGGAGTGGGCAGTGGCGTAGAGAATGTCCGACACGCCAGACAGTTACGATCGAATTGTAAATCCACGTGTCACGGTTATGGCGGAACCGTTCGACGGCCACCGTCTTCGGGTTAATTGACAACGACTCCTCGATTTACCTTGTAACGCTATTTCTATGTTTACAGTTTTCCAAGTACCGATAGGTTATCGCGTTCACCGTTGTTCTTCCACGATAATTTGTCACGCGTTGTAATTACGTATGACCCTTCTCTGCCACTGTTGTACCACCAACTGATCTACGTTGCGATCATTGCACTTTCTATGTGTTTTATTTACTGTAGAAATGTTTGTAACGCATAGAATTTGTCGTACGAAATAATATCACATGTTATATTTGTCATGTGAACGTTATATTTGTATTTGTTGAACGTACCACACGTTGTATTTGTCGTACAAAGTAATACCACACGTATTGGTCGTACGAAGTAATACGTTGTACTCATCATACGATTTTACCACAAAATCAAAATTACAAATTTGACCATAGAGAAATACCGTGTGAACTCAAAACTATAATCAGTACATCGATGCATTTGCAACCGTTAATCTTCCTCAATCAACGACATCATTAACCATTGAAAGTATCCAATAGAAGCATTCGACTTAATTGATTAAAGCCGTTCAATAGTGTCCATTATACTCTGATTTCATTGACCCTGAGCACAAGACACTTGTATCTAAGAAAGTCTATTATCGTTTTTCAATACAGTCTCGACTTGTCCGAGCGAGACGAACACAATGCAGACGGTAGAAAAACAAAAATACGTAGCTGCATTTTCGTTTGTCAATCGTGGAGAGTATGAAAGAGAGTACTGGCATGGCAGA
The DNA here is from genome assembly GCA_963576845.1 of Megachile leachella. Classification (NCBI taxonomy): domain Eukaryota; kingdom Metazoa; phylum Arthropoda; class Insecta; order Hymenoptera; family Megachilidae; genus Megachile; species Megachile leachella. The sequence continues at coordinate 26,257,134 of OY756247.1, read as the reverse complement.
ACGGGGCTCGAAGCGGATTAAAGCGATCGCAAGTACAATGAAGGGCATTGTGAACGGTGGATACGCCACTGTGAAGTGGAGGCATGATTGCTGTACGTATGAAAAGGGGTTGGCGGGAGAGAAGGGTTAGGGTGCCACTGGAGCCGCGTGAGAAACGCTGCACAATTACGCGAACCACCCACGTGTCACATCTCAATGCGGGATCACGATACCATTTTCTTATACTCGATACTTTGCGTTTTATACCGACATTTATTCAACTAGGTACTTTATTAAAATAGACACGATGTTCTTTAATTTTTAGATCTCTATACATCTAAATTTTTAGATATCTATAACACTCATACTTTTAGAGTTCTGAATCTTCCAATTTTCTATATCTATAGACACTTATAACCTCAACTCTATATCTCGTATATTTTTACATTTCTAGCTCCTTATATCCCTAGAATCTTTTCTCTAAATCTCCACATCTCTAAATTTCTGTATCTACAACCTTCATGCTCTCAAACCCTTATCCTTGTCCTCATTGTCCTTGAATCGCAGTATTCTCCAAATCTCTACAGCTCAACTCTTTATCTTTTCTTTATGTGACCAATTCTTTATATCTCGAACTTCGAGTATCTTCAGTACATCCAGTTATATTAAATAACTATCAAGTTTGCAACAACGGATCATTAATAACGATGAAACGTTCGAAAACAAGAAACGCTTCCCGCCAGCGTGATTCAATTACCGTTCGAGAAGGTCGAAGCGAAACGATTTAACGCCTTCAAGGGGCCAGCGTGAACTCGCGAGCGGATTACACGCTTTCGCGAGCGTGTCGACTCGTTTTACGCTTTGATCATAGCCGGGGAACAGAAATCGTGTTACTACGGATATCACCAAACGTATTAATGATTTATCACCGAGGAGATGAAATTTTTCATTTATCTGACTGGAATTTTCTGTGATTTCAGCTACGAAAGCACGAAGAATGGTTTCACTCTGTTGGTTCGAGGAAACGGTCCTGAGTGTTTGGAGTTTCTGGACAAAGTTCTGTCTCTTGTGCAGGTATTTACTTTAATAAACGCTTACTTAACGTAACAAGTGACACAATATAAATAAAACTTGCTTTTCAGGGACGAGTCTATGTTTCTCAGGCATTGCTGTTGCAGAGTTCCATATCCGAACACTCGACAGAATCTCAGTTACCTTTGAGTCACGTCAAGGTAATATTAATTCATTAAGACGTATTGGTACTAGTGCTCGAAGTCGCCGTGAGAACGCGTCGCAAAGTGGTCTCAATTTTTGAAAGGATGAATCACGAGAGGGTTTAAGAGCTTTCTGTTCTGTTCTCAGACGATTGCGGTGGACGAGCAAACTTTGAGAGAACGCGTTCCCAGACGAGAGAGCCTCGACCAGGCGCAATGGATCGCATTTTATAAGGTAAATTAATATTTCACCGCCTCCAAGCGATATTCGTCCTCGATACCCTTGGGCGTAAATGTAAACTCTCGTTCTTTAAAACCTGACGTCTTTCTTCGGCGTTGAATTCAATTTAACTTCCAGAGAAAGGTGCTTGAACTCCTCAGGGAAGCTCTCCGTTTATTTTAATCTCTAGGGTTGATCTTACTGAAGTGCTTGCTTAAATACTCTACAAGTTTTTCGTCTTAAATTTTATAGAAATATTGGCTCAAATATTATGGAAATATTGGTTCGAATATTATGGAAATGTTAGCTCAAATATTATAGAAATATTATCAATATTGTATAGTTCAAATATTATCTCACAGAGGATTTAGTTACTCATGGTTGATATCTGGTCAAATTAGTTACCACAGATCATTCACATTGGTTTGTGTATGTCACACATATTTCAATAAGAACATACTCCACCTATTGAACATACGCATATGGGAACGTATGTAGTCAATCGTTCGCGAAGGGTTAACGAGGATTTCCAAAGATAAGGCTTGAACTTCCATCGACGAGTATGGAACATATCTTATGTGGAAGGGTCGAACAGAGAGCCGCGGACAAATTGATGTCGAAAACGATCGCACCTCCGTCAGACTAGTGCACGAGGAACGTATCAGGAATTTGGGCATCGTTGATTGGTCTGACTGAATGTCACGACGATGATTCGGCAGGTTCGATGAAAAATGAGCGTGGTTCTTCCGGCGGCTACGAACGGAATAATTGTGCTTCGGTGTTCGCCACTCGAGCGAGCTGCCTTTCGAATCGCGCCCGCAATTATTGTCGGCGAGCGACGGTGGCACTGACCGATGTTACCAATTTATCCGGGGCTCTCAACCCACGGGTACCCGCGTAATGGCGTTTTAATGGGTCCCGTTAAGAAAAAAACCGCGTCCGACGTGTACGCAGACGGGCCCCGTCGCCGGTATCGCGATCGCAATTCGTCACGGTCCTCGCAATTTTTTTCCAAGCCGAGACATGCCTTCGAATTATGCGGCGCGTTTAAGGGAGCCAAGTATTCGCTGATCGCTGATGGCGAAAGGATCGAGTGTTTTGACGTGAATCCGGCGTACCTACACCACCGGATAATTGATGTTGTCCCACGAATGTGCCCGGGTTTCGAGACGATACTTGCTGGACCGAGATTTCAAAGAGGACCAAGCTGTCGCGCGAACCTCGTTCCTGATTGTCCACCCTTTTCAATGGAGATCATCTTTTTTTATGAACGCCTTCGGATCCGGCTCTCTTGTACATCTGGTTTAGTTCTGCTTAAATCTCATGTTCTTATATAGGCCGTAGATTCGTCCGCTATGGTGGTTTGTATATTCACATATGGTCATGTGTGGCCAGAGAGCAAATTCAATTAAATTATTTATTTATAGGAAAGCAAGTTATAGAATCTTTTTAAGACTCATTGTTGAGATAATTATAGACGTTAATAGGCTGGAACATCAGATTAAAAGATTGAGTATCTTTGTTTTTAATAATTTTTTTAGTGAGTCTGACTAGAACATCAGTTTTAAGTATGATTTATTTATAGGAAAGCAAGTTATAGAATCTTTTTAAGACTCATTGTTGAGATAATTATAGACATTAATAGGCTGGAAGATCAGATTAAAAGATTGAGTATCTTTGTTTTTAATAATTTTTTTAGTGAGTCTGACTAGAACATCAGTTTTTGGTATGATTTATTTATAGGAAAGCAAGTTATAGAATCTTTTTAAGACTGTCAATATTAAGATAATTATATACATTAATAGACTAAATGATTAGATTAAAAGATTGAGTATCTTTATTTTTAATAATTTTTATTTTAGTGAGTCTGACTAGAACATCAGTTTTTAGTATGGCAGTCAATGTATTGGACTATTGATAATCATATTTGTGTAACTTTATTTCTGTACAATATCAACTATCTTTCTGTGTCTTATCATGATGTAAATATCAATGAACAACTTCAAAATAAATATAGAGTTGTAACTGGACGCTGCCTGACGCACATGGTGCGTCATAGGTTTTAGACATATAGTGTTCCCATCGAAAAAATTCGCTTTTAATTTGCATTACATCTGTGCAGGTGTTCAATTCATGATAAAAGCACAAAAAAATTTTCCTTCTAAACCCATTGAATTTTAAGAGAATCTATTGAATAGCGAAATTCGAATCCATTGAATCTTCCGCCATTGATGAACACTATACACTTATTTCGCACAAAGTACCGGTGAGATCAATGCAGCTCAATCAAATGTAACAAATCCATTATTGGTAGATAGAAAAAGTTGAGAATTTTTAAAACTGAAATTGCAATTCTAACTAAACGTCTAAACCACAATTGAAGATCTCCATGCTTACGTCCTTCGGTCTTTTGTACGTGAACGAGTTGGCGTTATTATTCAGTCATTGTTCGTCTGAAAATAGCACGATGACGAGTTCGTATCTGGCCATTGAGACGCTAGATATGTACCGATAAAGACGATAGTAAAGAACTAAAGACGAAACGCGAGGTGACTCCGACGACAGTTATTCGCGACCTTGTCGGCGATCGATCGGGAATCATTACAAGGAGAAAATTTTGCCGTTCGCCGATGGAAAATGTTCGTAAATAACGGTCGCGATGTTCCTGTGGACAGGCATTAGCTTAGCTTGTCGTTTAGTCACGCGTTGAATTCCTCGGCGGAAAGTAAGGACTCCTCTTTCGCGAAACATCCTGAGAACGAGCTGTGCGTAATCGAATGCGTCGACCTCCGGTGTTCTCGATTATAAGACGTTCAACTTTCTTGGCCCCGGTGAAATATGTGCGGCGATAAATAAATCTGTTTCCCATTACTTCTGAACCATCTAACCACGTCAGACAATTAGTTTATGGAGTTAATCAATTTTCAATCTGTTTTTAATTTACTGCGTTAAAATAATGGCAGAGAGAGAAATCTAAATACTATTAAGATCGTGCCGATAACAGGTATCGACATGAACGATCGAACTGAAAAATGATTTATGACAACCGAACGTGTTAATTATACCGGGCGATCTTAGAAGCGGAAACAAATGGCTCTCTATTCCCGGGAGACTGTAATTGATTTTTCTAATCGTCTTGCGCGATACATCATCCCGTTAGAAGCTACTACCGAACTCCAGAAGTCAACGTCCGCAGAAATCGACCGAAGAATTATTAACGATCGCTAGTCATCGCAGATAAAGTTTGAGTTATAGCGATCGTCGAATCGTTTTGACAACGATACCGGGGAAGTCAGCAAGCGAATTGCCGCTGGCGATAGCCGATCTCTCGATCGATCGATCTATCATGATTTCACGAAATTAAGACGTCAATTGAGCGTGCGATCCACCTTGCGAGTTGTAATGTGCTCATAATTCGCTTGTCTGTGATGAATGTGTATCGTTTAAACTTACTTTGCGGCATTTATACTTCCAATTAAGAATTATTGCGGTTAATAACATTGCCACGAGTTGTATCTTTGCTATTTATTGCTATGTGTTGCTTTTAGCATGCTTTGTCGTGTGTTTTGTATTTGTCAAGTTATTGAGTTGCTGCGCGTTGTATTGTCTTTGGTTGAATTACCGAGCGTTATAGTTTCTACGGGTTGTATTGGTAGTTCTTAGAATTACCACGCGTTGGAATTACCATGCATTACACTTTCTACGTGTGGTACTTCTACTCGTGGAATTACCACGCGTTAGAGTTGCTACGCGTTGAGTTACCACGCGGTGGAATTACCACGCATTGCACTTTCGACGCGTGGTATTGCTACTCATGGAATTACCACGCATTGCACTTTCGACGCGTGGTATTGCTACTCATGGAATTACCACGCGTTAGAGTTGCCACGCGTTGAGATACCACGCGGTGGAATTACCACGCATTGCACTGTCTACGCGTGGAACTACCACGCGTTAGAGTCGCTACGCGTTGAGATACCACGCGATGGAATTACCACGCATTGCACTTTCTACGCGTGGTATTGCTACGCGTGGAATTACCACGCGTTAGAGTCGCTACGCGTTGAGATACCGCGCGGTGGAATTACCACGCATTGCACTGTCTACGCGTGGTATTGCTACGCGTGGAATTACCATACGTTAGAGTCGCTACGCGTTGAGTTACCACGCGGTGGAATTACCACGCGTCGGAATTACCACGCATTGCACTGTCTACGCGTGGTATTGCTACGCGTGGAATTACCATGCGTTAGAGTCGCTACGCGTTGAGTTACCACGCGGCGGTTTTACCACGCATTGCACTTTTTACGCGTGGTATTGCCACTCGTAGAATTACCACGCGTTACAATTTCCACGCGTTGAATTTACCAAGTATTGTATTGCTACGCATTGAGTTATCACGTGCTGCAATTACTACGCATTGCACATTCTACACGTTGTATATTCATACATAGTATTCACGCGTTACATCTGTCAGGCCCGGTATTTGACTCATAACATTTGTCACGTGTACTATTACACATAGTACTCGCCACGCGTTACATTACCACGTCAAATATTTCCCACGCAACTCACGGTATTTACTCCTCATTTGTCATGTCTTACATTAACGCCTATTAGTACTTTTCTCGTACTTCAAAATAAAACACCGCATTAACTTAATATCAAGTCCTACGAACACATCTCATGTAAATCTTCCCCAGCTTTCTACAAACTATTGAATACAATACATAATTGACTGCCAGGTAAATTGAAACATTAAGAAATGACTCATTAATCGATAATCAATATTATGACCCGTCAAGGCAGTTCTACCGTACCGATGTTAACTGACCTTTAATTAGAGACTCTGTTGACAGGCCGAAAGAATCTACCAGTCATCGTAAAAGCGCGTTTTATATTTATGTTCGAATGATTCCATGTGATCGGAATTTTCGATCGATCAAGAATGCACCGTAACGAGCGAGCAAATCGGGACGGACTAATGGCTAGGTGTGCCTGTTCTGCATTCTGCGTACGGGTGTCAATAGCAGCTAATGCTTATTGCTATTTAAAAGTCTGGATCGCTTGTCATTCTTCTCGATCGTATGTTTCTAATTTTATTACCGGCGTTTCGTACCTTACAACTATCTTCTGACAATTTTCAGGAGCACTGTATCACTTGATATATCTTCTGATAAGTATGCAGATTTTATTCCACGTGTTTTGCAAGTATAATCGGGTAGATAGTGTTAGGCATGGATTGTTATAATTGCAATTATTCTACGTTCAAAGATTCAAAGTTACTGTTACATTCACCGATACAAAGTTACTGTTACGAACCTTGAGAGGTTAATGCACCAGTGGATGTAGGAATTTGGGAACATACAAATCATAGTGTACATATACAATTTTTTATTTTAAATTTATAAAATATTTTACACTTTTACGTGATCTTATATGTCTCTTTGCTAGGTTTCATTAAGAAAACTTTGATAACAACTCGTAAAGTACAGACAAGTTTTTTATTTTAATTCTATAAAATATCCTACATTGATCTTACATGTTTCTCTGTTATGTTTCATCACAAAAAATTGAAATACCTGAACCATCAGACCTGTATCAAACTGTATCAAATCCAATATCAATGAATTTACCCCTGTATCCAATTTCTTTAAATTAATTGTGAATATAAAATGAAGGCTATGTGGTTTCGCAGGAGTACGACAGCCTGATGACGGAATGGCAGGCAGCCGGTCGCAGACTGGCCCTGGAGATGTCCGAGCTGAAGGAATGCAGCAGCCTGTCCGGTGCGTTGACGCCTCTGGGTCGCCTGCTGACGGACCCCACATTAAGAAGAACATCCCGAGACGCGGAGGAGGCGATCGCCTCTCTGGAAGAGCGTGCCTCGCCATTGTTGCACCTGGAGCACATTAGGTTAGAGAGGCAACAGACGGTCCGCTAGAAAGCGCAATATCCGCGGGCGAATCTCGTCGAGTCACCGATCGATACGTTATTGAAACTTATTATCGTCCGTTCCCGTTTCCCTCTTCGGATTTTATATACGTTCCACTTTAATTAGCGGCTCGTGTCCGCGATCTCTCCGTCCGATTCGTCGATAAAGTAGCGACGATTTCCTACGTGAGTTTTTTTCAAAAACTTTCTCGAGTCTGTCGAGCTTGCGTGACAGAAGGATATACAGTCGATTGCCGGTTGGATGGGTTTCTGACGTCTGAACCCTGGAGATAAGATTCACCTGTTAGTAGGCGGCTTCGTAGGGCTCGATGTTTCGTTAGCGATAGGCCGGCGAATTCCTAACGGTGCGTCGCGATCATGGCGCTTCCTTTTTTATCTTTACAGATTGGCGGTGAAACGGGCACGGAGATTGGTCGAGGAGGTCGGGAACGCCGCCACTAGGTTGGAATCGTCGTTCGAATCGCGACGAGCCACTATTCGCAACCTCGCGGTTCTGAGAAGCATCGAGGACCAAGCGCACGAGGTAAGATAAAAACAGATATTAACTCTTTCGTCCAGATATTAAGTAGCCGGACAAATAGCTAGGAAGACTACTTGTCTGACCACTAAAAGCAAGATCTGACTGTTACGTCTTCTCGAAAAAATACTCAGACATTTTCAGAATATATTTGCTAGATAAATTCATACTTCAACGGAGTCATTACGTAGCAAAGGTAAATACAGTTCTAGTCTGCATATGTTTGTCATACGAATGCCTGATTTAAATATTAAATCGTGCATTCCAGTCGTCGGGGTTCGCAGTAAGGCTTAGGTGTATCTCATTATGGAAAGGGTGAAGTTATCATCGAATTATCTCTCATACGTGTACTCGATAATTACAAAACAAGGAACACATACGAGTTACACAATCCTCCCCGATTCGATCTCGAGGACGCGAACAAAGGGCTCGTTGTGCCCATCGATACTTTCTCCTCGAAAATTGCACGGCTGGTCGATCGGCGTCGTCTCGAATCTTCGTGGAACGACTGGCAGATCGATCGTCCGGTTCCCTCGATCACGGATCCAGGCTTTTCCACGGGCACAGGAGCACCGGCCTCCGGGTAACCTCGTTTCTGGCATCCCCGACGACCTCGAGTCGATGTTCGACCTCGTTTGCGGGGAGTCGTGTGCTCGAATACTCCAGTCCCCTTCCTGTACCCTGAATGACTCGTGGTAAACAGTCGAGCGAATGTTTACCTCTCTAAGTGGCACAACCTTCGATCAACGCCTTACCATTTAGGGAGGTATTCGTTTCTCGGTGTTACGCTATTATCTGCCATTCGATCGCTTGTCTTTGAATTCTTAGGGAGCCAGATGAAACACGCAGAACCGCTGCAAGTGGCACGGGCATACTTTAACGCTTGCCTTTTATGGACGGGGGAATATAATGGGTAATCTTGAGATTTAGGGAGAGATGAATTAGGACGTGGTACTTTATGTAGAGGTAGATGTATGAATTAGGACATGTTGCTACATGTAGAGGTACTTGTATGAAGTAGGATATGGTACTACATATGGAGGTACATGTATGAATTAGGATATGGTACTACATATAGAGGTACATGTGTGAATTAGGACATGGTACTGCATATGGAGGTACATGTATGAATTAGGATATGATACTACATATAAAGAGATACATGTATGAATTATCACATGGTACTACACATAGAGAGATACACGTATGAATTAGGACAAGGTACTACATATAGAGAGATACATGTGTGAATTATCACATGATACTACACATAGAAAGATACACGTATGAATTAAGATATGATACTACATAGAGAGAGATACATGTATGAATTATCACATGATACTACACATAGAGAGATACACGTATGAATTAGACTAAGGTACTACATATAGAGATACACGTATGAATTAGACTAAGGTACTACATATAGAGATACATGTATGAATTATCACATGATACTGCACATAGAGAGATACACGTATGAATTAGGACAAGGTATTACATATAGAGATACATGTATGAATTAGGACATAGTACTACATATAGAGATACATGTGTGAATTAGCACATGGTACTACATATAGAGGTATATGTATGTATGAATTAGGACATGGTATTACATATAGGTGTATATGTATGAATTAGGACATGGTACTATACATAGAGGTACATATATGAATTAGGACATATTACTACATATTTTTAGTAGTCTGTTGACCATCAGAATTTGGAGACCTATGTGGTGTCCTATGAAACTAGCAATGGTGATATAGAAATCGATGGATGTAAGGGTGTGGAAGTATCAGTGTTTGAATATAAATACAAGGATCTGGAAATCTGGAAATCTGGAAATCTGAAAATCTTGAAATGTAGAAATCTAAGAATCTATAAGTCCAAGAATCTAAGAACCTAAAAATCTAAAAGTCTAAGAATCTAAAAATACAAAAGTTTAAGAATCTAAAAATCTAAAAATCTAAAAATCTAAAAATCTAAAAATCTAAAAATCCAAAAGTCTAAGAATCTAAAAATCTAAAAATTTAAGAATGTAGCACCGTGAAGTAATAAATCTATGAACCCATGAATTTTGAGAGCCATCTAAAAATTGAAAAACCTTGAGAACGTAAAAATGGTAACCTATGTCCCCATCATAGGCAAATTGTCCATAACACCCTGTAAAGCCATAACATTAAGGGGTGAATATTCACGGGCGAGGATAATCGATAATCGGCACCGTAACGTCGATAAATGGTGGACGAGCGTTGTGAGAATCGGCTACGGTGGTGGATCGCGGAAGGAGGATCGGGTTTCGATTCCTCGCGAACTCGCGACAGACAGCGCGGCTCCACTGCGCGGAGAACAGGTCCCGCTTGGATAAAAAACGCTAGTTCTCGCGTGAATATCCTGTGAATTTGCGGTGATTCGATCGAGCGTCGTAAAGAGAAGGAGAATCGACGAAGCTGTTGCACCGTATCGTTGAAATCTGTGGGATTTCGAGATTCTATCGAAGACTATCTAATATCAGCTGTTATATTATGAGGTGTTACGTAATATACAAGGTGTTGGAGAGGATTTCAGATACGATAAAGGAAATTCCATTTAACGCGTCGAGTGTCGTGGGGTCATCGGTGATCGGTATCACGAATTTAATATACTTGGACAGTTAGAAAAGAAAATGGAGGGAATTATTTTAAACAGAATGTCGTGTTGTTGCCTGTCAAATGCTTGACTCTTAAACAGCGAATGTTGGTTCCCTCGCGATTATAGAATGTATACAATAATTAAATACTCTAATCAATTACGGAAGTCTTTCATGCGTCATTTAATTCAAATACTTCTACTTATTCAAAGATTAAAGAACTGAATCGTTGCTTTCATTCACCATTTCACAGGAAAAGAATAATTATTCCCTAACAAGGGTACAATCTTCCCTGGGAAAATTAGAGACACGCTTCTAATATAAACAATTCACCAAACAATGACTAGACGAGTCATAAAAATAGCTTTGAATAAGACCTCGAATTCTAGGAAGGAAAATTATGTAAAACGTTCCGGGAATTAGGAAAATAATTGCAGTTCGCGCACCTCGTCCCTCATTGTTCCGAACAATCATCGCGTGGTTAACCATCCCATGGTGGTTAATGGCCGAGCAGCACCGTGTTATTTACAATGGCTCATTGTATTATGCTAATTAAACGTGTAATCAGCGTGCACCACGTGTACCGCGTAGAACTGACACGAGGCTTGACACGATCCGCGAGCGTATGTGCGACACACGTGACAGCTCCGACTCCACCGGAAAAGCACGCGGACATGCTGTCTCCACGATCATGTGAATCTGGAAACTGCAGTTTAGCTGATTCACCCGTTACGTCTATTATGATGTAATCTACACGTGCTGGGGCATAACTGTCTCGTATGAGACAAATGTCTGCCACATTTTGATGTATTAATTCAGTTTGCGATGTTCATTTGTTGAGGAAGTTTAGTTGGGCTGCGGAAGAATATGAGGATTGCGGGATGGTGGGATTTTGGGGGGTGGGAATTTGGGGATGTGGAGTGGTGGAAATGGGTAGTCGGGAATTTCGGGATTTGGGGGAGTAGAAATTGGGGGCGTAGGGATTCGGAAGCGTTGAAATTCGGGGGAGTAGGAATTCGGGGATATAGGGATTTGGACGCGTAGGGATTCGAGGGAGTAGGGATTCGGCGGTATAGGGACTTGGGCGCGTAGAGATTCGGGGGCGTAGGAATTTGGACGCGTAGGAATTTGGAAGAGTAGAAATTTGGGGGCGTAGGAATTCGGGGATATATGGATTTGGACGCGTAGGGATTCGGGGGCGTCGGAATTCGGGGATATAGGAATTTGGAAGCGTAGGGATTCGGGGGCGTAGGAATTCGGGGATATAGGAATTTGGACGCGTAGAGATTCGGGGGAGTAGGAATTCGGAAAAGTGGAAATTCGGGGGAGTAGAAATTCGGAAGAGTAGAAATTCGGAAGCGTAGAAATTCGAAAGCATAGAAATTCGGAAGAGTAGAAATTCGAAAGCGTAGAAATTCGGAAGAGTAGAAATTCGAAAGCGTAGAAATTCGGAAGAGTAGAAATTCGGAGCTATAGAAATTCGGAAGAGTGGAAATTCGGAAGCGTAGAAATTCGGAAGCGTAGAAATTCGAAAGCGTAGAAATTCGAAGCTATAGAAATTCGAAAGCGTAGAAATTCGAAGCTATAGAAATTCGAAAGCGTAGAAATTCGAAAGAGTAGAAATTCGAAAGCGTAGAAATTCGAAAGAGTAGAAATTCGAAAGAGTAAAAATTCGAAAGCGCAGAAATTCGGAAGCGTGGATCTTCGGAAGAGTAGAAATTCAAAAATAAAATTCCGCAACGTACAAATTAGCAAATACAGACAAACCATACTGAAATCTAGGTCCACCTGTAGAAATCTGGTTGTAGGCGACAGTCGCACCACTTTAATTCTCCCGACCACAAACTTGACTCGACACCTCAACGCACATTCCCACGCTCAATTTGAGCGAATGTCAGTATCGACCATTTTGAGAAAGTTTTTTCTGGACCCTCTAACATAATGCCTTGAGCTCCATCTAAAGTTTCCATCACTTTCTTCCGACTTTCGCAGCGGTCAGCTGCTTAGTCACCGATGACCGAAATGTATATCCTTTAATCGTAACACGGTTCTTCGTTAACTTTGATTCTCATTCGCATATACAATCGATGATTTTTGCAAATAAATATTCCTGTACCCGTGAGAAGCGGATCATTAAAGGAGAAAAGGATCTTGATAAGGTCGGATTCCTCGACGCGACCTCCTCGAGGACGATGTATCGCGAGGAATAGGGGAGGACGTTCGTGCGCGTGCTGGTCGACTACGCTGCTGCTTTTACGGCGCTACGCCTCTCCATATAAGACCAACTTCGATCTTGATCGAAGAGATCGTACGTCCGAGAGTCGGTCTCTTCTTTTTTCATGAACAGTGGCCCGCGTTGTTCGACAGCCGCAACGAAGGACGCGGATTCTTCGGTCGGGAAGTGGGTCGGTTCCGACAATTGTTTAATTGTTCTCGGGGGGTGTACCGGAGATGTACTTCGTTGAAAGAAAAAGTTGGAAACATGCAATTCGATTTCGACATACCATATGTGCTTATCTGACGTGCGTGTTTCGAAACTGAAATTGAAGTTATGAGGCTGTACACGAATCTGGATGCATAGTTCTTTAACACTAAAACTACCAAATGACCGCTCCACACGTTTCTTATTATAAGGTACACATTTTGTTGAAGTACAATTTCTTGAAATCAGCATTGATTTTCATTAAGATAAAGAATAAATGTGTCTGCTAATTTACGTTTCGTCGTTTGTATATTCATTCTTTAACTTTATTTTTTTATTTCCAAGTAAGTGTATATTGTATGTCGGTTGGTTTAGTGTTAAGTATGAATTCATAGTTTGTTTAGCTTTAGGTCTGTACGAGTTGAAATGTTTACATGTTTATGAGATTTGTATGTCTTCGAATTTCTGTCTTGTTAAATACTTATGTTTTATGAATATTTATATATCTTCTGCATCTGTAAATTCATATATCTTTGAGTTTATACATTAACTAGTTTCTGGAGTCTTGAATTGTTACATCCCTTAAGACTTCTACAATCAAATTTCTATATATCTGAATGACTGTGTTTGGGAATTTTTATTTCTTTAAATTGCTACATTCTAGAGTTCCTATTCTCTCAATCTTTACATCCTATGACCTCAAACAGCACTCCAAATCCTCATGCCCCAAATGACACCCTGATCCTCATATCACCTCCTCCTCCCCAAATTAAGATTGCAATACGTCCATAATTACACACGCGCTAAACCATAATTTATGAGCATGGTGATCCATTATAATGAAAATGTAATAACCCGACAGTATTTGGATAAGTTGATGCAGGTGTAAAGAGAATGATTAATTTAAAAGAACGCCTACGTGCGGAGCTGTTGGAGTAAAAAAATGAGCGTATACAGAAAGGAGGCAAGAGCTCGAAGCGGATCAGCTCTCTGCATTCCGTTATTACGCGTTCCACTTCGATCGAGCGAACAACCACCATCGTCCTACAGCTTGCCCTCGACGTATAGCTCGTCTTCGGTCGAGCGCCGTATTTGGTTCACGGAAATAGCGCGTGCACTGGGGCTACAAGGGAGAAGGGTCGAGAGGAGGAAAAAAAGGGAGAAGACGAAGGATCAGAGGCGGACCGATCGGGCTCGAATTAATTGCCGTAACACCGGTACCTCCCTCTGGACCACAGCGCCACGAAATCGCGGGCGTGTGGATATGTGTGTGGATATGTTCAATCCTACGGATTCACCTTTTGCTCCTTTAGGTTTGTGGAAATTGATGCAGCTTCGAGTACTGCTCTCGTATACGTCTTTGACTTGTAATACCTTCAGGACCCGAGTAAAAGCGCAAAATTAAATGAAACAGCAATGAATTCGGAAAAATAAAAACCTTTTATTTCTTAACACAAAAATGAATCGGTAGTCGTCAAATCGATTACTCCATCTTTTCTTTCTTTTTTTCGCGCTACTCATGCTCGCTCCTACGGACTACATAGTAAGTCTACGTATATGCACAGGTGAACGTATTGTAGGAATAGAGTTTTGAATACTATTCTTTTATTTAAGAGAACACACAATAACTATTAACACAATAACGTAATTAACCTATTAAATATAATGAATCTGTAAACGTTCGGTATTCTGAATTCGTAATTCGCGGCGCACGTCAAAATCCTTTCCGTTACTAAACTGCACTCACAACACTTTTTCTAAACGCTGGCAACCACTTCTGCATAACATTTCACACAATCCCTTTCATAAATCGTCGTTCACAACTGCAGTCGCATTTCACAGTGGTTGTCAAATCAAACTAACAAAATATAACACACAACAAACCAACTAACAAAATATAACACACAACAAACCAACTAAAAATATATCACACTCCCACAGTATTGTACAAAAATATATGGTTTCGTAGGGTTACATAAATATAACACACAACAAACCAACTAACAAAATATAACACGCTCCCACAGTATTGTACATAAATATAGGGTTTTGGGGGAGTGGGAATTTGGGGACGTAGCAATTGGGAGGAGTAGGAATGTGGAAGAGTGGAAATTTGAAGGCGTAGAAATTCGGGGGAGTAGGAATTTGGAAAAGTAGAAGTTTGAAGGCGTAGAAATTTGGAGGCGTAGGAATTTAGAGGCGTAGAAATTGGGGGGAGTAGGAATTTGAAAGAGTAGAAATTTGGAGGCGCAGGAATTTGGAAGCGTGGAAATTCGGAGAAGTAGGAATTTGGAAGAGTAGAAATGTGAAGGCGTAGGAATTTGGAGGCGTAGAAATTTGGAAGAGTAGTAATTTGGAGGCGTAGGAATTCGGGGGTGTAGAAATTTGGAGGCGTAGAAATTTGAAGGCGTAGGAATTCAGGGGTGTAGAAATTCAGGGGTGTAGGAATTCAGAAGAGTAGAAATTCGAAAGAGTAGAAATTTGGATGCGTAGAAATTCGAAAGTGTAGAAATTTGGAAGAGTAGAAATTTGGAGGCGTAGGAATTTGAAGGCGTAGAAATTCGAAAGAGTAGAAATTTGAAGGCGTAGAAATTTGGAGGCGTAGAAATTTCGAAGCGTAGAAATTCGAAAGAGTGGAAATTCAGAAGAAATATTTATCCTCAACCCTTGCGACACCCCTCTACACATTACTATCTAATGCAAATAATCAAATCAGATACATCTGAAGCACATTATCTCTTCACCCAGTTCTGACTGCGACCGTTCCTCCTAAGGGGTTAGAAACTCCATCAAAGTAGAAAGGTTAACCCACATCAAACTCGTTAACCTTTAATTGTTTTCTTATTTGTAAAAGTAAACGTTCGTAAAAGTAATGTCTCATCAGTGAAATTAGGTTACAGAGGTGATCTAGAGATTATACCTCTCAAGATTTCACGGTGATGTTTGTTTTTTGAAAATGGTGCACGAGAAAGTTACCTAAGGGTGTACATGGAATCTCTCTGAAACAAGAAGAGAACGTATCATGATTTTTATTTTACGAAGTCGTTGAGTGCCGTTCCGGAGACAGAATCTGTTCACTCGAGCCGTACAAACGTATAATTTCGTTCAACTTTTAATGTTTCCTGAATCATTCGGTTTTTCGAGCGCATTACACGGCTTGAAATCGAGTCGCCTGTAAAAAGTAAATTGCGCTTGAAAAGTTGTCCTTGAGAAAGTATCGGTATCCAAGGGAAGAAAGTGCGAAAGGAAATTACATAGATGAATCGGGTATATCGATTCCCTCTTTGAGAACGGAAACAAAGAACCTCTTGATGGCGAACGCGTCGTACGAACACCTTCGGGTTTCATAAAAGACCGCGTCTCCTCCAAAGCCGTCCGACGAGAAAAAACCACGACTTTTCATTGCTTTCGAGGTGCATAAGATCGTTTGAACGGCGATCGGTGATGGACACGGCACGTTTTGCGACGCCGTAAAAAAAACCATTTACGATGCAGCTCGATGAATAACGCGAGCGAGCCTTTGTTCGTGGCTGGATTCGAAGGCAATAAGCCTTCAGGACCTCGTGAGCGCGTGCTGGCCAACCTCGAAGAGCGCTCATCGTGTAATCACAGGAAATATACCGATTTCGCGGACTATTAGAAAGATAGTTAGTACTCACAGCCTATTTCACACTTCGTAATGGACGCTCGATGAATCGATTGTTCAGAAATTGTCTGATGGATTCCACAAAACGACTACTGTCCTTGGAAACGTTTTGTTTTCGAAACGCAATCACGTTTATGATTGCACGTTTACGAATTACACGATTGTTCGGTTTTTGAACAGAAGGGGAACAATACGGCACGTAAACTCTCGTTTCTTCTCGATCGTGAAAGATTGATGGACGACGAGCCAAAGATGAAGGAACGATCGAAGGGATCCTCGCAGAGCCTTGTATCGGTTTTATCTGCCCGGAGATTTATGCACCGCGAACGGCGTGGATACGATCGATTGAAATTAATTGAACGTGTCTAAACACCTGACGAATGATTGATATAAGAGTGGACGTTGAACAGGAAACCTTGTCCCGATAATGCTTCTTGATGAACGACACCGTAATGAGACCTGTTTGATTTAGCAATGTTTAGCCTCAACTTTTACAAATCTGATCTTAAAAGTGGAGCAGGACATGTCAGACTTCTATATCCTAAATCCATGTATACTTACTGTATTCTCATACTAACTTTATCACAAGTCTTAATTAACGCTTTGCACTATGTCTTTGTTAGGTGCGTCAGTTAGAACTGACTAATTTTAGTCATAACATGAAAACGGACACAGAAACTTGAAATGTTATGTGAATTTGGTATCGTGTAGTCGTTGACTATGTAAATTATAGTTGGACTTGAACTCCAAATTGAAATATGTTCAAGATTCGAGTGAAATTGGTTTCGACGCGTGGTGAATTCGATGCGTGGTGAATTCGACGCGTGGTAAATTCAACGCGTGAGGGATTCGACGCGTGAGAAATTCGACGCGTGAGAAATTCGACGCGTGAGAAATTCGACGCGTGGTGAATTCGACGCGTGAGAGATTCGACGCGTAAGGGATTCGACGCGTGAGGTATTCGACGCGTCAGAGATTCGACGCGTGGTGAATTCGACGCGTGAGAGTTCCGACGCGTGGTGAATTCGACGCGTGAGAGTTCCGACGCATGGTAAATTCGACGCGTAAGGGATTCGACGCGTGGTGAATTCGACGCGTGAGGTATTCGACGCGTGAGAAATTCGACGCGTGGTGAATTCGACGCGTGCGGTAGTCGACGCGTGGTGAATTCGACGCGTGAGAAATTGGACGCGTGGTGAATTCGACGCGTGAGAGATTCGATGCGTGGTGAATTCGACGCGTGAGAAATTCGACGCGTAAGGGATTCGACGCGTGGTGAATTCGACGCGTGAGGTATTCGACGCGTGAGAAATTCGACGCGTGAGAGATTCGACGCGTGGTGAATTCGATGCGTGAGGTATTCGACGCGTAAAAAATTCGACGCGTGGTGAATTCGACGCGTCAGTAAAATTGGTCATAGAAGTATGAGTGCGTCACGACCCAAACCTACCAAAATAGTGTAAGTTAGTTAATTAACGACAGTGTGAACAGCCAATAAAGGTTCGCAATTTAAAACTGTCTATCGGTCCGAAAGCTTAGAAACCCAATAGGAATTTAAGTCTGGTGACTCACGAACAAGCTCGACTCGATGTTGCACCAGGGCAAAAGTCCCTCGAAGGCGGCTTCTTTCCATCAGATAAAGAGATGCGCCGGGCATAGCCAATGAAGGCGAACGTTTTTCCCTCGCGGTAGAGAAGCTGGTCCGGTGCTCGTATTCATCCGTTGTTTCGCCGCCTTTCGCGTTTATAGCGCACGCGTGCATATCAGCTCGCGGAGTAAGGTCTAGGTGTATGCCTTTTATAAGCTGCCTCCCCCGTTCCCGTCCCTTATCTAGCCATTGTGCGGCTCCCTGCTCGACGCGTTCCCTTATTGTTGCACGCTGTATCGCTGTTTTCGCAACGTCGTGGAACTCCCGCCGCGACGGCGACTCCGCTCCGTTGCATAACGAACATTTCGAGCTCGTTGTTTTTCCTCTCCGAAGATTTTCCCTGGTGATAGAGTCCGTGCTTCTTGGCTGCGTTCCCCGAGTAATATGAACGATTCGGATCGCGCTGATATATGGCTACTTATGAAAATTTCATGGACTTTCTTTGTCTTTGATGTTTGAATAAAATCATCGAACTAACGCGGAAGAGTTTCGTCCATTTCCGGTTCTCCGTTTTCTCAAGGATTTCTACGGTTATGGCTGCTATCGCTTTTTAGTAAGCTCGCGAAAATTGTTTAGCGGCGTATTGTTTAGCTAATATAAAACACTCAAGTTTTCGCCGTATTCGAGGCACGCTGATTTATTAACAAACAAAAGAGCAATTCTCTCCATCCACGTAGCAGAACGAGAAACGCGTCTTAGGCGAGTGTCCTCCGGCTGATACCATTGTCGCCAGCGAGTGCATGCAAATAAGCGACGAGGATCGCTTCGGCGTGTCATAACGCCTTATAGGTAGAATCCAACAGGCATTTCCTGCAGCGGTGGCGACATCGTGTTCTCTCTTCCTCCATCGGTTTATCGTTTCCACGAAACGGTTTACAAAGGACAGGATGTCCACGGGTCATTGAGTCTCCAAGGATTCTATTCCTATCCCCTTTCACACAAGTGTCGCGAGCTTTCGTGGAAGCTGCGCTCCGATTTCACCTTGCCTCGACCAATTATCCCGTGTTTTTCGACTTTTAATTAAACACGCCGCGAAAGCGTTTCCACGTGGCGCGATCATCGTCGAGATCTCGTGGCTAGATAGCCGCCAGCAGATCGTGGCTAAGATGCTTTACGGAAATTAGAGGGCAATTAATTCGATTAACACCCGCAATTAATTTCGTGCAGCGTTATTGAGTCATTTTACTCACAACTCTCTATGCGTTTCAAATTCTGTATCTTAATTGAAAAAGTTCCTTCCGAAACTTCCCAAGCCATCGCACAAATGGTTCCTGAGGGCTTCTGGAAACGGTGCAATTGCGTGCTCGTCGACCATCGGCTTACCATTAGCCTAGGCTCAAATTGTTCCTTTGTTCAGAGCTTGTGGAACTAATGTCCAAACTGGTCCTTGCAGGACGTGGATACCGCAATTAAACGAAAACGCAAGGTTAATGGGATTAGACACGGTTTTTACTGGTTTCGGAAGATTGCCCCTTGGGGAAATCGGAAGATCGGGCAAATTGGTCTGGAGGCTTAGCTGATTTTTGGGGATGCTTGGGGAAATCGCTGGATGGTTATGAGTGGCGAGGGAGATGTAGAGGTTATTTCTATTAAATTAAATTCGTTGTTTAGCAGAAATGTGGGGTTCACATGGTATTAGTACATGTTTGCAGATGTACTTTATGAGATGCGTTTACTAATATGTGTTTATCTTTTGCATTCCTCGTTTGTAGATCTTGTAGCAAATATATAAATCTTTTATATGAAACATTTACTAATACATGTTTATCACTTGTGTTCCTCCTACATAAAACTTGTAGTAAACATACAGGTCTTGTTAATATATAGACATTTATATGATACATTTACTAATACATGTATATCATTTATATTCCTCCTATATCAACCTTATAGTAAACATACAGGTCTTGTAAATATACAGACATTTACATGATGCATTTATTAATACATGTTTATCACTTATGTTCCTCCTACATAAAACTTATAGTAAACATACAGGTCTTGTTAATATATAGACATTTATATGATACATTTATTAATACATATTTATCATTTGAATTCCTCATACATAAAACTTACAGTAAATATACAGGTCTTATAATACACAGACATTTACATGAAACATTTACTAATACATATTTATCGTTTGAATTCCTCATACATAAATTTTACAGCAAACATACACATCTTTTATATGATATGTTTACTACATATTTATCACATGAATTGCTCGTACAAAAACCTCATAGTAAACACACAAATCTCATAACCATCGTAATAAACAAAGGAAGAGTTAACGATCCCCAAAAAGGGTCGTAGAACAAGAGCAGGGAAAAGAATGTGTAACGAAGCCTTCCCAGCACCTTTGAGCACGAATTTGGAAGAGAACGATTATCAAACCGTTCATTTACCGATGGTAAATACAGTCGAGTATCGAAAGACAGCCATTGGGTACATATAATTTGCCAATTACCGCTAATTGAATGTCATAAACCGTGCGGTGGATCGAGACATTTAATTATCGTTGTGGTCGAAGACTTCCCACGTTATTGGGTCTCGCGAGTCGACCTCGGAAAACCTTCTGACCGTCGTTTTATAGGTAACCCAGACCTACAGTACCGCTAATACCGCGCGACTGATTTAAAGTTCGTTTATCATCGAGGCTCGCGAACGAGCGGAGACAAAGAGGGTGGGAATCTCGCTTCCACGGTGAACAGAGAGCGAACTATCACCCGGTAGAACTTATGGTTATAGATTATCGTCGGACAGAGAGACGACGAGGAATCGTACAACCGTTAGAGGAAAGATTGAGAGATTCTCGCCGTTGGAAAGTAGCGAAGAAATCGGAGGAGAAAAAAGAGGGGTGAAAGAGATAACGTAATCGTTCGTTAAATCGGTGATAATCACGCTTTCGGCCGAGATACCTCGCCAATTAATTCCGTAATTAAGCGTAACAGCGATAACTTCCATCGCGAAATATACGAACGGGAAGGCGATTCGTTCGATTACCGTTCGCTTGATTTGTAATATCTCGATCGTAATTCTGTCGCTTTCGTTGAAACTGCAGTATTATTCAGACGGTGTTGCGCTTTTCGAATAATAAATCGAGCCAAGCGTTTCCCGCCGTCAGAAGCTGCGAGTGGGCTGGCTTTGACCCGCAGCCTGAATAAATATTGATTCGCCGATCGATGCACACTTTGACGGTCGTATTGTTCCCTGTCGCTTTCTAGTTTACACTCTGACCAATTTTGGAGCCACTACCTTTTCACGGTTTTACTTATTTAACTTTCATTATGGAACTACTTTTGTCATTTTACATTATCTCACATTTATGGAAGGAAAAACCCCAGTCAAAGTATATTTGGTATTTTCGTATCGTCAACAGCGAATGACTTTTCAAACGATCGTTAGCACTTAACGTAATAAAAGAACAAATTTACAATGCATTTGTATAAACGTATTAGCTCTAGGATAAGGAGTCGAACAATGTAAATATTCCTGGTACTCGCAATTTCCATGTCGCGCTTATAACTTGTATGGCAAGCGTGAAAATTTACTGCGTTCCATCAAATTATCATTTAATCCTTTGTATCTATCGATATTAATAGCAGCACTTAGTGTCGTAATGAATAATTATTATCGATATGTTCCTTTTCGAACATCATCCTCAATTTTTATAATCAATTTCTGCAATCTTGCTAAATTACATCAAATCAGTCAGCGTGAAAAATTATATCTATCAAACCACGAGTAAAACTTGACGTTTAATTACGACGATAAGAAAACCATGGAAAAGGCTGCATGAAAAGCAGGTTGCATCGCTCCTAAATCTCAAGAACGCTGCAACTTTCGACGAATTCCGCTTTCGCGCGTGCATCACGCCGGACGTGCAGTCTCGGTAAAAAAATCCTCAGATAAATAGCAGAAGCGCTTTGAGAAAGAAGACCGCATGCGTCCGCGCGTAAACTCAACGCGAGCGAACACGAGCGAAGATGCTCGGAAGATAGATTTAACTAAAGGGTTCTGAAATCCTGGAGCAAACTCGGATCCATGGATCACGTTCGCTACCAATGCTCGAGCGGAACCTCGAGCGCGTGTACACGCCGTGTAAATATTTGTATGATGCACGGCCCGAACTCCTCGTATCTTAACAGAATCTTTGCCGTGCTGTGTACACATATTATCTGCGGCTGATATCGCGCGGAGCAAAACGCCGTCCCAGGAATAAGATCGTTTTCAAAGGTGTCTTCAACGATGAAGTATCGAGGCGACTGGGGCCTCACCCTGTTCCCAACAGAGTTTCTGCTCGGAAATGGGTTTAACACCTTATCGGAATTCCTCGGATCGTGAAATGCGTGGCGGTACGGTAATAAGAACGCGGGCTTTCGGTGCGTGGCGGTGTAGTGCGTGGAATTTAATCGCGTGGTGAGGCAGGGAGGGGAATTTTAATGTAGAGGGAGGTGAGACGCAAGCTTTCGGCGAGGGAGAAGGAGTGATGGAATGCGTGGTGATTCAGTGCGTGGTAATTCAACGCATGCAGTTTCTATGCGTGAGGGATTCGACGCGTGAGGGATTCCACGCGTGAGAGATTCGATGCGTGGTGAATTCGACGCGTGAGAGATTCGACGCGTGGGAAATTCGACGCGTGAGAAATTCGACGCGTGAGGGATTCGACGCGTGGTGAATTCGACGCGTGAGGGATTCCACGCGTGAGAGATTCGATGCGTGGTGAATTCCACGCGTGAGAAATTTGACGCGTGGTGAATTCGACGCGTGGGGAATTCGACGCGTGGTGAATTCGACGCGTGAGAAATTCCACGCGTGAGAAATTCGACGCGTGGTGAATTCGACGCGTGAGAAATTCGACGCGTGGTGAATTCGACGCGTGAGAAATTCGACGCGTGAGAAATTCGACGCGTGAGAAATTCGACGCGTGGTGAATTCGACGCGTGAGAAATTCGACGCGTGAGAAATTCGACGCGTGGTGAATTCGACGCGTGAGAAATTCGACGCGTGGTGAATTCGACGCGTGAGAAATTCGACGCGTGAGAAATTCGACGCGTGGTGAATTCGACGCGTGAGAAATTCGATGCGTGAGAAATTCGACGCGTGGTGAATTCGACGTGTGAGGGATTCGACGCGTGGTGAATTCGACGCGTAAAAGATTCCACGCGTGGGTAATTCGACGTGTAGTGAATTCAATGCGTGGTAAACTCGACGCGTGGTAATTCGACGCGTCGTAAATTCAACGCTTTGAGTATCTACGCGTGGTAAATTCAACCCTTTGAGTATCTACGCGTGGTAAATTCAATGCTTTGAGTATCTACGCGTGGTAAATTCAACGCTTTGAGTATCTATGCGTGATAAATTCGACGCTTTGAGTATCTCCGCGTGGTAAATTCAACGCTTTAAGTATCTACGCGTGGTAATTCAACACCAGCTAAATTCAACGCATTGAGTATCTACACATAGTACTTCATCGCATAGCGATTCCTCCACATATTCTACAATACATCATTCTACCAAGCAAAACCACCTATTACCCAAATACCATCACTCCCGCCATTAATACCGCCATGGACATAATTCATGTAGAAATTATTTGCATCACACGTTAAAAATGGCGGTCGCCGCCATATATAGAGCATCGAACCGACAAGGTGCAAACTGTAGTTTAGCGTCGGCCTGCGGGAATTTGAATACGAGAGCAGGGCAACGTAGAAGATGGCAGGCTGGCAGTTTCGTCGTTTTCTCTGGCCATGTTGAAACAGGTTAGCCGGTACGCGACACCTGCTCTCGAGCCTGAAAATTCTTTCGCGGGCCCTCCAGCCGGCTTATCGGGTTCGCTCATCTCCAATCAAGCCCGTCGCGGACCAGCCGAATAATCTCGCCAAATATTTCGTCGGTATTAAACTCCGGCGTTCCAGCGTGTTCGTCGTTACTCATTCTTGTCGTGTACTTTCGCGGCACGCGAAACGCTGCTACCAGCGCGAAACACCGATTCGACAGCTCGTATGTTGAAACACATTCTGGAAGTTACTGTGGTAATATCCTGATTGGAATTCGACCGAAACTTTTTCGTACGAAGCTGATGATCAATTTTCAGAATCGATACTCGGTTAAAGAATAGTTCGTAATTATGCAAAGATTGCAAGAGCGAAGTAGCCATCTCATTGCGGTTTTTCCGTTAACCTCGTGAAAGTAACGCTCCCCTGTCTTCTTCTTTTTTCGTGGTCACGGATACGCATTAGCGGTTTTTGACCTGGAAATCATCTGAAATCCATACGTGTTCGGTGCTCCATTAACTTTCGACGAAATTGATCCCGATACCCTTGATTCGTTCAGTGAAGGATAGTTTTTGGTGAAATCTACCGGTGTACTCTCTCCAACGTTTTGCCCCTAACTGACCAACAACAAACTTCTTACTTTTGTGGTGTCTGTGTGTGTACCATGTAATTGTATGATCAACATGGGAGCGTATCATGAATGAAGCTTGCGAATGGTATGTTTGAACCATGTAATGAAGATTGCTCAAAGATTGTCTTTTTGGTGTGGTTAAATGTTTTCGGAGCGAAGAGCTCATTACTTTGCGAGAAATTGAGAGAGAAAGACGTGTTAGACTTGATTTGTTATTCGTAAGATTTCGTTTGTGTTGCATTGAATTAATTATATCTAATCATATTTTGTTAACAAACTTCACAAATCTTTTTAACTACTTATTCCACATTTTTTCCAAATTCTTATTTTTCACTAAACACATGGCCGTCCAAAAACTTTAACATACAAATATTGATTGTTTACCTCCAGATAGTCATCGAGATTGAAAATTTTGTATCTGGGATCGTAGGTATTGCACGCACTCCTACGCGCAGATAAATCGGAGCGAAAAGGTGGTTCTCCGTTGTCGTCGCAATTACTATGCGAAACTCGCAGGACGGAGTGTCTCGATATTGCAAATCACCAGCCACGCCGGCAGAACTTTCTCTGAAAATCGATCGAGCCGCGTCGATCTCGGGGCGTTATCGAGAGCCCACGTGACGATCGATCGGCGGGAGTTCGTTTCACGATCCCTCGATCGCGATCCTTTGTCCAGCTTAGCGACGATAAGCCGCGTCGAATCACGAGACGTCGCGTTCAGATTTTGCAACGAGCCGAGTCTCTCGCATAAATTACACACGCGTTTTCTGTGCCTCTGGCCCCTCGCTTATTACGAAACTCTCCGTCTCAGTCGCTCTATGGGCGTCGTTCTATGACTTTTATTGCCGTGCCGTAACCTCTGGCACCGAGTACACGATCGTAAGTCTACAGTGTCGCGACTTTGCGACACCTCGGCTTCTGATCGACCCTCAAACTCATCGGCAATCTAATTTGTCTCGCCTCTCTCCTTGTGTAAGCCGTGCTTCTTTTTACCTTTTGCGTCAGCGACGGTTATTTTCTTGTTCAACCGCTTTCAAGAAAGTTATAACGATTTTTTCTTAGTTTGCGAATTTTACGGAGCGGACAATTTCCGCGTATGTAACGTGAAATATTGTTTGTTTCGACGAGTGATGGATTCGGCGCGCGGTGAATTCGGTGCGTGATGGATTCGACGCGTGGTGAATTCGACGCGTGAGAGATTGGACGCGTGAGAAATTCGACGCGTGGTGAATTCGACGCGTGGAAAATTCGACGCGTGGTGAATTCGACGCGTGAGGGATTCGACGCGTGGTGAATTCGACGCGTGAGAGATTCGACGCGTGAGGGATTCGACGCGTGGTGAATTCGACGCGTGAGAGATTCGACGCGTGAGAAATTCGACGCGCGGTGAATTCGACGCGTGAGAGATTCGACGCGTGAGAAATTCGACGCGTGAGAGATTCGACGCGCGGTAAATTCCACGCGTGGTAATTCGACGCGTGGTGAATTCCACGCGTGGTAATTCGACGCGTGGTGAATTCGACGCGTGGCAAATTCGACGCTTGAGAAATTCGATGCGTGGTGAATTCGACGCGTGAGAGATTGAACGCGTGGTGAATTCGACGCGTGGTGAATTCGACGCGTGGTAAATTTGACGCGTGGTGAATTCGACGCGTGAGAGATTCGACGCGCGGTAAATTCCACGCGTGGTAATTCGACGCGTGGTGAATTCGACGCGTGAGGAATTCGATGCGTGGTGAATTCGACGCGTAGTGAATTCGACGCATAGTAAATTCGACGCGTGGTGAATTCAACGCACAGTAAATTCGACGCGTGGTGAATTCGACGCGTGGTAAATTCGATGCTTGGTAATTCGACGCGTGGTAATTCAACCTTGACGCAATCAAGGATCGCAATCTCAAATTTGAGGATTCGTTCATCTGGAAAGTTGGATCTTGAATTTTGTGAAATTATTGACTGCTGATTTAGAGGATGATCGTTTTGTAATTCGTTACGCAAAACGATGATTACTCGATTCTGAGGTTACGACTTTATTACGCGGTCCAATTTGCGGACAGAGTATGAGAAAGATGCGGATCTATAAGTGATGTAACGATGGGATGTAAGATCGTTTTCACTTCTTGTGATTCCAGGTTTAATGGAATTTTAAACGTCTTGTTGGTCGTGTGAACGGGTTTCAAAACTTTCGCAATGTTTTGCCTCTGAGAATCCTCGCTCCAATTCGATTAACATATTTCCTTTCATTATTTAGCGTATCAACAATATTTTATGTAACTATTGCATTCATATCTGCATTCATATAGTATGAACATATGAAGCACATTTCAGAGGAAACATCTTTCTTAACTCTCCGACCTTTTTATAAAATACCTTTCCATAGAAATGCCATTGAAAATAACTGTATGCTCTCTTCTATTAGATAGTAAATTCAGATGCAAGGAAAATAAAGATATCAGTAATCTCTCAAGTACGAAGATTCACATAAACATTTATTTCAGTAAGATAAATTATTTTCCTCCTTTTCAACTCTACTTCTCACATATTAAAATCTATGATTGCGAATTCGAATACTCGTCGAAAGGAATTCTAAAAAGCAATCGACATCTCCGTTTTTAATATCACTGAGTCAGAGAGCTTTTTCTCGACTGAAGCAGAGGGTTCCTGGAACGCTCTGGTATGCTAATTGCGATCCTCGAGTACGTGCAAGCATTGTCGTACCATGCGTGTACACGCACGTTGATCCCGAAGGTACAGGATTTTATATCCCAACTCCTTTTTCTTCCCAGACCACTTCGAACACGGATAAAGTCTAAACGCTTTCGGTTCCTTTACGGACATTAATTATTTAAGACAGATAGTCCAGGCAGAACACAATTAATTGTACGATCCTCAGATTTTAAGGAATCTTATCTCGACACGGTTTTGAAGAAGTTCAAAGATACTCCGACTCTTTCTCGCTGGTGAATTCCACCGCGAGGACTTTCGGGATATCTTGATTATCTGGCGACTTATGACGACGACAAGGGTAATATAAACGGGAAAGGTTTCGTTAAGCCTTTAACGTTACGGCCATTGGTTAGGATACCTGGGATCGGTCGATGACTTGGGTAGCAGGGTGAATTGCTTCGGGGAAACCGCTAATTTAGGGACTGTTAAAAATAAAAATTGTGGGTAGAATTCATTCATTCTTGTGAAAACAACCATGATAATAAAAATTCTTTGGACATCTACTAAAAAAAAATGAAGACCTTAGAACCTGAAGAACCTGAAGAACAATTCCTTGGACATCGACTAAAAAAAATGAAGACCTTAGAACCTGAAGAACATCCTAAGGGATGTGGTATTCTAATAACTTCATATTACTTGTAACTTCGAAAACTTGATATTTATCGACACATGTATTGTTATACAAACTAAATTCAAAATTCTTTGGATATCGACTACGAAACCCTGAAGAGCTGGAAGCTGAAGAGCTCCTAGGGGATGTAGTATTTTAATAACTTCATATTATTTGTAGCTTTTGTAATGTGATAATTATCGACACACGTATTGCTATACAAACTGAATTCAAAATTCTTTGGACATCGACTAAGAAACCCTAAAGAGCTGGAAACTGAACAGCTCCTAAGGGATGTAGTATTTTAATTACTTCATATTATTTGTAGCTTCCGTAACGTGATAATTATCGACACACGTATTGTTATACAAATTATATTCAAAATTTTTTAGACATCGACTAAGAAACCCTGAAGAGCTGAAACTGAAGAGCTCCTAAGGGATGTAATATTTTAATAACTTCATATTGCTTGCAACTTTCGTAACCTGATAATTATCGACACACGTATTGTTGTACAAACTGAATTCAATCTTGACATTTAAAAATTAATCTCAAGAGTCAATCTGAGAGTGAATAAGAAGGACTAAGAAGTTCTAAGAAGTCCTGATATCCCTAAACTATGTCGATACCCCGTTTTTAATCTTCAAATTCAATATAAAGTCCCAGAATCTGAAAGTTGTCAATGCCGAACGCACCATGACAAATTTTTCACGCCACTAGCAGACGCGTTCCGCGTTGTTAAATGCGGCCGGAGAATCCCGTCGCGAATTCCACAGATGCTAATCGCGGCCGATCTCTCTCCGCTAAGGTAACTTCGCAAAAGAGGTACCTGCGAGTCGTTCAACCTTATCCGCCAAGCATCTATGTTTCAGTTATAGACAAAACTGTATGCGAGCATAGAGATCGCCGGCGAGTATCTGAACGATCCAGCGGCTACAGATAATCCTTGCGGTTATGTGTCGCTAGGACATACTTATTCAATTAAATCGACGCCGCTTTATCCGGGTAAATATTCCGACTGCCTTATCGTACTTTATACGAGTGTTAACCTACATCTCTCCACAATTCGTTGCGATAAACGATATTTACACATTGCGTAACTTTAACGAGAAATTTATGTTTTATTAGAAGTTTATATTTCGTGGTCCAAAATTGTCGAATTTGAACTTTCGTTTAGAGAAGCTTTGCTTAAAATTGCAACTTGGTTAGAACTTCTATAGAAAATTTGAAAAATGGTCACCTATAGAAAATTTGAAAAATAGTCATCCATGGAAAAATTTGAAAAATATTCACTTATGGAAAATTTGAAAAATAGTCATCTACAGAAAATTTGAAAAATAATCGCCCATGGAAAAATTTGAAAAATACTCACCTATGGAAAATTTGAAAATAGTCACCCATGGAGAATTTGAAAAATAGTCATCCATGGAAAAATTTGAAAAATACTCGCCTATGGAAAAATTTGAAAAATACTCACCTATAGAAAATTTGAAAAATAGTCATCCATGGAAAAATTTGAAAAATAGTCACCTATGGAAAATTTGAAAAATAGTCACCCATGGAGAATTTGAAAAATAGTCACCCATGGAAAAATTTGAAAAATAGTCATCCAAGGAAAAATTTGAAAAATACTCACCTATGGAAAATTTGAAAAATAGTCATTCATGGAAAAATTTGAAAAATACTCACCTATGGAAAATTTGGAAAATAGTCACCCATGGAAAAATTTGAAAAATAGTCACCCATGAAAAATTTGAAAAATACTCACCCATGAAAAATTTGAAAAATACTCATGCATAGAAAATTTGAAAAATAGTCACCTATATAAAATTTGAATTACACGTATAACCGAATGTACCAAAACTGTAAAACACTCCCAAAGTTGAACGAATCGTCTCCTACGTAAAAGAGTAAAAAAGTATCTTCGCAGGAAAAAATAGTCTCGACAAACATCCCGATTCGCAGGTGAGACCGTTGAACAATTAGTATTTCACGGGAAGCGCTGTGTCATCGGACGTCTGGGATATTAGTCGGACCTGTGAGTTATGCGGTACAAGTCTCTCTGTCCCTCTGAGTGTATCTCTTTCCAGCTTGATAGTACTCGTTCGAGATCCAAGCAGATGAACGAAGATCCTTATTACAGGAAATAGCTTCGGACTCAGTCATGTCATTAAGTATGCGAGTCGCGGCCACAGGCACGGCTCTACCTCCCGGGAACATCCGAGCAACTCGAAAACTTCTAATCTGCTATCCAGGATACACCTCCTCGCTGGTTTATTTCTTCGCATTCTCTCTCTATCTTGGAAATAATTATATGCTATTGATCGTTATTGAGCCGCGAGCTTCGCGTGTAATTCGTTCCGTATTCCATGTTCGTTATTTAAACATTCATGATCATTTTATGCACTTCGTTCAATTACCTTTTTTATACGTTCTTTATCGTCTCGATCGACATATCACTTTTACCTTATAACATTAATTACAGGCTGGTTTAATCCATCATATATTTACGAGGTGACAGTTTGAAAAAGGTAATGAAACTTTAATTTTTCAAGCTTTTAATTTTGTTAAGGTTTTAAAATTGGGTTTTAACTGGATTAGCGTTAGGTTAGAACTCCGTTACAATTACTGAATCGTATCGCTGTGAGAATCTGAGGAACGATGGGAACGAAGTTAATAGCAACGTCCAATTCAAATCTCGGTACTTTGACGATGACGTTTCGTACTAACGCAACTATGCCGTTAATAGCACGCCATATTTCCTTTTAATTAGACTTCGACCCTCGATCGCGAGCACAGTCTCAGTCTGCTGCCAGCCGTCGTGGACGTCGGATCAAAAAAATTGTAGTGAAAACACAGGTGAAAACACACCTGCGTCTGCATTCCTCGTTCCGAATTTTTAAACTCAATATCACTACTAAAATTTCATATTGATTTCCCAATTACAATTCACCGCGAGTTTTCACGTATTCATAGTAATTTGTTTGTGTGCCAGTGCAATAATTACAGTGCCACGTTTTTTCACTTTCGATTTTTCGCACTTCGAGAACCATCAAACTCGAATAAATCATGCAAGAATCGCAACGGTAATTACTATGCTTAACGACGGCTACATACAAAAACCGCGTTCGTAGAACACGAACCTTTTGCAATTCAAATAACCAGCTCATCGTTACGTTTCATGTACCAAGTACGTCAAGAAAAGCAATCAGCTTATTGAAATTCATCTTAGCAACGGAACTGATTTCAAAGTACAATCAAAGTCTTAGAATGCTGTAGAATAACTTGGTTTTTACGACAAAAATTATTAGCTTCTCTAATTTTGTATATTAACCCCTTCCCGTGCCATTTATTTAACAGATGCGTCAGTCAAGACTACCTATAAACGAACAATGAAAATTAAAATGTTGTGAATATTTTATACTCCAGGATCTTCGATAATGCAACTTATAATTGGACCTAAATTTCAAGTTAAAGAATGTTCAAAGTTTGAGTATGGTTTGTCACATTTGAGCTGTGTGTGCGTCACGAGTGAGACTCGTCAAAGTACGGGAAAGGGTTAATTCAGGGTTCTCACCAGAAAATTTGACAGAAATTCTCATCGTTCGAATTTGCAAATTTTCAAGTCGTGACGGACATTAAATGGGAATCGAGGTGTTTCGGAAATGGAAGGTGTATGCAACGGGGCTCGAGTATTACAGGCAGGTGGGAGGGACGTGTATGTGGTCGTGTCCGGTGTGGGTACGTCTTAACGCTCGATCCAGCTTGGCATCAGTGAGCGTTTCTCTGCCGGCAGCATCCGAGCCACGCTCTCGATCCGAAGCGTGAACGCGTTAGTGCGTGCGTGCAAACGATCGCGACATGCGTGAAACGCGAGCGGATTCCATGGTGTACCTGTGATCCTTGGATCGAGTGAACTCGTGCGGGAATCCTCGATGTGCACGTGTGCAGGACAAACAGGATGTACGTAGTGACTAATTGGCACGTGAGAACTTTACGAACGTGAATGGTATCGTTCGCTCGGTGATCGATCGATTTTTCAGGAACTTGACCTTGGAGCTGCCGGTTTGTGCCGACGAACGGTGAGGATCTTTCTCTTTTTCGAGAGCGACGTGATTAAACTGTTATCATCGATTATGAGGGGTTAACGCGTTGATGGTTACGGTGACTTTAATGCGTGGATAGGTTATTATTTTCTTTTAATTCGTATCGTAACACGATAAGTAAAGACTGCATTCATATCCGCCATATATCATGCATTAATTGCGATTCTGCAACGAGGCTAAAAGTCGCAAACGTGCAATTATAAAAGTGAATAATCGCTCGGTCAACAAAGTACAACCCTTTCACGAACCGATCGCAAAAACTTGATATGACAGAAAAAATCTTCTGACACACGTCTTTCATAATTAATATCGAGTCCTCAAGGACGTGTCTTTCTTGGCGAAAGTGATCGTTTTCGGAGATCTAGGATTTTATGCGTTCATCCATAAACATGAGCAGTTAAAATACCATCTGCATTTAGTGACGCAAGTCTTATCTTGTCGAGGATAAAAAGAGCACTGAATAATTCCGCATAAGTATATAATGACATTTAATGGTGGTAAAGTTTTTAGAAATGTAGAAGTGTCATATGGATTTAAGGATCAGATTATCCCTCTCACACCTCGAGAAGAACAAAATCCTGTTATCTCGATCGGAGATCTATCCCGTAAGAAACCTTTCCCGCCATCCCAAAGACCCAGAAACCGAAAGACCCCAAAAGCCGCCTCGCGTCGTAATTCATCGACTTCCTCTCTCTCGGCAACGAAAGTAAAACGGAAAGGGTGTTGCAGCAGGGGTCCGGGTAATGGAACGGAAGGGGAGGTTCACAAATCGTTGGCGAGATAACGATCTCGGCGGCAAGTAGCTAGCAGGTACTCAAAATCGGCTTCGAAGGCAGAGAAGACCGGTCTGTAAACACTTGTACGCGACGTCCTACGGTGATTTCTCGAGGGCTTCCACGCTGTGGCGTTCAAGACCATGGTGTGTGGTCCCCTTAAAGAGTCTCGTCGAGGGTACCAGACCCTGTCTGCCGTGGACGAGACGTCTAGGAGGGGAGGACGGTGGCGTGACCCCGAAGAGAGGCACCGTCTGGAGGTGACTTGGCTTCTAAGGTGATTTACGCTTCGCCAATGGCGCCTTTTGTCTAGCCACACGGCTGTCAGCCGTGTTTGATTTTCGCAATATATTATACGGTTGGCGAATTATATTGCGCCCGGTCGTGGCAATAATTCAACGGTGACGAGACGACGCGAGACCCGTCACCGAGAATCTGCGGAGGAACCACCGGAAACGATACTCATCGGGAATGTCGAACTCGCTCGTGTAAATTCCGTTACAATATCGTTCCCACGGCCATGTGCCTTGGTCCTAGGTTGTTCGGTTTTTTTTTGCTCCCTTTTTTCGGTGGGACATCGTCCTTCTATGCTCCCTTTGGGTATTTCTTTCACGGCTGTTAATTAACACGTGTCGATTTTATACAACTGTCACATAATTCAGCATATTGTCTTCACGTGATAGTCGAAGAATAATTTACATTCATGCCATTAACCCTTTGCACTCGAAGGTAATTTTACTGTTTGCAAACAGCAACTTTAAAATATTAATTAAAATGTTAAATGAGTTCTTTTGAGGTTATTATTCTTCTACTAATAATTTCCACTATTGTCTGTTTCACTGTGTTTATACATCACATGAGTATTATTATAGAATTAATTAAATAATGCTTGTTTTGAATTATTGTATTAAATCGAATGGCGCCTGGGAGGCGCCTCTCGAGTGCAAAGGGTTAAGAGTCTAACAACCTTCAAAACTAGAATTGCAGTAGGGAGAATTCATGTTATATCTAAAATTGTATGCATCGTACGGAATAAGACATCGTCGAAAAATTTATTAAGAACTGTCATTGCAGGTAAAGTTCGTCTCCGCAGCACTGTCATAACACGGCCAGACATTCGACTGGACGTGACCAGAGCGTGAACACCGCTGAGCATTAGAGCATAAAATAATATTTGACTGAATCGTGACCGTGCCGTGACGGGGCTGTTCGAACCAAGCCCAAGTCACACGATGATACCATCTCTGTGGGATATATTTTTTTCTTGTTTGTTGTATCTAACCGATTGTATTCACCTTGCACTATCGATTCTGATTCTCATCAAGAATCTATATTTGCCTTAGGGTACAAACTTTAGATCCGAAAGATATTAATTGAAGGAGGATAAAAATTGTAAAAAAGACTCAGATGCGTTTAAAGTGGAAGAAGATTAAAAGTTTCCTAGATTACCTTTGTATTCTGCCGAAACTAAAGGCAAATGATGGGAACCTTTTATACATATTTCTAAGCGGAGGAAGCTTAGATTGCAGCAAAGTATATAGGAAACAGGACTGCATCGTTTGCGAGTTCTCAGCGCCGATAGCCGTCGAAAAATCGCGCTCTTCCTCGCAGGGCGATAAAACATCCCGTAATTAAAACGCGATCGTCGCGCTTTAAAAATACTTCTCACGCGTCGCGACGCGTTCTTTCATTTTTCCTGGGATTCGTGGGAACAGGATCCCGCGGATTCTCGAGCAGCAGGGGTAATTAACGGAATATACGTCGGAGGAGGTTTCCCTTGTTCGCGCGATCATCGAGCAGCCATCGACGCCGGATCGAACAATGGCCTCCCTGTCGTTTGTAAACAGGAAACGCAGTTAGCGTGTTACCGCGGTGTTCAGCGTGTAAACGCTCGTACGTCCTCGTGTTGTAATTAGACTTCGCTCGCGTTTACTTGCGCGAAACACTCGAGACGTCACGTTAAAAGGTTCGTAAGAACTTATCTTATCGAGGGTGCGTTTAGGGGAGGCGAGAGGTAAAGCTTGCTCTCTCGTCTTACAACGTGTTCCTTGAAATTGCTTCTTTAATCCGGTTCCCGGTGTAAGCAAGATGATCCGCGTATGATTGCTCGCGGTTAAGTGGAACGAAATTGTAAAACATTTTGGCGTAGACTTCTTTTTGGAAAAGAAGTTGCCACGGGAATATAATTACGCTTCTTATGAACACTGAACGTAAAATTAGAAGAACGTAAAATGTAGAAGTCTAGGAAATTGGTACCTCATGAGTAGACTTGTAAAACACAGCTTATAACACGGGGTTTTTTCGAGTGAATTAATGTATAATGGAAGTTCTGATATTAGAAAGATTCGCTAGACAATAAAATGATCCCCGTTTTTCGAGAGTGAAACTCGAAAACTGATCTCGTACAAGGCGTTCTTTAATTGGTCACGTTCGATCCGCTTATCAGCGGAACGTAAGATCGTCGGACGAAGTATCCTCGACAAAGTGTTCCCGTGGGAACGATCGTTAATTGTCCATAAAATACGCTCTCACCTTGCGCCGTGCTAAAAGCAGAATCGTGTTCGGTCCAACGGGCCTACGTAGCCGCGAGAGGACAACGATCATCCGAAAGAAATAACCGTCCTTCGTCTCTTTCGCTTCTTTGCATCCACCGTGTAAATCTGTATGAATACTCTTTCTTTAACGCGGTCTAACTGTGCACCGAAATATCAAATCCACTCCATTGTTAGCATCTATAGCTGGTGTGGACTAGTTAGTTATATATGGACCAGTTAGTTATATATGGACTAGTTAGTTATGTATGGACCAGTTAGTTATATATGGACATAACCTACAAGATTACTCCCGTGACCTTCAAGTTTTCGTCACGTTTGGTAAAAGCAGTAAAACGTATGTCAAGGCCATGTCACCCTCTCGGCAATAAATTCTCTAACATACAGAATAAATGTTTTCCATATAAGAGCGCAAAATCGTCATGCACATAAATCAAGCAAACAAAAGAAACATAAAGATTCCTAGAAATAAAAAGGTAGAAAATGATCTGTCGATAATTGGCAGCGAATCAATTTGACCAGCAGTATCGAACCGTGTCTATTTCGAATCTAATCGCGTTTCCTCTAATGACAGTGAACATCGAGCCGCGTGTACCACCGTGTTCCACCGTGGAGTTGCCTACCGTGCACGTCGGATAAGGTGATTCAAAGTGAGGAGAGCTGCTTTCAGTGAAGCAGACAACTGCGGCAACTGATTACGCAGTTTCGAAGGAGAAAACCGCTTGGGTACAACGTATATGGAAGGGAAGGCCTTCCTCGCCGTGGCTCGAGATTATAGTTATTACTGTAATAAAGATACACGGTTTGTTTGCTCTCGAACGCAAAGGAAAAGGGGCTCCCTCCGGAGGAATGCCGCGATTCATTCGGTCGGCTCGCGGGAATACAACCGTGTAATAAAATGTTTACACTACTAAACTGTTTCCTGGATCGTTCGTTGCGCACCCTTTTCTTCTGTCTTTGAAGAAGCTTTTATTTTTGGGAGAGGCGTTTTTTAGGGGAAATTGCGGAGGGATGGAGGGATAGGATAGGTTCTTACTGGAGGGATTCGCACGTTAACTAGCCCTTTAAGCGTTATGAACCCATATATGGGTTCTCATACAACCATTCGTTTTTGGCTATGAACCCACATATGCATTTTCACATAACCATATGTGAAATAAATGGTTATTAAGGCTTTTGAGGTCACCACATAATTTATTTTAGTTACAATCAATATACCTTGCAATTAAAATTCAATCTTTTTCGTACGGAGTGGACAGTTCACGGTGCACCTTTAACGTCTGGCAACTCAGCACTTAAAGGGTTAAGAATCTCATTGTCATTTGTAACTGTTAAATAATTAGAATTATGGAAAAATCAAGAAACTATTAACACACTTTTGAACACAAACAAAATATTTAAAACTAGATTTACAGAACCCGTAAAAATGACGGATAGTAGGCCTAGATGACAGAACTTATTAAGAAATTTTTGTAAAAATGTCAAACATTCATCAACTTTCAGCAAAAGAATCAATGTCTTAGGCAGTATACATATCATCTGCGATTAATTTATTCTTCTACTGTAGTTAAAATTTAAATAAAGTGACCGTCAAACGTCCGTAAATCTAGTGTTAATAAAGAACACAAACAACTAACATTATAACTTAAAGATTAACTATTTAAACAGGGATTACTTTTTCTTCATAACAAAACTATCGCAAGTGCTTACATTATCTAACGAACAAGACAGAAGTATAATATTCAATTATTTTGTTTTTAATATTCAATTATTCTGTTTCTAACGTACATCATTTCTAATACTGTAAGATGTCGCTATAAGCTAAATTTATTAATAATTTAACAGTAACGCTTGAGGTGGCCGAGTGGAAATTCAGGAATGTAGAAATTCGGGGGAGTAGGAATTCGGAAGAGTAGAAATTTGGAAGAGTGGAAATTCGGGGATATAGGGATTTGGACGCGTAGAGATTCGGAGGAGTAGAAATTCGGGGATGTAGGGATTCGGGGGAGTAGGAATTCGGAAGAGTAGAAATTTGAAAGAGTGGAAATTCGGGGATATAGAGATTTGGACGCGTAGGAATTCGGGAGAGTAGAAATTCGGAGAAGTGGAAATTCGGGAATGTCGGAATACGGGGGCGTAAAAATTCGAAAGAGTGGAAATTCGGAAGAGTGGAAATTCAGAAGAGTAGAAATTCGGGGCTACAGAAATTTGAAAGAGTGGACTTCTGTAAAATTGAGAATTAGAGAATTTGGAGAATGTGGAGACTTGTGTACGTGGAAATACAGCGAGCAGAAGATATAGATCTGAAAATTTGAAATAGGTGTTGTAATCTCTATCTCTATTCCCTCCATACAGTCCCACATTTCTAAAATTTCATATTCCTAGATCCTCCATTTATCTCTAAATCTTCACATCTCAAACCCCCATACCTCATCCCCGTTTTACAAACAATATTTCCTCCATAATATGTCCACAACCGTATACCTGTTAAGCTAAAAATTTGAAGAACAAAGGACCCGGGAGATGGGCCATAAAGTGTATGTCCGTATAAAAATAAAAGAAGCCGTCCCTTAAATCACTTTTAAGAACTCCGGACATAATTCAAGCGTTTCCACGTTACGGTCGAGCCGGGGTTTTAAGCGGCACAAAGATCAATCATTGTACGACCATACTTATCGCCCCCACCTTGAACCTTTGGTAACGATCTCTAACGTTTGGCAGTAAGGTTTCGGTGTGTATCGATGAGCCAGAATCGGCGGAGACTCGTTAATTTTACGAGACGATTTACAATCGGGTGAACGCCTACCGTGCGTGTACGTACGCCTTGATCGTTTCACGGTCGGCTCGCGAGCATAAAACGAGCCAGCCAGGATACGGTATTTTATACGGAAGATTTCATTGTGCTGTCCAGGGCCGGAGACGATATCCGAAGGATTACGTTTCTCGCTCGCTCGTTCGCGGCCCCCCTCGTTAAGACATTCGCGCCTGTTAATGGGAACCCGTGCGGCGGTTGCAACGGGTTTTACGCAACAGGACTCCGTACATGGCTCGCGAGCGGCCGGTTCGCTCGTAAAATATGACGCGTATCTTCTTATTAGAAGTAAATTGTATCCTCA
The DNA here is from genome assembly GCA_963576845.1 of Megachile leachella. NCBI lineage: Eukaryota > Metazoa > Arthropoda > Insecta > Hymenoptera > Megachilidae > Megachile > Megachile leachella. Next base: position 26,218,594 of record OY756247.1, on the reverse strand, counting down.
TTAACCGGCGCGCTTCTACGCGACCCACCTCTCTCCTTTTCCTCAAATCGCGACCGATCATTTGCAATTGGATATCACGGATTATTAACACGTTCTGTGCCGTGTGAAATTTAAGGCCCGTGGGTAACGCTTGAAACTAGATCCAAAAATTATATCTTAATACTCGATTGTAAGGTAATCGCGGTTGTACGTTCGTTATGCTTCTTATTTTTCTATAGTACGTGCTTCCTCTGCTGCTTAATTAACTGCTATTCCTTTAATTTCTCTCGTGAAACCGCGATTTTTTCTTTGATAATATAGCAGTCTACCACTGGTAAAATTATGCCAAAAATTTGCACCGTTACCGTTTCTAAACACGCTTATAAATATTTTACCAATAGAGAACAAAAGAACTGATTGCGACAAGACATCGACACGCCTCACGGTTATCGATTTCCAGAAGAAACGTCGTAGAAAGCATGTTCAGAGCATGACATTTCCTCCGGACGAATTCATAGAACCTTAACGCATACAGGGCGGGTAACCGACTCTTGTTAAGATCGTAAGTTAACACGGATACGTGGATCGCTCGATTATAATCGATCGACCTAATTCGTTGTTATATATCGTGCTCACCTAACGCGGCATTCAAATCACTAACCGCGTGCCATTGTTCGATAAAAATCACGTGGCGCATTGATCGCGTATAATTTACGAGCCCACGGTGTCGAGCATACCAGACTGCTTACATAATTTATGAAATCGTCGCGTAATATGTGCTATTCTATTCAAACGGGCTTGCGCCACAAAAATGTGCGCGTTTGCTGCTCTGTCATAACGTTTTCACAAAGTGGCTTAATACACTCGGGTCTTCGATTCTTGTGTTTTTAAATTTATCTGTTTGTCAGATTTGTGTGTTTAGGATTTTTGAGTATTTTTGAGTTGTTGGGTTTTGGAGAGGGACGGATATTTTTGGGTGCAGCTTCGAATTTCAAGGTTTCGAATTTTTATTGTTTCGAATTTCAAGGTTTCGAATTTTTACTCTTTCGAATTTTTATTGTTTCGAATTTCAAGGTTTCGAATTTTTACTCTTTCGAATTTTTATTCTTTCGAATTTCAAGGTTTCGAATTTTTACTCTTTCGAATTTTTATTCTTTGGAATTTCAAGGTTTCGAATTTCCACTCTTTCGAATTTCTACTCTTTTGAATTTCCACGCCCCCGAATTGCCACGCGCCCGAATTTCTATTCCCCCCGAATTTCTACGCCCCCGAATTTCCACGCGCCCGAATTTCTACACCCCCGAATTTCCACGCACCCGAATTTCTATTTCCCCCTAATTTCTACGCCCTCGAATTTCCACGCCCCCGAATTTCTACGCACCCGAATTTCTATTCCCCCCAAATTTCTACTCTTCCGAATTCCTAATCCTCCGAATCTCAACACTTCCGAATCCCTAAATTCCCGAATCCCTAGAGCCTCGAATCCCTAAACTCCCAAATCCCCAATTTCCCAACCTCCCAATCTCCCAATGTCCCAGCCTTCCAACCTCCCAAAATTCCCAAAATTCTGATATCTCTAACCTGCCAGAACCTCCTTCCCAAAATCCTTCAATCCTCAAATTTCCTCACTGCAGTCCTCTACTCGAATAAGTGTGCGATGGAGATGAAGATAGCCGTAGGGGGTGCGATTACTCATTGAGACGTTGATTGCCGTGGCATACTTCGGCGAATCTTCTGGTACCGTCTCGAAAGCATCGGCTCCGATTTCGGGGATGGCCCGTTTCTTTTTTCCATCGACGAACGAACACTATTTTGCAGCCTGTTAAGGGGTTGAGTGATTGTTCGGAGCGCAACGAGCACTTGTTTTCGAAGATTGATGGCCGTTAGTCATCATCGTTTCTCTTTCTTATGATGCTCGTTGCATCGATTCGACGGACGAAAGCACAACGCTTTCTTCCGTTTGAACGTTATGCAACGCGTTTTTGAGCGAGGCCTTGCGGAATCGCTGGTAGAAGAGCAGAATGCTTCTGTCGCGAAATTTGAACGTAATTGAGGACTCTTGCGTAATGGAGGCTGTTTTGTTCTGGGAGGCAGGCGGGTTTAAAGGTGAATTATGGGGTACATTTATTTTGATCCTTTAGATATGGGTCGAGAGCTACTGTTGGGATCTTTCATCCCTTTTTCTTATTGTTAAAAATTATTTTTGAATTACAGGAATTATTTTAGGAATTATTTGTGCGTTTTTGGAAATGAGATCTTCAAATCTTAGATCCCTTTTCTTATCGTCAAAAATTATCTTTGAATTTTAGGCATTATTTCAAGAATTATTTCAAGTATTATTTTAAGAATTATTGCAAGAATTATTGCAAGAATTATTGCAAGAATTATTGCAAGAATTATTTCAAAAATTATTTCAAAAATTATTTGAAGAATTATTTGAAGAATTATTTCAAGAATTTTTTCAAGAATTATTTCAAGTATTATTTTAAGAATTATTGCAAGAATTATTTCAAGAATTATTTCAAGTATTATTTTAAGAATTATTGCAAGAATTATTTCAAGAATTATTTCAAGAATTATTTGAAGAATTATTTCAAAAATTATTTGAAAAATTATTTATGCGTTTTCGGAAATTGTATCTCGGTGCACGAACGTCCCCGAATAAGACTTTTGGTCGTTTACGATCTGCATAGTCCCGCGAAACGAATTACGCAACGAACGCCTCTCGATAATCGATACTTTTCGTAGGTGTCCATGCATAATCGATCAGTATAATTTATACCCCGAGAAACTCCCACTGTTTTGCATTTCTTTCGCCGCACGATTCCCCGTGACTTCCCTGAATATTCATCGTCGAAGTCGCTCGCAATCGAACAATAAATTATCGTGTTCGAATCACCAGGAAGCACGGTTTCCAATAAGCATCTTCCTGTATCTATAAAAATAGAATAGCAAACTGAACTCCCTGAGGATGAAAATCAAAGCATTGCTATGGCATGGTATAACAGGACGACAAATCGAATGACACGCTCAGTGATGCGAGAATCCAGAGAACTTTCAGCGACAGGGAATCACGGATTCCCGCGTGGGTGACCCATCTCACGTTATTGATCCTCTGTTCTATTGATCCACGTCTTGTAAATACACCTAGGTATTAAGGATACAAATTTTCTTTGCAAAGCGTATACTCTTTCGAAAAGGACTGTAGAAATTCATGGCAATGAGGATTGAGTTGTCTGACATCTGATAAATCTTTTTGAAACGATGCTAAAGAAGTTTGCATATATTTGTTGTTGAAGTTAGTGATACACTGCAGCTTCGAGAAGTAACATAACACAAGTGTTAGTAAGGAACAAGTGTCTAATAGTTGTTGATTGTACAGCCAAGTGCAAATGTACTCCTGGTTGAACATAGTGTTTTTCGAACATTTGAACATTTGAGGACATTCAACTGCAATTGACGTTTTTAGAGTTGTGGATTTTTAAATTTGAGAACAAGTGTCTAAAGTTGGACGCTTTTAGTTTTGAAACTCTGACGACATTTCATTCAAGTAACTCGAGTAACTCCTCAGTAACTTGAGGATCTAGGAAGCATATTTCAGCAAGGAATATCGTGAACAGAAAAAAGCTTGCAAAGCATTCAAAGGTATTACGAGCGTACTTTCAAATAATCACGGATAAAGGAAACTCGTAATCAACCCCGCCAAGTCCCACATGTTACGCTTCGAATGACAAGTAAGAAACAACCTGACATGGCTGTTTCGCTTAATTACGCAACCCTCGACGAGCTAACCCACGCACGTGAACCATACATTACTCTCCATAAATAAAACTCTCAAAGATTTATATTCAAAATTCACCACACCCACGCTGCTGTCATAAAACCGTACTGCAAACACCGTAATCATCCCCGCGACACAAATTCTGTCGAACCATAAAACTATCATCGAAGGCACAGTAAAAGGCACGAAGGAAGGTTACAGTAGGCACAGAAGGGAAGATCACCCCTGTGTCAAAAATTTGGGTCTTCGAAATTGTTCCGAGTGTCCCTCCAATTGCGTGGCGATAAAACAAGCGTTGAAAAGGGACATCGTAATTTGGTTTTCGGGGAAGGTACATAAAGAAGCTGAAGATCTGGGACAGATGTGTCTTGAGAACTCGTAAAACCTTGGGAGGTAAAACTTTGGCTGTCTTTCAGAACATTGACTGCTTTATTTGGAAGAGGTTGAGGGAGTATTACAGAGGCTACCCCTAAATTGTGTCGAGAAATTGCGAAGGGAGGACCTCGTCAAGTTTAAAATCGAGGATACTGTCAAGGTATGTTGCATACAAGGTATCTTGTAATATTGACTGCATTATTTGGGAGAGGTTGACCTGCAGAGCGAATATTGCAGAGGGTAACAACCTCTAAATTGCATCAAGAAATTGCAAATCTCTAGAATTTTGCAAAGTTTAAAATCGAGGATACTGTCAAGGTACGTTGCATACAAGGTACCTTGTAATATTCACTGCTTTATTTGGAAGAGGTTGACCTGCAGAGCGAATATTACAGAGGATAACCCTTAAATTGCATCAAAAAATTGCAAATCTCTAAAATTTTACAAATTTTAAAAGGTATAAATTGTGTAAAAGTATTATACACAAAGTACCTTACAATATTCAACATCAAAGAAGTAATCCACATATAAATTAAGGGTTGTAATTTTAAATTCCAACTACATACACCTCTAACAAAATAAAATCGTCAAAATTAACCTTCCCAAAACTCCTGACAGGTATCTCAATTTCCTCGAATGTTGCTCAGAAGCAATTAAAGCTCCCATTAGGTTAAGAGTACGATCAGTGCGATTATTTACAAAAGTTTCACAACGCGAACAGGGAAAACGCATCGTTCCGAACCGGCAGATTGGCGAGGGCAATTTGAACCTTCCAACGGTTGATAATGTTCTCATTTGTTACACTTTCTACTCGGCCGATCGTTCCCGCTGCTCGCCAATCCGTCTCTTTTAATAACGTTCCAAGAGTGCCCAGACGCGTGCAATTACCGACACACTTTTTCAAACGACCTGCCAAATCTCGGCGGATTAATCCCGCTTGCGCATCGCCGCCTCTGCTCCTCGTCCACCTAACACGCGGCCCAGTGACCCGAAAAACCACAGTTTTGCTTCGTGATCGAGCACGATTTCCCCTTTTCGAGGCCCTTCTTTCGGGTACTTCGATCAATCGACTCGGGGGCAGTCTTAAGGTTAACAGTTGTACCTTGCCATTTTTGTGATTTTTATCTATGAAAGATGGGAACTTATATTGGCAGACTCAAGTTTACAATTTATGCAAACTTCATGAGGTCATCAGTTCTGAATTCATGGACTTTTGCAATTTGTGCAAACTTATGAATTTATGAAGTTCTGAAGTCATAGACTTTTGAAGTCATTAAATTTTGTATCTTTAAGTTGTGAAATTAGTAAGTCTGTAAATCTTGACGTTCTTAAGTTTCTAAACCTGGAATATTTGTATTTTGCAGTTCCACAATTTTTAAATTTTGATATTCCAAAATTTCTGAGCTACCGAATCTCTAAACTCTCAAATCCTCAAGGTCCCAGATTCCCAAGCTCCCAAATTGCCAAGCTCCCAAATTCCCAAGCTCTCAAATTCCCAAGCTCTCAAATTCCCAAGCTCCCAAATCCCCAAGCTCCCAAATTCCCAAGCTTCCAAATTCCCAAGCTCCCAAATTTCCAAGCTCCCAAATCTCCAAGCTCCCAAATCCCCAAGCTCTCAAATCTCCAAGCCCCCAAATTTCCAAGCTCCCAAATTTCCAAGCTTCCAAATCTCCAAGCTCCCAAATTCCCAAGTTTCCAAATCTTCAAGCTCCCAAATTTCCAAGCTCCCAAATCCCCAAGCTCTCAAATCTCCAAGCTCCCAAATCCCCAAGCTCTCAAATCCCCAAGCCCCCAAATTTCCAAGCTCCCAAATTTCCAAGCTTCCAAATCTCCAATCTCCCAAATTCCCAAGCTTCCAAATCTCCAAGCTCCCAAATTTCCAAGCTCCCAACTCCCCAAACTCCCCACTTCCCAAATTCCCAAATACTTAATTTTCCCAAAAATCTCCAAATCCTCTCCACTAAAAATTAGAAAATCCAATCCCCTTTCCCTAAAACTGTCTACCAGACTCGTCACGTACAACGATGATAAACGTCGAGTCTCTCCTGGCTGAACATCCTCTCCACAGGCTGCCCCCGTTAATTATTCTCGCGTATTTTTCGCCGACCGCCACGTCTGTGCGCAACGACGAATCATTAATCACGCGTGTCACGTGTGTAGCAGCGATCTAATTATCCAGAACTCTTGCGGATCTTGGCGGGAAAACGGGTGTTGGATGATGACCGAAGACATCTTGACGGATCTAATTTTCCACGTTGGAAAGTTACGGTGTTGTTTTTCATTTTTTACTTTTCTTTCGTTCATGGGGACGGTTATGTACTTTGTTAGGGGAGACTGTAAAGGGAGAATCGTGTTTTGAATGGGTCAGTTGCTTCCGTCGACAGTTCGTTAGATAGCGTTTTCGGAGAAATTGTTTTCAGAGGAATTCGGAATGTTCTTTGAAAGTTGTGGGGACGAAAATATACTTCTATAGGGTGGTTCAAAAATGATCTCGCATACATGTGGTTCTTCAATGATATTACATTATGTGATTATACAAAGTTCTCTGTTAGATACTGAACTAAATATGATTTTGAAGTTTCGTCCACATTTTCAATAAGCTATTTTCTGTTTAAATAAGCGATAAAAATAACGAGGTTGATAAGATATCCAAGAACTCCAGAAATTAATATTGATCTCTTTACAAGGAGACTAGACGAAAATATACTTCTATAGAATTATTCATAAATGACGTCATATAGATCTCGTTATACAAACTTCTCTATTAAATACTCTCTTACATATGATTTTAAAGTTTCACCTACATTTTCAACAAACTATTTTCAATTAAAAAATACGATGAAAATAATGAACTTGATAAGATTCAGAGAACTGCAGAAATTAAAGTTGATCTCTTTACAAGGAGTCTAGACGAAAATATACCTCTACAGGGTGATTCAAAAGTGATGTCACATAGATCTCATTATACAAACTTCTCTGTTAGATTCTTTGTTAAATACGATTTTGAAGTTTCATCCACATTTTCAACGTGATATATGTACATATATATATATATGTATACACATACATTTTCTGTTTTAATAATAGATGAGCAAAATAATGAATTTGATAAGATTTCGAAGAAGTCCAGAAATGAAGTTTGACCTCTTTACAAGGAGTTACTCATCCTTCCTCCCGAAATACCCTCGTTACGTAAGAGCAGCCAGCATTAACATAAACTGTATGTAATAAAAGGAAAGCGATAAAACGAGAAACATCCTTTCACCCTGGCGGTAAATAAATTACTCGAATTTGATACGAGAACTGTGTTTATCGCTGGAACGCAGGAGTAAGTACACGTGAAATGAAATAGAGTGTTGTGTATTCGAAACGTTTCACTTGCGGACTACCACGGCGTTCATAAATAACCAGACGGTACGCGCTCGAGCATGGAGCAGCTGCGATATGTTCTTAATTATTTAACGAATCAAGGCAGACCCTAATTACTCACTGTCCTGTCGCGTTAATCTCTATAATCGTGCATTAAAACGTGCAATCTTTGTGCATACACGGTGAAACTTCGATAAGTAACCTCAAACTTTTTACTGAGATGAAGATTAGATTCTTCTATAGAATAGAGGGTACTTTTATACTTCTGAAGCTCTTCTATCTCTCTTTTATCCTTCTCGACGTACAAATAGATATTTAAAGTCTTTATTGGTGACCATTGATAACACGGTTATCGATATAAAACGATTTAGGGATCTGATAAGCGAACGATATAAAGTCTCGATAGGATAAAGCTTTGGTAAGCAGTATCCTTGCCAAGATCTGTATCTTCTTCTGTAGATCAGCGATTTGCAAATGAAAACAGAATACACGGTATATACAGCAGTGGTTTACAAAAGCTTATCCTGTTGGATTGCAGGTATTATCCTGGTTGTGCAAAAAGGGCGAGGATATTCTGTCGAAACACGCTCAACACTCGGCGACGAATTTAACAGCGGCCCGCCTTCACGAGAGGGACTTCGAGAAGTTCTATTTCACGTCGATGGTGAGTACGCTTACGTTAGGACATTCCGGATAATGGAATCGAAAGCAACGAATCGATCCATATATGTCCCGAGATTTCACTTTTTTCACGTCTCATCGAGTCTTTCGTCACGCTTCGATACGGAAGAAATTCCGTCGAGAGTTGGCCCGCAAAGATAATAAAAGACTTCTTTGTGAAGATCGAGAGCGCGAAGAGCTCGCTAATTTCGCAAACTTATGAAACACTGAGCAAAAAATCGAATGGCAAAGCAGCGGGTCGCCTTTGAAAACGGGAAGCGATAGATTGACTAGGATTGGAAATTGGATTTTGACCGATTTGATCTAACGATGACTTTCGTATTTTTTACGTAGCGGACTTCTTCTTTTGTAGCTTTTTTTATTTGGAAGATCGAACTGTTGGACGAATGGATTAATTATTATGAATTCTCGATTAAACAGATCATAACGTTATAGTAATATACTCTATGGTATAGTAATTATCTATACAGTGACATATGTAGGCTTCTTTTGCAAAAATAATGTGTTATGTGTTTTTGAGTTTGGAACAAAATAAACGTCATGTACGTCACAGTATGTATAGAGTTGGAGAAGGTTGAACACCATGAAGGTTGAACACCATGATCTTGATCAATCAAAAGTAATGATGACGTCAATTGTGAAGAAAGTAGTAATAATAAAAAGGTGGTACAATTGTAAAAATTTACATATTAAAAAAATTTGTCTGTGATCTATAGATCCTTACTGTTTTACCGACAAGTATTCTGTCGGTAACAAAATCTATTTCAATTTTCATTTCCATATATAAACGTTGCACTAAAACTTGAACAAGCAAAACCATATCGAATTTTTTTGTAAATCTATGAACAGTAAATTATAAATAAAAAGCATGATATGAAAGAAAGTAGCTAAATCTTGATCGTGAACGATCGGTAAGTCGATTTTCTAGTCTCGTGGTGCCGCCTGGTGCCACCCGCTCTAAGCACCGTCCTGCCTTACCGATCGACACTTACCGCGGAAATTGAAATAGTTTGAAGACTAATGGCAGCAATTATTTTTCTATCGTGACTGGAAGTAACTAATTTAACGGACAAGGAATCTGTCTAATGGGTCTGTCTGATTAATTCGAAGGCGCGAATCTCTTAGGCAACTTTCGCAATTAGAAACGTACTTATAGGGAAGTCGATTACCGTTGTCGGAACTGAGTGGATAGCAGTGTCTCGTGTTATCAATCGATCGTGCAAGCCCGTGTCTGTCGACGAGCGCCTTCCGTTTGCTGATAACCAGGCCAATGCGACAGTCTGACCTCCGCTTTCAGCGTTTTCCATTTTCTCGATAACCGATCGCAAAAGTGTTGGAGAACCTTGAATCGCAATTAAGTAGAAACCCGTAAAAATGATTTAGCTGGGAGTTATCTACGAAACGTTTATCGGCAGCGGTTCTAGGAATGCAGTTTCGAGGTGACTGGAAAGTGGCGAAATTCTGCGTTAGGATATTCCGGTTTTCTGAGGTAGTCATGGGCAGATCGAGTGTTGGACGAAAAACACTCAGGCGTTGGTAGGTTCGGTCCTTGGTTTCAAATCGTGTCTCATGTTTTCGGTTTAATCTTCATAATCCCGCCCTCGCACTCCAAACTTCGGTGAGGATCACCAAATTTGTCGATAGCCTATCGTAGGCGTCAACCTTTCGTCTTACCATATAATTTCCTCGACTGAATACAAGAATCGAACGTATGAATGTCTTTTTTCACTTATTACACTTTCTCTGTGACTGAATTAATTGATACTTGTACAGCGTTTGGTCGAACATCGAAAAACAGTGTCCTTGCTGTTTCGTAATTGATCAAATGAATCAAACGTTACCTTCACTTGTAAATGAAAAGACATACCAAAAACATACCATATGTACCGATTAATTATTTTATTATTTACCATCTTAAATAAGTTACAGAATATATTCCACCAAAATAAAATTGATTAAACATTTGTCATAAGACTCGACAAATTAATTCGTTGCTTTAACGAGTCAAACTTCCACATCCATGTCAGTTGTAAGCAGATGCATCTGGATCAACAGGGGTGTCAAGGATCCCGAACAAATCTTATTTTGTTACAAGTGGACCGGTCCACTCCACCGGTACCTTCATCCTCGAATTAATTTACGATCATTCCGATCGATACGCTGTTTAACCGAGCCTTTTCGCAATTAACCGGATGCTCCAAATATCAAGCTGCCGGCACAGCTTCGATCGCTTAATAATAAATCGCTGGGACGTTCCAGTTCCGTTCGATCGACCCAAATAATCGGTTTTCTCGATCGCCGTTGTCAATTATGACAGGACGTGTGGGAAGAGGGTCATCGGAGCGTCACCATCAAGGAAAACGCATTCACGTATTTTTTTATGATCATCTGATAATTTGACCCGGGAACGAATATTTCGAGATTAATTAATATGTTGACCAGGACTTGCCTTACTTTTTCGGTATTAAATAGGTTACTGTAGTAGCAGTTATTATTTATCAATAGTTAGTTTAATGATGATTTATTGGGTTTTATGTTTGGTTGTTTTATAAGATTGAATTGCAAGATTTTTAAGGTCTGATGCACTTTGAATTTGACATCAATATGGGAGTTAGACATGTAATAATACAATAATTGGGAATGCTATCGATAGAAGTATAGTATGTGGAAATATAGCACATGGAAGTATCAGGCTAATGACCACGACGAATGCCCTCAGTAATAAACAACAACAACATGGAAGTACAGCGCGTGGGAGTGTAGCTCGTAGAAGTATAACGTAGAGAAGTACAGCGCGTGAAAGTGGAGTGCATAAAAGTATAGTGTGTGGAACTACTACGCGTGGAAACATGGTGCATGGTATTACTACGCGTGGAAATATGGGGTATGGACATACTATGCATGGAACTATGGCGACTGGAGGTACTGCGCGTGGTACTATGGAGCGTGGAAATATGACGCGTGGAAGTACTACGCATGGAACTATGGCGCGTGGAGGTACTGCACGTGGTACTATGAAGCGTGGAAATACCTGTATGAAGCGTGGAAATACTACGCGTGGAAATATGATGAGTGGAAGCACTACGCGTGGAAATATGATGTGTGGAAAAACTACGCGTAGAAATATGACGTGTGGAAGTAATATGCGTGGAACTGTGGCGCGTGGAAGTACTACGCGTGAAATTATGGCGTGTGGAAGTACTACGCGTGGAAATATGAAGCGTGGAAGTACTACGCGTGGAACTATGATGCGTGGAATTAAAATACATGGAAATATAATGCGTGGAATTAAAATACGTGGATATACAACGCGTGGAAGTACAATACTTGGAAATAAAACGCACGGAAGTAAAACTCGCAGTAATCCAACATGAGGCAATACAGCGCCCAATAACCCAACGCTATTACAAAACCGCAAAGTTCCCTTTATCACTAAAATTCATAACCAGCAACTAATCTCAAATCCACGTAAGAAATCGTAAATCATTCGCATCAACTTTTTGCTACTTCACGTGCAACGCAACATTGCCGGGTTCCCGACATTTACAAGTTGCTCTCGCTTTCCGCGAGCGGGAATTTCACCAGGATTCCTCGGGTGAAAGAGAACAAGAAGCGTTAAGTGGACACTAGACGGTGTTTTCCTTTTTCGCGGCAAAATCACGGAATAGATAAACGCCTTACGTTTCACTCGATATGTAATCATCGACCGGAAGGTCAGCGCAGTTCGTCGAAGTACAAAGCAATGTTTCGTACAGGAAGTTGCTACGGCGACAAAGAGTACATCTAGGTGGCGTTTTCGTGAACGTTCTCGTAACCCAATTACAGGAACGGGTGACACGAGCGTGATTGGAATAAGAATGAGACATTTTACCTGCGTTTTAATTCTCGTGAAATCATGGCCTCGGTTGTGGAAAAAAACACGAGTCTTCAAGGATAATTGTACAAAATTCACAAATGCACTGAATTCTGATTGATAATATCTCTCAATCGAAGAAAGACATGTCTGGTATTTCGATGGTTTTTGGAGCCTAATAGAAACTGGTCGATTATGTCGTTCGCCATTTTCGTCGTTCGATGACTTGATGTCTTGAGGAGTTAAACGTAATAGGACTACATTCTGTGCACGTACGGCTGAGTTTAATGTTAATGTTTCGATCACTATTGGAACAGTGTTCCTTTTCTCCTTTTGGTAAAAAGAGTTGGCGGGTAGCAGCAATATGGTCGCTGCTAAAATAGACGTAAATTGTGCAACGAACATGAAATGTACCCGCATGATTGAAAATTAACGAACTATTCTTTCTTGTAACAGTCAAGTGACAGGCGGTTTTGAAATATCAATCCGTTCAATTAGTTCCATCGAGTTGCTTTCCTACACGTTTCCCAAAAGATTATTAATTAAACGAAAGCTAAGCAACCGGATTTTCACGATTCACCTTTCGACCATCACCTCGGTAAACTTTCCAGCTTCGTATCAGCCCGCAAATCGCTGCGAACAAAGCGCAATCGTATCCGGTCAAGAGTAGATGATGTCGCGAATCACGATCGGGAAATCGTTTCGAAAACTCGATTGCAACACTCCAAATCAGCACAAGGCGGTCATGCTCGTTAGCCCCGGCGCTAATCCGCTCGACTCTAAATTATACAATTTTCCCCGATCTATTCAACCCAGAAACGCTTATAATTAGTTAATAAACATGTAAATGAATGCTGTGCGCCTGACGTGTACTCGTTAATTGAACTATTACAATGTTAATTGCTAGTCGACGTTATTGGAGAACTTCATAGTCAAAGATGGAGCATTGTTCATCCATCGTTGAACTCCTTTGATGTTCGACTCTTGCCCTATAATAGGTGACGCACACGTGACATACAGTTCGAATGTAATAAACTGGACTCGTATTTTCACTGCAAATTAATGGAAATTAATTTTGCATTCGATTCTGACTTATACAATATAATCTTTACATAAGATTTTGACTTATGTAGTTCAGGTATACTGAACAGTATCAGTGTATCCCGTGATGAAGCTTGCTGCAATGTTGGCAAAGTGTTGGGAACTCGCTTCCTTTAGGACATGACTTACACCCGAAAGCCTCCACAGTAATACCTGTATGACGCCGGACCGTGAAAGCCTCAAGTCACTTATGTAGTTATTTTTTAATGATGTGGAAATAATATGAAACTTTGGAATAGTAGAGATACTACGCGCGGAACTATGACGCATGAAAGTACTATGCGTGGAAATATGACGCGTGGAAGTACTACGCATGGAACTACGACGCATGGATGTACTACGCGAGGAAATATGACGCATGGAAGTACTACGCGTGGAAATATGATGCGTGGAAGTATTACGCGTGGAAATAGAGCGCGTGGAAGTACTACGCGTGCAAATATGGCGCGTGGAAGTACTACGCGTGAAAATATAGCGCGTGGAAGTTCTACGCGTAGAAATATCACGCGTGGAAGTACTAAGCGTGGAAATATGGCGCGTGGAAGTACTACGCATGGAAATATAGCGCGTGGAAGTACTACGCGTGGAAATATGAAGCGTGGAAGTACTACGCGTGGAAATGTGGCGCGTGGAAGTACTACGAGTGAAAATATAGCGCGTGGAAGTACTACGCGTGGAAATATGGCGCGTGGAAGTCCTACGCGTATAAATATGGCGCGTGGAAGTCCTACGCATAGAAATACAGTACTATACACAATATATTAACATCCCAATAAAACGATTTAACCACTAATTAAAATAAATGTTTCACTCCACCACCATCGATAAGGCAAAACAAACTTGGTATCGCATAACGCTTCAATTACTTAGAAGCTTTACAAATGAAATCGCGGTTGAATCATGGTAATTTCTTTTTCAAATCAACCTCCGCAGCACCCACTTTCCATCGTAATATATCATATTTAATGCCTCCGTGCCTCCATTCGTCTCAAAGGATGGATGGAGCTCTCTCAGCATTCAAATTACAAAGTATATTCCACTCGCCGTCGATGGGTGATCACGAACGAATTCAATTGGCCGCCTTATCCTAGGTTGCGAAATTGGGGTCCAGATTCCTCGTCCACCCCTCGAATTTTATTAGCTCCACCCTCACAGGCTCTTGTCTAGCCGCGCGAAAAAGCTTAATCGCACTTTCGACGCCCACCTAAAACTCGATCGAATCTGGTCCCTATTTAAACGTAAAGGTAACATCTGTCACTCTTACATTCAACATTCTGACATTTTTTTATTTTTTTATATCCTCTCGTAATTCACATTGTAGAATAATACAATAAATATATAGGGTGATCCACAATTTACAAAAATCTCGAGTAGCCTCTAAAGTATCTCTTCCTTGAAAAAATTCATTTTAAAAATATGTATTTGCAAAAATCCATTTCACAAAAATTACATGGTTTAAACCTATTATGTAGTTTGAACCTATTATGTAGTACGTGTACTTCTCTTCAGGCTTGAAAATTCCTCATCAAAAGTAACCTTATTTCAAAGTCGATGAAGAATGCACCTATTCAAAAGATCGATCAAATGTTAAAAGTGCCTCGCAGGCGAAGATAAACAGAAGCAAAGAGGCACAATGTTTCCTGGCTCCTGAAACGAGGCTCCATGCAGTCTTGCACTAGAAGATTTATCAATCCATTAATGCAACTGCAGGCATGCGCTCGATGCGCCGTTCACCTGCATACAGCAGACAGAGACAGAGCGCGCGTTACGCATAGTTGATCAGACGCGTAGGTGTAACACGAAAAATAAAACAACGAATATGTGGGTTAATCGATGGTTGAAGTAGAACGAAGCTACCTGGTGTCTACCCGTCGAAACGCCTCCTTAATGCTTTTCCTGTTTCGAAGGAAACTGTAATAACGAGGAAATTGCGTGAGATGTTATCGCAGTCGATGAACTAGATCGTTTACACGCTGACAATATCGATGATAACAAATGTAAGACATTTCTGAACTCCAAACAAGTTGCAAGTTTACTTTACCGAAAGTGAAAATGTGAAATTCGCTGATTTAATATCTAAATAGAGCAGCTGAAGTTGTTCCATTCCGATTCACAGATCCGAAATTCAGATGCATTTCCATTTCGAAATCGTTGAGTTTCCATACAATTTGCAGTTGAATTTGCAACTTTAGATTATTCGCTGCAATTTGTTTATTCTGAATATAATGCGATGGAAGTTGGTCATGTGGCTAAAGTTGGTCAACTAATATTCGCTGCACATTGAATTTAAATTGAACGAAGGAGTTCGACACTACTATCTACTATCCCTACTATTGGTAAAAGTACAGTATGTGGAATTACAGCGAATAGAAGTATAACGCGTAGAGATATAGCGTGGGGAAATACAGCGTGTGGAACTACTACCTGTAGAAATATAACGCATGGAAGTACTATGCATTGAACTATGGTTGAAACTATGTGAAGAGTATCGTGAAAGAGTACTATCGTGAAACTATGATGAGAGGAAGTACGACGCGTGGAAGTACTACGCATGGAAATATAACGCATGGAAGTACCATACGTGAAACTATGACGCGTGAAAGTATTACGCGTGGAACTATGATGTGTGGAAATACTACGAGTAGAAGTACCACGCATGAAACTATGAAGCGTGGAAGTACTACGCATGAAAATATGACGCGTGGAAGTACTACGCATGGAAGTACTACGCGTGGAACTATGACACATGGAAATACTATGCGTAGAAGTACCATGCGTGAAACTATGACACATGGAAATACTACGCGTGCAAATATGATGCGTGGAAGTACCACGTGTGGAACTCTGATGCGTGGAAATACTACGCGTAGAAGTACCATGCGTGAAACTATGACGCGTGGAAATATGACGCGTGGAAGCACTACGCATGGAAGTACTATGCATAGAAGTACAATACGTGGAAGTACTTCGCATGGAAGTACTATGCGTGGAAATATGGCGCGTGGAAATACTACGCGTGGTTGTATACTGCACGTATACATACAATAACTTCAAAGTAGACGTGTCGCAAAATGCTAATTTTGAGATTTCCACTCGACCCAAGTACTAAATGTAACACAGTACTAAAACTTAAAACGCCCTGAAATTGAAAAGCTGCGAAATTCCAGTCTCAAATTACAAGACTGCAAATTAGTCGGGAAATTAGGAAAAGAGTCATATTAAGAGCGACATATCAACGTCTGGGATCGCGAATAATTTCGCCGCCTGATATTTAATCGACTTATTTATGTCCCACGGCTGGACAGTTAATGTCAGCCCCCGTTTCGCTGATTTGCATGCGAGATTACAGGTAAATGCGCGCAGTAGAGGACAGAGAATTGTCGGGTCAAATAACGCGAATGCCTTGAAAAGCAAGAAAAACTTTGCAGGAATAACGAGAACCAAACAGACTGGATATATAAACGAGTATATAATTACACGAGCAGGTCAAAGAATTTCATTCTAATATTCCCAAAGCGAGTGGAGTTTACAAGTTGAACAAGAATCGATTCTCGACCCGAACTTCCTTTGTCCTGAAAAGAACGTGGGAGCCCATTTACGAGGTTGCAAAATGTTTTGTTCGGAAGTTCGCGTGGCCTTCGCGCAAATACCGAGAGAACATACGCTCGAGTGTCGCGTCTTCTCGTTCGGTATATCGCATTATGCAATCGGAGCTTTTGCGACTAGGCTGGCGTCTCGAGGAGGAAACCGTAAAACGGCACGCCTTGCTCGCGTAAATGTAACGGGTCACGGTGAGCTTACTACGTAAGGAACTGAGAAGACCTTGGAATACCTTGTGCGTGGATTTCTTGTGTCATATCTGACGCTTGATCCGATGGGAATTCTCGTATTTAGGTTAAATGTGCCGTCGGTAAGTGGTTTTCGCGGGAACCTGTTATCTCCTTTAATCCTCTGTGTCTTACCATGTAACTAAAATAGATAAGCGAATTGCACAGAGGCTGTATGTAGATCTATATCGGGGTGCTCGTATCGAAGGATTAGGTGACCAACTGTAGTCATAACATGACCAACTTTTATTATTTTTAGATTCAATAAATCAACGTGTAATCTAAGAAGGTTTGAACTGAGATTTTATCTCCTTTGGAATATTCGAGCGTGGTGATATCTGAACTTGAAACGAACATCGAACATTTGGACATTGGGCTATCTGTGGGTGTTCGACTTACGGTACCAATCTATGACTCGTTTGACAATTTCCGATAGCCGTTGCGGTAGCCCGAAGTTACGTGCTCTTCATGAAAAATGAACGACTGACCCGGTGGCTCATACGCCATTACGCGGTACCTGTGTCGCGTAGAAATGAGTGGAAAACGTAACTGTACCTTAATATCTCTGTACGAGATGTCATCGCTGAAAACGTACTCATCCTCGCCCCTTCGCACACAAAACTGTTATAAAATGAGTCGACGCATTAGTAAAAGCGGTTCGTACTAAATGAAATTCCCGTATAGTCAAGTTTCTACGCATTAATCTTCTTATTGCAACTGCGAACGCAAGTGGTTTGAAGGAATGAATTATGGAGAACATTAATGGTATTTTTATAAAATAGTTTTGAAAGAGAAACTAATAAGACAGCGGAGCAACGAACGAAAACGATCGATTCGGTTCAGTGCAGAGTCAAATAATTGGCCTTAATTTATCGACATACTTCTCTGCGCTATCTACTACCAGTTCGTTAAACCTAACCTCTCTCGTTCTGCATTTTATATAATTATTTATTTTTAAATGACGGGTGATATAACAATTTCCTAGCTTTCTACTACAATCAATCAGGAATCGTGTATTAACGAAGGTTAATTTTCCTGCAACCGCTTTCGAAGGGATTTCTTTACCGCTTAATTTTCTTAACAATCTCCGTGGCACGCTTCGATCTGGATCACCGGTGAACCAGTATTATTACACACGCGAGTGAACGATCGCTTCAGGAAGTCATTAATTAGCTAATGATCTGCCGGGACGGAGCAAAAAGTGTGTGGAAGGAACAGTAGCGAAACGGGAAGCAAACTGGCCAGTCAAACGCGAACAAGGAGCGATCCGGAGTGGTTGTTGGTTCTCGTTGTTTTCGTCGTTTTACGAAAGCTGTTAATTTGAGAGAGCACTACGTGGCCGATTTAGTTGAACTCGAAAGCGTAGTAACCCAGTGGCACGAATATCGGCACTCGGAGTATTCCCCGTCGCTTTTCTCGTTCGTGAGTGAACGTCCCGACTCTTTGTTCCATTGTACGCCGAATTTCTTCCGACAGCTTTGCGTCACAATTGGTATAAAAGCGAAGCTACGACCTTCGTCGAGCTAACCAGCGAATAACAAACACGAGAACACTTTTCGACGTTTCGCGACTGTGCCATTTTTTCGCCCGAATACGAATGAAGTCTCGAAAGTGAGCGTGGATAGAACGAATTCTTTCCATCCTTTTGAATGACAACATATTTTCGTACGGCATTCGACAAACTGTACAAACAATGTCACCTACACGTATGCTTCGACAAATGGCGAAAGTCAAAAGAGTCTTCCACCTTTTTGTCACGGAAGAATGGACCCTAGACCGAATAAAAATCCTAAGACGTGAAGGAGAGTCGTGAATTGATAACTGGGAGATTTGAAGGCAATGAAAGTATTTTTTCGAAATATTCGCGATCGCGAATGCGAGTCACAGAGCGATGTTTGCAATTGAGGGCTCCATTTTTGGACACGTCCAAGGCCACGACGAAGAAGTCCAGCGGCCCGGGTTCGTTAGCTCGAAAGAGTAACGCGAGATCCGCGTAACGAATATGTAATGCTCGTGTACATACGCACAATAGCATAGTTGCGATGAAAGTGGCTTGTAATCCGGACTGAGCGTCGCGACCGATTCATACTTAAGCATCTCGTTAGCCGATTAAGGAGTGTCTGTTCGCCGATTCAACGGAAAGGGCGATCGAACGTATGCACG
This sequence comes from Megachile leachella, assembly GCA_963576845.1. Taxonomy (NCBI): domain Eukaryota; kingdom Metazoa; phylum Arthropoda; class Insecta; order Hymenoptera; family Megachilidae; genus Megachile; species Megachile leachella. The sequence continues at coordinate 26,199,465 of OY756247.1, read as the reverse complement.
TACCGCGAGTTGATGTTTCCTTGCATTGTCACCAACCTTCTCTACTATTTTTCCGATGACTATCGAATGGAACGAGAACGACGGGAATTGTCTTGCTTCTCCGGTGACATGCCTCGGAACCACAATATTCTGTTCACAAAAACAGATTGACTGCTAAACACTGGTGGACATTTAGACGACTTTACCTTATGCAACCTCCTTTGACCAAATTCTATTAGTATTGATACTATTTAGATCATATTCAATGACTGCAAAATTATTTTACTACCCTTATAAATAATTTAAGGGTAGTTTGACCCTAAGGACAATCGTTCAAATCTCGCGTGTGCAATTCGCATAAAGCAGGTACGATATTATCATCGAAAATAAGTGCTTATGGCGTGTTTACTCGTTCCACTCCAACTTTGACATGAAGCTTGGTGGCAAGGACTCGTTCGCTTGATTCTCCTTTCGCTCGTCGAGCACCGAGACACTCGAGCTACTTTATACGCGAAATCGAGCTGCACAGCTATGCGTTCTGAAGATCGATTACGATTCGAAGTATGCCGGATAAAGCTCCAGCATTATCGACGAATTTCTGAGTAATCGCTTCGAGGAAGATCTATAAAGTTCTGCGATAAAAAATGATGACCTTTTAAATTCTTACGAATCTATACATTTGCATAATTTTAAAATTATACATAAATTATTAATTTAAATCTTATGACTGAATGTCTGTGTAAAAAACCGCAAACGTTCGCATAAATCATTTATCATCGCTATTATATCACAATAAACACGACCAGTTAATCCAACAATCCTTGAATACCAAGAACTCGATCGCAAGAAATCGTGTCACTCCCATGATAGAACCAAGATCCTCCACCTTGCCATACTTTGATTTTTTTCCGAAACCTCGAGAATAAATTATCCAGTCAGGGTCAGCCAGTACCCACGGTGGAAAACGCCTAACGGTGATCTGTCCGCTTCTAATTGCATCCCCGATGACCGAGCCGCTTAATCATAAACGCGATGCTGCGCTTTTTCCTCCGATTCCGTGCTCGCGTACAGGGAAAAGCGTGATCGTACTCGTTGATCGTCGCCGTGCGAGTAATTTATAGAGAAACCACCGTAAGAATGCGCGTTGATTCTTAATAACACGCCTTCAGAGAGAGGATTCCACTGATGAATGCGTTGTGACCACGATCGAGTCGTTTTGTCCTGTTTCGTGCTGGGAAAGTGACTCCGGTGCGAGGTCATTATTATCAGTAATCAATCGTAAGAGATTGGGAAAACGGCAATTTTGCTTAAGTGTTTATTACCGGGGCTTGATGAGTCGAGAGTACGAATGTTCATTAAAAGTAAAAGTTCATTTTCTCCGCATCCATCTTGTCCTCTTATTGATCTTGTCAACACTTTTTTATTACCTGATGCTACTCTTAGTGGTCAGACTCTTGTCAATATTCTTTTTGAATGAATACAATCAAACTTTTTTAAGAATTTTCTTTTTACAACCCCTGAGATGTTACTCTTATTAGTCATACTATGGTGTTAATATTTTTTTGAATTAATACAATCAAACTTCTTTAAGAATTTTCTTTTTACAAGCTTTTAGATGTTACTCTTATTAGTCATACTATGTTGTTAATATTTTTTTGAACGAATACAATCAAACTTTTTTAAGAATTTTCTTTTTACAAGCTCTGAGATGTTACTCTTATTAGTCACACTATGTTGTCAATATTTTTTTGAATAAACACAAAACATACTTTTTTAAGAATTTTCTTTTTACAACCACTGAGATGTTACTCTTATTAGTCATACTATGTTGTCAATATTTTTTTTGAATGAATGCGAACAAACTTTTTTAAGAATTTTTTTTTACAACCCCTGAGATGTTACTCTTATTAGTCACAGTATATTGTCAATATTTTTTTGAATGAATACAATCAAACTTTTTCAAGAATTTTCTTTTTACAACCCCTATAATGTTACTCTTATTGATCATACTGTTGCCACTTTTTTCTTTGAATGAATACAATCAAACTTTTTCAAGAACTTTCCTCTTACAACCTCTCTAATGCTACTCTTATTGATCATACAATTATATCATAAATACTTCTGTACCAAATACGAGCAGGTTTCACAAAAATTCATTTTTTACAACCCCTGTAATCTGTCACAGAAAAATGCACAATAGAATTGTGCCTTTATTTCTCCTTTAAGCTATCAAGCACTAACTCGTTCCGAAAGGAACAAGAAGTGACTAAACCTCTTTACTGCAAGTCCTGCAGCCCTTCATAAAGAGAGAAGTAACGCAAAGATCAAGAGAAGCGAATCGAGAGCAGCGAAAAGATCGACGCGCCTGAGCGACGCGATTTCTCACGATCTCGTTATCGTTTGGATTTATTTGCACGAGCGATAATGAATGGCGCCGATAGCGTCGCGGTATCACGTGTCGACGCAGCGGCGAGCAATTAATGGAATCCCGTGCGCACGTGCGTGAATGAATCCACGATAGGGCCACGTGCGAGATTGGTTCCAGCGAACAGAAGCGGTCTTTTCGAAAATCCCTCTCGGTTCTTTCTTCGAGCCAGTGTAAATGAAAACGCCCGTGTCATGTTCGAGCAGACTCTGCAAATCTACGGTCTATTTTTACGCCTCGGGTGAGAGAAGCTTTGAACGCTACGTCTGAAATATTTGAAACCCTACTCGATAGAAAATGACACTGAATATTTTTTATGTGTCATCGAATTCTTGGAGTACTATAACGTGGAATTAAGTTGTCGCTGTTGTGTCGCATTCTTTGAGGTCTTGGAATGGTCGCCATTACTGTTTTGGAGGAATGGTTGCCATTACTGTTTTAGACGAAATTAACTTTTTATGATTAGTCAGATTAAAGGATAAGGATGCATGGTTTTAAAGAGTATATTATTTTTTTCGTTTGAGATTATAATTGCAGTGTACAAAAGTACAAGATGTCCGAATAACCTTACAAAAGACGTCATGGTTTAATTCCTCGACCACCACCTGTTTATACCTGCCATTGCGAAAACTGTCCCTTTTCCGCTAAACGGACATTCAATTGGTTTAGCTTTCCACTGTAAAGTTTACAGAAATCGCACAAAGGAGCCCAACAATTGCAGCGCGTTTACCTGAGACGTTTCTTCAGACGTTCAACAAAAGCTTCGAATCTTCGGCCAGTGGTTCTCTTAAACTTTCCCATCGATTAAGATTCACACGCAAAATAATGATATCGATGGAAAGTGTGTTTGAAGCAACGCGAAGAATGTTGTAAACGAGCATAAAAAAGTCGATGAAACCAGTCCTACGTGTGGCAAGCCACGAGCAAAACCCCGTGAAAACCACGAGAATCGCTCGATAACGATGGCCAATGGCAAGCGGGTACGAGTGAAATTTTACACCGGATGCGATTCGAAAAATGGCATAATGGAAAACGTTGTCCGCCAGTTCTTTTATCGGAGTTCCTTGCGCAAATGCGAGCCATGCGGGACACTTTCGTGGTCCGTGTTTTCTATTCTTCTAGTTTGTCGAGCCTGACAATCGATCACGGCCATATGGCACTGTACAGAGCTCCCTTTGGGGTTTGCGAAAAACGAACAGGGTGCAACGAAAATATTTCGGTGAAGAGTGGCCAGAATTTATTTCTGTACTACGCGTGTAATTTATTCGAGGTCTAGGTCTACTCGAGACGTGAGAATTTTTCTTGGATCTTCGAGATAACGGAGAGAAACTGTTGCGATTGTTCCACGATTGTATAAAATGTTGAGTGACGAAATTCTAGACAGATTTATCTCCGACGAAAAATATTATTTGGATTCTTAGGAAATGCAGAAACACAAAGGAGTATTAAAAAGAAACGGTACTCCCGGTACAAAACACGCGCACTATGTCAAAACGATGACAAAGATTCTGCGGACGCACGATGACGCGAGGTTTGCAAAAAATAAATGCGATTGCGTGATGAAACAATCAACGTGAATGTGCATTCTTAGTTGCCTGAATGGTTCTTCTATTTTCAACGTTTTCTGCTTAGCGACTAAATTCTACTCCCATTTGCATACAAAAGCTTTTCGTGTCACAAAATTAGGACTGAATATGTACTTACGTAGAGTCCTCTCTTTTGTGCTCGCAAGATATTCTTTATTTTATTCTGCAGAGGAACATTGTTACGAAAATACTGCCATACTATTCTTAAGACAATATGACATAACGAGCACTAACTAGCTTACTGTTCTAGCAACTTCTGTGTAAATTAGTCGCAAAGTTTTGCTAATAACGTCTCGTTCATCTTGTCCCTGATAAAGCGATATTAACACAGCGAAAACGTTTACAACAACATAGTAACGCATTTACGGAATAACGATATAAAATGATTTAGTCAATTAATTAAAACACTAAAATCAGATACTAAAATATACGCATTATTTTGCAGACTAACGAGCCATTAATTATCCACTGCGAAATCCTGGAATTAATGCGTGGAATTACAACTTCATTTTTAATGCTGTTTGCACCCGTAACTTTATCAAAAGTATAATGTTCGTTTAATGAGAAAAAAATGTTAGTGCGCGTAAAAAATTCAATACGAGATTCTTCACCTCGATCGATGCATTTAATACTTGCAGATACGCTGAGAATTATGTGAAATCATTAGATATTGGGCTACGAAATGTATCGAATTGTTTAACCCATTGACTGCCAGCTATGAAATATTTAAGCGTGTGTATCAAAACTGCCAACTACGAGATATCTCGTAGTGCGTGCTGCAATTTTAGATTAATTACAAATGGCCATTTCAGTTAAAAATATTTTAAAAAGATGAATGAAAAATTTATATGAAGTAAAAAGACGTATTAACTTTCAATTTTTATTATGAAAATTAGAACTGATACGATTATTACATAAAATTTTATATAGATGTAAAAAGAATAAATGTAAAATTACTATAAATAAAATTACAAAAGGTATAATGTAATGAAAAAAATCTATATAAATGTATGTATTCTTCAAAATAAAACCTTGGCACCCAGGGCAAGACGCTGTAAATATGTCTGACAGTCAATGAGTTAAAATTTTGAGAATTTATCTTGACATCGGTATCAACTCGTCTCGTGTATAAGTCTTGTGTATCCGTTTCGTGTAGGTTCGCGAGAGTACGGCAGTGCCCGTGAGCAGTAAAGCGGGCACGCGATGCCATCGCTAATATACCGTTCCAATTCGCGTGTTCGCGTAGAGTTTAATTTCAAGCTTCCATGAGCCTGATATTCCGCTCGGAATAAAACGTAGAGTAACACAGCGTGATCGAGGGGTTGTTCTCGGCTGTCTACCCCCGTGAAGGGGGCACACCCACGCGGCGACACGGCGATCGGCGGTCTATCAATCGCCAATAACAGCGAGCGATCGCGGTCGCGCGTTAGAGGCGAGGGCGACCGGTTCGAGCGGGTTTCCGAAAGGAAAAGGCATTCCAGGCCGCAAAGTGGCGGATCGCGCGCTGATTGGAGGACGCGTACGCGCGTACGTGTTCGGGACAGGGCTGCGCGGAGCAGACAGAGAAAGGAACGGAACGGATCGGCTGGCTCGGCATAGAGATCCGTATAGCGGCGGTGAGAGTTTAGAGGCGAGTGTCGAGAGTCGAGTAGAGCCGCGGCTCGAATCGAATGGAATCGCGCGTGTGCCCCTAAATCGCTCGTGTTCCGCTCAGGCGAGTGTGCGTGCGTGTTGCATATGTGCTCTATCGTGCATGCCGTGTGTGCCGTGCGGATTAGGAGAGTCGCAGCAGTAGGCCACCGGCGCTCGACGCCTCTGCGTCTCTTTTTCCGGCTCGCGCGACCTACCGTAAAACGATGATCCTCGATCCGCTTACGGCTATCGACTGACACCGCGTCTGGTGCATCGTTTATCTACGATTACTTTCGACTCCAAAGAATTAACTCGTCAATCGCTGGATTACAGTGCCGAACGTCGTGGGACTCCGATCGATTGCACTTTCCACAGTTCGGTTCATTGGAATCTGACAATTACTCCTGCTTCAGATATTCACGAATTTTATGGTGGATTATCCGAGTAGTGTAAGAACAGCTAGTGATACGCGAACGTTCCAAATTAAACAACCGCGAATTTGGCGCCAAGAACTCGACTCGTTTGCTTCTGCAATTCTCGGAACCTCAGCTGAGCATCGATCACTGACATAATATTGATCCAGTTCATTCCGATGTCCGTGACTGTTTCTTTTTTCGATTCACATGTTGCGTGCTCGTACATTTAACAAACTCAACGCGTTTCAAGATAGTTACCAAAATACCTGTACTGCGTTCTTATCCTATATCTCGAGAGACTTTATCTCCCTGTGGAATGCGTCTTCGACATTATCGAGGTGAAGCAGATCGATAACGATCTGAAAAAATATCGGATCCCTATCCTCGGAATTCGACTTCGAATTCTGGTTGCAAATCGATCGATCAGCAGCGAAGTATTGCAGTCCCTTCGCAGTTCGCAGCGTCTTCTTGGAACCGAAGGCTCTTGCTTTCAGAGCGGAGCGTGACGAAACGACGCGTGAACCGCATCCACGATGGAATAGGGATCCTTGACCGACCCGACGACGACGACTCCAAAATAACGAGAGCTCCGCGAAGGAAGACGCGAGTCGAGTTTCTCGCGAGACGACTGTAATTTAGTTGACCGGTAATCTGAAATCGAGCCAGCCAGGATTACACGGCGTTCGATGCGAGGCGCATCGGTTTCGCTCGGCGAGAGGGTTAAGCGTTCATCTACAAGAAAATATTTCAAACACCGCCTGCGAGCGGATGCAAAGTGTGTTTTGGTTTGATGCGCTATCATTACGCTTCGGAGGATCGGTTAATGTCTGCTCGCGGTGGTGATGATCTCGCGAGACGATTGTTTACAAGGATCACTATGAATTACGTGCAGAGTGCTGAGCACGCGTTTGCTAACGTACAGTGAAAAACAGAACCGTGGTTGAAATTCATAGTTATCCGGAAGATTAGGAGGGTAATCGGACTGTGCCAGTAAAAACTAATTGCGTTAGGTGCAGCAGTATCGAGAGTTAAAGAAATAGCTAATTCGATATTGCAGCTATTCGAGGCTTCGTATCGCGATCATTGAAGCGAAGCTCCTTCGTAAAAAATGACGAAAGTACTCGGCAAGGAAACGTTTGCATCGAAAGTGTAAGAAGATTAAAGAATATGAAAGGTTCGAAGGTTTCGTCCCGAGAAGCGCACGAACGGATCGAGAAGCACCGAAAGGAACCAACCGCGGCGTCGACTGCGGTTCGCGAAATACCCTCGTAACGATGACGCGGGTCGCGTAGTTATTTCGGATGTACATCATCGAGGAAGATAGTGGGGACGACGGCGGATGCCGTCTGATCTCCGTCCGTCAGTGCGTCGACGCTGACGGAGCGCGCGAGACAGGCTTCCCGGAGAGCCGGCGTCCCGACGAAGACGACGTCGACGCCGCTAGCCTGCTGGACGTCAAGTGTTTCCCACGTGTGCTCAAGACGCCGTACGTTCTCAAGAAGTCGTTCGCGGAGGAGAAGAGTCGAGAATCGAAGAAGGATCAGTTTCTCAAGTCTTCTCGTCGTCAGGACGAGAAACGATGCTCGTCCACGATCTCGCCTCGACGGGACTCGGAAACGCCGGACGACAAGATTATCGAGGAGAACGAGATTCGCGTTAAGAACGATAAAGTAGAGATCTCGATCAAGCTGTTGGAAGTGGTGGAGTGCAAGAGCACGCGCGACGAGCAAGGTTACAAGACCACGGTGAACTTCGAGTACAGAGACACTTTGACTCGTCCGTCGAACGCTTCGAAGCTCGAGAAAGCGCGCGGTTTGAGGAGGAGCGTGTCAGCGCCCGGGAACGGATCTTGTCAGAGCCCCGAGTACCAGGATACCTCGACGACCAAAGAGAAAGACGTCCAAAGCTCGAAGGATCGCAAGGAAACCAAAGAGTCCGTGTTCGCGAAAAATCCGACGAAAAGCGTCGCCTCCGGCAAGATCGATGGCGGCCAGATAGCGAGATATCGATCGAGGACGAGCAGATCGCAGGAATTCGTGACTAAAACCGAACAGTTGATCGCGAAACGCAACCAGAGTCAAGATCCGACGCGAAGGGCCCGAGCCTCCTCGTTCGTGATCGAGAGGAAGAAATATCGCCAGGCTGCAATTACATCCTCGAGGTCCAGCGAGGATCTGTCGAGGTGCACGTCCAGCCAGGAGACGGAAGCCGATGGAATGCGGAATTGCAACGGCGCCGTGGCGGGCGTCGACGAGGACGAAGGATGCGTCCTGCTAGGGGTCCGATCCCTCGAGGAGGGCCCCCAGCTGCCTTTGATCCCGCGACAGGACGACAGGTGCACCAGGAGGGACAGAGAACGAGCCAGGATACTCAGACGAAGAAGAATCAACGGCAGATCCGCCTCGGTGCCCAGGGTGCACGTGAGTTCAGTTTCGCGTTGACGCGCATTTTCTTCGCTCCTCGCGATCCCTCTTCGTTCCTGTCGCCGGCTAACGCGGGAACAGTTTCGAACATGCTGGCACACGATTACGCGAATTCTATTCACTTTACGCGGAAAACGTGCTTGTTGTACGACGTTTCTCATGTTGGGGCTGATATTCAAACCATGGGAACATGTAACTACGTTTTTCTTGGATAGTAACCGGAAAGTTTTCTTTGTCCGGTTCATCATAAACTCTTTATTATTCTATATTGAATCCTCCTTATTACTTTATCTGTTTAATGACGCATGAATTGCTTGCTGATAAAGAAGGCGGTAATCGTTCATTCGTTCTATAACATTTTATCAAACAATCTTGTCACTCGGAATGCGAGCAATCGTATGTAGATTGTTTAAAGTTCACCTGGAGATAATTTTCATTGCTACATACCGGGTTACCCGTTTAAATTGCAATACTTTAGAATATTCCTATTCTTCGTTCAAAAATCAGAATTTCAACCCAGAGTGTGCTTCGCTATAAAATTATTATACACCTAACAGCGTATATCTCTATCGACTCTTTCGATTCGTAGCAAATTTCTTTCCATGACCTTTCCGCAAAGTCTGTCACGCAATCGGAAAGGTTATGAAACGTATCGAGGTTAAAGAATGCCGGAATTCGACGAGAATCGATTTGATTTACGCTAAAAACCGCGACGTCGCTTACGATCGTCACCGTTCATTTTCATGGCTGACGAAACGACGAACTCTGTGGGACGCCACACAGGAAACAAAGGGAAGAAGCAGGAGATAAGGCATTAAAACACGCCTATCGGTTTACGCTCCGAGTTATTGCTTTTCCTACCATTCCCGGTGCATCGTGCATTCTATTGCGCGAGTAAATCACGCCGTGGCATCAACCTGCTAAAATGCATCGTTCTGTGCATCCTCCTCCTCTTCTTCGCCGGCCCACTGTCACGGATACGGCCGATCGAGGTGCAGTGTTCTTTAAGGTGCACCCACACGAAGCCCTGAAACGGCACGGTGAAACGGCTACGTGGTATTTAGATGCGGACCGATCGACCGTTGCGAAAGCCACTCTTCGGGTATTTGCGTTGGCGAGTGCCTCGACCCGATCAGGAATTTACCTGGCGCGAGAGTGTGTTCTTACACGCGCTCGAACGCTCCTACTTGGATGCGTATTCGTCCCGACACCGGTGCCTCAAAACGAATCAATCTGCTCTTTCTTTCTTGGAATCTTCTTACAAATTCCCATCGCTATTTTTACGATTCCTTTGTCTAATAGAAATGAACTTCGTATTATAGGAGAAATATGAAACACGTAACAAAACCTCTCTAACTATAAAACATCTACTCGCAAAAAATATTGCAAGTCAAATTTTGAAGTTGTACAAATAACTTGATGTACTTCAGTGATGATTCGAATGGAAAATTTTGAAGAATTAGTTAAAAATAAATTAAAAGCTCTGTCACGTCATACAGATGGTTCGATGCATTTGTTTCGACCAGCTTGTTTAGCACTATAATGGCTAGCGGAAAACAATAAGCCGAACACATTCCGCGAGGAGAGAGACGCGAATTGCACGTGTACCGAAAGTGCGCGATGATGATTAATGATCTGTTAACGACTCGTTGCGTACACGAGTGCTTAACGATAACACTGGGCAAACAGTTTCAACAAGCTTTGCAGATAGTGCCGCGCCCGAAATACCTACCATCTCGAGTACATTTATTTTAATTCGTGAACTTTACATCTACGTCAAGTTTCACCTAAACTTTTGCTCTTATCTGGTCCGGGGTGATGCAAGAATATTCTGTTGGTTTAGTATGAATAGTTTCCGGTAATTTGGAGGACATTATCTATCAGTTGAATTATGATGGTTTTAATTTCGGCTTGATCTGTAAAAATACTGTTCAAGACAGTATTTCAAGAAAAATAAATTATGTACGTTATATGACAGGAACAGGTTGAAATACAACAGACTTATAATGCCATTTCCTGTCACAGAATAGTCTTGCCTATTAACAAGTTATGCAAACAAGTTATCTTTTTATGATAGTAGTTCGTGATCATTATAATGGCGGCAGTATAACGAGAATTTACTGCACAGGAAACGGAGGTGGGAGCTAAAATTTGAGGAAATTTCATGACGGTCAACATTCTCCGACGATTAATCGTCGTTTCGAAGTTCACCGTTGTTTACGCTGTCACGAACCTCCTTGCTAGGAATCTGGTGGAATTTATGCGAAATTTCTCCTACGAAATTGCCGGCCACGAATCAGGGGAATGTTAATGGGCAGCGTGCGGTGGCTGAGGCACTCGAGGTAAATAATACCGAAGGCCTAGGACCGGTCTAACGTTCCGATCCAGTTTGAAACCACTTTCGTTTTTTCCCGTTCGCCCCTGGCCGGCCGAAAGGAAACGATAGCATGTTTTTACGGTGGCGACAATGCAAGGCGTGGCGTCTCCTTTCCGCGCCGCGGAGCGGCGTCGTGACGCTGTTCTAGCTTTTCAAATGTCAATTCAGCTGGGTCGAGGATAACGTGGGTGAGCCACTTTTGTCGATGATCGAACGTTCGATTCGAATGAACTTGATTTCAAAGAAGAGTCCTCGATGAATCTAACATACTTTCTTGAAAACTTCCGAGGTCAAGATCCTCGCGCTCGCAGTTTTCGATGATTAATCGAACCGTGGCAAATCTGACACAATTAACTATCACGATGCCATTAACTTAGAGCACGCGAACGGCTTCCCGGTAGCACTTGTACGACGTCCGACCTGAATATGTATCGCCGGTGCAGTCGTTTCCGCTCGAACGATAAATCGCCTTCAATTTCGGCGCAACAGAATTTCCAAACATCCGCTCTTCCATCGGCGATCTACTTCTAAACCTGATCGTTTACCTCGCGTTTTACTCTTGTCCCTATCTAAAACGCTAAGCTCGTTGCAAGACAGGGATTTTTACCGCGGTTCCAGAAACTCGTTCCAATTAACGCCTACTTTATTTTTTGTCAATCGAACAGGTTAGCTTGTGGCTTGTAGAATGCGAGAAAATATCGATGCGAGAACTGTTATTAACACATTGATGGTCAGTATCGTGTATCCGTGAATTCACGTCGTTTTACGTAATCAACTTTGCTGCAACTATTAGTCCTGTTGTGCATACATTATAGAAGCTTTAACACCCGAGGCAGATTAGAGTTTATTAAACTTAGGGAGATAGAAAGAATAAGGAAATCAAATATAAAAAAATATCTTTTAATTTAACTACATTTTCAAATTTTTTAAGCTTTAATTTTTCTCCAGAAATTTTTGAACTTGAACGTTCGACTGCAAGTTTGAGAGTTGAAACTTGCTCTCGCACACGTAGCCGCTCTGCAATGTACGATCGTCAAAGCGCTGAGAGTAGCTCCGATAAGCAGAGTGGTTTCAATGGAATGTCTGCCGCATATTTACAATTCGACCGATCTTTTCAGTGGACGTTGCAGCACGTAGGCGTATCGAGTGATACCGATAACGAGTCCCGAGTCGAATGAATCTCCACGTACTACGAATAGAGAGGGCGATCGAACAGCTTGACGTAATGATACACGGACCGAATGGGGGTCGTGACGTAATCTAGCCACCTTTGTCAGCCACCGTTTTCCGTGAGCGAGGTGTTAATTAATGGACTTCTTTTCATATCGGAGACGCTTCTACGAACGAAATGCAAACACGCGAATGATAAATCGAAGAGGATAGACAGGGTGGGAAAAGTAAAACTGGGATAGTCGATGCTCCTCTTTCCAGTTCGATTTCGTGTCTGCAATTACTTATAGTTGACGAGAGATCATTAGTGGCAGAAAGTTAATTGATACTGTACTGAATACATAACGTATGCATTATGCAGCACATTTGTACATGGAAAGTTATTTATAATAATGAACGCATTAATATGAGTTATTAGGCTTCGTTGCTTACTGCGGCATTGTGGATCATTCAAACTGTTATTACGTTGGTGAATTTTTGATTATTCAGGAAGGTTACGTCATAGTTCCAATTGTGAATGACAAACGTAAGATCATACAGGGAAAATTTGAACGTCCCACGGTTCTTGCTGTTCGTGAAAAAGAACTGTGTGAACCGAATGACCATTCATGTTTCTAAAACCACACGTGTAATACATATAAGTAGCATTAACACTAGATTTACGGAACCCGTCAAAATGACGGATAATAGGTCTATTTTAGATGACAGAACTCGTACAAATGTCAAACTTTCATCAACTTTCAGCAAAAGAATCAATGTCTTAGGCAGTATACATATCATCCGCAATTTATTTGTTTTTCTACTTTAGTTAAAATTTAAATAAAGTGACCATCCAACGTCGGTAAATCTAGTGTTAAACGTGCACTTGGTAATGCAGCAAGGCAATCAGTATAATCGTTTGTAGATAACTTTGAAAGTGTCGGTGTCGTCTAATTATTATTCCCAGTCTCGTAATCGAGCCGATTGCATCGACCGCGTAATCGTCAGCTTTAGATTTCTCCGATCGACAGTTCCGTTCGCGAGCGGAAGTCAGCTTTCCCTCGAAGAGGCACGCAACGCCAAGAGCGCCATTTGTATTCGGAACTTTCAGCGTTGCGACAGGAACCAAAAAGGAGTCCCTCTGAAAAGAACGTGTTAGATGTCAACCTAAGTTTCAATTTCATTAAACGGGGGTCATTCTTCAGTTCCTCGAATCAAAGAGGCTGACGTAGGAAAACTCGATTAGACTGCATCGCGTTTCTGCGATTACATACGTCGAACTTCTCGGAAGCTATCGATGCTCGACGTCGGAACGTGCCTGTCGAGAAAAATAGTGGCAGCTCGGTGAGGCGTAACGGAGAACGCTTTTACGAGAGCCATTGTGCACGAAGGTGTGGATCAAACGATCTGTCCGTGCTTCGAATCTTAGCTCGACGACATTGAGTCGACCAAATAGGAACGAGACTCGCCGTGTAACCGAAGAAGGTGTCGGAGGGTGTATCTAGACTCGTTAGGTGTCGATGTTCTACTTGTACGATCGTCTGTTTAGCAGCTATTACGACGTGTAGCGTTCTACTCTACAACCGTAATTGATGCGGACGCGGTTGGATGAGTTCAGTCTCTCGAGCAACAAGCGTATAAACTTATCCCTGCGTTTATTGCAAAAGGGAGATCGGTGTATCATGTCTGTATCTTCCTTGCAGAATAATGCTTAACGATTAGGATAAACTTCCCGTTTGCGAGTCATTTAGATTATCTTCTGGCTTGAGATAACATAAAATTTTCTGATCGATCGAAATTCAGTGATCAATCATGTTTACTGATCTGTCACGTGGACTTCCACGCGAGCTATAGTGCCTTAATCACGAGTTACATTCGAAACCGTTCATCATAAAATTCGTGAAATCCACCGGAAGCTGTCATCCGGTCGCAGAGTCGCAATCGAATTTACAAAACGTAGAAATCTCGAGGATCAACAAAATCAATTAGAAAGACAGGGAAAGCTAGGTTCGATAAATTCTGCTTCCAGGAGAAATCATTTTTTGAGCTCGTTAGACCGAGGTACAACTTTTTAATTACCTCGAACTATTAAGACAGTTACGTTTTTAATGAAACGCACAAATTAACGAGGGTTGAACTAACAGAGAAGGATAAGTAAAAGCCGCGAAAATTGAAATTCCCCTGCCTTCGATAAAAACAGTCAGATGATAAATGACGGGTGATCAGGCTATTGGAGTCTAATGGTGGAACAGTCCGCTTTCTACTCGATCGAGGGACAACCGGAGGCTCGACCGTTGCCGGTTTTTGCACATTTGCGAGAGAGTAACACGGTAATTGCTACTCGGTAATTGCATCGGGGGATTAATTTTCATCGACTGAATATGATAAAGTCCCATGATTGCGGCTCGGTGTTATTATATAATGCACGCGTGGGCCGTGGACTTTCATTCAGCGGGAACAAACAGGTGTAACAATTTCATGTAAATTCGATCAATTAATGTGGGATTATAAATGGCTGCGAAGGTTCGCCTATCAAGGATTATTTTATGGGGAGCGTCAATTTTAGACTGTCGTGATGTAGATGGCCTGCGATAAATTGCGATGCGTATCGTCACGTGTTATTGCCATGTATGATCGTGTGGTTAGTTGTATGGTGCGTGGTATTATTGATGTACGTGGTATTTCAATGTTTGTATAAGTTACATGCTGTATTACTATGCGTTGCGTTACCATGCGTTGCATTACCACGCGTTGCATTACCACGCGTTGCATTACCACGCGTTGCACTACCGCGCGTTGCATTACCACGCGTAGTACTTCCATGCATCATAGTTCCACGCGTAGTATTTCCACGCGTCATATTTCCACGTGTAGTACTTCCATGCATAGTATTTCTACGCGTTGCACTTCCACCCGTCATATTTCCACGCGTTGCACTTCCACCCGTCATATTTCCACGCATAGTACTTCCATGCGCCATAATTCCACGCGTTGCACTTCCACGCGTAGTACTTCCATGCGCCATAGTTCCACGCGTAGTACTTCCATCTACCATAGTTCCATGCGTAGTATTTCTACGCGTCATATTTCCAAGCATAGTACTTCCACGCATAGTATTTCCACGCGTAGTACTTCCACGCATAGTATTTCCATGCGTAGTGCTTCCACGTGCTATAGTTCCACGCGTAGTACATCCGTGCGCCATGGTTTCACGCATAGTTTTTCCACGCATAGTATTTCCACGCATAGTATTCCCACGCGTAGTGCTTCCACGTGCTATAGTTCCACGCGTAGTACTTCCTTGCGCCATAGTTCCACGCGCCATAGTTCCACGCGCTATTGTTCCACGCGTTACATTACCACGCGTTGTATTATCACGCGTTGCACTTCCACGCGCTGCATTACCATACGGTGCATTTCCACTCGTTGCAATTCCACGCGTTACAATCCTATGCGTTGCACTTCCACTCGTCACATTACTATGCGTTACAATTCTATGCATTGCACTCCCACGCGTTAAACTTCCACGCGTTGAACTTCCACTGTTTCCATTACCATGCCTTGCACGTCCACAAATTACACTTCTACGCGTTTATATTTGTTATTGTATTATTACAACAATAGAAATTAGTTAAGTACGATCTCATAAATAAGTAAACGTGCAGTTCAAAGAATATTAGAGCAATATTGGGCTAATAAGCAGTTGGCATACTCAGCCAATAGCAGTTGAGGTCCTTATAAAATCAATCAATTCTTCTGCATCTTTGCATCTGCATTTGTTAAATCACTATGCATGAACTGTCATGTAGTATACTTGCACGTACTGTATTTGTATCGTCATTAACTCCTTGCACTATGACTTATTTGTCAGGTGCAATGTCAATATGTTGTCATTCAATCGTTAACTATGGAAATTATAATAGGACTTGAACTCCAAATTGAAGCGTAGTAAAAATGTGAGTAAAATTGATTACAGCTGAGGTATGAGTGCGTCACGAGACTCGTCAAAATAGTGAAGGGGGTTAAAAAGCGTTTATCCCTACCTAAAAATTTCAGTCATAGTTTGCTATGTGTCCTATTATATTGCAGTAGTAGAATCGATAAAAACAGTGGTCATTTCTAATTCCAGCGCGTACGTAGTTTCGCCCCGCGTGGTATTTATACGTCCGAGATTCCTGCAAAAGGTACGCGGGGCATTTTCGAGGATAAATGGGAGGACGGGTTCGCGGATGGCAAGCGCGAGGAGTCATTGCCTTTCGCTCGCATATATTTTTAGCGTCGCGGTTGGTCAACATTTTCTCTTTCCCAACATCTCCCTTTCTATGGGGCTCGTGTTTTCTTTCTCCACGGTCTCTTTTGCCCGCGTTCGCGACAGCTGCCACGGAATCGCGCATTTTAATTGCACAAATCAGCCGAGCTATTTCAAGGTAACTCTCTTTTGTTATTGCTACGTCGGCTCATCTTCGACAGTCTGAAGGTTATCAACCCTTCTTGGTACAAATTAAAGTTGCATACGTAGATATTATACATTTATGTACAGGATTCTTAGCATTGCATGTCACGCTATTGCGATTGTGGTTCGATATGGAGTCGTATGAAAAAAGAGTCTGATTTATTCAACGATGGTGGTCTATGATGGAACGACTCGATCAACGGCGCCACAAGGGAAATGCACGAGGTGTATAATGTCGACAGGCAAAATATTTTCCCTCGGTTTATTTCTGGATCGTAAAAATACCGCATTTGTTTGTTCAATTGCCCTAGCTGGACTACATTAAGTTTTCATAATTACTTTCGAAGCTTACCAGTTTTAGACTTTCTTCGAATAATCAATAACTTTGTTCTTAAATGTCCTTCCTTCCAAAGAAAATTCACTTAAGTGCTCAATCTTCACAACCACAAGTTTGAACAAAGTTTCTTGTAATTTAATTAAAAATTTTATTAAATCAGTTCTGGTAAACCTTTGTACTTTTATACACAGAATTTAAATGTCTCATTTGTACGTACATTTTGTATATAAAAATAATTGGTATACAGAATTTAAATGTCTTATTTGTACGTACATTTTGTACATAAAAATAATTCTTACCCTAATGCTACTTTAGTCTAAGACCTTTAATATAAGCTGTTTGAAATATAACTTAAATATAACATTGAAATAAGTACTTGAAGAAACGAGTACCTCATTTTCTTAAGATACGTCCATTAAAACTGGATTATCTAGTACTACAAGACAGGTTATGATCGATCGTCCCCAGAGGGTCGCAAATTTCGATAAAGCAATATCTGGAGCCGCATTCTTCGGCAACGTAGGTCTCCCACAGATAAAACGACAGATCAAGATCACGTTAGAAGTGTCGATTTCATTTGCAATCTCGTTAGCATCGAATCGAATGCAACCTTAACGATTAGGCGTCGCCTAACGAGCCCGTGGTTGCGAGCTGTCCGCGGACAGCCGGTGCGGAAAACAAGCTCGAGCCATGGCTTATTAAAATTCATGTTCAATTTGCCGGCTTCATAGGATTGCGCAACAAGCTGTCGTGCAAGTATCCAACAAGGGTTTGCGACTATCCTTCCGCGCGATCTCCTCGTTCCAACCTGGCTGGCCTTTCGCTTTTCAACGCGCGAGCCTCGACATTTTTCCTCGACGTCTTTGATTATCCATATTATACACACCCTTTATTTATAGGTGTATTGGAAGAATTGAAGGAATTCTGAGGTGCAAGGTTATGGGTTGTGTTTTGGGGGGTGTTTTGATGGGGGTGGATTTTTTATGAGAGTGATTTGGGGTGGGTTTTGGATTTGACTGGGTTGGGGTGGATTTTAGAGTGGAATGAGGTTGGGTGAATTTTGGATTTGACGGATTTAGGGTGGATTTTCAGTGATTCAAATTTCTAACATTCTAAGTTGTAAGTGTCGCAAATTTTCCATGTGTCGAAATTCTGACGATTTTAATTTCTAATGTCCCGAATTCTCAAGGTTCCAAATTTCTAACACCCCGAATTCCAAGCGCACCGAATTTCCAATGCCACGAATTCCAAGCGCCCCAAATTCCAAGCCTCCCGAATTCTCAACGCTCTGAATTTCCAAGCGCCCCGATTTCCAAGCGCTCCGAATTCCAAGCGCACCGAATTCCAAGCGCCCCGAATTCCCAACGCCCTAAATTCCAAGCGTCCCAAATTCCAAGCGCCCCGAATTTCCAACGCCCCGAATTTCAAGCGCCCCGAATTCCCAACGCCCCCAATTCCAAGCGCACCGAATTCCAAGCGCCCCGAATTCCCAACGCCCCGAATTCCAAGCGCCCCGAATTCCAAGCGCCCCGAATTCCCAACGCCCCGAATTTCCAACCCCCCGAATTCCAAGCGCCCCGAATTCTCAACGCCCCGAATTTCCAACCCCCCGAATTCCAAGCGCCCCGAATTCCCAATGCCCCGAATTCCAAGCGCCCCCAATTCTCAACGCCCTAAATTTCCAACCCCCCGAATTCCAAGCGCCCCCAATTCTTAACGCTCTAAATTTCCAACGCCCCCAATTCCAAGCGCCCCGAATTCTTAGTGCTCCGAATTTCCAACGTCCCGAATTCCAAGCGCCCCGAATTCTCAACGCCCCGAATTCCTAACGCCCCGAATTTCCAAGGCCCCGAATTCCAAGCGCCCCGAATTCTCAACGTCCCAAATTCCCAATGTTCCGCACCCCAAACTCGAAATCCCAAAATTCAAAAGTACCTAAACTCCCCCAATTGCCCTAACCTCAAATCCCAGAAGAGTAATCCTCTCACCGCATTATTTTCATCGAGCAAGCTTCCCTCAAAGCGCAGCGGATCGATTCCCCGAACCAAAATGGCTAACTCCTCACCTCCCATTGTAAGACTCACCGAAAGGAAGTTCGTATTATTAGAGCATATAGATTACTCCTTTTTTAATTTCTCCGGCAGCGTACCACCGCGTTGAATTCTCCTTAAATCGTCGTATTTTTAGCGATGACGATGGTGGAACGCGCGCGATTTCGCTGGAATTCTTGCCCCGAGGGGAGTTCACGCTACTGTATCTGTTCGGTACTGACGGGAAACGATTGTTTCCTCTGTTCACGGGATTAGGAATTTGGAACAATTCCAAACTGTAACTACTGTGCTATGAAAGGAATCTCTTTTGTTTACTGAACCTTGTACCAGATCGCTTGATCGAGTTGGTCTTCAAACAAATCTTGTTTGATTCTTTTTTGAGAAAACAGAGGTTATATCTTCTGCGAGTTTAAATTGCCTGTCATCGACACGAAGATTTATTTAGAACGAAGAATGGTTTCCAAATTTAGAATTTACCTCCTGGAACAGTGTCAGATGTTCTCTGCCGAGATATCGTTGGCTTACTCAATTTTACTTTTGATGTATAAATATTTGTTTTACTTCATAAAATTACGTGGAGTAAATTGCAAACAGTGACTTGCAAATATTACAGTAATTGTTGGTTAACATATTCAATCATAGGTGACATGTGTGAGTTGTTACATTTTTAGACGAGGAATACATCTTCCAAGAAATCTTCCATATTAGGAATTCTGCACTTCATCTATATTCGGAAATGTGCACAGTAAAAGATGTTACGTAATCAATAAACGAGCTATATTAAAAATAAATATCCATTAAATTTTTAATGCTATTCGATCAGCTCAAGTTAAATGCCAACAGAAGTTCAAGCAGAACGATAAAGAACATTCTTGAAAGGAAGAACCGCTTCTAGCAAAATGTCCTCAGCCAAATCTACCAGTCTGACTCAGTCGCCAAGTTTAAAAAAACCGATTTAACAAAAGAAAGTGGAGTCGAAAAAAACCGATGATGTCATATTTTTCCTCCCATATGAAAAGTATTAGATCATCTCTCCGGTAAACTCGGAAGAAAAGCAACGAGATGCATTCCTTCGAACGAACGCTACACGTGGGCGATCCTGTTATCTATCGATTATCGCTGGCGGTCGCGATAATGAATGCACTCGATCGACCCACGATCGCGCGAACCACGTCGACCAGGATATATCTGACGTGTCGGGCTTTCGATATGTGGGACAGCGCGGTTAGAAGATCGTATCGTGTCTTCGCGCGCTAGGCGTGAACCCGGGAACCGCAAGCTCCAGAAAGAATCAGCCTCGCACCGTTTCGAAGACAAACGAGGATATTGAAATTTAATCACTATCCATTTACCGCTAAACGACTCCATTTGCTGCGAATGCGGTTTCGGAAAATGGATACGAATCATTCGTGCGATTAGCTTTTGCTTTTGCTTAAGTGATGTGACAGGTCATTTTTTTTATTTTCTTCTGGGTTAGGTTAGGTTATGTTTTGTTAGAATTAGGTTAGGTTATGTTAGAAGGCGTGGAGATAGGATGCATAGAATTACCACGCGTCAAATTACCACGCATAGAGTTGGGATGCGTGGAGTTACCACGCATAGAGTTGGGATGCGTGGAGTTACCACGCGTGGAGTTGGGACGCATAGAATTACCACGCGTCAAATTACCACGCGTGGAGTTGGGATGCGTGGAGTTGGGGCGCGTGGAATTACCACGCGTGGAGTTGGGACGCATAGAATTACCACGCGTGGAGTTGGGGCGCATAGAATTACCACGCGTGGAGTTGGAATGCGTGGAGTTGGGATGCGTGGAGTTACCACGCGTGGAGTTGGGACGCATAGAATTACCACGCGTGGAGTTGGGATGCGTGGAGTTGGAGTGCGTGGAGTTGGGACGCGTAGAATTTCCACGCATAGAGTTGGAATGCGTGGAACTACCATGCGTGGAGTTAGAGTGCGTGGGTTTGGGGTGCGTAGAGTTACCATGCATGGAGTTGGAGTGCGTGAAGTTACCACGCGTGAAATTACCACGCATGGAGTTCGGGCGCGTAGAATTTCCACGCATGGAATTATCACGCGTAAATCACATTTTATGTTATGTTAGAATTAGGTTGGTTATCTTAGAATATTTAGTTTGAATTTCTTTCGTTTATCAATCGTTACTTCTTCATTTTTCAATAAAACTGAAATTTTTTTAAACCTCTTATACTTGACGATTCTCACTAGTGACGCATTCACAGTTCAAACATAATAAATCTTCCTCAATTTTTTAATACTCTCCAACCTCAAATTTAAATGCAACTATAATTAGCATTGTCAAGGATAGCTGAGTATAAAATACTCCTAACATTTTTAATTTTCTCAGTTTATTTTAATATTAAAATTGTAAATAGTTAGTTTTGACTGACGCACCCGAGAAATAAATTGTACAGCAAGGTTTAAACTTTTCTTACTCTAACACATATTTCACTGAAGACTTTATGACTTCATTTAAAGTATCAACAGCAAATGAAGTGTCAGTACGTGTTTAAATATTTTAGAATCACAATGGTTGCATGTGAAGAACTTGTGTTTGAAGCAAACGTAAGATTTGAAAAGGAAGCTCTCTTAGCAACAAAATATGCTCACGTAAGTTTAGTAAATGGAAAATTGAAATTCAATAGCGTTTCCCATCGTTTCTCCCAGCCTTGTAACATGTTTTGAATACCAAATCGTTTTTCCGCCTCGATAGCTCCTGTTCCCGACAACTCCGAGGAATTCCGACTCCTCCGAATTCTTTGAAGCTCGAAGCGTGTCGATCTTCGAGATTCCTCGGATGTTAAGAACACTGTAACTTTATTTTCGCGTGCCACGAGCATAATCCCGGCACGATTAATTCGCGGACAAGCAACGACTCGAACAAGCCGCAAATCTTGGAGAATGCATGCGGTCGTGGTACACGGGTTAACAGCTTGTGCACGCTGCGTATAGACGCGTTCTAGCGACAAACCGCTTGCGTTCCCAAGCGAGTAGGCTATTATTTTTAGACGGCAAGACGTTTTTCAGGGTAAACGCACCCGGGGGCGGCGGACGATATCGGTATTCAGAGGAGGACCTCGAAGGCCTTCTGGAGGCCACGTGACTCGCTTTTGAATACCGTTAAAAGTCGACGAGCAAAAGGAGGGCTTGGTCTACCGGAGGGCTGGGTCAAGATTAGTAGTCTAACGATGCTCCGTGGCTGGCATACTTGTAAATCGATTTTTTTACGGCGACACGCTTGAGAACGACGCCCAGGTTATTGTTAACCCTCTCTTCAAATTGTTCGGCTAATTTTCTTCTTGGAAAGAATTTATTTTGCTTCAACACTTCTTCTTGTTCTTTAATTATTACTTCTTTATTCTTCAGTAAAATTAAATTTGTTAAATTAAATTTTTCATTGAGCTCTTGAAGGGTACTCATATGTAGATTAGCTGCATATGTGCACATTTGCTAAATTCGTCAAAAGAGAAATTTTGTAAATTAAATTTTTCATTAAGATCTTGAAGGATGCACATATGTAGATTAGCTACATATGTAGCTTATATGTAGCTAATCTGTTGTAGCCATATATGTAGTTAATCTATTGTAGCTATATATGGAGCTACATAATATAGCTACATATGTAGTTACTCTATTGTAGCTGCATATGGAGCTATATAATATAGCAACATATGTAGTTACTCTATTGTAGCTACATATGGAGCTGCATAATATAGCTACATATGTAGTTATCCTATTAAAGCTACATATGTAGTTACTCTATTGTAGCTACATATGCAGCTACATAATATAGTTACATATGTAGCTCATCTACATATGTGCACATTTGCTAAATTCATAAAAAGTACTGTTTTATCTGCATTATATCTGTCCTCACTTTCCATACGCAATGTTGGTCAACAAGATCAGAAAGTTCAATCGATTGTCAATTGAATGTCCGTAACTCGCGGCAGTAAATCTTCGTTACAAAATCGTCGAATGCGAAAAACAAGTTGAAGCAATGAAGCGTAGATTTTTCTTGTCATTGAAACGTAAAGTTGTTTTATAACAGAGCGATTTGTACGATTATACGTCAGTTTTTCTGTGAGCAAGCTGGTTCCAGTAGCCCGTTATGTCGATAGTTTCACTTTTCAATCAACCCATTACACTAATCAGGCTTAATCGCGTTAATCCTACTTTTACCGTGTTTTTAATGTAATCCACATACTCCATTTTCCGCTATGCATAGCGGATGAGGTAATCGAAGCAATCTGCGATCTAAAATCCGAAGAATCTAGGTTTCTGATCGTTGAAAGAGAAACAACGTTAAATTAAACCGTAAAATCAATTTCTTCCTGAATATTCGCGCTGGAATCTGCATAATATTTGCAACGTAACGGAAGATACCGTAACAGGACTTTGTATCCAAAATTCCTTTCATCGTAAAATAGAAAAGAAACTCGTTGATCGTAAATGATTCGTATGTAAATGAAAAGGTTCGTTGAGCATCGAACTTCATTGTTATTACTTTATTAACGATGGTGTAACAGTGCAACGAGCCTTTACCACGCTGTTGTCGAAATACGTAACGCAGTTGATGAAATCGTTGAGTATACGACTCTTGTACAGCGACGTTAATGAACGTTCGATGCGGTAATTAGCGCAGTGTACGACCATTGGCGTAATTAAGATTATTTCCGAGGGTGAGCTCTAAATTACTGTGTGTTCGATCGCCACGCGTTAGATCACCACGCGTCGATACACGTTACATCACTGGGCATTACAGTTATATCGGTGGGAGCTGGATTCATGTGTGGAATACTCACGTGTTCAGTCTTTAGGTGCTGCATCGCCGTGTATTAATTTACCGCGCGTGGTATTGTTATATAGGGAGTTACGACGTGTGGATTTGTCATATGTGGAGTTGGGGCGTGTCGAATTACCACGCGTGGGGTTGGGGCACGTAGAGTTATCACGCGTGGAATTGCCACGCGTGGAATTATCACGCATGGAGTTGGGGCGCGTGAAATTACCACGCGTGGAGTTGGGGCGCATAGAATTACCCCACGCGTGGAGTAGGGGCGCATGGAATTACCACGCGTGGAATTATCACGCATGGAGTTGGGGCGCGTGGAATTACCACGCGTGGAATTGGGGCGCATAGAATTACCACGCGTGGAGTTGGGATGCGTGGAGTTGGGGCGCATAGAATTACCACGCGTGGAGTTGAGATGCGTGGAGTTACCACGCGTGGAGTTGGGGCGCATAGAATTACCACGCGTGGAGTTGGGGCGCATGGAATTACCACGCGTGGAATTATCACGCATGGAGTTGGGGCGCGTGGAATTACCACGCGTGGAGTTGGGGCGCATAGAATTACCACGCGTAGAGTTGGGATGCGTGGAGCTGGGACGCGTGGAATTATCACGCATGGAGTTGGGGCGCATAGAATTACCACGCGTGGAGTTGGAGCGCATGGAATTACCACGCGTGGAATTATCACGCATGGAGTTGGGGCGCATAGAATTACCACGCGTGCAGTTGGGGCGCATAGAATTACCACGCGTAGAGTTGGGATGCGTGGAGCTGGGACGCATAGAATTACCACGCGTGGAGTTGGGATGCGTGGAGTTACCACGCGTGGAGTTTGGTTGCGTGGAGTTACCACGCGTGGAATTGGGATGCGTGGAGTTACCACGCGTGGAGTTGGGGTGCGTGGAGTTACCACGCGTAAAATTGTCACGCATAGAATAACCACGCGTGGATTTGGGTCGCGTAGAATTACCACGCGTGGAATTATCACATATGGAGTTGGGACGCGTCGAATTACCACGCGTGGAATTATCACGCGTAGAATAACCACGCGTGGATTTGGGATGCGTAGTATAACCACGCGTGGAGTTGAGATGCGTGAATTACCATGCGTGGAATTCTCACACATAAAATCGCAATGCATAGAATCACAACATGTAAACTCAAAATAAGTAGAATAACTGCACGTCAGTTTACCACGAATGGAATTGTCACGTGGACTCAGAAGTTAGATCACCACCCATTAGATAACTCCGAGTACCACCCATTATATCACCACAATTTTATTTAGCATTCGAAAATGGCTAGTACATTATAACTACTACCAAACACAGTCAGTTCTCTACAAACTTGTGTACGAGGCAATCATTCTGGAGATGCAGAACACAACCATGCGATTTACAGTTACGCGATACTCGAGTAAAAATAACACACGGTAGGTGGATTTAGCTACAGCTTATTTTTGAGAGCTACGAAATTGTTGAACGTCAGATCCAAAGTTACTCGGCAGTGTTAAAAAATAGACTGATTGTTTTGTCACGATGAGGTAAATCGTGCAACGTTTAATTGTACCACAGTGTAGCTCGATTCACTCGAAGTAGTACGTAATCTCTGACATTCAAGAAGCTAAGGTGAACAAATTACCTAGTAAAAGTAATGCAAGAGAAACTACGTTCGAGATACAGTTGTATAGCTCGAGTTTGCATTTCGTAAGATAAGGCAAAGTATAAAGTTTCATCTTGTCTATGAATCGTTTAAAAAGAAATTTGAATATTTTACACGAGTTATCTGATTTGCATCTGTGTCACCGGTTACGTGACTCTGTACCAAAACACTTTGAAATTTCTTTGAAGAGTTCAACAAACTACTTTGTCAGTAACCTTATCACGGAATCTTCATAAACGGTGAATAAGATAATAAACAGAAAGAGAATAGAATGACTCGATCCGTGAGGCAACTTGTTGTTCTTCGAGATGATCTTCAGTTCTGCAGGTTGCAAGTCACCGTAAATCTCCCGTTTGTCAGTCAGAGGCTAGGTTCGTTGATCGGTAACCTTTTTACCAAATAAAACGCGAATATGTTCGCGTGTGGTTGGTAGAAGTAGGCAAGAGAATGGCGGAGCAGGGCCGTTAAAGTCACGCGCGATCGAAACTGGAGCAACGGCGCGAAATGTCTGCTCGCTAGAAAGATATTCTCTTCGAGGACAGCCCGTCGTTGAAATTCTATTTGCACCGACTGCTGCAATTAATACGGCGACCGTGTGTGCCCTGGAAAACGTTCCAACTTTTCTATCTATGATTTATTTATTTACCAGCTCCGATCTCTTGGAACCGAAGCGCGGACATTAAGGCGCTACGTTCCTTTCGATTTGCGCAACGCAATCTTGTCTGCACCTTTTCCAGTGGAAACTTGGAATTCCTGTCAACCGCCGGTTCGAACGATTGCATCGAACATTGAGAAATTACCAGGAACGAGAAATGGGAAGATAATTGTTCTTCGATCGGTCACCTCGCTTGTGACATTTTCTCCAAAATCGATTTAGTAATCACTGGTTAGGATCGCAACTTTTGCGCTGAGCAAAATTATTTATATCGAAACGTCGAGAGATTTCTCCAATTTATGATGCTTCGTTGAATAACTGAACGTGGGGAGTCCATTTTCCATTAACACACTTTACATGAGTACGATATTACAAGACTCTTAGAAATACTTTGAAAGGTCCTTAGGATATCAATTACGATTCTATTTAACTCGTTTAAATAATCTGGAGGTCGTACACTACAAGGGACTTGAACCTGGTCTCACCTCGAACCAACAAAAAGCAATTGTACTTTGCGAAACAATTGGTACCGCCGGAATAGTATCGAAGCGAAGTAATTACAAGTTTCTCAATGGAGGCTCTCAGAGGTTCAGGTAATTAGCACTATTTACCGAAGTACCACGTGCAACTTGCTTAAGAAGTCTAACAGGAGAGTGCATAACCTTTACCTCTTCTTAAAATTTCAACGTTAACTTAAAATTTATAGACACAATGTTCTAAAATCACGCTCCAGCGATGCGGAGTTAATCGAAGAAAGCGAGCGTGTCTCGAAAGTGTGTTCAAACAGCGCCGCAAAGATTTAATGACGGTGAAATACTACCAAATCGGCGATCCTAGATCTTATCGAGATCCTCGTGTCCGATCGAATCGGTCCAGGTGTGTCGACAATCGCCGGCCATTAACGTCAATGAAGCTCGAGTGGCGACACTCGAATCTGATTTCCGTAGGCCAGGTGCTTTCACGGGAGCACTGGCGTCGAGTTTGGCTCTCCTTTGATGCCATCACGACTGGTCGTGTGACTGCTGGAAATTAAACGAAAGGGGAGAGGCGATTAAGGTGACAAAGGGCTTTAATTCGCCCATATGTTCGTACGCTTCAAAGAACCTCTAATCGAGACCGAACTTTTGTACCTCGATTTAATCAAAAATAATAGTTCAATTTTATAGTGTCACAGCTGTTGATCCGAACGTTTAATTTTATGTCGAAAGTCTTGGAATCCGTGTCGAAGGTTTCGGTAAATTTGTATGGTTAGGAGAGTGCATCGAACCAAGACGTTTCACGATTATTCTCGTTTGGATCGTGCGCGGGATTAACTAAGCAGCTGCGAACTTTCACGCGAAGAAAGAACACATTTTCCAGGCTGTTCGATGGCCGAGAGCACCGCAGACACTGGGAGCGACAGATGCAGCCTTTATGACGCCGCGTTTCAGCGCTTTGTGGTCGTGTTGGATGTCGTGAATGACAAACATTTCGCGAGGTCGCTAAATCATTCGTTGGAGGTCCGGTAAACCACGCAGCACTTTTCACTGACAATTACAGAAACTGTCAAAGTCGAACTCTTTCAAGAATTTCTTTGGGTCACACCCAAGATGTTACCATAAAAGAACGTGAAATAATTGCAAATATTCTGTTTTCTCCTCTTTAAATTCTGGTACATTAAGTTTTAATACGAAGACTGCTTAACTGGACCAAGTTATCTATCCGCAAAATCGACATGAGATGTAACTCTCTCGAACCAGAACCATCATTGACCTCTACTCGCAGAAATTTCACGTCGACGCTTTCACAGGCTCGTCGTGGAAATTTATAATGACCCAGGAGATTGTTAACGAGGCGACTATATCGATCCTCTTTCTCCGACGGACATGACTGTCCCAAGGGCATAGAAACGATTTCCCGTGAATAAGTCCCGTGCGAACAAACTCTTACTTTCAACGATTTCCGTCCGCGACAAAGCTAATCCAGCTGACAATCACACGGCAATTTTCCACGCGTATTCCACTCGCTGAGGATGCAAAAAGGACATGCGATTTCGCGGCTCCCCTTCCTTGAGGATTCAACCTCGCTTTCAATTGCGATCGCTCTTCCTGACACTTTTTGTTACGAGAGTTCTCTTCGAAGAAAGTTTTAGATTAAAGACTTAAATACTTTAATTTATGGAGTTAAGTACCTTCAGATGTTCAGACAAAATTGCAGTCTGATGGACAAAATTGCTTATTGCTGTGGCACTAATAAGTTTCATTAAGAATTTCATTTTACAATAAGTAAAGGAGAAATACTTTAATTTACAGCTTTAAGTACCTTCAGATGTTTAAATAAAATTGCAGTCTGATAGACAAAACTGTGGTTTGACAGACAAAAGTGCAGTCTGGCAGACAAAATTGCTTATTACTATAGCAATAATGAGATTCATTAAGAATTTCATGTTATAACTACTGAAGATGAAATACTCTAATTTACAGATTTAAGTACCTTCAGATGTTTAAATAAAATTGTAGTCTGATAGACAAAATGACTTGTTGCTGTAGCAATAATAAATTTCATTAAGAATTTCAGGTTACAACTACTGAAGTTGAAATACTCTAATTTACAGATTTAAGTACCTTCAGATGTTTAAATAAAATTGCAGTCTGATAGACAAAATTATAGTTTGACAGACAAACTTGTAGTCTGATAGACAAAACTCTAGTTTGACAGACAAAATTATAGTCTGATAGACAAAATGGCTTGTTGCTGTAGCAATAATAAATTTCATTAAGAATTTCATGTTACAACTACTGAAGTTGAAATACTCTAAGTTACAGATTTAAGTACCTTCAAATGTTCGGACAAAATTGTAGTCTGATAGACAAAATTGCAGTCTGGCAGATAAAATTGTAGTCTGATAGACAAGATTGCAGTCTGGCAGACAAAATTGCAGCTTGATAGGCAAAATTGCATTCTAGCCGACAAAATTGCAATTTGACAGACAAAATTACTTATTGCTACAGCAATAATAAGCTTCATCAAACATTTCATGTAACAACTACCAACACTAAAAATTTATATAAAAATCTTACATAAAATAGAGAAATAAATACAAAACATAAAGTAGCACTTACAGTTATTATTTGTCCTTACAAAAAGTATAATATATTTCAATTAAAACATATGAATAAAAAATTGACATTTAAAACATGAAACTCAAAGCAAATCATACTGTCTCCTCTATTTTTCTAACAGTAATAAAATAGCAGGAAAGGTCGTGAAATCATAATTAAAGTTAGCATAGAATGGAACACGTAGCAAAGAGTATACCGTTCCATACAGAAGCTGAAAAGTTCGTCGAACGTCCGAAGAAACAATGGCTTGCATCGTTCGCGAAAAGAATTCCGATGATTCTCTCGGAATGCACCGTTAACCGTTGCATCCTGCATGTTCGTAAATCTCGTCGAACGGTTCGCGTGCACGTTGCACACCGTCACGTGGAATTTTCAACCGTTTCGGGAACACGTTGCAATAGAATCGCGATAGGAGAAAGTTATCGCGGCAGGTGATTTGTTACCGGGAAGGCTGCGACGTTCGGATCTGTCCGCCACGATCGTTGCAACTTTTGAACTGTCTGTTGTGAACGGTGGAGATCGCTTTCGTTTTTGTTGTTGGAGGGAAATGGGACAGAATCGATTGTTTGTGGACTCAATTTTATTCTTCGATGTCTTCAGATCAAAGCTTTTCAAATGGTTTGTGCTCATTTTATATAACACTACAGTTTGCTGTTGTTTAATGCGACTTTTGTATATCTCTTGCTAGGAAAATTCATTGTAAAATTTACTTTTCTAAGAGTTTCATTACTGTGGATGAGTTCCATGAACCCCACAGAAGAGTTCTATTATAGAAATTCATTAAGTTAAATTAAAAAAAAAATGAAGACTTCAAATATTTTTATTTGATGAGAATGAGTCAGTCTATCTTTGAATATAAAAATTTTGAAGTAGACAGACAGTTTCTGCCTTTGTGGCAACACGAAGTAAGAAATATAAATTGAAGGAAGTGAATATAACAAGGTAGTGTATATTTGCGTACTGAAAATCCTTGGGAACCAAATGAACTGAACTGTAATGTAGTTAGATGTCGATAGCACGTTTCACTTCCTATCGTTCCGCTACAAACGTAATCGAACGAGTCCTAAGAAAATTCCGCTTATACTTTCTCGCTGCAGGTGCAAAGAGTGAACTAACCGATACATTCTACCAGAAATATTCGCTTTCACGCTCGTTCGCACCCGTAAATATTCATAACGAATTGTTGGTTAATAAGAAAGGATAGATTCGGTTTAAACCACGTAGGGTAATGAGGTTTTACGATACGCAAATGATCTCTTAGAGAAATGTTAGTTTCTTGCAGATGTTTCTTGTATCTAACTTAGTTATCTTTAGTGCTCTTTAAGGTAAGTTAGATGATTATACGATGAACTATAGAATGTATATTATAGACGTAATGATATTATTTAATTTGACAAGCTTGAGTTCATCGGATTTCTTGCTGCTAATTAAGAAGTTATGTCACATTGATGCTGGGATTCAGGTTTACGTAATAATTACGTTCGTGGATAAGTACATCTTTTTCGAATAAACATGTTACATCGTTCTATCACTTGAATAGCTAGTACTATGCTATCCTATAATATACTCTTATAATGAGCTACGCAGCCTACGACTTCTGCTTTCGTTAATTAAAGGAAAATACAAAAGGAAGGAATATGTCACTCGTCTGTGCACTAATTACTTTCTTTTACTGCATAGAAACAGAGATATCTATCTCCTGCTACTTCTTCAGTTCTACATTTCAACTTAATATTATTCCAATTACCCTTCAAACATTATGCAAAATAAGGAACTATCAACCTAATTGCCTACATAAATTATCTAAATTTATCTCAGAGATATACCTCCACTTTTAAATCATCGATAATGAAGAAATCGAATCAGTAACAAATCAACCCCAAACAGTTGTCAACACGAAATTCCAAATGGCGCGATCGCAGACGGCTTTCGCGGGACCGGTAAGCGGCACTTTCTTGCATGAAATTCCACAATGGTCAACAACCTCGATCGTCGCGGTGTTTGTCGTGCAACGGGGAAGCTCGTTTTTCGTGATCCCGGTGCCGACAGGTCCAACTAGGAAAACCGGCCCCGAAGCGCGTCTGAAACGCGAGTCGAGCTCGTGTTTTCTGCGACGACACGTCCGGTTCTCGCTGGTTAAGAATCTGGAAAGCGCCACGACTACCGGTATAATATACTTACGTATGTACGACTGCTTTGCAAGAAAGTTGATAGACGCGGAAGCAGCGGAAGAATGGGCGAGAGACGCTACTAACCCTCTCTCTATGGTGGTCGTTCATGTAACTGGGTAGATGGCGACACGGCACGTGACGATAGGAAAATGCGAGGGAAAATCGCGGTTTTCTATTCTAGGCGTAATAAGTCGGCAGTTGTAAGAGTTGTATGAGTTGTATGAGGCGGTTGTATGAGTGTGGTGATGTATGAGAGTGGTAATGTATGAATGTAGTAATGTATGAGAGTGGTAATGTATGAGAGTGGTAATGTATGAAAGTGGTAATGTATGAGTGTAGTAATGTATAAGTGTGCTAATGTATGAGAGTGGTAATGTATGAGTGTAGTAATGTATGAGAGTGGTAATGTATGAGGAGGCACTTCTAATGTGTGATACGCATGGCGATACATGTGGAGATTCTAACGCGTGACGGTTCTAATGAGTAGCAATTCTTACGCGTGATAATACAATGCGTGGCAATTCTATCATGTGACAATTCTAATATGGGTGGTTTGTAACGTGTGGCGATACAACGCGTGGAGAGTCTAACGCGTAGGAGTTCTAATGGGTCGAGATTATAATACGCAGCGATTCGCACGGATGGTGATATAATGCTTAGCGATTCTAACGCGTACCAGTTCTTACGCATAGTAATTCTCACGCGTAGTAATTCTAACGCGTCGAAATTCTCACGCGTGGAAATTCTAACGCATTGAAATTGTCACGCGTGGCGATATAACGCGTGGAAATTCTAACGCGTCGAAATTCTCACGCGTGGCGATATAACTCGTAGAAATTCTAACGCATCAAAATTCTCACGCGTGGAAATTCTAACGCGTCGAAATTCTCACGCGTGGCGATATAACGCGTGGAAATTCTAACGCGTCGAAATTCTCACGCGTGGCGATATAACTCGTAGAAATTCTAACGCATTGAAATTCTCACGCGTGGAAATTCTAACGCATCGAAATTGTCACGCGTGGAAATTTTAACGCGTCGAAATTCTCAAGCGTGGTGATATAACGCGTGGAAATTCTAACGCGTCAAAATTTTCAAGCGTGGCGATATAACGCGTGGAAATTCTAACGCGTCGAAATTCTCAAGCGTGGCGATATAACGCGCAACAACTCTCACGCACGGCCTACAATTGTCCCTCCCAAATATCCCAATTTCCCCAATAAAAATCTAAAATATAGAAAACCCTTATCCCTAAAACACCTAATCCCCAAACAAGTTTCCAATTCGATTGACCCACGAATCATCGACAAGATTAGAAAGCGTAATCCTCTTAGCTCCCAGGTCGCGTAGTCGCGACTTCAGGTCGCGTTAATTGAAGATTTAGCGTGTTAATCGTCGATAGACCATCGATTAATGGCGTCGCAGGCGGTTCAGATCGAGGGACTCCATTGCACGCGGACAGTCACGTTTTCAGCTAATCTGCTTTCACGCTTCGACAATTATGCATTAGCACCACGAGAGGCGCCTTTCTACATTCCGCCATAATAACGGCCTCCTTGTATCGAGATTTTCCTGTTGCGTTTGTCTATCAGTCACGTTGCGTAATCATCGGCTAGAATATTTGTCGTGTCACGATTCACCGATGACGATCATCGATGGGTCGGTAATTGCAGACCGTGTGTTCTAAGCGTTCTAAATACGCGCGGCTGCATCCGGACGATATATACCGTAACGACTTCAATTGTGTAATCGTATGTTTGTTTAACGAACAGGACTGTAATATTTTCCTACGGCGCACGCACGAACCGTGGCTAATGCTAATATTCGATTGCGCATCTTACGATGGAAATCATGACGAACTGAATCCTAATGAGATGGTTAATGTGTAGCGATTTTGAAACTGGACAGCAGATTTCTAGTAGAAATTTCTTTCTTCTGGAGAGACACTCCCTTAGAAATCTTTGTCGGACATCTGGGTCGGTCTAAAGCTGACACAGCTAAGGTTTTGTTAGCGAAAACACATTCTTGAAAATGGTTCTCGTTTAATTTTCAAAGGTAGTAAAGTTCCAAGTAGCTGAAGATCAAAATCTCTGAAGTTTCACAATCCCAAAAATCTCAAAGTTCTATAATTTCAAGGTGCAACATTCACCCTCTTTAAATAACTTCGAAAAATGTCACGAACACCCCTACCAATTAAAGTTGGACTAAAGCTGACGCAGCTGAGGTTTTGTTAGCGAAAACATTTTCTTGAAAATGGTTCTCGTTTAATTTTCAAAGGTACTAAAGTTCCAAGTAGCAGAAGATCAAAATCTTTGAAGTTTCACAATCCCAAAATTCCCAAGGTTCTATAATTTCAAGGTGCAACATTCATCCTCTTTAAATAAGCTTCGAAAAATGTCACAAATACCCCTACTAATTAAAGTTGGACTAAAGCTGACGCAGCTGAGGTTTTATTAGCGAAAACACCTTCTTGAAGATGGCTCTTGTTTAATTTTCATAGGTCCTCAAGTTCTAAATAGCTGAAGATCAAAATCTCTGAAGCTTACCAATCCCAATATTCTCAAAGTTCTATAATTTCAAGGTGCAACATTCATCCTCTTTAAATAAGCTTCGAAAAATGTCACAAACACCCCTACCAATTAAAATTAGACTAAAGCTGACGCAGCTGAGGTTTTGTTACCGAAAGTCATTTTTCAAAAATGCTCTTGTTTAATTTTCAAAGGTCCTCAAGTTCTAAATACCTGAAGATCAAAATCTCTGAAGCTTCACAATCCTAATATTCTCAAACTACCGAAATTCCTAAATGCTAAATTCCTGCTCTCCAAATAAGCTCCGAAGAATGTCACGAACCAACACCCTTACCAATTAAACTCCCAACTGCTCCAAATACACCAAATTGGTCCCAGAGCAACCTAATCGCTGCACGCAGAGAATTCTCCGGTAATCGTTCGAGAAATCAGTAAGATTGCGCAAAGAATTCTACCAGGTTATCGTGTTACCGGTAAATTAATTAGGCGTCCAAGCCGTGGCGACCTAAACTCGTTAATAAATATGGAAATGCGAAGCAAGGTATGCGTACTTTCTCGGCGATCCCTCTTCAACGATTTCCTCTAACCGGGACACGCGATAGTCGGTGTTTTTCGCAGGCGAATGCGGGCCACTTGGTTTCGTAAGGATACGGGCGAATTTTCTGCCGGTCGAGGATCGATAATCGCCCTCGGGCGTTCACGAGAGTTCGACTGTTCGCGAGGGAGCCGCACCCCGCATCTAAATGATTTCGCTGATTAAACGAGACGGAGAAGCTTGCCAACATCCCCTGGCGATATTTCACGCAACGTCGTTTGTAATCGTCCAGACGAATGCTGCGAAATGTTCAATATCCTAATTGAAAGTTCATCGAACGTCCTGGGTTGCGGGCTGTTGCATAATTTTGATTAACGGCTGACGTGACTGTGGGTTAAATACCGAAGTATTTGAAACTTATTCGAGAATATTTATGCACTTCATTAAATGTGATTACGTCTTAAAAATTTTATTATTTCCTTTCACCTTGACCGACTACATTTGAAACTATGGCCGAAGTATTTGAAACTTATTTGAGAATATTTATGCACTTCATTAAATGTGATTACGTCTTAAAAATTTTATTATTTCCTTTCACCTTGACCGACTACATTTGAAACTATGGCCGAAGTATTTGAAACTTATTTAAGAAATGTGATTACGTGTTAAAAATTTTATTGAACTATTATTTCTTTTCACCTTGACCGACGACATAAAAGGCACCTTGTAAAAATTTATTAGACCATTGTTATCCGAACGAAATTGAATTATACGTAACTAGCGAAACTGGGCTACGTTTATTAACGAAGCTCGTTAGCCATCGAGCTCCAGCTGCTGCACGTGTCTCGGTTTCCGCTCGCTCCGAGAACCTAGAGAAGTGTTTCCGTCGGCTTAGAACCCTAAGGGACTCGGCCACGTGTCCGAGAAGGGAACATACAGGTCCCCCGTATTCCCTTGACGACAGATCCAGTTACCCATGAAACGTAGAAGCTTGATCAGAGTTTGCCAGCAGTGAATTCTCGAAAATTCAACTTCGAAGAAAACCTTTTTACAACCATATCTGTTTCACTTCTCTGAACGAATTTTCCTTATCGGTACTTAAACTTAATTTCTCACAGTTCACTCAGGAAGAATCAACAGATAGACGCATGAAAATCATAATTTTACGGGGGTCGATTTAAGGGGGAGCACCCTCCACTCATCTCATCAGCGGCTCGATTACGGGCGTGAATTTGTACTGCGGGCTGAACAGTTGCCCGATCCATTTATCTCGGTTCGCGAATGAACCGTACTGTCTCGTGCACCGTGGGACACAATACACTTTCGTCACGGATGCTCGATCGAGATCGTCCTTGTTCCAGGATGTTACTGATCCATGTCCGACGGGATTTCACGCTTCCATGATCGCTGTTGCGTTTTGCAGTAGGGATGCGTTTATCCCTACGGGATATATTGGAAATCGACAACTCAAATTCGGCCCTTTATTACTGTCCGATGAAATTCTGGCGGAAGCTTTACATAGACTACTGGAATGAACTTTAGAAAATTTCATGTAATCGTTTTACATGTTATATTATGTGTCGGAATATGATTGAAATCATTAACATACTCTATTAACCCTTAAATGCATGTTACCTGAAGAAATCAACTAACAAAATACCTTGAAAACGATTGATTCAAATTAAAACAAACAGATGATTGTGTATTTGATTGGCACGTGGCATATCTGCAACACTACTCATTGCAGGTTTCCTACATTTTGTATATAATTTATAAAATTAAAACTGGTATGTTGCATTTATACAACCATATGCATTTAAGGGTTAATTTATTCATACGATCTGTACAATCTGAGTCACTCATCTTACATTTTGAATACAACTTTTACTTCGTAATAATGTCCATTAATGTCCAACTTCTACTGCCTTCGTAATAATGTCCACTAAAATTATATCCAACTTTCACAGCCTTCGTAATAATGTCCAAGACATGTCTATTAGTGATAGATTCCTCTGAATCCGAATTGAATTATAAATTTCGATGTATTAAATTTATCTGAAAAGTTGTGAAGTTCCTCGCAATGAAGTGATCCATGGCGAACCCTATACACGGAGTTATGTTTGCGTAAACAGTTCGCCTCCGTGCACAGACAATGTCCCTTAGCGAAGGCCGCGAGCTCCCCTGCTCATCGTTGCGCTCCTTTCCCCCATATGTCGATTTATGGTCCCAGCATTAGGGACGGTTCCGTGCTGCACCGCGGGAGTTCCACTTCGATACGTAGAGGACAGGATATCGTTTCCATCGAAGAAGAAGGGCCTTTATTGTTCCCTTTTGTTACGGCCAGACCAATGAAATATTTCCGTGTGTTTACACACAATATTGTATTCATGGCAAATCTGAGCAAACTTCGAGGGAGAATCGTGTTTGGAAAGCATAGTTCTGTGGTGGTAGATGATATATATTACAGTACGCTACATTTTGTTGAACCATTCTATACTGGTGTTTGATTTGTCGCTATGTGTGGAATGTAAATAGACACGATCCGAATAAATTATACCATATGAAAATTTACAGTCCGAAAATTAGTAAATGATGGTTAAAGAAAGATTTATGTGTTGCAGAGACATCTTGACAAAGGAAGCGACCTTGCCGAGGCGGCGAGTGCGAGCGGACTTCGCGAACTCGCGAGATCCCTGAAGCAACACCTTCGAGGATTCGGTACGCGCCTCGAAGACAGACGCGAGTACCTTGAGGACACGTCGAGATGTTGCCTGCTTCAGGATCGGGCATACGAGTGGGCCCAGGAGGCTCGTATCGCTGGCGAGAGGGGGGCTCAGCAGTTCCTGATGGCCAGACCACCCCTACCGCCAGAACATTTCACGGAAATGATGGCGCTCGCCGAGAAACTCGGTAACGAGATCCTTCTGGAACAATGTCGTATCGCCAGGAACAAGTGTGCGGAAGCTCTCGAGATTGCGAGGACGACTTCCGCTCCCGGCAGTCCCGCCAGAAGAAGATCCTTCGCTGCCTCGGAGTCTGCCACGTCCTGGGAGGACAGTTTGACGAAGAGTATGTTTACTCTCCATCCTCTAATAATATTTGCTTCCTAATTCTTTGTTTCGATAAGAATTCAAGGATTAAGTTATCTCGAAACAAGCACATCGTTCGTATTCAATTGCGTATCTTTATTACGGTGTAGTAGTGAAATTTCTTTGAACATTGACAGTAAATACGTGTCGCGCTATTGGAAATAATGTAAATTTATTAAATATCGGAGATAACGCGTTCTACTTTCGACGTACTTTACGTAACCGCTCCACATGTTCGTGCGATAAAAAATTCTAATGTTCGTTGTCAACACTTTTATGGTATCTTTCAGCGCATTCTGTTCTTCAAAGGATGCGTGTTAAATACATGATCGTTCCAGGAACTTCGTGGGATGACAGCGATAGCAGCGCATCGTACGCCTGTCCCATGGAGAGTGTAGGATCCGCAGGAAGCGGTGGTCGACCGGTGCTGGACAACATTGCCGAACTTCGGGAAAGCGCCGAACAATTACTGGATTGCTCTCCTCCGCGAACACCTCCTCGAAGCCCTGCTCCACGACGACTTGTCAAGCCTCCGGTCAACTCTCATCTACACAGGGCTGCTAGCATTGCTCCAGGAATGAAGGCGAAAAAGTATGTGCATTACTTTCTATTTTATATTGCTGAGATATTAGGCATAATAGTACATGATTTCATGTATAGAGATATCTGGAAGGATCTGAAGGATCATAAATGCATATATATTTTAGTAGATAAAAATTTGAGAAATATTTAGTAATTAAAGATTATAAAAAAGTGGGAAAATAGAAGCTTGTAGGAATTTAGAAATTTGTAATTAGACGTCCTGACATAACACCCAAGTTTCCATTTATGGTATAAATTGTCACACTGACAGAAATGTCCATTAGCCACGATCGAACGTGGGAGTCTGGGATTTCGTGTTACGTTTTCTTACGATTCCTCTTCCGTGTTCCGGACACGCTAACAATGCACCGGTGTTTGCTTCTAATAATCTCCGTGTCGAGATTATGCGAATTCGTTACGCGCTCGGCTAACGTCGTTAACCAGGAATTTCACCTTGCAGAACAATACTGCTCATAATGAGGGAAATGATACAAACCGAACGAGACTACGTGAAGTCGCTCGAGTACATAATAGAGGTAACTGTTTATCCAATATCTATTCTATTATTGCACAAATTTCAAACTCGTTTATTAACAACATTGTTCCTGAAGAATTACATCCCGGAGTTGGTGCGAGAAGACATTCCTCAGGCCTTGAGAGGACAACGCAACGTGATCTTCGGAAACGTGGAGAAGATCTACGAGTTCCATAGTCAGCATTTCTTACGGGAATTGGAACAGTGCGAGCAATCGCCGATGAACGTGGGACAATGCTTCCTGAGACACGTGAGTTGCCATCCCCTTTTCTTTATTACTTGGATTTCCCTGGAGTGCTCAACGAGAAACTTCGATACAGGAGAAGAAGTTCTATCTGTACGCGCTCTACAACAAGAACAAACCGAACTCGGACTCGTTGATGGCCGAGTACGGCACCGTCTTCTTCAAGCAAAAGCAACTGGAGCTAGGCGACAAGATGGACCTCGCTAGTTACTTGTTGAAGCCTGTTCAACGAATGGGGAAATACGCGTTGCTTCTGCAGCAGCTGGTCAAAGCGGGTACCGACCTATCGGAGCAAATGTCCGGCAAGGACGACAAGGAGGAGAAAGAGGACGGTATGAAGCCGATGGTCGAGGGCGAGGCGGATTTAAGGGCGGCCGAGCAGATGGTACGGTTCCAACTGCGCCACGGAAACGACCTGCTGGCAATGGATTCTCTTCGCGATTGCGACGTACGTCTTATTTACTTTCGCTTAACATAGATCAAACGCCGTATCACGCGAGTCACACGGACTTTAATGTAACTAATTAACGATGATGTAGTAGAAGAGACAGTCGTGCCGACAATGGCGATGGAGAGTGTATGTAATGCGTTCTATGTCGTAGATCTATGTCCTGACACGTTGAGTTTACGTTCATGCAAATTATAGGTAAACGTAAAGGAGCAGGGCAGACTACTGCGGCAAAACGAGTTCTTGGTCTGGCAGGGTAAAGGCAAGAAGTGTCTGCGACAAGTGTTTCTATTCGAAGACCTCATCCTCTTCAGCAAAGCGAGGAGATTTCCCGACAGAAAGGTGAGATATCGCGAGTCCTATTTTGTTCGTTTTGTATGCACAGTGTCTGAGAACGATGCTTCCCCCTGTTTCAGAACCTGGATATCTACATCTACAAACACAGCATCAAAACGACGGACATCGGGCTGACTGCCGTGATCGCCGACTCGCCCACGAAGTTCGAGATTTGGTTCCGCAAGAGGAAACCAGGCGACACGTACACGCTGCAGTGCGCCAGCGAGGACATTAAGAAAGCTTGGACGGAGGAACTGAGCAACCTTTTATGGAAACAGGCGCTGCGAAACAGAGGTATACTCTGCGACTAACTTTACGTTTTGAAATATGTCACTTGTCCCGCCGGAGTTTGTCGGTTGTTGGTCTAACGAGAACGCCTTTTCTGACCGACAGAAGTGCGCCTAGCAGAGATGTCGAGCATGGGCATCGGAAACAAACCTTGTTTGGACATTAGGCCTAGCGCGGATCAGATCAATGACCGGTCTATCAGCGTAGCTCAACTCTCGAAAAGTAAGTGTGGTCTTGTTACTCAAAAATTTAGTCGACTATAACTTCATTATTAATGTGACCATGTCTTAGTAGCATTTTGTTTACTGATAGCAATGTTATTTTTACTTGATCCATTTGAACAGCGCCTAGATTCAGAAACTCGATAGCAGTTTCGATGTCAGAGGACTCGGGTCGCTGCAGCAGAAGGCCTCACAGTGTCATCTCCGTTAGTTCTTCGTCGAGTAGCGGTGGCAGTAGTGGTCCCCCCACGACGTTGAACCTGGGTTTGGACACGAGTCCCAGACCGCATCATCGTAGCACTACTCTCAATAGTCAGTGCAGCGTTGGTACGTATTTCTTCCACTGGCGTGACTAGATATGGTTCAGTGTTCTGGTCTTCTCAAAGTATGTACCAGATCCATCACAGCTACTGTACATAGCTCCGGAGGTGAGACAGGGACAGACTCTTTGTCATATAATTGAGTTAACACGCAGTGAGCTTTGGTATAGAGTCATTGCACGCTGATCAATCAACCTCTGCGTCATCTTGTGAGCTTTGCACAGCAGCCATTAAACAGTTCTTAAATGAAAATTATTGATGTTGAAATTGGTTTTGTGACTGATCTGACAATGCGATTGCAGAAAGCGGTATAATAGCCGATATCTCGATCGTCTCTGACGACGGAGGCGACGGCACCGAGAGGAGTCATTGGAACTCGACTTTAGAGAGCCCCACGTCCCATCTGCCGACGACGTCGACGCCTCTACAGTCACCGACCAGCGCAACCGCGACCGCAACAGTTACCTCGGCCACTTCGTCCGACAACAACCTCACCCCTTACGACCAAGACATGTCCATTAATTTATAAACGTCGCCCCTGAAAAGGACGGCACCTTTGATCCCAGCTAACAGAGTACGATATCGTCGATTCACTTGCGAGTTGTTAGACGGTGAATATACACAGTGTGATTCAAATCGTGTGGCATAGAATTCGACGGATAATAGCGATGATATGTCCACGCAGTGTGTACCGAGTAGATAATATAATATATTAGAGCGAGTATTTTCTTGAGCAATCGTAGTTCCACGAAATGGCCCACACGAGCTACGAGAGACGAGTCTCGCATAATGCCGTACACAGTGTCCGACAGACCGTTGCATTTACGCTTAATCACGTGAGTTCCGTAACGAACGCCTGTTCGCAAACCATTGCCACGGTACGCAATCGTTGTTTGACAGTGTTCGAAAATAGAATGGGGTTTATACGCACTCGTAGACTGGTATTTTCGATGAGAGCTCAACTTTCAAGTGAATTTTATCTTTTGATACGCTTCGATGTTTCATTGATCAGCGCTCGCGCGCGCGATCGCGTGTTTAATAGTCTTCACGTCTGAATTTGATAAAAAGAAACCATTGATTTTTCCAGAAGTAAAACGGCAACAAGTGTATTTTCTTATACTGTCTCCTCGAATCCACCAACGTGCTCAAGCAAAATCCTAGATAGAGAGAGATGTGTTCCGATGAAATATATATATATGTGTGTGTACGGCTGCATGTTATCACAATGTGCTCTGCAGCGTCGTAAACGGCATGCACCGATTGCCATTATTCTCATTAACGATTGGCATTCCTGATCACCAACGACTGAGAATCTTATCGGGAAATCTCCAAATCTATGGTACTTTTTATACTTTATTTATACTGCGTAGTTAATAAATAACGATATTCCATGTCCACGTTGTGTTCGCGCTTACTATGACAAAAGAACAAACCGAGAAGCAACGTGAAGTTTCTTATTCTTTCATGTTTTCCTCTCGAACGAAACACCCGAAGGAACGTTTCGCCTACTCTTCAGGTATTCCATTGAGTTGTCGGGATATCTCTTCAGGAATGTCAAAACAATGCGCACATATACATACCACTTTGTAACATAATGTAACATTAAAGGTTTATACGATATAGCCGGCAAGATAATATAACCGATAGTCTAAATATTATTTCCAGATTATATATTAAATATATATAATATTATATTCTTTTTTATGTCAGTCATTTGTAAAACCTTTTGTCACCCGTAGATGTTAACTCTGGCCTGTAAAACAAAGCCAAATTCTACCCTCTATCTCGTTCTTTCTCTCTTCTCTATTGCTTTTCTACTTTTTACTTCCCCTTTCTTTTTAATAAAAACGAGTAGTTACGCGTTTAAGTACGTTGTTGTTTCTTTCCGATACAAGTGTGGACGTTTTGGGAAGGCTTAAGGATAACCCGGTAAGGGTAAGCTTCACTTAAGACGATCCACACTAGCGTTTCAACGCTGATTTCTTTATTTTTCGCCCCAGAAGCTTAATCTATCGAATGTACAGGCTCGATTATGGTTCGTTGGTGTAGAAATATGCGACAACTTAGCGAACAACACACGATCGCCTGTACAGAGTTTAGACTATAAAAATAGTCACGTTCGATCAAAGAAAGAATTAATGGCGCGCGTAACAAACAGCAATTATCCTGTCTCATAATTCTGCATTGTTACGTTGCTTCCAAGCGAGTCAGTCGATTAAGCCATTGTTATTGCCAAGGTCTGCCAAGGTATTTCAATGATATCTTATGGACAGTGACCAAAATTTGTTTAGTTGGAACAAAAAAATTTATCATATTTAGAGAACGTAGTCGTAGAGCGTAGAACGTTGCAAAGAATCTCCAGGCACAGTCCGATGCACCCCAGCAATTATCGGTTTTCTTTATAAACGCGATTTAGTTGTACCATACACGCCCAATGTAATTGTATCGAGAATGTCTAACGTAGATTCAATAGATCGAGATAGAAAGAACGCAATGCGCATGCCATATACAATATGAAATCGGTGCATCCGGCTGAGCATATCCTGCCCTTCGAAAGTGAGACTAAGCGAACGAAAGTATAAAAAGATCGATATAATTCTCTATTTTCCGTGGTTCTGAGTTTGGTGTTACTTTTGAATTTGGGGATGTCGAATCTGAAGATAATAACTGATAACACCTACGGTACCTTAAGAAATACACCGATAGTCACTTAATTGTACACGCTCGTAGATATTTATTAATATTTTTTTAAGTAGATCGTTTTAGTCTAAATAGGTTTAAGTATTCGCATCATTATAACGGAATGTATATATATATTATATATTTACAATTAATAACATGATTATTTCAGTATTGTACTGTGTCTAACACCGATGTATTTTACTACTTGCTAAATATACTGTATTGGGTGCCTTTTGTAGCGAAGTTAAACCTTTTAATTCGTTTGGTTATCCCTAAGACTTACCTTTAAATCGTTGTACAAATGTGAATAAAGCTGATCCAAGGAAATAAAGCTCCCTTCGTATCAAATTATCGATCGATTGCTCGAATGATGAACGTCAAAAGTTCAGTAACGACGTGACGCGAAACGACAGTTCGGTTATGACGTGTATTCGTGGTGTTCAATATTTTATTTGCAAAATTTATTTACAAGCAACAACAATCTTTCAATTTTCGTGTATAATTAATGACTCTAACTTTGTGCGAAAGCGAGGCACGTGAAAAGCATCCGAAAGACGTGACTCGAGCGCAGATCTATTCTACGAAAAGGCAAAATACAACTTTTGTCGCATTATTGTAAGTACACGTCATGGGTAAACAATCATATACGTCGTTGACATATATACTTGTAATAACGTTAATTCTAATCAGTCAAACTCGCTTCGTTAATATCAGTATCAGCAATAATTCGTAGATGTCAAATGTAAAATTTGATAACGCATCTAATCTTTTAACGACTTAGAGAAATTGACTAGGACCCTTCTAATCTTACGAATAAACTTTGGTCCCAGCATATGATTATGCCTGTATATTTTTTATGAATTTATGTCTTTATGACATACGCACAACTTAACCACTTTGACACGTCATATGATTAAAAATATAGTAAATCACAAACCACCTTTATAGTGATATCTAGGCCTCAGATCATCACTAATTTGGTTACATACTTTAATTCTATATAAAACATTCCTTAATTTTAAAAGTGATGTATTGCACTGTTGATATTAACACTTAGACAACAGTGCAAGCTTTCTTTTTTTCTTTCTTATCACTACTATCACATTTTGCCTCGGGTCACAACTCCTTTTTAGTCTCTTCTAAGCTCTTGGAGGAACAGGGTGAATCTTGTGCGGACTTTTGCTCGGTCAACGGTTGTACCTCTGTTCTCGTTTTTTGCATTTCAATCTCCTTTTTCTTCAATAAACTTGCTCCAGTAAATCCTATATATATCATAGGTATTATACATACAAATTGTACATAGAAGAAATCTATAGCACAGTAGTAAGATCACAATAATATTGTGACACTACTCACCTAAAATACCACAACCTAGTGCTGTCAGTCCACCAACTTTTAATCCTGCTATTAGACCAACTGGTCCACCGATACATGTTCCAAGTACAGCTCCTGCCACAG
The DNA here is from genome assembly GCA_963576845.1 of Megachile leachella. Taxonomy (NCBI): domain Eukaryota; kingdom Metazoa; phylum Arthropoda; class Insecta; order Hymenoptera; family Megachilidae; genus Megachile; species Megachile leachella. The sequence goes on along the minus strand of OY756247.1, from coordinate 26,154,971 downwards.
GGTACATAGCAACTTTGTACCTTGCAGCTTTTGCAAGGAACTTTTCACCCTCTTTCACATTTACATGTGTTTCTTCTATGCTATCTTCTGCAGAGTTCACCAACTCCTTCTGATCCTAATTATACAAATAGAAAACTGTGTCTTTAAATAATTAGGACATATGTTGATTTTTACAAAGACTGGTAGTTTAGTATCAAAGCAGAAGTTGAATAGAATGAATAACTCACATCCACAATTTTGTTAAAGTCGACGAATAATTGATGCAACTGATGTATATCACCTTGCAGGGAGTTCCAGGCATGCATACATGCCTGTTGACGTTCCAACTCTTGTTGTTCTTCCTGCAACTGGACATATCGACTGTCAAGTGGGTGACTTTCGGGTTGATCTTCGCTTTTGGGTGACTCTGGTGGTGAAGTGGGCAAATTCAACTGCAGCTCTGCAAAGTAAATATGTTATTACAACTTTTAAAGCAACAGTTAGAAAGTAAACCACCTTTCCCTCACCTAAGTATTCCTTAACTGCATTCATGATACTAGAACGAGCATTTCCAGTCAATTTATCAAACTGTTCAATGTCAGAATCTAAAACTTGTGCTCTAAGAGTATCCATCTGATATAACAACTCCTTAAGTTGTTTTACAATCCTTGATACATTCATGTGTTCTCTATACATTTTTTCCCAGTCATGTTGTGCTTGATACTATATACAAAAAACTTTACATGTAAATATTTGTCACATAACCAAAGAATATGTACTCACTTTCTCAATGTTGCTTTTGTGACGTTTAAGTAAACCAACATGATGCGGAATAGCAACATTAAAATTATTTATCTGAATCTCCAAACGCCTAATAGGCTGTTTTAAAGCGATGTTTTCAGGCGAAGACGACATTTTCAGTCCCTTTAATTCAATATATTCTCTACTTTTCCACTCACATTCCTTTCTCCGCAATTCTAGAAACACTATTTGTCGTAGTCGTTTTCATTGATACATAAATTACGATTCGAACACCGACTCATAAATTTTCTTTTGTTACAAAACATTAATTAGTCATACTGAAGACTGTGGAAGTTCACAACACCATCAATTTATTTCCGTATCGAAACTGACAAAAAAAATAACCAATCAGCTGATTATTCGTGAAACGCACGTACTACAGTTGTAGCCATTCAGGTTATTGCTAGTGCCATCTATACTGAATGAGTACAGTCATGGTTGCTGAGTGACTCGTAGATAGTAGAGGTGGCGGAAGTTGTACCATTTTGAGTAAAGGTTTTAAAATATGTTTATAAATGGACAAGGTGTAAATAAGGAGAGATAAGAAGTTAATTGGAAATACGATAAGAATCGTATGAGTTGGAGTATGTAATTAATTTTGATAACTTGGACAAGCTGTTTTTATTTATGAGTTACATATTGATCAAGAAGAAGATTGTGAGATCTAGAAATTTCGAAATTCGGAAAGTTTGGGAACTGAATTTTGAGGATTTGGAATTTTTCTAGGAAGATGGTTGTTTTAAAAGAAAGGTATGTCTTCGTGGAATGTCAAGAAGGAAGTTAAAGTTCCATTAGCGCAAAGGATAGGTAGCGGTTGAGGATAGCCAGAAAGTCGCGAAAGCATGTCCCGAAAGGACGTACGATCTTGATGAGTTTCACGAGGGTTCGGCGAATGTACAATTCGGTATAAAGCCGATGAAGCTTTCGGTAATGAAAAACCGATTGCGACCAAATAGGCTCTGGGCTGCCGGTGACGTGTAATCGAGTCTTCTCTGCCATTTCTCCCTCCTCTCGCTCTCTCTCGTTCCCTTCTTTTTCCAGTCGCCAGCCTCTGTTGGCTTCCATTAACCACCATACGTCATATATACCGTAGGGGTAGGATGGATCCGTTTTGTCCCGGTTTCTGGTGACCTCTTATTTCAAACGGCATTCAAATTACTATGGGCTATCTCGATATTCCGTCCTTTGAGCTTTTGTCACCGGCCGGATAGATGAACACTCGGTGTCTTTGACGTCGTCGTGCCCTGTTTCTGCGATTCCTTTCCTGACACCGAACACCCTCTCGCTACAACTTTTATCGCTCGATCCGACGATTTCCGTCGGATCACCTTCGACGAGATCGATCTCTCGATCGTTTTGCCGGTTCGTGTTCCACGCTCCGTTCCGGTGATATTGCCTTCGTAGCTTTAAATTACACGGTCTAAGCGTTATTTGTTCCGTGCGCCTTCTTATTCCGCTTCCGGCGTTACGATGTAAGGAACGGACGCTTTTGCTTTTCTCAATAAGACAATTAGCTCGGCTACGAAACGCGGAACGAGCTAAAACAGGGAAGGAAAAATGGAAGCTTACGACGGACCAGGCTTTGTGTGTACCGGAGGATAAGAAGGCATCGCCCATTAGAATGCAGCGTGCTTGTCTGCAATCAGACTGCTACAGGCTCCTAACTAGCTATGGATCCAACGAGAGCGAAGGATACGAACGTACCTCGATATCAATCAACACTGACAATCGATACTCACATGGAACCAAATCCATATCGAACAACTTCTCAAACTAACATCTCTGTAAATTAATATAATATAATAGACAGATTTATACACCACACATATACATAAAGAAACCACATAAATCGATGATCACACAAGTGATGGTTGATTTAAAAATATTTTAATAAGCCACATTGCATTCTTAAATAATAGTGTACTTATTTTGCAAGAGACAATTAATGATTTATGTGTGGAAAGAGACTTTGACTAATTTTTTGGAGGACAATAAAATACTCGACTTATCGAGAGTACCGCGAACGAAAGAGAATCAGTTGCGACTGTTCGTAGCTGCTCGTGGTGAATTCAAATGCCGAGCACGTGCCTTTGTTACGAGATAATACCACTTCCGAATTTATACCTAAACTCCGCTTTAGAGACTCGAGATTCGAGTTCCTAATTAACGGGCCAAATTCGACAAAGCGCCAGGCGGGGTAAACAATGGTAAACAGTGAAATTAGAAGAACGTACTAACGTGTCGCGTGTATCAATGCGGTGACGAGACAAAAGTGTTTTCTTATTTTTGAGAATAGTTTCGACAGGATTACGGAAAATTCATTTGCGAGAGAAGTTAATAGAAACAGTTGGTGAGAGGAATAACGTTTACGCGAATAAATATGCAAATTTTATAGGAAGGACTTGTAGAATATACGAAACATAACGTGTAAGATAATAATAGGGTTACAGAGGAGCAAATTTCGAAAGGGTGACCGTTTTAGACTGTTAACACTTTCGTGCGAATTCTCTCGGGTTTGACCTTTGACGTCGGAGAAATTGCGTCTATTTCCATAAACGTTTTACACTAGTTTAATTCTTATCCTAAGCTGCAGAACGAATGTTTTCTTTCCAGCAACGGAGTCATTGACTCGTGCTCGGTGTCCGTACGAGCGACAATCATTTAATTAATCTTCGTCTAGTATTCAGGTGCGTGAAATTGAATCATGGCCACGATGAAATCACGTTGAAAGCTCGAATCGACCGACAAAAGGCCAATCACAGGTTGATTGTGCGTCGCGAACGGAGGATAAAGTTGTTACGTTTCGATTTTTAAAAGATTCCTCCTGTTTCGTTCGGCCACGAGCTTCGCTTTGCTCCGCTGTCGCGTCTTCGTCGATTCGATCAAAATTTATACACATATTATTCCGCGCGACGGAAAACGCCGAAACAACCGTGTCCCAGACAGAGACGATCGCGAACGCGACAATAAAATGCAGGAAATACTTTCCGCGTGCGTGAATTAATTCATGCGAACGGCCAATTCGAGTGTCCGGAACAGATTGATCAGCCGAAAAGGTCGTTCGGGCATACCGAGTAAATTGGTTTGTTGATTTTCATCGAATATCCGATCGAACCAGTCTACCGTGTAAACGACGCCAGATTCGAAGTTTTCTGAAAATAATGAATCCCATTTGGATACCGTTCTCCAGCGGCCGAGCGAAAACATTCATTTTCTATAATTTCCTGTTTTTGTTAACGATCGAGTCTTTATTCGAATTATAGCGAGTGAAATACAGGCGTAGAGAATTTTCGGAGGGTACAGTTTATGGCCACTAAATCCGGAGGATATAGCTGCATCGAGGAGAAAAACTTCAAGTAAATTACGAACGTTTGTTTCGACCCTTTTCCAAAGATTTATTATAATTACACGAACTTACAACGATCTCGTAGGGACCGATTTTATTCTACCTCGAATCAAAATGGTAGATCGATTTACCGGATTATTGACGTGTATTAAGAACGGCTATTCTGGAAATTTTTGTTGGTATAATTTCTGAAATCTCCGGTCTGAATTGTGTAGAAAAAGAGAGAGAAGAAAGTAACACGGTGGATGGCAGTAACAAATCCTACTCTCTCGAGCGGAAACTCGAATGTAACGACACGTACAATTCACAATCCTGTCCCTTTTTTGCGGTCACTGTACGTATTCGTGCATTCGCGGGACGTTTTACATTAACGCGATAAAAAGAACGAGAGGAAGATACATAGACACGGCACGCGAGTGGTAATAATTCTCCTCGTGACGATATTTCAATAACGCCGTATAAAGTATCGTCTATCGGTATAAGCCCAATATTCAATGGGTACCTATCAGTTTTCCGTCGTGCACGGCATTAAATCTGCATCCGATGAAACCGATTTCCTCTTGAAAATCACGGGGAGGACTCTGCACGACGGAAGAGAGTGGATCTGCCATCGACAACGGCGTGTCTCCAACATTCGTGTCTGTCGATGATCCGAAACGAAGAAGAATGTTTCCGTCTGTTCGTCTGCTTGGTAGAAAAAAAGAGGTATCGTCAGACCACTCGAACTCAAATGGAATTTTGCTTGTTCACGGAGTAGCGAGAGGAAATTTATGCGAGGCCATTTACGAGGAAATACTCGCTCGGTTATTAAAGCGACTGCATCGAGGCTCGATTAAGCATCAACAGACTTTTATGATTTAACGCGATCATATCGATATTTGACCGCAACGTTGGCTGCGAAATAATCACCGTTTTAGAAGCATAGAGGAAATTGTTTAATTAATCGGGTTAGAATCGGTAATGCAGCCCATTAAACGGGGCCATTTTAAGCAGCGGCCATTACTCTATAACGCGGGAAATTTGACATAATTTTCCCGGGACGTTATCGTGGTTGTACATTTGCCAGAGAAATCGTCGCGACGCCGGGAGAAATAGATTCCAGGGTCCACGAAAAAACAAATTCGCCGCGTTTAAGGATAATGTATCGCTACTTGCCACGCCATTTCCGTCCGTGCCGAGTAAATAACGCCACGGACGGTCGCTTCCTTTTTATCATGGACGATGAAATTAAATTCTTTTGTCATTGTTCACGCCGGATATACAGTTTGATGCTAGCCTCTTTATCTTCGGCTTGATTAATGAACAACTCTGTACACGCTACCTTATCAAAGAATTACACGGGTATACTTTTCGCGCGATCTTCTGGCGAATTCTTTTCATCCTTTTCCCTAATTAACGATGTCCTGGTCGTTCTAGCGATAAGTTCCGAGGGCTTCACAATAGATTCCGTCACAAAGAAACAACAGGGAGTACCTAAATTAACAACTTAAGTGTACAACAATAAAGAGCTCTCGATTACTCTGATACTTCATTCATAATATTTAACGCAAACATTCTGAATTTCGACAATGTTTGTTGAATTTTGTTTGCTGGAATGCTGTAGGATGATTGCGAAAGGATGAACAACGAATAATATATTATTATTTATAGACAGAGGAGTCTATTTTTTAGATGGATATTGTCAGAGATAAAAGTCCATAAGAAATATTTGTCTCATCTGTATTATCACTATATGTAAATACAAACAGTGAAAATGTACACGAGTGAAGTGTGCCGCAATAAATCAGGATGAATTTTCTCTGAAATTAAATATACTCTTCCGGTTAACAGTTACACGGTCCTTAGTCGTGTAAGCGTGTACCTGTTTAACCGTTAATAACGATCGATCAGCCAAATTGATCGCTTACTTCGGCTCAATTTTGAGCGCAGCTTTTCACCGCGCGACCGCAGTATCATTAGTAGAACCGTGTCGCACGGTTACGCACAATAACCGTATCATCGACCGATGCTGGGCACGTTTCAAACCGAATTTCAAACAAATCCGCCGCGGGACAATCGTGGAACCGCGATCGGCGATTCTCCGCAATTTCAGCAGTCCTTTCAAAGCGTCGTCGACTATAGAACGGCAGTTTGAAACGCGCGTAAACATTTATCGAATCGCTGCACATCGTTAACGACGACGGCCGCAAACGCGAGTCAGCACATCGCCGGTCGAGTTTACGAGTTCTCTCTGGTCTAGGTGGTCGCGCGTCGAATAATGGAGGGACGCCATTAGCCAATAATCGAACGGTCCCGTCATCGATGACTCGGGTATTAATTAATTCCCCGTGCCGGATCGTGTAACAATGGCCTAATTCGAACGTAACGCAGGCCCACCGAGGCGATCCGTTACACCGGAGACGGTACGAAAATCGTTCGTTTCGGTAGCGTCAGAACCGATAGTCAGACACAGTAGTCGCGTCTGGCTTTTCACTGACGTTCACCCGCGACACCGTTTATTCTCGTCGAGCGTTTTATGATCGCGTTTAAGGCGGCGCGACTGTAATCTTACAGCGATTCAACGTGATTCATGGCGACGCCGTTTGTTTCGTCGCTCGAAAAATCAACTCGTCGTTCACGGGGGACAAACTATTCTCTCGTCCGCTCCAGTTTTTGCTCGACATTGTTCGCGGCTGAAGGTTTAGGGCGAGCTTATTTATGCTCTTTTAGAATACCACGCGAGTTTTTTAAACCTACACACTCGTACAACTTCGACGATGGGTAGTAAATCGTTCGGGGCTTCGTGGATTTCTTTTTTCACTTTTTCATTGCTGAATTGTGGCTCGGGTTCGCTCGGGAACAGATCTGGCTTCCTCCGAAACCTCTGAGTTTGGGAAATTCTGCAATTTGAGAATTTCGAAGTTTCGGAATTGATGGAGCAGGGAATTTGAGAATGTGCTCACTGCGGCATTTCGGGAATGTGGAGAGAACACGAGAACTGGGAATGGAGCAACTTGAAAATATGGAGATTTCGAAATTTGTAACCTTACGAATACTTTACGATTACAAATCTTTTTTGTACCCAAAAGTTTTCAAGCTACAAAATTAACAGCTCTCTTCAAAACTTTCTGAACTAAGAAATAGTGGAAGGCTTCCCATACTCTTCCTAAGTTAAAGTATGCCCCATAGTAACTATAACAGCTACCAAACAGACTTCCAAAATAATTGCATATATGAATGAACATTCCTCGAGCAAGAAGAAGGTGCATGAACAGCAGAAACAGTTAAATAAACAAGCACAAAACGATATTTGGAAATCATTTGCTCGAGGCTGGTACAAACCTGACACCGAAATCCATCGATTTGGCGCCGTACTCCCTTTTGCTTTTAACGCGGGTGAAATTAATTAAATGCCGACGAGAGAAGGGTGCAAGGTGGTTGGCTTATTGAGAAGCTTCCACGGACTTGCACCTATGGTACCCATCTCTTGTATTTCACGCTTGGACGATTTCCCAACAGGGGACACGTAACTCTGTTCCTGTTTATTTCTGTGCTTCCTCTGTTTGTCTCTGTTGGTTTCCTGCAACCGGCTCGATCTCTGTCGTTCTTTCCGTTGGATAGATTGCTGGTGGGTTTATCAATGAGAAGACGATTGTGTCGAGCAAATAGCGACGCGGAGTTTCGGATAGAGCATGTTGAAAGTAGTTGGCTTTTGGAATCGTAGTTTCCCAGTGATTCGATTATCCTCTCTCGAGGACGAAGAATACGATGTTTTTTATTTACCATGCGTTGGAATAAGGCATACTTAGCACGTAAAGTCCGTTAACGAGTTAATAATGATCTTTCGCCTCCTGTACCGTTTCCTACCGTAATATTATTAATCAAGTTGTAAAGCAACGAGGAAAGTTTCTGTATTCGATTCTCCTTGACCGTTGTCGCTGTAATGCTTGCGAGTTAGGCTGCAATTACAAGTGTCGAGGGTGCTCGAGAAGTCCTTGGAGCCAACGTAACAATAAAATCACATTTCGTCGTGGTGCTTACGGTCGAGCAGAGCGCAACGGCTAGGAAACGTGGTCGCAACTGGGGCACCGTTTGATCAGCTCTTAATATCCGCAACATCAGCCACTCCCGAAACCATGGTCCCGCGGTCCCAGAACTAGTTTCGCAGTCTCGATTCTCCGCTTAATTTTCGGAACTCGAAAGTCATAACGTAGGATCCTAACGTCGTATTTACACGGTGAATACGGCGCCGGGCAAGCGTAACTTCGACGTTCACGCTCGGAGCACGGTCGAAGTAGTTCCGAGAGGGGGTGGAGACGGTAACCATCCCCCAATGCGGGTACTAATGGTGTAGCGGTGCCAATAGAAGTGCCTTGCCTGCTACGTGCCTAACACCGAGTATTAATTATGCTTCTAACGTAACCTACGCAACGGCACCCTCCAAACCGTTTAAATTTATATAGCTCGCTATCGCGAGACAACACCGCTCGTCTCGCTTCAAACTTTCTACCGTAAATTGTTACTTGGGAAGACATTTTCGACCGTCGCGATTACAGCCCGTAACGTAATCGTTCCGATAAAAAATACTCGATTTGGAACTAACACCTTTTAATCGGGTCGAGAAAAAAGGGGTTGGCAAAGTTTCGACGCTGCGTAGGACTTTTCCATATATGTTAAGTGCCAGGTGGCGTCGTCGGCCGTTTTGTCTACAGAGAAACACGACAAGTCGAGAAAATCCGAAGGAGCGAGGCGACTGTAAGTTTCTTTCTCGACGTAACAGCGAGGAAAAGGGTGTTCTTGAGGGGCCGAGGAAGAAAGTGCGAAACGTAAGGAGGGTGCAGCCCTGGCCGGCCTCGTGAAATTATTTTCTCCGCGAACCGAGGAACTTTTATCCAATATCCACGGCAGCATCTGGCATCAAACGGTCCCGCGACCAAGCGTCTCTATGGCTTTCGGAAAATGTTCCCCGTAAGAGGCGGCTAAGGGGAGGTTCGAGATGTTGCTGGTAAACTGTACCTTTCATTGCCGTTTAATTGAATTCCGTTTGTAGTCGAAATGAACACGATGGATTTATCGTTAAACTCTGTAATGGACCATCCAATGTGTCACCTTACGCGTTTTGTACATATTTTCGATTTATCGAACGTTTACCGCGTTAACGTTTTCTGCTTTTTTCATTAACGTTTCATTGGTCACGTACAGACATCCAGCCGTGTAATGACGTTGCTCGAGTTGCAAATTCGTTGGGGAGCACTCGATTTACCGTTTGATTAAAAAAGTTAACCGACCTTTCCGGTAGCTTTGATACACTGACCGGTCAGCTCGTTAACCCCTCATTGTCGACGCTCCGTTTTAGTAACGAATTCATCAGCACTGGCCTCGATTTACTCGCGTCAACATATATTCATTCCGTTATTCCATTCTTTTTACCACGACTTTCCGAGTTCGTCTTTTGAATCCGCTTTGTTCGAGCTACAAGGCTACGCTGTGTACAAAGGAATGCTTCTACGAGCGACAACTAAACGTTCAATTGTTTACTGGCAACACGAAGCCCATTTCCTAACGGAAGTTCCTTAACGACGTTCCTCGATCCCGACTCGTGGACCACCAAACGTATTTGTATTTCGCTCGTGGACTGTGACAACTTTCCCCCCTTTCCACCTCTCGACGCTCGTCGTTGACTGGATAAGAAAAGTCAGGGATAGTGGAAACGAGAAGAGGGAAGAAGACCCTATTCGTATCTCGCGACAATATCACCACCCTCCTCTCTACGCAGATGCCCTTTTATCCTTCGAGGAATCTGCGGTGGCCCTAAGGCGATGGACGCAACGCTTTATTTATACCTTATATGTATACAGTCTCGCTCAAAAGTGTTCTTCATATGCACCTCTGCATCGCGTTATCGTGATCACTTCAATCATCTTAAACCATTTTGTAAATCATAGAAGTATATATGGATACAACTCGTATGAGATTCATACGAGATAATTTTAACTTTACGACTCATATGTGAAGAAATTCTTCTATTTATCCATCTACGCATACTTACATTAATAACGAAACATATCCACAGATGTTCCAAATTTTAAATAACAGGAATACAGTAAATTTGTCAAAAATATTTGCAAAGGCCTTCAGCAGTAGATCAATAAAAAACGCGTTAATATTAGACCAATATTTTTGAAGCAAAGTGTACATATACGCATACAGTTTCATACGAGAATATAAAAGTGCGTGCGTGTACACGAAGCCAAACTACGTAGCAACTTTATTAGGCCGTGTATCTCGCCCCGGTCGTCCCTGGTTACAATTGGTCTATGGGAGCAGTCGAGGGACTTTTTGTTTCCTTTTCGAAGAAGCCCCGAAGCCGGATTTTCATTGGCCGGCTTCGTTCTGCCCCAAATACAGGATTTCATATCCAGGCGGGGCTGCGTGTTTTTTTTGTCCCGAAGAACGGTAGCGACGACGGCATCGTCGGGGGTGAACGAGGGGTTGGCCCGTCGACGAGGGATGCTAGCGGACAACGGAGAATTCAATCAGGCGAGTCGATGCTCCTCTCGCCGCTATTACCATCAGGGATCAACTCCGTATATTTACTACCTGTCAAATTTCACCACCGTGGCCACAACGTGCTCGTAATTACATCCTGGAAACCGATTGGAAAGTGGTTTTCGTGGCGCGGTGCATGCGCGGTGAACGTCTCTATACGGGGTACCTAACGAGTTTAAGTAAGGCACGATAATAGGTTAACCCGCGATCCTCGGAATTTCGGGAATTCGGTAATTCTCGGATTTGCCCGGTCCGATCTGTATTTTAACGTTAACCGGTGTTACGTGACCGTTCGCGAAAATTAAGTGCAGGAACCTCTACTGTATCTCAAGTTTCTGAACATGGTCGTTATACGCTAATCAACGTTATACTCCCTCGTTCCGAGCGTTAACGATATGGAAGTCTCGTGTCCAGAAATCTCGCAGCCCCGGAAATATGTTCGAGCGACGTTTTCGAGCCGTCTCGTATAACGTGTGCGCTTAGGCAATTCTAATTACTCTTAGCCGATTTCTCGGTGCTCCCCTTTCTCTTCCTTCCCAGGTACTCAAAGTTCCTCTCAGTTTGCTGCGAAGATTTATAACGGTGTCCTCAGATCCCGTGTAGCCTCGCTTATCGTCCAAGAGGATCGTTCTTTCGCATAAAGGTGGAAATTAAGCTGCAGTAATCGGACCAACGAAATCTGGACGTTTCAGTGCGATTAAGTTCGTCGCAAGATGGAAACAGCTGCGAAAAACTTTAGTCCAAGGTTGCCAGTGCAGGAGAACAATAGACGATGGAATTCTACCAGCGAGAAAGGGGAGAAGTTTAAGCGACAGGAGTCAGTTTGCATTGCGAGCGAAGGTTATCGAGCATTAGCCAGATTAGGCGGCGGTTCGACGAGGAACACGCTCGGCTTGGCTCGCACGCGATATAATATGTAAGGGCTATTGACAACTGGCCCGTTATATCGAGACGCTGTATCAGAGAATGAATAGAGGCTATTATGAAACGATGGAAGGTCGCATTCAGCTCGTGTATCCCGTTTCTGCGTTCGAGTGACCGCCGGGTCGACGCAAAGTGATAGGTCGAGGGAGACAGGGGCGATCCCAGGACGAGGATCCTGTGAAACGGATAGGCTTGGGACACGAACGTGTCAGGGACGATGCAGGGTGTACCAGAACTCTAAGCGATGACTTAACTGCCTAATAGATTTTAACTCTATACTAATCATCTTTAAGACTTCTTCTGAAAGTATCAAGTTTGATATATCATCCCCTTGCATTATTTAACCGACTTCGAAAAAGAAGGAGGTTACTCAATTCGATCAGTACATTTTTTTTCACGAGTCAGACTCGCTGTAATCAATTTTACTCGAATTTTTAGTATGCTTCAATTTGAAGTTCAATCATAATTTGCATAGTCGATAATAACATATTGACGTAACACTTCAAAATTTTTTGTCTGTATTGCAGCTGTAATTAGTTCTGACTGACGCACTTGACAAATAAGCCATAATGCAAGGAGTTATCAAACTTCAAATATTTATCACACTTTCTCCAACATAAATACAACAAAATTTCTTCAGCTTGCTTCGTGACTTTCTGATCTTCGAATCTTAGAATCTGTGAGTTTTGAGAAATAGTAAAGAATGATAGGATCAAGCAATCGGTTCGAGCGGTGCAATAACGTAAACGTTAATGTAATTAGTCGATCCCACGGAGTATAATGGAGGGTAGATGACAACGAAACCGGTGAATTTTTAATATTCGGACTAACGACGGTAAACGGGAAGCGAAACTCGCTATTGATTCGCGAAAACGGATTCGTCCGTCGTTTATTGCTTTTTTTGCTCCGTGCGCGCGATGCGTTTAATTATCACGACGCGTATCGGGTTAATTAACGTTCCGGAGAGCGGAAATTCTATTAAACGATCTCGTAGTCCGATTTCGTGTTGTTTAGAGTGAAACGTTTGACAATTTGCTAATGGTGTCTACGACGCTTTTGTAGGATTATTTTCGAATTCGTGAATTGCTTTTATCTATGGTCTCTTCACAGATATTTGAAGTTTGCTTTTATATCACTGTTTTTTATACAAACCTTGAACGAGTTTATAGTAGAGATATTACACGTTTAAAACGAGTGAAAAATAACCTTAAAAAAATGAAACTCGAAGAGTTAAATATATTTAAACGCGAAATCGGATTCGGATTTTTTATTTCTTTGATGGCCTCGGTTAACGAACCATTTGCGAATGGTATAAGCGGAAATTCGGATTTACGATGTTCGGTTACGTTGGAACGCGTCGACAAGAGCAATTACATTCTTGTCGCTCCGGGGAAGCTGTTCGCAATGAAATTCCACTATTTGTCGAATAAACGCGAAGATAAAATGGACGTAACGATGCATTTGCGAATCGACATTTTCGTTGGGGAAGCCTCCATTTAAATATCTTAACCGTACATCACGACGGAACTGTGAGAAATTGAAATTGCATCGTGAACAACGAATTATCTGTCTCGATATTTCTTTAAAATATCCTGCACTGTTCTACGTTAATGGAACATTTTACTTTCTATCTTTGTTCGATTAATTATACTATTATCCTATCTTGTAACGAGTTGAGAAGAACAAAGTTAATAGCCTACGTTGTACTTTTATTCTGGTAAGATTTTACTTTTCCAGTGGTATCGATCTTCCGAGCGTAGAATTTAGCAGCTATGCTCCGTAGACCAAGCAGATATTCCACGTTAAACTAATTTAATGTAATGCCAATCTCCGCGCAGATTCGTGAAACTTCGCCTGGCTGTTGCAATAATTATTGCCCGTGGTGATCGAAAGCAAAGCTCGAATTATCACGCTCATAGATCGCAGTTGTACGCTCAGCAGAGTGCGATGTTCCATCAACGATGACTCGGAATCGGTGATTTGTAAGCGTTTCACCAATTCATCCGTACATGTCGATACAAAACAGATATCCGTAATATTTCAATTCGCAACTTGATATCCATCCAAATATTTCGGTTTCTTCATGTCGTACAGTTAAACTGTCAAAGTATGCGAAAATGTCGTCCTTGAACCGCTGCAAAACGAATCTGCGCTTGTCTCGTCGAACGATCCGGGTAGCAAAGGTCCACGTTCCTGCACGTTTATGCCAACAATTCCGAGCATGTCGTCATTTCGTGGGACACGGTCATCGATTTCGACAATCGGCCATCGTCCACGGCAATTGCTAGCCAGAGTACACGGTATATATGTATCAGGGTTCGTCGTAAAACGTCAAGCGAAAGCAGTGGTAAAAGTATCGGGCTTCGATAGCGACGTAGCGCCTGGCTGGTTGGCAATCTTTTTCCTAATCTCTGGCAGGTTGTTTCGCAGCCTGCATGGTCGTTGCACGCCATAAAACGTTAGGCGCGGTAGCGGCATTTCATGGCGCTACATTTAGCAGACTGTAAACTACAACTTTATGCGGAAGTTTTTATAGTTGCGGCCGAAGCGACCGGTCATAAATAATGCTTTATTACGTACCCGGCGATCCTCGAACCGCACCGTGTTCCTTCGATTTGTAACGGCGGATGTTCTTCGGATATCCGACCCTTTCATTTGTCTATGCAAACCGCGGAATTTTTAACGACTCTGGTACTTTTATTGCGATCGAGTTCTTTTGTGCCTTTATAAGTTAGGTAGACCAACGACTTCAATTTTCTCTCAAAGTTCATAAATTAGTGGAACAAGTTGTATGATACGCTTTCATAAAAAAAAAGGAATCTCGACGTATATGTAATAGGTGCTTTGTAGGGAAATGTCGATCGATATTAATGGAATTATAACGAAGCACGAGGTTCATTCGTTAAACACCGATTAGTCTTATGCAAAGCTCGTTAAAACGTATTAACTAATACGATAGTTGAAGCGGTGAATAGAATCGGCTAGCGGATCGAACGGTTAGAAATATCGGACCGGTTGGCTCGTGAATATGCATCGTTCCCTTGAATGTAATATTGCGTTCGGGACTTTGACAAGGACCCAGCGTCATCGAATCGACCGGAATGCAAAACCATTTCGACTTTCATACGATCCGGGACACCGCGAATGGATTGCGACTCTGTGTTCAATCGATTCGTTGCAGCACGAGGAATTACGTTCGTTGAATTTTTATCATTTCGAACAACGATCGAGAGGCTAAGTGGCTTTTCTGGTAGTTGACGATCTGTTTGCGCGGTATTTACTCGAACCTACCGGAAACGATTCGGATTGCTTGTTTCATTTTAAATTGGAACCCTTTCCGATGTTTATCTGGCTACCTAAACTACTCCCTTTAACGCTACATTCGTCTCTGAACAGTAAAAAATGAAGAGTCATAAATAGTATACTTGATGTACACACTGTGTATAATATACAGAAATCTACAAAATAACCATACATATAATCTACCTGACTCAGTACCTTATAGATTACTTTCAGATCTTAACTCTTTGCACTTGAAGATAATTTTACAGCTTGCAAACAGCAACTTTTAAACTTAAGTTAAAAAGTTAAATGAATTCTTTTGAGGTTACTATTTCCCTACTAATAATTTCCACTATTGTTTCACTATGTTTATACATCATACGTGTCATATTACAGAATCAGTTAAAAATTGCTTATTTCAATAAATAAATAATTTCAATGTTTATTAAATAAAATGGTGAATGAGAGTCGCAAAGGGTTAATACATGACAAATGCAGGAATACAGTGTAGTGATCAGAACTATCACCTAACATCTCGGTCTGAAATCAAGATCCTAATCGACCCATCCGATCAAGAGGAAGCCTCCATTTCAGGAGTGACGGTAGTAAAACTAACCAACCCTCTCTCCGTTATTACATTATAATTCACATCGTCTTTCCATCATGAAGCGGTGGTTCTCGTCGAAGTCTCGTTCCTCCAATCCCGTGGCAGCTTCCCACGTCGACCGTCTATCTTTTTCATAACGATATCCGCGTGTACGTCCGCGTTAAATCCGGCGCGCGTGGCCGGAATACGTAAAACGCGAGCTGAAACAAGCGTAAGCCCTGCGCCGCTGCCGGGAAACAGACACATTCGGGGAAGCATTTCAGTTAATTCCCGACCGCGTATCAGCGCACTTAGCGGTTACGCTTCATACTTTCCGCGGCTGCCACCGGTAGACCTAATGCGTCCTCCTCGCGTCGCCCGACACGATAAGCGCACAGGCTAAGTGCCGTACTCGCTGGAAGCTTCGAAATTAATTCCACGGAAGAACCACCCTTTAGTCCTGCCTCGCCCTTCTACTTCCTTCGTCCTTTGCCCCCTGTCTGTCTCTCCAAACACGGAAAATGCTCTCGGAACGTATACGACCTAAATCGATCGTCTAATTCTTGCTTTCATAAGGTATACCTTTTCTCATAGATACATTGTTACTTGGAATTAGAGGTAACATTGTGGATATTTCAAGTGCGAGGCTATCTCGAGTGTACGAGCAAGCACACATATGGTAGATAATCATAACGAGTTGTTGTGCAGACCCCAGAAAAATTGTACAACCTCTACTACTTCTGAAAATTGTACAACCACTTTAACATGATGTATTTCAAAATTTAAATATACCTCTTTCATGAAGAATAGAAGTAGAAGCAGATACTGATGAGTTATTAAGAAATACAAAAAAATAAGAGTATGTCTGAACTTGATTAAGTAGTAACTTTTGAGAGGTAATGTAGCGCAAGTTAGACTAACCTAAGCCAACGTACAATCCGAACAAGCTTGTCCCTCTCATCTGGTGCAAGGTGCAAGGTGCACTATACGTCTATCTGGAGCTGCCACGAACTAGCAGGAACGAGATATCAGGCAGGGAACAATTCCAATCAATTTGAGGCGGATGTATGCGTCCATCGTCTCCTTGTCTTGCAGCCTGGGTGATCCTCTTTCACCCTTTGCCACCGACCCCTCTGTCTCCTTGCAATTCTGATGTCGTTGCTCGCGAGTCGGCCGATATGCGACGAATACATCCACGGCTCGCAGAAGGTGTGTGCTCGGAGTATAATCGACCGGGAATCGAGATGCCATCGAGATACAATCGGATTTCCCTTGTTCGAGCAGTTAAATCGTTTCCGCGACCGCAGTGCTGCTCGGCCACGCGAGATTGGGAAGGAAAATTGAAAGTCCCGGTGATGTTTGTCGAACCTTTGTGGATCTGGGTCACGGAGATGCATGATCCGGTCACGAATATTGCTCGATCGAACTTCGATATGGAATTTCGAGACCCGCTTTGGGATAAAGGCTGGAATAGATCAAATTTTTCTGCTTCCTTTGACGCGACGGTCACGAGTAAAGGAATGTCGGACAAGAATTAGATAAAGGAGATTGAGATTTCGGGAATTAGGGAAGTTGTACGACTTTGGAAGAACTATCGTTCTCGAAAATATTTCGAACGTTTTCGACCCATAAAACTTTCGCAAGATATTAGGATATCAAATTCTCGGATAAAAGTTCCTTGAACATGAAAGAATAACTGTAAACAGAACTCGTGGTTGGCCGTAAATTTTGTAGGACCATTGCTCCCGTGCATCGATTTTCGCGTTAAACTTTTCACACTACGGAAGAAATAGAATACGACGAAGGCTGTATACGATAGCGTGTTGGCGGAAAGTCGGTCTTTAATTCAAGGAAGCACGTGCCCGGCGTAAACTTTCGTACCATTATACGAGTCCTGACAGAAAGAGGGAAGGAGGGAAGGGTTGCGATTCGTCGGAAGTGAAATTGCAACGACCACAAGGACGATTCTGGACGACTCGATCGCACGGTCCTCTTCGATTTTCGAGAGTCCTTCGTTCTATCCCGTTCGAGCACGGCACAGAGGTGAATTTACAAATATACGAGAAGTTGCCGGCGAGAAGAAAGGATTACGGGTCAAGAGGGAGCCAAGAGAAAGGGTCAGAGGAAACGGAAGCTGAGAAAACCTTGGACAGGGTTTCTCAAAGGTTGCTTGCTACGATGCGTAACCAAAGGTTGAAATTGCACTTCCTGGCTTTGAAGTCGGAGAATGTCTCCGGCATTAAATAAAGACGGATACCTAACATCAAGTATTCTCCTCTTTCATTTTAAAGTGTACGATTTATCCAAAATCAGTGTGCAATTGAACTTTCAAATTATTGTTTGATCGTTCCGTTTAGTTTCTACACCTACATTTCTCTAGAATAATTTGAACACTCGATAGGACAATATGACATGTTGAATTAATGAAGATTATTAGATGATCGTGCAAGGTGTTAAATCTTGAAAGAAGCATTATGGTTAATTCAGATCCATGCAGTTTGAGAAGCTCTGGTCTCTGGTGTGTATAAGGTGAGAAGGAACTTAAATAATCAATCGACTACGGAGGGTTGTTGGCCGTACGTGAAAGCCTATAGGGTTGACCCTTTGCGTAGAGTGTTTGCGGATCCTCCATCGGCATCTTTTCTCCTCTTCCGTCGGCTCGTTTCTTTGCTGTTCTCATAGCTGCTTTTTCGCTCCCCCTTCCGGTCTCATCTTCGACGCGCGTTCGCAGAGGCACAAAGAGGTGTTGAGTTTTATGGTCGAGAAAGTCGACTTGCTGCTTTATGAAAGTGACCTCCCTACTATCGTTTGCGCGTTCTTCCCTCTTCGAAATGAGTTTTGGGGTTTGCAACGTCTTTATTGAGTTTCCTCTAAATCGTTGCGCCGTAATTTTCGCGTGGTTTACATTTTGTCGTTATTTAAACGAACGAGAGATTTTTGATATTCACGGAAATTAATGCGTTCGACGGCTGCGAAACTCGGCAATTAGAGAATCGCAATTCGTTAGTAGCGGAATTATCCGGCTCGCGTAATCGCGAACAAGAGACAACCGGAGACTCGGTTAATTGCACGCGACGCGTGGGTTAATTTGGAAAACGTGCTCGTAGAACGAGAATGCTCGAAGAACGGGAACGTTCTTCCTCTCTATGACTTAATCTTGAGCAGGAACGAACGAACGACAGACCAAAAAGTTCAAACGAGGAAAATGAAGTCCAGACTGCACTCGGGAAAAGAATAACGTCACGTACACGGTATATTAAGGGCACGTTCCTCGCTCGTTTCGCGAGTGTATTAATCTCGTGCCGTGAAAAGCGAGGAACACTCGTAACTGTCGCGCTGAAAACGTGGAACTGTACAACGGAAAATATTTGATGATACCGTGCCACAGTTTGCGATGGCGTCGGCAAATATGCTTTTATAAAAATGATTGCCTGGAGACCGTGTATTGTTTGATTTAGAAAAACCAAGTTCCGCGTTTCGGGAAAACTAATTGCTTTGTACAATTTTTCAAAATTGTGACGACCGTCCGACGTCTCTCTTTACCCTACAAAGCTAAATTCAGGTTATTCAAATAAAAAATCATATATCTGTGTTTCAACCTTGCTGAATCTTTTCAATGCGACATATTAGCTACAAAAAATTCTTGCAAGATTCGCAATGATCGGTGTACTAATTTTTCGAACTGCGTACATAAAAAAATAATCCAAGTCGCAAATTTCGCAGGTAGAGAACTGGTGCGTGTCGAGTATATTTTGTCGGGGTAAAGAACGGCTACGACGCCTTATGTTTGCACGGGGATCAGACCGGCTTGGCCGCGTCGCGATGCCCGCATTTTCGCGTGCAAAGTCTTATTTACGCATGGCGACTGCGTCGGGTTGGCGAACGCAGGCCGCGTTTTCTCGCATAACTCTCGCCGCTTAGGGGTTGACAAATGGTGGTTGGACGCGGTGCGTGCGACTGCGATGATAAGACGGGCCGAAATTTAAAGGCGTACGAGGATAACGTGCTCTCGAACGTCTTCTCCCTTCCTTACCCCGCTTATCGCGCGAAAATACGGCGGAAATTTCACGGTCCGTTTGTTGTAGATATTTATTCCCTTGACCCTTTTATTCTGCTGGCTCGTGCTTTCTTGTCGGGCCTATTTTGTCCCTAAAGAAATGTTGCATGAAGATCGTTCGTTAAAGTTAAACGTCGCGCGAAAGTAACTTGGACAATTCGGTCAGAATTGACGGTCGGTAATATTTAATTCGACGTATCGGTAACGATGTTTTTCCTTTTTTAACGACAACGATTAAACGCCCTCGTTATTCGAGGAATGTTAAATTTTTATGCGAAACTGTTGGAAGGGGCGGTAATTTGAACGGTTGAATAATATTGGCAAACGAGGGAGAAAGGAATTAGGAAAGAGGAGTGGCCGATGTTCTTAGCCAATACTTTGCGATCTTTAAGAGTCGTTTCGTTGATTGCCTCGATTGAACGAGCCGCGCGAATCAAGCCAGAACGGTGACGCTGGAAATTGAATCGTTCAATTACCGTCGAATGTGGCCACCCGGAAGCAGTCGTTTTGCTGCGATGTTACACCCTCTTAACGACATCGTGTTCCGCAGGGATTTCGGCGAACAAGTAGTATTTGTACACTCCACGGACTTTCGAAAGGACTCGGAAATTTTTCTCCGCTTCCAGGTGTTCCTCGAGGCGTGATTTATCGCAGATACCAGTAATCGGTCTGTAGGGTGAAATGGCCGGACTCGAATAAACCTAGTTATACGAATCAAGTCGCTCTCTGATAGGATCGTGTAAACTCAGTTTTACAATTTCAATGATTTCTACCATCACGATTCTGTACCAGAATAACTCTACTTTTCTGTTGCATTTGTATTCAAGAAACGTGTCCTCTTGTTCTACCTTTTTAAATTTCAAAAATAGTCACAGCGCTGCAGAATTGTTCCTTGTGACCGCGTTTGAAACGCGACCAACGCTAGAGCGATTGGTATGGTATTAAATTTCAATCTAAAATCGTGAATCGCGGTTGTAGTAGAGTTAACGGTAATCAAGATCGACAAGTGTATCAGGCATTCGTCATAAGCGACACAAATAGGCGACGAGAATCTGTCGGTCGTTGGACGATTACATTCCAATTGAATCGAGTCCGGACGAACGTGTACCTCGCGCTGAAAAGCATTAGACGAGGATGCTAATCTGATTTGTCGCGCAACACGGACAAGTATTCGTTGGCTGACGCCGATGAACACGAATTACTTGGCTGAGCGTACTCGCGTCGATTTCAGTTGCACGCGACGACCCATTGGAAAGCACTTTACGTCGATCTCCGGTTGTGTGCGTTCGCCAGCGAGCTCCAAGTTTAAACGCTCTTGTAACCTACTCCACAAACACTACAGAATCGCCGTGAAATAACGAGAGAGCCGTATCACCGAATATTTTCAATCTCGATCACCGATGATTTTCGTTGCGCTATTGCCTCTTCTGTCCGTGATCCAAGGTTACGAAATATTTGCAACACTAATCATTGATGATATGGAGTGAAAATTCTGTGTACAAGGTAGATTCTTCGCAGCCAGAATTCGAACGATTTGCAAACATTTCCGCTGCTTACAATGATCCACCGATCGTACCTTCGCACAAATCTGTGGCACGCGATTAAATATTAACTCCACAAATCACGCGAATTAACGAGAGGTCGTTGCGTAAATCCAGCAGCGGGTCGAGCAGCGATACGACAAAACGCGGGTTCGATTTATCGCGCGCTGGCCCAATAATATCTCCGCTATTTACGTATCAAAGGGTCGGCCGGTAGCATCGGTAAGTTTCGAGCGCTTTATGAAGCAGTAGGTCGCGTTCAACATCGGCAACGGATAACGCGGAGCGTTCGATCGATTAATGAAGCTTCCCGCGCGAGGAAGAAACGTAATCGCGAGCGCGTTATGCGCATAAATTGACAAATTTTCGTGGTGGACGGACAGGAGAGGGGCTCGAGAAACGGAGGCCCGTGCACGGGCCGGTGGACATAACGCGCGACAATAAAGTTTATATTGCGCAAAACCGGGAATCCTGCATTACGAGCTAGACAATCGTTTATTGGTCGGCGTGCACTGGTATCGTGCATTAATAATGCTAATCGCGTGTATGTGCCATCGGCGCATTAATTAATGCCGTGGGACGATTGTGCTTCGTAAACAATGAAACTCGTACGTGACCGCCAGGCAACGTGCTATTGCACGCCCATTAATGATCACCTCATATAATTCGCTCCGATCGATCGATTATTTATTTTAGCGTCAGGCCGGAAGTCAACCGAGCCACGGGTTAACGCACAAAGCGCGCTAATATTTTCGTACGCTCAAGGGAATTATTTCACGAGCGTCGTTTCAAGAACAGCCGCCGATAAATTGAATTCGCGCGCGGCCAGTCGAGCTAACGCGCGAAAATATTACCGTCGTCGTCCGGCGTATCATTTTATTTATTCGCGCTAGCGCCATGCATCCGCGCGATTTATCGCCGCGAACCATGGCAGCGAATTTGCCCGTGTCGCTTTAAACTTTAAGCGGGTTGGACTTCTTGCTAACCGAGTAGAGTATTCGGAATTCTACGCTTTATAGTCCGGACCGAAGAATGCCGTTGTATCGCCAGACGTTCTATCCTCGACTCGTGCCAAGGGTTCTCCCGGTGATTCAGAACTATAACCGAAACTTCGAATCCTTTATCCCGTATACTTTTCTCGCAATATCTTCTCGCAGCGACTCCGAATCGTGACAGTACCGTCGAAGGTCGAAATTGGATTCCACGAAATCTCTTTTCGAATTTTGCTTCTACCCTGCAATTTCCAATTTCGCGTCGACGATCCTTCAATTTCAATTTCTCGCAGTTTCATTTGCTCGACGTTCCGAAACGAGCGTGCCGGCTAATTAATATCAATCGTCTTCTCGTCACCAGACGCGCTCGTTTGATCGCTCCCTCGAAATTAAGAAATTCGACGAGCAGCATTAATCCCCGGTATCCGCGTTTCGTTTGTGCTTACAGCGCGGGGTGTACGCTCACTTTTTTTCTCCATCGAAGCGGCTCCAATAATCTCATTAATTTCCATTACGGATATTGCAACGACTCGATGCTCGCTGCCACTTCGTCTCCCTCCCCTTGGTCCTTTCGATCCACCCTCGTCGAATTAATTGTGAAAAGGTATCTCGTTCTTTCGTGCTACTCGAGTTTCTCATTCGTCTCCTCCGTCTGGCCCTCTCTCGCTTTCTTTGTTCCCTCTACCGTCCCTTTGCGACTCTCTCTATCAATTCCCTTTGCACATACTGCCACGCGTTTCTCCGTCTCTCTGTCTGCTTTTTCCGCTTCCGTATCTGTTCGCCGTCCGGGCAAGCGTGCGGGCATAACGCGGCTACAATGTTTTTTAATTTAATTAACGAGCGCTCCGCTTCGCGTCGTTCCGCGAGCCGTTGTTTCTCGCTGCGCCGCGCACTGCCGTACGCTGCGAACGATTATTGCATCTCATAAAGGAATTAGCGGCCGTGTCGACACTTTCCTCTCATCAGGACACGCTCGCGCACGCCTCCAATTTGCGAGCAAACGACCGACGCGATAAAAACCGGGGCCGAGCCTCTTTCACGACCGTCTGCGAGCCTTGCCCGCTCTAATGCTACCGCATTGTTCGACATTTTTTATGTCACCCCTTTTCCATGCGCTCTCTTTGAAACACCGTGTACGTGGACACCCGTCAACGTTTCTCTAGCTTTTGAAACCTGTGCTGCTGATTTTTTACTAAAATTCGTTATCCACGATGATCACTCTTATGTTACCAAAGTCTCTTTTAATCACCAGTTATATTTTAAAAATTTTTACATATAATAAGAAGTATAGCAATGACTGAGTTCTAACTCAAAGACATAAATATCTGTGAAACTTCTGTGAAGTCGCTTGTTTTCACGGTGGCTGTTGAAGTCCACGTAGGGAGGTCTTATAAAACCTTGGGAATATGACGTTAGCAGCAGAGAGCTGTTTAACAAATATTCGTTTTTGTAAATTCGTTTGCTCGTGTTCCATCAATTATTGGAAATTCTGACTTTCTATGGACATTGTGGGCTTAAATATGTTTTCATATTTCATTGCATAGTAAACCAATGGACGAGAGATTTAGGATGTCGAGCATGTTCGACAGGTGCGATCAGTGTTCAATGGATTCGCGACAAATCGATGATAAACCCTCGATTCATACGCGACGCATCTGTCGAAAAGCTTTAGCGTTAGCGACGAAGTTTTACGTTTGTTTTCAAGTCGATGATGGATTGCTCTATACGACGGGTAAATACGGTTTGCTTGCTGTGGAGTGCGAGCTCTATCGAGCACCTGAAAACGTTCGCTCCATTTGTACACCTTTACGTCTTTCGCGTAAACGTTTCATTCGCGTGGAAATCTTTTTTTTTTGTATTTCAAACGAGGTGTTCAACATCGCGTTTCCCGTCCACTTTTGTCGAATAATCAATTCTAAAAATAAATTTTCGATAGCTTTTATATTTATTGAGTTACCGAGTGGAATTCGCGATATTATTCGGGTTGAAAATGAAATTTCTCTGTAACATCGGTGTGTACTAATTGTCTGATGGAAACACAAGCGACACGCGAAGCCAAAATTTTACCGAGGAAAATTTCAAAGCTTTTCGAGCCTTTTTAATCGATCCTTTGATCTCTGATAATGCTACAGGAAAGTGCACTTGCCGTCAATGCGCGTTCGAGTGTCACGTTTCCACCGGCTTTGTCGGATTCTACGCAAAACTTTCGTGCCATTTTTAATTTCCATCAATCGAACTTTTCAATTTCGTCGTTTGCGCGATGCGCGTCCAACGCAAGTGATTCATTTTTGCACTCTAATTAAAGGCTGCGTCGCGTGCTGTTCAAACTCGTTTCGAAAATTTATTGGAAACGCAATTTATTTGATACCTTGATCGAGACGCGGCACAGTATTATAACATTATTCTAGAATCGTGAAACAGTAAAATACGAGAGGGAGGGATTAAACGAAGAGTACGAGCTCAACTTTTCTCCTCTACATTTAAGTACAAGGTATTACGTCCGTTCGAAAATACTCGTGACTTTAAATCATACTTTATGAAGGTCCCTTCATTTTTTATGGAAGATATTCAAATTTTTCGGCCATTTTCCAAAGACGGTGGCCCGTTTCTTGTCCCGTTTCATTCACGCCGGAATATTTCACCTGAAAATTCCCCGAACAAAATTTCGCTTACAAAGAGTTCTAAAAAAGAACAAACTTGTTCGCTTCTCCTCGGAGGATCGAACCATCCATCGCTCATTCGCGAATCGCATCACGAGCAAATTCGCCGTGGAATTGCAAATTGCCATTCGCTCGTAATTTCTACGGACTCGTTCGACTCGATAATTTCTCCGCGGCTCGAAAGATGAAATTTCGTACATCGCTCTGGCCCATTTTATTACTCGGTTACATGCGCCGCCATTGTGATCGATACGTGTGCGTGCGTATACATGAATTTGCGTAGCTAGACACACGCGTTCGCACGGCTTCACGCGAAAGGGGTCCCAGGACGAGAGGGTTGGCCATCGGGGTAACGACAGTCATTTTTAACCCTTTATGCAGGAAGGGTCGAGATTAAAGGGCAGATTTGCCGCACGATTTGCCGATGGAGTCTCTATCACCGACTTCGTCGTCGTCGTCGTAGTCGTCGACGAGGAGGACCATTTCCAGTTGACTGGTGAACAAATTTCAAACTCACCCTCTCGATGATCAAATCAGCCACTGTCGATATCGTCGCTTTCGTGCTCACGGCAAAGCTTAATGAGGGAAAAGCGTAGCGGAAGTATAACCAGTCTCTTGTTCCTTGCTTTTCACTGTTATGAAACCTGACGATACAGAATCCTTCTGTCACTGAACGTGTAGAAACGGTGCTGAAATTGTGTTAATTAATGTTAAAGTTATGTTTACGCAGTGTATTTTTAGGTATTTTAATTTATCTCTTCACTATTAACACTTTTAATTTATTCTGTATTTACAGAGATAACTTTCCCGTGGTACAATATTCTATACATCTATTAGATCTAATCTACTTTCTCTGCTTAACATCAGACGGCGCGCTATTACTTAATCTTTAATCTATTACTATACGATGTCGCTACTTGCTATCAGAGAAGAATTCTGTGGTTACTTCGCAACAATTAGAAATGTTAGGATCTAGGGGATGTTACCCTCAGACCGTTTAAATATACATATGTAAGAATATAAGCTTGCAAAGAATAGTTGAAGATTCTGGACAACGTCCGAATATTATTTTTGTTCACATTCAATCCCTTATTACAATCTACTAGATTATAAACCATAATAAAATGCTTAGTATTTTATAATCAAGTGTCTTGACTTGTATAGGGTAGTAGGTGTGTCAAAAAATGTATTTGCAGTAGCAATCGCGTTGATCAGAAGTAAAAGGGTTCATCGACCTCCGAGCGAAGAGAGGGTTGCAACGTGGTCGCGTCGCGTTAAGCCGGTTTCCAACGAGGACGACGGTCGAGTTGTAAAAAAGTAATCCACGATGGTGATTCATTTGCGCGCCACCAAAGCGTAGAAACGATTGTGATGCAAACTTCATAAGCATCCGGCGGATTGGAGGGAAGGTAACGAGCCGAAGGACATCGTCTCAGGGAGAGGACTTTCGAGTAAACCCGTGCTTCTCTCGTCTCGACTTCCAAGAGTGGAATACGTAAATCTGTACCTGGGAAGCGAACCCTGGGCTAGATGGTAAAGTCGAAAGGGGGTGGGAACGCGAGGCGAGCAGACAAGAGACTGAGATTCTTAACGGAGAGACCTTGACTCGGGGAAACGAGCACTCCGCAATTCGATTGGCTCCGAGCGGCATCGTGCATATTAAGTTGGCGTTATTTGAATGTCAAAAGTGCCCTGGGATCGGCGATGCCGTCTACGGCTGGATAGGAACGAGGGAAAACGAGAGAGGAAATACCGTTACCGGCGATATGGTGGGGGGTCGATTTCGTGGCGAACCGAAGAGGGAAAGAGAAAGAGAGAGGAAGAAATTTCTTGGTGCCGATACGACTGGGTATAATTGAAAATATATTCGCGTCGTTCCGTCGTCCTTTTCCCTGCTGTTTCGTGTGACGAGAAGGTGATTTAAAATCGAGGGATGTAAATGCAAAGAGGCGCCTGGCGAACGTGATAAATCATCGGCCGCGGAATTTACCGCCGCCCTACTCGCTTCTGATCGAATACTAATTGCTTTCGGTATTTTTTTTCGAATGGCTGATGCGAAACGTTTACCAATTTGTGGGAATACATCGTCGAATTTGTATTTTATAATTAATCCACAGTGTTCGTTTCCCTCCACATTTATTCCTATCCACCTTTCGATCGTTTTCTTCTTTCACGCTCTGCGACAATTTTGTAACTCCCACTACCGATAAGTGCAAGGAATTTATACAGTTCGGTTTGCCCTTTCGATATTTATAGGTCTTAAACGAGCTGGCGTTTGACGTACCGCAACGTTGTCGGTTACTTTTATCTAAAAACGTTCTCGAACCGATTGCGGCGAAATCCATCACGTCCACTGTTTTAGTATGTCATGCTGCGGCCTAGCGAGCCATCTCGGAAATAGAAATCTCATCTATTGGAGACCAGGCCCGATACCACAGGATACTATATCTCCCTTCTCCAGGATTAATTAAGGCACTCTCCGCTGGTACCACAGGTACCACAGGCACTCCTGGTAGGCGAATCAATCGATCAGGTTTACCACCTTACCACGTTACCTCCCAGGCAATTGACATTCTCGATGCGTTTTGTATTTTCAGCCGTCCCTAATTAATCCCGAGTACCTTTGGCCGACTTGGTTAGCCCAAAATATTCCTTCAAAATAGCCACAATTACCATTCGATAAATGCTCACTGTATTCTCTGTGTAAACGTCACGCTATATCAACGTCACGCTATAAACAGAACCGCTGCATAATTTGCTCCGATTTCGATGCAATTACAGTCAGTACGTTCCATGTAATGATTTTTTCAATTTAATAAAGTAAATAGCGAGTAACCTAAGGGAAGACGTTACGTTTGTCCCCGGATCGCTAATAATTCGCGTCAGAAGGAAATAATTAAAGTACACCAGGAGGGGGAGGCTCGAACAACAAAAGAACAGGGATGGTTTGTAAACAAGCGTAAACGTTCCGCGTTCATGTTCGCGGCGGTGTACCGGCGATAAATCTAAATTTACCGGCACCACGAAAAACTAAATCCCCCGCAATTTCCGTCCGGGCGACGAGCAAAAAACCTCAAGAGCTGAATTCACGCTGGCGATGTATCATAATAACGTTCCCCCAACCGTGGTTCTCGAGCCATGGTAACCGTGGCAGACAACCAGCCCGCGATAGCTCGTCGTTTCTTCCCCCATGGAACTCCTTAACGCTCCAATCGTGCCCGGTCATTGAAGAATCGCGAATTCACCGTGAATTTTCTACCTTTATTCCGCAGCCGTAATGACGCGGGATGAAAAATGTATAAGCCTCGGGACTTTCGTGCGAGAATTTTTTCATTTTTTTTGCCAATGAAACGAAACATCGAAAATAGATTAGGGACGGAATTCGAGTTCATCTGTTGCTGCAAAGTTTTTAGAATAATCTGCAAATTTTCTCGAACAGAGTTTTTCTGGCGTTCGATGAAAGAAGGAAAAAGTCGGGAGATCAATAAATAACCCTTATCGAACTCGTGACTTACGAACGAATTACCTAGTCGCCCCTCGAAGTTATCTGTCCCATACATCATCGACGTTCAGCCGACGCTTGTCCGTCGGTTGTTCCGCGTCCTAGCAGCCGTTTTCCCATCATCCTGCGCTATTTATCAGGCAGGTTCCTTCGTCGCGACGCGTCCAGGAGTTCGTTAACTTTTTCCTTGGCCGCGTCACGTGCCGTTCTCGACGAGGGTGTACGAAAAGGCATTAATAAAAACGTGTCGCGCCCTGGTTCCACCCTTGTTCTCCACCTTCGTTCCCTTCGCCAGCCCTCGTCGCACGAACGTCGACATTCGTTCCCGTTCCTGCACCTGTTTCGACTCCCCCTTTTTTCGAACGCCGGACTAGCTGAAAAACGCCCGCGTAAATTACTCGAACTCTCGTAATGAATTGCAAACAACTCGTCCGTTGGCGGTGAGGTAGTTTGCTCGAGTGCGTATTGCGATTACCGGAAACGATCGATGCGTCGGATAGAAATGAAATTTTTACTCGTATTAATCGAGGTTGTAACTGGCTTTTCATCAAATCGAGTTGATTCTAAAAAGTTTAAAAACAATCGGTTTTTCGAATAGCCACGCGTATTTAAATTACACAATTTGGAAATTGGTGTCGGGTTTTATTTGCGGTAACAGGGCACGTTAAACGAAAAAGCGCATCTCGTTCGACTAATTTGATAAAAGTTCACGTTGGCGCCTCGCGATTGGCGACTGTAC
This sequence comes from Megachile leachella, assembly GCA_963576845.1. Classification (NCBI taxonomy): domain Eukaryota; kingdom Metazoa; phylum Arthropoda; class Insecta; order Hymenoptera; family Megachilidae; genus Megachile; species Megachile leachella. Next base: position 26,126,034 of record OY756247.1, on the reverse strand, counting down.
CCAGAAACGTTAACGTTAATTATAAATCCCAGTGGAATAACGGTAACGAAGAGAGAGAAAGAGAAAGGGAGAGAGGAAGAGAGAAAGAAGGGACGAGAAAAAAAAGGAGAAAGTCCCTGGGAATAGTTCCAAATGGGAGCCATTAATTTTACTCATCCGCCTAGCGGCAATTCACCGCGTAATAACGAACGTGAAACGATATGAGAAAAGTTGAGATACCTGTCCTCCCGTGCCACACTTTCTCCCTCCTCTGTTGACCTTTTCCCTCCCTCGAGTGGTTAATATAAAATCGCGTTTATCAAGTAAGTTTTTCTCCACCCTTGGTGAAACAAGGTTTAACACCGTTTGCTTATCTCTGATTTCGCACTGATTCGACACCCTCCTGTTTTACCGATCGAGGAGATTAAACGTTATAACCTTCATAATATTTCGAACTTTGTTTCGTGTACTTCAAAGCCGAGTCGCTTACAATGTTAGGGCATCAAATCGTACACCTTCTGTATAATTTCAACCCTTAACTACGATACCTTCGTGTCGATACGTTTCTGATCCACGCTTTTTTATTTTTTCCTTATTCGTAAAAATGTAATATTACGACGCACTAAATTGAGGAACCGAGCAACTGCCAACAATATCGAAAGCAAAACCTGGTCGGAAGCAGGTAACGGAGCGAAGGGGTCTCGAAGTTATGGACGAAGTGGTGGTTTTCGACTCTGGACCGTTGCGCCACTTACATGGTCAGTCAATTTGCGTAATGAAGCAGCGAGAGAGACTGGGCTCTCGCCGAGGGCCAATTACGGTCGAAGAGGGTCGGTCACTGTACTTAGCTTTACCTAAAACCACGTTGAACCTTCGCAATCGCGGAGGTCCCCGTGTCCCGTAGTCCATCGACGATGTTGTAATTGCGTCACTTGTCGCGAGAATCGAAAGGGACTCGTCGACAGATGGTTCCGTCGAGAGGGCATCGTTATAGTCCGCTCGGAACCTTCCAAAACGGACAAAGGGACTTGCTACAAGACGAAGCCTTCGACAACAAACTCTTCCGGCCCTTCAGACCAGACACGAACCACTACTGTATGCGCCTATTGCATTATTCTTTGGATTCGATGAAAAATATTGGCATTTTGAAAGAGGTTTGATGCAGAATTACAGAATTACCACGCGTGGAAGTACTACGCATGGAATTACTACGCGTTAGAATTACCACGCGTGGAAGTACTACGCATGGAATTACCACACGTTAGAATTACCACGCGTGAAAGTACTACGCATGGAATTACTACGCGTTAGAATTACCACGCGTTAGAATTAGCACGCGTGGAAGTACTACGCATGGAATTACCACACGTTAGAATTACCACGCGTGGAATTATTACGCATGGAAATACCACGCGTCGAGTCACCACGCGTCGAATTCTCACGCGTGGAATTACTATGCGTTAGAATTACCACGCGTGAAAGTACTACGCAAGGAATTACTACGCGTTAGAATTACCACGCGTTAGAATTACCACGCGTGGAAGTACTACGCATGGAAGTACCACGCGTCGAATTCCCATGCGTGGAATTACTACGCGTTGGAATTACCACGCTTGGAATTACCACGCGTGGAATCACCGCGCACCGAATTCCTACGCGTGGAGTCACCACGCACCAAATTCCCACGCGTGGAGTCACCACGCACCAAATTCCCACGCGTGGAATTACTAGGCGTTGGAGTTACCAAGCGTGGAATTACTACGCATGGAATCACCACGCGTCGAATTACCATGCGTGGAATTACTACGCGTTGGTATTACTACGCGCTGAATTACCACGCGTGGAATTACTACGCGTTGGAATTCCCTCGCGTGGCATTACTACCAGACACGAACCACTACTGTACGCGCCTATTGCATTATTCCTTGAATTCGATGAAAAATATTGACATTTCGAAAGAGGTTTAATACAGAATGCAAAGATAGTCCGGCATGAAAGGACTAAAAGACACCAAAGTCTAATAGCTTATTTAGTTTATGGTGATTGCGCCGTTCACGAAAATTGAGGGAAAGAAAGAACAAGAAAATGCTTTGAGTTATCTTTCCAGACTCTTTGTATACAGTAAATGTATACTAGTTAGCCTTTGTATACTAATTTCGTAGTAACATTTACTGTCAGGTGCTGTTTTCTTTATCAGACCACTTCTTTCTTGATCTCAAACCAAGGAACATTTCTGCACATACTTCTCCAAACCTTTTGCCCATTATCCACGTAGGAAGAGATAACGAAGGCATTTTAATCCCATCGCAAGTTACACTGACCAAGAAAAAAGGGGCGAGGGGTGATTTTTTGTTCTTTGTGACTTCCATTTCGCGCTCGTCATCTCGCAGACCATTTCGCGGTAAAAGTGGCGCGCACGATGGCGTTTCGTAACGGCGAACGAGCCAACCCCTCCCGAGCCAGGGTCGTTATCCCCGTGATTACAAATTTGTGGACCAGCAGAGGTAGCTCGTTTACGTTGAAACAGAAACGATACGAGAGCAGGAGTGTGTGGAGGCATTTCAGCGCATCCAACGACGGCTACGAAAGAGAGACGAGGACGCTTTCGAACCGAGAGTATTGTACGGTTTTATCAATGGATTCTGGAATATATTGTCTCTCGCATGAGCGATGCCGCATTGTGAATCGCGCCAGCGGGGGTGGTTGCTGATTGAAAATGCACGCGGTCTTTCCTCCCCGTCGAGACCTTGACGGATAAAAGAGCGAACCTATCTGTCTAGGATAAGGACTCGCTGAAATATACTTTATGGAGCCTCGACAAATTGTGTTCTGCACAAATTTGCTTTGTGGATAGAAACTTTTCCAATTCGCGGTACGGTATTTTAGAATTATTTCGCTGTTCATCTCTTTCGGTGCCTTTGTCATTCGCGTGATTGTACCTCTGCTTTTCACTCGAAAATTTCAGCTTTTTTCCAGCTTCGTCGATAATTTTGGAATCGAAAATTACTGGGGCATCGGGATTTTGGAAGCGTAGGTTACGAGATAATAAATTACCGGTTCGATAACTTCTCTTCTCGACTCGAAAGTTTAATTTTTCGGGAGTAGCGTAACAAGCGCAGCTAATGAGACAGCAAGATTAGAAACGTAGGTATTTCTATCGCAACGGACGGCGGTATCGGCGAGCGAATTCCGAATTCAGCTCAGAGACGTGGCAGCCGTTTTGGTATTCACGTCGTGGAGCTCGGTTCGCGGAACAGAAACGACGGCAGGGAAACGATGAGAAAGTTGGAACAAGAACGGCTACGAAAACGGAGCGAACGAAGCTACCGACAAACACGGGGTTTGCGAAGCAAATACCTCTTCGTCGCGCGAACTTTCCTCTTCGCTAATGCGGTACGATCGACGCGCGAATTTTGAACTTCCCTCGTTGTACTAGATTTGCAACAAACTGTGAGAAACCCTTTGCAACTTGCTCTATAAAACGTGGAACGTTTACGTCCACTTTGGGGAACAAGCTTTCAGGTCAACTTTGAATTTTGTAGCAGGGTTGTAAACAAATCTTGTGCCCCAGTTTTTCTTTCCATCCGTAGGGCTTTAGTCGACAAAGTTTGTTGAAAAATTGACTCGCATCCGAAGTAACGCGAATCTTTCTTTTGTTATAATACCTCGAGTATCTTCGTGCTTCGAGATTCTACTAATTTATTCCCGAGAATGTACGATCGGTTCGAAGATCGATCGTCGCTCGTTAATCGCGTAATGCATCCGAGAAACATTGAACTGTCGGTGAAAATATACTTGTAGAAGAAGTTCTTTCTCGTCTGTAGAACCGAAATACGCGTTGAATATCTCGGTCGGTCTCAAGTGGCTCACGTTCCTCGAACGCTTCTAATAATATCGAATGCTCCATTCGATATTTCAACGTGACGCTGAAAGAAATATTGCGACGGGCTGATTATAATTTATCGCTGAAACGTCGGTGCCGCCGCAACGGATCTCTTGGTACGAAGGAAAATTTATATCCGAACCGGCTTATCAACTATGTGACACGTCGTATCGAGATCTCGTTAAAGGCGCGGAAACTGGCGTTCGCTCGTGGCCGATCGTTGCTCTCGAAACGATTTGACGGCTGTCTCATGCATAATAAGGGCTCCTTCGCTCGTCGCGAATCTTTATTTCGTACTGGAACGGGCAATCCGCAGAGTAATACGATATTTTCTGTCTATTGACGAGACTTCGATCCCTCGAGATGCACCGCCAAGACGAATCAGAATTCAAGAAAGAGAAAATAATGTTACGGGAGAATGAAATCAAGCTCTTTCAAAGCTGATTATCGAGATTCTTTCTCACCAAGATCGATGATACACCCATTTTATCGAAACCGTGATATGTTAAGGAAAAAGATTAATGACATCTTTGGTGAGCTATTAATACTACAACTACCAAATCTGTCAAATGATTGCTCCACAAGCTTCTTATTATGATAAACACATTTCTTAAAATACAGTACTTAACGTTAGAATTGATTTTCATCAAGATAAAGGATGAATGTATGTACTAATTTAGGTTTCGTTGTTTGTTTACTTGTTTGTCAACTTCATTTTCAATTCCAAATTAAGGACATATTATATACCGGTAGGTTTGCGAATCATTGTGTAAGAGGTATTTTTTGTTTGAAAGTAAGCAGGAGATTTGATTGATTTTATTACAACAAACATTTTGTTAAAATACATTACTTAAAGTCAGAATTGATTTTCATCAAGATGAAGGATAAATTTATGTTTCGTTGTTTGTTTATTTATTTTTAACTTCATTTTTAATTACAAACTAAGTACACATTATATGTCGGTTTACGAATAATTGTGTAGGAGGTACTTTTTGTTTGAAAGTAAGCAGGAGATTGATCGATTTTATTACAACAAACACATTTTCTTAAAATACATTACTTAACGTTAGAATTGATTTTCATCAAGATAAAGCATAAATGTATGTACTAATTTATGTTTCGTTGTTTGTTTACTTGTTTACCAACTTCATTTTTAATTCCAAACTAAGTACACATTATATGCCGGTTTGCGAATCATTGTGTAAAAGATACTTTTTGTTTGAAAAGCAGGAGATTTTGAGTTTGAGAGTAATATCCAGAGTTCACGATAGTCGAATCTTCTGTACGTAAATCGTATCCGGGACTTTTAACCCCATTGGCCGGGTAAGATATTCCGGTGGCGTGCCGGTGGTTCGTTAGAAATTCGCTCTATCAACGGTACAGTACCGAGGTAGTAAGTAAATCCCAACGAAGCGTATCCTGTTTATCGCGCGTGCACATTTATTTGCATGCGTTTAATATTGAAATCCTACGTTAGGACGGAATAATACAGGGCGGCTTGTTTCCCTTAAAACTCGACCGTTCGCCACTTGTGTACATAAGAAATTCAAATACCGCAAACCAGACCGACCGACCGACACAGTATTATTCTGGTTCGTGGAAAGCGATGAGAAAATCAACAAGAAAGCCAGAGCAAGGTTGCTGGGCTCGTTTCTCGTGGGTCCAGGGCGCCAGATGCTTCCGGCACTCGATCATTTCTTAACGCTACAACCGTGATTACGTGCATCGATTTGTTAGCAACAACCAACTAACGCCTCCGGTAATTTTTCTTTTGCCCCATAATAACAGAGAGCGAGAAAGAGAATTACCGTGCCGCGGCGCGATACGGACGGGCACGCGTACCACGAATATTTTTCAACGCACCGCCACCAAGATAAAACGTTTTCATCCGTCGGTGGATTAATTGCGAGACGGAGAATAATACGAACGCGAGCGTTCCCGGCACGGCTGAAAAGCGACAGCGAAATTTCCACCAGAGACCCATTGTCGCGAAAACGTTTGTCGCGCCGGGCGAATCCTTGTCGCTCGTCGGTTGCTTTCCTAGCTCGAATCGCGTCGAATCGTCAATTAAATTTTCGGTTACCAACGGCAACGTGGACCGAATTAACTCCGAGGCATCGCATTATCCGATCTGAAATTCCTGTTGATCACCGTCGAGTCGCAGACGCTCGCGAGACCGCGATTTCCGTGGACACGGTACGAGCTTATTAAATCCCGTTTTTCAGCCAGCGTCGCGCCAAGAAAAATAGAAAACAATTCTTGACGCTGCTTTCTACATTTTAATTCCGCGAACGTTCAAAAGCTAAATCTTTTTCCTAAAAAATACCTGTGTTTCAACGTCGAAATTCGTCGTGTACTTTCACGATAACGCGTCTTTTTGCACATTCAGAAAATCCGTCACGTACCGCGTGGAAATTCGTCGGTCGAAAATTTGCTCGATTTGCATTTAGGAAAATGACCGTTCTCGCAGCATCACCTGGTCCTCGATGCTCTGTTTATCGCAGCGTGTAATATCCGGCGGCCGTTGACTCGTTAATTTCTCAGCGTCTCGTTCGCGGTCATTCCCATCCGCTCTACCCTCGGTTTCGGCCTCCTTCAACCCCGACACGTCCAACGGCCAACATCTCCGCTTCGTACGGGCCTGAGAGCGATCTCTCCTATACATATTCATGAGGCAATAAGCCCGCCACTGATCTTCCGTGGAATGGAACAACAAGGGAAGAATGGAAAGTAGGGACGCTCGTCAACCCCTTTCTCTCGAACGTCTCCAACGACATTCTCGCGCTTCGCGAGCCACCCTCCTCTTTGTATCGCAAACGTAATAACGACGCTTTTCGAACACTTCTTAACCCGTTAATCTCCCCATGTTAAACCATCTTACACATTTTTCTTACTGCATGTGTGTCATGTTCTATGATATCAATTAACCCCTTGCACTATTTTAATGAGTTTGACTCGTGACGCACTTTTATGATCAATTTTACTCAAATTTTCAATACGCTCCAATTTGGAGTTCAAGTACAATTATAATTTGCACAGTCAACGATTGGATAATAACGTATTGACTTAACATTTCAAGTTTTTTCGTCTGTTTTAACCCTTTCCCGTACTTTGACGAGTGTAACTCGTGACGCACTTACAGCTCAAATATCAAAAACCTTATTCAAACTTTGAACATACTTCAACTTGAAATTTAGGTTCAACTATACATTACATTATCAAGGATTTCTGAAAATAAAATATTTACATTTTAATTTTGTTTGTTCGTTTTAATGTTATAGCTCTTTATAGTTAGTCTTGACTGACCCATCTGTTAAATAAATGGTATGGGAAGGGGTTAATATTGTAGCTATAATTAGTCAGTTCTGTCTGACGCACTTGACAAGTCATAGTGCAAGGGTTTAATAATGACACTGTGTTAGTTTGGTTTGCGATGATAGCTTCAAATACTGGTTAACTGCTATGATCTTGCAAAATTGGTTACATGAACTGTTTACAAGAAGAGAAATTATTTACAAGAGAGAAACGTAGGGACTGTCAAGTTTAATCGTAAGTGTGAGTCATCTTACGCAAGGGGTGATTCACTATTGTATGTCAGACCAAATACATCAGTTTTTAATACACTCTTGCTGTAAATAATCGTGTCATATAAAATTTAGAATTTCTGAAAGTTGCAGAGGTTGTAGCTGTGTCTATGAAATGTGTAAAATTTGTACATAGAGTAAGCATTTACTGGAACGATCGAAGTCGCCCGCGATTCTTCGTTGAAACCTCCATGAAAAATACAGGAGGAATCGTGGCGGTAAGTACGGCATGGGACCCGTATAATCACGGCAACGTTGAGAAATGACCGAGCTGCAGGAGCATCTGGTGCTCGGCATCAGGAAACGGATAAAGCTTCCGCTGCTTTTCTTGTTGATTTCCTCGCGGTGGCGCGCGAGCGAGAATAATGTTCCAGGTCCCAGGACCGGACCAGCTGCCAGCCTCCGAAGATCGATACACGCCGTTGTTATTGCGTCCGGAAAGCGGATATCGTTTATCTGCGAAGGAACGAGTTCTCTGATTTCGAATCTCGAGATCTCTGGCAGATCCTGCGTTATCTACGAAAAAGGATGAATTCGCAGACAGTTCTTCTCTCCGATAATCGAGCCTGTATCTTCAAAATCGTACGACTGGGATGGTACGTCACGAGAAACGTAATTTAAAAAATGTCCGCGCGATTGCAAGTTTGTCAACATTTTCATCTACCTTCGGGAAACAAATGTCTGCAGAAATACAGGATGCTATACGGATACGGTAGCGTCACGAAACAGGACAAAGATCCTTCGGCTTACGTTTATCCGTTTACCCGGTGACTCTATCCGCCCAGTTTTGCCACGGCCTTTACTTGTTTTAAGAGAAGCACGACGTGACCTGCCGCAATCCCTGCTCGTATCCCAGTCACATCGGTTTCTGCGTACCGACTGCGGACCAATCTCTCCTCCGAGACGCTGCACGGAATATCGGCGTCGTTTCAAAATCCCCGAGATTCTGCCAGACGACTTTCAGATATGTATTACGTCCTGCGGGATCATCCGCTCGACGTGCACGCGAATCCCCCGATCCGTTTTTGCTTCGTCTGTTTTCCCTTATCGTGATCAGACTACCGGCTGATCACGGCCCCTGTCTTGTCTTTAACTACTTAAGATTGTGTCTGGCTAGGCACGAAACATTAGACTTATCGTGTAATACGTTAGCCATGTGAGCAGTGCTGCACATTCAATTAAAATAATTATTTATAGAGGAAATAGGAAAAAGGAATTTTTATGAATGTTCGATGTTAAGAGAATGGTATAACAGACTAAAAAAAAAATTGAGTGATCACTATTAAACATGTGTGGTATGTGTGTGTGTCTGTACTTTGTAATTGTATGATCAGCATGGGTGTATATTATGAATGAAGCTTGCGTATGGTATGATTGAAGTTTGCATGCAATGAAGATTGCTAGAAGATTGTCTCTTGGGTGTGTTTGAATGTTTTTGAGGAACGAAGCGAAGAGGGCATTGCTTTGAGAGAAATCGTGAGATAAAGACGTACGAGATTTATAATTCGAGAGATTCCATTTGTGTTGTGTTTAATTAATTATATCTATTTATTTGTTAATAAATTTCATTAACCTTCTCTATTATTAAATATTATTCTACACATGTTTGATAGACATCAATTTGTATTGTAAAGGTCAGCACCGTTGACTGCTGCAGTGATAATTGACGTATGTGGTCAGGCACGCTATGGAACCGGTCGTGGAGAATGCAGACAAAATTCAATTTTCAGTTCCCTTTGATGAATTCTAAGAATTGAGAGAAGCTCACTGTCCTTGTTTTTTAACCTGATTGATGTGTTTGGTTGCAGTAACTGATTGTTCGTTCATGTCGAAAATAAGTGTAGAGAGAAGAATAATATTTTTGCTGTAACTAATCGAAGTTACGTTTCTGTTCAATATTCTGACAGTATCTCTGGGCGAACATATATTATTAAAAACACTAAAAAATTGCTTTAGCACTGGAACTTGTAGCGTTGGTTATGAATAATAAGATGCAAGAATAGCACATTGACACTAGATAATAGTGTTGACAAGTGGAGTGTCAGATAATAGTATCTATCGTGACGTACCCTCGAAGACTCGCTGATTAATCAATCGCATAATTCAAGCGTGTTTTGCAGTCAATCATATAATTTTTTGACACGCTTCCCCACCATGTCCCTGAATTCACCGCGCAGTTGACGATTCGCGATTACGCAATTGAGCCGTTGATTCATGCGTTGTTTCCTCTGGCACGCAGTGTGTCGTCGTGGCTTGGATAACTAGTTCACTCGTGAATAATAGTATTTCTAAACATATCATTCGACGAAGAGCAGATGAGTAATTAGTGTCATCTCTTTCCGTGGTAAGTGCTGATTAACGCGTCAGATGACGTAAACGCACATCAATGATTGCATAATTAGAAATCGATAATGAAATAATTTTTAAGACGAGCAAAGATGGGATCGAAGTATATGGAACGCTGGGTTGGTAAAACCGCGGTTGTTACCGGTGTAGCATCTGGCATTGGAGAAGCAATTGCACTTGACCTCTTGAGAAACATGGTAAACGTGATAGGTCTGGACATACGATCCGAATCGTGTCTCTCTAGTAAGTGGAAAGAAAACGAAACACATGGACAGTTTCGGTACGTAGTTTGCGACGTAAGCAAAACAGAGAACCTGGAGGACTTTTTCACTTTTGTTGAAGAGCATGGTGGGGTGGACATCATGGTAAATAATGTTGGGGTTGCGGACTACAAACGCGTTATTGGTAAGATATGCATCATTCAAATGATGTAAAGAATTTTATTGAGTCACCGAAATTTTCAGAGTATTGTCCATATTTTCCAAATACAAATTACCACAAATTTGAGAGTCTCTATTGTAATTACTTAGTGACTGTTCCATATCGAGTGTGGATCAAAGACAAATTTCCAAATATAAACTCTAATCTTATTTCTGAACCACCCTGAAGGGTTGTAGTAGTTACAAATGATCATAATTCCAGAATCATCAGTGTCAAGTTGTCGGATATTTAGTTAGACAGTATCGCGATTCGTTTCCGTCAGACATGAAAAATATCGTTTAACCACGATATTATCTTCGCGGTCGCTCAAAGATAAGTCACATTCCCTGTTACAAGCTTACGAGTCAATTATAACTGACGAAGGAAATGGTACAAGAAACTTGTTGGAGAATCCAGTCGCGATTAATCGATACGATTTAAAAGAGAAAAGAAAATGAATTCATACGCGTCGAACGATGAAAGCAAAAAGAGGGTGGCTACTTTCATACTCTGTGTCTCTGTGAACCGAGGGTATTACGCTCGGTATCTCGTTCTTCTGGTCATTGGCACATTTTAAAAATTCCATAAATTACACTTGTAGAGAGCGACAGGCGGACGTTTCAAAGGCTGTTAAATATTAATGTCCTCGCGACCTCCATGTGCATCAACTGGGCGGTGCGCTCGATGCGCCAGCGGAACGTCGAAGGGCATATTTTCAATATCAACAGGTATTGTTGCTCGCGATTGTTTTGTCAAGTCTTCACCCTCTACTTTATCACACACTATTGCCATAATATTTTATACTTTTCTAAAACTTACTGCTTTATAAGTTCGATGAATTTTCATACGTTTACGTTTACAAATTTTTCAATTTTTACTTGTTTTAATTTATAAGTTCCAAACTCTTCGACTCTAAATTTCCAACTGTTTACCTCAAATCCACAAGTCATCAAACCACAAAATTCTCAAATTTAAAAATTTAAAAAATAAACACTTGTGAGAATTCCAAACCCTAGATTGCCATATTCTGCCGAAAGACCAATTTCGAAGCAGAACTGCGAGCGTGTACAACACGAGCAAAAATTCCAGAACGAGAAATATTTGAAAATGTCGACTAACGTTGTTCGAGCACGTATCCGGCATCGGCAATAAAACGGGAAGGAAAAACGCGGTCAACGCTTTCAAGACCGAAACAAACGTTTTGGTTGTTTGCGCTCGAAGTTGATTCGAATAAAACTCTGTGCAAATGGGTAGCCACGGGCGACTGGATGTTGAAGCAATTTTTTGTTTCGCGCCGCAGCGTGCTGGGACACAAAATTCCAAGTGGATCCCTTTTGGAAATCGATGGCTGTAATGGCTGGAACCTGTACCCCACTTGCAAACACGGAACTGTTGCATTAACGCACACGGTGCGGCAGGAATTGGCGGCCATTAAAGCACCGATTCGAATCACCGTAAGTCCGCGCGATGTTACGCCAGTTTTCACCGCTGTAAAAGCTTTGTCGTAAGACTGACGGTACACATGCGGGCGTTAATCGCCGATGAAAGCTTTTTTAACTCTTGTGTTTGTTTTGGTGTCAATCACTTTCTTTTTCGATTAGTGGAATGGGGATTTTACTTTTATTTGTCAGGGGATTTTTTTATTTATTTAGGAGTTTTAACTTGTGGAGGGTTAATACGCGTGGGAGTTAGGACGCGTCGAATTACCACGCGTTAGAATTACCACGCGTGGAAGTACTACGCATGGAATTACCACGCGTTAGAATTACCACGCTTGGAAGTAATACGCATGGAATTACCACGCGTTAGAATTACCACGCATGGAAGTACTACGCATGGAATTACCACGCGTTAGAATTACCACGCGTGGAATTACTACGCGTTAGAATTACCACGCTTGGAATTACCACGCTTGGAATTACCACGCTTGGAATTACCACGCGTGGAATTACTACGCGTTGAAATTGCCACGCTTGGAATTACCACGCGTGGAATTACTACGCATGGAATCACCACGCACCGAATTCCCACGCGTGGAATCACCACGCACCGAATTCCCACGCGTGGAATTACTACGCGTTGGAATTACTACGCGTTGGAATTACCACGCGTAGAATTACTACGCGTTGGAATTACCACGCGTGGAATTACCACGCGTGGAATTACTACGCGTTGGAATTATCACGCGTGGAATCACTAAGCGTTGGAATTACCACGCGTGGAATTACTACGCGTTGGAATTACCACGCGTGGAATTACTACGCGTTGGAATTACCATGCGTGGAATTACTACGCGTTGGAATTACCACGCGTGGAATTACTACGCGTTGGAATTACCATGCGTGGAATTACTAAGCGTTGGAATTACCACGCGTGGAATTACTACGCGTTAGAATTACTACGTAGCTCTAATTATTCAGACCTCCCCTGCTAAATAAATCGTAGTAAATCTGCTACAAAACTTGAACTAATTTATCTTTCATTGCAGAGTATCTCTCCCGGCATAGTGAATACCAACATAGCGGAGCACGCTCCTCAATTAACGGATATTTTGAAGAAAATTCCAGCTCTCGAGCCAGAGGATGTCGCGGATGCTTTGATTTATGCACTCGGTACTCGGCCCGAAGTGCAAGTAAGGATTTATGATTTACCTATGCGCGATAAAGCTGATGTCTAGATCTCTATATCTGCAAAATGTGTTTTCCACGGAATTTCAGATCTCGGAGCTGACTATTCAACACACGGGTGAGCGGTGATCTTTCTATCCGTTTTGTATCTACATGCGGATAAGGATTTACTAGACTGTAACTAAAAGTAACATTGATTTTTTAACTACACGCGTAATAAAATTTAGTCTGTTTTTTCCGTACGAGGCTTTTGCTTTTTCATCTAGATAAAATGTTGCGAGTGTTTGGAAGATTCGTTTCGTTCCTTTTACGTTTTTACTGTGGAAGAGGGATTTGTTACCGAATGGTTACAGCGTGTAATACTGAAACTGCGAGTTGACTTTTATACAAACTTTTATTTTAGAAATACAAGTACAATTAGTAGAACAAAGAAATTTCGGTACCTTGTAAAAGGTGCATAAATGGGACAATGTAATTTGTTCGTATCAATGTAAACACGTGTTGACGTAAAACTTTGCCAAAGAATAAAATTAAATTTAGGATGAAATTTTCTAAAAATTTCCTTTCAGAACATATTTATCGGTGACGTGTAATTATTGATATTATATTTGGTAGCAGATAAATAATTCCAAAGGACGTGCATGCATCTATCCAAATAAGGTTTAAAGTCGTAAATTTTTAATTTCATCGACCATAACAATTCACTCGTCGCACTTCATTCGCACACAGATTACGTGCCGTTGATTACAAAGTGCAAATTGGTGGCACGCAGTCGATCCATAATTACAGAAGGCCCGTACTCCTTAGGATTCAATGATTGATGCTATTATTGGGCTGCGTGACCGGACTCGGTATTAATTCGAGTTACGCGAGCAACAGTTACTAACTACAAATCTTGCCCGTTCGACTGCGGTATCTCTAATTAAGCCATAATCACCGATACACGGTGTGAGAACGCTTCTGTCGCGTTGGTTGACCCGTCATTAAATATTCCGTGTACGCGACGAGAGCGTATTTCTTGCGCTGATTAATGCACCGACCAATATAATTTACGTAATGCGTTCGCTAATAGACCACGGCTCGCGATTTCGTTAAATACACGGTCCACTCTAAAATTTGATCGCAATTTATAGCGACGCGTAGAACCCGACCAATGTCAAACAGCCGCTCGATAATTGAGCGATTCGCCGAGAGACCCATGCGAATCGAATTTCCATACGGAACGAATATTTCATCGTTTCGCTTTTTTTCACCGGGGGTTTTTGTTTTGAAAAAACCGCGTCGTAATGAAATTAAGAATGTAATTCCATTTGTGGACTGTTGAAAATGATTTGGGATGGGTGGTGATATGTTTGCTGAACGTTTTATGTAATATTGTTGTGGGTTTTATTATTACGATATAAAAACGTTTGTTGAGTATGCGTTGGCGTACCACGCGTAGAAATTGGCGGGTGTCGAATTACCACGCGTTAGAATTACCACGCGTTAGAATTAACACGCGCTAGAATTACCACGCGTTAAATTACCACGCGTTAGAATTACTACGCGTTAGAATTACCACGCGTGGAAGCACTACGCATGAAATAACTACGCGTTAGAATTACCACGCGTCGAATCACCACGCGTTAGAATTACCACGCGTGGAAGTACTACGCATGGAATTACCACGCGTTAGAATTACCACGCGTGGTAGTACCACGCATGGAATTACCACGCGTGGAATTACTACGCGTTGGAATTCTCACGCGTCGAATCACCACGCGTGGAATTACTATGCGTTGGAATTCTCATGCGTCGAATCACCACGCGTGGAATTCTCACGCGTCGAATCACCACGCGTGGAATTACTATGCGTTGAAATTCTCACGCGTCGAATCACCACGCGTGGAATTCCAACGCGTCGAATCACCACGCGTGGAATTACTATGCGTTGGAATTCTCATGCGTCGAATCACCACGCGTGGAATTCGAACGCTTCGAATCACCACGTGTGGAATTCGAACGCGTCGAATCACCACGCGTGGAATTACTATGCGTTGGAATTCTCATGCGTCGAATCACCACGCGTGGAATTCCAACGCGTCGAATCACCAAGCACCGAATTACCATGCGTCGGAACCCCCCGTATTTCCACAAGTCGTCCATTAAGAGCATCCAATCCATTGCTATGTCTAAAACTCGAATATTTAGCGAATCACAGTTTGAATTACATATTTTCGCAAGTATTTTTCTTGCGTCCGAAGTGGAAGAAACGTTGAAAACGCGCGAGAGACGCATAAAAATGATCGATAAAGACGTACAGCTCGACGATGCCGCGTCCTTGGTGGATCCGGCATTCAGGAATTTATATTAAAATATGCAAATTTATCGGTGCGGGCATATTTGAAAACAGATAAATTATGCTGGCCATGTATCGCGTTCCCGTGGCAAAATATATCGACGCACAGGGATGAGGGTGGCAGCGGAACCGGAGTTCCTCGCATAACGGCACGTTCTGTCGCCCGGCAGAAATACGATTTATGACGATCATTGTGTAACGATCATAAATTATCTTGTTATTTACGCGACTGTCCAACGGTGATTTTATCCTGCTCCGTTTTTCCTCCTTCCATTCCGATCCTGTATCTCGTCCTCCTTTCCGATCCGTTTCGATCGACCGGCTAACTTTTCAACCGCACTCCTGTCACCGACTATTTTATCGACTTCTCGGTTTATCGACGCTCGTTAATTAATTAACTGTAATTTCCTAAGTAACGTATCTGTTGAATGGCGAATGCATGTTTAATTTATTGCGAGGTAAAGTGCAATATACGCAGTGTTATTGCCGTTACCGGGAGTTTGCTTTTCGTAAAATGTATAAATGAAAATTCAGTGAGCGTTTAGTTTACGGAAATCGAATAAACGCGATGCTTTCAACGAACGAAGGGCGCACGTTACCGTAGATTCGTATCATCCGATTTACGAGAGGGGACAGTAATTTTTCATAAACTTCAAGGACCTTTTAATCTTTCACGAATGTTAAAAGCTTTTAAGCTCGACGTTTCTTATTTACCCGGATCCTGGCTACCTTCCAAGTATCTTGACGGTTTTGCAAATATCCTCCTGAATGTTTTAAAATTTCGAAGAGTGTTCGTTGCTTGGTTGACTCCCTATCTTTTTCAGCGTTTCGAGTTACATCTTGCACGTACTCCGTTTCGTTCAACAACTTTAATAACGTTATTAAATTAAAAATTTCAAGATCCAGAGATTCCTGCTTTCGATCTCAAAAAACTTTCATACTATTCGAGCGTATCTGAAGAATTTTTAAACGAACTTCACTCGGAATGAATGCATTAAGGGCAAAGGTGATTGTAAAATTGTTCCGTCGTAACCGCTCGTATCTCGTTCCACATTTTTCCCTATCTTCGAAAGTTCCCGAAGTACACCGAAAGAAAGTTACACGCTCTAAATACCATTATCGTTGATCGTCATTAATATTAAGTTTCGCAACTTCCCGACGCTCTCGAGTCGAGAGGTTAAAGTTTTCCGCGAGGAGCGTTGCACCAGTTTTTCTCGTCTCTCGCTCCGTTAATTGCGTATTCGTCGTCGTGAAATCGCAATATCAACATCTGCCACCCGATATCGTCGCCAGTTTATAAACTCGGGAATTCATTAAATACACGTTCGTACAGATTTATCGCGGTTGACTGTGGCGGTGCTCGGTTACGAAGTCGAAAGTTCGTGCGAATTCCACGGATTCCTGAATCTGCAAGAGCCGCAAGTCGTTCGGGGACAAACATCCCGACTTAAGTTCCTTAAACGTGTTCGTAACTGTTTCTGACAGGCGACGCCTTTCCCGTGCTAACTGTTGTTTGACCGCGTTTCGTCGTTTCTCGCATTTGAATAAGTCTCGGAGCGGATTCTAGCCTCGTACAAAACTCTCTTTGGTCAATTAACGACTTCTGAATTAGCTCATTGAGAGAAAATCCGTTTGGTAATGAATTACCACGCGTGGAATTACTACGCGTTGGAATTACCACGCGTCGAATTACCACGCGAGGAATTACTACGCGATGGAATTACCACGCGCCGAATTACCACGCGCCGAATTACCACGCGTGGAATTACTACGCGCTGAAATTACCACGCGTTCGAATTACCACGCGTGGAATTACTACGCGTTGGAATTACTACGCGATGGAATTACCACGCGTGGAATTACTACGCGTTGAAATTCTCACGCGTCGAATCACCACGCTTGGAATTACTACGCGTTGGAATTACCACGCGTTGAATCACCACGCTTGGAATTACTATGCGATGGAATTACCACGCGTGGAACTACTACGCGCTGGAATTACCACGCGTGGAATTACTACGCGTGGAATCACCACGCGTGGAATTACTACGCGTTGAAATTCTCACGCGTCAAATCACCACGCGTGGAATTACTACGCGTTGCAATTCTTACCCGTCGGATCACCACGCGTCGAATCACCACGCGTCGAATCACCACGCTTGGAATTACCACGCTTGGAATTACTATGCGATGGAATTACTACGCGTTGGAATTACTACGCATCGAATCGCCGCCCAACGAATTACCATACGTCGACCCCTGACGCCGCTGATTCCAGCCTCGTCCAAAACCCTCTTTGCTCAATTAACAACCTCCGAGTTACCTCATCAAGATCAAATCTCGTCTCAACCTCTTCCGGATTAAATCGAAACGTTCTCTACCTTCACGCCCTTTTCGCAATTTATATCGACGATTTTTTCCCTCCCCAAACTATAGGGTTGTTCGCGTCGATGTTGGATATTGTTTCACCGATCCGTATCGTTTCGAGCGTAATGGATTGACTGTTGCGTTGTAACTCGATCTACCGTTTCATTTAACAATATATTCGTAAGTTTATGTGGCTAAGGGATTTATGACGTTAGCGGACGTGATATAGAGACTATGTATAGGACCTTCGAGGATATTGATTTATAAAGGATCGCAGTTGAAAGGGACGTACTAAATCTATCGAGAAAGATAACAATTGTTGATCGGAATAAAAACATCCTTTGTCCCTTAAAAAATATTTTTCTTTCGGTAGCCCTTTCAAATTTATCGTTTAAAACAAAAAAAATTCTTTCTTGCTATTTTTATCTCTGAATCAGCAGGGTATTTACATCCGTTTCTATTTACGGTCACGTCGAGGCTGTATTTCCTCGTCGCGTTCACCCCAATTTCTGCCGCATCCCCTCTTTCAAAATGGTGCCTGTGCAAAGTGCAGCACCATGGCAAATTGGATTAGCGTTACGTTACTACCGGCGAACCCTGCCGTTGCTCCTGTTCCAGCCCCATTCTATCGTCCCCGTGAACTGCATCGAACGAGCCCGGCCGTTGTATTTCGTGGCTTTGCTGCGGCACACCGACCTCGTTCAATGTTCGCACATCTTAGAATTTCCAGTAGTTGCAAGGACATACCTCGTGATCTGCGGTCAACTCTCCCTTTCCCTCCGATATTTCCACCGCAAGACTCGCTACGACGCTCTTGGGACATGAACTTTACCATTTATGAATTTTCCAACTCTGGGACTTTAACGCAACTTTCAGACACTGCGTTTGCATTTTGGGGCAGTAGGACTTATTAGGACTTTCAGACGTTGGAATTTTGAGAACTTGTCATACTTTGTGATATTGAGAGCACTTTGAGACTTTGGAATCTTCAGAACTTGATACACTGGAACTTTATATTTGATACTTATATTGGCACACTTTAATATTGGAACTATGGAACCTTGGGAACTTTGTGACTGGCTGGACGAAGAGAACTTTGAGACTTGAAAATTAAAATCTACATCGACTACCTGTTAAGCTAACTGTTACCTAAGTTACCACTACCTATACATCACCTATACGATACCTATTATAATGCAGTTACCTATATGTTACCTATACGTTACCTATGCAGTTACTCAGTAAGTAGTTCCATCAATAAGCAAAAATTAAAACGTCACTTGTTTAGCAACCACAGTTCACGACGTTAAATTCATTATCACATAAGCTGGTCGGTTAGCGAAGAGGAGGTTGAAGTTGTGGATCGAGGTAAAGTGCAGCGCACGTCTCGTTCGGTTGCATCACGTGCACGTCCGTGTTAACACCGTGAACCACTTCAAATCTGACACCGCCTTGGCTCACGTACACCGCCAGTTAAAGCGTGCATGTTTGCACTGCCAGTGTTCCGCTAACGAACCTATCGTTGCGGCTTCAGTCAACCTTCTCTGAACCCTTTTCGTGGCCTCCTCGCCGTTCGTCGTTCCCGCAACCTCTATCATCAATTTTCCTTCGTTCCGTCTTCGTCCGATACAACAGCATAGTCTCGCCATGTTGCGTTAAATAGTTTGCGTGCGGTGTTCTTCGACGTGAATAGGTTGCTTTAGATTGAACTAACTACGCTCTGAATGACAGCGATCAATGTTAACAGTATCCACAAGAATTTCAATGAAAGATATCTACTTGAAAAGATCTATCCACGTTTAAATCTAAAAATCGTCTAATCGTTTGCATTTGTTGTGAAATCAAGACCGCTATCTCAAACATAGAGAAACTCGGAGTTAACCAAAAGCTCGCGGGATCCTAATTTCCATTCACGATACGAGATCTCGGTATCAACCTTAAAAATTCCAGGCCCAGCTTGGGAATTGCCGCGTGCGAGATAACGACGTGGCTCCATGGAGCTCCCAAAGGAACGAATGAAATACGTTGCAAACAAGTAGCCTGCGGCTGTGCAGCGTCTAAACTTAAGAACATCCCTCCTTACGTGCTTTCTCTTCCTTTTTTTAATCGTCCTTTCACGTCTCCATGCGATACAGGCTTAAAGCAACGAGCGCAGCTGGGCGGACCGAGCGTATTCCGCTCACCGACCGGCTTAGCTAATACGGTTTAAACCAACCGCGTTATCTTATGGTTCCCCTTACCGAATCACCCGCTTGAATCTTCCACCGACGTTTTCCCTTGCTCCCTGTCTCGACTCCATCCTTTCCTTAAGTTTAATCCACAGTTGCGAAACTGCTGGCTGGCCAACTTGCGGAATAGTTTGCTTCGGAGTTGCGCACTCTGCTTCGAATGTTCGGTTATCGACACAAAATATTCCCTTCTCTTATTGCTCTAAAATATTTTTAACTTTATACTTGAATCAAAATGGCTAGGTTATGTTTTTCAAAGCTTTCATTTAGCGATCTCAACATTTCGAGTATTTTAAAATTTGTAGCATATCCTGCGTTTTACTTCGCGATACAAGAGGGAGATATAAAATTTCACTGTAGCGCAGATAAAAAATGCTAGCAAATAGGCGGTAATCGAGCGTTAACGAACTCCTGCGGGATTCGGCGTGTTTCGCAGCTTCGATTTTCCGCGGTTGGATGCGATTACGTTTTGGATGCACGAATTTTCTCTCGTCGATAAATTCGAGATACGAGCTATACTCGCGACCGTCGAAAATTCCTCTGGATTTCCGCGGTTTATCTCGGCTCGAGCGTTCGAGGAGGAAAAGTTCGAGCAGGGAATCTAAGCCCCGCGAGAAAGATAAGCGTTATTTATCTTGCATTTGCAAGGAAAAACTTCCGCGGACGGTTATCCTTCTTTTTGACGAACGGGAAGGAGCAGACGGTGAAATCCGTTCCGAGCGCGAGCCATGACTGTTATTAAAAAGAAACGTTTATCTACCATTTATCAGCTGTCGTGGTAACATTTGCCTTCCGGAGAACCGATCCTTGATCTCAAACCCGTAGAAACTCGCCTTAATGACCTCGTCTGCAGTTGCTCTCCGATCAATGGCGAAAATTCATATTCTTTTATTGAATTCTTTATGCTCGTAACGTGGCAACCGAGTAAGTAATGGCTTTTATTAAACTAGAAATAGTTCCAATGATTTATACGATTAACGCGGACGATTACTTCAAATGGACCCTGGATTCAGAAAATCATGGATGCAGATGTAAGACAGACTCCTTGATCTCTACTAGTTTTCCTATAGCAAATTTTTTTGGGGTTAAAGGATCCTATTATACAAATACGTCTTATATGTATAAGTGTAAGACGGCTTTCAAACTTAGCCGCCCACAGCCGGCAGTCACATGACTGAAAGTCCGGCAATTTGTGTTGGTTCATGTAGGGGAGCCTAAGAAGTAATAAGTTGTATATCGTTCAGATAAGTTGGATATTAAAGTGTTTTTATTACAGTGGTATACTGCAACGACACGTGTCCGTTCTTTCCCTACTCCAACCCGTTACTATAATTAAGAAGCCTTAGAAGAGGCTTACATAAGTATAAGTACACAAAATGGTAGGTCCACATATGAGACCACTGGTTGATGAATTTAAAAACTATCCACGTGCAAGTGTTCTCCAAGAGGTGTAAGATAAAATGTGAAAGTAGTACGAGTATCGTAGCATGGAGTTTTACACAGTATAATTTGAGATATTCAGTTCGATATCGACACCCTATCCGTCGTCGGCTCCCGCGCGACGATCAGTCCAGGTAATGGCGGTCGCGTGTCGAGCGTTCGCCTCGCTAAAGGTTTAGTGGAATTCTTAGACGACAGCTATTTGCGAGGATTACTCTTCCATGATTCATGAGTGCCGAACGTGAGAAATGCCCGTCGTTCTTATCCCGCGTTTGCAACGGTGTTTTCTTGCAGCTCTCGCGACTTTTCCAACCCTCTTCCGGGTCTTCCCGCGTTATTCTCAATCTACAACCGAATCTCGATTCTGGTCGCCTAGTACGGGTCTGGCATTAGTCCATGGCTTCGGGGCGCCAGATCAACGCCGACACCCCGTATCCGAGGCTTATTATTTATTTTCCTCGCGTTCGGAGACAGCTCTTTTTCGAGCCTTCAACACTCCCAGCTCCATGGTTTTATGACCTCGCTGTAATGGGATTATGGGATAATCCGGTAAGCTGTTTGGACGTTCCGTCCTTTGGAATATTTCAACCTTCGGGGTGAAGCGTGCGATTCTCGTTTCATTCGCTCCCCTTTTCCTCGCCGCGGCGATGTGCCTCGCGTATTTTCGGCGTATCTGTTTATCCCGCCCTATACACAGATTTATGTACACACTCGTGTTCGATTTAAACGACCAATAGAGAGTGCGACGATGTTTACGGTTAAGGGAATAAATGTACGCGAACGACGGACCACTCGAACGTGAACCCCCTCGAATCGATCTCGAATGGAGCTTGCTTTCGGACAGAAAGGACCGGTGAGAGCTTGCTTTCTATCGCGATTGAATTTTTAACGCGTTGTAACTAAAGAGTACACTAATTTGTACAAAAGAGCAACGTTGACCATTGGAGAGAATTCTAAAACCAGGTAACATGGTACCATACAGATGTGAACAAGGTACACCAGTTTTTATCGAAACAAAAATAAAAAATGTCGCTGGTAAAAGCTGAAAAGCGGAATTAAGAAGAATAAGCAAAAATCCGCGAACCTGTCGCGAATACGCATTTGGAAATGTCGAGCGCGGTTCGTTGATCGGCGATAACTCGTAAATCATCGAGCAGCGAAGTGCTTTGGGAGCTTTGATCGCGCGGGAAATCGAGCCAGGATAGAAATCTGGCCGCGTAAATAACCGATCTCGATTTCGGCGATCGTGGAAACGCTAACAATTGCGCGACTGGTTGCGGCGATGGCGTATCACGCATGGGTTGCGCACGGCATCGACGCCCGCGTTGCCTCGTATTTACAAGCAACATAAATAAATGGAAATTGCTAACCGTTGTAATGCCCGGGAAAGCGCGTTAGTTTCGTTCGCCCTGGCCGTCGCTTTAATTATACTTCGTCGAACTATGCGGAGCGAGACGCGCGCGTCCGCTCGTTCGTGCGCGGACTCGTTCGATCGCGGAGGAAGAGAGACCGAACGAAGCCGTCGACGTATATCGGTCGTCGAATCGACGGAAAATACTCGATAAATTGGCCCCGGGGAAAGTATTACCTCAAAATAAATGTTACGGGCTAATATCGGTCGTTCACCATGGCGCGACGTAGCTACGGTAAAATTGAAAAGATATTACGGCAGCGCGCTTTTACAGCGCCGCTTTAAATTGAAACGTCATGTTTTACTATCGCCAGTTCACAGCAATAATAAATATACCGTCGCGTACGCTGCCACCCCACCCTGTACGTTCTTTCCCTCACCGCCAGTTTTTTACGACAAATCCATGAACGTTTAATCGGCTTAACGATCGTGATCGATCAGCCCACCTACGAATTGCTTCAAATTTAACTGAAATTCGAAGTTACCGCTGTTCGAAACGTTCCACCGCAAATTTCCTATTTTTCGAGCTACGTCCGCAACTACATCCTTTACCGAACTTCAATTCACTTGTTCGGTTACTGAATGCTAATGTAGCGTAATCTAATTAGCGCTTTAAGTAAATTCATGAGCAACTTCGTTATAATTTCTGTAAAATTGTACAAGCATTAAACTTCTAAGAGAAAAGGAAGTTAATCGGATTAATCAAGGGGATCCCCTATATCGGGAGAAATTATGTCCGCCAATGATTACGTATGATAAAAATGAAAAATCTGCTCATCAGCCTGCGAATTGGTGTCCATATAATGTATTCGACGATACATTACAATTTCCAGGTTTCCTCGTAATCCGTGACAGAGGTATCGTTTCCCTTTATGATCTCGACGAACGAGTAACACGACCGCGAATAGGATCGTCGTTATTACGGCGAACGTTTCGCAACTGGTCCTGATGTAACTCGCACTTCAGAATTGGTCCGCAGGTAGCTGAATGACAGCGAAATAACGTCGTTAACGACATCATCATCCGACAGGCTCCGTCGGGTGCACTTAACAGAGCCACTCACCACCGTTGGAATCATTGTTACGGGAAGCGGCTGCGACGTAACGACATCAGTCGTGACTTAAATGATATCCTGCAGTCGCGTCAGCGTGTGTGCACACGGCGTTATCGTCGTCATTACGGCCATTATCGTGGGAACCACCGCCATCCCTGCCTCTTTGCTGTGTTCTCGCGTGTTGGCTCGTCATCAGGCTTCATTTCGACGACGAAAATCGCGTTATACCGTGCGCTTTATTAGCCAATCGCCGCATAATCTGCGTCTAGACGGGGCCTAATCTTCGAAAATCGATGCCGTGCTCTTTTATCGGCGAAAGATTTCACGTAACTACGAACGGACGCGTAATTATTCGACCATTGTACGCGATCGAGCGTGAAGCGAAAGAACGATCTTTTCCCGTAAAGTCCTACTTCTTTAAGTTAAGGTACGGAGGTTACGGACGAGTCAGCATCGCTTCTTTTTCTGGAACTGTGTCGCCATTCTAACAAATCGTTTTAAAGGTCCGTTCTTTTTATCGTGGATCAGAAATTCTTAGTAGTAATCTTACTCCCTGATAAATGTAAGCACATCTTTAGTCCATTCTAGTTATATTCTCAAATCTTCCATTTCTTAAAAGTACAAACTTCAACGCCATCATAAAACACCTGTCTGTCGAGGAAAATCATTCGACTGTCGACGGATTTCGTATTTAACACGTTCAGTAACGTTCAGAAACGAGACGCGATTCGCAAAGGGTGGATCAAGAATGCGTCGTCGATGCTGCCAGACGCGTATCGTTCCTCCGTAACAGAGCGCCATTGTGAGCCCTCGGTTCACGGTGTCTCGACGTTAATCACGTCGCGAAGATGTCTTCTTTTCACGCGACACTCTGGAACCCATCGTATGCGTGGCTGACACGAGAGTGGCCGTCGGTATTGTTCCAGCGGTTTCATTCGACGCTGTTTACCGAACTTGCCCTCGCGCTACGTGTTCGCGAAAGGAACGTCTGAAGAAGGGACTCCTGAGGGTCGAATGGGGTCGAGATATTGAAACGAGACGTTGTCCTTTTCGTTCCTCGTCGCCCTAACGAGGGAACAGTTCCGAATGTCTCGCGGTCTTTTGTCGGTGATATAATTGTAGGGACACCGACCTCGACTGAGGTTCACAGTACCTTTTACATTTACTTTTTCAGTAGTTTCTGGGTACCAAAATAATCAGGTTTTATAATAAGTTCTTCTCACGTTTTGTTCTTTGATTTTGTTGAACAGCTATAGCTTATAATCTTCATTATTGAGTTCAAAGGGTGGTATAATATTTACAAACGATTTGACAATTTCATGTAATGCGACGCAGTGAATCCTCTACTCGATCAGTTTAGCGAAAGATTTGAAAATATTTTTGGAGGCCGAGCAGGGTTGCAGACTGTAAATTTTCAACGAAGCCTGAAAAGCAACCGGCGAACAAAAGCGGTCGACTTTCCACGTCGCGAGGTCACAGATAAATTTCCGGCCTCAGCCAGGGTATTAACGCGTCGGGTTAGCCAAGGGTTGTCAGTCGTCGCCGACGTTGCCACCCGCTTAGGCTTTCCAGCGCGTACCGGAAGTTTCGGTATACACGAGGCGCTCACGAGACGGGAAGCTCACAGAAGCTTTCGCGGTTTGCCTGCTGACTCTGCCGCACGTCTTATCCGCGCGGCAATCCAAACTTTGCTAAGTCAATAGAGTCGGTCCTCGCCGGGATGAGAGGCTTCCTCGTCCTGCTCTTCGATTAGTTTCGTTCCAGAGTCCCGTTGCTCTCTGAGCTCCAACTTTCGAGTCGTCACGGCCGGATGGTTTGTCTTTTCTTTGACTTCCGTCCTCTCTTTTCGGCTTCTTTCGTCTACTCGTTTTTCCGCCCGATTCTCGGCGAAATAAAAGACCACCGGCTCCCTCGGCGACGCTACGGGACCACGATGTTATTGGTTCGTCCAACGCACGCGATACTTCTGTTTCGTTGGACGTTCTGGCAATTTCGAGAAATGCTTTCCGAGGAACGGAATAGTTTTCGCAGGTACGTGATGCTCGAATTTGGATTGTACTAGCTCTCAAATTTTTTCGAAAGTTTCATAAGAGGAGTCTGTTAATATATCTCTGAGTCTGAAGATCCTGATCATACGGTAATTAATGCTTGGACCTTACTAGGACCCTGTAACCTCCACGTCTTCATGAATCATATTGGGTCTGAAGATTTCGCAGTAGCAAATGTAGCTAACATACGAACTTTCACGAACTTTACTGTGTGCAAGGGTTCTGATGTGAAGGTAATTAATAAATGAAAGACGAAAGCTTGGAAGAATCGACGTCCATTTAGAATGAGGATAATCGAAAAGGAATGAATGGTGTCCGAAAGAAGTCAAACGGAAAGGAACTTAACAATTCATTAGAACGACTGATCAAACCTCGGAAAGTTAAACCGAGAAATGACCAGAGAATTCCGGATACGATCTCCGTTGGTCCTTGCAGCGAAACAGGAGGTCTCCTCGGGGAATTCAATTAACCAATAAACGCTCGCAGTTACGATTGAAACGCGCCAATAAAAATTTCACCGTTCAGTGGCTTAATCAGTCCTAAGGGATCGCGATGGGGGGTCAGCGGGGGTTGAAAAAGGGGGTCGTAATTCCCGGACAGCAAATATTAACGAAGGTAAATGAATCGAAAGGAAACTGAAGGAGGTCTTCGACCCGGAGGAAAAAGGGAATCGGCCGGGTTCGATCAATCGAATTATTCTCGTTGGAAAAAGACGTAATTATATAAGAGCCGGCGAGTGGTCCGAGACTAAATCGCCAGAGACAAAGGAGCCACCTTTTCCGACGGTTTCTTTTCTTCTTCACGGTCGATGATTAAAGGCGTGTGCCTGACAGCGAGATGCGCGGAGAATAAAGGAATGACGCGGTCTCGTGTCTACAGAGATGATAAGGAACAGGGATAAAGGTGCAAGGCAACCCTCGCAAGTATTTGCTTCATGTTAACAGGTTAAAACGTTCCTGTACAAAATGACACATTGTAATTGCTATTCGTAACTAACAACAATCGTAGACATCCGTTACACTCTTTCATAAAATAACATCGTATAATTATCCTCCGTTATCGTCACTGACATTTCTACTTATCGAATTCCAATTCGAAAACTGCTCTTTTATGGCGCGAATACAAGTTTTTAAACCCGTAATTCTTCCAGTAATCTTTTTCTCGATATAAGAAGAAATAAAGTGAACAAGATGCATCGGCTCGTTAGTTTCTGTAGGAAAAAATCGAGAGAATAGAGCAAGATAAAGCAGAAACAAGTATCGGTTTGTTTTGCAAGATTTATCGTGTTACAAAGAGCGAGTCGAGCGAGATAAACGTTCTCGAGTTGTTCGTTTCTTATTCTTTTTACGACTTCCTTTTTTCTTCAACGTTTCTCGCTCATTAACAGTCTCTGGCCGGTTTAACGACCTCTCCTCGCATCCCCTAGCAGCGAGGCTCTCGTAACCACGATGTTTGTCTTCCGCCTCGGCCACTGTCCCCGCAACCGAATTCTTAGGGTTCCTTTCGTACTCGGACTCCGGCTAGGGGAGAAACCGTCGCGCATAGTTTGAGCCGCCATAATTGGAGAATAATGCGGTAATTAAACTTCCGGCCTTGGGTTGCTCATCCCTTCATCAATCTCGCGTTCTTGTCGCTTTTCGACGACTGACCCACCTTGCATTGCGACGTGAACTTCCTAATCTCGGAGGAGGACTCCATTTAAATATGGAAACTTTGCACTGGTATTTTATTTAAGTAAATCCAGCGTTCAGAGAAAAATTTACAATATTTCGAAAAGCAAATCTTTCCCCAAGTTGCGTGGACTCTGTTCCGGTAGCAATGCAGTTTCCATCACCGCCAATTGTCGAGGACTTTTGTTCGCTGGCACAATGAGTGAACGGCATTCGCGATAGCACAGTTTTTTGTTTATCACCGTCGAATCAGTTCATCGAGCGATCCGCGGCAGAGGGAAAAATAAAACGGACTCGTTAGTACGTCAAATCGTTTTTGCGACGGCCCCGGTTAGCCGCCTGGAGCGCGGTCCGAGTTTAATCATATATAATTAAGCGACGTTTCGCGTTCTTTCACGCAACAGGCTGTACGTGCGTGCGCGAGAACGTGCAATCTCATTGCGATGCCAAAAATGGCTCGTATTTGGTGTACAGGGCAAATGGCAATCAGTAACGTCGGCGAATCAGTGGCTCGATTGAAAAGCGCTCGACGTTTTAACCGTTAATTCGTCCAATTCGAGCGGGGTCAGCGTCGATATCTCTATCATTACGTAGCATCGATAAAAAATTACGTTTAATGGCCGACCATCGTGTTCGATTGACATCATTTGCCTCGATTCCGTTAATAGAGGATCACGCGTCGATGAATTCGATCGGGTTCGAGTGCACTCGGCTTCGTTTCGACAACGAGCCTTTCGTTTTTCTCATTCTCTCGTTCGCTTTGTCTCTCTGTTCAGGCCTGAATAAAAGAAAACAAACGCGAAAATTGCTTTCCACCGGTTAAAGTGTCCGCGTGCTCTCCACCATCGACCTGTGGTAAAGTGTTTAACGCGTCCACTGCCACCAGGGTTACGAACATGTAACGGGAATCATTTCGATTTCACGGTAATTCTGAAACCTACAGTTAGTAAAATGTACCCTGGTAAAATACACGCTTTTGTCTTAAATCTCTTCGAAAGAAATTTTTATTAAAATCGTAGCAAAAATGGCAGATGGTACTGTAGAATAATATTTAGTGTTTGTAAAGATTAATGAACTTTATTAACAGAAAAAATAGTTATAATGAATTAAAACACAACACAAATGGAATCTCTTGAAATCTAGTACGTCTTTCACTTCGCTCCTCAAAAACATTCAATTACACCCAAAAGACAATCTTATAGCAATCTTCATTACGTGCAAACTTCAATCATACCATACACAAGCTTCATTCATAATATGCATCCATATAGATCATACAATTACAAAGTACACACACACATAACACAGTACTGACATCATAACCTCAATCTATGTTCCTTTAATTTTGTATAATAATATTATAGCACATTCCTGTTCAACCAAAATGATTTCTCACCGTAAATTGTCTACGCAATTGTTTCATAACGAGGTTTCATCATGGAGTTAATAGTAACTAAAATAAAAAAATCGAAACAGCGGTTGAAAGAGTGGTCGGAATTTATATCCGAGAGGGTGGAACGAGAACAATCGGTGACAAAAGAGTCAACAACATTCTCATCAGTGAAATCGTATCAGCGATTCGCTTCGGTGGAAGCACGTCGCGTGCCACGGTCCGCGAAGAACCGAAAAATACATCCGTTGTCGCATGAAAACGGACAAAAAAACAGGGTCGAAAAACGATGCGGAGGGGATCGTTCGGTTTACGAACCGGCATCGCGAACCTTTGCAGAATCGTCAGCCGGCGTGAAAAACGCGCCACCGTCGTATTAGCCGAGCTGCGTCTGCTGCAATGGAACTGGCATTTGCGACAAATTCGAATTCCAAACGGTCCCGCTATTGTCTGCCGGAATGGAAGCGACCGGCTAGGGTCACTCTGAACGTCACTTCCGATAGCGCGATCATTGTGCTTCCGCTTTTCACGGACATTCTTGTATTGCAAACGTTTGCCAAGCTTTACAGATAGAATGCTTCTAATCAATGCTTTTGTTTCAAGTATTTAAATTGTTTACCGGAAACTTTTTTGCGCGTCTGGCAAACGGAACGCGGCTCAAAGAACGATCAAATTCACCGTTACCTTTGCTCGGCCGAAGGACGGGAAAGAAGTAAAGTGATTTTAAATGCAACTTCATGACTTCGTTAAAGAAAGAACGTTTCGAGCATGAAACGTTTCTCGCAGCTTTTATACGAATTATTTTTTCATGTTCTCGGAACAGAAAATTCACTGAAAGAGAAACGTCTGAGTTTTACGACGTTCTCATGGTTACCGAGAGTAATTTAACCGCGTTTCCAAGAAAACAGGTCCGCAAGAAAAGCGGAACGAATCGTACGAACCAGATTCAAGATCTCCGACTACCCTCTTTTGATTTTCCATAATCGTATCGGTCATAGATCTATTCGGAATTGGAATAGTTCCATGTTCCCTTAAGAGGGAGCGATTTTTCCATAGACATTATCGACAAATCGACTTGGCCGATTTGACGACGGAAGCAGAACGGCCGTAAAGCTCATGTCGTGTCGCGAATGAAAGCAAACCTAGCCGTGATGTAAATCTATGCATAGCTTTTGTTCCTCCCCGAAGTACGACTTCGAAACTCCTCTTCTCGGCTGTTCTTCGACCATGGGGAAAAAGGTGCGAAGGGAATAGGAACAGCGATTCGTGCGAAGAAACCTTGCCACTTCGATCATCCTTCGACAGTTTCTGAATGTTGATTCAGGAACCGTATCCTTTGTTATCGTTGCGAATTCAATCTACTGTTCGCTCGATTCGATGTTTGAACGACTCGGTTCTTCCTGCTCGTATGTTTCCCGACGATAATATGGTGTCTTTTACGTTAGGTCAGGTCGAAACGAAAACAAAAAAAAAAAAAAAAAAATATACAGGTCGAATTGAGTAACCTCCTCCTTTTTCGAAGTCGGTTAAAAACTAAACCACAATTTTTGCATCGAACTCTTTCAGAAAAGGAAGGGTTTTATAATTTGAGCAAGTAAACGATTATATTAGAGAATGAAAGTCGCAGCCCGATGAAACGTGGGAACAATTAAGAAAGCTTCTTTGAACCAACGAAAGACGGCAATCTGGAGGATTAGTTTTCATGATATTTCGCGCAATAATTACGTGGACTCGGGTAGAATTGAAGCGTGCCGCCAAAAGACAAGAGAAAAATAGAAGAAGGAGAGGACGTCTTTGGCGCCGAGGCATCGGTGTTTGCTAGTCTCGCGGTGAAAGCGAAGCGTCATCCGGAAAGCCTTTCCCCTGGGTATTTTTCTTCGGCGCCGAAGCCGTTTGCAGAACATGCTCCGTTAAGGAGAAGGAAGAAGGAACAGAAAGGGAACAGAGGCTCAGAAGCGAGCGGGTAAGGGATAGGAATAAAGAGAGAACGAGGCAGGGAAATAATTTATTCGAGAGCGAGAGTTCGCCTTCGACTTGGCGTTGTCGTAGCCGATCTTAAATGAAAATGATTTCCCCGGGGAAGAAAAACCAGGGAAGGGCTGTGTAACGACGCCACGAGCGGGAAACGAGGAAAAGGGAGAGGAAGCACCGTCTTAGGCCAACTCCTTCGAGTACGAAAAGACAAGCAGCATCCACTTCTCTCCGCTTCGGTCCTCCTCGAAAATACCGGCGGAATATAAATTCCAACGAATTAATGTGTTTCTGTTGCTCGTGGTCTGCCGCGAAACGGTCCGGGACTCTTCTTTAGACCGTCGAAAGGGATTACGAGCTTTCCAACTGCTTTCCAATTCGTTTTCTTCGAGCGGTCCGTGTTTACGTGCATGCATTTCCCTCGGAAACCGGTTAACGATTCCGCTAGCGATTCGCTGCTTACGATTTAAATATCGATATCGAATTTCAAATTTTCTCTAATTTCCTATTTTGCAATTGGGAACTTTGTGTATAAATATTAAGAATGTCTGTGTATGTAGTATGTAATTGATGAGCGACATAGGTGCATGATATGAATGAAGTTTGCTAAAAGATTGTCTTTTTGGTGTGGTGGTATGAGATTTGTAATTCCTATAATATTGGGATTCTATTTGTGTTGCATTGAGTTAAATACATTTAATGATATTTTGCAAAATAAACTGCATTAATCTTTCCATCTATTAAATATTATTCTACAGGAATGATCAAGACCAAAAACAGTCGCCTAAAAATTAAGAACATATGTATAAAAGTATTATATGTATAAATGTTAGTGAAATTGCGAAATGTTATAGAGTACGTGTCGTTTAATCATTACGATAGGGTGACTTGTTGACGCGCGAGATTCATTTGGTTCGTCGCGATATCAGAATGCGTCGGGTGGACGAGAGGTGTTCACGGACCGAGGGACGAAAGTTTGGGGACTCGAGGAGTTTCGCAGCGGCACTCGAGAAGCAGAGAGAACGTCCTCGAGCGAGCCAGCGGCGCGAAAATTCAGGCTGATTCGTCTCTGCCAGAAGGAGGCAGGCTCTGCGGAGCAAGAGGGCAAATGACGAGGGTGGCGGAAGGACGAGCAGCGAGAACTCGTTGCAGGAGGATGAGGAGCTGCCTCCTCTCTCTCTCGGGGCCTATTTGTAAATCAGTTCCCGGTTGCTGGATCCTGATAAACGTCCTCGTTACGCGAAAACGTGCCGGCGACGCGATTATTTAACATCGTGCGACGCCTGCAAGCAACCAACCGACCAACCACCCCCCGAAACATTTGTCTCCCGGTGGCCTTTCGCGCCCCTGCTCCGTAAACCCTAGCGCCAGGGATGCGCTCTGGATCCGTCGCATCGCGTCGTGTCGTTTGCACTGTACCTTGTCCTATTTAAATTGCAAATATTCGAGCCACGAGATCTCGATCGATGCGCGAGACAAGCGTTTGTACGGGAGGCTCGTGTTTAGCACCGTTTCGAGAGAAAATGACGAACAAGTTGATTTACTTCCCTGAAAGAAGCAACACCGACGAGTGTTTCTTAAAATTTCGACGTTGAAATTTTGCCGATTCAAAGGATCGGAGAACCGCTCGGGAGGATCGATACGCGTTGCAAAAGTTTGAACCGCGAAACGATCGATAAGAGTAGAGTCAACAGTGTGCTGGTCGCAGCTCGCAAACTTTCCATTTGTCGGTAGAGCATAAAACAACCGGCGAGATTCCGTGGTAATGCCCGCGTAATCCGTTTCGATCGTCGCGCGCTCCTTTTAATGGGAAAACTTTCCTCCCCGCTCGGTCTCCGCCGGAAGATAACGCGTTCATAATTGAAATCTCGGACGGCTGCTGGTTTTTCCGGGCGGAGAAACGGAAGGGGTAGCGCAGGGAGGGGGCCGCTTTTAATTTTTAAGCCGGTTCATACCGGTTTTACATTCTTTTAAGTGTCGCAGCTACCAGACGCGCTTTTCCCGTTGGAAATTACGCGAAAACCGTAGCCAGATACTCGCTAAGTCGTTAAGCGAACTTTTTCCACTTGCTCGGTTACGAGTGTTGGTAAGAACCGCGGGGAAAATCTGGAGCAACGAGAACGGAGGAAGGAAAACGTCGGATAACTGGTCTATGATTTTGCGCGGGTGCGTCGATAACCTGACGGATTTAAGCTGTACTCATATTTGCCTGTCAAAGCTGAGAGACGCGGACGCTAAAAGTGCACCGGTTCCGGAATAGCGAGATCGATCGAAAGAGGGTGGAAAGGGAACACCAACATTGTCGTCATCGCGGGCCTCGTAATGGAGTGCTGTTGACGCGACGTTGACGACGACAGTGAAGGATCGAGGAGAAATTTTCCTCCGTCCAAGTCCGAACGACGTTCCTGTCGATCAAGCAATTAGGCCCCACGACTTCTCTCTGCTCTACCTTTCTCTCTTCTCTTGCACCGAAAGAGAAGCTTTCATCGGGGCAAAATGCTTTTCGAACGATCGATGAAACTTTTATCGCTGTTCACTGTTCGATGCTTAACGAAATTCGTGGCCACGCTCGGATATTATCGGGGAAATATTCTGAAATTCTTTGAGCCAGAATGAGACTTCGTATCAAGTGTCGATAATTTACCCTATTTTTTATTCTTTAACCGATCGGGACTCGAATGGAGCGTGTAAATCGTTGGAACGATGATCGAATCGCGTTCGAAAATAGCCCTTCCGGCGGAACATGCGATTGACAGCGGCTCGACGAGCGCGTTCAAGGATCGAGAATGGGCGTGACGCAGTTTTTACGCCGGGACATTAGTGACTTTGGCATTGTGACGGGTAAGGTCACTCGATTCCGGTCAAGAGTCCCCGGTACACACTCCCAAAAGGGTTTTCCAGGAAAATTCGACCCGTTGACTATCGAATGATAAACGACAGAACTTCATCCTGCCCCCTTTTTTCCCTCGCTCCTCCGTCGATTCGACGTTGCAGTCAGATTCCGCTGATTAATGTCCGTCTAAGCTTTGCGCGGAGCCGCGGTGAAAAACTTCGCTGCACGAAATTTCTAAGCAGTTCTTTGATTAATATCTTTTTCGAGGCCGTTCATCCGTTCCGGGGCGCCTTTCTTTCTCGCGGAACCGAGAAGACGATAAATTGCCTTCTGTCCGCTCGAAGCCGATACCCAAAGCTGCTCGTCTCGGCTCGCCGTTGAAACGAAACCAGCCATTTCCACGGAATATTCCTTTGGAAAATGGAAAAATAGAAATTCGAGTCTCGAATTCCCGACTGAATCTCCGGCTCCGTTCCGCGCGGATTGTAACGTTTCCGGCATTTAAGCTCGGGATAATCGTTCTCGAAAGGGGACGACGAGAGGCAAAAGAGATTCACGGGCTCACGTTGGTAGCCTGCAATTATTTGGTTCATTTAATTCGCGCTATGTCGTCTCGCTAATGCTTCTCTTACTGAGCCTGCTGGAAGGTGTGCTCTTCGACTATTTGCACCCTGGTTTTTTACAAATTTGGAAGTTGAGAAAATTTGAGAATTCGGTGGATATCGAAGATGACATATGCCCTCGTGTTCTAACTCGTCATCCATGCAGGGTAGGTAAATTCGTCGATTGACGAGAGACTACCTGGTCCCAGAGAACACTCGATACCGTTCGAAAGCACGTAGGTAAGCATTTATCCCGGAATATCCTATTTATCTTGGCGCTGGAACACGCGCCGTCCCTTATTCTGGCAATTCGGTCACGTCCTACCAGTCCAGCATTTCGACGAAAACCTGCAATTTCGATTTCTTCCCCAAGATTTCCTGTCCTCTTCCTCGCGTCGTTTCGACGTTGCTCGATGCCGGTATCCCTCTTCGTCCCTCGTATCTTACGACGTTGTTCGCGAAAGCGGGTCTGGTTTACACAGGGATTCCGTAGAAAAACGTTTTGCACACCGAGCGAGAAAAACCCGGTCGGCGAATAAAAGTGTAAACTACCGGTTGAAAGACGCGAACTCGCGACAGGATGCATCGTGTGCACGCAAATCGATTTAACCCTTGACGAGACGCGTTGCTTTTCCACCCTTTCGACGTCGTACACTCATGAAAACAAACGGAGCCTGCAATCGTGCTCGTTTCACGCGTCGCTGAATTCGGAAAAGACGGGGGCTTGGTTGTCTTCTGGCGAATCTGGGGCTCCTCGAGGATGTTGTTTGGTCGTTCGCCGTGCAAATTCGTAAACGCCACTCGGAAACGATCGTCGAGACTATTCGGCGACGCTCCAGAACGTTGCCAATGTTTTTCGAGGTAGAAACTACGTTTCTGTTTTTCCGTTTCGAGACGCAGCTTCCTTGCGTCGCATGAAAATCGTGTTTTCAAAAGGCAATAATCCGCTGAAAGTGATTAGAGACCGCTCTCGGCAGACAACGAGAAATGAACTTTGTTGTACGAGTTTATTGTTTCCTCGACATTATTTTAGGAAGGCATTTTTACAATTGATGGTACGGAGAAACTTCTTGCAATTAAAGAAACGATGGAATAATGCTTTGGAGTATGAATGGAGAGAACATTGAAACGGTGGAAGGTTTAAATGGATATTACTTTGCATCGCGATATAAAACAATTTCATATTGCAATTTGTTTCTCGTTTTTCGTCGAATTTTAATTTAGCATAGCACGAACGAGCTTTAAAACGCTGCTCGCGGTAGGACTCGGTCGTCGCGCACGAGCACGGTTCGAAGGCAACCAATTATCGCGGTCAAATAGTCGCGTGAACGCATTAAATTATTGCTATCCCTTTTTCACCGCGTGCGCCAATTTGTCTAGAAAAAAAGGGAGCAGGAAAATTTGCGAAACGAACCGCGTCGCGTGCACGTCGAACACCATGTAGAACGCGTGAAACCTCGTTTCAGGAGCGGATCCGAAATACGCCAAATGCAATTTCGAGTTTTACGCTCGCGTTCTTTTTTTATTTTTCCCGTGCATCATTGTTCGTTGAGCTCGTCCGACGGCAGAATTGTAAAAACAATGAAGTCCCGTTACACCCCCCATGCAAATACGTTCCTGTTCTACGGAGCGAACGTTTTCAAATTTTACGACCAGCGCGATTAACTAAACGCCGAGAAATTTCGTGTTCGGAACGTAACGTTGTATCGGTGGTTTCTCGTTCTACCTCGAAACTTTGCTCGACCGAGGAAATTTCACTTAATAACAGCTTCCAATCCAGATGGAGAATCGAGCGTATTACTAATGGTTGCCTTGGTTTTGCCAAAAGTTATACTTAATGAGTTCCGCTGTAATATTGCGCCACCCAACAATACGTTTCCGAAATGTAATTTCACGTATAAATTTACCACGACGCCCGTTACCTTCCCTACGTCCGAGCATCTTAATTACCACCTTCTTTCTCGTATAATTCATCCTCCCCGTTAACGGCCGAGAAACGTTTCAATTGCTTCGCCGGTACAATCTGGCTGCAACGCTGAATCGTTTCTCTTGTCTTAATTACGGATGTACCAGAGATTACGTTCCTCAGAAAAGTTTCCTCCACTCCCAATTTCTTTATATCTCCAAATCGGCTGTTTAATTCGCTCTCTTCGACCCGTCCGTGTACTTTTAAAGAAACGACGTTGTACGTTACGCGCGAGAAGACACAGTTTGGCAGAGTGAAGCGCAGTTAAATTATCGTTTATGATATCAACGCCGGCATTATCACCCGCTGCGTTTCTCGCGCTTCGTCGCTCAGATCGAAAACCGATAACGGGCCTGGATGTAGAGAGGTAAGAAGGTAATTGAGCGCCGCGACGGCTGGGCGTCGCATTCTGGATTAAAGCTCCTCCTTCGCCGTCTTGCCGATCTCTTCGCGCGATTTTGCGTCACCCAACGTTCAATGCATTCGATGCCTGCAGCGTTTCGATATTATAAAACCATTAACATCGACGGATAACGAGCCTCGCTCGCTTCCTTGGATATTATCATCCATGCTGCTGCCGCGTACACCGGTAACGACGGTATTAGATTGGCAAGAAGCGAACTATCGACGTTTACAATGCATTTTCAGAGACTCCAGAATCCGTGTTTTTAAATACTTCAATATCGTGCCTTGTAAAATCTTATTTTTAGTAAGTAGGCATTTATTGGAACTTTATTAATTGTATGACCCGGTAATGTTTATAATTATCTCTTAAAATATTAAACAGAGTGAATGAGGGTTGCAAGTGATGAATGTTCGTTGAAAAACGCATGAATGCCATAAAAGTTCATTTAAAATTAAAGTACTAAACCGGTCAAATGACCGTTCTATAAGATGCTTATTATAAATGACACAGTTTGTTGAATTGATTCTTCTGATATCTACATTAATCTTCATGAAGATGAAGAATTAATGTGTGTACTAATTTATGTTTTGTCATTTGTTTATTTATTTTTTAACTTCATTTTTCATCTCAAGTTAAGTACACATACGTCGGTAGGTTTAGTGTTAATTTATAACCAGTCTAATGTTATTCACGAACTGTTAAAAACTTGCATATAATTTCTTGAAAGATTAATTAAATACTCAAATATTGTTTCGTCAATAAAATGTTTTAATTAGTCAAAAGTACTACAAGTGCATCCTGTATATCGATGTTTCATTCTTAAACATTTTTCCGTGAATGTAATTACGAGATCCAAACTCTGAAAATATACCAGCGTTTCTTTTATAGATTTCGTAACATATGTGAGAATATTCTATGATTATAATCCGAAAATATTCGATCCGATTGAAATTCATGGTGCAAAAAAGGGGAGAACTCTTGATTCTGCTGGATTATTTCTGAAGTTCCAATCGTGTGACTTTCGTGGAATATTTTCTGACGAGCAGATTTCGGATCGATAGCGCAATCAGAGTCGCAGAAATTGGTATCGGCATTGGCACGAGTGGCAGCGTGCCTGCCGGTAGGTTTGCACTCGGAGTGCATGATGACGTCATAAGTAAACCGGTGCGAAGCGCGTGCGCGATGTACACAGTAATTATGTGTTAACTACCCGTTAAGCAGCACTTCGTTCTAATGACGTCATGTACGTCCTGCTAACGACGGAGCGATAATGCGTGGCCTGTGTGCAATGCTCGAAAAGCCGAACATCGCAAATCTCGGCTCGTATCGACGATTTCAGATTTGTCTCTTGGAAATATTTTCCCGTGGAATTCTTTTCGAAAGAAAAGAGTTTTTTACATTTTCGTCTCTCTTATTTTTCTTTGCGAGGTGAAATTTTGTACATCGGTTAGAATCGAACACGGTTACACGAATGTGGACAGTTAATTAACGTCGTTAATTGGGAACTCGTGTGTCCCTTTGCCATTAAATTCTTGGATATTTGTGTCCGCGTTGCTTTCTACCTTTAAACCAGATATTCGGTGAAACGTCGCTCTGACCTGTTTTACTTTTCACCTTTACACATTCGTTTCTATTTCATACTGGCACATTATGGTTTTCCTTTTCCATGTTCCCTGTCGCACACATCCTCGTATTATCTCGGGCGAAGCTACTTAAATCAGCGCGTGACTTGTAAGTAAAAACACCGGTCTCTCTTCGGGTCTCTCTGCTGTTTCATCGAAACAGAAATCACACTCGACAAATTTGATTCTCTCTACGACCTTGTACACACTTTTGCTCCGAAGGCGAGATAAAGTTTCGGAGGATCGAGGATCGTAATCGTAGGCTATAACGGGAGGACGTGAATAGGGAGAACTCGCATTTCCCGGCAACCCCTGACCACGCAGCCACCCCCTGAGCTTTCGCTGGCATCCGAACGGCAGAGCTGTACGGCGTTAATTGATCAAATTACAGGGCCGCGAGCCGGCATCGAAATTGCAGGGCTGTCAGGCCGGTTTTCGGATCGGTCGAGCAACGAAAGGGGGGCTCTAGGGGTAAGCTCACCCTCGCCAGCAAGATCTTCCAGTCTCACCCTCGAACGACCCTGCTCGCATCTCCGGAACGGAGGGTGGAGGGCCACTTCAAACCGATCGGGATGATGTTCCGCGGACCCGCTCGATCGGTCAAGTGTTCATTGCCGGTTCATTCCCGCGAATTCCGCTTTTAATTAATGACTATCCATCGACAACCCCCTTGACTCGATGATTGGTCTACGGTATCGCTGATCGTCGTCAAATTGTGCTTATTTCCTCTGCCGACCTTCGCGCCGTGCTATCGTCTTTATTAACGTTGTTAGAGAAAGAGCCTCGGTATTGAAAAGTCCGTTCGAAATTTAATAAACAATTGGTCGGTTTAGGAGTTTGAGTAACGAGCTTAAAATTACAGACTGTCAGACACCGAACACGGACGGTTATGCAAACGTTGTCGAGACAAGACAGCCGTGTCTGGAGGCCCGATGAAAATGAGAGGTCGGCTCGGGCTAAGCTCGTAATTCACGGAATTATTAGCGGTATCGTATCGGTTGACGTGCCTCCAGGCGTGCACGATGCGAATCCTTCGGCATATCGGTCAACACCGATGAAAATTTCGCCCGCAGCGCAATGGGATCCCGTTGAAATATGATCGGGCGCGTTCACCACGAGCGCAGCGTTTCATTTTTCTCATAACATTAGAAAACCGGTACGTTTATCAAACGAATCATTAGCGAAAAAAATACAACCCTTGTATTAGCTCCGAATTAGTAAAGGTTAAAGAATCTGAGAATAGAAAGGAATAATGTAAACTGTTCTTTGAGGTGGTAAATGTTAACCCCTTGCAGTATAACTTATTTGTCAGGTGCGTCAGTTAGAAATGACTAATTACAATAGACAAAAAAATTTGAATTGTTATGTCAATATGTTATAATGCGATCGTTGATTATACAAATTATAATTGGACTTGTACTCTAAATTGAAGTGTATTAAAAATGTCAGTAAAACTAATCACGGACGAAGTACTAGTGCGTCACGAGTCAGACTCGTCAAAATAAACAACTAAATCGATTAAACAGTTGATTAACATAACCCAGAAGCACGGAATCGTTTAACCAAAACGGATCGAGTTACGGTCCTCTCCGACCTCGAGGATGAATCTTTCCCCCAGAGTTCTCGGTCCAGGCGACCGCTATCTAAATTAAAAATACACGAAACCCAAGGACTTGCGAGGAACTATCCTTCTCCGGAGTAGAGTGTCTTAATTACCAGCCGGTCGTTGGTCGGAAGAGGACGGAAAAATTACGTGGTCGGGAAAGAAAGGAGCCTTTTCTAGTTTCTCGCCGGGCTGAAGCTTTGAAAAAGCCAGTGAATTCTGCGAGGAGACCCTTGCCGCTGCTCCGGTACTCTGCGGGAAAAGCTGCTGCTCCTGCCTATGGTACCGGTAGGGTGGGAGAGGTTGAGGGTAACGGGAGGTGTTAATTAACTACTCGTCTCGCTCCCGTCAGAGACATTCGAGCACGGACTCGACTTAACTTCGCCTCTCCACAGTCGTTCCCTTCGTCGGATCGTTGAAGCAGTCGGCAGATAACGCGTCCATGATGCACCGTTGAAGAGGACAACGGTGTTTTTAAGGGTAAGCACCTGGGTCTACCAGGATGACCTCGTTCAACGCTTTCGTGTTGGTGCGAGCCCTGGTACCGGCATAAGGTCGCTTTTGCTAATCTCGACTCGACGAAAGAAATTTCTGGGAAATACCGGACGAGGATTCGAGCTAAAAGTGTCTGCAAAACGAGCTACCCTCGCGAAACTGGAGGCCTTTTAGCGTTATAGTTCGAATTAGGATTTAATTTTTCCGCTTTCGCGTTGGAAATTCGAAACGTTTTAATTAGAAAGCTCGACAATTCAGAGTTTCTCTGCTTCTGAATTAGTAAACGTACCGAATTCCCGAATCTTGAAATTTCAAAGCTGTAACCCGTCGCAACGGGAATTAGAGTTTAGTTTCTGGTATTGACGTTGCGAATCGAAAACGTTGATTTCGAAAATTGACAAGGTTTGCACTATCGATCAAGCGGTCTGCGGCTTTTGAAATTTTAATTCGAACCAGGAGGGCCGGGGTGGGGGACGCGGGGAGAAAGGTTGGCGAAACAATCACAGGGGAATCGACAGGTAATAGCAGAGGAACTACCGAATCGGCGCAACGAATTGTCGCGTCTCTCGTATTTCATCCCCCACGGTTAAATCGATCGTGCACCTACGAGCTCGCCGAATAATTCCTGTCGCAAGCAGAATAGGTAAACCTGGAATTTATTACACGTCCGTTGCACTCGACTCGCGAGAACTCGGGAATCGGTATCAGACACTCTCAGACTCGCACCAATTATCCGTGAGTTGAATAGGAAAATGAATATATATTTTGTCGGTCGACCCTTGTCAAAAATCCAGTTTTGTTCCCTGCCTTCAAATGCCTTTATTCCCACGTTACCTGCAACGTGCCCGCGAAATTGGGTTACTCGATTCCATGAAGCTTTACTGAAAGCTGCTGTCGTTTGGAAAATTGAACGTTTCCAATGGCCAATAACTCCAATGGCTAATAAACGATAATCTTGAAAGTCATCCCCCTCGAAAGTGAAAACTACTTTGTTATTTTTAAATCTCTATTATAATTATATACTTTGTATGTTTCTTTATTGTTACAGAGAGTAATTTCTTAATACCGCTCTCCAAATTGATTAAGTATTCAGATCTTGCTTCAAATATTTAGAATAGACAAAGTAGTATAACAAAACACAGTCGAGTTGCTTCGAGTTAAAAATTAAATAAGACAAGCTTCTGATGTATAATAGAATCCATTAGTTAGCATAAAAACTGGTGGTGCAAAGTATAATGGATTCAAAGTAGGAACCGCGTGATCGCTATCCAGAAGCAAACGTTTATCGAATCCGTTTGCGAGATCACGCAAACGACGTATCCGTGGTGAGACGGGTCCAACGGATCGCTAATCAGCAAGTGAAACAAAAGGATTTCCATGGCGCAGAAGTGGCACGTTTCCACGCGGATCTAAGATCTCGGAGAGAGAGGATTGCTGGACCACTCAGCTACGGAGCGGTTCGTTAGCAAAAGGAGACGAAACTGTAAGTCCTGGTGCAAATACCGTCGATTACGTGCTCTCCTCTACGCTCAACCCTCGTTGAATTCCTTCTCGAGTGCCTAGCGTCTATATCCTCAAAGATATCCCTTGTAAATTAGGCTAACGATATTGCACTTATACCATTTCCAATTATACTTTGCGATTCCACGTAAAACTTGTGGAATATCATACATGGTTCATTATAAGATACGTAATTTTTAATAAATTATGAACACAGAGTAGGTTATTCCTTATAGTTCTCTAAATGAAATTTTAATAAAAATTCGAATATCTATTTGAAGGTATGAAATTAAAATTCTGATATTGCAGCAATAAATTTTGTAAAGCTATAAAAATAACGTAGAAAGCGATACGCGTGCTTGAAGCAGGTTTCCGACTAACGAACCCATCGTCGATCATTTCACGAGCATAGAATTTTTTGCCGCGGAGGAGAGGGCGCATAGTAAGGCGGATAACGGCGGGCGATAACAGAAGGTACACAGGAAGGGGTGTCGTTAACGATCCAATACAAAGCCACGGGGCAAAGTGGATGTTACCAAGTCCCTTCCCAGCTAGCCGTCCAACGGCGCCCTTCGGTCCATTCGTGAAAAGGGGCGAGGTGGTGTGAGGCAGAAGGGAGTACGAAGGGAGGCACAGGTCCGCCACCCACAATTCCGCTTGCGGGCACTGTAATTTGCTGTATGCATGCATCCAGAGATGGATAGACACGACCGGGCAGCGGAGCAGGTCCGGGAGATCTATGGATTTATGCAAATGCAGGCAGTTAGAGTCCCGAGCAGCCTCCGCCGTTGAATAATGCGTTGATAAGATAGGAGCCCAGCGCTCATATGCCGTTACCTACCCTACCATCCGCCATTGATTTGTCACCCTTCCGTTCTCCGCCCCTCTTCTCTTCCTCACCGGCTCTGTGTTTCACCGAACTTCCTTCGGAGAGACTCGTTTGCGTCTTAACTCCTTGCCTTTGACAGAGTCGAACCGCCTGCTTCCTATCGTGTAATTCGTTGCATCCACTTTGCTGTAACGTAATGTTGTTATTTGCCCGAACGAAACTTCAATATCGTAAGATGAGTAACAGTTATTACAGCGAGGCGCGCTATAAAGGGCTAATCCTTGAGAGAACCACCGAGTAGCGAGATGTTAAACCGGTAGATAGTTTCAACTCCTTAATTGTAATTTTTAAGCTCCGAAATTGGAGGTCTTAAACGGGAACATAATTCTCTATTTTACGTATTAAATGAATCCCCCGGTCGAAACTAATCCAACTGTAATTTTCGAGATCCGCTAATGTCCGAAAGTGGAAATTGTACCGAGGAACAAATTCCGCTATTTTTATTGGCACGCTGAATCCACTGTTCGTTATTTTTTTTGATCCCCAGCGTTAACTTCGGGTTTGACAGACTTACAGAAGAGTTCAATTTATATCCAATTTCATCTCGTTCATAGCTGCGCGAATATACAAATTTCATCTCTAAATCTCTCGTAAACATTGTCATCGACACGCCACCCCCGAGGCTCGTCGTTGTTCGTCGACACAAAACGAGAATCGCGGTCGCGCGATTATGACGGCGCATCGTTTCAAAAGCTCTCCTACTCTTCATTTTTGTGTTTTTTTTTTACCGCTCCCACCCTTTCCGAAAACTGCGAACGCGGTACAAAGGCTCCTACAGCCGGCGAAGGATTAGAGCGGCATCGAACACTGCATTTCCATTACAAATCGGATTTCGCCGGGCGAAGGGGGCGGCCAGACTCAGATAGGGTCGAAAAACAATAACAACGATAAACAGTCGAACATCGCGCGATCCGCTTTTCCCTGCAGCCTCCATCGAGCTGTACGGCGATCGGTATCGCGTCACGGACGGCAAACATTGCTATGGGATTACGTTTTCGAGCCTCGCGAATCGAGTTACGCGCTCGCAGTTTCGTGCCCGAAGTTACGAAGCTTGTGCAACCTTGAATTTGACTTTTCGTGGATTGAAAAAAGGCTGACGCGCGTTGTGACATTCGCGATCGATCCGAATTTGCCTAACACAAAATATCGGTTTGCGGTATTGTTGCGCGTCGGGTCAAATATTAACTTTTACAATTGTTGTCGAAGGTTGTAAATTTTCGTTGACCCATGGCGTTTCCACAACTTGTTACGGAAGTGGAATTATATGTAGAATTTATAGAGTGGTTCAGAGTCCTCCACACTGGTGTGTTCAACTCAACGAAGGATGTAGATCATCATCCCACTATTTACATGTTTCAACAAAGGTAATCTAAGACTGATTATATTTCAACGACAGA
Organism: Megachile leachella; assembly: GCA_963576845.1. Lineage (NCBI taxonomy): Eukaryota > Metazoa > Arthropoda > Insecta > Hymenoptera > Megachilidae > Megachile > Megachile leachella. Next base: position 26,081,965 of record OY756247.1, on the reverse strand, counting down.
TACTTTAAGATTGATTATATTTCGATGGAAAGTATTCCAAGACAGACTCTATCTTAAAAGGAAGGTGCTCTAAGATTGACTAGTCGCCTCTAAGAAGCCAGAAAAGAAAACTACGTATGAAGTTCAAAACGCGAAGGCGTTACCAAACAGGACCAATCAGGACAAACTGTTATACGGAAAAAATACTGATTTGTGAAACGGTTCAGCGAATGGGGTTGTACGACTTTTAGCATTCATTCCAAAGTTGTAAATAGCTCTTGTTAATAAGGCGACCCAAACAGTAAAGTGATTTGGGTCCTTCAAAAGAACTAAATAATGGGATACATTGCAAGACTGGGCCAGATTGCCTTGGCCCGTCGAATACACAAGGATTCTCGTAAACATTACACACTGCAGGGGTGCACGGTTTAAGCCCATGGAAAATACTTCTTTAAAGAAAGCTATGTTGGCGTTATAAAAAATGTGCTTTTCTGGCCTGTTAGAAAGCTATTGTCAATAGTTAACGTCAAGTTGTGGAGACGTTCATGTGGTCTTAAATATCCGTTCAAAATTACAACAAAGCAATATTCTTGGGTTTGGCAGAACATTTATAAATATATTAATTGTACTCCGTGCAACTCGTAACAGGTATCGAACAACGAACGGACAGTAATTGAGACAAGCTGAGTATGCCTAATAAAACGAATCCGAATCGCGTAAAATTACGATGAAATCGCGGTAAGACTGGTTTATGCGACCGATATCACGGCCTGTCCGTTCCCTTTCGCGGCAATTAATAACGAGACTTGTCCACCGATCGGTATCGTTTTTATTTATGAATCGAACGGCCCTTTTTGCCAGGATATAATTTAATGAAGCAATTGCCGCGTTCGGTTTCGCAGTTCGTTCTCGTCCAGATTTAAATCGCGAAAGCGAATCACCATGGAAGCTACCGGGGTGCAAGAAACATCGTCGGAGATTCGAACACGCTCGATAAAGTTGTTTGCTCGAAACTTGCGGAATCGTTAATTCAAAATAACAGGGAACATCGCGTGGTCTGAAATTTTCTGCATAATTCAGTAACAACAAAGTCGGCGAAGTTGGCTGCACGGAATATTCGAACTCGCTCGAGCGACGATGCAGGTCTTTGTTTGGACGGGAGCATAGCGAAAAGGTTAAAGATACCTAAAATTCGTTTAATGGATGCTTTGCATTCAACCTGACTACCTGTTCTCTCGGTTACCAGAGATACGGTAAGTGACAGAATACAAACACGTTCGCGCGTGTATCTAGATAACGCCATTTTCAGAGGAAACCTCGCCATTTGGAAGGAAGACACGGTCAATGTTAGCACACGTCACATCCGCTGTCGCATCGTAGCCGGTTCCGCAGTATCGTGAACTGTCACGATGGCTCCGTCGGTTATAAACACTCGGTGTATAGCTGCATGCACACTTTCGAGCCGGAATATTCGGCCGAGGTAACAAGCGGCCGAATAAACATCGACCTTTCCTGTTTCCGTCCCTCCATCCAACCCTTCTCGGCGTCTTAATTTACGCGATTCAGCCGTGAAACTACGACATCGAGTACTTGTTGCACTCGCTTAAAGTAGACCATTCTCCGACGTTTGTCAGCTATCTCGTTTAACCACCCGGCGTAATAAGTGCACACGATACACGACAAGTATCCAAAAGATTCTCCCTTCTACGTTCGTGACTCCGTCAAACTCTCGCCTCGTCGCGCATCGAGTTCGCAGAGATAAAATGGCGCACACAATGCGTGGACCACACTTAAGCCTGAGTAGCGCTTGTGGCAGGGTAGGCGAAGAAGAGTGGCGCCGTCTAGTGTTTCAGCGGGACCGTTCGTCGGACGGGTAAAAGGGGGTTAGGCTAAGTGGCAAATAAAGGGTAGTGACGAGGTTCGAGTGGTGTCTCGTTTTTCTTGCCACTCCGCTACGCTCGTCAAGGTGAGGGGACCTCTGTATAGGTTTTCGGAAATGGAGGGTCCTCGCAAAAACGATACTTCCTACAGTTAAAGCGTTTTACGTAAGACGGAAACAGTGTTGCTCTTAACGAACACATTCGCCTAGAGATTTCGGCTCGTAATTCGAAATGTCGTGATTTCTCTCGCCGTCAAAAGTGCAATATTTCATTTATTTGACGAAATTGCATCAGATTTCAAAGGTTAAGTTTCGATACGGTACGAACTTTTCTACTTCTTTTTCGACTTGGCACGAAACGGAATGATGTCGTTTAACGAGAAGAATAAACTTTTGCAATCATTCTGTTCCATGCGTAACGATGCCAATGGTGTTTCGAGGTTTCTCCGGTATTTTCTGGGACGCAACAGCGAAGTCACGATTCACGATGGAAGCTTTTACGAGCTTAGCACGGAAAGGAGGAGGAACGAGAGAGAGCGAACGTTAAGACGACACCGTGGTCGCATCAACAGAAACGGCTTATTCTTTCGCTGCTGCGGCCATAAAGGACCCTCAGCAGGACGAAGTTAGCACGGTATAACGGTGCACATGGACGGACACGTAGCGCCGTCGTTTATTCCGCTTTACGCTTACATCGTGCCGCCAGGAGATGGCTTATGAACTCCGCGCTTTTTACCTTCCCTCCTTGAAACGACTGAAAATAATCGTGGCGGTATTCGGTGCTTGTGACCGTATTTTGAAATTGCAAGGTAGAAAATTTCACGACAAAAGCGTAAACATTTATGGTACATTCGTGCGCTCTCGATCGATCGACACTGGCTTAAATCCTATCGCTACTTCTAATCACAGCCTGTCACTTATCGAAGCTGCAAACCCTATCCGAAGAGTGTGACGCGTATTCCGCTTAGCGTTTACGCGCCGCGTTTAAAGCGTACCATCGCGGGTTGACTTACGACTTCGTTCCACGCTGCTGTCATAAAACGCGGAACACGACGTCGCTGATGATGCGATAAATTTTAAAGGACGATAGAGACGTTATAAAAAATTTTGTCGCCATACGCTTGCCAACGGCTGTGCCGCCATATTCTGGAAACAATCTAAGAATAAAGTGAAGTTTCTGGAGTTATCGACGTCGTTGCTTTCTGTTACGTTTCGAGCCACCTCGGCGGGATTTTTACGTCGAACGAGATCGACTCGACGGCGGCGTCTCGCTCCTTTTTTTTCGTAGATATCTCCGGCAATCGAAGCGCTATCGATCGGCCGGAAAGAGGAAGCGTAAGCGTTCGAGTAATAAACACGCGACTCGTCGGAACGTTTTCGCATCGGCGGGGTAAACAGAAAAAAAAAACGGCGGAAAGTCAAAGCGGCAGATAAAAAGGAAGTTTATTAGGTAAATGAAGGAAGGTGATGGGGGAAAACAGGGGAAACTTTAAAGCGAACAGACGCGTAAGACGCGCGGTACGCGAAGTTGCGATGCCGAGCGAACTAACTTCTAATTAAAGGCTGCCGCTCGATGGGAACTTCTCTATTTTACTTTCTTAAACGTTTACCGGGAATATTTTAATTCCGCGTCGGCGTAATTAGGCGTTTTACGTTCGCCATCCCGCCAGAAAGAGGGGAAAAAATGATCCGAAAGCTGCGCGAACGGACGTAACTTCGCGAAAGCTCGTTTAGCTGACGTTTAATGGCCACGGCGTGCAACAACGAGCAGGTAATTTATAAACAGCAGCTTGTTGCGAGTCCGTTATGAACTCTTGTAATAAACGTTTCGACTTGAACGCTTTTCGCCCCTTGTTCGCGGAGGAAACAAAGGAGACGAGAAAAATCGATCTCGTTCGTTGCGGACGGACCACTTGTCAGCACTATGTTCGGAGTAAACTTGATATTTCTTTCTCTCAAAGTGCATACAACGTTTTAGGACAAAAAGTATTTCAGATTTTACCGTTTTCGCCGAAGACGTTCAGTATTTGAAAAAAGTATCGCGTGATTATCGATTCAATTTAGGAGTACCGGAGGTGCCATTAAACGAGCCGAGATCGAAAAGAGAAACAGGAGGCATCGCGAAGAGGAAGAAATCCTCGCGTGGGGTGCAGAGATCGTCGGTGGAAAAGGCGCAATCAGCAACGTCGTCGAATCGAAGCCATCCTATCGTCGAGACAGAATTAACGTTCTTCCGCAGCAGGATAAGGTTTAACCTTCCGGCAGGAGAGAAAAGAACGACAAGGAGAAATAGCGGGAAACGTCGGAAAAAACGAGCAAGAAAGGTGAACAGTGGCAAAGAGGAGAGGAAACTGCGAGAGACTTCATCCCGTGCTGCTTTCCGCCGGTTTTCGAGTGCTTTACGACGTCTATCGGATAAGTACGTAGCTGGCTGGAGTTCTCTAGCTGCACTAAAAGTATATATCGTAAAGAGAGCACCTCTGCCAGGGGTTAGGTGTCCTCCGCCAGTTCAATCAACTGTACGCCAGGCAACAAACCACTGCCGTTAATTGGATCGGACCTCCAAGTCCTGGCTTTACGAGGCTCAATCGCGTAGAATTATCCGACCTGCATTTCTGGATCGGTCTTAACCACCTCTCACCCTTTTCTACACCTTTCTATCCCACTGTTCCATTCGTCGCTGACGTGGATTAGGAAACGCGGAACCCTAAATGATTAACTATCGTCGTCGGAAAAATGGGTGCACGGAGACGTAGACATTAGAAACATTACATCGAGTGTATTTCAGTGAAATAAGAATTAATATTTAATTGAGTGTGATCGAAGGGTAAGAGCAGAGTCGAAAACTATCAGCAATGTTGGAAGCGATGTATCCTAAAGAATTACCTGAATCCATCGAAAGTTCCATTGGAACGAGTCACGGTTCATTCGAAAGTTTCGGTGTTCAGCGACGGGATACAGGGACACGGTCGAAAGAACGACGGATACCGTAGACGCGACAACGATATTGAAAATATTTGGCTGAATTGGAAATCCATATCCAACCGGGAACAGAGAGAGGAGAGGTTTCGTCGGTATTTCGATATCGCGTACACGGGGGTTGATCTTTCTCTTTCTCCGTCTCTCCGTAGAGAATGATCGTTGATGGGCCGATCGTGGTCCACGCGGGCTAGGGCTATCGGAAAAAGGATTCCGTCTCTCTTTACCTTCGCCTTACGTCTAATAACCGACTTCTCCATAATGCATAAGGGAAAAATGCTGAAGTTTCCCCTATTGTCGAGCGGGACAGTTCCCGTTGGTGTCGTCAACGTGTGTGGGTGAATATATATCGATGCCGAACACAAACTTTCGACCACGTAGCGCCGTTTCATCGGCCTGAATCGACGCTTTCTTCCTCTCTTTCCCTTCTCCTTGGCGGATTACGCTTTCCCGCGGCAATTTACATGGAAACGTCCGCGCCGATTCGCGGAGGAGTTAAGCGCGACACCGTTCCCGAGCAGAGATTCTCCGCGACGCGAAATCAACCCTTGTCCGTTCGTCGAACGCGTGTCTCCGTACTGAAATTTCACCATTCGGCCGAATAGAATGTGTCGGGAATGAAATTTCACGATTCAACTGGCGCTCGTCGGCCCGTCTCGATGATGGGATAAAACCGGCGGGCTTGAAAACGGTCCCGTTCTTTCCTCGGTATCGTTCCCAGGAATCGAGGGGAACGAGCACGACTGCTGCTTCTTCCATCGGTATAAACGTTATTCCATGGATGGGAATCTCGTACGATTGCTGGCTTGGAATTTTCTTTGCGGCGCTTTGAATATTGTTGCGAACGGAACGGCTATGGATATTGGTCGGGACGAAAACGCTTCGAATTATTACGCGGATGTTACTTCTCCTGAAAAACTTGCTGAGTCTCAAACGAGTGCGAAATAATTTCGTCGAATTCATCAAGGTTTACTAACACCTTGATTATCGTTTATTTTACACACATCATTATTAATACAAGACTAGGGGATGTCGTAAGAAGACAAGAATATGTTATCTTATTAAAGAAATTATAAACATTGACTTTCTTTAATCTAGTAACATCATAATTATTATTATGTTACTTCTGCTGAAAAACTTGCTGAGTCTCGTTTCGCAAAAGAGTGCGAAATAATTTCGTCGAATTCATCGAGGTTTATTAACACCTTGATTATCGTTTATTTTATACATTAGTGATACAATACCAACTGTGATGTTGTAAGAAGACAAGAATATGTTATCTTATTAAAGAAATTATAAACATTGACTTTCTTTAATCTTTCTAGTATCTACGACTATAACAGAAAGAAAATCTTTCGTTTCTTACCGTTTTTCCATATAAATCGAAGATAAGTCGAAGCAGGTTCGACTTCATAGCCACGAAAAGAGAGTAGAAGCCATTAAATTAAACGTAGGGTATCCTAATTTGTGATCTTTTCTTTCCCCGCCGGTATATCGCGAGCGCAAATTTTCTTTCCTTTCAGCTACGTTTCTGTCGCCTGTCTCATTGTTAACTATTTCTATTCGTTTGCTCTTAAAACGACAGCCTTTCAGGACGTAATGAACACTTCTTTTTCTCGTTTCTTTTCTCCGCTGCTCGTCAAACGCCCTTCTCTTTTCCTCGATCGTCTTCGCGCTCGAAACGTTTCTTATTTCATTTTCGCTTCTTATCGATCCTTTATCGCGCCTTCTTATCCGTGCAGCATATTTCTTCGTTTCTCTTCTTCCTCGATGCACTCCTGATGAATCTACGGTACGTGCACGAACATTAACCAGCTGTATCGAGCGTAATTTTGATGTATGTAACTGCATTGACCAGCAATTCGATAAGCGCCTTATGGCTTATGATAATACGCTTAGCTCGTGAGAATTCAGCGAAGCCTGTGGCCCGTTGTACACCACAGAAATTATATCGTGCAATGTTCAACGAACAGATGGTCACGCGTGACTTCGACCACCGACATTACCTATGTTACAGCGCGTACACAAAAGCGACTGCGATACGTGGTCCAAACATTCAATTAGTTATTAGGGGTTTGATAATATGGCGGAACGGAACGCTGTAATTTTAGTTGTTATTTTATTCCGTGGCTTTGCGATGCAAACGACATAATTCGGTTCCACGCAATTACATTCGGGGATTCTATTCGGTATAATTGGTACCATTAAAACTTCCACAAAAAGATTTAAAAATCCTAAAATAAAAAAGTCACCAAATCACAAACTCTAGTTCAAAAAAGTTTTATGGCTCTCTTGTATCAGAACATTTTAAGTGTTTAAGATCGTAATCCAGTTCGGAATAATATTAATTGAATACGAATGCACGGTTCACGCACGTAAACGAAGTTATAATCCACTCGGACCTGCAGCGAATATATTAAACCAATTTTCCGTAGTAGATACCATAACAATTTACACTAAACGCATCGAGTTCTCTTAAGCGAAGCGTTCGAATAATAATTAGCTCCGTGACAACTTTCACATAAAACGTAATTAGTGAAAGCTATAACGTATTCTGAAGGGTCACTCGTTTCGCAATGGTACTTCGAATGCAGCGAAGAAACGCGTGAACAGTAAACACTGGTTCATTTCTGAATTGGGCTGTGTCGTAAGCGAGCTTTGTATTTCGCCATAACGTTTCGTCAGCGGAACGTTAGCTGTAATCTTGTCCGGTGGAACTGCGAATTACGAGGACGATACTCTTTCCGGTGAAGGATTTTGTTTCGGGAAGAACACAGGGATGCTAATGAGAGGACAGTTACAAAGTGTTAAATGAGCTGTTTTCATCTTATTGTACGAATTGTACAGTAATTTGGTAGCAAGTGTTATTTAAGTCTGTAATAAAGTTTGTCATTCTTGATGCGTTTTTAATTACTTTATGACCTCTGTTTATGGCAGTTCACGAACCACTCAATTAGTGCGTCAATGAATATTTAAGAAAAGACCTCCCACTTTTTACATTCGCTTATACATTCTCTTTTATGACTTTCTTATTATACATGTAAAGCGAGGAACAATGGTCTGGTTATGCAAACGAAACGTCCACGAGGAAGAGGCGGGATTAGGATCGAGTCGATTTGGACTAGTTTGCTAAAGGACACTTAATTGAAATGAATGCAAATCTTCAGGAATATCGTGCGAACGGAGACCCGAGGAAGATATTATTTTCACGTTTCTGCTTCACGTGACCCAACCTTACGAGTTAATTCGTGTTACATTTTAATCCCCATGGAAATTGTCGTAATTACATAATGTCCTTACATGGGAGATCGCGTACGCTTCAGAGGCGACGAAACGGACAATTCGCTTTAAACTAATTAACATTCAGTACATTTAGTACCCATAAAAAGTTCGTCCGAATATGCACATTATTGAATTATTAAACCCAGAATTTTCTGACAAATCCTTTCTCGGATTTTCACCGTGAAAACATGATTCTAAGAGTCGTTTATCATGCATGTAACTATTGTGTCGAAGAATTTAACGAATGCACGCGTCAAGTAACAAGTAAGCATTCGCGAAAGTCGAGTTTTCGTATTTCTCGAACGAGCGTCAGACCGGGTCGAAATCTTGCCTCGACAAGAACGTTCCGCGATCTTGACGGAAATGCGTTTCTTCGATGGGGACCACGTCGTTTCCTGTTCGTTCTCTCGAGCCAGCTACATCGTATGTACGCGAGAATCATCGCGATTTTCTCGTCCTCGATTTTAAGCAGTCCTCCCGTGTTATCGTTATCGTCCTCCGCCTTGAACGGGTCCCGACGTTCCTGCAACGACCCTCTCGGCTACCCTGTAGCATCCTTTCGTCGCTCTTTCCCGCGTGTCGGAGTTACGGCAAGAATAAACAGTGCCAGCTATCGATCGAGAAACGTTCCTTCGACTCGATGTCGTCGCGATGTTGTGTCGCTCGTAAAAGGAAAAGCGGAGAGAAGCAGATATAACGAGAGGAAAATGGAACCATTAGAAGAGGAACAGAAGAACACGCGCTGTATTGTTACGCGTAATATTTCCATTTACCGCTGTTACGCGTACATTAGCGCATTTTATAACGTTCATCGAACAACTTTCACCATTATCTTAACACGAACAGTTTCACTCGATATTTCCAATACTCAAATTTTTCTACAGTTAACTACACCTACTAGGATAATAACGATTATAAATTAAATTGTATTGCAACTCAGACTTTGAGAAAATCCCTTAGAGTCGATGGAAAGCTTTTATCGGTAAAGGGTATAGGAGCATCTCCGTAACGTATCGACGCAGTCACCTTTGGGTCACCATTTTCCCCCGAAAGACACGCGATTTTGGCGATGTTTCAGAGGGAGGAGCATAAGCAGGAAATTATGTTACGTCACCGTTAGTTAGCTCGAGGTAGCGCGGCCGAGGAAATACTTTTCGACGAGTCAGTTCGCGTTCGTTCGGTTCGCGAGGTCGTCGTACCATTTGGCAAGCATGTTGTTCCAAAGTACAGCAGCGGAGAAAAAGGAGGAAAGAGTAAGGAAGAATTCGAAGCAGGAAGAGGTCAGTTTTATTGCGGCTAACTCGAGCAAGCAGCCACGTATCGGGAATATTTGAACGCAGCGCTGTCTGAGTGCGTTTAACGCTGTTCTTAATCGGATCAAAAATTTCGAGTCATTGTTTGCGCGTTCCAGTTTTATACCGTTATTCACCGATACGATTAGATCTGTCCCGGTTTTATAAGTCGTAAAAGGAATCCTGGTAGCTCGTTTCGAACGCAACTTTGTTCTCGATCGCATCTGGAACCGCATCCTTAAAGCCTGGCCTTAAAACGGTCGCCTTGGCTGGTCTCGAGTGGCAACAGCAACGGAGATTTTATCGAAATTGCCAGGCGATTCGCTCGAGGCGCATTAATACCGAGCACCGAGATAAAACGGTAAAATTTCGCTGGGAAGTTTCACGAAAGGTTCGAAAAGTTGAATATTAAATCTTGGTCCTCGAGCAAGTTGGGTTTCATTCGGCTAATAAATTTTCCCTTCAATCCACGCTCTGGCATCCTTAGCAGCCGCGATAGCGTCAAATCCATCGTTCTTACAATGGCTGCAAGTAAAACTATCATTAATCTGGCCTCGCCTCCTCTTTCGCATTTGTCCCCCATCCACGTTTCACCGGAGGTGCACCGACGGACATTAATTATCGGAAAAAGGGGCCCGCAAAAACGCGAACCCTTCGACCGTATCACGGCACGCTGCGGGGCCGCAACTTCGATCCGGACGCGTAAAAACGTGCAAAGACGATTTTTCCACCCTGTCCAGGGCAAAAAATCGTTCTACCGTTTCCTACATTTTCGACGTTCCACTCGGTTTCCGTTCGAGTTTCTTGCCACCCGAGTATTTGCTCCAATGTATGTCCGAGGTACCATTATCGGCCGATAAGAAAGAGAAACCGAATGTTCGCAAAGATCAAGATCGAATGTTTTCGCATCGTAGATGTACGATCTTAGGTATTATAAAACGAGGGGTTAATTATTCCGTTAAGTTGTTAGCAACGTCGATCCTCGACTTTCCTGTTCCATCGATCTGCAACGGCAGACGAGCAGGAAGCGAGAAGAAAACCGCTGGTAACGAGGCATCGAGCGATGAATAATAGCCGGAATAGAGCGCGAGCAGTTTGCAAGAAGCGAAAACTCGAGCGGTCCACCGCAGACAGCGTGAATAAAGGATCCACTTTTCCTCGAGAAGCACGAGGTAACGGTGTTATCCTTACCTTCGGCCCTATTTCACATCCGACGCAGCTACGCGGAAATGCATCGAGACTGGTATCCGTTTTGCAGTGGCTGGCTCACGGGACGAGATACGAAGAAGAAGAAGAAGAAGAAGAAAAAGGCATCTCAGACACGATAACAGAAAATCTCGTTACTACGAATGTCCGACCTGATATCTATTCCCGATCTCCTCGCTACACAATTCAGCCGTTACCAGAGGGACTAACGACAATTCCCGTATTCTTCCTAGGGTTCGACAATACGTCCTCCGTGCTTATTCAACGGTCCTTACTTGGCACCGATCGATTTCCATCCGTAGGACCGTGGAAAACTTGCGAGTAAGCTCTTTCGCGGCGACCGAGAACAAAGACCGGGCCACGCCAACTTTCCACGATCCTTCGAAAGCGTTTCCATTTCGCGAACACCCTGTAGCCGGATGATAAATCATTTTTGGAAAGTTTACCAGCATCGGACCAGTAATTCGTACGACGGGAGCCAAAGGGTAATTAGAGAGGAAACCTAAGGGGAGTTTCGAACCGGACTCGAGCTTCGGATGATTCGATTTCCATCCAAGGTTTCTCTGGCTTTCGTAACTGCGTTTGCGGACCTGTTAATGGTTTATCGGATATCGCGCTGATATTGTACAGGGTGTTAAAAAGCACCGCACCGTAGATGAATAGACCGAATAATTGGTAACGACAAAGTTTTATCGACAACGTTGCAAACGATTTTCGATGTTACGAAATATTTTCAACATGCACTATCTTTTTTAAACATTCTACACGCACGAAGTTGCCGTATGATTTTTCGAAACGAGGGCGAAACGAAGTAAAAGCAGAGTTTCGCTTACCTTCGTGCTCCCCGAAGGCGTGCAAGTTCATACACGCAAACACACGTCGGTTACATTTTTCCGCAGGAAACCAGCCACCGTTTCACTCAACTTTTCTCATTTTCCCGGATGTCCCCGAACGAGATAACAGGCTGGCGAGAGCCACAGGCGTACTCGATTCGCGATCCTGCCTCGTGTTCGATTTCAAACCGTTTCGCAGCAGCTCGTAAAAAAGTCCGTCGATCTCGCGTTGCGAAAAGGACTCGAGCGTATTGGCAACGCGTTCGGTCGAGGCGCGCCAGCAAAAGCGCTCTTAAATTATTACTCGGTTACCGACCTTTTATTGCGCCGATAATAAAAGCCGACGATATCGCGACACCCTCGCGCGTACACGACGCTTCCGTTATGTCCACGAAATATGCTTGTACCGTGATTCCAACGCGTCGCCTCTATCCAACGTCTTTAACTCGAGCGTTGCCTTTTGTTCGATCGTTCAACGGTCCAAACACTTGGCGATTCGCTTACGAGCAACCTCCGCGCTGAATAGGGTGCTGTCGGATATACGAGTCTCCGAGATTCATTGCTAACTGAAATTTTACAGCTCGTTCGCAAGGTGTGGAAACGATCCGAAAACTTGGGAGATTTCACAGATTCGAAACCTAAAAGATGAGGTATAAATAATGAGCGTTCAGACTTGGAGTATAATGAATCGCCACGTATCTGATATACGTTAATCAATTGCAATCGGAGCAATCGGAGCGCAATATAAATTTCGATTTCGGACTTCGTTATCGAATAAAACGCGTAAACACGCGTCCCACGTTTTCCACAATATTATGTTACCGTATTTACATGACGTATTTTCATTTCGCAAGGAGAATTAATTGATTCAGAAGGGTGGAGGTATTATCGAATGTTTTTGAACGTTTGTAAGCTGCAAGTATCAATCGCGTTGTTATTTTCCGATGGAACAACGATAATGTCGGAAATAATTATACTGCAAATTTGCCTGCGGCCATTTTTGCGAGATCGTGATGAATTCTCTATTAACATATTGCGTACACGTGAGCGCATATTTTTTGTATATTGTTTGTAGAGAACTTGAACGAGATCCAAGTTTTTACGATCACGCCGGATAGACCAAGCGGGACGTTTATTGTGCTGTTTATGCTGTTAGAGAAGAATCGAATAACCTCAGTAGTTCCAGAAACTACGACTTTAACGGACTGTTTATCAAGCATGCCGTACATCATTGCACGACGCGTCTTTGGCTCGCTGGAGCTTGTTAAATGTAGCGGTACAAATTCAGGATCGATACCATTCTCAAAATGCAAATGTTCAATGGTATCTTGATGTTGCTGTCCCGTTTCGTATGGAATCTCGGTTAACGCTTTGACGTCCTGTGTCTCGTATCTATTCGTGATTGATGCTTAAAATATTTTATCCTTCTTTACTGCCCTTGCATCACCAATTATAACTTGGATACTCTTGTAATCTGGAAAATTATTTCTAATTTATAAGACTATACTTTGCGTCGTCGAGGTATCGCAGTTCGTAAAACCATCAACGTCCACAGCAAATATCATTATGCTATTGTACATATTAGTTTCGAAGAAGACGAAAGTGTTTGCAGAGGCGAATGCAATTCTTAAAGGAGCGTTTTACGATTTAACGACAAATTGTTTCAGTCTGAAATCTACAAGTATAATCAGGGAATCCATGAATTTACAGTTCCCGCTAATGGAATTAGCCGAACGCAAGCGCAATAGTTATCTCCATTTGCGCGTAAATGGTTCTTCGTTTATAACGAACCTCGACATTTACGTTACATAATTTATCGAGAAACATTTCGCAGAGGCATGTCACGAGTTTATAGATCGGTCGGAGCCAAGTGGTGTCGGCGATTCTCAATCGGGGCGGCGCTAACGCGGTCGCGTCTCCGTGCCAAAAAGTTCGCACGTACTCGCGGCGTGCTCGGAAGCGAAAATAGAGGGTGCAGAAGGGTGGAGAAGGACGAGGGAACGCGGAGAACGTTCGAGAGACGAGGACGACAGAGGAGAAATATAGGAGCGGTGGGACAGAGAGGTTGAGGCGTGTAAAAATGGGTCGGCGCCGGACTTTAATCAATGGTTTCGGCGCCAACTGGACGACGGGACGCGTTTCTGTAAAAAATACGCCAGTAGTCCTCGTGTAACGCGATGGAAATTCGAATTGTCGTGCCTTGTCTTGCCAGGAATAATCCAGATGTTCGCGCTTCTTCCCTTCCTTCAACCCCTGTATTTTTATTTTTTGCGATTTTTATTTCCTCACGCGAATACAACGAGCTGACAACCGCTGACTCGTAGCTAACCGCACAAAAAGATGATTAGCGTGATGCCGTGTCAACGATGTCAGGAAGCAAAAAAACTAACCTGCTGGCTCGCACTTCTTTGTTCACGATTTAGCAAAAATATGATGTGTGTCTCCGCTCCAAAATAATTTTAAAATAGAAATATTTTAACTTTGCAAATTATCTAACCTTTTCTGATTAGAAATCGTCTACATCAATTTCTGCAAGATTACAGTATGTCTCAATATTCCACTACCTCGCCATTCACTCAAACAGCAGTCGTAAACCCATGCAACTACTATCTATCAATTTTAACTATCGAGTGTTAAAAGTCCTACCAGCAAGTGTTTTATTTACAGTTTACTTTCCACAGAGGTGCATTTGCATTGCTCATGTAAAGAGATTATTTAGCCCCAGCTAATCGCAATCATCATTATAAATAGAGCTGTTAACGTTCGGCCATGACAAAGAACAATCGTGCATCATATTAATCGGTGATTTCCAGCAAAAATTTGTCGAGCCTTATAATAACTTAACGAGGCGCGTTTGTATTCAGTGTACCGTGTAGTGCGTTAATTCATACATTAAACATTATGCTTTGTGCGGTCGAAGATGTCAGACGAACAAAACGAGCCGACTCTGCGTGATCTCTTGACATGGCGCGATGTCCCAGGAACTAAATATCATTAGGCTAATAGGCATGCGTTACTCTCCGTTTCCACGTATTCCTGACAGGGTAAAGATTTATTCGAAATTAATGCGAATGTTTGCGAAATCTTTAAGGTCGAGCAGAAATCATGCGTGATTCATCGACAAGGATTTTCAATTTAAAGTGTGCTTGTTCGAAAATTCAAACTGTTACATACAGTTCATTAAAATACGACATGCATGTATGCAAAAAACATTGACCGGTTACATATTTTGAGGTCAACCATTTTAAGCAACGTATCTTGACTCATTAACCCATGACCTCAATTTGAGCGTTTTTTAACTCAATTAGTAGAATAATTTTTTGCACGGTTTTGTGTAAACCTTCGACCTTTTTGACTTCCATTTTTATTGGAGTACATTTGCATCGGGCGTTTTAATTTGAAAAGTCGTTTGTCGAAATCGGCCCAGTAACAGATTGTATTCCATATTAACAAGACGGATTACCAGTCTCCCGCGAACGATTTTCATTACTTTTTCTTTGATTAATAGTCACCTTACTCTCTCCCGGAGTTTCACGTTTCTCGATTACTCGGCGAAAAGACCCGGTGTAAGTGCGCACGGCCACACTAGCTGATCGTCTGACACGTCCTACCGGAAAGTGTACTCAGTCAAGCTGTCGAAGGGCAAGGTAGTAAATTCACGCCATGCAATTTCCGGGGTCGAGGCTGCATTCTAGAAGTTCGCGAGTAAAATGGTAAACTCGTAGTTATACACGAGCGCTGGCGCACGTGTATCGTAACGTTTATTCGAAACACTTTCTCGCGTAACAATTATTCCCAACGCTTCGAAGGCTCACATTTACGAGTACGGTTAAAAAAAGATTTGCTCGTCGAGTTCCTCCATTCTGGTTTGTTACTCGATTTATCCTTCGATGAATGCAACGTTTTACGTTGATTACTGTGTTTACGTTTCGATGTTCGAATGTATCTGGAACGGAGAAATGGGGATGTGTCGAAATATAACAGCCGATATACGTAAAATATAAGCTGGTAGGGAAAATTCGAGGTCACAGAACGTGTAGTGTAGGTATTATTTTTGGTGAATTGGAGACGACAGAAATTTGGGAATTAGATTTTGAGAGCATGCGTAGGACTACCACGCGTTGGACTACCACGCGTACCGAATTACCACGTGTAGAATTACCACGCGTTGGACTACCATGCGTCGAATTACCACGCGTTCGACTACCACGCGTCGAATTACCACGCGTAGAATTACCACGCGTGGAGTTCCTACGCATTGGAATTACTACGCATGGAGTTACCACGCGTCGAATTACCACGCGTGGAATTACTACGCAACGGAATTCCACGCGTCGAATTACCACGTGTGGAATTACTACGCATTGGAATTACTACGCATGGAGTTACCACGCGTCAAATTACCACGCGTGGAATTACTACGCAACGGAATTCCACGCGTCGAATTACCACGTGTGGAATTACTACGCAATGGAATTCCACGCGTCGAATTACCACGCGTCGAATTACCACGCGTGGAATTTCAACGCGATGGAATTCCACGCGTCGAATTACCACGCGTGGAATTACTACGCGATGGAATTACTACGCGATGGAATTCCACGCATCGAATTACCACGCGTGGAATTACTACGCGATGGAATTCCACGCCTCGAATTACCACGCGTCGAATTACCACGCGTGGAATTACTACGCGATGGAATTCCACGCGTGGAATTACTACGCGATGGAATTCCACGCGTCAAATTACCACGCGTGGAATTACTACACGTCGAATCACCACGCGCAGAATTACACTTGAAGAGAGCTTAAAAGCAACAACGCATTTGGCTAAGAAACGCCGTGTACACAGTGTAATTAACTGCTCGCAATTACTCGTCCCACGAATATGACGAAATAGCAACGGTCGAGGAGCGTGCATCCCGAAAGTGGCAATGATCGCGAGATGCACTTATTTCGGGAGAATTAACGAGTGTGTTACGGTGAAAGGGGGATGAGAGGGGGACGGAGGGTCGAGTATGCAATTTAATCGTCGTGAATTAAGCGCCAGGGGACGTAATTACGTGTAGAACAAAGCACTGGCCCCGTAGTCCGCGGCGAAGTAAATACGGAAATATAATGGTATAAATTTGTCGCGAGCTCGCAACGCTGCATCCGTTATCGGCGACCATTGCGAGGGCCCACCGACTACAGGTGGGGCTCGCGAGTGCAATTTAAAAGTCCATTTGTTTCTGGATAACGTCAGGAAACGCCGACGCCACCGGTACACGAATTTTACCTGAAAAATATTGTACCTGAAAATGGTGTACGTGGTAATACGTAATCGGCGCGCTGCTTCCGTGAACGATGAGTTAAAAATGGTAGCCACTGGAATAGAAAAAAAGTGGACGAAGAATTCCGTGATATCGTTTCGCAGGTAATTCGCTGCTGTAACTGGGACAAGCACCTTCACGATTCTCTTACAAATTTATAAACTTTGAAAGTGAAATTAATTTTCGATGAAAGTATGCTGTATTATGATGCGCATCTTCGTTGCGGCGTTCAACCCGTTAAGAATATATCTGATGTAAATGCAAGAGGAGTTGAATAACTCATGTAGTTGTACCTGCGCTCATTTTTAACCATCCGGGGAATTTAAATACTTTAAACGCGTGCAAACTGTCTTGAGTAACAGTTATATCCTGCATTATACAACAATAATTTCCGGGAGAAAACCCCAAGAACTTTCTCTAACACCTAATAATTCAGCTGAAAATAAACCACTGCAGTGCAGAAGGTGATACAACATTTCGAAAATGTTCCAGGAACGACGTTGCGTCAATGGTACGTTTTGTTTGTCGACGTTGCACGTGACATTTTTTGCAGAAATCGCATTATCATCTTTGCAAATTAATAATACAGGTGTTATTTGAAGACCACTGCTGCTGCACGCTAAGAGTCCTTCCGTGCACTTTCAGGCGTTGCATCAGTGAAAGTCAGTCGTGGCATGATAAATAAAATTACGCGGAAGATGCAGTTTCGTTATTGCGCAATCGATGGTATAAGAAACGTGATTTAAATAGAAACCGCAATAATCGCCGGCACGATTAGAAAACAAAGTAATCGGTTCATGGCTGCGTGTTATCTTAAATACTTTAAATTTCATGTGCTTGATAAATTCGTTGTGATAAGTTATGATGAATTGTGCCACACTTTAATAATATACAAACCAGTGTTTATGGTATAAGCCATACTATTAATACGGATAAGAACGATGAATATAAAGAACAATATCTAGTAATTACCAGTTGTACAATAACGTACTTTTAAACGAGTAACCCTAGCAATTAAATATGAAATCCAAGAGCTAAAGGAATAATCGAGAGTTCAACGCGTGTGTTCTCCAGCGAAGATCGACTTAGTCGACAGAAAATCAAACTCGTTAAAAAGCGAATCCTACGATCAGACTCCAGGTAAAATCATTCCTGACACGTAATCCCGTTACCGAATGCCGGACAAAACATCCAATTAAAATTATGCAACGTTCGTTGTGCTCGTTATCGGGCAGCCATCACCAAAGCGCAACGAAGTTCGAAAACTTGGCGCTTTAGTCAGGCACCGCGGCAGGGTTCGACGAAAACCACGTGGAAGAAGTTTCGTCAACCTCCCTCGAAACCACCGTGACAAATTCGTTTTCCCTTCCCCTGCGTCTCCGTATTTACTCTTGGCGTCGCTTTGTCCCCGCGTAATTACGTTCCGCGGCGGTTTAACGCCGCCGACAATTACTCGCCCGGTCGTCGTTAATTTCTCTCGAAATAAAAGACGACAATGACGACGCCACCGCCAACGGTGAGACGCAATACCGGAGGGAGAGTCGCGATACCAATCTTACGATTTCCCGGCACAAGGATCTTCTGGAATCTCTTCTTCTCTTCCACGAACAAAATTTGGGGATTTTTTGCGATTAACTATGTTGTTGAACCATATGTTGAATTACCACGCGTTGGACTACCAGGCGTCGAATTACCATGCGTAGAATTACTACGCGTTGGAATTACCACGCATCGAATTACCACGCGTGGAATTACTACGCGTTAGAATTACCACGCGTGGAATTACTACGCATTAGAATTACCACGCGTGGAATTATTACGCGTTAGAATTACCACGCATCGAATTACCACGCATGGAATTACCACGCGTTGGAATTACCACGCATCGAATTACCACGCGTAGAATTACTACGCGTTGGAATTACCACGCACCGAATTACCACGCATCGACTCACCACGCGTGGAATTACTACGCGTTGGAATTACCACGCGTGGAATTACTACGCGTTGGAATTACCACGCGTGGAATTACTATGCGTTGGAATTACTACGCGTTGGAATTACCACGCGTAGAATTACTATGCGTTGGATTTACCACGCGTGGAATTACTATGCGTTGGATTTACCACGCGTGGAATTACTATGCGTTGGAATTACTACGCGTGGAATTACTATGCGTTGGAATTACCACGCGTGGAATTACCACGCATCGAATCACCACGCGCCGAATTACTACGCTCTGGTCTCCCACGCGTAGAATTACCACACTCTATTCTACCACGCGTCGAATAACCCCCGTTCGAATTACCACGCATAGAATTAACTCCGCCTTTCATTGATCTTTCTACCAATCACCAAAATTAACGATGATTAATTTAATATATAATTTTGTCCTCCAAAGTCTACCACAATTACTCGACTATTAATATTCGAGAAATAAAATTGCATTAGGCTCAAGTTTTATCGCTCCCATCTAGAATTGGGGTACATAAGTTCCCGGAAACTTAGAAACAGCGCATCGTCCTAAGGTCGGTGGTTTATGATATTACTCTGCAAGTTTGAGAGTTAAACGTTTCAAACTCGGTACGTTTCGCGAAAGCAACGAACACAATCGAGATGCTGGTGGAAATGTCAGCCGGTAAGAAATGCACGCAGCTGCACGTAACAGGAGGGTTTTTCACCGATTACGAATAAGAAGCGGCGCAACTGTCTGCCGAGTTTCATTTTGTAACGTATTACATAAACGTTTGCGTAACTTTCACTTGACGCGCTCGCGGTGTCGAGTTCCTTGAATTTTTATCGATTTCCTTTGTGCGATCGGTCGAAACGTATTAAATAACTGTGGACTCTTAACAACAATCGTTCGTTTCACATCGTTACATGTACCAACCCATAACAAATTACAGCAAACTGTCCAATGTTTTTACTCCGAAGTGATTTCGAGGTGTTCAAACCGCCAGTGTGATAAAGTGAAAGTGCGGATTTGTCTTTATGGTACCTTTCCATACGTCGGATCTAACGAGGCACACTTAGATCATTCCACGAACCCGCAAAGTTAAATCTCTTGTTAGACGAGCAAGAAGCATCTCTGCGTGCAAAACGTAAGACAGAAGCAGGAAGCGAGTGAGTGACTTTACACGGAAGCGTTGTAGCCATCGTAGTTCCAGTAGTAACCCACCTTTATGACCGACTATCTTACCGTGTTTCCCTTCTTCTGCGCGTAACAAACGTGCGAGCTATCACACGACTGCAGTAAAAGTGAGAAATCGCCTGAGAAACTGTGCCAACGGAGGAAGGATCGTCTGGCGATCATTGTTTTAATAATACGCTACGCGTAGCTCGGGTTTCATTTTGCACCGTAAAACGGCGTCGTTGCTTTTCAGGGAACCTATGCTCGCCTTAATAAAGAGCTCCATTTGATAAGTTCTGTTGAAACTTGCTTCATGCGGTGAACGAATTTGTGGCAATAAATTGCAACGATGAACTTCCATATGAGCAGCATCTTCTCTATGGTTGTCCGAAATATGAATCAAGTATAAATCCGTTCGCAGAAAACAACATGCAACTTCTTACTCAGAAATTCTTTCTCCGGAATCAAAATATTCCACGAAAACAGAATTCAAGCAGAGTTATTTTTGCTTAACATAAGCGAAGGTTACGCAAAGTCTCCCTGCGACAAAATACCCAAGTCGCATCCGGCAAAACGCACCCAGTCGAACATATTTTCTGTGAAGAGCGACTCATTGTAATTCGTAACGACGTCGTGTAAGAGAACAGATAAATACGTTTCCCCGGGTCGGTTTAATTTTCTATGCAGCCGCTGGACCAAGACGACAAGCATTTTTGAGCGGATTCGATCGCGCGTGTCGTGTTCCGTATACACTCGTGTTCACGCTGTTACGTGTCCCGCATATTTTAAGCATCTAGTTTTGTCCCGTTCACGAAAAGATTCTCGGAAACACGCGAGGATAGATTGTTTTGAATGGACCGCAGAGACTGATACCATAAAGGTTAAAGTTGAATAGTTCCTATTTGTTTGATAGATAGCGGAACAACGCGGAAGCTGAATAGTAGAATTTTTCTTGGAACGAAAATATCACGGTGATATGGAAAGAAGGATGGTTCAAGAGATTAAGAATTTTCGTGTGGTATTTAATGTTGTAAAAGCTACGCTATCGTTTCGTGCCGTAATGTCACGAACCGATATTTTTCAGCCGTTTCGCGTTCGTCAATAACGAGCAGCAAACGTATACAATCTCGACAGCGACTCTGCGGCACGCGATGGACACTTTCCTCGTGGAATCGCGCGGCTGCGTGTCAAATTGAACACTGACCTCGATCCATTTTCTCGGAGTGTCGATAAAATTGATACGTGTCCGAACGTGAGGCTCGTCCGATCGAGCTGACACGGCAGTTACCGCGATTACATAATCCGAGATTTCTTAACGCGTCGCACGTTGCAGTGAATATCCGATTGAACGAAGAATAAAAATATTTCACGGTCTCGGCACGCAGATAACCCCTTCGCAATGTCTAAGCGCTCGAGATAGCAAGATGTCGTAGGAAGAGAGAACGTTTAACATTGCAAACACGGCTTCTTAAAATAGAAGCGGGCGCCCTTGCGAACGGGATCCATGATTCGGCAAAGATTTACGACGCTGCACTTTGTCCCGTGAGCCGAATTCGTCGTTTGATCGCCGTGCGATCGCTCAGAGAAAGTTTTCCAGTCACGCTAACTGCATACGAACGCGATTTTAGTAGGTAAGCAGGTTCGACACCTTGCGAAATTATCCTCAAGATAACCAGTATCTGTGCGCGAGCCGCCATTTTGTGCAAATGCGGAAGAGGATCCATCAATGGCGGCTGAGATCTGTAAGGGTCTAACGACGGAACTGAAGTATTAGGTCGTTAAGCGCGAAACTCAGATATCTGGAACAGAAACATTTTTCTCAAGAGACAAAAGTCGTTTATTTGTAATCGAAGAGTCGTGTACCATTATCGGCACACTTTCGCGATTTCAACGGTGCTATAAAATTCTGATAATAGAGGCGATGGATTAGCATGCGATGGATTACCACGCGTTGAATTACCATGCCCCGAATTACCAAGCGTTGGACTACGACGCGTAGAATTACCACGCGTTGCACTATCATGCGTTGGAATTACCACGCGTGGAATTACTATGCGTTAGAATTACCACGCGTGGAATTACTATGCGTTAGAATTACCACGCGTGGAATTACTACGCGCTGGAAGTACTACGCGTGGAATTACTATACGTTAGAATTACCACGCGTGGAATTATTATGCGTTAGAATTACCACGCGTGGAATTACTACGCGTTAGAATTACCACGCGTGGAATTAGTACGCGTTAGAATTACCACGCGTGGAATTACTATGCGCTGGAAGTACCACGCGTGGAATTACTATGCGTTAGAATTACCACGCGTGGAATTACTACGCGTTGGAACTACCATGCGTGGAATTACTACGCGTTAGAATTACCACGCATAGAATTGCTACGCGTTAGAATCACCACGCTTGGAATTACCATGCGCCGAATTACTACGCATTGAATTACCACGCGTAGAATTACCACGCACTGAATTACCACGCGTTGAACTACCTCACATCATATTCCGGGGCATCGAAAAATGTTCAGAACGATCGGGAGTTTCCCTCACTGCCCTGTGAGCGACGCTGACGAAAGGCAATGTGCCTGCGACCTTGAACGCGCAACGTCCTCGACATTCTCGCAGGATGGTCACGGAGGTGGCAGCGATGAACGTGCGATTGGTCGAGGCGAAGACAAGCGATCACTCGCACGTCGTGTCTCGCGAGCTCCACAGCAGCAGCCGTTTTCTTATCATCGTCGAGCGAGTGCGTATCTCTGGGCTGTTTACACGAGACGATTGTCAGTGATCGTTACTCAGGTCACGAACGGGAAGTATTGCGAAATATCGCTGTTGGCCAGCATGGAGAAATGCCGCGAGGCCGGCAGGAAAGGTGGTTGTAGAGTGGATTGGACGCGGGTTTGCAGTTGTCTTGTCGGTGTCTGCTGATTAGGTGACAAAGAACTTTTCCCGCCAAGTCTGGACTGTGTGGTTTTATCGACGAATCTACGATCGTTCTGGTGCTTTTGTACGATTTCCGGCCTAACGATTGCTACCTGTTGATCGTGCTACCAGTGTTTGCAAAATGTGTACGCTGACAGTCGCTCGTTGGTTTCGATCTTTGTGCAACTGCGTGGGTTGAAGGAGACTGATAAGTTACATGTGCATAAGTGATATTGTGTAGTGTCTCTTTGAAAGGACTTTTGGACTCTGTTATAATAATTTCTGATTATACACACGAGAACTGGATAAAACTGAGGTGCATCGAAGGTTTACTTCGCTGACGGTAGGTTGACTCGGAGTTAATTACATGTTGTGGCTGTGTATTCAGCTTTTTCGTCGAGAAGATTGCAATGCGTGAGATCAATAATAATTACAGTGACCTTACTATAAATACGACTGCGTAGATGCAGAAACTTGTTATGCTTTTAAAGTCACGCTTCGAATGTCTTTGAAATAAAACGACAAGTTATAATCTAACACGGTATAGTCTTCTTAGATCAGCGAAAGTTGCAGAAACGTCTGCCGGTTAATTTATAAAACCTGCACGAGTTCTTTAGCAGACATGCATATAGAGAAGTTTTTACTAAAGAGATTGCCAAATGTACAAAGCGAGAAGTTGTTCTAACTACATAATCACTTGCCAATTTACGATTAGCAAATACTCGTTATCTCTGCATACATCTAACATGTCACCGAGTTATGATGATTAAGCATTTCTTCAAGCGTTCAGAAATAGAAAAGGCATAGAAATTAATGGGTATAACGACTTGTTGAACGAGCGTCCTTCAGAGATGAAAGTAGTCACCTCTCCCGGTACTTTTGGGTTTATTCAACTCTCCTTGACATTGGACCAAAGATCCGTAGACGAATTACGCAAGAGGAGTGAACGAGCGAGTCTTTTAATTCAGCCGTTTTAGACTACACGCATGTCGTAAATTTTAAGAAACGTCGAATGTTCTTCCTGTTTCTACGAATTGAATTACCAGGCGGTATATTGTAGTGTGTTGGTTTCATAGGTTGAATCAATAGGTTAGATAATGCGTTGGATAACTGGGGGTTGCGTAACTGTGCGTTGGACAATTACGCGTTAGATAACTGTGCGTTGGATAATCAGGCGGTAGATTACGGAGCGGTGGATTGGTACGCGCTGGATAAACACACGTTGGGTAACCACGCGTTGGATTACCATGCGTTGGACTACCATGCGTCGAATTACCACGCGTTGGACTACCACGCATCGAATTACCATACGTGGAATTACCACGCGTCGGACTACCACGCGTCGAATTACCACGCGTCGAATTACCACGCGTGGAATTACTACACGTTGGAATTACCACGCTTGGAATTACTACGCGTTGGAATTACCACGCGTGCAAGTACTACGCGTTGGAATTACCACGCGTCGGACTACCACGCGCCGAATTACCACGCATGGAATTACTACGCGCCGAATTACCACGCGTGGAATTACTACGCGCCGAATTACCACGCGTGGAATTACTACGCATTGGAATTACCACGCTTGGAATTACTACGCGTTGGAACTACCACGCGTGAAATTACTACGCGTTGGAATTACCACGCGTGAAAGTACTGAGCGTTGGAATTACCACGCATGGAATTACTATGCGTTAGAATTACCACGCGTCGAATTACCACGCGTGGAATTACTACGCGCCGAATTACCACGCGTGGAATTACTATGCGTTGGAATTACCACGCATCGAATTACCACGCGTGGAATTACTACGCGTTGGAATTAGCATGCGCTAGAATTACCACGCGTTGGACTACCTCGCATCGAATTACCACGCGTTAAATCATCACGCTTCGAATAACCACTCATTTGAATACCACCCGTTAAATCACCACGCACTGAATCACCACGTCTTAAATCACTGCTACAATACAATTACAAGTCTAATCACCGCGTACAACTACTATGCGTTACATTATCAACTGTTACACCGCACATTAAACTACTAAGCGTGGAAGCATCACAATTCATATCGTTAAACACCGTATCACCATGTATATATCAATTTGACACGTTACATTGCCTCGCGCCATATTAAAGCAACCACCTCCTTTCTCCACAGCTCCATTTTCCTCGAAACGTCTACTGCTCTCGAACTGCCTACAAATATTCGACCGCATTATCCGTCCGAGGCTATATTTGTAGCGTATTCTTGCTGACCATGGAGTCACGTTCTTTTCTTCCTCGTACGTATTAGACTCTGATCTTTTCAGAACGAGGCGAACCTCGTGTCACGATTTCGAGGTTATTCAATGCGTCATTTCTTTTTCTTATTTTTTTTTTTTACCTATATTGCCTTACGCATAGAGGAACCTTGAAACAAAGGTCGCCCGCCTAATCAGGTGCGTTCGAAGAGAAAGCGATGGGGACGGTCTAACGTGTCAATTGCTGAAGTCGTGTTCGAGTTGTTAATGAGACTGCAGTTATGTTTATGTCTAAAACGTCATCTAAGAACATGCTAAATATGGTTATGTTTAGTTTCCTTTCCGCTCATTGCTGAAATAACATGTTTGCGAAATGTAGAAAAGTTTGTGTGTATAAATAATTCTATCGAACATATTCTTAGAAGGAGATATGGAAATGTGTACTTCCATGAATAGCTGCATCGTAATAATTAGACGTAACATTGTTTACGATGGAACACAGAGATAACGGAAAAATATTGTTTCGGTATTTCCAAGCACGAACATCAAAGTGCGTGAAGCGAATGAAGAAAAGTTACGGACAGAAAGAATTTCTTTTTCTTTTTAAACCGGAACGATAACGCGTAATGAAAGTGCTGGTCTCTTTGCGACTCGTACTACATCACGCTGGTGTATTTATAACAACGGACTGATAATTTCTTTAATTATAAATCGGAGTCGCGAGCGAAATCACGTGGGAAACTTCGGAAATGTTAATCGAGTTGATCAAAATCTTCCGGTCAAAGTATACTCACAAAAAATTCCTCTGTCTAGGTTTTATGGCTGATTTGTTATTCAACCTCCGCTATTTTGAACACGTCAGACTTAAATTCACATTCGATCATTCACTCGAACCAGGAAGCCACTCAAATTTTTTTCACTCGTTTATTCAAATCGCAATATTCTCGACACGATAAGTTTCCAGTTGACTCCTTATTTAGCATATGTCTATCTCGAAACTAGTTTATTGTTTGCGTTAACCGATATCTGTGATTATGGTTATTACTCGAGAAGTTTTCCACTTCTTTGCGCTACGCATTTATTTAATAGATCGCGCAACTAATTTACATAAATTTGAATTAAGTTTTCATTCTTTTCATTATCGTAATTTACTCTTCAAGAAATATCTGCTTATCGTATCTTTGTGTAAATTAGCAAGTTACGTGAAATTCAGCTATTTTCAATCATTAATTACGTTCGAAACGTTTTATACGATGACTATCTATTCAAATTTATGATTATCTTCGACACTCAATTTATCAAAATTTAACATAAAATAGGTATGTTTAATACTTCCTGGAGATGTGAACACATTGTAAAGACATGCATGCACTTATAAGGCATTGCTGTTTCTACAATGTATCAGGGTCAATTAAATTTCAATACAAGGCTCTATTGTGATAAACTTATTACATTTGATAAGTTCAATTATTTAAACCGTACCATGAAATTTAATTAAAATCTTCTTTTTCAGATCGTCAATGACTATCAGGAACCTATCAGAAGAATGAGCTACTGATTTAACAAGAAAAGAGAAGATGTTGCCCTCATCAAAGTTGCTGCAAGAGGAGGCAGCAGAATCGACTGCGTCGACGACGTCGCGGGATCCGTCGAGCGTACCGATCACGTTGCCGACACAAGCCGACGACAGAAACGACGACGATCCTCCGCCTTACTCCTCCATCGTCCCACCGAATCACGTCGGTTGGACGTACGACTTTTCAACGATTCCGTATTCCGCGTGCAACACCGCGCCGTGCAGACCGGTCGAGGTGCCATTGGCGTCCTTCCAAACGTCGAGCTCCTGTTTCCATCCCGAGGGAACGGACGGTCAGCACACGTCAATCCCGATGCCTTTAATGCCCTGCCGCTTGTTCATGTTCGGCTCTCGCAGGTCTCTGTTCACGCACGCGAATCTCCCCTTCTCCGACAACATCTCCTCTAGCAAAGATGGCGGCGGCAGAACTCGAAGTAAGTATTTTATTTAGAAATGGGTTGGTTCATCAGGGAAGTTGTAATGTCTGAGAGATGGGGATAATTCATTTGCAATATTTTATAGAAATTATAAAACCTTTTTATATGGAGTCATCTGAAAACAGTGTGGACCCTGAGTAACAGTTGAAATTGTAACTCTGTCTCTAGCACTGTAACTGCGTTTAAATGTACGTCTACGAAATTTAAATAGCGACAGTGAAGCACTCTAATGCAAGTATATTAAAAAAATTTTAGTAATTCCACGCGTGTGGAATTACCACGCGTGGAATTACTACGCGCTGAAAGTACCACGCGTGGAATTACTACGCGTTCGAATTACCACGCGTGGAATTATTGCGCTTTAGAATTACCACGTGTGGAACTACTACGCGTTAGAATTACCACGCGTGGAATTACTATGCGTTAGAATTACCACGCTTGGAATTACTACGCGCTAGAATTACCACGCTCGGAATTACTGCGCGTTAGAATTACCACGCGTGGAATTACTACGCGTTGGAACTACCACGCTTGGAATTTCTACGCGTTAGAATTACTACGCGTTAGAATTACTACGCGCTGAAAGTACCACGCTTGGAATTACTACGCGCTAGAATTACCACGCGTGGAATTACTACGCGTTGGAACTACCACGCTCGGAATTACTGCGCGTTAGAATTACCACGCGTGGAATTACTACGCGTTGGAACTACCACGCATGGAATTTCTACGCGTTAGAATTACTACGCGTGGAATTACTATGCGTTAGAATTACCACCCTTGGAATTACTACGCGCTAGAATTACCACGCGTGGAATTACTACGCGTTGGAACTACCACGCTTAGAATTTCTACGCGTTAGAATTACCACGCGTGGAATTACTATGCGTTAGAATTACCACCCTTGGAATTACCACGCGTGGAATTACTATGCGTTGGAATTACCACGCTTGGAATTACTACGCCTGGAATTATTATGCGTATTGTACGCCTGCGTTTGAATATACGTCTACGAAATTTAAATAGCGACAGTGAAGCACTCTAATGCAAGTATACTAAAAAAATTTTAGCACGTAATAAAAAAGTAAAAACCAAGATTATAATACTTGAAATGTCTCAAGCATTGCAACTGTGTCTGAATATCTTGACTACAAAATTTAAATAGTGGCAATGAAATACCTGTGCAACTATATTAAAAAAATTTGAACAAGTAGTAAAAAAGTCGGCCGCATCAAAATTTATGGGAATGATCCCGTATCAGAAAAAGAAAAAGCAATCAAAGTCTCTCGTGTGTTAAATTTCATGCCATGGATCGTTTAATTCTAAATGTATATTGTTTCTCATTTGGTGAATTCATAAAGAGAATATGAAATGCGAAACGAAACGCGAGATATTGTAATTTAATTTTATATATAGAATCGTTGTCGGTGATACCATGAGATTTAAATCACTGTACATTTCCAAATACAACAGAGGTTTTATCACAACGATACAATTTTATTCTCCGAATTAATTTAGTTAGCTTATTAATTCGAAGCTGGTCCGAAGCAATTATATTTAATTCGTACGGAATTCCTCGTATTCATAATCGTGTATACGCGAAACCGAGGGGTTATGATAATTGGCGATAATTATTTTTAGTAGTCATTGAAAAGTGAACGCCTGTTTGAATAGCGATTCGCGGCCATTTGTCGAGAGTTTCGTTCTTGGAATCGTTTCAGCGAGGATGAGGACAACGAATTTGTTTGAATGCGAAAGGTGCGGAGGAAAAGCGGCGCGTTTCCCTTGAAATTTTCCATCGTTTGGAACACGCGGGACGCGAGTAACGAGATCTTTAACGCTACACGGTTTTCAGCCGGCTCATAATTCGACCCTCTGGACATTCATTACCGACAATTTTTTTTTTTTATTGTAACAAACGAGTGTAATGCAAGTGAATACGGTCGTCTGGTTTCACGGCAGTAATATCCGGTGTTTTTATTATTTTTTTTTTTGTCCGTGAAACAGAACTCGCCATTCTCACCTGGTCGTGAAATTTCACTCGTTATATCAAAATTACCGGCAAACCAATGTAATTCCTCTCGTTACGACGAAAAAACACAGCTCCAATTTGCCAATTACGGAATCGGAAAGGGAAAAGTACAAACTGTCGTGCACGCAGCGATACAACATTCTTCACAATTAATAACGAAAACGTTAATTAGGAAACGTGGTTTTGCAAAAAGAAAAGTGTCATTGTATCGAAATATCACGCGTCACGTCTCGTTTGCGTGCTAACTAAATTAAACATTGAAAGACCAAACGGTTGAATTTCTTTTTCAGGGTACGGTGCCATTCTCGTTGGAGCAGGAGTTATCGTTTTTCTCATGGCTTTGTCGTTAGTGGTACGACTCATCATGGAGAAAAGTCTGTGGCAGAGATAGTCCGCCATCTTTTACGAACCTTCTGTCGCTTGGAGACAGATTTTCTTCTCGATTCTGACTGAACTCCGAGCAAGAATGCTATCACGGTATAATTACCGTGTTGACGCAATTGCAGGTGTAATTGGAGCGTGATTGCTTGCACGGGAACGACTGGAATTCAACTGACACGTGCGATAATCGTTTAATTATACAAACGTGAATATTGGACGTTTATTTGCATTTCTCGTAGCGATGTATCGCGCCTTTCTTACGATTTATGTATATTCATGATCTCTTGGTTTATTCGAAGCTTCGGATTCTTGAGCTTAAAGATAAACAAAGATGGTGAACAAATTTGAAAGAAGTATTCGGTGTAAATCGAATCCAATTTGACTTTGAATTTTACAAACAGTATCATGTAAATCAAGAGACCATTTAATCGAACCTTAATTTTTGGTTACTAAACAAATTTTGTACATAATATTTTTTATTACCTAAGTCTTGTAATTTAAACGAAAATAAATAAACACGTCGAATGAACGCGAAGAATTTTTTATTCGATGAGTCAAACTGCAACTTGTTTATCAAAGTAATAATATTGACAAGGTTCTCAAAAATACGGAAACCTGATGCGTCATCGTGCATAAATGAATAAAGAGGCTGCATGACTGATCGAGTGAGACGATAAAAACGGACACGTCTTATAGTTGAAAAATAAACGTCAAAAATCGAGTCGCTTTTGTATCAACAACGGGAGGATTCAATATTTTCGTTGATTCAAGTTATTATGGGAGTCGATGATGGAATTGCACGCGCAAACATTTGTCTGTTGACTTTCGGTCGTGGTTGGTTTCGTGATTGTACGTACCCAAATCGCGTGGACATTTGCGAATATGCTCCACAAATTCGAACATGAATGGAGACTTAAGAAAAGCACGAAGAAATGACTCGGTCACTTTTACTTTCAAATGCGATAACGTTCGCACGAAGCAGCGATTCATCAGCGAGTCGCAAGTCGTTTCGTACAACTGTGTTCGTGGGTACAGCATTATAACTTTAATCATGATTAACAGCTTTACACGGCCATTGTCAAGCCTAACTCTGATAAAGTCAGTTTGACGCCGACGTCCGACCATTCTGCAAGCGTCCCTCAGGTCTGCGTCCAAGCAATGCGCCACCGGGGAAATTAGCCGGTAAAATAATTCATGGGCGAAGCTTTTATTTGACGTCCACACGCGGACCACCGATATTGCCAGGGTGTTTCGGTAAACAAATGCGTTGCAATATTGTTGATTCGCGCTAAGTACCCTCTGGAGCCTCCATCGTTTCGCGAGCACCGGAAAACCGTATTTTGAAACCGACCGCGGCCTGACGCGGAAAATATTATCCGTTGTAAACTGGACGACTCGTGGAATTTTGTTTAAAAAACAGTCTTTCTTTCCCTTCGATTAAAACGGAAGAAAAAGTGGTAGCGTTCGTTAGCACGACTGCTGGAGAGAATTTGAAAGAGGAAACTTGGAAGCAAGTGTTCACGAGGGGGTGAGTCAATAGAAAGCTCTGTGATTAAAGGGAAACACTTCGGCAGCTTTAAAGAGTCTAAAAGTGACGAAAGAATCGATCGACTTTTCTTCTTTCAAAATATTACTCTTTAATCGTCGTTCATCAAACATTCATATGAACTGCTTTCGCAAATAACGTTCCTCTCTTCCTTCGAATTTCTTAGCTTTCGTAATTATCGAACTGCAAACGATGGAAATCCTCGAGTTTATGGTTTACGGGAAAATAAAAGAATGGAACAGGTTTTTAAGAATCACTTCCAATTTTTGAAAATCGATCAATAGCAAAGCCTCCTACGATGCTCATGTACGTGAAAGGGTTAGGTGTTTGTCAACGGCTCCCCATAGTTAATTACCTTACATAAGAGAAACCTGCAGTCCTTTCAACACTTGACTCCCGAACGCCATCAACTACTTCTTCCTCGTTCATTGATGTCGAGTACCGTCCCTTCGTCACCTAAGGGTTTACGATCTAACACCATGAACGGATTACGTTTCGTTCACTATCACGCAGACGTAAAAAAGTAAAAACATTCAATGAACAGATGTCAACCATTACGAAAAGAAGTTGGTTAATATTCAAACGTTTTTCCTTTTATAATCGACACCGATCAGTGCGGTTATAAAAGTTCCGAATAAAAGGAAAACAATAAAATAAAAAGGAAAACATAGTCGACAGCGACGATTTCACGATGACACGGCAGTTTCATCGAACTGCCTTTCAACACGATTTCCCTTTTTTTTTCCTTTTTTTTTTTATTCCCGCCCTACCAGAACTTCTGCACGATTTTATTGCGCCCGCTTTATATTGCTATGAATCATCGCTACAACAATCGGGAATTCATGTTTCGTTTCGTGCAACTTCAACGATAAATCACCAGAAGAGAACGGGTCACTGTTTTCCCTGCTATTTCCACGACGTATGACACTCGTTCCTTGATTTTTTACACGGGCCGGAAGCGACTGATCCGGAAGAAAAAATCCAATACCAGCGGCAAGCTCTGTTCTCTACGCGTACGACCTATCACGACGGTGTTTTAATTGACGCGTTCCGCGAGAGAGCTTTATTTCAACGATTAACGAGGTATAAAATTGAAAATTTCATTTGTCTATTAACGCGTTGACTGGCGTAAGGATTACCGGCGCAAATCCAGTATAATACAATGCAGAAAACAAGAGGGGCGCTTTTCATTAAAATCATTGTTACACTAATTACCTGCAGAGGACGATGAAAAATGGTAAAAAACCATGGCTGTAATTAATCAAAGCTAGAAGCGTAATCTTTGTTTACACATATTTTCGACACGAACGAACAATTTGTTAACGATGGTCGCACCGGTCAGATCAATAGATAAAAAAGGTATATTTGCCTGTGAATTCCGGGAGCTCATCTTGCGGCGGGGTGGATTAGCCGCAACGCAAAGTGCCAATACTTTCTCGACCCACTGTACATTCTCCGTGAAACCGCAGAGAGCATTACAACACCGAATCGTGGCTGTCGTACGATGAAAACAATCGGGCGGATACATCCCTCGGTAAAAATACCCTATTCGTTTCCCCATTAAAAGCAATTACGTCGGTGTGTATAAGGGAGGGCAACGATCGCGAAACCGTCCCTATTCGGACCGCCTTTGCCAAGCGAAACTGGGGTATACGTATATGCAATATAGCGGTACATATCCATGGACAAACATGGAACACATTCCAGTCTCCCTCTGTGTGTTCGCGTTCTGTCCCTTTCTCCGTACAGTAGGGTCGAGCAGAGCAGAGCAGGGCAGAGCGGAGCAGAGCCGAGCGAGAGGGTGGCAGAGATTGCGAGTAGCGGCGGTCGCGGGATACATCATTCATACATAGCCAAATCTCATATCGGTTTCTGATCCTCCGGCTATGCACGGCCTTTGATGCGTCTCTCCTTGCCGCCACCCCCTTCTGCAACCCCCATAGCCAACGTTCGCGCGGCTCTGTTTATTGTTACGTCGCATTTATGCATGAAGCGGCGCGATGCCATTGTCACGGACACACGACGAACCATCGAGGGACGTACAGAGGGATGTGGGAACCGGCTGTCCTTTACCAACGGAACTTGCTAACGGTGAAAATGGACGCGGCTGAGTTATTGGGCCAAAACGGAAATCGATGCGACCCTTTTACGTCCGTCATTCTCCTTGTTTTCTCTGCTCTTAATTAATCGTCTGTTTTATCTTTCCTTCGCCCACCGGACGATTTTGTAACGTGTAGTTCGCGCAGTTTAGAGTTTACAGCTTTATTGTCCCTTGTGTACCAAGCGTCGTAATGTTCCCTAGGTTTCTAAACAGCTGCGCGAAAACTGTAGCTGCTTATTGCTGGACAGTGTCGCTGTAATTGTTCAAAATGTCCTCTGCGGCTACAGTCGCTACAAGTACCCAGAGATATTTTTTTCAATTATCCTCATAGTTGTACATATTTCAAATTCGTTCATTTTACTCTGTAATTATTTAACAATTTATTTATTCCGTAAAATATTTAATAATGGCTTGAAGAAACCATTTATGCAGAAATTCGAAATGGAGTTAAACATGGTAGGGAGTGCGAGGCATCAAAACATGCGGGTGGTTTGCACCCGAAGGGTGGAGCTACGAATTGAAATATTTGGACAGAGTTTGAAGTTGGAAGGACGAACAGTCAAAGGAGAGAAGACTAAACGGGCAGGAAGCTGTTCGACGAGGTCGTTTCCGGTCGAGTCTGATGCGTCTTGACTTGGATCCCGACGTTATCGCAACAATTGAATGGCTCGAGTCCGCCTTGCTTTCCCGCCCTCGCTGTGCGACCACGATAAGCTTCAGAAACAGCCCCTAATGGTTTCCCTGGCGATTACAGCTACCTGTATCCCCGATCTCTCCCTCTTCCTTGGACCTGCGGATGCGCGCGTAAAGTAGCGTTTCCCTTATAATTACATCCGAAACTGCGTGAACCTATAGTACTTCTGGTCATCGTGAAACAGTCGTAAATCTACTAGTTATTCCTTCCGTATCCTTCGCCCGATGGAAATTTAATCCTTCTTTATTATCTACGCTCAATTTTTCGCCAAGAAAGGTCGGTGCTCGTCCATTGACTTTTCTTCCAATAATTTCTTTGTACCAGAATATTGGGACGAACTCCTTCAGAAGGTAATAAAAATTTCCTAGGAAAAATTGAATTAAGCGAAATTCAATATTTAGACAGCGGAGCTTGCACGAAGTATCGAATAAAGTCCTTGTCGCAACCTACCTCTTCGAAAATCGCTTTCAAGTTACATGAAGTGCAAACTCGATGAAACAACTTCAACTCCGTCACGATTCGTCGGAATTATTGCATTTAAGCCACGTTTCGATTAATATTCGTTCGCGGCGGAAAAGCTATCCCCGCGTATCACCTCTGCGAATAATACCTCGGTGAAGTTTCGCGGAGGACCTGGTCTCTTTCGATTTCGAAGCTAGAGAACGAACGAAAAGTTTGCAGGGAACTCGTGGTGCCACGGACCGATTGCATTAAGACGGAAACAATGAGACGAACGAACGGCGGAGAGGGAAATCGCCTTGTGGAATAACTGATTAAGATCGAAACGACGGAACTTTGCGTTTCTCGGCGCTGTTTTGGCGGAGGGATGCGACACGATGATGTTTCTTACACTTATCTCGACGGTTCCTTGACTTTAGCTCATATTTACTTTCGGAGAATTCGAATTATGACTTCAATGTTTGGACTTGAGGATTTTAGAAAATAATGTGGAACTTCAAAGTATCGAATATATTTGCGTAGAATACAGTAGTATACAAATAAATGTAATTCAATTATTCTTTGATAATGTAATTAGGCGCGATTAACCCTTTGTTATCCGTAAAGACAAAGGACGTTGAAAGGAGCGAAATTAGATTTTATTTAAGGAATTACAGCAGGCGAAAGCAATCTTCGCGAACCGTCTCGCGTTTCCATTTACAGCGGAACACTGCTCGGACGCGGAAGAAAAAGGGAAACGGAAGGCAGGAGAAGCTACGAGGAGACAATTGATTCGATTAGCGTGGATAATTGAAGGGCTGCAAGTGTTGGTTTCACTTATGAAAGAGGCGGCTGATTGATTCACGAAGGCGCTCAAATATGTCGCGACGAACTAATGTCGGTGTATCGTATTGGGCGCAATCTGCAAAATCCGATTACAGTTTGCCGCTACACAGCCCGATCGACAAACTAAACTGAGTTAAGCCCGGTATTAGAAGCAAAGCCTCGTTTATTAATTCAAACCGAAGTTAACCCTCTGTGTTTCTCCTCGCGAACTCGAGGAAAACCACCGGAGTGTGACATTACACTGGCGGACTACTACACAGTTAGATCAAAGTTAATCCGTGAAAACACACTGTTCTCCTTGATATCCCGAATCAGTGTATACTCGTAAAGATATAATTTATGACTTAAAAAAAGTGAGCAAAGAGAGAGACGAGGAGGAAAAATAAATGTTAATTGACGACGCGAATCGATCAATCTTTTTATGACTCCTTTGCTATTCGACGAGAACGTAATAAAATGACCGTGAGTCTTTGACGGATATTTGAATGCACGCTGAAATGAACATGCTATAACGAACGAGATTCTAGAACCAATTACTTTCGTTCTATCGTACCTCCGCATAGAAATCCACCCCCGACGTCGCGTCGAGGAGAATCCAACCGCGCGAAGAATTCCGAAGCTAACAATTATTCACATTTTCCAGACGATTCCCCCGGCCAGCGGCATGGCTGGTTCATAAAATCAAATCTGTCTGCCGCAGTCGAGCGAGCAGAATCACGTGAAAGTCCACGGGAAGGGGGTGGTGTGGCAGGGGGGCAGTGAACGAGCCGAAACTACCCTCTTCCTTAAACCTCCTCTGCAGGTTGCGCAAGATGCGAAAGTTTCTTTCGCGAGGAAAGTTTTGAATATTCAATACTCGCCGCGACAAGGGTGGCGCGGAGGGGGTGGCAGACGGTCTTGGACGGGGGTACCCGGAAGGAATTTCATTTTTCCTATTTTCTTCCGCGTCGGATTCGTCGAAGACGCTGGATGCAGCCTACCGAATCAACAGGGGAGACAAGAAGGGGAGGAAGGAACTCGACGAGACCAGGGTATTTTCTATTCGCGATGCGTCTGGGATCCGATGCACCCCTCCAACGTCCCTCTGTCCCGTGAATCCTTTCAGCGGATACGTCGAGTCTCCAGGAGGGTTAGATGTTTTCGATGAATCGATTCGAGTGTACTTTCGCTATGCAAACTCCCTTTCCACCGGGGAGCGCTTCGTCCGTTGCACACCACCTCCTGGACACCCTGTGCCTCCAGCCCTGATACAACTTTCGTCCTGGCGACGAATCAACGGAGTTAAGGCTGCACCCTCGCGTCTTGCTTTGCTTGCTCCCTCGGACGAGCAACTTCCGGTAACGAGGTTGCTCGCAAATTGCTACCAGCTATTCCCCGAGCGTGCGATCTCTGGCTGACTCGCGCCGGTGCCGAGATCTCGCGGGTCTTTTGCGAGTCGCGGTACGAGACCGAGTTCGAAGGGTTTGGGCGGGAAAATTTAACCCAGACCTTCCGTGGGAATAGGGAAAGTTTTCTAACTTGGAGGGGAAAGTTCCGTGGTATTAAATATTATTCCGGCTCTACGGGCAAGTTCCGTAACTTGTTTTACCGGGATATCGTTTAGGAGCGTGGGTAAAAATAATATCGCAAACGAGGCTGTTTCGATTCGCTACTTCGTTAATAAAAATCAGACGTTCTTAACGGAATCAATATTCTTAATGGCGTCTCTGCTTGCGACGAAATTCGCCGTCTGCTTAAAAAGATATCAATTTCGGATTAACCCTCGTCGAGGGAGAAGTTGGACATTCGTATTCCGTGAAATTTTTTTTAATGCTGCTTACTTCTCCGTAGCCTGTACTGGCTTATTAGTTAATGGAAAAGATGAACGCGGTAAAAAAAGGAAAGACTCGAGCTCGCTGGAAATACGATTAAGCCTTTTTCACGCGGTCCACGAGCTGGGAAGGGTGTCCTGGCTCTGCCACGATCTTTGCCACTCGCTCGAGACCCGAAGAGACTGATCTAATTACGCCGAGCGAAATGGAGTCAGAATGCTGAAAGGAAGCTAGACTGGCTAGATAGCGAGCAGGTTAAAGCACGATAATGGCTGACCAAGAGGGATGACGAGGTTATCGCAGCGGGGTGAAACACGAAATTTCGCCTTTCTTTCTTCCTCGGATCGTTTCGATCCGCACGCATTATATATGTAACGGATAAATGTCGCTGTTTCTTTTCAGTTTGTCATGATCGGTAAACGGATTTTCGGGCTGGCTAGAACAGAAAATTTCACGATTGCTCTTTGAACGAATGACACGGTTAAAATGTTCATAAGGCGCGTAATTCGATTAAATCCGAGCTCTTTGAACGAGAGAGCCTCCTTCATGGCGTCTCTGCGACACGGCTTAATGGCGCAATCGGTGCTCCGCTTTGACGCCGTTTCACGTGTCTCGAGTTTCAAAGTAAATCTTGAATAAGATCTGCATCCAGCGCCGTATAGACGCGCTCAGACGACCGGCTTTCCTCCGGCTTGCGATTCGCGGAGAAATCTTACGAACGCCCCGCTGCGACGGGGAATTAAACCTGAGCAAGTGGACGTAGCATTCAGTTTCCCGGCATTTCAGTTAATCTCGTTACGTTTAACAATTCAAGCGAATCAATGCGCAATTAAAAGCATAAGTGGTGCAGATTTTCGAATCGCAAGATACGGAAAATATTTTGCAACGAAACAACAAATTTTTACCTTGCTTTCTGTAAAAGTATAATTTTGATCTCTCGGCAAATGATCTGGTCGCGATTACACTTCGCAAACTTTTCATTAACAGATTCATTTTAATTGGCCAGTCGGTGCGTTCGTCCTGCAGATTAATACTTTAAACGTTACATGCATTATTGCATTTCCCGTATTCAGCTCGCTTCTCGACCCATGACGTTTCATTATATCGACATCGATGGAACATCATTGCTATTTCCGTTATTGCTTTCAGCGTTGAAATTAATACAAATAGAGGGTCGGCGATGATCATGATTTATCAATTTTTGAAGAGATTTTACGAAATTCGTTCGTACGCGCTTCGTGTCCAACGTTCCGCACAGTTTTTCAAGGGAGATGATAAACGAAGCACGATTGTACGTACAAGCATTATTCACGGGATTAAAATGAATTAAAGTGGGTAATTAAGTCATTTCGTTATCTTATTTACACAGTCATAAGTTTATCGCCGTAATATTTTTGCCCGAAGATATTAATATATCGAGTGCCAAGTAAAAACAGCCATTTGTAATATGACACATTGCAGCGACAATTAATTTGTATGTTAAACAGACGAGTTAATGTTACTTTTTTCACCGTGTAATTATTCGATTACGAAATTATCATTACATTGACGGTGTAGCTTACCGATGATTTCCGCGACAATTAGCGTACCGAAGTCTGTCCTCTCATTAATTCAACGAGTTGATCATTAACCGGCATTAATAAATTTTCAGACTAACTGATTAATAAATATCTCGTTTCATATTAAATGCATTTCACCGAATAATCTAACGATATTATTCCAACAAATTTATGCTTCAATAATTAATACAAATTAAGAACATTAACGAATGTACGTAACGCTGTAATCAAGAATTCACCATATCGGAATCACCGTTCGACCCTCCACGAGTCGTGACCTCGTGGCGTCGATTGAAATTTTCGAGAGATATACGTTCGCGTATTACGAATTTTACACTGATATATTTGCACAATGATTTTACAACGATACACGTTTCAAGATGTACGATATTTTTAATTCCGAGTGCAATTCGATTACTTGTTTGTAACAAAGTCAAGCAAAAGATGGAGACTGACAGAGTCAACATCTTTACTCGATCCCGTTGCGAGCGTATTTACAACAGCAACAGAGACAACCCTTCGACCGGGGGAGCTAAGGGATTAGTTCACGCACCAGCTACCCTCTTCGTCGCAATTCCAAGGTTCCCACGGCGTTGAAACGCCGGCGTCACAACGCATCCGCAGGAATCCGCTCGGCACCGTGTCGAAGCCGGTTACCGGAACTAGCGCGCATCCGCTCCGGAATTCATACTTGACATCAAAGCAACGTCTGTTCGATGCATTATGTTAACGCACACGTGTTCATCCAGCTCTGACACACGCGCGAACTGTCTCCTTTACGTGGCTGTGCGTGCTCCAATCGGCGTGAACGGATCGACGTCGCTTCGTCTGTCGCCTCCTTGGGCACGAACTGTAATTACTCAGCGTCGAGACGTCGCTCGATGTTGGGTCCTCCGTGTCTCGATGATGTCTCCTCGAATTAAACGACCTAACTTTTTCGAAAAATATTTCCTTCAACCTATTCCGTCATCGATTTCGCCGTAGGCTTAAAGGTAGGCTTAATAGCAAAAGCTGCGTATGCGTCCCCCATAGGTGTGAGCGCATTAATCACATGATTGGTCGTCATACTGTCGATCTACTGTCAGCTGTAGACCCGTTGTCGATCTACTATCGATTCACTGTCATCGATCCGGTAAATGGCTTGACACATCGTGCATCGACAATGCATAGCACCTACATGCGTTCAGCTTAGGGTTAAACTTGCAGAGGTAGATAATACGCGTGAGGTGGTTAAAATAGGTGATCTATGCTTTCGAAAAATTGTCATCGAAATCCAGAACGTCGAATTATGCAAAGGACTGTAGGTATTGCGTGGATTATTTAGAGTCTAAGAGGATGGGTGTGCGTGTAGGTAGTCGACTCGCAAATTGACTAAGTCCTGACCCGGCTGGTGAAATACGGTTGTCCGGATGAGCGTGTACCAAGGCTGGCAACCTCTTCTCGACTCCGAAGCTTTGACTCCTTTCCTCTCGTTGACTCTCCTCGCGGTGTTCGTTCCGGCCTGAAGCAGCTCGCCTCGTCTCGACGGCAAGCAACCTTCTTGCCTGATTCACGGCAGCCGAGGCAGCTGGGCGCGAAATGCGATAAACTCTCGCGAATCCCTCGCGAGTGACGACGTCGAAAAATATTTACTCCTCGGATGCCCGTCGGGCGTTCCTCGCTCCTAAGCCTTTAACGGTTACCCTCGTCCCTGCCACCCTCGACGCCACCAACGAATGTACCAGCCTCTTCCAGCACGTTTCGGCAAGGGAACTCGTTTATCCGCGGGCCAAAGGTATTTACATAAATCAGCCATGCAATCTCTTTTTATATTTTGCCAAAGTATGGGTCGAATGTAAGCGACAGCCTTGTACATGCGACGCATACACTGCCGCTCAAAAGTATTTGCTCGTTTGTAACTTTTCACGCCGGGCGAAATGTGGATTTCATTTTTAACTTCCGAGAAGTGTTACGTGTTCTAGGAACTCGCGTTATTTGTCTGCGGTATTACTAAGATGAAAGACTTATAGCTTTTGCTGGGTTATAGGAAATTTATTTCGGGTGTACTTTAAAGATTGTATTTTAAATTGTAGATACTTTTATTATGATAATAGTTAATCAACGAACGTCCATATTATACAGATACAGGCTTCTAGATCTTCAGATACCTAGGACCTCTCTGTAGTTTCTCTGATATCCAGATTTTGAGATGTTTAGATTCCTTGATACTTATGTCCTCTGATCTTTAGGTCCAACCATGACCTTACATTTTCAGATACCTAGATTTGGACATCTACCTTGTTAGATACATAGGTAACGAGATAACAGCATTCAGAAATAAGCTACATGTATTTTAGGAACAGGTAGGATATGACCACCCTAAGGTCAAAGAGATGAATACATTTTATTGATTTTCGCTAACTTTCATAAAATGCTAATAGGTCCAACAAGAAAATATTTTTGAACGGTAGTATATGCGCCCCTCGGCCTATCAGGCCACGGTACACGCTATCCTTCAGCCAGAAAAGCATCTGAAACAGCCGACTGTGTACTCGTTGGTGGGTGTGTTTCCGGGACGGGGCAGTCTTTTTTGTTGTCATTCTTGCGAGATAAGCGGGTCACTGGGAAAACGTTTTCTTTTTTTCCCTTTTCCACTCGTCTCGCCGCGCCTCATCCTCTTTTCACCGTCTCTCCTTCCCCGTATCTTTCTCCTTTTTATATTTTTTTATACCGTTGGAAAGCCGGTACACGAGCCGGGGGTGAATACGAGATACGAGGCTCGTGACCTCGCGCCGGCTTTATACCTCGTGGCGCTTTTTTGAAGCTTTATCCCCGCGTAAAATGGCCGGTCGAATAAATTCGCCGTTCAATGAATTCGGTGTTACGAGCGCGTATAATAAATAGCCGTTTTCCGTCCTCAGGGATCGTCTGTTCTCCGTCGCGCACACGCGTCGCGACATCTTCGAAATTTCGCGTGTATACGAGCGAAAGGGGAGGCGAACGCCTTATCTACGCGCAATTCATTCGAAAATACGAGGAGAGGAGACGGTCGTTACCTCGTAGAACGGTTCACGCTTTCATGGCTCGCGAAACGAGAGCCGCGAGATGTTTTTTCGCGACGAACGCGCGATTATAAGCGTGTTTCCCTGGCGAAGCTCGTTCGTGAGCCGCGACCACTTGCACGGCCACCTACGGACGCGTTTTCGAGACGAACACGTTTGCGCATCGACGCGAAGAGGGTTTGAAGAGGGGAGGGGATCGAGGACCGCGGTACTTTTGGTTAATGAAATTGAGGTCGAGTGTAATAGGGTGAATTTCAAGCCGGCTTTG
Source organism: Megachile leachella (assembly GCA_963576845.1). Taxonomy (NCBI): domain Eukaryota; kingdom Metazoa; phylum Arthropoda; class Insecta; order Hymenoptera; family Megachilidae; genus Megachile; species Megachile leachella. The sequence goes on along the minus strand of OY756247.1, from coordinate 26,040,171 downwards.
ATGTCGACGTAACCGGACCGGGCGACGACGCGATCCACCCCCCTCGGCCAGCGAGACCGATGCAATATTAATTAATCGGCCAAAGACAAACGTAAGCGCGGACGCGGCACGATTATTTTCAGTCTGGATGGTTACCGGTGTAATTAATTAAAAGGAGTCCGCGGGAACGCGAATTGTTTCCTTCCACTCTTTTTTCGACGCCCGAGGAAATTGAGCGTGCCAGCAGCCGGTCGACGATTAATCGCGTCTCTTCTTGCTTCCCCGCCATTCCGGAGCTTGTATCGTTACCGCGATACTTCCGCGAGCCTTTCCTCGCTGATCGTCGATAAATTTCCCTGCTTTTTTTGGGGGGAACGATGATCGCGTTACGTTTCTTGCTTTCCATCGAACGAAAGACTCATAGATACGTTTAATTGCAACTGATTTAACAGCTCCCTTTAAATCAAGTACGTAACGAATACCGCGCGACAATTTCAACCCCCTTTCATTAAATTACTCTTTATTTGTAGGTTACAAAGGTGGCAGGTGCGAAACGAACTGCCGAGACTGAAGTGCCAGCTAGACGCGAGAAGCTGTAATTGTAATTAATTCCATCGAGACTGTAGAACTTCTGGCCTGGGGGGATGCACGCACAACGCGGGGACGCGAGTGTTAGTTGATCACATATTTTAATAGAGCTTAACAAAGGCTCGACGAGGTTCCAGGCGACCGTTTGCATAGGTTACCTTATAAATATTAATGTTGCAGAAGCTGGAAAGTTTAACGAGACCTGCTTCGTTCTTTGTTGAGTTCTAAGCTGCTCTAATCTGAATGGCGATCGTAATTTCTAAGATAAATTAATTCTATCCCTTTAAGACGTTCGTGCGGAACTTTCGGTATACTCGAAGAAGCTGGGGAACGTGGATAAGGTTTCGCGAGGTTTTCTTCAATTTTGAATACTCTTTGACTCAAAATCGCTGCACGCGATCTTTCGCCTTGTCGGAAAAGTAAGCAAAGCCATTTCGGATAGCAAAGGAACACGGATTACGTCAGCTGACAGCGCATTTTATGTCAAGCGAAGAGCAGAACACCGTTCCCAGTCACCTACCGTAATTTACATTTGAAATTGCCTCGCGAACGTCGCTTTAATTTTTAACAATACTTTCTCGCGGACTTTCATTAGCGAATTTCTGTTAAATTCAAAACTGCGTTGGCTCGCGTTAATTACGCATGATAATCATGGTTAATTCGTGCGGTGAAACGCAATGTGCCACTGGTGAATACGAAAACGATCGCGGAAGTTTACGGTCTCATCGGGTATTGTTTCAAAAGAATTGTAATAACCAATACTGTAAATATCTTATACAATTTCATAGAATACGGGAAGATGGTTCTCAGTGGACAATATTCATCTGAGCATTATTACTCCTTAAAAATCACAAATTGCCAAATTCCCAAAGACCATGAATAATCCGGAGTTTCAATTTTCCCGGTTCAAGGATACGATAGCGGAACGTTAACAAACGTTGTCGCGGATCGAATCGAATTCGAGATCTGTAGGAGGGTCGGATCATTTCCGATTTCTGCAGGCGTTTCAAAGACGCTTCAAGTAGCGTTGCGAAATCGTCTTAAGTGTCCGATAAGCAGCTAGTTATTATCCGAGCCGGTTTGCACATCCGGTTGCTGAACCGTTGCAGCTGAGGGCCCGATTGCACAAATCCGGATTATCCTTCGCCTGTCTGGATAATGCTGAAAATCGTTCTCGGGCTGATGCCGTTCAGACGAAATTTATGCGCCCGTTTCTCGACCAGCCTTGACCGAGTCGGGGAACAATTGACGAGACCAGCAGTCCTCTGGTTACAGGAATTTCCTTCGGAATTCGAGCCAACCCCTGAAAACTAGAATTGGATCGAGTAACGCTATATTTATCAAATTATCGTGACGTAAAACACTTGATTCGTTCGAATTTATGGCTTAATCAGAAGTTAAATGGGATGCGGGTAAATTTAGGACGCTTACGATTCACTTTGTCGCTGTTACATTCTTAGACCAATTTGTCAATTGCGGAGACTGATTTAAACCTTTGCAGTATTTGTGTTGGGTCGATACTTTAAATTTGGAAGTATATTTTATCTTCTGGAAAATCTGTGAGATATATACGTGTTATGGGGGTGTGTGTATTTCGTTGAAAAATGAAGGGTTTACTTACTAAATTTTTATCACGTTCGAAATCATTCGAAGTTCATCAGCGAGCAGTCGTAGGACGCCATGCTCCAGCAACATTTCCCGAGCGATTTTTTCCATTCCCCCATTGTGTTCCCGGGTCCTAATCCTTCGCCAAGGGGCGGGTATCTCGGACGATTTTCACTGTTGGACCGGGAGGCGAAATGAAGACACCGATCCAAGCCGGTGGTATGGGTGTCGGTGCCTTAGATTACCGTGAAAAATGGTCCCTCGAAATTGCCTCGTGTCTCCTTAATGCTTCTCACGCTAATTACCCCCACGAAGGGGATTTTATTCTTTCATTGTTCTCACCATTTTACGCCACCGATTTTGTCCCGGCCAGATCTATCTCCGTTTCTGTCCGCGTCCGTCTCTCCCTCCCCTGGTTTCTTATGATTTCATTTCGGACGATATACTTTGAAAGAGTTCTCCGGATTCCTCTCCCGGAACATCGCCGATTAACCGGTATTGTTTTAAATACACTTTAAGACACCGCGTAAAACGAACAAAAGGAGAATCTGGCCAAAGCGGCGAAGTAATTTCAAAGCAATGTCGAAAACGAGGAAACAAAAGATCTCATAAACATTCCTGCAGGAAGCATGTCGGCTGGAGATAAAGTAACCGGGAATTCGGTGGTAATACCGACGCTAAGTTATGGCTGCGACTACTTGTCCTTTTTCATTTTTTTTCGCCCTTGTCCTTGCGAGGGTTGGTTAATAGCGAACGCTGAATGGAGAACGTCGATCTTCCGGCAAATTGTTTCCGCATTTCGGAGGCTTCTTTGACCCATTAAGTGGACGAGGAACATTTAATGGTAGTTCTGAGATATTTGTCGTGCGTGGATATTGCCTGCGAAACAAGAAAGTTACAAATTAGGTACACCAATCTACGAACTATCATTGTACAAGACTGAATTTTCATTTCTCTATTTGAATATATTATTGTCTACTATATACAGAGTACATTACTATCCCACTCCATGGTGCACGAGCGAACGATCCGAGAACGAGCAAAGCTCGTCGAGAATCGATTGCACCGTGTTAGGAAAAACTTTTCGCGGATTTGTCCCTCAGTTCGCGAAGGACCCCTTCGCGTCTCGCTACAATGATTACGCCCCACGGACGTTTGGCTCTTGAAGCTCTGCGAGCAGCAGGATCCATTCCACTTTCGCATGCACGCACAGCGGGTCTGCATTATTGCGGCTTATCCGGTATTACGCTTATGTGACGCCGGTAACATCGCAGCCTTAAGCGCACACGGTGTATCGAACACGGAATTACCCCATGAATTCTCCTCCCCCGTAGAAATTCTGCGCACAATGCTTCAGGCTCTCCCCACGAGCACGGTTGCCTTCGTGTATGCAAAGCAACCGGTTAATAAACATTTTTTTCCTGCTATCCTTCAGGACATTTTCCTTGCTCGCTGAATATTTCCTCTGTACCGAACAGTCTATCGTTGACCAGCCAATTGGAAACATTGGAAGCTTGAAAATGCTACATTTGTTGTTGCTAAATGATTCGTGGCAACTGTACAGTATTTTACATTTAAATCATATTATCTCGCTGAAGCAGCTGAAAATTTGATTAAGTAGTATTTTTAATTTTAATAAAACCAAATATTTTCGCGATATGTTATATTCATTACTCATAATTCCCTGCATTTAATACTTCCAATTATGAAAGTGAGCAAAGTGTTAATAATATAGGCGATAGATTTGTATGAAAATTTAAGCATCATACATGGCGGTCAAAGTGATTGTTATTTTATTCGATATTTACCAGTGTTTATCCAGATAATTTTACCCGTTCATATTTAGATTTATTAAATCTGTACTGTAGTGCATCATCTATGGATTATCGAAAAATCGCGTTAATTCAGGATCAACGAGCAATATTCGGTATTCAAAATTTACGTCGGTCTCGTTTCGAGGGCTCTCGAAGAGGCTCGTCGTTCCAACCGCACTCTCACTCTGATATTCCGCAGGCAGCTTCCATTACGGCATTCCAACATCGCTCGTAAGAGACACGCACGAAATTCATTCATTCATTCAGTCAGAGACACGTCGTCGATGAGTTCATTAGAACTGACAGGACGATCGGGGGAAACTCCTTGGAATCTTGAATATATTTCGTCCCTTACGGGCTTCTATCTCAGTCACGGCTGACCGTAACTTTCAACCCACGTAACTTCGCTCTATAATTTTTAGGTGACAAGGTCCCGAAGTCACAAGGTTCTAATCCTGATGTCGCAAGATTAAAAAATTTTAAAGTCCGACATTCCACAATTGCAAAATTTTGAAATGACGTTTTCAAGATTCCAAAGTTGACAAATTTGAAGACTTAAAATTTGTGTTCGAAGACTTAAAATTTAAAAATCGGTGAAAGGGGTGAAACGCGATCGACCGATCAAAGTCGAGCGGTTCGGGAAGCGTGTAAAGCGTAAACGCGATTACACAGTCGGTGCTCGTTAATCAGGAAAAATGTACGAGTTTAATTTCATATCGCGATCGGCATCGGTCGAGTCTGCATCCTGTTGGTTAACGACATAATCTCGTTAAATAACGACGTGATCCGGCTGCGAATTCCGCTCGAATTGGAGAACTAGCGAGTATTGCTGATTACGAGAACCTACTCCCGGGCATTCTAACGGCAATTCGTCCCTTCCCTCTGGATGTAACTCACCCTGGTAAATTCAGTCGTTGCCGCGTCCTCTCCTCGTACCTCTGTTTCTTAGTCTCTGTCTCACGGCACTAATACAGGTGTCACAAACTCCAAGTTTAAGCTCCTTTCACATTGAACCGTGACTGCGATCGAACGAGAGCTCAAACTGTTCTGTGAGTCGGTAAACAATTTAATCGAGTACGATTCGTATCGGCTAAGTGACTCGAGATGATTGCACACTAAATTCTGCCTGTCTGTTCGTGATCGACAAGTTTTGTCAACGAGACTGATGCATTCGTTTCGAGAAGCTCTTCTCGAAAATGAATGGGTCATTTATCGCCCTGTCGATCGCCTACTCAAATACCCCAAATGGAAAATTTTCAAACAGCAATTTATTTAATATGAAACAATTACGATTAGAATTTATCTAACTCATCAGACAATTATGTACGTTCGAAGACAACGATCATCATTATTAATTCCAAGTGACAAACATTGTGATGTATCGGTAATGGTAGATATTCTAAGAAATGGCCGGTGTCTCATTTGCGAAAAGGCGTCACTTATCTTTAATTAGTATTTCGTGCATTTGGGAACGAAGGACCTTATCATTAGCCAGAGTTATTAATCGCCACGCCACAGTGTCGTGATATCGTTAAGGTCGGAAACAATTGTCTTTCGACGCAACAAGTCGCGTCCGATAAGTCGCGACGAGAGGTGGAGTTTGCGAATCGAGCGGCAACCTATCCGCGTCGAATCTGCACGATATCTGCACACGTACTCCTCGATATCGTTTTCGGGCTGCGTAATTCGTATCATCAACCATCGCTCAGCGACATTTTTAATTCGCTTCCACATTTTACTATGATTGATCGATACTTGGAAGATTTCATAACTAATATTTTCTACGTCGTATAATTTTATAATATGACAGAAGGGATTTCTAAAGTAATATATTGTAGAAATGAAAGCTGAGATTTTTTGAAGAAAAAATTTTCAGGGAGACGAATTTACTCGCTCATTAGCCGCGATGTAAAACAAGCATCGACGTTCAACAAGAGTTAAGAGCGTACAATTATTTGAAAAGGTAGTAAGATTGCCCATATAAATCTTGTGTAAATCGCTGTGAAAATGGCTGGAGCGGAAGCCGAGTATCAGTACAACACCTTTAAAAGTAAAATTCTTGCATTAACAAGCGAGTTAACGTGAACGGTTCGTGGAGCCATACCGAGCGCTGAACACCATGAATACGAACAAAAAGATTCGATCAAGCAATATCTTCAGGCAAGCATTTAGCCCGATTGCACTCGTAAAAATTCCATAGCTCATCGCGACGACGCTCGTCGTCGCAATAATACGTAGGTACTACGTATATACCTTCGGACCCCGTAAACGGTGCCACTCGAGCGTCGCGCAAACAAAAAAAATAGAAGAGAAGAGTCGCAGTCACCCCTTGTTTCCACTCCGTCGACCCTCCAATCTCGGAAGAGGCAAAAAATAGAAACACAGAGAGGAGAAATGAGAACGACCGAGCTCGCCGGCCGTGCAGGCACGACGCGACGCGACGCCACAGTTTCATGCGGGACCAACGATACTTTTCGCGTCCGAGAATAAAATGAGCTGTCGAAAGAAACGGTTCGATTATCTTTCTTCTATTGTTTTTCTAATACGATGTTCGTATTGATCGCTACGAATTTATCAGCAAATATTGCCACTCACAGAATTAGACTGTAGTGTTTGGATGTAGACGAGCGGTAAAATAGTAACGCGTCTTATTTGTAAAACAATAGATTTTCAAAGATTTAATCAGATGTGTATAATTTACTGCACTCTTGGTGAATCGGTATTGAACGATTTAGATATCATCGAACAAGTAACAAGGACCTCGTTCGATATTCATATGCAAACTACAAAATGGTGCAAGCTAAACCGAACTTGTAAACACGGTTATCAATTCAGTTAATTCGAGCAAATTTACACTTGCAAATTGCACGAGAGTATAAACCCACCTGTAATTAATCGCGTGTACATTGAACAAATTTTTAAAATCGATACTCCATGGAAAGAGTTCTTGCACGTACTCTAATTTAGTCTGAAATTATAAATTTTGTGCAATGTAGAGTAAGTCTGTAAAATAGTCTTATCGGCGAGACTTCGAGCAGCGACAAAACGTGCTCCACCTTTTTCCTTCCTTTTTCCCTGAGAAAGTTTCCATGGCCGATTTCCTCTGACCCTTCTTTCCGTGATGGGATGAATTGCGCTGTTAGCACTCGACTTTTAAACCCGGTAAGCGGATCAGCCTGACTATAGCTACTTTTAAATGTCGCTTCTAACTCGACGATCTCGGCAACCACGACTACAAGCACGCCCGGTGACTGCGAGCGTCGCGCTGCGCCGCGACGCCTCACGGATTAACTCATTCGAGGGTTACGAGGCCACGATTATGTGCCACCTGCCACGATTGCGGACGCCCGAGCATTAGTCTGTAATTATACGTGGCTTCGCGTGAAACAGGTAGCATTATGTCGTCGCAAATGGGAGACGGAATATGTAGTTTCACAGTCGGGCTAATTGGGAGCCGTTATCGCTGCTTAAGACGACCGCCTAACCTGACGCCGCCGACCGTAGTTAAATTATTTTTACGAGCACTGTCCGGATTTTCTCTTTTTTTTTCGAATCCTCTTTTTCGCGCGCGAGAAAATTCGCGAGGTTTAATTACTGCATACAATTTCGGGTTAAAAATGCGAGCCGCGACGGTGGAACGCGAAAAGTTACGGACGAAGTTTACCTAGATTACTCTCGTGCATCATCGTCCACGAGTTTATGGCCGTGCACGATCATGTAGTTGCGGCTTGAAATGGTAAAAATTGTTGGACGTAAAAAAGTTTTCACAAGATAACGAGGAAAGATTGCGTCTGTCCTGATTCGACAAAAATGATGCCCCGAATCGCCAGTTAACTTCGGTTTTTACAATGCAAATCGCTTTTTTCCCGAGAAATAATTACTGCGATATTTATCAGAAACTTTGTGCCGCTGGATTTACGAAGGGGCTGTTAAAAATCAGATGAACAATAATTTTCAGTCGAATGAAGTATTAATCTTTCGTCACGACCGTGTTACTTTTTAAACATGATAGAATCTGAACGGAGAAAGAACTCCAGGTTAAACCTTGAACTAACATTGCAAAGCACTTATCCTTGAGGATAAGTATCGATGGCCATTTTTGAGCACAGCGCACGTGCCCGATGATTCAATAATGGCGAGATTGCGAGGATAAGGGTGGAGGGGATTGCGCCCAATTAAAAAACCTTATTCGCCATTTTCCACGTATCTGATAATGATCATCTCCACCACCAATCTCCGAGAGAACCCTGAAAAATTTTCCACGCGAGCGTACAATTTTTCGAGCGAGATAACGCGTCGATAATTCGACATCCTGTAGAAAATTGGACGCGAGTCGAATCCGTTTCGACGAAAGCGTGGAAAAGAACGGCATCGTCCCGTAGTCGGCTGGTCCACACACAAGACGAGCGAGGAGATTTAATAATGTAGAGTAGCGGGCTAGACGTTGGGTACACATCGGGATCGGTACACACCGCTTTCGGGCGTCTTCAATATCTGAGCAGCTCAAGAACCGCATTGTCTAGGGCGACGGTCCAACCCCCTGCTTTATGATCCCCCTCCTCTGTCTCTGTCACTCTTTCACCCTCTCTTTCTGTCGTCAATGACGGGCATTATGCGACGGATAATGGTCCAACCGACCGCCATTCACTTCTCTGGTACACGTGCAAAGAAACCGTACTTTACAAACACCCCCTTCTAGATTGAATTATACCTCCCTCGGACCAGCTACCACCACCCTGACTTTCGGATCAAAAGAAAAGATGGAGATGAATGACGAGGAATGTGATTGTTCCGCTTGTGAATTCTTTTATCAATTATTGTTTGCGACGAAACCGCACGTGTGATTTCGAGAATGTTTCGTTGTATGTTATTCTTATATCGGAATTAACTTTGGGAGAACCTGGGAGGGTGCTTAGTGCATCTAAGATGGCGAGTGAGGGTGCAATGTAGATATGTAGAGGGTGCAATGTAGATATTTATGGTAGATGTTAAGTAATTAAATTTTTAAATTAAAGTATAGTTTGAAATAGAATACGCGGCATGCTAGCGTAATATCATTATTGGTTCCACGTAGTTCGATCCGAGTCAAAAGAGAACGATGTTCGATTGAAATGTAAATACCGATGGGAAAGCTTCCTTAAGGAAAGAAAGCAGAAGCGAAGCAAAAGATCTTGAACTTTTTTAATTTCTCCCCGTCCCCGAGTTTGAGCACGTTTTCACGAAGTTTTACGCTAGATGGACAGCTAATTTCTGCGCGTTGAACAGCAAGAAAAAAAGGCGTTCCAAAGGAAGAAAGGAAGGAGAAAGGGTGGAAAGAAGAGAGGAGGAAGGAAGGAAGGAAGGAAGGGACGCGTACAGGAACGAGGAAGCAAACGAACGCGTTCTCGTCGTCGTCGGCGACGTTTGGGCATCCAGGAGACGGTCTCAGTCGAGAGGGCGTCGACGAGAGGAGTCCTATTCCAATTCCAGCGAGTTAATTGGAATTGTTTGCCGCAGACACCGCGAGCCGCTTGCCTTAGCACAGTTCCGAACCCTATTTCTCCTTCAGCAGCTTCCCTTGTCGTCGGCCGGCTTCCTCTCTTCAACAGGACCCGACGACGCTCCACGCCACCAAACTCACACCGTCGCATCCCGACGCTCCGCGTCGCGTTCGTACGGCTCGTGACGTCGTCTTCAACGGAATTAATTCCTTCCGCGACGGCCTGTCTTAAATTTCCTTCAGAAATAAGCAGGGAAGGATCGAGAGCTCGTCCCATGAATCTTGATCGGATGCAGTCATTTTATACTCTATAAAAATTCTTCGTTTACGAATTTAAATGCTTTGGTTATATAAAAATTTCCAGATAGTACAATGTATAAATAGATTGATGTTATACAGTTCTAAGAAATGTAGCAACAAAGTCATCTCTCGCGTAATAAAACCCGACTATATCCGAAGCCGGCCGAATGAATTTATGGTAAACAAGTAATGAGTATAAAGTTGCAGTGGAATCCGCAATTTATGCAATTCGGTTGCAATAAAAAGCTTACAATGGAAGTTTTCCTCGCGGTAAAAGAAAGTCTTGTTAAAAAGTAACGAGTCAGCCATCATTCGTTGATAAACATTTCCTTTGTATAGTTACGGTTTTTTACGTCTTTCTTAATGAAGCTTCCGAAGCAGGTTACCTTATTCCATCGAAACTTTTCTTTCCAAGATATTTCTCTTTGATGCAATATAATAAGCCCGTGTATTATGCAAAGCTATATAACGAGAAACATAAATTCGCTTCAGCGGGGCAAACTTGGTTGTCTAGGGAAGCATGAAAAGAGAAATTAACGTATACACGGTGTGTTACATTTTGCGGAAAGCTTCGAGTTACAACCGGTGAATTTTCACGGACGCCTCGTTAAATCCGTATTTTACGTAATTTTTAACGCGGACACGCAATAACAATTATCTCTTCGGTGAATTAATTTTATATCGATGAGCACTTAAATGTTATCGGCGCTACATTACTGATTTTTTATCGACCGAGTATATAAGAGGCAATGGAACGCGATCGAACAGTTACACTACCGCACGATCACTGAACCCGAAGAATCCAAGGAGGTCTAAAATAACAAGGTAAAACATTGCAAATAATTGAATACGCTCCCCTATTGAAACGCTCCGAATGAAAGTTTCGTACGCGGTCGAAGCTCGCTTCGCGTTTCAATGAACTGACGTTAGAATAATTGAATCGCTTTGTTAACGGGTTGCATTAGACGCGTGTCGAGCACGCAACGCTTTTGTTACGCTCGCAAAGTGCGTAAATGCACGTTTGATTTTGCTGGCGGCTCGATACAACGCGACATTCAATTTACGGGATAATACAGCACCGTTCTCGCCAACTGAATAATTCGATCTCGAAAGTATGTTCGATCGAACGCACACCGACACGCGGCTTTTCCAATCTCGATCGAACGTTTAATCCTTTGCTGGTGTCCATTTGATCGTGTCATATTTTACTCCATTATAACCACTTTTCTTAAACACTTTGTCTACTGGTACCTGCTATTAATATAATAGTTAATATTATTTGTATTCGTGTTTGGTTCTAACGAAGTATTGGACCTTGTTATGTATTGCTATTTAGGGAATGTAACGTATAAGAATACAACAGGATCGAATATATAGGAATCTACTGCGTTGAAATTTTACATACAGGGATCACGGATCTGAAACCTAGAAATTTAATGTATGGAGATCTCTTTGATAAAAATCTATCGCGTAGAAATTTAACGTGGAGATTTAACGTGTAGGGATTCTATGCGTAGGGATTTAACGCGTAGGAATTTTACGCGTAGGGATTCAACGCGTAAAGATTTAAAGCGCAGGGATTCAACGCGTAGGGATTTAACGCGCACGGATTCAACGCGTAGGGATTTAATGCGCAGAGATTCAACGCGTAGAGATTCAACGCATAGAGATTTAACGCGTAGGGATTTAATGTGCAGGGATTCAACGCGTAGAGATTCAACGCATAGAGATTTAACGCGTAGGGATTTAACGCGTAGGGATTTAACGCGCTGAGATTCAACGCGTAGGGATTCAACGCGTAGGGATTTACCGCGTTAAAATCTATCGCGTGGCAGCAACTTCTCACTAATAGTTCAATTCTCTTTCAGATGAAATTCACTCTCGCAATTTTCGCCGTTCTGGCCATTGCCGGCCCTCTGAGCGCTTACAAGTTACCAAGCACCGGCTCAGGTCAATTGGCTAAAGAGTTGCAAGATGTCGTAGACATGCTACCATTTGACGAAATATTCGACATCACCAAAGTGTACTTAGCTCAAGATAAGGAGGTGCAATTAATGGCAGCCATCGTGGACTCCCAGGACTCGAAAAAATTAATAGAATATGTTGAACACGCGCCTGCTTTTAAGAAAATGGTGGCTCTCGTGCAAGAAAACGGTCTCGACATCTATTATTTGATTAACAAGTACAACGAACTTATGCAGTTACCGGCGTTCAAACCTTCAGCAGCTTCCAAACACGAAATCAGAGGTCGAATTGTTGGTTATATGAGAGATATTACTGCAGTAGTTCCGATGGACGAAATTGAGTACGCACTGGAAGAAAAACTAAGAACTTCCAAACCGCTCTCCGAATTAGTTAAACTTGCCACGAGCCCTGAAGTTAAAGCTTTCGTTGAATCCGTCATGTCAAATGAATTCTTTTTGAAATTAGAAAACCAAGCGGATCAAAGTGGTCTTGGTAGTCTTAACGTCGATCGCTATTATGCTTATTTTGCGATGGTTCTTCCCGTAGTTAAGCACACTTTTTAATTAAGGATAGAAGTACTGATACTTCATGCTTGTATGAATATATTGTACAAAGTTGTTAATAAATAATTATGTTGTTGTATTGAAATCATTTGTCGACATCAACCTTCTCCTGTACTTCTTGCAATCAATTTTTTTAATTTAATTCTAAAGACGAAGTCATAAACCTTCTGCTTCTATATGTACTTACTATAACTAAAGTTTCACCTTGCATTGTGTGCGACATATGTCGACATCGTTTGACAACAATCTGCACTTGAACCTGTTATTTACTTTCTTTCTAATTAGATAAAGACTGCTACCTCAGACAAACGTAGATATGAGTAACCCAGTAAGGACGTATTACATTCAAAAATTTCACGTATTCTACTTACAATACAAGAATGAAAAAGTACAATCGAAGTAATTTTTCATGAAGGAATTTAATTTACAATTTCATTATAAGAGGCTAAAAGTGGGAACATAAGAAATATGTTGCGGTTATCGAAGTGTTAATGGCTGACGAATTCGTGACTAATTTTTAAGCCTGCAAAAGCAAGGTCTGTGTAAAGTATTCGTGTAGTTCGCTAAACAGCTCGATGGCGAACGTGATTTCCAAGCCGCTCTCTTTAGCCCAAAAATAATGATGATGCAGCACGTCGTTGTTCTCGACAGCGTTGCAGAACTCCGCGAAATCCCTGGATTTGAGCATCTGCAAAAATCTGCGAAAACTTCTGGAGTATTTCACTTTTTGTAAGAGAAACTCGTGGAGTTCGTCCAACGGTATACTCTTCAAGATATTGTTGATCATCACGGTCAAGCCGCCTTTCGCGATGCCGGGGTCGTTCCTGACGAACCTGGGCGTCGTCTTCCAGAAACTTCGGACTTTTTCGTGCCAGGAATCGACGTCCAGGCCGTCTTCGCGTAAAGAGAGAATCAACTTGTTAAATTGAGGCATTCGCTGAAACTCCCGCACGATGAATCTCTTCTGATCGTTCACGAAGCTCGCCGTGTCCCCGATCTGAGCATCGTACTTCATATATTTCTCGACGATCTCCTTCACCTCGTTAAACGGCACGAACGCTAGGATATCTTTGAAATCTTCCTCGAGAGAGCTGTCGTCGTTCAAAGATGGCGAGTTCAATGGATCGTTCGATCGGAATCCGATTTTGTAGGCTAGAAATCCGATAAGAGCGACGGAAGCGGTGGCCATCACGCTCGCGATCATGATGTGTGGATTCATTTTCCTCGATTTAGAGCGTTGATGTACTAGTGCGAAACCATCGTATGATTTTTAGCAGAAACCAGGAATTATTCTTGTACTTGGAATTCAATGTTTGCAATCTATTTCGTTGTTTTTTAATTGCTGTAAATTAAATAAGTTCAATCGAGCAACTACACTATTTCACTAACGTTAACAAATTGTACGTCGAATAATGTTAACGAAATGCTGATCAAACGTCTATCAGTAATTTTGCTAATAAAAACTTACTAAGGGTGTTTCCTTTAAGATACCTGAGAGGGAAAGCAAAGTTTCTCATCCATCATATGCGTAACGTTTTATGTTTCCTTAAATGAATCCATGAAACAGGTTAGGTAAGAGCAAACATTTTTTACCAGAATATCAGGCAGTATATTAATGTATGCGAATAATGGAACAGTTGCAAAATAGATTTAAAAGTATGTAAATCAGGAGGATTTAATGTCTTACTATGTATGCTCATGTCATTTTGTGGTTTCTGGGAATGGCATGAAGTGAACGTAATAATCAAAGATACATTAACATGAATGATTCACTATGTTCATACACCGCTCGTAACGAAGATACATATTTTGATTGGAGCGATTACATATCATGAATACAATTGTATAGCGTTAGATATGACAGGAGTTGATTTGACTTCTGCGAATTTTTTGATAATACTAAAGGTAGAAAATGATCGACGTAGAAGAAAGACAATATTTTGACGTATGGTTTGATAGATTACTGTCACATGTCAAATGACACGTTTCAGGTAATATTACGTGATAGATAAGGATTACTATTCCTCATAAAAGATAAGAATGTATACAGTATTACGTTTCTTATAGTTGATCTTGTTAGTCATCGATAGTTCGATAAAGTAGATCGTAAAAAGTACTTACAGCATGAAATTAATTTAATTAATTAAAAAATGAAGCGAGAGGGAATTTTACTAAAATCATTTTGTCAACACATTCTTTTATTCCGATACTGAAAATGGTAACAAAGTTATTTTATTATTTATATGTGGAATATTTAAGGTTCACATTAAGCTGCTATTGTCGGTTACAATAACAACATTAATTAGAAACGAATTTATGTCGGTTTACATGGGATTCGGCGCAAACCGGGTTGTTAAAAACGCCATGGAAATTTCAATTACTGCTCGAATCTAGATGCAAATAAAGTTCTAATTATACAGCGAGGAAGTAAATGGAAACGTGCTCGTGTATACGACACAGCAAATCGAAACACTCGTCAACCTGATAGCTGTTTTCGATACCGATAACAACAATATTGAAAGCATTGTAACGAATAATTCCGTGGTGCCCTCTATATACGGCCACACGAATTAATACATTATCATTAAAAGAATTTACGAATTTCGTTTGACAAATAATGTAAACGTCGCGTCTGCATAATGTCCCTCCATTCAACCGTGCTGATACACAGATTGAATATAAATTTAACGTTTCGTGCTGAACTAAATTGAATTTAACGCTCCTCTCGCACATTCAATTATTGTTCCAGTCGTTTGTCAATCTTCTGTAATGTTAGAAAAACAAAAATCAAATTTATTTAGCTATTATATAAGATATAACTTTTACATATGTCCACATACGGGTTTGCATTGAATTTAAAAAGAATATAATTACTAGCTACGTGATGATAGTAGAATCTAGAAGTTTAAGTATATCTCGAGATAACACACATTTCATTTTTAAAGTATAGATGTCACAACAAAGCAATTACATTGTATAGCACTTTCGATACTTAAGTGTAGGTATGGTAGGAAATCAATTATTTTCACAGGTGTGACAGATTACATCGATAAATCGATAAGAATGTTTTCCATCGATTCAGGTAAAATCGTTTGCTCGTTTTTTGATAACCGAGTAACCGACAGTCAATATATCGACGTTCAATTGATTAGAAGTTCAGCGCGTACCTGTTGAAAACTCGACAGTAATTTAATTTCTTTCATTCGTGAGACTCGCAAATGCACAACATAAAATTTGAAGGAAAATGGAACTAAAATTTAAGTTGCTCTCGGTAATCCATTGCCCGAAGGTTAAAAGTATGATATAGGGTTTCCTAACTTTCTTTATCACTTCCTTTAGACTTTCATTATGGCTCGTTAAAACTTGTAATCGCAAGGAGTTGATTTTTGCTCGTTACAATCAGGGCTAATCACACTTTCTCCAATTAAGGAAACTTTACCCATCCTTCAATTTCTGCTGTATACTTAGTGTACATCAGAATATTCCCACATTATGCTCGCCCCTATTTCTCGAATTTCACTAAAATAGAAATAACCACGAATAAAACGGTAACAAATGGTTAAACCCTTTGGAAGGTACTACATCTCTCAGAGACAGAAAATCGTTGCAAATCTACACAGTTATTCGAAGGCTGATCGATTTCACCCCCGTAAACGGGCGGTTCGTTAACGCGCCGGAAGTTTCGCTCATCAAACGAGAAAGCAAAAGAGCACCGCGTGTGGAAAATGGGCTGCAACGAGGACGGCCATTCGATAAATAAAAGAGCATCGTGTTCGAGCATGTGGCGCTAACTTTTAAAAGGGAACCGGGCTGTCTTAACCGTAGCGTTCTCAGATGCGGGGATGCTTGCGTCTTCGCAAGGCGGAGTAACAAGGGGAAGAAACGAGCAGTTGCACGCTGCTTCTCTAATTAAAATTGTTACAATTTAATAAGCCTCGGTACTCGCTATTGGCGCGTCGTAATGGAAAGTCATAAGAAACGTGCATCCGCTCGAGTATGAAGCTGATGAGATCGAGCGAGAAATATTCAAAGCGAAAGATGCTGCAATAAAGGAAATAAGGGAGAAACATCTTTGAGAAGGCATGAAGTCTGGAATTTTAGAAATTTTTGGGTATCTTTAGGGACTTTGGAATTTTGGATATCGTTAGAGATTTTGAGTCTTCGCAAAATTGGAATGTTTGAAGTTTAGGCACTTTAAAAACTGAAATTTTGAAATTTTAGGATGTTGGGTATCTTTAGAGGTCTACCTTGGGTCTTTGCAAAATTAGAATGTTTGAAGTTTAACCACTTTAGAATTTATAATTTTAGAATTTTGAGATCTTGGATATCTTCAGAGACTTTAGGTCTTTGGAATATTGGAACATTTGAATTTTAGAGACTTTAGGATCTTGGGACCTTACTCTTTACAACCTTGATAGTGAAAATTGAAGGTAAGGTTACTTCGGAACTTCGGGACTTCTAAGGACCTTGAGAATTTGGAACCTTGTAACTAAGGCTTTGTAACGTTGACTTCGAAACTTTATGAAAGCTTGAGATCTCGGAAGTTCAGGACGTAGGTAACTTTGGGACTGTAGAGTCTTTATAAACAAATCGACACCATGATTATATTGAAAGGAAAAGTTTATTTAAAACATCACACATTGAATGAGGGGGTCGTTAGAAAATTCCGTAAATCGATATCCAGTTTAGAATCCGCTGGGGCGGGGGAGCTTGATGCCGATTTCTTCGAAGATTTTTCTGGCGATGTCGAGGTCCAAACCGTTTTCCATAGCCTTCTGTCTCATTTCTAGGAAGATGGGTTCTTTGTAGATGAGGTCAACGATCTCCTGGAATTCCTGGGAGTCGAGTTTCTCGACGAAGCTCTTGAAGGCTGGGGAGGTTTGCATCTTTTCTTTGTACAGAGCCTTGAATTTGTCGAAGGGGAGGGCAGCGATCACATCGTCGACCATACCCTTGACACCACCGCGGTTAGCGAAGGCGCGGAAGCCGGTTGGTGGAACGTAGTCCTCCATGCCGACGAGTTTGTGCACTTTCTGGAGAAGGCCATAGATGTTCAGACCAGCGTCGTGAAGGTAGATGACTAGGTTTTGGTAAGCCTTCAGAGCTTCAACCTTGCGGACCAGAACGTGGAATTCTTCGCTGCGCATGTACTTGATGGCTTCTACGACCTCGTCGTCATCCAAGTATCCAGAGACGATGGTGATGATCTTGTCCATATCGATCAAGTCGATGAAGTCGTGGATGTCCTTGGACAGTGCGTTGTCGGCGTAGGAGACATGGTGGCAGTTGACGGTTGCGAAGGCAACCACGGCTGAGAGTGCTACCAAAGCGAATTTCATCTGCAAATTGTTAATTAAACTTTAGTTTGGATCGACTTAGTGCAACGTTTGACAGGAGTCTTTATGATGCTACTTTTATATGTGTTGCCACATATTCACATTTTGCGAAAGTAACAGTGAAAATTTAAGAATTTGAGAATTTCAAAGTTTGCAAATGTATACAGTTCTAAGAAATGTCTTAGCACATTGTAAAGTTCAAAAAGAATTTTGCAATTTTGAAGAATAGTAAGGAATGTAAAGCTGCTTACCTTGTTTGCTGTAGGAGATTGAAGCTGCTACTGATTGAACCCTGTTTCTGTTGCTTTATTTATACCCCGAAAAACCGCGGATATTGACAGTAAATCGACTAAGAGGGATGATAAGATTGCGTATGGACACCTGGTTCTGAACACCTGCGGATATTAATCAGCACAATAGCGTGTTGTTAGAAACGATAATCAATGAATGCTTTTGAAATTCTGGAATATCTAATGCAAATAATTTGTAATTATGTCTTTATCAAGATGATCACGGCGAATCGACAATTTTTTTAGATGCACTAATTAAATTATAAATTTATTTGATAATGAGTGTTCATTGCGTGTATTTCTAAAGTGGTCGTTAAAAATTTTGCATTGTCGGAATGTTCTACATTTTCACAGTTAATAATTAACGATGTTGTGATTTAAATCGTCATAGTTCTCGATTGTCTTTTTTGGGAGAAATATTTTTTGTTCGAAACAAACGGGAATTTATATTTAACGTTCGTGATTGAAACAATGCAATTTCGAACAAAAGCTAATTTGTATTTGTGATATGTGAAGCATAGCAGTGATCGTTAAATGTTATATGAAATATATAAAATATATGAAATATTCATAAGACGAAAAAAGGCAGAACGAACCCTCAACGAATACAACTTCATTGGTTGCAAAATTGTAAGTTGATAACTAGTGTTTTTTATTTTACATTATCAAACAAAAAGGTAAAACATTGTCGATTAGTTGTATACTTTTTAACTATATCTTTGATTATGTTCAATACCTTAATCTCTTTTAATATGAAGTGGATCAGTCTTGTTTGATTATAGATATTGAAATATCTTCAATATATAATAGTTTAAGATAGTGAAAATTATACTGAATTTAAAAGCAGTAAAATGAGGTTATATAATATTATGATGTAAGATGCTTTTTTTGGTAATTGTTTATTATGTACTTAATTGCATGTTTACAGATACATTCATACATTATGTCTTTATCTGTATTGCTTCTTTTCAATGAGTACATATCAAAGGTGAAACAAAAGTCAGGATATTACTCATCACTTTAATCTAGTAGATTAGAATAATAATAAACAGCAGATTTCCTAATAATTTTATCGAGCCTGCAGCAGCGATTTGAATTTAATTATCGAATAGTAATTCTGTCAATGTCATAAAAAGTTAGTTGTTTGAATGATGCATGAAATTGGTATAAATTATATTATGCATATATAAAACTGTAGCATGATCATGTAGGACAATATATAAAATGATACAATTCTTTTTGTTTATTAAAGTTTATATTAGGAGAAATTTGAATTGATAAATTATAATTTGTTACATAAAATTTCACTGTTTGCTCGTCTTTCACCCTTCAGTTCTGTATAGTAAGATTTATCTGTGGAATGTTTTCAGTAGAGTGCATGTAAATAATAATTTGCAATGTTATTAATTAATTTCTTAAAGGTTTTACTTTGATAATAAATAACTCTTATTACACAAATTCTTACTGCATGTCTTTATTACAAGGACT
This sequence comes from Megachile leachella, assembly GCA_963576845.1. NCBI lineage: Eukaryota > Metazoa > Arthropoda > Insecta > Hymenoptera > Megachilidae > Megachile > Megachile leachella. Next base: position 26,020,764 of record OY756247.1, on the reverse strand, counting down.
GCGAGAACAGAACAAAAGAGAACAAAACAATACATAATATCTAGTGTACATATTTGCATTATAGGTGTCGCTTAGATATACAAAGATAAAGTAGATTCCTTCAATACATATAACTAATTATTACATTTACCCTCTAACATGCATATATATAATATAAAATGCATAAATGTATCTCCATTGTTTTATTGTCTACTGCTGTAGTATCGTCTAATCTACTATAATTAAAAAGATATTAAATACCAATTAGTGCAACTTTCCAAGTTGCTTTGTTTTCCAAGTTGTACAAGTTGCAATATGAAAGTGCATAACAAAGTATATTTCTATTAATGAAATGAGGGTGAAGGTTAAAAAAGTATTAAATCAGATGTTTTAATTTGACTTATTTATTTTGTACAATTCATACATTTCTATTACTATCAGTGAAACAGTAGAGGTTTGAAGATGCTAGACCTAGTAATTAGACTTGTTTATTGCATACAATTTATTCGGAACTAATAAATAATATTGCTATCAGTGAAGTTAAAGTTTAAAAAAGTTGATGAACCAATTTAACTTATTGCATAGAATTTCAATTAGATATTGAAATAGAGCTAATTCTATTACTATCAGTGAGATGAGGGTAGTGGTCAGAAGATGGTAAACCAGGCACCCCAATTTGACTTAATAATCGCAATCTATAATACTATCTATGAAATATAGGTAAGGATAGAAGGTAAAATATATAAAAAATAATTATCTGAATAATATATTTATTTTATAAAATTCTATCGAAAAAATTCAAAACAATCAGCAAGATATATGTCTCTTCATGGTCTGCAGTTAATTTTGACGCCCAATCCGTTCTCGATTACAACGATCACACCTTCAACGTTGACTTGGGCTTCCTTGGCTTTGTGCAACAGGTCTTTGAAGGTAGCGTTAGCGCACAGTCTATTGGCAACATCCTGGAATTCGGGCGACTTTACTTTGGCGACGAAATCGGCCCACACTTTGGAAGAGGCCATTTTCTGTCGGTGCAGCGCCTTGACCTTCTCCGTGGGTATGAGAGCCTTGACCTCGTCGAGCAGTCCACGGATTCCACCGGCGGCTCTCAACAATTCAGTGTTGGTTGGTGTCAATTGTTTCAGACCCAGATACTTGTTAACCTTGTTCACCAAGTAGTAGATATCAAGACCGGCGTTTTGCATGTAGTTCATCAGGTTCTGGACCTCGGGCATGGCCTCGATCTCGCTGACCAGCTGGACGAAGGTCGGGCTGTGCAAGTAGGTGACCAGACGCTGGACTTCTGCGTCGGTGGCGATGTAACGGAGGAGAATGGTAACGATTTTGTCTACTGGGACGATGTCGACGAAATCTTGGAGCTCGTCAGCCAGGGCACCGGAGCCGGTGCGGGGCACGTTGTAAGCCTGCATGGGGCTGACGCAAGCCATAACGGCTACGAGGGCGAGAGCGAATTTCATCTGTGGATAGAAAATTCGACCGATATTATTTACCATAAGTTCTTGTTGGATTAAATATTTATCAGAAGCTACGATCAAAGAGTTAGAAACTGGTTTAAAAAATAATTAATTGTATAGAGAAAATATTTGTTGGATCAAGATTTGACCCCAAAAGTCAACTGTATTATTGACCAATAATTTAAATAAGCTACAATTATTATATGAGAGAAATGTCTTCTCTGTTCTACTCACCATGTTGCTTTTGCTAGTGGAGATCACTGAATGCATGCCACTGAACCGTGCCGAACCCTTTAAATACTCATTTTTTTACATAAATTACTGATAAGATTGTATCTCGGTCGACATGCAAATAACATGATGGAGAACGAAATTATTCGATAACGAATGATTTTCGGTAAGATGAAGCTTAATTCTGGTTGTTAAAGATTATAAACACTGATATTCTCATCTGAATGCTACGCGCGACCAGTTTTGGCGATGATTTAATCAAATATTATCCCCTCTTTCTTTGACATAAGTAATAAACACGTTATGCCAGCAGAAAAGAAACGTATTTCATTCATTCTGTAATCCTGTATGTAGAGATTCCTATTTTTCTAGGTCTTTGTATTCATAAATTCCCATATTGGTATTTCCCTGTGGTTCCAAGTACCTGTACACCTAGATCTCTATGTTCTAGATAGCTAGCTACATAGATACCTATATTTCGAATCTCTGGATGCTTGTATATCTCTGTATCTCTTTATTCTCATGCATATAGTATTTTTAAATTCATTCAATATGTATGTATTTTTGAATTCATATAATTCTGTATATCTGTATTCCTCATTTTCATAAACTAATCGCTATGACTCGCTACCAACATCGATACAGACTTTTTCTATTACTATCAATATCAACTTTCCTACTCCGTGTACAGTTTATCTAATTCCTTTATCGAAATAGAGAATCCCTCTGTCAATTATCCACCGCTTTAATTACAACGTAAGTTTCCTACACACGATAATAACATAATAACTGAGCAGATAGCGCAGGGTACTTGACGGTAATGGGTCTGAAAGGCATCGTAATTGTTCTTCGAAGGGACAACAATTGCTTCTTCGGCGTTCAGCTTGTTCAAAATTGTTTTCCGCCGGTAGCCAGGCAAACTTTTGCTCGATATTATGGCGGCACATGGTGGTAACAGCCCGCCTTTTGGGCTCGTCGTTGTCGGCGTAACGGCCTTGAGGATTTTCCCGACGAAACAAGAAGCAACTAGGAAAATGTGTTCGCAGTTAAGGGTCAACTCGTCTCTGATTAGAGGAAACTTTCTACGGACGAGCGGCAAGTTCTTTCGAACGATAAGGTTGAGATCTATCTTGATTATTTGCTTACATGTTGCCGAAATCGAAGTGGTCAGATATCGGATTTATTTGAATGCGTTATTTGATCAACCTTGGTGATAAGCGATAAAATTCAAGGCGATTCTTAATCGTAATCATCGATATTCAATTTGAATTTTAAAAATTTGCACTCTCCGGTTCTCTACAATAAACGTATATTTTTAGAGATCTACAATGTGGAAATTAACGCGGTAAAAACTTTCTGGATTATCCGAAATATTCAATTTGGAGCAACAAAGTAACGGGTTTGTTCTAACGGATGTAATTTATCCGGAAAAGGATCAAACGCGACAATTGGAAATCCCTTTGGTTTGATGGAGGAAAAAGGAGGTCGGAAAAATCGGGTCGGCGAAGAAGGTTGAAGGGACAAAATGTCCGTGGCTGTTCTTTCAGCGTTTAGGGAGAAGATGTAGCTGGCTTTCAGGAGAATCGAAAACGAAGAAGGAGTCGAGGACGATTCCGTGGGATCGATGAAGGGAACAGGACGGAAAAGGTGACCGTAACAAATCCTCGGCGAGTAATCGAGGTCGTGCCTCGGCTAGGTTTTACTCCGGAACACTTAACTCTATTGCGATTGGATTCTCCGGCTGTTCCTTTTTTCACGAGATCCGTTGTCCACGTGGCGGGATAAGTGGCTGAATCCTTACTTGCGAAAATTTGATTGCGAACAATACGACGAAGGAGAAATGAACTTTGATTCGAGGAGAACGAGGGTCATTTCGAGTTCAGCATAATACTATTAATTCGGGATTTTTGATCGATAGATTTGTTTGTCGTTTTGACATTTCTTCTGTTTACTTGTTTACTGGAATTATTTTTCAAAGATAGATATTCGTGTTCCATAGGTTAATCGTGCGAGGTGCGAACTTGATAATGTATCGAACCGTGTGTCAGTCTGACTTGATACGATAATGAATACCTGTTACAGAAATATCTGTAACCTCGACGAATTTAGACACTTCGTTCTATATGTGCACATAATCTGCATTTAATCGATCACGCTGACAGCATAATCCCATTAAAAATATGTCATGACAATATCGGTATTTTACTGACATTAATAAATTCATGTATTCGTGAGTCCATTTTTGATTCATGAAGTTTTATTTATTGTATTACACAAATGTTTTACGAATAATCCGCGAAACGTATCAAAATGCTAATTTTAATATTAAGGGATCAAAATTTCGGACGCGCCCTTTTACCAATCGACGATTACAGGGATCGATAATAATTTTGCGAGCTCCTCTCTGAAACAGGTTCCCGAGGGTCAGGATGACTTGCAGCAAGATTTCTCGGCCGATACAACGGCTCGCGTTAACTCGAGCGAACACGAAAGAGACGAGCATGGGTAAACGCAAAGCGGGGTTAGCAACCCCGAGAGAGTAAGAGAGAGAGAGAGAGGCAGAGTGCAGGGGTTCGCTTGTATTTCAATGTCGGGACATCCGGTTGGGCCGACGAGTGATGTGGTCTGCTACCCTCGTGCATCCGGCCGTCACCAAACAGCACGGCCCGTGCACTCGTTCGCGTTCTGTGTTTGCTCGGCTCCAACTTTCCACGACGCCATGCTGCACGAGGACTCTGACTGTCATCGAGCGACCGACTGCCTAATGCACCATTCCTCTGCTCCACACTCTCTATAAACCGCATCCTTTTACTTTTGACTGCCTCCGACCCTCGGATTTTCGAATTGATAGAATAGCCTGATCAGCGACATGAAAATCATATTAAGTTACTCGAAACATTCTTTCAGCTACTCTCTGACGGATAGAAATCATCTATTATTCCTTACAATACATCCTTGTTAACCCTTTATTCTCGAATTTGACTGTTTGCAAGTAGCAACTTTAAAATTTAGTTAGAAAGTTAAATGAATTCTTTTGGGGTTTATTATTTCTGTACTAAGTTCCAGTATTGTTTCTTTCACTATGTGTATACATCCATGTATACATGTGTATACACACATGTGTCATATTATAGAACCAGTTAAAAAATGCTTATTTCAAATTACTGTGTTAAATAAAACAGTGACTCAGAGTCACCTCTTGAGCGTAAAGGGTTAAAACATGCAGAACATCTTTCGACAACCGTCATGGTACCCATGCTCATGCAAAGAAGCTTCCTAAGGTGATGCAATGTGATTACATAAACCGTGTTGATTGCAAAGATCTCGAATCGATACTTCAGCCGAGCCTCCCATATCTGGCGATCTGCAACCGAGATACAAAACGTTAAAAACAATTTTGCTGAATTGACGTTGTATCGCAGGAAAACGCAGCCCGATAACATCTAGATTATTGATGCGTTCGTCTTTGCACGGTACGCGTGAGCATGTACGTTCGGTCGCCGATAACGAGCAAACTTTTGGCCCCCGGCCACTCGAGCAAAGTAATTATGCTCGTATTCCTCGTCGAGTTACATTAATTAACGACGACTGCGAGACCGACGGAAGCTGCAGCTCGCTGTGAGGCCCTTTGCTGGGACGCTGATCACCGGAAACGCAAGGTAAATGATGGAAGGCTAATTTATATTGTCTCGTGTCTTGTCCGGTGTTTGAGTAACAGATTTGCAATAATGTTCCTACTTATTTTTACAGTTTCGAAGGGAGATTGGAGTTCCACATGGCGCTGAAGAAGAAAGTACTCATAGGAGTACAGTATAAGAAATTTCAGTATGTAAGTCTACGTTTCAAAATCTGAGTATTCCTAAATATTTTAACGTTAAGATATTTGTAGGTAAATAGACGAATCCCAAATGCGAAGATTTACGTATTTCGTTTGAAAGCTCCGTGGGATGCATCAAAGGTAATGTATCGGTTTCGGTACACCATCTCGAAGGTAATAAAGCGTAAACGTGGAACGCGAGCTTTTCCGAACTTAACGCGACGTCTGGCGCGGTCTGACGTAACATATATAACAGGTGCAACGTTCTTTCGACGAGACGGTCGACAGGATCCCTTGGGTCAGCAACGAAATCACATTTTACCTCGATACAGCCGGTTCTACGGGAGCAATTTTCTCGAGAGCAAACAAGCCGACCTTCTCGCATGCATTAAAGTTTGAACGGGCTAGCAAGAAGCCGGTGCACGTTGCTTCCTGTATACGACGGCCGAAAGTCCTTCGGCTTCTTTGACGACGAAATGAAATTTCGATCGATACAACGCCAGCCACCTGCTTCGCACCCCGATCCTTCGATACGCGCTTTCTTCTCGCCGTCACTATTCGAATACCGTTGTTTCTCGCTTTTCGCTTCTTTACATTTCGTTTCCGAACGCTTTGTGCCGAGAAATGTCGCGTTCTTTCCACCTGCTTCAAACATGGATGCAGAGAGGATAAGTCGTCTAATCTTCATTTTTAATGCGGAGTGTCAAATGGAAAGTTCAAATTGAAAAATAAAATTGATAGGAATAGAGTTTTAATAGCTATTCTTTTATTAAAGGGAACACAACTATTAACTCACAATAAGAACACAATAACGTTTTAAAATATTAAGCCTGGTAAAATTGTGAACACTTGCAGACATACATACAATTTCACAGTGGTTGCCAAACTATACATACATTCTATCAAACCAAACAAAATATATTACACTCCCACATTAATGTATATTAAGAACGCAAACATAACTTAGAACAGTATCAATAACATTTGAAAACTTGTTTTTGCAGATTGAACAAATAAAGAAATTAGCACTGTTCCGTTTGGTACGCACTCCCCAATTAAACGTCGAGGAAGGTGCACTATAATTTTCATTCGAGCGAGTCTCGTATATCTTTACAGTAACCCCAGGAGGTTCTGACCAGTCCTTTTGCGCGAGCATTGTTTCGGGCAGCGCAGTTTATCTGCATGGAACCACATGTTATTGTTGTGTACTTTGCCAGTGCTCATTCGTATCTCGTGATATAATAACTAGTTGCGACAATGCTTTAATCCAAGGACTGGTCCACGGCACAAAAGGTGTGAGCCACGGAAGTAAGCTGATTAGGAAACAACCCCCTTGTTCTCGCATCCAGAACCTCCCCTCGAGGCTTGCGACCTTCTCTCCTAATTTACCTTTCTCCCCTCTTCGTCCTCCTCCTCTACCCTGTTTACCTCTACTCCCTCGATTTATCTTCTTCAATTTTCCGTCGATTTATCGCTTCTGTTTTTCACCCCGCATTACTACGCTTGTATCTATTGGACAGAAAATAATTTACGAGAAAACAATATATTCGCTATGTATTTTTTATTTATTGTGGATACAATGTGTCGTATTCTACGTGTTGTATTTTCACACACGATCCAGTTACATGTTGTGTACCTGTTTACTTTTATTAGATGTCTAAAGCAGTAACAGTAAAAGGTAAGTGTACTTCCGCTGTAGGATTATGTGTCCCCTGTCCGTTCCGAAGACAGATTGCAATCCCAATCGATATCGATGAACAGCTATCTTGTTTCCTTCACCTCCTGGACGCAAACACTTTACTTTTACACGCTTCTCCAGAACTCGGCCAAAACATGTTTTCGGTTTCTCGCAAAACTCGCTGAAGCAGCCGTCGGTTCTGTACTTTCTAACGATGACACTTTTTACAGTTTTCTAGCTCACTATGGTAGCGATATTGGAAGTCCGAGCGAACGGAACCGGTACATTCACCAACTACTTTTCAACTGTTGTTCGATCTAACGGTTCTTTAACGTTGTATACTATTGTTCTCTAATATTGCATTTTTATCGATACGTATAAATCTTGTTCCTACTTTCCGAATTTATTTGACGAAGATTGAATTCGAAAATTTTATTACGTTATTAAATCCTTACAATTAAATCATACACAGATTACGGTAATGTTCGAGCACACGTCCAATCAAGAAATTTGTCGTAATATCGCCTGATGTTGTGCATATTACGATATCAGAGCTGATAACTTTGAAAGTTATCGACTACACTCGAACCGCGAGGTTTACTTTGTAAATCGATAATCATCGGATCTCGAAAGTCGATCAAGAAATGTTCACAGAACTCTTTTGATAACAGAAACATTCTGGTTAGAAAGAAATAAAGGATTTATCCATTTGTCAATAATTTTCCCTTGTTTTTGTTAATTATACGAAGTGAAACTGCCCGGTGAAAATTCTCATTTCTCTCGCTTCTCCGTTGTTTATTCCACGTTCACGGAGAACATGACTCACAAGCCTGGAGCTGTTTACGATTCCCCATGGACCAACACATGGACGTAACGTAGAAACTCTCTGAGGAAGCAGTTATCTTCGATAAGCGAGCACACCGTGCACGCTCCAGTTCCGCTCGCCTGCTACGCGCGCGCGTGTGCTCCCTCTTGTCCAGGATGCTAAGATTTTAATCTCTCGTTTTACGTGCGAAAAGCTGCGCTAATCTTCCGGTGAAATTTACGCGGCGCGCGCGAACCGCCTTTTAAATCCGCTGCCCACCGGAAGTGTCGACACGTGATAAGTATGGACAATGATCCTTCCTGCAGTTTCTCTCCTCGTATTCGCTAAATGAAGAAATTCGCCGAGAAAGTACATAATTAAGTCTGGAAGAAAATTCCTTAAACTTTTGCTTTATTGCGATATTTTCTTTCATTTCTTTTTGCGGGAGGAATTAATAGGAGAGATCACAAATCGATTTCATTAACGTGGCCGTAACGCTTGTTCGGTAGTTGTCTGACTACCGAAGTTCTCGATCTACTTACAATGACTCCGCTGTAACTCGATACCGAGTAAACTACGGACGTTTACAGGAGCTTAGTCTAATGATTAATAATAGTCTAATAATTGCTGCACATTATAAATAGCAGTTACCTGTGATACATCTAATTTTGATTGTTCCAATCGAGCTGTAAATAACTGCTTTAACGGGGTCTTAAAAAATGAGACTCGATTAATGTTGATGGATGAAAATGATTTATTACTTTTCCGTCGATAAGGCAGGTATAGAATCAAGGTTCCTTATCACGATCGATAATCTCTAAATCTATTTTTCAAATCAATTTCAGTAAAATTCTACAGTGTGATTAAAAGTAGAATAAACAATGGATTTATTGTTAGTCTGTTAAAAGAAGTATAGTTATTTTCACATCCATAAACTTGCCAGGTATGGTAGATTAAAAAAAAGTGTATAGTATAGTCATGACAGTGTTTAAGTAAAAGTTTGGAGTAGAACGCGTGAGCTTTAAAGCGATGTTTTTCTTTGCACGTCTGACTGGCTAAAGCCAAGAAAACGGCGAAACGCGACACGAGGTTCATTGAAAAACAGAGTGGCAATTTCACCGAGTAGAAGGCGCGAATTGAGAAGAGCATTTCATGGACCAGCGCCCGCCTCGTTGTGAATTCTTCAGCGTTTCATTACGCTGCCTTTCCGCGCGAGGGAACATTACACCGAGTGGTTGGCCACTTAAACTCGATGCCTTGAAAATCCGTGGTTACGTCGAAAGTAAGAGTACGTCTGGTGATATTTCTATTTGCGCGATATCGTTTTCAAAGTAAATCGAAACGAATCGACGGAACGAAGGGGAATCGCGCAAATAGCCCAAGGTTGCTCGAATTACTAGGAATTAAGGGTAAACAGGAAGGGTAAAGATATCGAGGAAAGTTTCGTTTGCGATTCAGAGCTTCGTAGCGAGACTTAACTTCTTTTCGCGTCTGGCGTTCGACGTACAAGAGCAAAAGACTCTCGGGCGAGATTTGTCCCACGGGCTGGCCAACCTACGAGACGTCTAACTCGAGACTTTTGCATCCTAATTGGATGATCCAAGTTCGAAACTTTCGACCGTGCTACTGCCAGACAGAAAGCACCACTTTCTTGTATCCTCCTCGAGCTGTTTCGAATGGCTTTCGACGTTCATCTCCCTTGGAACTTTTCGATTCGCTTTAAAGAGAATAAAACGGCTTCCTTCATAGTGCTCCATACTTATCCAGCCAATTTTGCGTGTCTACCAGATACCAATCCTTTCTCATTCAAATCTGTTTCCATCATTTTCATCTATTTCGTTCGACATTATTTCTACTTTTGCAAACAGTCCTAAAAAAAATTTGGTAAATTTTGATAAAACTTCAAATTGCATCTGAGGCCGTTACGAGTTAACATCGGGAAATCTCGGCTAAAAAGATCGGCTCGTTACGTTTCTACCTCTTGTTTTACTCCTGGCGGAGGTAAAGCAATAAACTGAAGTCGTCAGAGCATAATTAATGGCAACGAGCAAGTAAGAGGGATCATCGAAGCTAAAGTTTCGAGATGGCTAGCGAGGAAAGTAGGAGAAGAGACTGCTAGGTTGCATTATTAATCTCGGCACGAGTCTCAGACGGGACAAGGATTAAAGAGTTGCTAATATCCCGTTAATTGTCCGCTGAAGGAGTACCAACCGAACGGTAGACATCGTTGGCAAAGAATCGCGTCGATGACGGCGCTGTGCGATAAAAAATTCCTCAGCAGTTTTGCCGGAAGGAGCTTTACGTCTTTGAAAGAATTCCGTATGCAGCACTCACGGGGTTTCGATTGTAACGCGTGATAAGGGAGATGTGAAGAGGTTGAAAGATTGTAGATTCGAATGGAGATTCGTGGAGAATACATGATTCGTAGAAAGTCTGGATTTTACCAAGTATTTCACTTTGAAGATTCTACCGAAACGGCAGCCACTAACTTTCCGTGAGCTTTTTTCCCCGTTGTAATGAATGGTTTGTAGGAAACTTTTCAACGAACTAGGCTTTTTAATTCACTCTATCACGAGCTTGCTTATCTCACAAAAGATGGAGGAAGTTTACCAGGCTACTAGACATTATTTAACTTTGCTAGAGATAATTATACAATATTACGCTCCAAGAAAAAAATCTACGAGGTTTGAAACATTTATTAGACTCGCGTGGATATTTGTCGTATCACATGTTATGTATTCAATTTTAATTATTTTCACTCGTGAAAATAAAAATGTAAGTGTGCGTATCGTTACCCACTCGTTGATTACCATATGTAATTAAAATTGTTTAATTGACTCCCGGTATACTTCGTACATTGTTGTTGCACCGATTCGTTGCTGTTCTTTCGTCCTCGTATTTCGCCATGGAAAACATCTCGTTTCGTTGATTCCGTGACAGCGGAATCGATAACAGAATATTATTTGGATTTCCTCTGCAATCGAGACAGCGAAGCTCGATAAAGCCGGCTTATCGAGCCTCTTTTTTTTACAATAGAAGAAAACGTCGTCCGGTAGCATCGATTTCCATTACACGAACGTATCGTAAAAACAAAGAAAAAGTTGCAAAGGGCCAGGGATGATCCTTTGTTTTTGCGATTCTATCGAAACAAAACCAAGGATCGATGTTACGTCGATCTCTTGCGGATCGGTTTTAGTTGGCGCAGGGAAACTACTATCGAAGTTACATTACCTTAACACGATAAGCTTTACATTTTTATTTAGTTACCATATCAAAAATTATAATAAGGTATAATTACATGTACTTATTTTGTGCTTCCATCAACTTCATCAGACCTTGAGAATAATTTTTATCCAAAACCGAAAATATTTGGACTATTTTATAATTAATGCTTTGTATACAAAACTGTTGAGAGACAAGACAAAAAATTGTTGAAAAACACTGTTTAAGTACTTGAATGAAAAAAAGACAAATAATGGATCAGTTGAATAGTCAATTGTCTTAAGGGTTGACTAATAAAAACAGTGCAATGTAGACTATAAGAATTTTTCAAGATGGCTTCTCTAAAATAAAGTGTTGAAAAATAGAAATATCGGTGCACTATTTTCCTCCCCATCTCCAATAATTCATTCCACATTACACCCCTGAAATTACATTTGCCGTTGAGGAGAAAGAACACGAATTCCCAGCTGCGTTTTGCGAATATCTCGTTATTCAAAAGCCTGCAGTATCCGAGAGAACCGCAATAGCAGTCTGGTGTCAGAAAGGCACGAGCTCGCAGGAAATCCAGTCTGAAATTCCCGTAGGACGCATTATTAATAATCACGTAATCCGTTCAGCCACGTCGCGCCGTCTGCTTGCCGGTCCCGATAGAAAGAGATTCAGCAGCGTACGGACGAATCTGTAAATAGCCACGTGTTATGCAAATCAGCCATGGTGGCCGTATATAGGTACGCGCGCGCACAGTGGCGACACGGGGCTGCATTATAAGCTGAAATCGGAATAAGCATGTAAAGTAGAGACTGCGAGCAGGTGACACGGGCGCACTATCGCGGTGACACACGCGAATGTTCCAGCTGGAAGGTGAAACACGCGACACGACGATGCATTCGTTGATGAACCGGGATACGAGTTCTTGTCCTCTTTCCTGCTCCGCCGGACTCGATTTTAATGGACGGGACAGGGAAAATGTAAATCAGAGAGGCTGAAACTTCATTGGGCTATTTGAGAACGGACAAAACGGGATTACATTCCGGATGGAAGCTCTACACCTCGAGCTTTTTTACGTTCGTCAAAGACGTTCCGGGAAATGGTAACGGCAGAATGTAAATTGAAGAGCTATCGGCCGAGTGCAGCTCTATTTTTGCAACTTCCAGTTGAAACTAGATCGATAAGCGAACGATAAGCACCGGTTAATCGCGGAATCTGTCGATCGCTTCTAAATTACTTCTGAAGATTTAACGGTTTATCGAACACACAAGGATTGTGTAACGATTCTTTATCTGACGATTCGTAACGCGCGCAACGAAAGATCGGCAAAATAAAGAGCGGACGTAAATCAAACATCGACGAAAGGGATTTTCCCGTTAGAAGAATAGCTCGTAACTCGATCAAAACAACTTTCCGCGATCTTTGCAGAAGGCGGGGTTGCTCGGCCAAGGAAGCATAAATCATTGTCCTAGCTGCTTCGACGGGCGCAACAGCTATTTTGTAAGCTCGCAAAGAGCAACGGGTTCGTAAATCAGTCAAAAAGTTTTCTCCGGGTCGGCTAACAGCAGGCGAGCATAACTTACGGACTTAACAGAGCTAATTGAGAGTGCTCTCTTTCTTCTGCTCTTTCCGCGTTGCTTCATACGCTCGGCTGGCGTGTACGCGCGAGAAAAACGGATTTCATCCGCCGGGGAATATTTAACACCGCATAAATCGATGGCAGGGAAAGCCACGGATGATGTACGACGACTTTTTCCGCTTCTGTTCCTGCTTCCAGCGTTGTCGAATACCAGCTTGCGATCCTAAAAAGTTGCCCGCGACTTTCTTACCCTCGTACGCGTTCGAATTTCGCGGGACTGCCTCCGAGAACATCAAAATCTTTTTCGCATTTAAATTAGACTTGGCTAGAGAAAGATTCCGTTTTTGTCGGCGATTTTACGAGCGAACTGATAAGAACTTTGCGTCACCCGGGGTGAAAGTGGTAATTATTTATTAGGACTGGAGGTCGTTATTATCGCGAGGACATTAATTCGGAATTCAACGTTTTTGCGGAGAACAAGGTAGATTCGAGCTTGCTTTACTTCGACGCAAAACCTAAACGCTGCGCTCTAATCGCGTTCAATCTTCCTTAATCTAAAATCTACGTCACTACATTATGCTGCAGCTGGTACCGTAACCTGGGCGATACGCGTTTCGTGGTTGTAGCGTTTTAGAAGCTAAAAGATTAATTCTTCAGGATTTCCCGGTTGATATCTCTAAATCTAGTAAACATTACGAATCTCTTGTTTTTGATAAGGGATTTTATCGAATAAACGTCTCGAGTGTTTATAAATTCGTTTCAGTTTTGGGCACGACTCTTATCTATATTATTATACAAAGCTTCAGATTATATTCTGAAACTTCATATTAGGTGGAATTTACGGTATCGAAGTTGCGAAATTGGCAAGGTAAAACTTCGATTTCTCTCGGTTTACTCGCAGTATTTACCCGTCCCAAAAAAATCTGTAAAGCACTTAACCAAAGGAAAAGGAGATATACACACTCCATCGCGTTCGGTCTTTTTCCCGTAAAACACAAAACGATTCTTCCGACGTCCGTGCTGATCGTGTTCCTCAATCTTTTCTCGTTCGTGAAAAGCTGAACGCCGTGAGCAGACAGCCGTAGAAACCGATACGCCGTTGGAATGAGAACAAAGGAAGGGACAAACATCGAAATAGATATGATGCTTGTGCAGTCGACAAGGTAACCGTCCGAGGACAATGTATTTTGTTCGACGCTCGACGAAATCGAATTACCGGGCCGTTTTCCTTCTTTCTGGTTTCAATTCCTGCGCGGCTTCGACGAACGTCGCCGATTGGACGAGCAGCGTGGAAATTAAATAAGCGCGCGCGCGCAAACAGAGAACGTAGGAAAAGTTCGTTAAAGGGAAGAAAGGCGGGACAAACAAGCGGCTCTCCTTTTATTTCGTCCCTCGATGCAATCGGCTATCTTTTACTCTTTTTTCTCGATCGTCAGCCTTTCGCTATGAAACCTTTTATATATTTTTATGTTCGAGTTCAATTTTTATGGTATCGTAAATATGTCCTCCTCGGAAATTTTACCTGAATGCTACAATTTTTAAACCCTTGCACTATGGCTGATTTGTCAGGTGCATCAGTTAAAACTAATTACAGCTACAATATTAATACAGGCAAAAAAATTGTGTCCTCAGAAATTTTACCTGAGTGCTGCAATTTTTAAACCCTTGCACTATGGCTGATTTGTCAGGTGCATCAATCAAAACTAATTACAGCTACAATATTAATATAGACAAAACAATTTGAATTTTTATGTTGATATATTATACAATCGTTAACTATGCAAGTTATAGTTGAACTTGAACTTCAAATTGAAACGTACTAAAAGTTCGAGTAAAATTGATCACGAGTGCGTCACGGGTCTGACTGCTCAAAATAGTGCGAGAGACTAATAATAAGTACGTGGATATTTTGAAAAATTTTGTTCGGAAGTGTTTGAATTTTACAGTCACTTTGCACATTTCAATTTTATTATTGCTTAAGTGACCACGTATCTCCGTAAATACGTAGAGTGGAAAGGAATTGGAAAGTGAGTGTCTGTCGCGTCCAATAGAGTGGAACATTTGCATACAGGAGTTGGGGGTCGCAAACCGTCGAGATCAAAGAGCCCTTGATCTACGTCCGTTTGCCTTCGAAAAGAACGTTAATCAAATAAGATCTCTTTCAAGAACTGTTATACACAACATTTTCAAGTAGTACAATCTTAACATGGGCTTAGAAATGATAGTGTCATTGAATATCAATATTCACCTTGTAATTAACCTCTTGGCGAGGGTTGAAGTAAAACAAGGAAGAAGGTAACCCTTCGAGAGCCCCTTCCTTTTTGGGATCTCGAGGATTCCGTGGGGTGCGCGGACTATTTGTCATCGTCAGCGTCGCGACGCCCCTTCCAGCAGACAGTGAACACTGCTAAACCAATTAAAGCTATATCGCTGTGAGGAAAACTCGTGTCGAAGGATGACGGTGGAGAATTCGAATCCCTGAGACGCAAACGGAAACGGAATGTCCGCTTCATTGTTGAAATTATACCCTGACCCGGAGGATAATCTATGTCGGTTGTGCGGAGGAAACGAGCGAAACGACCGGCGAATATGCGATCGGGTGCACTCGCATTTCCAACCCCTAATGTGCGATATTTCGATCACTGTTAGCCTCGTACACGCTCGCTGTAATTTCGCAACGGCTTCAGGAGCGGGTAATTAATTTGTAAATGGCAAACGGATCGATCGGATCTCGGTAACGAACTGGATACGCGTTGCGATTCGTGCTGTACTATTTAAGCCGTTGTTGTATCGACCTAATCGTTAAAATCTCGCATGAACTATCCGAGGAATGATTGACCTTTCACGCAGCGTAATTTTGTACACACTAGCTTATCATTTGCTAAAAGTATCAAAAATTAGTAATAGTATATACAAATAGATAAATAATAATTTACTGAGGATGTTCATTTAATAAATCTATTAAAGCTTAGCACTTAAAATCATGTGTCCGACATGAAGTTAGCGAAGTAACTTTTCATGACAAACGAATTAATTTTACGACACGATACTTGGTTATCCGTGGACCATGAAGTATCACTGATCGTAAAATAACCTCCTTAAAGTTTACGAACTAATTCGTTTTACGACTTCTATGAAACAAATATTAAAGTTGAGTGTTCCTGTAATAAACAGCTGCACTTCGTTTCAATATGTATGCAGGTATGGTCACGATATTATAAACAGTAATTGGAATGAAAGTATTACGAAGAAAATAATTGTATTCGTGTTTCGGCTGGATGTAATGACGGGGTTGTGGGTTGTATCAAATTTACCGAATGTTCGAGGTGCATGTTACACGAAAATCGATGCACACGCGAACCAGATAGCGTTATTTCTGTGCTCGATGTCTTAGTGAACTCCAAGACAGCAACTTCGTGGTCGACTCTACATAGATTTCCGATTTCTCTGCCTCCTCTCTCTTTCTCCCTCTCGTCCATCACCACTAGTTGCACCCTGTGCATGCTACTCGATGTAAACGACTAAAGTTCCTGGCACAGACGATGCACTCGCGTGAACTCGAAGATGCGCCTTGCAAGCAACTTGTAACTCGATTACTCGCTTGTATACAGGCAAAAATTCCTCCCATTATTTCATCAACTCATTATCGCTCTCTAATTGTATTCCGAAATTCGAGAACCTAAGATACCAAACAAGTCTCTCATAATTGCACCGACAAATAAAATTCGCACACTCTAAAAGTTCACAACGTAAACATCTACAGAAATCATATAAGAGTGCAACTTAGTTTAATTAAGAAATGAAGAGAAAGAATATCTCGTTTCAGGATACGTTACAGTCAGCAAGACTGTTTACTGCAAGTATTACGTTACTCTTTTGGTTAATAAAACTTGACGATCATGCACTGCGTCGAAAATCAACGAGTAAAATATTATCTTTCGACGTGCATAGCATTTCATCTTCTTCTAGCGATCTGTTGCTCGCTGTTCATCCTGTCTGTCACCACCAGTTGCATCCCTGTGTACTAAAACTCGAGCTGTAGCTCCAGGAATTCCTGGTTTAACGTACGAATTGTTACGCAAACCTTCAATTTAATCGATTCGTGTCGTTAACCTCTATGATGAACTCATGAAAACCTTAACTATTTATAAGGAAAATGGATATGCGGGGAAATTTTAGGAAGTGGTGCTTTGAGACTGTCAGAGGGTGGTCACGCTTGGTGATTTGAGGGATGGTGGTTCAACGCGTGGTAATTCGGCGCTTGGTAACTGAACGCGTAGGGACTCAGGGAGTCATAATTCGGTGCGTGGTAATTCCAACGCATAGTAATTCCACGCGTAGTAATTCCACGCGTGGTAATTCCAATGCGTAGTAATTGCACACGTGGTGGATTTGACGCGTGGTAATTCGAAGTGTAGTAATTCGACGCGTAGTAATTCCACGCGTAGTAATTCCACGCGTGGCAATTCCAACGCATAGTAATTCCACGCGTAGTAATTCCACGCGTGGCAATTCCAATGCGTAGTAATTCCACGCGTAGTAATTCCACGCGTGGCAATTCCAACGAGTAGTAATTCCACGCGTGGCAATTCCAACGCATAGTAATTCCACGCGTAGTAATTCCACGCGTGGCAATTCCAATGCGTAGTAATTCCACGCGTAGTAATTCCACGCGTGGTAATTCCAATGCGTAGTAATTTTACGCGTAGGAATTCCACGCGTAGTAATTCCACGCGTAGTAATTCTAACGCGTAGTAATTTCATCGCGTGGTAATTCCACGCGTGGTAATTCTAACGCGTAGTAATTCCATCGCATGGTAATTTTACGCGTAGGGTAATTCTACGCATAGTAATTCCATGCGTGGTAATTCTACGCGTAGGGTAATTCAGCGCATAGTAATTCTACACGTGGTAATTCGATGCATAGTAATTCGTCGCGTTATAACTTCGCACACAGCGAATCAACACGTTGCAAACCAATGCGCCGCTATCTAACACGCCATAATTTAACGGCATGGTGAACTAAAGCAGGATAATTCACCGCATGGTCTACCGCGTGTCAATGTCAATGACCTCTACGTAGAACGTAAAATTTTCAGGAGGCTAATAATATCACAACGCTTGAGAGGAAATTGTACGGGCGTTGGCGATCCATTCCCCATTCTACCTTGGCCTTTCCGGAGGGTCGTGGATAGGCGGTTTCTCGCGTATTTCGCGACTTCTTCGGCTACTTTTTCACCCCTCCGCTGTTTCCGTCAGGGAAAAGCGTAGCGTGCTTCGGCACCGGATGAAAGCTGGAGGCTCGCGTCATGTGGCGGTAGAAATTCAATTTCCCGTCCGCGCCGGACGTCGATGCTTTTGGGAAAACAACTGTCAGCCGTGGACGAAGCGAAAGGTCCACGGACTTGTTCATCGGACTTTCACGACCACCTTTGATTCCGTGAAACGGCGATCGTGTGAAGCACTCGACGCTTTTGCGGACATCATTCTCGTCCGCTGAACCGACTGTTCAAGAGATCGAGAGAAAACGCCAACGTTTTGTGGAAAACGGAGCATTGCTACTGTTTGAAACCAGATACGTGCAGAAACGCTTCGTGAACGAAACGATACGGATCCACCGATATTTTTATGTAGTGGAATATTTCGAGTATCGCGTTTCAGCTGGGTGCTCGAAAATCTTGCAACAAAATCGAGAATTACGGAGTCACCGAAGAGAATAACCGATGACCCGTTCTACTTTCATTCCGTAAAAATTCGCTTTTCAATTATCGAGAATGTGCAGCGGTGTACAAATAAGGAAATAAGGTTTTGCAAATAAAGAAAGCAATTCTTCGTGATTGGATATCAAAACAGGAAATTCTATCGGTTCTCGTCAACCATAATTCAAGACGTATTTTCACGACGGAAGTATGTTCGAGAGATCGCAGATCGATAGAGCAGACTTAGCAGATTTAGCAGACGAAATGACACGGACGAACGAGCGTCCAGCACGATACAGAGGGTTGATGAGAATGGCGGCACGCCGTTTATTCGGTGGCGAACGAGGCGAATCGAAGTGAGGGATAACGTCGATACGTTTACGCGTTTCCGTGTTTCCGCCGCAATATCCTGAAGCCCATTGGATCCTGATAATCCGTGGGTGCGAAATCACCGATTTGCACGTTCCGCGCTGATTGAGTGCGTGTGTATTTTAACGGTATTATACACGCCGTTCATGATCAAGCTGTTCGAGGCCGATAATAAATTTTACTTTCGCTGCCTGCCACTTCTCTGTACCGTTTTTACAATCGTACGCGTTGGAATGCATTTGCATTATTTGCATTATGTGTCGGCCGTGCGTAAATAAAGCGGATATCGTAGCTTTTTGTCGGTGATTAGCGTGTGGCTATTTATGACACCCATACTTTACCTTCTCAATCCTCGTGTTTTTACATTTTGTCTTTGATAATTACTTTATCGTCCATGTACCTGTATTCCTATATTTAACTACTTGTTTAGCTGTGTTTAACTAAACATGATGTTGCCTATTTTATGTCTATTTCATTATATTGTTTTATTGTACTTTTACAATACAAAATTGTCTATTTTATTATATTATTTTATTGTACTTTTACAATGCAAAATTGTCTATTTTATTATATTATTTTATTGTACTTTTACAATACAAAATTGTTTATTTCATTATATTATTTTATTATACTTTTACATTATGTTACATTGCATGTATAAAATTAAACTACATGGATCTTATTAATTATTATAACGTTAGAAAATATTGGTCAAGCTGCTTTCAATTAACAACGCTACGCTCGTATCTTTGCCAGCGTCGTATATCTTGCTCGAAAACACAGCTGTTTGTCCCTTTAGTTGTAGAACAAGCCTTGTACAGAGCAAAGTGGATCGAAGTTACGATCGAGTACAGCGGGTTAATTACGGAATTAAGACGAGTCGATGCGCGTTGATGAAATTCGCAAGTTTCACAAACACTGGGAAGATGAAGTACCCTCCTCCGAATATCGATTAACGATAACTTCTGTCCGCCGGAAACTCGCATCGAGGCACGCGATCACCCATTGTCAAGCGAAATAACCGAAACTCAATTTTGTAACGGAGCATTGTAAACTTCAGCAAAAATAGCTATATCACAAAATTTCAACAGAGAACCTTTTCTATTTTTTTTTTTATATCGACAAATTAAACCGTTCAAGAGGAAGTAGTATTATTTTATCGTGAATTAAAGTAAGGAAAAGTTAATTTACTTTAAACCATTCAAGAGGAATTAGTACTTTATCTTGAAATGAAGTAAGGAAAAATTAATTCATTTTTTAAACCATACAAGAGGAATTTGCACTACTTTATCTTGAAATGAAGTAAGTAAAAGTTAATTCATTTTTTAAACCATACAAGAGAATTAGCAGTTTTATCTCGACTTAAAGTAAGGAAACATTAATTCATTTTTTGAACCATTCAAGAAGAATTAGAACTGTTTTATCTCGAATTAAAATAAGGAAAAGTTAATTTATTTTTAAAATTAAAAAGTTAAAGAATTTTAGAAATCTGAAAACAGTAAGGCATCGTTCTTTATCTTTCGTTGGGATATTCGATCTATAGTTTATCGCGAAGGCGTACAGAGTCGTTAATGAATGAGGAGGCCCGCAGAACCAGTAATTAATTCTTAACGCGATAGTTTCACGATTCACCGACTTCCGCCCTCTGTTGCGTTCTCAGGGGTAATAAAGTTTGTGTACGGTGATTCGAGATAACTCGAATTCGAATTACCGAGTGGTGCACGCGTGTACATAAATTCGCGACTCTCCAGACTTTACGAGCGAGAGTCAAGGTCGATTCTAATCGCCTGACATTTTACTGTCTCCTTTAATGGACCCGATCTATACAGAAACACTTGCTGATAGTTAACGAGGCTGATCGATTCTGCTATTACACTTTCCTTTCATCGATTTCAAATACACCTGACTTCTCGGATATAAACTGCCATAGAAATGTCTTTACTTTAACTTGCCTTAGTTGCAGAATTTGTTAAAAGAGACATGTGATGATTTTAAAAAATGATCATCTTAAAAATCACTTCATCTTGCGTTTTTATTTTGAATTTAAAAGTAAGGATACATAAAACGATTTTAGAGACAAATAAATATTGTAAGGAGAATTTCTGTCAAATGTCAAGTGTGTTCTGTGAAGTGTATGTACTTGATAAAATTTAATAGCGTAGCAGTGTAAGAAAGTTTCGTTTGTAATTTATCAGCCTTAATAAGGAAGCAAGTGTCGCGCGATGCAGCTTAACAATATTAAGAAGTTTCTTGTACAAATAAACTTGACTCCGAAGGACTTACGTTGACGTCAGGGAACCGCCATCTTGCGGCTAGTAATCCGATCTTTGCAAGTCAAATCGGGAGAATGGATTTTCGACAACGTCAGGTATCGCAAAATCAATGCCTTCCAGCTAAGATTCTCGAACACCAGTGCTGTTTCCATGGCACGTTGCCATGGACAACAGCGCAATATTAATGACATTCCCCAAACCGCTGCCAGAGTCTCGGTTAGAAAAAAGATATCATTAATATTCCACGTTGTAAAACAACGGGGAATTTGGCTGATTTAACGAGAATGTTTTGGTCCTTCTATAAAATCTTCATGAATAAGATGAGCAAGAAATTGACGAAAATAAAGTCGAATCGATCGCTAAACAGGCGAGATTGTTGGCAAGATCGCAACTTTCTTGTCTCATCTGGCGCTCCCTCGTTGACTAATTAAGTACGCTACTCGTTAACACGACGAGATCCGCTAGAAAACTGTGCATCGAAAGAAAAGCGTCAACCTCGCAAGAATTATCTTCGTGCACGAATCGGAATTTAACTCTGTGTACTCAATTAAAAAACAACTCGCGTACGTTTCTACGTATCAGAAGTTTACTTTCGAGTAGTGGCTGGTCAAAAAGTTATTTAACGTTACAGGGCGAACCGTGTGCATTGCCACACATCAACTTGTTCCGAGTGTTGTACAAGAGGCAACGATAAATCATGTGGTCCTGTGCTTTTTGCGAGTAACCTGTATTTTGCGGGTTAAGCGCAGTGGTTCAGATAATTTCAAGCATTCTAACAGCACGTACGTTCGTACATACGCGCAACGTAATGAACGTTCGCCTCTCGTACGTCGTACGTTTACCTCTAAATAGGACGCGCGAGTTTCGCGGTAATGGGACCCCGTTTTTAACCGAGGAATGCGAGCAACGTTGAATGAACTTTATTGCGCCGCAAGTATGCACGTTACCTTTTACTTCTTTAATACGACCACGACCCTTTCCGATACGGTACTTACTTTGTTTCTCTCGAAAGTTCAACCTCGAGCACCCTCGAGCGTGCACCAATATGGCTGGAGACACCCTTACGATCACCGAGACACATGCATCCCATATCCTAGTAATTCCGTTAAGTTTCCGTGTATGAGGTAATATCGCAAGGATATTAATCTCGGCTTTGCAACGATTTAAGAGCTTTTATTACGTCGTACAAGGATACGACAAAGGAATTGTTTCTTCACGCAAAATAACGTAACGTTTAATGAAAATTTTCAAATTATTCTCGTATTCGTATGCTCGGGATACGTAGACAAATTAAAGCACATTGTAACGACAGAAAGAAACTCCTTAAATTCAAGCTCCTTCGCACGGAAAATCCCGCGGCGCGATATTACGGAGCCGCGATTTACAAGGGGTGAATCAGTCTGCGACGGCCATAAATGTTGGAAGGATGACGTCGATGTTCAGTGGTATTAGCTTGGTGGCGGCTCAGAGAGGTACGATATCGTCGAGCGGACGAATAACAAATTAGATATCACCGCGGGGTTAAAGAGACCGGAAATCTTTCGCTAACGACTTCAGACCCTTCCGCCATCAGCCAACCGATTTGCATTTACATCGGTGTAGTCGCTCATAAACATAATAAAGCCTTAGGGGGAAGGAGGGTCCTCACGAGGGGTTACTTCAACGGGTACAAAACACGCGGCGCGGATTCCGCGTCGGAGATTCGCTTTCGAGAGTTTCGAACTCGCCGGGAAGCCGCTTGTAAATACGCGCACAATTTATACGGGTCCGCGTTCCTCCGCGTATCGCGCGTATTTACACGCTCTCGCGAGCGCATTTGCATGCGAGCTTAGGGGGTGTTAGGTTCCTCCGTACACGCGAAATTCAAAAACTTCGATTCAAAGAAACTCTATTGGTGATTCGAACTAAGAATCACCAATACGAAACATTCGAATCCGATATCGCGGGATAAAGTACGACAGATATCGTATTGTGTAACGACAAATAAGTTACAAAATTGCGGCTGTCGATAATTATGAAGTACGTCTTGAGATTATAAAATGGCTTATCGCTCGAACTTGCAGCGCTAACTTCAAATTTTCCACTTTACCTCAACACGATCGATGCAGATCGCGATAAAAAATATTTTCAAGTACGCTATATGCGGTGCTGACCTAGTATATGAAATTCTTATCTTTCCGGTATATCTTCGAAGACGTTGACGCGAATCTGATCGAGTTACAAGGTAACCTTATTCTAAATGCAAATTATTGTGCAGTTTATACCGAGAGGTATAAGAAATATGCAGGATTAAGTGGTTAAATTGTCAGCGTTGCTAGAAGAAGATGCATAATCGAACACAATTGCAGAAACAGTCCGTGCCTGCGTGCTCGAAAAAGTGGAGCAGTGCGACGATTCTAATTAAAAGCTCTTAAGTACTTAGCGATGCGAGGAGAGTCTGAAAGAGACTCGTTGAAACGGTGTGTGTTGTTGAATGATTAAAGGGTCAAATAGAGAGGGAATAATGAGGGTTGCCGTGTCACAGAGTCCCTCTATCTTCAAACTGACGTTTCTTGGGACACTGTAAATCGTTAATCTTCCACTTGCGATTCTACTCGGATTCTGAATCATATACTAGAAGAAAACTCGACTAAACGTTGTATTAGCGTGAGGATTACTACGGTATTCGCTATAAATCTTTAGGGTAGAGTTTTAAATTTAATTTATACCAGCCACGCGGTAGAACGCATTACAGGAACGGTAATTAATGACCGCACAGTAAGTTCAACATGCTGTTGTTTTACGCAATTTCTCCAGCTAGGTGGACGGAGAAGACGACACCGAAGAAGGTGGTGGTAAAAATTGTATGAGGGTAGAGAACAAGTCTGCACCTTCGCGGGATCATCGTTCACAGCGACACGCTCTTAGGGCGGAGTAGGTAGTTAGGTTCGTATTACATTTACGCGACGTGCCGCATTAATTTATTATCCTGTAGTCGCGTTAGCCATCGCTGTACCAGCGCTCCTGTTACAGGCGCTAAGGTAATTATAACTCAACTCCCGACACGCGAAACTATGCAAAGCCAATCTAAGCCCCGATCCGCGTCCCCCCTGCTTCCAATTCCCTTCAGCCTTTCCGTAACCGTACCATCCGTCCTGGCCCAACGTCTTCAGGTAACGAAGATCAGTGTCCTGGCGGATGACACCCTCCGTTAACCTCTTTCGATCGCTGCTCCTGTCAATTCGGAATTCGACACGACATCGCTGCGGGTACTGCTTTTGTCATAGTTGCCGGGACCATTAGCTAACGGTAAATGGCCCAGATTGGACAAGAGATTCAGCAAGATTAACTAAGACTTTGAAAATGTTGGAATTACGACTTCGCGCACTGTTATTTAATGAACCGGATATGGTCTTGAGCCTTCTGGCTGGAATTAAAGGGATTAAAAATTTATAGAACGTTTAACGCGGAGCAATATCACGGAGAGCGATTATTAATGAGACGCTGACCCAGTTAATATTGCTCTACTTCTGATCGTAAACACCGAGGATCAAATTCGATCGACGGAATTAAGAATTCATGAATCAATCTACTCGAGACTGCCTATGACGGAAACATTGTTCGTTATGCAGTATGAATTGAAACCGAGGACAAAATATTCAATTTACTGACAGGGCGTATGCATATTTAACGCGAAGTCGAGGAGCTGGCCAGACTCTCTCGAGAGGAAGCCGGTCGAGATCTTGTAAAGCAGGTCTGTCCACTGTTTATTCCGGTGCAAAGTGGTCTTCCCTTGTTCTGGCTTCGTCAACGTGAAGAGCATTTGACTGGACGTTAGGTCACATGCAAATATTTACCGCCGTATAATCGAGAATTTAGTCAAAAGTGCCCGATACCTCTCAATCCGTGGTTCAATTAAACCCTGTAAGTTACACGATTCTGAAGTTTCTACTTTTCAACAAACATTATCGAAGCGTTAGTTAACGTCGTAAAGAATCGACCGTAGATCCTCCGGAAAGAACAATAAAAGTTTGTATCGTAAACTCGCCGCTGAATGTCCTAATAGCAGAAATTGCGACAGGAGAGAGACGAAAATGAAAGAAGAAAATGGCGTTAACGCAAGCACGTAGTCCGACTCCATAACGGCGGTCTTAAAGCACGAAAGTTCGTTTGTCTGATACTTCCGATACATTAAACCACGGATTTGTGACCACGTCGCGGAATTCGGATTAGCAAAATTGTATTTTACGGCTAGCGATCGCGTTCCAACCCTCGTAAATTCGCCCGCCATCGTCTACGGCTTCCTGCTGATCGATTCGGTCTTCGTGCTCCCGAACCGCTGTTCCGCCATCGTTTCGCGTTTTACAACGTCTTACGATTTCTGGCCTCGCGATCGAATTCGCATCATGCGGACCGTCCAAAAACTTTTCCGCAACGGTTGATGCACGACACTCGAACCGCGGGTTAATCTTTCCGCGAAATGGAATCTCGATATCGTTTTACGCGCGCGATAAACCCGCTCGGGCTCGTCTATGCGACGAGTAATTGGCTACATCGAGTCCGGACGAGTTTCACTTCGAAACTATTCTGCGGTTTTATGGCCCGATGTATCAATTTTTACTGTACTTGCGTCCGAACGGAGACGAAACGGAGTTTTTCTCGTGGAACAGGGAGATACCATGTTAATCTCTTCGTTGATGAGACCAGGTTTAGTTCGGTATTTAATGAACATTCTATTTTATACTAAATTTGCGTATTTAAATAAAGAGTATCGACAGACTATATCTATTTATATCGAGGTCTGCAGAGTAGAAATAGACGATTTAATTTATAAAGTCTGCTGTCTGTAGATTACATGATTTATTTGACTTTGATATATCAGTACCGCAGTAGAGTACGAATTCAAAAATACAGACATAGCAAAATATTACCATTGAATTATAAAGTACAGTTCTTATTAAAAATTATGAACTACGAAGGTGAAAATCCTGTCTAAATTCGACGGATAAAAATCTCGTGACACAAGCAGAAACAGAAAGTGGTTTTCGTTCGAGAACGTGATTCGAAAAGAAAATAATGCAGGGAAATTGCAGTTCTGCTTTGGAATATCCTCTGTATGAAAAAATAATTTACAAACTCTAAGAGTGTAGAACACAGAGAAGGGTGAAGCGTGTTTTGTCCCTTCAGGATAGCGAGCTTTCAGCGTGTCGGGGCAGCAGCTTTCTGGATTTTTTATGCGTCCCAACCGCCGAGCCTGCATTACGAACAGGCGTGCAGCTCTTCGCTGGGAATTATATTAAGGACAAGACGGCAGATGCTACCCCGAGGGAGGCTTTCCTAACGTTGCGAGACCGGAGGCTCCCTGAAACGTGGAATTTTTCTTTCCTAACCACGTGCAAGGACGTCGTTTGAAAAAATTACAACGGGTAAGAAGTCGCTTTATTCCGACGTCGTTAGTTGTCCAATATTATGCTGGAAGTTGCGGGTGAAAGTTTCTATTACGAACCGATATTACCTCGTACGGTTTACGGGTTGAGGAACTAAACGTAAAGACTGTTAAACAGGTATTTCATATTAGGTTGTCCGAAAGTTCGTGCCAATTTTCGATAGGCGGCAAGAAATTTTATTTAGAATAATTTTTCATCATAAAACCTAAAGACTTCTCAAGTTATATAAAAAACGAAGAAAGATTATAGATCAGAATGGCACCTATATAATTTAATAAATTTAAATGAGCTGTGTTTCAGTTCCCCTCAAAATCGGCACGAACTTTCGGGACGACCCAATACTTATACGGAAACATGGAATACATTAGTAGGTAACGTTCGATATATTTCTGTTGTAATAACTCTAGTTTCGTGGAGGTTCGGAACTATAGAGTGTTCGTAGAAGCCAACAATGGTAGCACGAATAACCGAGCTCGATAGAGTTGTCTTCGAACACACGAAACTCGATATTAACTGTTCACGGCATCAAATACAAAGCGTTTTCGATTCCAGGAAATTGCACCTAATTGCAGATTTCCGTGGAGTTAAATCATTCGAAGCTCGTATATAACTCCCGAATTGTTCGGTAGAGGCGGCAAAAATCGAATCAATTCCGAAAATCTTTCCAATCCATGAATCATGGGTCCAGGAACATCCGAGGTATCCGTAGATCGCAACGATTCCTCACGAACCACCACGTTCGCGACGACCTACTAAGCTCCCGGATCAGCAGAGGAAGTGACGCAAGAAGACAGCGTTCCAAAGCACACACGAACACGGTAGACGAAGAGCAGGATTCACCGACGTCGGATTTGGTATCCTAGAACGGATGGCGATAATATTTTCCAGGGCAACGAAGCACCGTGGCAACCGAGGCGTGTATGTGCTCGCATCCAGCGAAGGGATTCCACGAGTAAGAGAGAAGGAAACGGAGTCGATCACGTAGAGACTCGGAGGGTAGGTTGTTTCGGGGTGTCGGAGGGTGAACAGGGTGGACGGAGAAACGCGGTTTTCGGCGGACCGAGGATACCGTGGCGGGGTCACGTTCCATGGAAGTAACTTGGCCGGCAAAGCCTTCGAGGCTATCAAACTTTCGGCTTGATACATCGAACCCTGACAACTTCTCGCACCATATTCTCCGTCCCCTTTCCTCGTCTTACCGAGCACGCTCGAGAACCGAGGACTGATCAGCCCCTATTGTGATTCGTGGCCAGCACAGACACCGCAACCACTTCCAGCGTCGACTCTATTTGCGGTGGACGTTAATACGGGCGATGGAGCCGACCACCCTGGTTGGCGTGTCTCATCCTTTGAAATGATCAAGGGATGTACGGCCCACGAACAGCTTTACGTGCTTTTATTACACCGACATCGGAACGTGACTCGTTCCGTCGACAACAGACACGCTCGATGATTTTGCTAGAACGAAACCAGAACTCAAATAGATACTGCTTAAACTTCTCCGCTACGGGAATCGAATACTATTTCGTACAGTCGTGATTTTGTTAACTGGTCTTGTGTACGAAGAACAAATTCGAATTGTTACATTTGCTCAAAATGCATTCAGTGTGTCGTGAATTAATTTTTATGTGCGTATACATTATTTCATTATTGAGATACGTTTCCTGAATTGACTGTGTAACAACAAACTCGAGCGTACAGAGATAAGTAGTATTCAGGCGCTCCGCGTCTGACTACATACGGTACCTACTACTTTCGAGTTCTCATAGTTCTATTCTTTACGCCTGAATTTATATTTATACATTTATAACAAGTTCGAGAATGCAGAGTACATGTTTAAGTAAAAATGTTGCGCCGTCAGAATATGCGAACAGTATAAAATATGCAAAATCGAGAAATACAAAGCAAAATAAATATAAACCACACTCCACAAGAGTGGAATATCAGAATTTCCTTCACGACCAAGAAATTGATCCAAAGAAGGTCTAATTAAATCTGGCAGAATCCCGATTGAATTTCGATCGATTTCTCGTTAGGTTCGCTCTGTTTCCCGCGAAAGGAAAAAATCGTGCGTGAAAGTTTCGCGTCGGATTAATTGGAAATTCTCGTTTGCACGGCGGAAAATTTGATCGTTTGGATACCGGGATATCGAGGTCGCGTCACGACAGATTCCATCGTGGACAAAGTAGGAAAAAGCACGTGTGCACGCGTGTGTATCTGGTCAGCGAGACCGCAGAGTAGAAAGGAACCCCGGCCACACAGACAATTGTTAGGAATAAGTGGACACGGCGTTCGAGATAAAATACGAGCCTCGAAGGCTGGCAACGAGGGGCGGAAACACGAGGGCGCGCTATTAGATTATGGGTGGTCGAACAACAAGATTGCGGACGAAGGGGAAGAGGTCCATTAGTTTCGCCAGCCGTATCTTGCACCGTGTAACTGGGTTAACAATTTGGCGCTCTCATTCTCTGTAGCCGACCTCTTCCCGCTTTGGAAACGCGAGGAACGGGGAGAACGCAATTGGAAAATTCTCCGGCACGAAATGCTCGAGCGCGACAGCTTTAAGGATCCGTTCCACCAAATTGCTTACTACTACAATGGCCACTATTTTTCGTTACTTCAATTCCGTATCGTAGCAAATGAAGCTGTAACGGTTAACGACGCTAATAGAGAAGACGTTGCCTCCTAACGCGTTGATTTCCTCGACAGAATTGTGCCTAGTATGGCAGATGTAGACCCTCGTTTCATACCGAGAGCACATCTTTGAGGTTCTTGTACAATTTGCAATCGATCAACAAGACAGTACCATTACGTGATTTGTCCAGAGTTAAATATAGACACTTAATGCTAATAATTTATTATACTGTGTTATTAATACCAGTTTGAAATCGAATTCGATAATGCACTTATTAAAAAGGTAGTAGAGTGTTTGGAAAAAGGTAAACATCTCAACAAGGAAATCTAATTGGTAGTTGAAGGATCGACGGAGAGGCTGGCTCGCAATGGGAAAAGAAAATATCGGGTATCAAATAACTGCATACTAGGTGAGCCCGGACCCGGACAGAATTAAATTCCGTCGAGACACTTGAGAGCGCACTGACTTCACGTGGAGGGGTCGCTCGGAAGGGTAGGTCTGCGATTTCATTCTGCCAGATGGAGGGGTTGAGAACGCTCTCGGGGGTTCGGTCGTCTGCGAGTTTGTGGCATCCAACGCCCACCCCACCGAGATCTTCGGGAATCTGCCTCTCTGTCCACTCGTCGGCTCTTCGACGTCTACGACACTGCATGGTCGATTCGAGTGACACGCTGTTTGATATTTGTCGCAGGAATAATCTCGATATAGTCACCTTTTAACTATACAAAATATCCTTCAAGTATTTTATATTAAAACTGCATGTCAGACATTTCCAACAAGACGTAAAAATTAATTAAATAATTTAATTCGAATTGTATATTAAATAGGAGATGAAAGCCATCACTCGGCTAATTCTGGCAAAAGGATGGTTCTTTAATTTTGGAGCATCCAGATTAGCCGAAGTAGTCTAGATTAACCGAAACCAACTCCCGAGCCATTCTTTTCTCCTTTCTTCAGGAAGGAAAACGTTTAAAGGTTTTACCTCCTCGTGCCAAGTAAAAGGCTATATTTTTCTTACAGCTCGCTGGCCTGTCTGGCTTCTCGAGGGGCACACCGGTCGAAAAATTTTAACAGCGATGGCAATTCTCTCGTGGATGTGACAGATTAATTGGATAGCCCTTTCTTCATGATTCTCCTTCGGGTACATCAACGTTCTCTCCACTTTCCAACGAAATGTTCCACGGGCCACGTGTTCCAGCGGTTCGTCGAGAACAAAAGGACTCCACGTTGACTAAGAACAGTTGTAAATTTTCCCTGGAACGTTTTACATTACAATTCGAGAGCGTTACAAAGCGGGTCGTTCCGTGAATTTCCTCGTTCCTCTTTATCTAGACGCGTATCGCGTCGAAAACTCGTTCCGCCTTGGGCAAGGGTTAAACCGAGTTTCGGTTCGTGGTAATTGTCGAAACAGAAAGCTGCAAATGCAAAAGTTGCTGCACGGACACGCGTTCGAAAGCGCGTAGGAGTTGCAAACGCTTTCCACGATCCCACGTAAATAAGAGGTTATTAGGGCGGAAGCAATTAAGCGAAGCGCAATTGGTTAATTGGTGACTGTCGAGTAGGAAACAACGTCCGTATGACCATGTCGACACAGGATCGTATAAAATCGAATTTACTTGTTCCTTTTCAATTTTTTTTACGATATTAAACCATTTTTTTTTACGTCCCCTGTGCAAGTATCCATACGAGACTCGCATACGAAATTTATTAAAAATACTTTTCGTGTACTAAGCAGAGAATGAACTTTGTAATAAAAATTGAGTGACTTGTTCCGTGGAGGTAGGCAGATTTTACACGTCCGTGCATTAAAGTTGCCTATAAGCAGGCGCTTCTCGAATCGCGATACAATCTCCTTACATCGTTATCGCACTCAATAACATCGATTACTGATAAAACAATTAAACAGAGATACCAATTACCACGTGAACCTTCTGCTCGCTCGGCAGTTTCTTATTTCCAGACGATCACGTAACCAGCAGCATCGTTCCAGAAAAGCGCAGAATCGCCAGAAAAAGATTAATATCCTCGAAGCAGTTCTTCCAACGACCTATTAACTCCGAGTCTAATTAAATCAACGAAGAAGAAACGTACACGTGGCTGGCATGCCCAGCGCCGATCGCGACGATGAAACTCGATTCGCGCCATCGCTCTAAAGTGCCAGAACGCCATGGAACAGGGCCAACAGGATCCCAGCGACGCTCGAAGCTGGCTGAGAGAAAAAATACAGGATAAGGAAGTGTAGGGACAGTAAAACGTCGTTTATGGGCCGATCGGATGAAAAGCGCGGCGAACGTCCTCTTTATACTTCGTCCGAAATAGCGACGTATCTGAACGCAGGCTGAACCTTCCCTCATAGAGGGGTAGGACGCATTATAATTTCCCATAAAACGTTTTACGATGACAAAACGCCGTGAACGTCTTCCTGCGACGACCATCGACCGAGGTTATAGTTTTAGACGCACGATCCTTAGCTGTACAACCTGTGCAATTCGCGCATAACCCACCAAACGGCTGATTATTGTTCTTCACCCTGACACTTGGAAGCGGACTATGAATATTTCCTCGGGAATCGTAAACGAACGGAAGTATTCGACTACGTTATTAGAACTTGAAATATGAAGATGTAGAGATATAGAGGTTCGATTTTAAACTTTTGGAAGGTTGAATTTATCGATATCGGTACTTACCTTGCAGTTGAAAGATCTCGTTCCAAATTTGTGAAGAGAACAGAGTACGACGAAGGGTCGAAAGAATAAGACGAATCGATGAATTTTGTTCTTTTTTTTTCATTTTTTTCAACAGGAACGTACGTTTATTTTGCACTGAGCAGAAATACAAGCTATTCATGAAAGATGAGGTTACAGCGGCCGCAAGCCCATCGCCCCTTTAACTCCCCACCGCACCCGGCCATCCTCAACTCGAAGAGTGTCACTTTCATCCCTCAATCGCGTCGCACACAAGCAACTCGTTCTACCCTTTCTCTCCGTTTCACCTCCTTTCCCCCTCTCCATCTCTTCCCATACCCGTCTCGAGTGTACCCTTTCTCGCTTCGCATTTAAACTCACCACCGCCCGAATGTAGAGCAAGATTAATAATTAATACATGTACATATAATTACATTTTTGTGCATTATCATAATTTAATATACATACAGATGATATATATATATTATAATCTTAGAAAATAAATATATATATAGATTTTATATATATATATTCTTCAATATCGTTTCATTCACCTTCGTGTAATTCTTCTTAAAAAATAACGATATTTAGAGTACGCTACGGTGTTAATAAGAGCCACCAAGAGAGGAAAGAAAAGAATGAAGAGGAATAAAGTGGTGCGAGGCGGATTCGAGCCGCTCTTTCTCGCTTCTCTTTCTCTCTCTCTCTTTCTCTCCCTCTTTCATGCACACTCGGTACACGTGTACGTATTATCGTATATCCGCAAGCAGTGCAACAATACACGTGCACGGAATTACGCGAGACACACACGCGATCCCTCGAAACTTCCTTTCTCCCTTTTTACATACTTCTGACCCATTCAATTTCCCCATTCACTCTCACTCTTTCCCGTTTTCCCTTCTCTGTCTCCTTTCAACCCTCGCTTTTCTTTCGCCAACCCTCATGACTCTCATTCATTCTCTAGCCACCTTTCACCCTTTCGCTCACTCGATCTCCTGTCGACTCTTACTCGATTCCAAAGTGGTCGATGACCTCGATATTTTCGATAAACTGACATTCTCCACCTATCTCTAATTATCGACAGTGTAGAAGCATAGTACGGTCTCGATATATGGCGTCACTTATCATAGTCCGAGTTCTCTTTGACCATCACTCTCTCTGACCACTTGTTCAAAAATTTTTTAATTTAGAAACTCTAAAGTTTTATAATTTACAAAGTTTTAAATTTTCAAATTTAGAACTTCTCAAATTTTAAAACTCTCGTACTTCCAAATTTTTTAATTCAGAAGTTCGAAAAGTTCATACGGCCCACTGTCGAAATTTTCCCGCCCTACAGAGCCATACATCGAAACTTCGCTATACTTTTCTAGGGAACTTTGAGTATCGTTTCTCGGAACAATTTTCAAGCAATTCAGAATCAGTTACCGATCAAAGGTATCCCGAAAGATTAATTCGAAATTATCTCGAGTGCTCGATCGATAAAATTCGCCGTAAGTGCAGAAGATTCGCGAAGCAATCTTTCGAACCAGAAACCTACGCGCAAAAGAAACGGCCGTTTCAGAGCGGATGGGCCGGCACTGACGCTAATTCGTACCTAATTAGAAATTGTCTACTTAAACAACGAATCGATCCAACCGTGCAAGAAAGTCGAAATCGACTCGAAAGCCCGACGAAGATCGGACGTTAACAAATTCAACTACACGAACCCTCGGGGCTCGTTAAAAAGCTCCGTTCTTTTCCGCGCAACAACGATAATTGCTAATTAAAAACGATCGATTAAAATCGCGTACGCGAGAGATCGCGTCGTTCATCGACGCGTTGAAGGAGGACTTTAGTGTTTTGAAAGCAAGCTCACTCAAGCACGATGAGAAATTTGTTTATTAATTAATTATTTACAAAGCGCGGCCGGCCCGGTCGCTCCGTTAGTCGAGTAAAGAAGCGTGCGCCGTTCGTTTACGCAAAAATCATCTCTAGGCAGACAACAATTATTAAAGTCGATGGAAATCGCGCCTGAGAAGGGACGTCGTCTCGAGAATCAAACCGTTTTACCGTTTCTTTCAGAGCACGGAAAATAGTGCAATTAGCCGAGGGACGTTTACGAAAATAATAAAAATAAAGTTTCGTCCCTGTCGCGCGAAGGTGCTCCGAAAATACGCATTTAGATTTATCACTCGACGTCCCTCGATTGTCGCGTTTCCCATCGATCGTTCAGCGATATTCGTGCACACATCGAATTAAAACGTTTCGATCGCAAAAGCGGGCAGGAAGAACGTTCTCTCGTCAACGTCGAGCCATCCTCCGCATCGTACGTCACGTTCGATACGCTTGATCGATCGTTATCGATCGGAAATCGACGCGTGACGCCGTCTTTACAGGGTTCGAACCGAAGACTTGCTTGGTTCAACGTTGCTTTCGCTTTTGTACACTCGGTTTGCGGCGCAGACATCCTTTGACCACTCGCTCTTAAAATTTACAAACTTCCGTCTAATTTTGCAAACTTAAAAATACTCCAATCTCTAAATTTTTTAATAAATTAAGGTCCTCGTATTATACCGATTTCTAAGTTTGAAAATATTAACAAGTGGTCGGGCCCGTTTCGCCCGGGAAGCCGTGCTCGCCCGTGTACAATCAACGAACGAAATCAGGAGTAACGTTAAAAGATAAAGAACAACGCGATAAAGAGTCAAAGTTCTTACAATTCTTAATCGTAGCAGCGATATCGATAATACAAAGATAGCAATTAAGGCTCTTTAGGGTAAATGATTTACGTAAAAATTGCCGCGCAAAGCAGTCCTAAGAAACAATTCACACGTACATTTTCTCTCCCTCTTTGTTCTTTTATTCCGGATCGTTTCTCTACCTATTCCTGTTCATTTCTTATCTATTAAACTGCTTTGATTCTCGACACGCCGCTACCACGAGATGTTACACCCGGTTCACGCACGCATCCGGTACACCAACACGTTCCGACGATCTTTGAACTTCTTTGTACATGTTTGTTCTTCACGCACGTGCACGCAGTCGCGGTCTTTCTCTCATACACGGATCTTCTTGGTTCTTTGTTCGTTTCCTTGTACTACGATCGATCGTTGGATTTTCTTTTTCTTAGAAAGTTACGAACGAACCGTAGAACCAACAAGAAGAAAGAGAAGAAGTAGAAGAAGAAAGGAAAGAATTAGTTGCGCGAAGGTTGAGCCGTTGATTGGCTAGCTCGTTTTCGTCCTTACGCCAGTCTTTTATAGCTTGTTTTCTTACTCGATGGGGCTGTTGGGCCTCGATAAGAGACTCCCGTGAACACGGACGTTCGATTCAAACTTTCTTCGTTTTTGGGACTACGAAAAAATTCTTGGTGTCTCGAGGAGAAAGGAAAATCACTCGATAATATTTGAAAGGGTAATCGGCACGTAAATAAAAATTTTCCAGAAAATATTCCGCGCGATCAGGGTTAAACTCGAAGCAGTAGGAACCTTCGGAGCAAAAATCGAACGTCTATGAATATTTTGTTGTAGAGGGATCAGAAGGGAGGGTGGTAGTAACTCTTAGCAGACAATTTCGAGGGTCGCAGGGTAACACGAGTAAGGGTGTATCAGTCGATTGTAGGACGCAACTGATAAATATTTCTTGGCTGTCTGTTGCCGTGCGCGGGTTCGATTCTTTCGAAATCCTGAACAACCGACGTGGCAGAAAATTACAGGATCTCGTGCTGAAGGGTTTCGAGGCGAGTCCGTTGTTGTTGTTCGTTTATTTCCGAAGAAGTGCCTGCACACGTTTCGTGCCGCTTCTCTATTCGTCTGTTCCTCGTCGAATACTCGCGTGTTCCTTTTAGAATCGGCATGTAGGCCTGCGTACGTGTAAAGAGTAATTAGGCGTTGATCACTCGTCGTTTGAAAGGGGAGGATCCTTCGTTTTTCTCCACTCGACGTTAATTCCTATGTTTTCGTTTGGCGGGAACCGTGTTTAAAAATGGGGCTCGATATTCGTTCATCCCTCTTCACGCACGCTCTCTCTCTCTCTTTCTCTCTCTCTCACGATTTGATCATATTTTCTCGGTTTTTTCTTTCCACCTAACTACTATCGGTAATCCTAACGGAATACTCTAATTATACATTTACATTTACATATATATATTTATATTTATATAATAATAGCCGATACAAATATCACATGTGATCACCTACTGGACTCGTTACACGAGTTCTCGCTAATCCATTGTACAAAACGTCGAGTCTTCGAGAGAGTTTGAAATCAGCGCAAAGTTCTCGACTGTCTAGAAGTCGCGATTAGTAAATTAGTCCCGATACTCTGGAAGGATATTTTACTCTCTTTCTCGTTTCCAGCCGCTGCTGTCCTTTCCCGGCTCGCTCCGTGGATTTTTTCGTTCCTTTTCGAAGCGAGCCGTTCGAAGGACAGGTTTCCCTGCTAAATCGTATACAATACGTTTTCGTTTCTCGCTTAAATCCACCGTCGAGACCGTTCGAACGACGAGACCCCGTTTCCGGCCAACTCGTGCCGTACGATCTCGCGTAAATTTAAAAAGCGTGTACCCGCTTAATCGCGCTCGTTTCGAAACGAAATGGCTGTTGTACACGTTACAATCGAGCTACACGCCAATGTGCGCGCGGGTGTGTGTGTGCACTCGACATTGCCGCGTGTTTGCACAGCGACCTATGGAATACGTGGGCAGACATTTTCACGGGGTCCCAGAGATGGTTCGTTGGGTCGATTTTCGTTGGACAGCCCCAAGAAGAGCGATGTCGAGGGATGTTCTCTACTCGAGCTGATCGATAACCTCCAGAACACGTGTACTTGCGAATCGTCCGAAGTACAAACTTTGTACATCGGACGAGAGAAAACAAGTTAATCAGAGTTAATAAAAGAAAAGGGATGTACAGAATTGTCTGAAGTGTATTTATCTTTTGTATAGATTGCAAGATCTGATTACGTTATTTCTTTGGAATATGAAACACTTGTAAAGTTTTTCAGGGCCAAGAAAAGTTTCCCAGGAAAAAGATAAATTTCATGAAGAATTTCACGGTTCCAGGAATATCGATCACCCCGGTGAGAAAGCAGCAGAACACAGCATCGACAGAAGAAGGAAATAATAGAAGAAGATGAAGAAGAAGAAGAAACGACGCCGAGAGAAAAGAGCGACGACTGCTGAAGCGCATTCTTCGTTTATTATAATCTTATTCCCCGGCGGCAAAGAAAGCTGCGATTACAAGACTCTTCACTCGCTTAATCCCGTCCTCTCTGTCTCTCTTTCTCTAACTCACTATTTCTCACATTTTCTTTTCCTTTCAGTTTCATTTAATTCCTCGTTCGTTCAACTTTTGTCGTAATACAAAATACTCGTTTAATGTTTCTCCACGTTTTCACGCTCGAAGGATCACACGTAATAAATCACATTATTATAATACGTTAATTATTCACAATTATACAAATAGAGACGTGTACACGAAACGAGGTCGGAAAAAGATCTCTCGTTCGACTTTCATCGTGGCAACAATCATCCCCATGTTTCTCCCACTCGCTCTCGTTCACGCAAAACGTATCACTCACGCGCCCACTAACTCGCTCCTCGCTGTAATGTAATTATCTCTAATAATTAAAACACACCGTTCGTTTTACGTACAAGAAGAAACGTCAATAATCGTGGCTAAAACATAGATCGCGGTCGCATGCCTGTATAAAATCCCTAAAAATACTGTTATTACCCTACCATGAATTGTGTTGGATGA
Source organism: Megachile leachella (assembly GCA_963576845.1). Taxonomy (NCBI): domain Eukaryota; kingdom Metazoa; phylum Arthropoda; class Insecta; order Hymenoptera; family Megachilidae; genus Megachile; species Megachile leachella. Next base: position 25,983,163 of record OY756247.1, on the reverse strand, counting down.
CGACAGTGACTATGCGATGACTGTTGAATCTTTTTTTTCTAAATCGATCTCGAGTTCACACCGCGAGATCCTCTGCTATATTCCTGCACTTTATCGTAACCATTTTGTCCCAAAATTTGCTTCGCGGTTCCTCGATCTCGCGGTGCTCATCTCGAAGATCGAATCGCGGCCAAAATCGTTCGATTCCTTCTGGTTAGGCCTCGAGGCACACCAACGACGCGATAATTCGACCTATCGAATATTCTCGTCGGCTGTCGCGTGCCTCGCGTAAAGCGAGTCTCTAACGGAATGCATTGTTTGCCTCCCTCCAATACCCATTCTACCCTCTGCATCGTAATCGAATTTCAACCCTCTTCTTTCGCCTGTATCGAGTTCCCTTTGCTGTTATCCCGTTCTACGATTTCTTTGATTTTTCCTGTTCTCTTTCAAGACGCGCCATTTTGCGTACTATGATGATTTTTTCTCTCTTTTCGTCGTTTCGTGTGCTTGTGTTTTCTGGCCTGGGCGTGTATGAGCTTATCGTTGCAATGTTTCGTCGTGTTACTCTTTTCTTTATTATCGTACGAGGAGATGAACGTATACCACCCCCACTGTTCGCATCTTTTTCTCGAAGTGTTTTCCGTATGTGCGTGTGTACTCGATTCCTTACTATTTTCTGTGTGCGTGCATCGTGTAAGAATGAATTAAGAGACACGAAGAAGAAAGGACGTCCCTTAATACGCGGCGCCCTCGTGATTCTGCTTTATTTGTTTTCTTTGTTTTATTTAACTCGTTGCACGATTTTTACAAGTCTTTAAATGCCAAAGGTCACTTTTTTAAAAATATAGGTACCTCGCAACTTTGTTCGCCTCGTTATTATTTTTTTACCTTTACTCTCTGTTGCACCCGTCACGCGTTCCTGCATCGTTTCACACGTTTTCCTTTCATTTCTTCTTCTTACTTTCAGACGACTCTTTCGCTCTCGCATTCTCACACCAAAATCGTTATCACGCGGAAACCTTCGCACGTTTATTCTAATCGCTAAACTACGGAAGTTTATGCATTTATAATTTCTCAACGTTACGTAACAAATATGCGAATTACACGACTCGTATGAAAAGTAATCGAGATAAAATCTGTAAAAAGTTGGAGTAATACTTTTTCGATCGTCTGGAGACGGAAAATAATTTATTAAAACACATATTTACATAAAGATCCGCAATTTACCAATCGCTAACCCCGTTCGATATTTAATTTAAATCTCTTCTAAAGACGTAATTCCCTAAAAATAACGTTCGATTCGTGTTTCAAATTTCCTCCCCGTTTGCGTATTTTTTTTTTCTTCAACGCGACACGAGGATGAAAATGAATTCAACGAGGAGTCTAGTTTTTTGCGCAAAAATTGATACGCGTTCTTTTATAAAAAAGTTAGAAACTATCGAGGGAAAACGATCACGCGAACTATCTTTCTCCCCCAAGCGTCATTTTGTTTTCTTCCATGAATGCTGCCGTTACGTCGCTGCAATGAATCGTTGATTCGATAAACATTGTCGCTTTTCCGATAATGCATTAGCAACGAATTTCTTTCTCCGTTCTCGGAATTAGAAACCAATCGGCTACCAAGACTTTCTATCGAGAAACAAGGAAACTTTCTTCTCCCCTTTCCCCTTTACCTAACTCAATCGTATCTTGCCTAAAATGTTCATTTGAAATTCTTCGGTGAATGCACGAAGTTGTTTTCCGTTTCCCTCTTTCTGTTCTCTCCCTTGTTCCCCCCTTTCGTGCCATCATTCGTTCATTCACGCCGTTCTCTATCATACACTGAAAGTCCTGTAATTTACAATTACTATACAACGTGACTGAAAATAGCTTAGACCACAATTAAATACAATTACGATCGGTGCCGCGATCTGTCTACGTTTTCCTAGTTTTCCCTCTTTCGAACCCGCTTGATACTCCATCTTCCGGTTTTCCGTTTCATCCAATTTCGTTACGTTCCTCGTCGTTCGCCTCGACCTTATTGTACGCGAGTATCATAAAACACTTATGTCCACTTATCGTACCTCGTACAACGATACAACTTCTTCTAAAAGGTTCCTTAGAGTTTCTCTTAGGTACTTACATCTCTATCTATGTATATCCACCTATCTATATTTATAGACTTCTTTTCTTTTATATAATAATAACTCTTTTAAACCCCCGCCCCCCAAATCCCACCCATTGTTTTATCATTCTTTCTTCTCTTTCTCCTTTCCTCTCTCCGTCGATCTATTTATCTGCCTATCTAAAGGTGTCTATCTAACGGTCTAGCTATCCATCTATCTAACTAAACTTCTAACTACCATTTATTAGTTGTTAAGGTGTCCGCTTGCGCGTCATCTCTGTTCTCTAAATTACATCTGTCGTGCATCTGTCTCCTTCCTGTTTATCCTCGTTTCGTCTCTTTTATCGATCTTTCCGTCGCGTCTCGAGCTTGGAAACAATGCACTCGCGTCGCGCAACGATCGTTCGTTATGTATATGTATGTATGTATATATATATAATATATATCTACAGGGTTTCGTTGGTCGCCGGGATGGAAACGCGCGAAAAGCTCGTCGCGATCGCGAGGATCGATCGTTTTCGAAACTCGATCGAATTCGCCCTTCGAGCAACGTTTTCGGCTCGCGCGTCGAGTCGGAACGAGCAATTATCTCGGTCGCGAAGGGCAAAGATCGTTTCGTCGATCCCGAGCGGAGTTCGAGGGTGGCTCGTTTCGTCCCTCGCGGGCGAAACGATCGGGACGAAGACGAGGACGGGTCCTTCTAACGAGAGATCGTCGCGATCGGGCGACGAGCACCGTTTTCGTATCCTCGTTTCACCTCGCCTACCAGAGACAAAGAAAAGAAAAAAATATAGAGAAAAAGAGTGGTCGGGGCGTCCTCGAGGGGCGCCGCACGATACCTCGCAATATATGGCTATCAAAAAGACATCTGGCTCTCGTTATTCTCCTTATCCTAAGTCCTTGTAAATGCTGCATATATATATTTACTTTATTTATAATTATCCGTGAACATGGTAACAAATAATGAAACACTGACAAAAATTGCACAATATACAAACTTAGTGTTCTTTGCTATCTCTCTATCGCACGCATTCTCTCTCTCGTTCTCTCTGTCTCGTTAGATTTTCCCCAAAGTGAATTCGTTTACGCGTTCTTTTTCGAAGCCCCAGAGCCCCGCCTCGATCTCGATCCCGATTCAATTTGGAGCACATTCTCGCAAGGAAAAATAAACAGAAAAAAAAGGCTCTCACTCGTTCGTGTCACGCATCTCGACGCACCCACGCATCGACGCAAAGAAAGAAAGAAAGAAAAATAAAGAAATACACAGGTGCACAAACATCGAGTTATCTTGTCGCACGCATACAAAACGCAGCCACACGCGCGAGAACCGCGTCTACGCTCTCGTCAATCAGTCAGGCTTACTTACAAGTAGGTACGGTATCGTTTTTTTACGTTCTACGTGCGTTATCAGTTAATTTATTTGGCCACTGAACATTTAAAATTTAGTTTCATTATCTTCTTTTTTTTGCTTTTCTTTGTTTTTTTTTTTCATTTATTTATTTTATTCATTTACGTTTTTTTCTTTTAAATCTTCGTTTAAATCCTCGCTCGCCAGCACCGGCGGCCGCATCTGTGCGCCTTCGAAAGCGCCCTCAGGTAAGATTAGTCTTCTTAAGCGGTAAACTCCTTCCCTCGTTTCTCTTATCTCTTCACGTATTTACCCCTTAACGTTATTAACTATATTTTACTACTACTCTATTTTGTTCACCTTTCGTTCGATGAGCGATCTACGGATCCTTTCGTTTCGTTCAGTCCCCGTTTACGTCGTTGGGTAACTCGTCGCGTTACCGTTCACGGTGTCGACGACCAATTCTTCGCGCGTTTCTTTTATCGATGATTAGACACTTTGACCCCCCTTGTCTCCTGTGTCACTACCCCCTGCGCGAGTTCAGTTTCGATTCTGACTCGTCGCACGATGAGTCGATGATCGAACGAGACAACGGCGCCCTCTCACCGGAAGTTTAACGTTCGTCGAGAGACGTACAGCGTCGGTGGTGAACGATTACCGTCTGCCATCCGGTCGCGCGAGTACGAGAGGGGGTGGCGTGGTCGGGTCAGACGAGTTCGACGCGTGGAAACGGTTCTAGAGCTTTGTGCGGAATGTTGCCCGTTTATACTTTGTCCACTTACGTATTAATAATATATTGTTTCGGTGAGTAAGACGAGAATATTAAAAAATATATATTATATTTATATATTTATATCATTTATTTCTGTTGAGCCTCCGACAAGAGTCTCGCCCGCCAGCCGGACAACGTCGCCACCCCTCGCTCTTAGCCGCGCGAATCATCGACGACGCGAAGCGTGAAAACGAAGAGCAGAAACGTCGCCTAGAGAAAGCAATCGTACAAAAGTACAAAGTCAGATTTGTCCGTTCGAAAAACCATAGGACGCGCGCCACTACGAAACAAGCCTTGTTCCGTCGAATTTTTAAGGAACAAAGATTTACTCGGGAGTCTTCCTCTTCGATGTCGTGAAACGTCCTTCGACCTCGCGGTCGAGAAGAACTCTTTCTTCCTTAAAAATCACTCGATGCGATGATGTCGCGATGGTAAAACGGTCGAATGGTCGTTGGTTCACCGGAGGGCGCGGGGACGCGAGAAGAAACAGGGGCGAGAAATAGCCGGGGTCGGGGGTCGAAGCCTCGCGAATATAATTCGTACTGTAAATTCGGGATTAGCGCGCGGCACGGTAAACTTTGCCTTCGTCGAAACTGGCCGAAATCACGTATTCAATTACACGTGCTGCTCCTCCGTGACCCTTTTTTTTTTTTTTTTTTTTTTACGTGGGGGAAATCTTCCAAAGATACCCCGCACCCCTGGGGGAGGGCGCGGAGTTATGCCGGATTTTTACCGGCTAAAACCCCCACGGTGGTCCTACCTCAGCGCATGGAAGGGGGGCCCCGGGAACTCTAACGAACACGACCGGGACTCCTCCGTGACCCTTCCCCGACCCTTCGCGACCCTTCGCGGTTCCACCGTCCCGTTCGTTCGCGAACGCAATTTCGATTATTGCTCGCCGAAAGCGTCGCGAGCAGTTTTCGTCTCGAAGCACCCGTTCGCTGGGAGAAGACAGGAGAGAGTGTGTTGAACGTGTGACAGAGAAGAGAGAGAGAGAGAGAGTGAGAGAGAGAGAGAATGAGACAGAGAGGAAACAAGGGGAAAGGAAATAACGTTTGGCACCGACAGACATCGTATTATTGTCCTCGCGAATCGGGATTCCTTGATTTTTCTTCGAACATCGTCCACTCGCTTTCGTATTTTTTTCGTAGGTTCTTCTTCTTTTATTACGGTCGCGATTCCGAGAATTCGACCGTTTTACGAGAGGCAGACGGCTTACAAGATTCTACGCGATTCGTGCACCGTTGTCGCTGAAAGACCCGACCTGTGTTCCGCTCCCTCCTCGCCGTCGACGAGGCTCCGAGTGCCCGACGGTGCAGCGTTGACCTTAGAATTTAGTGAATTGGCAGTGATTAACGTCCCGGACGAGACTCCTCGAACGAGAGTCGCGTTGTTTTTCGAGCTTCGCCTGATCGAATTGGTACCTGTCTGTTTGCCGCCCTGTCTCGCGTTGAAAGCACCGTCGGACGTTCCTCGAGCCTCGCGACGAACTTTTTTCGCGTTTCCGGCGATCGAGCTCGTCTCGACGGACGAGGAGAGGAGCACGCGCAGCCGGTTGCAATTTCCCATTGCAATCTGTCGATCGATGTGCACGAGACGTCAAACCCGTTCGGCCGGTTCTTCGGCCGCCTTCGAGAACGACCGCCGTCGGAAGCGGGCGTTCTCCGCCGGTTATCTCGTCGACCATCGATCATTGCCGCGAACGCTAATCGTTACCCTGACGAATACGCGTGGCTCGTGACGGTCGTCGAATTCGCGCGAATCGTCGTCGGGTGCGTCGGTATGGAAGAAACGCGATCACGAGGACTCCGCTCAGCCTTGGGAATCCTCGGGGAGGAAGGAGCTTCGTCTGTCGGTCCTGGACTGTTTCTAGCGTGGAGGACCGCTCGGGGAGACGATCGATTACACGTGTCTCTTCATGTGGAGGGCTAGGTGATCGCTGCGAGAGAAGCATCGGTCGCAATGCCTGCATTTGAACGGCTTCGCGCCGGTGTGCTTGCGGTAATGGCGGGTCAGCTCGTCGGAACGCGCGAATCGCCATTCGCAGCCCTCCCAGCTGCACTTGTAGGGCTTCTCTCCTGGAACAGAGAAAAACGCACATGTTAAATGCGTTAATTTAATTTCCTTCTTTCCACGAATTTGTTATTGACACTACTCTGACGGTGGGATTAGGGGTATCCACAACTTGTCAGTCTTTATTCACTGCCACAGTGAAAACTGACGTGTATGGTCAGACGTATACATCGTTTAATTCATCGACAAATGTAATTAACTCGACATTAAGAGCACACGAGTTTCTTTCGAATAATTAATTTAACCGAACTCCTCGATCCAACATGATAGTGTCCGTTTTTAAACACCTTCCATTATTTATAGAAGCGATATATCATCTGATCTAGATAATCTCCTTGCCATTAAATAAATTGCTCGAACGAAATGTACATCCTTGCTCCTATCGTCGAATTTCGACGAATCTTTAAAGCGATAAAAGGATCGGTGGCAATTAGCAGGTAAAGCTAGAAATAACGAACGCGACAACGTTCGTATAAAATCCCTAAAGGACGGTGTCAAACGGTGATTAACCTAATAAAAAGCAACAGGGATAGTGCTTAACGTTATCGCCGCTGGCAGCGTAATAAACTTTATGAACACCAGCGTTCATAACCGGCCGATATTTCGCGACACAATGCACGGGATCCGGCTGCGTGGTACACCTCCACAGGGAAGGGATTTTATTGTTCCGAGCACGCGCGTCTACCCTTAAAATTACTAAAACCTGGCCAAGGTATATAAAATTCTGCATATAAAATTCCCCCGGCTACGGATGCTGGATCGACGATAAAACGCGACGAGCTAAAGGCGGCAGAGTCTCTGCGATGGCACGTGTGAGCCGCGCCTCGCAAGGGATGATCGAGGGAAAGGGGTGACGCATTATTAACCCGTAAATAATCTATTCGGTAATATGGAAAGTGGCTGACGTTGATGAGACCCGCGTTACCGAACAGAAAATGCAGGATCACCACCTGTGGCGCTCGAGGTTAACAAACCTGGCAGAAGTTCGCGCCACGGAAAAAGCGCGAGGGATAAAAGAGGGGTGGATACGCGAGTCTCTCGTCGCGTTTCTGCCGAGAAAGGGGTTGAAATCGCACCGGGAGAAACGTCCTGAATTCGGGATGCGATTTTATGTAAATAAAAGATCGTTGAAAATGGAACGAAGAGAGTTGGCGAAGTCACGTAGATTCCGAAGGCCGCTATTAAGACTCGAAAAACTTTGCGACTTTGTCTTTGCGGATTTAGCGACAGGCGAAGATTTTGGAAGACAAGTTGGAAGATTGCGGAGGATTTGGAAGTCGAACGATCGGGGATAAAGCTTTGGAGACGTTTCACGGCGGACTTTAAAGCGACGGAACTGGAAACGTTACACGGTGACGGAAGTACGTTCGGTGGATGTATCTTGCGCTCTAATCAGGGCGTAGCGCGCTTTGTGCTTTCATAAAAAGTGGAATAAAAGGGCGCGTAATGACAAACGCCAGGATAAAGCAATATAAACGGCCGTATAAACCGGGTGTAAAACGTTTGACATCTACATCGTGGCGTTGTAAAGTTAATGAATTAAAAAGGGAGAAAGAAATAAGGAACCGCGTTCGTGCGACCGATGCGACGCCTTTATTGTCGCGTGCTCGTTTGCGTAAAACTGGCAGTTATTCGTGTAATTTAAACGAGCTACCGACTCCAGCTCGAATAAAGTTTACCCGATCGAAACATTGTTCATGTTTCTCTGTATTGCCGATATAAAACAGTCGAACCTGCTCCCCTTGTACTTTCTCCGCGAACCTGTACCTTACAGTCGAGGGACGTGCCCCGAGGGCCAACAAAACCCTGTACTTCGCTCGATTCCATAAATAAAGTTCAAGCAAACGATTTCGAACACGCACACGTGGCCTCATCGGTTCAACGTTCGTTACAATTCCCTCAATAATTCCCCTCCCTTCGCATCGATCAATTGCCGCTAACGAATTCGCCGACACAAGCTACCCCCTATCGCGCGACACGGCCAGAGTTACGAGTGACGTTTGCTCCAGGGACCAGAAGGGGTTGGAAAAATTCATACTGCTCCGCGTTCTTCCCTCGAAGTTGTTCCGAGAAAACCTCCAAGGGATCCGGTCTTTTTCAACGAGCTCCGAATTCGTGGCTGAGGTGACGATGACAAATCCGACTCGAACGTGGCGACGCATAACCAAATTCGACCCTCCCAGCCACCCTGTCTGCTTCGACGAAGATACCCGATATTCGAGCAAGCCACGACTTTTCCGGAAAATACGGCATGCACGTACTCGACGCCTCATGCATCCTCTTAAGCGAACCATCCTTCCTGTTCGCGGACATCAGAGAAATGGCGGCACGAATGAGCCTCACCTTCGCCGTGCATGGCTGGGAATCGTTGTCAGGGTGGCAGGGAATTTCGTGGAAGACGGGGATAAACCGTGCTCGAGCGGGGTAAAGTTCGAAGGACGCGGAGCTGCAGTGAATATAATAAGATGGAAATTCGATACTTGCAAATGAACCCTGTCTGTTGCATTTCGCCGACACGCTACGATCGCTTCAGACTTTGAAATTACGGAACGTTAGGACATCGGAATTTTTCAACTTTGGAGTTTCGAGTCGCGCAACTTTGAAATATGGAAATTTTTCGACTTTGGGACCGGCGACGAAAGTTCATCGTTTCCGACTATACAAAAGGGGAACTTTCGATGTGTAAATTTCTACCGCTGCTGATACGTAAAAAATTGTTATCGAGTCAGGATGGAGAAAAGGATGTTCGCCAGACGAGAGTGTGTTTCCTTCTCGTTAGGTATTCAGAACGTTCTTTAAATCGAGCATGATTCCAGTTACGTCCCACTGAACACAACCGTGTTCCTGAAACAGAGAGTTTCCACGGTGTTTGCCGGGAACTGTGGATTATAGCGGTACGCCGAGCGAATCTGGGACAGTCTATGGCTCTTTTTTTAAATACAGCCGGGAAATATTGATAGAGCCGGAGGTTGAATGGTTCAAAGAGCACCGTCTGCCTATAATGCGTCTCCATTCTACTTCGACTGCGCTCCGAAGTGGAGCAGTAGAGTAAAACCATGGAGAAACAAACGTCTCCTTTTTTTAATCGTCGGTGGCTTGTATTATTTGTGGAATAATTTGTCCAATTCGAACCGCTCGATATTCCCTGAAGAATCGAAAAAGTATCAAGGAACGGCTCGGTATCTTTTAAATTGTTCGATCCGCGCGCTTCTGCCAGCTGTTCCGTGAAAAATTGCAAAAATATCAAAGAGAAAAAAGCGAGATATCGCTATCTTTCGGAATAACCAGATGTCACGATTGCAGCCCCATTACGCTCTCATTAACAGGACGCTCCGCCTCTATCTACACCCTCTAACTTTATCTCTATACAGTAACCCCCCCTATCTCCATCTATACACTCTCATTATTAGGACATTAGTGTTCGCCGATCAATATTCCATTCGTACCTTTCCCACCATTCTCCGCGAGCCACCCCCGCGCGTGCAGTCGAAACTGAAAATCTCCCAAGCCCGAACCGAGTTACAGTAAAAAAATCACCGGTACCGGTTACACGTGCAATTAAACCGACAGCGCCGGAAAGAAAAAGGGAGAAGGCAAAAAAAAATCAGTGGTCGGGCACGGCCGGGTGGGTGCGTGGATCCCATCGAAAAGGCAAATTGAATTTTGAGTAACCATGGTGACTGCGTAACGCGGCGAACGACCGCAGCCGGTGTGTCCGCGAGCGGGTTGCACGCGTTGGACGAAGCGGGTCAGTCAACTTCGACGCGTGTGCGTGTCGAAACGAGCGGGTACACGCTCGCGAGTGTGCGTGTCACGGTAGAAACGCGCGCCAGGTGGACGGACAAAACGTTTGTGTGGGTGCGTCGTGTATTGCGCATTTTATCGCCGCATAATGGCCTCCCGGCGGTTCGTTACCACCTACGTAATAAAGCCATATTAAACAGGACGGCTTAAAGTGTTAACCTGCGCCCCCACGCGTCCCTCGTCCAACCCCTTTTCGAACCCGTAACGAACGTTGCCATGAACGATACCCCATCTTCCTTTCGTATGAATATCAGTCCGCTGTTTATTTCCTGCCTCGGCGTGTACGCTCCAAGAGATCCGCGTAATTTCTTCCTGTTTAAAGGGAGAGACGCGGTATTGTTTCATAGCGCCGGGATGGAGATTTCCCTGTTCGTTCTATGGTTATTGCGCGGGGTTGCTCGTAGGGGCTGTGACTCCTCTTTGATTCTCGGTTAATCGTTTTTATCCGTGCACAGATCGAGAGCCGATGTATTGAATTAAAAACGAATATCGTACAGATCTACTCCAAGATCTGACCACCCTTGCACGTTTCTAGCATCAAAAGAAATTTTCCCTTTCGTCACAGGGCGGTGCATCTTATTCGCACATTCTCCATAAATTTTCCAACACACGCTGCAGATCGAGTACAAACAGAACGATGGGCAAGGAGGACAGTCGACGAAGCTAGAAGTAGCTGGCTGGTTTCGTTCGTTGACACTCGAACGATTTTTCTATGTCCTTCCTTCCATCTGACGTTCCTCGAGAGGTCTGAGTGGGTCGGTATTGCGTCGATATGTCAGTCCGTCCCGGGCAAACGTGTGCTCGGCGTCTTTGCATTTTATTAAGTCCGTCGCCGGCGACGATGTATAGGCCACCTTCCGTCATGTCGTCGTACGGATAGGACAAGCGGAATTTATGGCCGAGGATTCCGTCGCATGGCGCACCCGCCTTTTACATCCGAACACGTTTCGTCGCGAGAAACGTTCCTACGGGAAACGCGTCTAATACCGTAGTCCCTCTTCCACGGATCCGCGTGACAGATCGTGCGGACTCTGCCAAGTACGAGGAGGGTAGAGAACTTTTCTGACCCGGGGAATTCGCTCAGGAGGAGTAAAATTTTTTACAGTTCCGACGTGGAAGAGATTCCCTCCCTGGATATTCCGATGGACATCGAGTGGACGATCGCACGGAAATCGTGAAACGATTTTACACATGCGACTCCCTTTCGTGGTAAATGCGTTTCCATGACATATTTCAAGCTTTGCAGAAATTTCAAGCTTTCGAGCTGCAGACAATGACAACCGAACACTAGAAGATATATACCGGCCATATAGCGAGATCCTATTATAACCAACGTTTAAAGACCTTCAAAATTTATATCAGGATATTCGAAATATACGGAAAGCTCAGATTTAAAGCGATACTCTAGCAGATTTCCAGCGCATCGCTGGCTGTATCTGCACTTTATATTTCGTTTCACTCTCGATGCTTTACCGTACACGTATAAACGCGATGTTTGAAGGAGATCTCGAAATCGCATACAAATTGTAGGATTAGAATTACCGTAAATACAGAACGTCTAAAAATTCCGCTCGGAGATTCGATTCCCGGTACGAGTACAATTTTTGTCGCGCTTCTTCGAACGTTCGAGTGGAAGCGGCGAGTTTTCTGGGAACGGTTTTACGTTATATCTTCCAGGAGCTGGTTCGACGTTTCCTTCGAGTGCTACGTGGATGGAAAGTGTCAAACAGTGTTGGCAGGAATGAAACGAAGTCGATACACGATGGCTGGTAGAATTTTTTCCGCATCCTTCGCAGAACCGGCTTTACGATAGAAATGGAACTGATAATTAACGCGAAGTTAATAGAACTCTTTTCGCGGAAGCAAAGTGCGTTTAAGTAGAATTCCATCAAAGTCGTACGAACGTGAAAAATATTCAGATCTCGTTTCTTTGACGAACTATTTCAATTCTCCGTAACAAGCAGAAAAATCGTGCAAGAAAATTAGAGTTCGTAGACTCAGAGGATTCTACGGTTCGCGGTAAATTTTATCTCGAACGAGTTACCGCAAAAGTATGATCGAACAAAAATATCCGCGAGTTTGCCGAACGGATTAATAAAACGGCCAACGGTCGTTGTTCGAAATTGCGAAATTGCTGTCTTGTAAGTCCGCGTGATAGATCGTTCGCGGCACTGGCCTGAATTTACGTTTTCCATGAAACGAAGGGTTCCCGAAATACGACTGCGCTCGTCGACGGGGAGGACGTTTTATTTTTTTTTCCTCCGCCATTCTACTTGAGAGACGACATTGTCAAAGCCCGTCTCACCCTTCGCGGAGGGGGGTTGAATCGGGGAAAATTTTTGCAGGGGACCGTGCGGATTCGCAGTCGCTTTGAAAGGGGACAAATTTTGTGCCGGAACGACGGGATATACACAGTGCTCGTATACTAAAATGGGAGGGTTGCGCGATAGAAATGAAAAATGAAACGGGATTTCCACCGTAAAGAAATAACCATACTCCCGGCTAGAAGAGCGTGAAAGGTATTTGTTTTAAGGAAGGTCACGGCGTTTGCTTTGGGAACACGGGAACGTTTCCCCTTTGGAAATAAAACGTCCGAACCTTTTGCCGGATGTTGCGAGCGAACGGAAGGAAAATCGATTCGTTTGAAGGATGGAAGAATTAACGTTCGTGAGCTTTTTAGCGAAGAGCAGAAAAGGAGATTTTCCTTTTATAGATTTTTATGAACGAGTTTGAAACGCGTCGAAAGTAGAACACGATTAATTTTATGGGTTTATCAAAGAACGGGATTCGAAACGGGAGAAACTTGTAAGCGACGTTCCAAAAGGGGTTATATCGTGTCTGACCGTCATCGAGACATTCTACTGTTTGCCGAAACTCTGCGATCACAGTTTACCGCGAACAATTCGCACATAATTCATGCTTAAACAACACGAAATAAATTAATCCGATAACCGTAATGATTTACGTTATCATATCAGATATAACTGTGTCGTTCAGCGGATTAATCGAATAATTACGAGATCAAAAAGGAAAGAGGATTCGGAATATCACCGATATAATAAGTCAATATGTTGAAATAAATATTCGAATCCTTAACAGTGTCGAACCGCGTCTGATCAAAAGTAGACAATTCTACTGCGATTCTCGAGAAGTTTGCTCGAGAAGTCTGTTCATATTTACAAACTATATCGACATTTTCCATGGAGCGAAAACGTATAAATTGTTGCTCTGTTTTATCTAATAATCTGACAGTTCCAAAGTTCGGGATGCAAAATTCCTCCCCGAAGACGTTAGGCGAACGCGGTAGGGAGTCCAAACATTCGATCGTTGGGAGATCGATAACAAAGTGCGCGGTTTTCTTACTCGTGTGCAACGTGTGTTTCATGTACCGTCGGTTCTTGGCTGCTTGTTTCCGTCCCGGTAGTATCGACTACGGTTAGGAGATAGCACGTTCCTCGTGTTGTGAACTGCGGTTTCGCTGTCAACTGTAGCGAGAACTTTGACGACGTTTCCAATTGTTTGCGGTGCCGGGGTCCCGACGCCGCTTCGGGTGGGAAGAGTGCGGGCGGTTTCTAACTTCGGCGCGTGTTTCGAACGTGTTCCGAACACTGCCCGAGGTGCGAATCAATATGTACGCGTGGATACGTGCACGTGCGCGCACGTGTACACGCGCGTAAGGCAGCTACAAGCCAACGAACAAACTTTCTCGTAAATAATATACCGCCTGAGCAAGATTATTTCGAGAATAATATACGACCGTGTTGATAACGAGTTTAAGTATTTAACGATCACCTCGGCCGCGCGGGGATGCCAATAATCGAGCGGGGAATTAATCAGCGGGATGATTGTTTGGAAATTGATGCGCGGCAAAAGTTCAAGGTTCCGCGAGAAGCTCCTTAGAGACCGTTTGTCGTTACAAAGAACTTGGCTAATTTCAAATATTTAATATTTAAAGAGCTTGTTGGAGGGCGTTTAACTCTTCTGCCGGTGTTTCAAAGTATCTGGAAAGTTTCTTAATCTCGAAGAAATTTCTCCGCTCCGGTGTTCGAGTATTAATGCCGTGTTACCCACCCAGCGCAGCGTGTCATTTATTCTTCGTCAACTTGTAAAATACACGCGTTTGTGTCATGAATATTTGTTATTCGGTGTGGCATTCGATAAATATTTTATCTTCGGCTCGCGCATAAAATATGAAAATTTTAATCTCGAAGTGGCAAACAGCCAATTTATCAAATTTTAACGATCGCCCAACGTCGCGGCGAGGGATTAAACGCGACACGACGTTCTTCGGTAATTTTTCAAAAAATACGATTCTACACCGTATCGAGTTGCACGGAAGCGGTAACCATGTCGAAAGCTCAACCAGCCACAGAAAGAGCGCAACGGAGGCGAAAGATGGCAAAGGAAAGAGAGATCAGCCACGATCGGTTGGTAGCCGAGGAAACATACGAGAGGCAGAACTCGAGTTTGCGGTTTAAGCGCAAGAGTAGACGCGTTCAATCGCGCAGATGCACCTCGCCCCGAGCGAAAACGACGTAGACGATGTGCAGAAGCACAGAGAAGGAAGCCAGTGGGCCGAGTTCAGTTTCTCCAGCCATTATTTACGAATCGCATTACCTCGATGCACTGCAGCCAACGGCTACACAATAATGCTGTAGCACTACCCTTCGGATCGATGTGTGGGCAAATTTTGGATTATCCTCTCAACGATTTGTTTTTCAGCCACCCGGTCGCCAAATCGAGCTTCCGCAATCTGCTCGCTTGCCAAACGCTTATATCGTAAAAGGAATTTGGGACTCCTACGGTGCTCGGAAGAAACGAGTTTTTCCCTCGAAAAAATTTATAGCTCCGCGAACAATCCCGTATGCGTGGTTTCCTTGCGATATGCTGTTTCGATTATGTTTTAGAACCTATGAGAAAAATATCTTAGGGGTGATATCTTAAAAATGATGCTTCCGAAATGCGTGAATGGAAAGACTGTCAAATAATTCAATCCCTAAACTCCGTACAAATTTCTGCGATATTTCCGTTCGAAAGCAGTCTCGATAAATTGTCAGCTGGTTCCGTTCGAGGCGATACCGCAAATTCGAAAGGTTTCGGTTCACGCACACCAGAATCCTTTTCCAACGGAGATACACGGGAACAAGGCCAGGCGGCAATAAATAATTTCTCACCCCCGGTTTTATTTCCCCTCTCGTTTGAGTTAACGTCGCAGACTGCCATCCATTTTCTAAGGCGCGTCCCGAGGTAAATTATCGCGCTTCGGTTGACCTACTTCCGGCCTCTCGCTGCGTAATCGCGTTCCGTCCGCGCGAGCAAACCGCCTCGATCGCTTCGAACTCGCGCGGTTCTTTCATCGTTCGAAGAAAAGCGTGACCCCGATCATTCAGCTCTTTCGCGAACTTGCAATTAAAAAGCTGGCTGGCAATCAACGCGACGACGGGGGAGGACAGGTTATTGCTTTTCAAGCGGACGAGAGGAAACGACCTTGCGACCGTTCGATTCCATTTGATCCGAGACGAACTGGAACAAGTTTCCCACGATTCTCCAGAGTGTTATCGAACCTTATTAAAAGACACGCTCAACAGAAATGGCTCCATCGCAAAAATACCCTCCCGTCTGCTGAATGTAACCACAATTTTGTCGCACGTGATAGTCTGGATGAACTGAATTTGCAAATAATGTTAGTAGATTTTTAATATTATAAGACGTGATCCATTATGGTACATGTGGTTTGAAAGTAATCTTCAGAGACGTCTTGGAGCTTTGTTTTCAAGTCAAACGAAACTGGTTAAGTCCATTGAATAACCGGTCGTTCCGTTAATTTTCCAAATTTATTGACATTCCATCAGCGAGCACTAAGGGTACGATACGAAAAGTTTTCAGCGAAACGATTGGACTCCGTTCGAGGGATCAAAGTCCTGTCCACAACTCGGGACGCGAGAACAATGGTGTTTGGAATGCAATTCCGGAACAGAAAGTCCCTGTAATTGGAAATCTCTCTCTTTTTCCCTTCTTATTCTTCTTCTTCTTCTTTTGGTCCCTTGCTTCCAGCCTTCAATGTACACGGTATAGTTGCCGTAAGAGACTGTTGGACCAGCGGATCGATAGTCGCTTGATTCCCACGAGGAAATCGTATAGAAAGGCTTTGCCCCGGCAAAAAATCCAAGAAATCACTGAAACGCGATATTGACGCCCAAAGTGGATAAACAAGAAACAAATCCTATTTTCTTCAAATGTTTAACGCTTTCCTCCTAATATTTTCCTTCGACTGATCCTACCCCTAAAACGTACTCTTGAAGGTAAAGAAAGTTTACTATGGTATGACAAGTATAAGGGTAGAAATTTTTAACGATTTGAAAAACAGAGTCAAACTTGATCTGAAAGACTGAGATTCTAGCTGCTATACATTTGGAAGTTGAGAATTAAATTTTTAATTTTCATAGAGAGCCTTTGCAACAACTTTAGGAGATGGATATTTTGCAAGAAGAAATAGGCAAAAAGATTAGCATAGACCTCGCTCAGCTGAGCTCGAAGACGTTGAAAATCGGATTGATCGAAGCCGGCGTATCTCAAAACCATAGCCCCGCGGTTGATCTCATCAGCGTCGAGTACGACCGGTCTGTTTAGAGTTAACATCTTATCGGCTCGTTAGAAGGGAATTAGCGAGGGCAGACGATGGCTTTGACTGGTTAAATCGTCTAATCGGATCGCATCGATTCGCCGTTAAGACGGCGCGATTCTCGAGACGATACCGGGAAGGACGAAGGATCCTCGTGAACGAGCCAGGCGGGTCAGGGATGAACGACCTCTTCTGTTCGTCTGCACGCCGAAAGATCCTCGAAAGGAAACTTCGTCGATGGAATTCGTAACGAGCCTTCATGTTGACTCGGCCACACGATCGCCGGTACCTAACCGTGATTCGACGATTCGGCTCGTTTTGCGTCCCGTTCCTTCGCGAGGGCTCCCCGTACCCCATCGGAGGGCCGCCCAGTAATTAGATTCGTCGACCGAGATCAAAGTATACCGGTATTTCCATCTCCGTAAGAAAGTTTGCCGGAGTTTTCTACGTCTCCCATACTCCTCTTTCGTCGTCTTCGAGCAAGTTTTTTCGCCGTGTCTCCCGTGTCCTGCACCCTCGTCGAACCTGGACGAGGGTGCACGGGATTCCTTGGAAAAGACCGTTTTGTCTCTGGCAGACAAATTTTGATGAGAAGAGAAGCAAAAGGATGACCATTCTCGAGATGATATTTCAAGAAACTTTAGCCGAAGAAGAGGCAGACCACGCGTACGAATATTTACATTATGAAGATTAATACTTTGATGTACGAATTAAATGAGACCGGATACGACATCAAAGCAAAATTGCTTATCGAAGGGATAAATTATGGAACGTTTTATTATTAGATCTAAACGAGATTGTTATTCGAGACTGTTGTGATAAAAGATCATTCGAAATTGAATATCGGTCGAAACGAAAGAAAACAAAACCGAAACGGATTAAGCGAAACCTTGTCAACGTCAAACCCGTTACACGGATCACGGACGAACGATTAACCGGAAAATCCTGGAAATCCGTTGCGGCGGAACATCCGTCACCGGGAAACCAATTACCGAGGAAAGTAATGGGTGGCTAGAGACGGACACACGTGGCGGCGTCCTTTTCAGCATATTTCCCATCGAGCGTTTTCAACGAAATAAACGTTTGGCAAGCCACGATACGTGACGCAGACGTCGTCTGGCGCAGCCTTTCCGACCCGCTGGGGATCCTTGTGTCAGGACGAATTCATAACAGAGTCATAATTGCGGGACGGGCCCCGCAGTATGCATAATCCCGCAGTTAGCAGTTCTGCTTAACGATCCGCGAGAAGCAATCCCGACGTACCTGCCACGCTGCAGGATGAAGGCGTCCCAGCCAACCTCTCTCTTATTGCCAGCCATCCCGTACAGTACGCCCCTTTTATTCCCCTCTCCTTCTGCTCCTTTCTTTTCGCCTCGCTATACAGGACCTTTCATAACGCCTGCACTTCACAGATAAAACCATATTGAAACACTACCAATTCGTTAGGTATGTATCACATGTGGATTAAATCTGAATTCTACAACTTTTAGCTTCTAAATCTAAACGTTCACATATAGTAAAAATTAATTTTCCTTGTTTCTAATTCTGCTCAATTTCGTACTGAACAATGATCTCAACCTACGAAGCCTTTCTTCCACGATTCTCTTCCTTCCGCACTTTACCCATTTTTCCTCGAGTTCGCGTATAATTCTCCGGCTCCTGTTCTCGTCACAAGCAATACAGAGACTGAAATTACGCATCTGTGCGGTTCCTGCAAGCACGACAACCCGCGGCGTGCATCGATTCAGATGAGCACACGAGAATGTGTAAATAAACACATACGGAGACGACGTCGTATACACACGTGCACCTGTGCTCGCGGTAGCAAATACATGTGGCCACGTACACACGGTTAATCACCTGTGCGCACGATATTACAGAAACGTGTCGGGTGTAGAGCGAGTGCTCGCGAGGATTCGACATAATGATGGAAAGGATTTCGAGATAAATTTATGAACGACGCGATACACGAAAGTGCGCTGTATCTAAATATTTGATGGCTCGTGTCGCTGGACCGAGTCGACGATATATTTTATCGTCCAAGGATTTATGTCGAATCGTTGGAAATGACGATTTTACGCGGGTTCGACGATGTGGAAAAATCGCGAATATTAGTCTGGAGAAGCTTGAATTGGGTTGTTGAGTCGACTGATTTTAAATGCACGATGCTATTCGTTTGTCGATTTAATCTCGACTGTAATTTAGAAAGTGCAAATACATAACGTAGGTTTAAGGTCCATACGCGACATAAATAAATAAATGAACTTTCTGATAACGTTATATTAATGATACAAAATCGCAAGTGAAATACAGCGAAAATTGAATTTACGCAGGCACACGGCAAAGAATAATTATCCCGTTATCGATCGAATAAAACAGGCTGATACACGGTTATATAGCTAGAGCTTCGCATTCATCCGCCTCTTGTACCCTGTTCGACTATCGAGCCATGGTATAAGCCGAAACAGGCTGCTCCCTTAATTCAGCCTCGTAATTAATTATGCATTGTTAGTTGCCGCGATAAGGGAGGCAGGGAACGCGTCGGGGAATTTGTCCCGTCTCCTCGCGGGATACGTCCACGATTGTTTCCCGTCCGTTTCAGCGACAGACGGCGAGGATAATCGCGTGACTAACGATTAACCGAATCGCGAAGAAAGGACGCGCGGCGTTGCGTGAAGCGTACGAAATGATCGAGCGTCGACGTATCATTTGCAGAGACGGAAACACAACCGCTTATTAATGGCCAACTCGTATTGATAATGCGTTACCTTAATTGCGGAAAGAGTGATAAATGTTGCGTTTGTTTCGAAGCTCTCAATGGGGCTCTTAATGTCATTTGGAAATCTAATTTCTTGTTTTTTGAGGGGAAACATTTCTGTAGATACTATTTGTAATTTTGCAAATTTTTGAATGTATAAATTTTCGATTATTGAATGTCTGATTCCATAAACTTCCGAATGTACGAATTTTTAAAGTTTTAAGTCTTGGAGTTAGTGGACTTTCAAATTCCTAAATTTCTAAGTAGCTAAACTTCCAAATTCCTGAATTTTCAAATACCTGAGCTTTCTATCCCCCGAATTCCCAAATACGTAAACTTTCAAATTCCTGAATTTCTAAATAGCTAAACTTCCAAATTCCTGAATTTCCAAATAGCTAAACTTCCAAATTCCTAAATTTCCAAATACCTAAACTTCCAACCCCCATTTCCAAATCCCAATTTCCCGAATTTGCAAACACTCGAATGTTGAATATTGACTTACCCGTGTGCGTCCTCTGATGGGCCTTGAGATGCGAGCTCTTGGTGTAGACCTTCTTGCATCCCGGGAATTGGCATTTGTGTATCCTGCGTTTCGTATCAGGTGGACTGTGCTCGTGGCTCCTCGCGTGGTGCCTGTTGGCCACGGTGCTTGCAGCTGCAGTTGTGCCTGCATGTGCATGTTGCGTGCCCGAAACCGCTGGGTAACCATTCGCTGCGACGGAGATCAGTCTGTAAAAAGCATCGAACTCGATCATTTCTCCCTCCCCATCTCTCCCTTCGACTCGACAAACACTTTTAGCAGCTTACATGTGAAATCGCGTTCGTTGCATTTTTCTTTACCAAGTAATCTAATATGAAATAAATGAGTTTGTTAAATTTTGTTGGTCTACGTGAATTTTAATTTGGACAAATTATCATTTCGTAAGTGAGGAAAGAATACGAACGATGGAAGTGAAAGAAGCATGTTTGAAGAATAAATATCAAAACGTCGATATTGGTGTCCATTTATTTTCTGGCAAGTTTCGCGATGTCTGCGCTTAATGCAAAGACGGACGCATAAATTAAAAGGAGGAAAAAATAGGAAAAGTTTCTCGACTAGCGACGAAATTGAATCGTGCTCGTTAATCATTCGCCCAATCGTCTCTACCATCGATCTTTTACAAACTTTATTCGAAGTATTGCGCTCTTTCTTTCTTACCGCGGAATCTAATTTGATTTATGGACTTCATTATTTACGATCACGATTTGGACAACATTTGCAAGTAATTAAATAACGGTTACGTTGAAATGCTTGCACGTGAACAGTTGCAAACGCCACAGAGAAATACTGACTTCGGTCACGCAACCGAGAAGGTACTTCGTTTATGAAAAATAAAAAACGAATCTGAACTTTTACATTTTGCAACCGCGCGAAGACCAAAAATGGAAACACGACATGTCCTAATTACGCGAGTCATGTGTATATTTCTGAGAAATGACTGAGTTTGGTATTCGAAAGAAAAGTAGCTTACCTTGCGACACCCTGAGCGTTGCTGGTGGTAACCCTGACGATGGCGCTCCTGCCGCCCGTTCCATGAAGGTTGAGGTTCTGCACGTCGAGCATCGAACTCCCACTCGACGAGTGACTGGAGTTGGAATGACCTTGACCCGAGCCGGGGCTCGACGGTGGTGTCAGGATTTGACCTTCGCTTTCGCAGCCGCTGTCCTCCTCCTCCTCGATTTCCTGTTGCCGGTAACGTAATTCATTACGCAACGGGATTACGATAACGGGGCTCTGATTAAAGTACAAGCAACTGGTTAAAACGGTATCGAACATCGATACCACACGGTACCACGTGGTCCCCGCCCGAATCGATCAATGGCAAATAACCCCATAAACGGATTAACACACCGGCCTATCGGTGTTACGTCCGCGCGAATGCGTTCGTTTGATTACACGCGCCATCAATACGTAATTATCGAAAACCAAGAAAAATCGTTATTTGTGGAACCACCGCTTCGTATTGAAATTTGACGCGTATTCTGATCGTGATACATCGAAAACATGTAATGACTATGGGACATGTGTAAATACAGGCTCTCGATGTAAAAATTGTTGAGCTCGATGATGACCGATTACTCGTTTTTTACCTTGTTATTAATTCAAACGATAGGGTGTTGACTTCAAACATAGTTTCTTATAAAGCAAATTACTTAGAAATATTGTCGAACACGACCCAAATCAATGACTTCATGACTTCAAACATAGTTTCATAAAATTCAAATTACTTAGCAATATTGTTGAACATGACCCAAATCAATGACTTCATGACTTCAAACATAGTTTCATAAAAAGCAAATTACTTAGCAATATTGTTGAACACGACCCAAATCAATGACTTCATGACTTCAAACATAATTTCATAAAAAGCAAATTACTTAGCAATATTGTTGAACATGACCCAAATAAATTTAGCAAATAGTCTGACCAAGATATAGCAAGAAGAATAGATCATTGAGTAAACAAAAGTCTCGTGTCCCTTAAAAAATCTTGACACGAATATTTAAACGACTAAGGACAATAAAAATAATTTTGATTGTTAATATAGCTTGTTATCCGAAGGTTAATACGAATTAATCAAGCGAGCGTATCTGATCCAGAGGGCAGATAAAAGTACAAGCGGAGAAGCTAGTAAGCATAAAAGGAATGAGCCGAAGCGGAAACTTGCAAAGCGTCCGACGTAAATCGGATTTGAACGCACCTCGTGTTCCTCATCCTCTTCGAGATCCTCGCTGGGCTCTTTCTTGAGAATGAACGCCCTGCACGAGACGGAGGGCGAGCTGTCCCAGGACAACGCCGAACACGCCGAACTCGACGACGACATCGAGAGGGAATCAAGGTGTCGGTCCAGGAGATCCCTATCACGGCCGTTGTGGTTGTGATCGCCGGGACTGAATTTTATGTCGTCCAAACAGAGCGTTTCCCTGTCTTCCGACGACGTCGTCACCTGTGTTGCACGAAGCAACGAAGGAAAAGTAAAAAAACCTTTGACACGGGTTGGTCGAGAGTAGCGGAATCTCCTCGTGGGAACATCCAGGGGATTCGATAATGATCGTACCGGGGGTCGTTGAGGACTACTCACCTCCATTTTGATTGGTGATTCGAATTGTGCGTTGGTGGTGCCGGTGGAAGCCGTCCACGAGATTGGGGGCGCCCTGAAGAGGTTCCAGGGAGCTGTGTCCAACTCTGTGGGCAACTTTTTGTACGACTGTAGCTTCGGCTCGTCCTTCAGGTACCTCTCCATCTCGTAGCATGTCTGGAACGATAAAAGAGACAGGTTAATTTAATAGTCGAACGTACTGCTAATTAGAAACCCTTCACTCTCATTTTAACTGTGTAATACGAACTAGTCCACTACCGATTGTTTTGACCCTTTAATTGTTTAATCGCGGATCGAATTTCGAGACATGGAAATTTGGGAATGCGGAGATTGGGCAGTTTGGAAATTTGAGCATTAATACTAAAATGATGAAAATGATCAAAAGCATTAATGCTCCCCGCAAACGACGAATATTTGTCGATGATTTCGAGCGACATCGAAACGCGAAATCAATCGACGGGCCCGCTTCGCTAATTGTTACATCCCACTGTTTGTAATTCATCGATTCCGCGTGTCGAATTTTACAATGCCGCCCCTCATTATATTTACAGCGAATGCGCATGGCGTAGCTGCGAGCAATTTATAGCGTAGGATAGATATGCAGATTCGTCCAACGATTGTTACCGTTTGCCATCAAAATGCAACGACGATGTTGCCGCTGTTGCGTGCCATCTCTCCGGTTTAATTAGTGTTACAATGATCAGGAAATCCCTAGTATCATAGTCATCGTTGGTGTCGCCTGGATAATTACAACGCCACGACCTTCTCTGCATGTATATTTCATCGTGACCGCAATTTCTGCCTTTTCTCCGCGTTTCGACGAAGACGAAACACGGTTGAACGTGACTGGGTGATCAATTAAGTCTTCTGATTGAAACCAGAGAAACTGGTATTTCAAGTAGGTAGAACCCGGTCTACTAGGAAAAACCTTATGCAAACGTCGGATCGATTTGTGGTTACATTATGTGGGTTGCGAGCTTACTAGTTTGCGTAGATGGGTTTTCATTTTTCCACACATTTTCAAACATCGAATTGCATAGGTGGGTTTAAATTGCCCGTGGCTAATGCGTTAAAATGATAGCGTTTCTTGGAGGTTCGCAAAGTCCATCGTGAATAATTCGTAGCTTTGAGAATAACGTCGGTGACGGTAGCGTAATGAGCGGTTGTCCCGAGATCAAGGAACTTTTATTAAAGCCACCGCGTTTTAATATACAGAGCACATTTATCTTGAACCACAGTAGACCCCAGCGTTCTTCTACTCCGGATCGCTTAGATCCCAAACGTATATTCCAGGCTCTCTACTGTTTCTATTTAAATTTCTCGTCGCATGAATCATCCATTGCGACTTTGCAGGAAATATTAAAACGAGGTCGAAAGTGTCCGCCAAAGCGGCCACGAATATTCGTCGTGGCTCAACGGCGAGCAAAGACGATCCTCCAAAGGGGCAAACGACTCGACGAGCCAGCAACGACGTAATCTGATTGCGGGCCATGGTTTTAGCACAATTCCTCGCCCGGTAGCTAGCCTAACTTTGCACTTCGTCTCTGAGGAACTGCGGCAAACTGGCACGGCCTACGGGACCGAGCTGCAAGTTCCGCAACTCGCGAGTAGCTCGACTACTGTGTCGATGTGTTTTCTCCTATAAGACTGTTGCAGATAATTTCGCTGCTGTTTGCAGAACTTTCCGTGCGTGTATGAACTATGAGGATTTTCGAAATAGTTATCCGTCATTTTTTATTAATACAGTGGTCGTTGTAAGATACTGCAGGTTCGTAGTAAAATTTGTAAATTTTGTGATCCAAGAAATTGTAAACTTGAAATAAGACGTTTGATTAATGGCGGTTTACATCCACGTAAATGTATGAGTTTAGTAAGTTTAATCCTTTGGAAGTTAGTCAGGGAGGGACGTTCGGTTGTTTTAAGGGAGAATTAAACCGAACGGAAGTTTGTCTTGCTGACGTGGCAGGGATCTTTCGAAAAGCGCGAAAAATGGCATCTGGAGGAAGTTACGGTGCTCCGTGCAATATCGTCGGTCCCCTCGCTCAGAAAAATAATCACCCTTAGACTTCTTCATTATTCACGATTAAAGTTCGTCCAGGAAGCTCGTGGAAGCGAGTAACGGCGTTAATATAACTTGGAAAGGAATTTTATCGGCTATCCCAGGAACCGTCGCTTCTACCTTTATTCGATTTTTACTAATCGTTATCGAACCTCTATGATTTCTTATGACATCTAACGGGTGGCTAAGAAACTTTCTTTCCATTTTTGTACATATTCTGCAACCGTGTAATGAAATCGGAATCGCTTACGAAAAACTTGCTTCGTGTCTGTAATGGAGGCAACGTTC
This sequence comes from Megachile leachella, assembly GCA_963576845.1. Taxonomy (NCBI): domain Eukaryota; kingdom Metazoa; phylum Arthropoda; class Insecta; order Hymenoptera; family Megachilidae; genus Megachile; species Megachile leachella. The sequence goes on along the minus strand of OY756247.1, from coordinate 25,958,216 downwards.
ACACGTGCAGCTGAGGTTTGCAGCCTCGAACAATTGCGACAATCCATCGTACGTGACTATGAAACACGAGAAAGGCACGTGGACGATGAGAATATACAACAACCTATTTCGTAAGCATTGTAAGAATGGAAAATTTTCTAACCCCTCGTCGTTTCCAACACGGTTTTTCCGTAATTATCCTACACGCGAAAAAAGACCATTTCCTGGCGGATAACAGGACCGCGAAATCGGAGCTCATTCGCGAAAGAATTCGCATTCCCTGGTAATTCTGCTCATAGGATTATTCCGCGAACAGGAATTGTTTCGCGGAAGATATCGACTTTCTTTGTTCGTGGATTATAATTCACAAGGAGCCAATTTTTTACTTAATTACATGCGTAGTTAGTCAATAATGGTCCATGACAAGTTTTAACCCCTTGCACTATTTTGAGTCAGAGTTGTGACGCACTCATACTTCAGCCGTAATCAATTTTACTCGAATTTTGTACGTTTCAATTTGAAGTTCAAGTCCAATTATAATTTGCATAGTCAACGAAACAATTCATGTTCGCGGAAGATATCGACTTTCTTTGTTCGTAGATTATAATTCACGAACCAGGAGCCAATTTTTTACTTAATTACATGCGTAGTTAATCAATAATGGTCCATGACAAGTTTCAACCCCTTGCACTATTTTGAGTCGGAGTTGTGACGCACTCATACTTCAGCCGTAATCAATTTTACTTAAATTTTTAGTACGTTTCAATTTGAAGTTCAAGTCCAATTATAATTTGCATAGATTGTATAATAACATACTAACATAACATTTCAAATTTTTTTTTCTGTATTAATATTTTAGCTGTAATTAGTTAGTTCTAACTGACGCACTTGACAAATAAGTCATAGTGCAAGGAATTAACAATCTGGTCCATGTTTAACCCCTTACACTATTTTGACGAGTCTGACTCGTGACGCACTCGTACTTCGGCTATAACAAATTTTACTTGAATTTTGAATACATTTGAATTTAGAGTTCAAGTCTAACTATAATTTGCACAGTCAACAACTGCATGATACCAGATTCACATAATATTTCAAGTTTCTATGTCTGGTTTCATATGATATCTGAAATTAGTCAGTTCTGACTGACGCACTTAACAAAGATATCATAGTGCAAGCGGTTAATAAGTAGACTATCAAAAATTATCAGAGATGTGTAACAGTGATGTAGCGCCATTTGCGATTTGTGCGAGTATGGAATTGAACGTGATTGATCGCGTCAGAGAGGCAAAGACGGAAAAGATAGAGACGAAGAAAGATCCTTGTGCTGGTCGTTGGCGCGCAACCCTGAAGGGGTGTGTAAACAAGTGGCTGCACGGGACGCAATTCTCCACGAGACCAGGTTGTCGGCAGAACGAAGAACACAAAGACAACACTGTTCATTCATAACGAGAGGAAAACTTGGCCGCGCGTATAGGTATAAGCTTGGAATCCGCTCCGTACGACGACGGTTTCATCGAGCCGATGCTTTGCAGTGCCATCTTCCCTCGGAGCTCGTTTCCCGGTTATTCCGCCAACATGCTCCCGGCTGTGCAGATTCGAGCAGCTCCCTCTCTCTCATCCTTCGCTATTCTGTTCCCCTCTTATTCAGCCGGCACTTCCTCCAGAGTTCTTTGAGCGGTAATACCCTTCCAGCGTGAAAGATAAGACACATTAATACTCGTTACCGCACAGCCAGCGCTCGCCCGTCTGCGTTTAGGGCGAGATACAGATTCGAAGGCGATTTGACAAACGACTCTGTAGAAATAATGTAGGAAAATGGAGGTTGGAAGTAATGGAGATCGAATACAGGTGTTCGCTGCTACCTCGCGCAATCAGTAATCCTTTGTATTTAGATTTCTGTTATTCGATAAGTTGATACGGTAAGAAAGGTTCGAAGGCAATTCGAAAAACGGCTATCGCGATACTTTGCATGGCTATCGTTACGACGGGTCATCGTCCTTAGTTTTATGATCTGTTTTATCGGCGGATTTCCTCCGCACGCGTGCAATCGTTCAAGCACGACGCAGCCACTCGATCTTTGAAATAGCCTCGAAGAAAGAGGAGGAGGAAAGAGCCATCAATGATCCGAAACGACGTTCAATTTGCGAGAGATAATGGCCGTCCGATAGGATCGAGCCGATATCACGGTATCAACCGTGAGAATCCACGTAACAAAGCGTCCAATTCGAGCCGGGACACACGCGGTCCGGAACAAGCAAGGAAAAGATAAAGGGGACGTAGTTAGATTAGAGTGGGTTGGGTTTGTAACGAGGATCGGGACGACGAGGACATCGAAAACGATTCGCGTTCCCTGAACTCCCTTATCGAGGCCCTCGTACATCCAGCCGGACTTTTCTTTCTACCACGATTCCGCCTCTTTCGACTCGTTTTCTTCTCCGCTTCGCTCCCAAGAAACCAGAATTTCGCGTTACTCAGCCGGTCGAGACACTTGGACGATAATGACCGCGGAACCTGGGGGACTCGGCACTAACAGTAAGATAAACCATTCTACGAGATGAGTCTCAGACCCGGACTCGGACGGGAAGCAACGCTGGGAGTCGGTTCAAAGACCGGACGAGGAAAACGAGAAAATCGAGGCAAAAGCTTTAATGTTTAGAGCAGCGAAACATTTAGTCGCGGGCATGAAAGAGGATCGATTTTAACAGGATAGATTACGGGTGGTACTCGTGGGACCTGGCGACGACAACCTCGGTTTCGTTGGATCTCGATAGCGGCGATCCCGGTCTCATCAAGCTCAATAGGACCTCAAACTCTAGGGACTGGATACACAGGACTTTGGACTCGTTGCATCGGGATACACGTGTTCTTTGTTGGAGATGCTTCTAAACTCTGGGGACCTTGCACAGAGGAACCTCTATTCCTGGATCCTAATATCAACAGAACTGGATTTAACCAACGGATAGGTGTGGTATCCATTAAATTAACACGAATCGGGTCATCTAGACAACTTTACCGATATTTTATTAGATTATCTCGTAAAATAGAGGTCCAAAAAGACTCTAGTTTGCTAGCGTTTTGTTATCATGAAGCTAACAGGAACATTGTTGCTCATGAAACTAACAGGAACATTGTTGCTCATGGGACTAACAGAAACATTGTCATTCATGAAACTAACAAGAACGTTGTTGCTCATGAAACTAACAGAAACATTGTAATTCATGAAACTAACAAGAACATTGTTGCTCATGAAACTAACAGAAACATTGTTACTTATGAAGCTAACAGGAACATTGTCACTCATGAAACTAACAGGAACATTGTTGCTCATGGGACTAACAGAAACATTGTGATTCATGAAACTAACAAGAACATTGTTGCTCATGAAACTAACAGGAACATTGTCGCTCATGGAACTAATAACGACATTATTGCTCATAGAACTAACAGGAACATTATCGCTCATGAAACTAAGAAGAACATTGTCGCTCATGGAACTAACAAGGACATTATTGCTCATAGAACTAACAGGAACATTATCGCTTATGAAACTAACAGAAACATTGTTACTCATGAAACTAGCAGGAGCATTGTCACTCATGAAACTAACAGGAACATTGTCACTCATGGAACTAACAGGAACATTGTCACTCATGAAACTAACAGGAATATTGTTGCTCATAGAACTAAGAGGAACATTGTCGTTCATGGAACTAATAGGAACATTGTCGATCATGTTCAGTAATAGTAGACATCCACACTGTACAAAATGTATCAACATCCAAAATGCACTCGAACAGAATAATCAAGCGCAGAAGATTAGTAAAGTTGAATCAGGAAGCTAACTTACACTCGAAAGAGAAGTTCATACACTCGGATGATCCCGTAAAATTAGCAGGTCCGAGAGTCAATTATCGCCTATCGTGGAAGTTGGGCAGGTGATCTTACCGCCTTTAGAAAAGAGAGCGTAGAACGTAATCTAGGAGCTTCGTTTCCGCCTGCTTGGTCGTCGAAGTTCCGTCGTAATTCCGTAACGCTGTCATTAACAGAGAGACTCGCGGGCTCGGTGGAGAGAAAATGAATGATAACCGGGGCTGGAACCGTCAATGCAGTTCGAGCTCTCCCGCGGAGCGAGCAGCACGGTGGCAGGTTGCCAAAGTCGTTAAAGAGATTCCCGCAACTTTAAAGGTGCCGTAAACCCGCGAATTTATCTCGTCCTTTCCTCCTACTTTCTGAACTTCTAGGCAGCGGCCAACCCCCCAGTGTGTCCTCGGCCAACCAAATTTCGGCGAGAGCGTCGCCAACGCTCGCCACATGTCTCGTTTCTTCTCGGAGCGAGAAGAACAACGGGAGTCAGGTGCATTCCACGAGATATCAGGATTTCGGTCGGTCGAACTGATTAAATGGAATATATCGTGTCCCGGTTCCGCGCCACGTACGCGTACGCTACAATCGGAGAAGATACGGGACCGCACGGCGACACTTTGTCGCACGACGGGCAGGATTTACGAGCGCGGCCCTTTAGGCGTTTGAATTACTATCTCGATTTTACGAAATCGAGAGGAGTGTCGAACCGCCAGACGCCATGCCAACTTTCCTCCTTTCTATATACGTAGCTCGATCGACCGTTCCGAATTTATTGCACCGCCGAACCGCTCGATTCCAAGGAAGGCTTTGGCGATTAACGATTGCAGGGGATGACACCGGTATTTTCCAGCCAGAATAAAGTAACGTATTTCCGGGATTTCTTAGCTGGAGAGGGCACTTTCCTTTATACGATCACCGCCATTGTTTTAGCATTTTTCAAACTCATCCTCGCTTTCACGAGCCTCGTGAAATCTCCTGATTCCGATCTCCATTTGTATTTATCAAAGTAATAACCACGTTAACTCTCTATAGCGTTTCAAGCGTATTTTACATTCGTGGAGCTAGAGTAAATAAAGCTAGTTAAGCTTAATTCATATCGATAGAGTAAGTAGAATGTCTATAGTCTGATACTTTCAAATGGTCGAAGAAGGCTAGTGGTAAAGTTAGCGACAGAGTTAGGCTATTCCACTCTATGTACTCTACTAACAACTAGCTTTAGTACTTCGCTAACTACTTTACCAATAGTTTACACGAGTAAACTAAATGGATTTTTCCAACCAACGTATTCTCTACCGATGTAACCTAAACGTTAAGCTGAAATAACATCATGATAGAGCAACTTTGCTGCCAGTCTTCTTCCATTAATCTAATGTACCCACAACTATCGTTTACCTTGTCGGTACGGAAACTATCAAAAACAGAACAGTAAGTTACCATGGGTGGTCGTACATCTACGCTTAAATTAGTAGGCAAATAGCGTGTAATCCTCTTAACGGGTCCAATAAAATCTTTCCTTTACCGCCTCTCCCGCAACTCGATGATACGTTATCGGGCAGAATCCAAGAACGCCTGGAATTCGTAGCTCTAAACGTGGTCCTCGAATCGCGAATGCTTTTTCTTCTCTCGAAAATGCCGCAGACCAGCCGTTGTGCCTGAACAGCATGTCCGGGGGTCAGGGTTAACGACGCTAACAAGCCGTGGCTGAGTGACTTACGACTAATTCAGCCGCCCCTCTACCGCCCCTCGACCCTTGGCCCGCAACGAACAGATGCCCGGAGAGAGTGTTGGCAGCTTTTTCCCGCCAATGAAACGCGATGCGGGCTAGCTAGTCTGATTAGGGTGCAGTCGTATATACGAACGGGCGAAGCTGCAATTGTTTGTTATTGTTGTGACGTCACCTCGTTAGTGGCGGTCACGCGTCCAGTCTCGTTAGGCGGTCATTTGTAACGGGCCACGAGGACCGTGATCGGGAAACGCGGGAAAGCGGCCAGGAATGCGAGAGGATCCGCTCCGAACGTCACGTCCGACGGATTCTTGAACGTTTCATGCAGTTGTATTAATTTAACCGGGGATGATGGATGGTACGACGAATTTGGAACGGAATTCTTTTACAAGATAAAAAAGTCTTCCTCTGATTGCTCGAATCGGTTCAAATATGGCCAGATTTTCTATCAATTTCGAATTCCACAAATTACAGAGTTACAATGAATACAGAATTAAAGTCAGTAATAGATTATAAATGCTAATAGATTGAAATGTTATGTGATCTAAAATTGTTAGATTTAATGATTTAATGTGTCTTGAAATTTTTTCTGTTTGGTTACTGTGTATATTTGTGCGAACGAACCTGAAGTGCGGCGCAGTTGCCATTGTTTTTAATCGAACAGACGATAGTCAATATTTTTTGTCTCCTCCGCGGAGAACGAGCGGTTCAATAGTTTTTTCGTCGTCAAGTTTATTACGTTTTTTCGTGTAAATAAATTATTCTAAAACTCTGTGGAAGTTACTCAACAGAAATATCCAGCGAGCTTTCGTTTATGATGATCCCCAGATGCAGTTAGCCTCAAAGTAGATCAGTGAAGCGATATGTTAGCAATGGAATACCGTGTCGCAGAAATCCAATAATGAACTGTTTTCGAACGTCCCGAAGATTTCGGTGAAGGGTATTTGAATCGAATCGATCAACTCGAGCTACGAAACCAATTAACTAGAACACACATTCCTCTCTGAGACGCTGCGGAGAGGACGCGGTTCATACAAGCGACATCAATTCCGTCGACAGGCCGTTTTATCGTACTATCAGGGGAAGAGGGAAAGGTGTAATAGCGTTGGCTAAGCAAACAGCCGATTTTTATTAGCCTTCGTCGTCCCTTTGTGAAGCGAGGGCTTATCGTCAAGGAGGAGAATCCTCTTGCGTTCGTCCTTCGTCGATCTCCTTCTCATTGTCTCGTCTTTCCCCCGTTCCAGGAGGAGCGTTCAAAGCCTGGCATCAGCCCCCTTCGAAGATTCGGGCACACGAGAGGGATCAGTGCCAAGGATCATAGGGTTCAAATTCTCGGAAGAACCAACCGCAAACTAACTGGCTTTCGTTGGTACACTCGAGATCAAAAAGATTTTTCGTCGAGGAACGTGGCTCTTATCGTATGTACACTCTGTACGTACGAGCAATTCGAACGAGCCTTCTCGTCTTTTCTCTTCCTGGTCTTTCTCGAACGCACTTACCACCCTGGGTCGCAATCTTCTCCACTCTCTTCGGCAAATCGAGCAAAAACTCGTCGTCGGCATTGAAACCATCGTAGTTCTAGCTCCTCGAGATCGCTCTCGCATTCCTCGAGATTCTTCTGCGGTAGCTTCGCCTCCTATCGCCCTTTACCTTGCCCCATCCACCTATTTTCATCTACCTCCGAGCGTTTTTCCCCGCCATGATTTTGTATTCGATCGACGTTACATATTGCGAGATACCGCTAATTAACTTCGAGTTTGAATCTTCGAAGTAGGTAGATAACACGATCCACCGTTATCGATATGGCTTATAGCGATGCTTTTAATTGACGGAACTCGGCAAGAACCTAATAACTTCGCGAACATAAGAACCTTCGGTTTTGGAAACACGAACCGAGGACAATTTTCTCTACGTTGTAAGTAAAAGAAGTTTAAATAGGTATTCGTCTAAAGTTTATTACGCGACAGGTTTTAATCCGATGATTTAACGAGGGTATTAAATAATGAAAAACCTCGAAAAAGAGAGGACAAAGATCGTGTTTGGAAGCCGTGTTCAAACGGACACGTCTTCAAGTGTCTGGTACAATATTTGCCAAGATTCAGGCGGATATCAAGCTTATCTGCATTCACGGGCACGATACAAATTGCGTAATAAATCGTGGGCCAACGTCGCGTAAACGAAGGTCTATCGTAAACCTAATTGGTTTACGCGCGACGCGCAGGGTCGCCGAAGAGCAAGCGGAAGAGAACGAGACCGTGGCGAGAAGCTGAAGAACAAGGAAACCTGAGAAGACCCGGAGCGTCTGGCGTGGCGAAGAGATATGATATGAGAAGGGAAGTACCAGGGAAGGTGGTCGTGTAAATTGCGACGGGTAGTTGATCGCGGAGCATTGGAAATTTCAGAGACGAAGCGGAACGAAGCAGATATACAACGTTACCCGTCTTCGTCTGCTATCCTCGAAAAAAGAACACCATTGAAAACGCGATTTCTTCTCTCGTGCTCTTCTCCGTTACCCGTTCCTTTTTCTCTCATTATCCTCTTCCTGGCTTTCTTCTCCGTCCTCGCGAATCGGAGCATTCGCGCGCACAGAACTCTGCTTTTCGATGGCTGGCTTACTCGCTCGACGTAAATCTGCGTAATGAGGCGTGTCGAAAGGCGGCTTACCTGACGAACTATAATGCCACCGACCGACGATTGGTTCTGCTTCTTTCATACCTTCCACATTCACCAAAGATTCTTTCAATATTCTCTCCTTCGCCCGTGGACGGCGCTGACCTATGCCTCGCTTCTCGTTACTCCTACAATTATCCAAAGATTCTTTCGTTCGGCGATGGCAGAAATCTAGTTGAAGACTTCCAAGCTAATTTAACGTCGGCCAGGTCGCGAGAAATTACAGTTTTCTAGGAGCTTTGTAACTTTGGAATTTCATGCTATTTCGGAAGTTCGGGAATTTCGAACTTTCAAAGTAACGCGACACAGTACGTTTCGAACTAGTTTCAAATTCTTCGACTTTGGGACACAACTTTCGAATTTCGGAACTGTAGAAATTTGAGAAATAATTGCTGGAGTGAAGCATTAATATTCTTTACACTTTGTAACTGGTGTCGAGTGTGTTTGCCTTCGTTGAAGTGTTTGTTATCGGATGAATAAGAAGTTATGCAAGGAATGATTATTAGAAAATTATCAAATAATAGTCGAGTAGTTTAGGATGGAAAATTTTGCGATAAAGAGAAGTAACAAGGATTTGAAAACGATGTCGGCAATGACCGCGATAGCAGCGATGGATGCTGAAATTACATTCAGAGATTCGAAGGAGCGCGAGGATGTCGAAGGACGAGGAGGAAAAGTGGCGGAGTAGGGACAAAGAGGGCCGGCGCGAGCTCGCGGCTGTATATATTAATTTGCTGCCGACAATACATATTCAAGTTGGAATTCATACGCTGTCAGAGGCAGCGCTCGGTCGACTGAATAGATAGACATTATGGATGTCATACGGAAGCAGGAGTGGCGAGAGAGGGACGCGCGACGTATGGGAACGTACGTTTCGCGTACGGTTCACGCTCGTACGACTGTACGAGTCACGAGAGGGATGGGTAAACACCGGCGAAAGAACGATAGAGGGACAGAGAGGGAGCGTGGAGAGAGCGGATGCAGAAACGAGGGAGCAGAGCGACTGCACTGCACGTTCCAGCGTGACGTGACATCCTATTCGAGAACACGCGCCGCATGTAACGAGCTGTTCCGAAACTTCTCCGGTAACCATCGAACCAGCCTAGCTACCTGCGTTTTACATTGCTGGTATATTGCTCGACCACTTGGAAACGTGCCGCGAAAAATTTCATAACTTATATCTTAGCCCTCAAAACGGAACCTGCATCAATACTACCTTTGTCTGATCAGAACATTCGTCTAAAAGTTTATAGACACGTCACCTCATAGTTCACCCATGTCTCTAAGGCATTTGGAGTCAATCTTGTTAAAGTTATGTTTACGCAGTGTATTTTTAGGTATTTTAATTTATCATTCCACTATTAATACTTTTATATATCTTCTATATTTACAGAAGTAATTTTCACGTGGTACATTGTTCTATGTATCTATTAGATCTAATTTGCTTGCTCTGCTTAACATCAGACGGCGCGCTATTACTTAACTTTAATCTATTACTAAACGATGTCGCTACTTGCTATCAGAGAAGAATTCTGTGGTTACTTCGCAACAAATCTAATTTTATTAATTTGGCGATACATTTGTATCAATTCCCGAAACATTGCTATAGTCGTATCAAGTGACCTACCCTGAATTCACGAGCAAAAAGTATCCGCATCTTTCGCAGAACATAAAAGCACGAACAAACGTATCAGCCACTGCGCCCATATAATGCACTAAACCGACGTGACTCTGGATAACCAACTGTACTCAGCATTTCCACATTATCTGGCATTATCGCTGTCTGAAGCCAGATGATTGACGACGGTGTAGGTGGTTCCAAACCTCCTTCTCGGTCCTCTCACGCAAGGATATTCGCTTCCTGCTTCTAAAATGCTGTTCCCCTACCCCGTTGCAAGTTTATCATTCATAAGAGCACGCGCTGGGGGCAGCCGTTACAGCGAGACGCTCGGCGAATGCTCGCCGTGGCGAGGAACAAATCGATTGCACGTGAACCATCGATGATATCGCGATCTTTGCCGCTCGTTACCCGACACAAGAACCGACCAGCCAGATCCCCGTGATCCTTCCATCCAATTAAGTAAACGCTGACGACGAGAGCAGCCCTAGGTGACGCGGAATCTGGCTGACGCCCGGGATAACACAAGTTCGAGTGCGAATTTCAATTCCGATTTGAATTAAGATAAGACACCCACGAGTCCCGTTCCTGAGTATTTTTTACGGAGATGGTAGCAGCTTTCGCAGATGCTATCAAATAACAAGGAAAATCTAATTACGCCGGAAACATTCGCGGAGATCGCTTCTGGCACTTCCGATCGGACCGAAGGGTTGCGATTCGTACCAGGGCCTTCTCAAATTTTTTACCATTCAGAACACGACGATAGAGCGGGAAAATAAAAATCAAAGTACTCCCGCTATTCAGGTACAGATTGGACTTCAAATGTGACGATAAGGTAAACAACGTATATGTAGTTCAACATATGATGCCACATAGTTCAATGCCCGGTGATGTAAGACGTGGCGGTCCAACGCCATTCCTCATACAAAAATCCTGGTTACGTCAATGTATAGAATGAAACTATCCGCGAATGCAGAAGCGCGTAAATCACGACGCGGGAACCAAGGGAAAACTCGGAGTCCGCTACTCCGCTCGACGACGAAGCCGGAGGCTATAATTTTAAGCCGCTCGACTTGCTCGACGACGACGACAAGCACGACGACTAAGGCGACGACGAGGACGACGGTGCGGCGCATCGAGACGCGCGCTCGGCTTTCCGCACGGTTCCGGTGCTCCATTTACCGGAAGCACGCGTGTAACGGACAACTGGCACTCCAAGCTTGTGCTACGAGACTCCGCTTCGCGAACATGGCAGATTTACGATTTACAGCGGAATAACTGCTCTAGGATTTCTTTCGTGATGTAAGATTATGCTGCAGTTAATTGATAAAGATATTCTGCTAACGAGAATTCCGAATTAAATTTCCACTGTTAAAGAAATTTCAGGTGGAAGAGAAAACCTTGATCATATTTCTGTCTTCGTTACTTTCCTCTGAGGAAAGCAAAAAATATATGGTCTCAGTGAATTGTATGAAAAGATATTCATATGTATCGACTCTAAAGGTCAGCATCAAAATGGAATAAAATTATGGTTGACGTAATTGAAAAAAAAGTAGGGTGGTATCAATGTTTTCTAACTTTTGCATTCGTTCTTTACGTTCTTGCAACATGTGCGCCACGTGGAGAATCGATGGAACAGCATCGTGACGCCGTCCGTTCACTTTCAACCCGAGCTCGCCATTTATGGGGAAGCATGTGAAAGTTACTGAAGTCTATCGAAGCCACAGTCACAAGCTACAATACCGTGGCTGTATCGCAAGCGTATAGAAAGGATGAATCGAGAGTTCACGATGAAGATACAATGTTGCAAAAACGTTGAAATGCTATTTTAATGGACGTTAAGGTTAATGATCTCCGCTTCAAAACAGAACGCAACCTCAGTTAGAAAGATCTCAAACTAGGTTTAGTCCTACCTAACCAGCTATAAAATATACGTCCCGATATTTTTGTACCAAAACTGCTATAAGATTAAGGTTAGAACTTTCTATAAATTCCAACAGCTTTGAATTATATCAAATTTATGGTAATCAACGTCCGCATAATACTGAACCTGTTATACCCGAGGGTCAATGTCTAATTTATATTCTAATCGTGATTTCTATACAGTTAATCCCTTTTTTAGCAGGCTGTGATTCGAGAGTGTGTACATTGATTCGAGCGTTTATTCGAGGGGTCCGTTGTAACCAAAGACTTTCCATCCTCGATGCACGCTCGCTCATTGTCCTGGCCGAGCCTCTTGAATCGGCGAGCGGCCACGCACGTGCACGACTCTCGTCAGTCGCGCCACTTTCAGCGGCGATATAATGGGGGCCAGGTAGAATTCAACACGGCACCACAAGCCACAGCCACACAATGGCCCGGGCTCGACTTCGCGACTCCCGGCCCTCCTTGCAACACAATGGAATTCTCGGCTGCTCTTGAAAAGGAAAGTTATGTTTTCTTACGTCGGCCCGAGATCGCGTTTCTGCGGATAATAGCCAAAATCGGTTGCCTCCTGGCTCGAGTACTGGAAACTCGCGGGACGACAGGTACCGGAGGATTCGCATGAAACGGCAAATGATCTCTTGTCTCACTTTTTGACGTACTGTCACATCTTTGAATGTTTAAAGTTTATGCTGAATATTTAAACTTCATCGTACATTACAAAATTATGAACGTATTGCAGAAAAATGAGAATTAAAGGAAGTTTGAAGTAGCGTGACCCAAAAACCAGTAAGGTTCGCAAAAGGTACCTGGAAAAATAATATCAAATTTCGGAAATGAGAATGGAGGGAGTTGGGATTGAATTACAACTATTAGCCTCCATATGCAGAAGAACAAAGGGAACGTTAAGAACGTTTTGGTTGTTTGAGGGAAATTTAGATAGAGATAAATGAACGTAAATACAAGAAGAGAAGGGAAAGGCTCTGATGCAAGACGTAACAAATGGTACTTCTATTCTGTACAAATCGTTCTTCCCACAGTGATACAACAACGCAATCGTCTTCCCTCGACAAGATTCTCTTCTTTGACCTCCATCAAGCGTGGTATAATTTGATATTACGTAACGGACCGATCGAAGGCATGGGATCGGGTAGACCTTGGTAAACCCTTCGACGGAAGATTCGATCTTCCCTCATGGCCGGTGTCCCGAAAATGGACGGAGATGAAAGAGAACTCTGAAGAGAACGATTAACATCGAGTCAAAGGGTACGATTGAAAATAAAGTAGAGTTTAAATAAATGATATCGTAGATTTTTTCTCTCTCGTGAAAATTGCTTAATTGTATTAAATTCGTGGAAACGGTTATAGTAAACGCACACGACGGTAATTCGTCCCTTGAAACGTACAACATACTGCGAACACCAGTCGAGATTCGGATCCGTAAGTAGAACAAAGTAAAAAAATAAAAAAACAGCCCGCTACCTACTGGATAACGAATTAACGAGTGTTGGACGAGAAGTCGCACGCGACCCCGTTATTTATACGAGTTCCTAGCGTTACCTTTTATTTCAGAGCAGCAGCGTTGCACTTCTTTCTCTGTGTTGGCCACCCGCGACCGGACGCGCTCGCTCCATTTTTCCCCGCGTAATTTATTCCCCGTGAAAAAGTTCAACGATAAATTCAACTTTCAGCGTTTCAGCGTCGACACTTTTCTCTCTCTCTCTCTTGACACTGCCTCGTTAACGACTCGATTAGCTCACGTGCTCGTCCATTTCCCCTTCGTCTTCGTTTTCCCTGTAACCCTCTCCATCCCTTTTCGGCAGTCGATGCATAATTCAAGCGTTATACGGGACGGTCGTGCCGCGAGGTAAAGCTCGATCGATTCCTGGCGCTTAGACTGCCACTGAGACCAACTACTTCTAACGCTTGGTCGGTTAACCCTTTCAATAGGACACGTTTGCAAACGGATCACCGTATGTCGCGTGCTCGTCTTTGATGCCGTTTATACGAATTACAATTATTGCATCGAAACAAGGGAGCAACGTTCCGTCGAGCACTCGAGACACGTTCAATGTCCCGCGTAATGCTTCGATCGGCCGGCAAAGACGATGTCTCCGTTCAGTGAATAGTCCGCTTTCAAAACTCGAGCACAGTCTGGAAATTTTATTGGCAACGCGTAGGAGCCCTCTAAGGGAGTCCCGGATAGGTCCTCGCCGTTTCCTGGTTTTCATTCCGAACAGGTTTTGGACGCAGACGACGCGACGCGGAGAGACGCTCGCAAACAGCGTAGAGCGAACAAGGCGGAGGAAACAGAAGCGAGAGGAGGGAGAATCGACTTTGTTGCTCGAAGGTTTACACGGCCAATCTCGCTTTGATGTCCCTCCCTGCCTGGTTGCCGACCCCTTCCAACCCTCTACGAGCTACGACACAACCCCTTACGACCGCCAACACATACACCAGATTACGTTTGTCGTGCGCTCGTGCGATCTCCTTCCCACACGCGCGTGCTTGTCGGCATAAGTGTGTCCGCGCGTGTTTGCTTCAGTCTACAGCCTCCGGTTTCCGGTCTATGCCTGTCTAGTCATGCGTAAACCTCTGCTCTCTGGTAAGAGGCCGACAGAGAGGATGATTCTTCGTGACCGCCACTAAACGTTACGACAGGGAAACGTATAACGTTGCTGCCATTTTCTTTAGATAAAAAAATTGCTTTTGTTCTATTTGATCAATGTACTGCTGGACAAAGGATGCAGGAGGCTATTAAAGAAGTAGCTTAGCTCGAACGAGGCTATAGATTACGAACGCCTTCGAGAAACAGCTGCCAAGCCGAATAGTCTAATCTTGGCCGAACAGGATCCGCCATCTCACGGCGCATCTTTGTTGAAATAAGGAACACCTGTCCCTCGGCGCGAACGTTCGAAAACGTTTATCCCTCGCAGGCAATCGAATCCGTTCTTCCAATCGTGGTCACCGACCGAGTCCATAAATTTCGTTAGGAACGAGTCCAACGGTGGCGAGAGACACGACGTGTTGTCCGGATAAAGGTAATTTCTTTCCAACGGCCTTCAGTTTGCGTGCCTCGTATGGAACACCTGGGACCCTCGGTACCGATTTCTTCTTCTTTCGGTATAAAACGAACCGTTTCGCAACCTGCTCTTCCCGGAATCAGTTTCCCTTTCCTTCGATCCGTTACACCTTAGGGCAGTGATCGTTCGCGCAGGTACCTCCGACCGTGTAATTTTGGGAGTTACGAATTTTGAAACGTTGGGACTTTGAAAATTACTGCATCGCAAGCGAGTTGCTCGTGAAAGTTATCATTTCCGAAAGTGCATCCGAACCTTCGAAAGTTTGAGAATCCCTGCGCCATTCCCACGGCCTTTCGATAAAGTAGAAGTCCACGAATTTCACGAGAATCGTGAAGATCCCCCTAAAACAGAGATTCCCTATCTCCCAATGACTTTCGTCCTCCAATTGCCCGCTTATACTCCTCTTCCCAGGCAAATTTACATGGAGAGATTCGCGGAGTTACCAGAATTCCGTTGAAATTTACGTGACGATCACGAGGGACCGGTTCGAGCGCGGTCGTCTCGAACGACAAGGGACGTCGATGGTTCTCCCGGGCTGCAATTTCTTTCAGCAGGACTAAAAACGAGACGATGTACACGCATGCACCAGTAACGTGTCACTCGAACACCGTGGAATCTCCCCTTCACTTGTTGCGCCTTACACGAATACGAGGAAGTCGTTTCATCCGGCAACGGCGTTCCTGGAACGCGAATTAATTGCCGGCGTCAAATTGTATCGTTCTTACTCGCCGAGTTCCTCGTTCGCGAATCATAAAACGGCCACTTTAATTTTCCTTCGTAATCACTGCGTTATCGCGATGCGTAACGGAAGATCGGGCAATAAAAAAACACGGTCCGCGGTTTAATCATTTCTCAGGGCAATAAGCGTCGAGACGCTTTGAAAATTACGTTGTCGCGATCGTGACGCGTTGCATGCCCTCGCACGTTCTCGACGATCGGGTAACGCTGTAACTTTTTACCTGTAACCGCAATTTTGCTCGTCACCCTGTGTTTACGACCGCAATAAAGCTATTTCGAACGAAAGTTCGCTCGTTATCTAAAACAGTATATGCATGCTGTTTGAACTATAAATCAGAATGAGTTCTCGAAAAAAAGTCGTAAGGAGATTTTTTTACTCGACGTTAATCATCGCTATAAAACAAGAATTAAGCACAATGCGACGAAAATAAATGTCAAAACGATTTGTCGCAGTTTCGTTTCAAAACGAAACGCAAATAGTCGGATGAAAGCATTAATTGCGTACGTGTTTGCTCTTCTTTGCCACGAGATTTTTATCCGCGGATCTAGCGTGGCTCAACAACCGAATGTTTGCTTACACGAAGCACCGCTAAAACCATTTCACGTTCCTACTGTACCCGGCCACCACCACCCAGATTAGCTCGAGCGCCAGAAAAAGAAATTTAGTTGCGCTAAATGAATCGAGCTAACGACTGCCATTTCCAAACAATTTTATTACGTTCTTTTCGATTGGCTACAATTAGGCCATCTGGTTCGGAATAAATTGTACTGGAAAATTCGACTGTTCTCGGAAGATGCAGCATCTTTTAAAATAAAAGGAAGGTAAAAAAGGAAGCGAGTAATTTCTCAAGCATAAACTCGGTAACGAAGCTTAGCATCCCTTCGATTCAAAAACAGAGACAAGTAAATGCAGGGCCTTGAACGTCGGGGTGTCCCGTTTGATGTGCAGTTTTAATATCGACGCGACGCTTGGTGACGCGTTAAATGCAGAGAGACGCTGTATCGGCAAGCAACAGCTCGATGCTGGCAGACATCAAAGCAGTGGCGGGAACAACCCGCCGCGAGATCGTAAGTCGGTCGACAGGAAGTTAAATTCATTACCGGATAATTTCATTGCTCGAGGAAATGAAACGTCTGTCGACGAGAGCGGCGAGGAACGAGCAAGACGTAACCGACTAATTACGAGCGTTTGCAAATCGACAATGACGACTACGACGTTCTCCGGCTCGCTCGAAACGCGCAGGTTATTAGATTAATTTCTGAGCGCGATTCTACTTTCGACGAACGTCAAAATCGATCGCGTAAAATGCATCCCGGGTGTCGTCTGTTCGGATTAATAAACGGGGATATTTGATTAAAAGGCGCGCACTTAAACGACACGGAGTCGACGCTGATGGCGAGCGGTCAACGAGAGTAACGGTGTAATTTAACGTAGGCACGCAATTTGATGAGCAATTAATGATGTAGAATATTAGCAATACGCCATCCTCTCGCGTATGCGCGTTGCCAAAGCTATCCTTTAATCTACTTGCTTAATTACGAAACTTCATTATACACAAGCGCGAAGCGCCCCTGTCGCGATACCTTGCGTTCACGTGCGATCGACTGCACGCCTCCGTGACTGTTCTCGTTAATCTGCCTGTATATCTAATTAACCGCTTTATGGTTCATTTCTTTTCGCTCTTTTTCTACCGCTCGTAACATTCTTTATCGAGGAAAACATAAATCGCTAGAGAATTACTACGTAGTAAATAGCATTACTCTACCAATGTAATCTAGACTTATGCACAATCCCATTTTTGCCGCATCGATTACACACTGGACTTCCGTTATATTGCTCCAATCTATTCACTGAATTCTCCTACATGGGGTCTTTAATGCACATTGTATGTAAAGCTAGCAACCGGTAGAACAAGGTAGAATGCTATTCTAACGGTAGTATACTCAATGCAACATAAAATCTAAATCCAATATTATTTTTAGAAAGATCAAACACTTTATATAAAACGACTCGTTAAAAGTAAAACTATGCCAGAAAGGTGGATTTTTCGACGAAACATTGCAAAGTACCGGTTTTAGAGAACCAGAATTCCTTTTCGCGACGAAATCTCGTTTGTCCCATAAACAGCTTTACGATGACGGTGTACGTGTCTCAGGTAATTCCCGTGCTCGTTCACCATCAAGATTGACCGCAACTCGATGTCTAACGGGGCTACGAATCGCAGCCGATCGTAAAACGAGACGTGCAACGTGGTAACGTCGGGAAGCACAGGGATGAGGCCGCATTCACCCTGATTCCGCTGGACATTTACGTGCAATTATTCAATTTAATTAACCGACGCTATTAAACGACCAGCTAGTACAACGTCGCCGACACGCGTTTCACAGGCTGACTGAGATTAACCGTGATTCCAACTTTCGTCGTTCTGGGACAAGTTTACCGGACACGGAAACCGCGACTCGACGAGTCGTTGATTTTCTAGAAGAGAAATGTGTTTTGTAACTTCTGTGCCCTCTTGCGTTCAACTGTAGAAAGTTGATGGCTGGGAAAGTCAGAAATTTGCGCTGGAGAGCAAGTCTCACCTTTTCTGGGAAAAAACGGAACTGCTTAGAAATTTACAAATTTAAAATTTGAAATTTGCTAACCAAGTTTAGAACCCTTATAGCCTAAAGCTGTATTGTAAAACTTTGTTTGCTCTTCGATTAAATTAAATTATCAGCAACGACACCTGTGACGGTCAATGCATTAACCTAAGAAGCTGCATTTCCTGGCGCGATTTTCAGTCCGCCAAGATTATTATCGTCGAGATTAAAGGGAGTTTTACTTGGTCTACGAAGAGAGGAAAGACGGAGTTTGGTTAACGACAAGCGTCCATCGTGTAATTACGTAATTGGATGATCAATCACCGAGAGCTTCCAATTTTTCAGAAGCCCCGGAACGACGATCGCTGGGAAAAATATTAATTGCACGGGATTCTTGGTTGGTTGCACGGTAAAAAAGTGGAAAAATTAAGAGAATAGAAATCCGTGGGTAAGGCTGCAACCTTGTGCAGTTTATCAAGATTGTTCCTGATATTTCGCTCGTGTACCAGAAAATGAATCGGATGCACGTGTTTCATAACATGTGAAAAATGAATACAATAGAAAAATTATTTAACCTTGTCTCCGCGGTTACGAGCCATTCCCGTATTTATAATTCATTGTCGTTTGACCCTCGTTTTTTGAACGAACTCGATCTCGCAGATACATCATAATTCTTTCCGGACATTGTCTAACAATGGGTAAATCACGTGTCCATCACGGACCGTCAGAAATAGTATTTTCTCATGCAACTGCAGGACCGAAGTCGAGAGACCGTTTCATAACTGCTCCAAAGTGATTCGTAGATCGAACAGAGACGAACGAAGTTCAGTATTAAAATCGACATGAACCGTTATTATCCGTCGATGTAATTTCACGCTATCGATAGTAGTCCGTGAGTTCTGGACTCGAAGTTCTCGTCGTGGAGAACAACCCCCTGTTGGCACCAGGGGGTGCGGCTGAATTCCGTTCAACTTCTAGATAATGCACTCTCCTTCGTCTCACTCCTGTTTCTTCTCTTTCCCGCCTCTCGCAACCCGCTCGAAGGGTGAAGAATTCGATATCAAATTCTTTCAAGAACATCCCGCGGCCAAGACGGCGGGAAAGCGAGAGGGTAGAAGCGGATAGAAGATATTGCCGCATTCCTATGGTACATAATGAGCTGTGAAATTCGGAGAAGGTCATCACGCGTGGAATTTTCTCGCGACAATGGCAGTTATCGTTACCGGGGATTACGATTTTTCGATAGTTAGGGGATGGAAGCGTTATCGAGTTCGATTATTTCAGGGTTCAGAGAGAAACAGTTGCTCGCGATCAGAATGTTTCTTATCTATGCCGACGAACCCGGATCCCAGTGAGGACAGAAATATCGTTCGCCAACGACAGTAACAGATTTTTATGGGATCGGTAACGACGTCGTACCAGCAGGAGGAGACTCGACCTCTTGGCCGTTCAATCCGCGCCCGAGGTTGTAAACAAATAAATAGCCAGGCGTGTTTTACGAGCCAGTTATAAACAGTTCGATATCGGAGCCGATGAAAACAGTAGGTAGAGTGTTCTTCGCATCCTGCGTTGTAAGAGGGGAAGTCGTTCAAAGTTTGGAGTTACGTGACACATTGTTACTCAAACATATCAGGCCACCGATGTGCTCTTTTAACTCCTACAACCATGCTGGCAACCACCGCATTTTGAACCAAATATTAGCACAAAGTAGCAAATAACTTAATCATTTTGTAACGTGATCATTTTCGAAAGTTGCAATTTAAAGTCAAAATTTATTACAGTCTCTGAAACAGTTTGAACGATTCATGAAACTTTATCTACGTTATGCTTCAGGGGAATATGTCATTTTGAAAGACGTATCATATGATTAAGCTAAAATATCATATGATTTATGTGGATTAGAATGTATCGGGTTAGAGAGTGTCCTAACGTTTCTCGTCCAAAGCGACCTTGAAGTCGAAGAAGCTGCCTACTTCCGGTGAAATTAATCGAAACCACAGCGCTCGATCGTAAATCATACCCTTCCACACTCAGCCAGGATCCAACACTTGGCACGTAAAGAGCTTCCCAGCTGGCGGAGCCGTAAACCGTCTTCCGGAACAGAAACCGCTACCACTACGAGATAGCTACCATCTCTCTGGTGCTTACTGAAAATACCGTAAACCACTCCTCTATTCCGACGAGGCATCTTTAAGACCCCGTGAAGCCTTCCTTCCAGCGGCTGCCACGAGGATTTGCGAGGCATCCGTGAACCGGCTGGAAAGTTTTCACCGGCACGCGGCTCGAATACGAATGATGGCGTTTTAATTAACCACGGTCAACGTTCCTTACTCTCCCATTCTGTTTTTACCACTCGACCGATTTAATCCGGATAAGCTTGTCGAAACGAATTTATATCGCTTGGAAATTGGAAGCGAAAAGATTGTGTTCGAGAAACTTTCAGATCCGCGATAAAAGATTAAGAGTCTACTTACGATCACCCTTGGGTCTGACGGATCATAGTCGTTACGTTTTAGTGATCTTACCTGTAACATAAGAAATAGAAGAGTTAGTTAATTAGAAGTTAAGTTATCTGATTAGAAACGAGGGCAGAGGAAGATAATTATCAAATAATTATTTTAACTTCGTTATTCAACGCGGCTGACATTTTGTTCTACTTAATCCGTGTCCGGAGGTTCCGACACTATATTCAAGATACTTTGTAAGAGTTTGATTTTAATTACACAGTCTCGTCAGCCCTGTTTCTTGTATTTTGTCAAGCCGTTCCAAGTTTCGAACTCGTGTTTCTTACGAATCGCATTTCCGTTTCGTTACCACCCGGCATTCGCGATCCCACCCCTGGTCTCAGCTCGCGACACTTATTTTCCCCCTGGGCCCTGCCTACGTTCGTGTCTTTTCTCTCCCCGCTCACGGCTCCGTCTGTCCCTGTTCGGTTCTTACGTTTATTTCATTCGCCCCTTCTCCGACAACCACCCCCTCGCCGTCGACGTCAACAAACATCTTGATTATACCGTGAAAGCCGCCTCCACTTCGAGTCCTGACTGGAAGCTCGACTTTACTTTCCCTTCCTCTCAGCCTCGAAAGCCTCTCCTCTCCATGCACCCCACGTTTCTTAACCACCCCCTTTCGTCCCCGTTCCGCGCCCCCTTATCTATCTGTCACTGTCCGTCCCGTAAAATCCTTCTCCTTTTTTTCTCTCCGCACATTCATTCCCTTCGTTTTCCCCGTTTTACACCTTTCTTCTATTCCCATTCCGTTAACCCCCGTCCGTCGTGCATCCACTTTCGCTCTATTTATTTCCAACTCCCCTCTTTGCTTTCCTTCTCACGTTTTTCTCCCACCCTGTGTTCCTCTTCCTCGTTCGCGCTCGCCTTCGTGCCTCTGTCTCCCTCGATTCGCGTTCTTCTCCCTTGCCAGCAACCCCACAGCGATGCAGAAACGGCACAGCCGCCGGTATTTGCATGCGAAATTAATGCCTTTCTATTTCGCCCTCGAATTAAACGCAAGTTTGCATAAAGAAACGCCGATTTATTCGTTTATTCTTCGGGTTAAAAAGGGGGAGGGGGACTTCGCTCGCTATCCCTTCGCGATCAGAACCAACGTCGTTACCGGTGCGACGTAAAAATTTAAGGCGACATTTCTTTAACATTCATTTTTCTCTTGACGATGTTCGCAGGTAAAATTGGAATTTACGGGGAGAAAATTAAATCTCGCATTTTCCTTTTGATCGGTGCAGACGAAAATTGAAGTTACGATTAGAATTTTGTAGATTAACGACACCTCCTGCAACCTTTTGATATATTTCTAGAATGAACTTCTTTTATTCCGGGTTCCCTTTTTCGACACAGAAGGCAGATGATGAGGAAGAAGCAGAAGAAGGAAATTCGAGGGTGCGGAACACCTGCTAGCGGTTTTTGTCGTTCTACGCTGTCAGTCGACGGCGATCAACCGACAACTTCGTAAACGACGTTACCAGCCCCTTTTTCTTGGCGTATCTTACTCAACCCCCGATGTTTTTCTCCCTTTTCGTTTCTCCGGCCGTTTTTACGAACCGATTCAGCCATCACCCCTGAAGTTTCTGCGCGGTGTCCCAGAATTTTGGTAATTCGAGGGTCCAGCCGGTAATCGAATTCCCCGATTCTGATTGCGGGGAAATGATTTTCTAGGTGTTATCGTCATCACGGCTGGACGAAAACATTCGGCTGCGGTTCTCGAACCGTGAGAAATCGAAGAATCTCCAGCCGGATAATGGCGGCTGATTGCGGCATATCGAATTGGAACGTAGTCGAAAGGAATTCCTGAAAGTCGATGGGGTGAAAAACGAAGGCCAGCAACGCGTCGTCGTTCGATTGAATGAGTTCGTTAAAAACGTACGTCGAACGGATCTGAATGACCAATCAGAACCGCATATCGGACCAATGTCGTCGAAGATGATTGTTGGAACCCCTTGAGCAATCGGCAAACTGCGTTTGGAAGTATATGTAACTAGGGTGCAATTGACGCGACATCTTCATCGCGGATAATTACGGAAAACGACGTACGTTACAAAGGTTGCTAATTTCATAAGGTTCGAACGTAACTGGGTAAAGAATCTAGTCGGTTGTTTCAATTAACCGATGCCTACGCGACCTGGGACCATTTATCTTCATTTGGTATCGTGTAACGTGGCCCCATCCCTTCGACGTGGCGCGATAGCAATCGCGCGATTAATCTAGCACACAAATCCACGGCAATTAAAACGCCGCGTCCGATAAAAGATTAATTCGTGGACCGACTGGCCAAATCACTTGGCGATAGCAACACGCGGCTTGATATTAATACGCGATGATAATTTACCGTGAACAAACAACGGTTCCGACACGGGAAAATCTTTTTCGGTTCCCTGGTGATTTCGTGATTAAATGTGCCAATAACCAAATTGATTTTCGATGCTTTTATTTGAAGACTCAACGTCGATGAAAGTTGCGAATAGAAATTGCAAATAATAATTTGTAAGAAACGATGTAAAGAATGCTGGAAGTTTCTTTTCGAAATTAATTCGGTGGAAAAAACTGTTTCGAGGAACCGTTTGTTAAAGCACGCATCGTGTATCTTCCCGTGAAAGAACCCGTCGTTTCGTGCTTTGATCGTAACTCGAGCACGCTGGAGAGACTCGAGGAGCGGCGGATTTTTAAAAGCAGACTAGCACCGTTTCGAGACAAAGAGCGAGGGAGAACGAAGAGCAGAAAATCGTGTCGTAATTCGTTGCAACGTTTGGTCTGGCAGTCAGCGCAAGAGGTGAAAATCGCGAAGAACAAACTCCGATAAGATTCTCTCGTCGTTTACGTTGGCTGGCGATGTTCTTCCAACGTGGTCGAGGGGGTGAGTATACAACCATCGTGTATAGTCCACCCTCCCTCGCGAATCCTTTGAAACTCTCGACGTGACCTATCTCTTCGCCAATAACGAACTTACCGTTACTCATCGTTTTTAGCGCACGTTTAACCGGAAGGGAGGAAAAATTGCCGATTCAGAAATGTACTTTCTCAAAATCGAACAATCGAATTGTTCTCTAACACACTACCATTCGCTCATAATGGACAAGTGCATTTACGCGATTATATAATGGCGATCGTAAGAATCGTTTCGTTCTCGATTTCAAAACTCGTTCTCACGTAACGCAACGATCGTATGCTCGACACCGAAATCGATGTTCTGTCCTCAATTACCCATCCATGTGTTCGCTCTTATTCTTCGCGACATTTACAATCGATTAACAATCGCATCTGTAAGCCAAGCTCGTTAAACGTCGTTGAGTATCGGCTGCGCAATTCGCAGCAGATTTTCCTCGCCTTTAGACGAGGATACGTTGTTTCGTAACACGTCGGCGCACACGTGCGCCCATAAAAATCCGTCGTTACGCTCCGAGCGTGCAACGTACGCGTAACTGGCGTAACGATAACGACGCTGCGTTACGACCGGCCAACGCGTGCACCTCGCGTCGTTGCATTTGTCTTCGATCTTTTTTTTCGCCGTTCGTCGAATAATAATCT
Organism: Megachile leachella; assembly: GCA_963576845.1. Lineage (NCBI taxonomy): Eukaryota > Metazoa > Arthropoda > Insecta > Hymenoptera > Megachilidae > Megachile > Megachile leachella. The sequence goes on along the minus strand of OY756247.1, from coordinate 25,934,000 downwards.
AACTCGTCTACTCGTCGTTCAGCCGTGACGTTAATGCGTTTTGGCTGGGTGTACAGAGCTTTTAAATGAAAATAGAAGCCCGCTAATTTCTAGTAGGTAAACCTTCGAAACGTGCACTCGTATCAAAAGAGTGTCTTGACAAAGTAAAGATTGTCGAGCGACCGTTTTCAGGGTACCACTCGCCTAACAGTCTGGTCGACACTCGCGTCCCTGATGCGGATTTATCCGCAGTCCAGCTGGGAATTCATGGAACTCCGGGTCTGTTCGTCCTCGTAAATTTGCCAGATAAAACTGGCACTGTCTCGAGTAAAAATTGCCCTCCTTCGACCGCAGTATTTCACGCTGGGTCCGTTCGACGCGTTCGATGGTCGTTGCTGTCCAACAGAAATGGCGAATTCTGTATCCCTTTCTCGTCTTGTCACTGATATTTAACTAGTATCAAAACTATGTACGATTCAGAATTTAATAACCCTTATCGTGAAGTGTTAAGACTGCCTAGTAGTGACTAGACAATGCACAAGGCGTCGTTTTTGAATTCGATAACAGAAACTCTTACGCATTTAATTATCCCCGTAACAATTCCGTACACGCTGCGAATACACAGCAATGTTATGCAAAAAGAAGCTGCACGCATGCACGCTCAATATCGAGCTGCATCCGGAACAGCCGTACCTGACCCCAGCTTTAGCATCTTGAGCATCCCATGATCACGAAGCATGTGCGCAACGTGGACGCGTTTCATGGCGCATCGTCGCTCGTTGCACGTACGTGTACTATATGAACGCATAGCGGACATCGCGAGCGTTCTGTAAGTAGCTCGATCCCCGGCCGCGTTCCCTGCCATCGAGTATTTCGCATAGGTGTGCAGGGTGTGCGATGTTCCCTGCACCCAGACGCTCGCGTTGGCCCATAAAGTTCGAATGGAATTGGAATACAATGCAGGGTGACCGTTGCACACGAGCAACTTCATTAAAGTGTCCTACGAAACACGCGACACCCCCGTCAGCCAACTTTTTCGGTTTCTATCCACTAACGCGAGAGTAACTTTGTTTCTCGATGCATTTCAGCTTCAATTATGTAAAAATATCTGATAGCTGTCGCGAAGTACGAGCTCGGAATTCTCGTTTTGTTCGACGTTTGAATTACGGCGCAAAGAGACGACGCGAAATCGTAGCTCTCGATGTAAATCGATAACGGAGGATTAATCCGTGTCCCGATTTCTCGTAGAAACGAATCAAATACCGAAGAAGCACATTTCCGCGATAAATCGTACCCGAGTCACGCTAAACAATCATCGAGGTAGTCGCTCCAACGGCAACGTTCCAGTTCATGCAAATCTGCCAGGAAGAAATAGTGAGCTAGGTACGAGAGGAAGATTCGCAATTTGTACGCAGTCACATCGTTTGAGCAGTCGTTCATAGAAAAAGAATCGCTGCGGCGAGTCGGGTCATGGCGATCCTGATGCAAGATCGACCCACATTGGTCATCCGCAGTATCCTTGAGAGCAACGAACGTGCGACGATGTTCTGATGGTACGAGTATCGAAAGAAGATCGATCGTAGCGATTCGCAAACGCGATACGATTTCGTCGCTGAATTTTATCTCCTGCAATGGAATCTCGCTGTATGGAGAAAAAGATTGTCCAAAGGGTCGTGCTGTCGAAAACTTGAAATGTTCAGATTTGAAAATGTACAATTCATAAATTCGTCTGTGGCATTAAGTGCAGCAACGCCGGTGGAAAGGGCTCTGAGAGGAAGGTGAAAGGGACACTTGAATAGGAAGGATTTATTTCTGCATCGACCATTCGAGCGATGGACGCGTTTCTCTTCCTTTATACGACGGCGCGATACCAAATCCTTCTCTTTCTTCGTTCGACCCTCTGTTTCGACCCACCCTCGATATTTTTTTATCCGGCTCGGCTCTCGAGACCGGTCCCATTCCGAAACAAATCCGACCAATTCGGACGCAACCACTCCGCATTCGGAGAAGGAGCTCGTTATCGAATCAACCATTATAGTACGACGCCCTTCGGTTTTTTCTATCTACACGTGCGCACGTGGATCCTTGTGTCCACGAATGTCCACCACACGAGCGATATTCACCCTCGTTTGCTCGGCGTAGAAACGAAATCCAAGTTTCGCCGGAACACTCTCTTATCTGACCGTACATGCTTCTTCTTCGTCGAGGGTCTTACCCTCTCTCGTTCCACCGATACGCCAATGAATAAATGATCGCGATTACGGCTGTATCGAACAGATATATCAGACCGATCGTTTATCGAATACTCGCTTATCCGAACATTTATTCCATGTTAGTTTTAATCGCAGATTTATATTCTCCAAACTGATTCTGTGATAAAACAGCGTTTAACGAGCACTTGTGCATGGTAGGTTCTATTCATCCTGAAACCTCCATACAAACGCCGCCACTGTTACCACCCCCCACTGGTCTAGCAATTAACCCAAGTGCGGGATTCGCAAAAACGGATTTCCCGAAAGCGTGGCGTTAAATTAACGTTTGCCGGCTCTGATTGTCGGACTGTGGCGTCGCTGGACCGGAAATCGCAGCTCGAAAGGGTCGATTAAACGACCGCCCGTTGATAACGTCCACCGTCTCGATTCTGATTATTCTTACCGCGCGGTCGGGTCACGAGATTCGATCTAATCAGATGCCTCAAATCTTTACACTTCGCATCGATTCATCTAGGATCTCTTTCAGTGTCACTCCTTTAGACAAATAATTTTTAATTCAAAGAAATCATTACTAAACTTGCAAATTGTGTAACAATATCCAAGTCAGTTCCCCAATTAATTTATAAAAAAATGTTGAAGTTGCGTAAAAACGAAACGGTTGATACAGGTGGTCCACAGTTAACACACGGTATATGTGTTCCCTGTCCACTATTTCTATCCGAAATCGTCCGTTAATTACGAGCCGACGTTGGAAAAAGTGCGTTATCTCTGTGAAACAGCTAGTCCACGCATGGTGCAGTCGCAACGAGATTAGACCCCATTGTTTCGTGATCGCGAAAGGTGTGCACGATGATGGGATGTTCTCGAGCGCCGGTGGGTTCAATAGCCCTCGAACTGCCCGGGAAATTATTTTCGTTCCCGAAATTGGTTTTCGTCGTCCGTGCGCGATTAACGTTAAAAATACAGGAACTCCCTGCCTGTTAAATCGTTCATCTTTCGTGTATTATTCAGATAATAATAAGATTTCCCCTCAGCGATTCCTGGACTTTTGTTTTCAATTAACTTCGCCATGTTACTTTGTAATACGTCGTTTAGTAATCTTGCTAATTATCGATCCGACTCTATCGTAGACCTCGATTATCGATAACGTTCAATTAACGAATACCTACGCAAGTACGTACATACTTACAGGATGCTTCGCTTCGCAAAATTGCTTCAAAACACGTATGGAACTCGGCGATTAAGAAAATGACGGCTCAAAATTACAAGCCTTTCAACAGTTACTCGAATAGGTTTCCGTTCGTCTTTGGTTTATTAACACTTTTTTGAAGTTTATTGTATGGAAGATAACTGAAAAAAATTTTCTTTGAAAATTTACGATAATTGTCGTGTTACGAGACTGCTATTGTACAAGGCTATTACGTATTCCTTGCTATAGAAACTTATTTGAAATATCGTGGAACTTGGTAATTGGAAAATGGTGAATTTCGTTGCAACGAGATTTCTGCTAATATAGGAACTGTGAAATCGAAGGGGTTAAAAACGGAGTTCAGGATCGCAGAAAACAAGGAGCAAAAGAAACTCGTGTTTCCCCGCGTTCGCAAAGACGCGTCTAGGACGTCAGGGTATATTCGCGTTCCTCCGAGCGCACACCCTCCGCATTCCTGCAGGATCCGCGTCACCCTTCAGCTCGAAGGGCAGGAAAAACGTGGCGGCTGAATTTCCCCGGCGCGATTCGACGGACCTTTTGTCGGGGCGGTGAAGTCAATCGGTCTCATTCAACGGATTCCCCGTTTTTGCCTCGAGGAGGAAGACGAACAGGGGGTGGAGAAGCGATCAGAGCGTGAGAGAGGGAGGAGGATAGAGGCAGGGTGGGTGGTGGAACGTCGGACAGCTCTCGCAACCCTGGCGTCAGCGTCGGCGGATGTCGAATTCACCCTCTTCCACCCGTTCGATTTCTCTTCCCTTCTACGCGCGCCTCCGGCCAATTCGAAATCACATTAAGTCCGTCTCAATGCGTCCAGTCAAAACTCCAATTTAAAAGTTCTCTCCTACAGCGAACTTCTCTCTAGCTTTCCCCGATCGGCCGGAATTAGAAATACCGAAAATAGCTCTTCATGAATCGACCACCGACTAATTCCATTCGCTAGCATGTGTGCTAGCTTCGAACGCGTCTGCTCTTTCGTCGAATTCTTGCCAGTTCTACGCGTGAGAAAATGCTCCACAAGGGTGAAAAACCGATCGATGCCTATTTTTTCCGGGAGGGTCGCCTTCGGTTACTTTTAGCGGAGGCAATTTTTGTTGTTCTTGCTTTCATTTCTAGAATTAGCAAAGCCTTTGCGAATATCTATTGTAGTAGCTTTATTCAGAGATTTATCAAGAATGTGGATATAGTATATTGCTATAAATGTTATTTGCTACCAACTCCATATGTGCATCGTTTATAACCTTATACTAATGCAGTTCCCATTAGTGTAACTCTGTATGTGCATCATTTACCTTATAATCAATATTGCCCTACGATCACGGTACACGCGGTAACCTAATTAACTCGCACAGTATGAAAGGTTTAAATTCAGCTGCATTCGGTAAATCAAATTTCGCGCATTAATTCGAACAACCACCGTACTTTGCACCATCGCGAAGAATTCGAGCAGCACCTTTTTAAAGCGCGCGAGGGAACCTCGTTCCACGATCATCAATTTTCCGCCAGTTTTTCCTTCAAAGGGGCGAGAATCCTGTCTGAAAATTGATTTCTGATTTAGCCAAGCCCCGATGTTCTTCTCGTCATTTCCGCGATTGTTGCGTTCCTTTCAGATTATGTCAGTGGAGGCACAAAGAACGTTTCAGGATAGAGCACGTAATCCAATGAACCGCTCGATGATCGACGTAGCTGCGAAACGTCTCGTAGAACCGAAAGGCGTAACGAATTTACCGAGGAATTCTCGTCTCGCGTCAGACAGAGGCGCGGCCACGGAAAAAGAAGCATCGGGACAATAAATCAGAAAATTCTGGCGAGACGCTAATACCTGGTTAATCTCGGAGTGAAGGTAACGGGACCGCGCATCGACGCGGAATATAAAATATGTAAGAAATTTCTTTCTCGAGGAAGGAAAAAAAAGCGAGGAAGAAGAAAGACGGAGGATAAGCCAACAACAACAACGAGTTGGTTGTTTTCCGGGCAAACATAAATCCCGAGTCGAAATAAGTTTAAAATTGCCGCGTAATCCACGGGAGCGTGGCATTCGAGTCAGCTGCGTCGCAAGTTTTGCTCGCTGGACTCGAGGGATTCGATAAGAGAGGACGGTTAGATGCAGTCGAGAATATTTTTCCGACGACACGACGAAGAAGAAGGGAATCTCATTAATTCCCCGGGTCTGAGACAGCAGCCGTCAAAACTTTCCTCGCGCGACGACAACACGCAAAGCTGAAACTTCTCGACGCTCGTCCTTCTTGTCGGACTTGTCCGGCTCCTTGGACGGCCGGATAAAAGCCGTGCAACTGCGTCCCCTCTAATTTTCTCTGGCCGTTTCGTGTAATTGAATCCTCGTCGAAGGTGAATCTCGCGCGGAGATCGTTGCTCTTCTTTCCTCGTCGCTCGACGTAATCGGCGATCGGTCATGTTCGATGGTTTATTGGTTTCATTCTCGCTTTTTTCGATATTTCGTTCTATCCTGTAATACGTTTGTTCCTTTCGACGAGCCGGGGCTTGTAATGGGAACGACGATGGATTCGATTTTCTTCCCCCGATTGAAATATCGAAGATTTGATCGCCGGTTTAATTGCCGTCCATCGTTGCTCTTCGGGTAGACAGTTTCATCGAACCTGTTCACGTATCCGACTGCTTTTGTACACGGCCAACGCGAAATTATCTTTCCGTATTTCTCAAATGAAATTATTATGTTGAACGCCGGGCAAATATTGATCAGGATGTATCAATTATTTCGGGTTACAGCGGGTGATTATCCCTCGAACTGTTTGTACCGATTCAAATACGAAATGAAGTTTTTAGCGGATTATGAACGCGAATTCGAATTCGATACGTTATTTAAAATTACAGTAATACGCGATGGATTAAAAGCATCGCGATTTGTTCAGCGGCGCGTGTCCTTTGACTACGATAATTACGTAGTTATTTATTTCTAATTACACACGTCCGCAGAGGAAAATATCATTACGAAGATAGCGGTCAAACGAGGGAGATTCTCTGAACATCTCAAGCAACGCATCATCGAAGCTTTTAACAATCGCGTTAATCTCCGCACAGGGACCGCAACAAATTAAATCTATGTGGCCAGTAAATTCCCTGGAAGATGCATGGCGCACCTTGTACGCGGTTACATTAAATACAGTTAGCTAACCAGCGAACGAAGAGATACAATCGTCCGTGGCCTTAGCCGAGATCAACGATCTCCCGGAATGACCAAGGCGTGGTTGACGGATAATGAAGACGAAGGTGCAAAGGTCTATCCACGGTAGGCCTGGCTATTAGGCTATCGACGTATTAAGAGGCGATCGAGGAAAGAAATTGGCTTTTCCCTTGATCCGTGAAACACACACGTTCATCTCGATGATCCATAGCTGATCGATCTCTCTAACGAACGAACACGCGAAGCCTTCGGAGCGTGACCGAAGAAAAACGGTCTTGAGACTGCAGCCTATAAAGCTGCCCGATCGCGTTACGCTTCGGTGCTCGAGCATAGATTTCCACAACATCGCGCGAATAAGAAACGAATAATTGTTCTATTGAAATCGGTCTTGATCCATGGTGTTTCCTATGCAACGCTCGTGTTTATTTATTACTTTAAACGTGTACGATTTGTCTTTGAATTGGAGGATCTAGAACTTGGAAGAGATTTCAGAGAAGGGTTAAGGGTCTTTAGTTTGCTATATTCTTTCTGGTACGCACGCGATTGTGCACTTTGTCTGTCGGTACTACAGCTGCGAGGGAGAATTTTTCGTTACCGATTAATTAATAGAGAGAAAGGGGAACGAAAATACGAGAGAATGGAAGGTTCAAAGATCAACGATGTCTTATCTCGGTTCGTTATGCCAGCTACCTGGTGCACGAGGACTCTCGGTTAGACAACCGGTTATCTCTGAATGGGCTGGGTTAACTAGAAAACGTTATAGCTTATTGTACAGAGCTACCTGACTTCCTATCTGGTTGAAATAAGATGATAAAATCGATACGTGGCTCGGTTAGCGTTTCACCATCGCTATTTACAACCCGACGGAATCGTAATGATCGTTAATTGTCCGCGAGCTTCCATCGCGATCTTCCAGCGAATAAATCTAACCGTCCCGTTGAATTATGCAGCACGAAGGGGAACGATTTGTCGATTACGTTGGGAAAAACAATGGCCGTTTGTAGGCCGGTTGCGTCGATCGCGGAACAATCAGTTCCCTGTTCGCGGGATCACTCGTGCAATTAATAATGCAAGAACGTCGGTTAATTCGCTTCCTGAATTTTTCTTAATCGACAGAGGGAAGCTCGCACGGTGCTGATCAGTATTCTATTGCGTCGGATTAAATATTCCATTACAACGATAAAATTGTTTCTGAATCATGAACTTCGGTAATGGCACATTTAACGTTTCGAGAGCACGCGTTAAATTCGTAAGAGATCCCCGACAACGAGCGTAAAACGAGAATCAGATTCCCCGAAACATAATATCCGGTGGTATCCCGCAATAAAATTATTACCGTGGCGAAAGTGAAATTAATTAACGCGTCCTTCCAAACGAGCCAGCAGACGGCGACCGCGAAAGAAAATAAAACAACGTAGAAAGACAATTTTCCCGGGGTAGAAGTAGCCTAAAATATTAAATCTTGAAACGTCACCGTGGTCCAAGCGATTCACGCGGGTTAACAAAGTATCACGGGAAGACGCAGCAGCGATCTCCGAGAAGAACAACGAGAAAGAAGGGAAAAAAGGAGCGTCAGACGTTGAAGAGGGTCGAAGTTATAACCGTATCCCGGCGAGAGGTCGATCCTAGTCCCTAGGAATCTTAATGGAGCTCGGGGATTACCAGCTTCGAGCTAGAGGAGGGTTGGTTCCTCTCGTCCGAGCAAACAAACGTAATTGCACGCGAACTTCCCTCTCCCGTACGCCGAGCCCAACGACCTCCATTACGGTGGCTATGATTTAATCGAGGAACCGGTATAAAACTATTATCGGTGGTGCAGCTGGTTAACGGGAATCGGGGATCGTGGCCTCGACCACGATGCCGATTATCCTCGATGCGTGTTTTCGAGCGTGAGATCGAGACCCACCTGTCCTATGAACACGCCCGGAATGTTGTTTCTTATTGCTCGATTACGTTCTCGATAACGTTCATCTTGAATTTTTATCGCTTCGCTGATAATTGAATTGCTCCTTAATTTTTACAAGCTTCAGAACTTCTTCTATTTTCACCTTCTGAATTTAATGGGAATTTTTAAGGACGCGATTTGTAAAATCATAATTTATGTTTTAAAAATTTCATTCTTAAAAATGGTTTGATAGTGGCTCATCCCCGTCGATACTCGACGCTCACAGTTTATCCAATTCCAAACTAGCTTCAGGTATCTGGTACGAAAGTTGTTCATCCATCCTGAGGAAACAGTCTTCTGATAATTTCGTGCTAGCTAAATTTCGTAGCGGGATTAATCGCAGGAAGTTTAATCGTCTCCTCCGTTATCAGTATTGTTCTTGGGAGATTCGTCTTCTCGAAATCGAGTACAGTATCGCGACTCCGTGTCTCTTCAAGTGCCACGTTTTCAAATCTTATCTGCAAACCTTTATCCAACGATCATCGTTTTCAACACCAGAAAACTTTTATACAATCTTTATACACAAATCTTTTGACATATAATCCCTTCACTTATTTCAATTTTCATATTTATTTGCATCACATCGACGTGCATTTTTACATCAAGTATTAACACGTTGACTGCCACACTAAAGTAATTTTCAATTGCATTCAGCAGTGCTTTAATTCTTGATCCATTTTTCTAAATATTTGCACAATATCTTGTTACATTTATTTTTCATAAATCCATGTAATTAATGTGAGAATTTGTGGTTAGGAAAATGAATACATTTTTAACAACATACATGTTAAATCAGTGTAGATACTTAAGTGTCACCCATATAAGGGTGACGTGGTAGTCAACGTGTTAACATTATTTAGAAAGACGCTATATACAACCAAAGTCGTAAAAGAGTTTAACAAGTATAAAAGAGTTTGAAAGTATAAAAAGTTTAGCAACTTTTATTACCAACGACATTTTAAAGTTAAAAGTTTATCGTTATAATATAAAAATTGGAGCGTAGAATAAAATTGAAGGAGAAATATATTAAATGCCGAGTGAATCGCGACCTACGCCAAAAGTACGATCGTTCGAAAGCGTCGATAGGAGGGTGAGTTCGAGGCTCGTCGATGTTGTGCACCGGGGTTGGTGACGCGAAGAAAAAAGAGCGAAGGGGACAGAAGTCTGTCGCTCGGGAGTCGTTAAGGCGCTATCGCGTGATTAATCTCCCCGGTGCAGTAGTAATTCTCGCGGCAGGCATCGACTGCGTTACTTGGAAGCGTCATAAACACGGGATCGAAACAAAGCGGCAACGAACGAGCTCGTACACGATGCACCGTTACTCCATCACGTGACAGACGTGACAGAACGTGCGAGCACGCGTTCCTTGATAAGTGTGGCCGTCCTATCCGCCGAGGGAAATTGCGACGAGTCCTATACATTACCGACCACTTTCGCTCCATTTTCATCGGTAAAACTGTGCGGTGAATTATCGATTTCAGCGCGTCTGCTCGTTTCGAGTATTTTCGTCGTGCCCTTTCGTTCTTACGGCGACGAATTGATTGCGTTTATTTTAGAATGCTCGTGACCGTCGAAAATTTGAAAGTTCAAGCTTTTGACCTAATTTTGGGACCTTGAAGATGAAAATTTTAGGAAGTTGAAATTTCAGAGAAATAAAACGTTTGATTGTCTGTACGGCGTCACCGCTTGTTTCCTGTCTAAACATTACACCCAGGATTAAAACAGGAAAGCGACGTAGGCGGAGAGAGGAGCGCAGCTGCATCCTAAGGGTCGTTAATGATATTCGCAGGTGACACATCTAATTCAGTGACTGCACGCGCCGGAAGCTGGATGTGATACCCGGTACAGCGCGTTGTCATCGCGCACAATGAGGATAAACGAGAACAAACGGCGGCCGAGGTGAGAGAGGGCATGTTTGCATTTTCGTGTCGTTGCCAGCGGCAGGAAATACGCGAAATTACGACCAGCTACCGGCTGCGTCGACCTTTTGCTTACCAGGTCGCCGGGAAATAACCAATTTTCCCGAAAGAAATCGGTACTGGATGTTTATGTACGCGGCTACGCGGAAGCGTCATCATTGATCCGCACCGAAACGTTTTCGCCATCGTTTATTTATTACCATCGCGTCGGATAAAGTGGCTCGGCTCTGCAATCTACGTATATATACTTTGTAATCAGCGAATTAGAGACACGCGATATACGACGAGCTCGTTCGCATCGCGTCGAGTATCGGGGGAGAATTAACCGCACGGGAGGTGGATGCCTTTGGCAAGAAAATTACTTCGCCACACGCCATTCACAAGGAAGCCAGACTGAGATTCCTTGATTCCTTGCACAGACATTTTTATACATATTTAAACTATTTAATATTATTAACCCTTTCCCGTACTTTGACAAGTCTCACTCGTGACGTACTTATAACTCAAATGTGATGAACCATACTCAAACTTTGAACATTCTTCAACTTGAAATTTAGGTCCAACTATAAGTTGAATATAAAATATCCTGAATATAAAATATTCACAACATTTTAATTTTCTTTGTTCGTTTTAATGTCATGGCCTTTATAGTCAGTCTTGACTGACGCATCTGTTAAATAAATGGCACGGGAAGGGGTTAATATTCATAGTCGAACTGTGACTTCACACATTACTATATTATTACTGTATTGTAATGACCTCGTATTGTATTGCTACAAAATCACATAAATGGCGAAAATTGTGTGCAAAGTTATTCCCGACAGGATTTGTTTTTCGTACGGTTTTATAATAGAATAACGGACGGGATTTGTTTTCAGCCTGTCGAAGAACTATTCGATTCAATTGAATTTATAGCCTCACGTCGTACGAGGAGCGATGTTTACACGACAAACAGAACATTATGCAGGGACCGTGGCTAAAATTAAGAACACGTTCGGTGGAGTACAGTTATACACGTTCCCTACGGAGCGCATACATAACGTGCTTTTAAGGTTTATAAACCGATGCAGCAAGCTGACTCACTCGTGACATCATGGGACCATTCATGGTGCTGGTTAGGTAATCATTTGAATCTGACTGGTTACTACACTGATCGTGTTTTACTTTTGAACGAGTCTCAAAACAGCCAGACGCTGAAATACCCGTCAGAGGGGACGTGTTCGTAAGCTATTTTGAAAGTTACGAATAAATTTTCCATACGTACCGCTAATTCCTATCGCTTATTTCATATTTAATTTACGAAGGAAAATATGGATTCGCAACTTCCTCTCGTGCGTGATTTTCGTTCTGTTTCACACTTATTGAATAGAAGTCTATTTCTGCGAAACAGTTAAATATAATTCGCTTAAGTAAAAATTCACAAACACACACACGAGAGGGTTAAGCAACCAGAACACCACGAATGGAAGGAGCAGAGAGGAAGCTGCACGAATTCCAGGTTCATGGCTTACGAAAATAATTCAGACACCCTAAATAGAAGGAGCATGTGCACGGTCTGTCAAACCGAATGCGTTTCTAAGAGACGAGCAGCGTAAAGATGAAGGACGCGCCACATTTCTCAAGGAAACGCTAGAGATACGGTCAGCGAACCGACTGTTTCAGGCAGCATCGAAAAAAGAAGAATCGAAAAAGATACGAGGCATGAAAGGCCAGTACGCGACCTCGTATTCACTCCTCCACGAATACGTGCTTATTTTATTTCGCTCGTTAGAGCTAAAGGGGCTAAGAAAAGTCTCTTCCATAGAAATTCGTACTTTAAGTAATCCGAATCGTTTCATACGTCGAGGAAACCAGCTCGTGCGAAGTCGATCGTTTCGTGCTCGAAATTGGAGCAATCGATGGATAAATTTTAGCGACGATCATTGCAATTATCGCGTTATTGCATTACTCAATAACGTGACACCGGTAATTCCCATTATCAGCCGTGTAATTATAGAATCGTTACTCGGCAAGCGCGATAATAGTAGTTATTATTATCGAACGTATTATTACACTACCGTCATGACTATAATATGATTATCGAATAACGTAATAAGCAGTGGTTAAGTTTCATCAATCGCATCATCTTCTCGCGTGTCTATTTCCCACTGAAAGACCAGTTTAATGTAAATGATCCTTTGTAATTTCGAACACTGATTTTGCATGATACTACAGAAAATATCCATTGATCCCGTGCCATTTATTTGACAGATGCGACAGTCAAGACGAACTATAAAGGGCTATAACATTAAAACGAATAAAGAAAATTAAAATGTGAATATTTTATATTCTGTGATCCTTCATAATGCAACTTATAGTTGAACCTAAATTTCAAGTTGGAGAATATTCAAAGTTTGAGTATGGTTTATCACGTTTAAACTGTAAGTGCATCACGAGTGAGACTCGTAAAAGTACGGGAAAGGGTTAAACAAATTTTATATTATAAATATTAACTTCTTTGGAAGAAGGTTAACGACAGGGACGAATTAAAGGGTAACAATTATCGAAACGTTAATTGAACGCAGACGAATTTTGAAAAATACTCTAGTACGCAGACGAAATAACGGCTGATTTCCGCGATGTTTCGAGCGTTTGCTCGCCGATGACGCTGGGTTATCGAACAAACGCAGCTCGACAACGCGCGTGTCGATCATTACTGTCATTACTGTCAGCATGAGCGCGAGCGTTTCGGGTGAAAACGATGCGATTTAACGCTTCATTTTGCCTGGTACCGCGAGAGCACGAGGACCCTCGCGTAAAACGCTCCTTTTTCCAGTTGACGAGATAATCGGGTTTCCGTTAATAAATGAAATCACGGATTTTCGATTTGATTTCATGGTGAATGGTATCGAGCACGATAATGTATTATCTCAAAAAAAGAAGGAGAGAAAAATAATTGCTTTTCAACAATTATTCGTTCATCGATCCTTCGACAAACAAAATTTTTCAGTAATATCCGTGAAACGCGCTGGGAAATCATTCAAATCGATTCGTACGTGTATTCCTATCAAAGTTGTTTTAACTGCAATTTTATAGTTCCTTTCTTTTTTATAATACTTCCTCTTCGTATTTGAATCTTTTTAATCGAGATACATTCGTCATAAATGTATTTTTTATCATTTTTATAATTTTAGTCAGGGATTATCAAACTTTTATTAATCTCTTGAAACATTTTTACAAGTACCCCACATTCGTAGAATGTTCAATGTTTTTAATTTTTATCCGTTCGTAAAGGTTAAGGACCACTGACCTTTCCTGAAAGAGGGAGATAATCAATTCGCGGAGAAGACGAGCGTAACGTATGAATTAAAATAAACTTTCCACCACGTTAGCCTGTCTTTTTCACCCACGCCAACGGTGTTTACATTTCACCGCTCTAACCGAATAACTTTCCTCTGCAATTCTTTCCCCGCGGTCTTCCACCGGGATGTGATACATTTACGGTTAATGCAAATGCGAGAAGGGCATCGCTGGCTTCTCCTTTACAATACAATTTCATCCCGTGCTCGTTTTTCCTCGCCTCGGCCAGGAATATCAATACGATATTTCCAATACGGGATACACGGTTCGATTGTGCGGGATCAATGCTCGCCTCTCCATTATATTATCCGCCGTTATTAGAAATTATTTCTTCTGAATCCACCAATAGGCGAGAATACTTCGTAGAAATTGGGACGAGTTTCAAAGAAATTGCACTTCGTCATTAATTAATCGACTTTTGAATCTGTATTCGTTGAAATTATTAGGGCTATCGAAAAGTATTCATTTCTTCGATGATTTTAAAGTTTTTCTGTGAAAGGGATTTTTTTTAAAAAAGGGATCAAACAATTGCCTTTACGCTGACAAAAAGTATTAGAAAATGATGGAAGTTATTTTGGTGATTAACATATAAGATTTCTTTAATAAATAAATGTTTCTTGCCACCAAAATTTTGATTGCTTTTTGGCACCCCTAATACTATTTAGATAAAAAAAATTATTCAGTAGTTTAACACTAAACCCAGCATATAATGTGTGCTTAATTTGAAATTAAAAATGAAGTTAAAAAATAAATGAACAAACGACGAAGTATAAATTAGTATACACACTCATTCTTCATCTTAATGAAAATCAATGTTGATTTTAAGAAACTTTAACAAGATGTGTATCTTATAATAAGAAACATGTGGAGCGGTCATTTGACCGTTTTGGTAGTTTTAGTGTTAAACCGACCCACTTTACACCTCGTTGAAAGAAAAGTGAGACTCGAAGACAGTTCACGGTTCGTGGCGTGTTTCATTGCATCGTGCGATACGCGTGACGATGGAGCGCGTTGGAGTCACGTTGAAAGGTATGTAAATCGAATCGCAGTTGAACACGAAGGAAAAGGGGAACGCGTTTATCGAGATTCCCGTGGAAGATTGAAACGTAGCCGATGGAATATCGAGCGTGACCACCTGTCTAATGCGACTCTATTTCTTCTAAACGTTCCATGACTTTCCACGCGGAACTAGAAATACCATCGTCGAGAACGAGCCTTTCACTGGCGTGATTGGTTTGATCACTGATGTACACGGTTTACATTTTCACGCCAACGGCTCGAGAGTGCTTTGCGACTAAAAGATGCCGGCTCTTACTATGCTAATTCATTTTCCACTTTAATGCTTCCACTCCGCTCTTTACCGTTGAAACTTTTCAACGCGTACCACAATGCGTAAGATGGTCACGACGTGTAAGGTTAAACGATGCACGGATGAAACGCGATTTGAATAACGGAATGTTAAATCCGAGTTGTCTATCGCCTCGCGTAAAATATTGCGGACATAAAAAAATGATGTACACCATTATCTCGATTATGAAAAGCGGCTAACATTATTCTCCTTCATTTTTCCCGTACATTTACAAGAAGAGCTAGTAACTGTCTGAGCGACTTGTACATAATATGCTTAGCAAAAGAGAAGTTCTACTTTGAGACGGGTAAGCTCGCCTCGAGCGTGAAACTAGCCTGCAGTCTTATCGGTCTTGCAGCGTAATCATGTCCGAGCGTAGCTTCTCTAATTATTAATTAACGTATCGCACAAACATCGTCTCTATTAATCGGTGCGCCGCGAGCAAGAGAGAGAGAAGGCTGATCGTTTAAAAAAAAGCGACGAAAATAATTTCCAGACGGGGACGGCTTCTTTCTTTCGCCGTCGGGACTCCTTTCACGAGAAATAACGAGTGCCCTGTGAAAAGGCAGGCCGTGAAAAGCCAGCTCCGCTGTTGGCCCGGCCGTGTACACGCACCTAACGCGATGGTAACGCGCGATCAAAGGCTTGAAAGGGGCCGCGTGTTTTCTCGAATTAGGCCGTGAATGCACGACAGCCTACTTTGATTAGGAGGCTACCGAAGAAAGAACGGCTTGTTGCGCTCGTGCACGTCATCCTTGGCCCCGTACACGACCCTCTCCAAGACTCCCCGTCCCGCTCCTTCTCGCAGCTGGCAGACTCTGAACAGAACGAATTACATACACGGCTCGTACGGTTTTATTCTTATTAACGAACTTGTCCAGACAGCGTCTCGGAGACTGTCAGCTTCTCAAGGTATAAATAACCCGTTCTGATTCGCCGTGCACGAAATTGGTACGGCTCAACGTGTTTAACCCGTTCGTAGATGCACGCTCTTCAAACGTGGCCAGTTAGATTCGAACAGCCTTGAAATAATTCGTACGAATAGCTATGAAAGGGAGGAATTATACATAATAGCAAACTTATTATGTATTCTAAATTTCTACGTATTTTCCATCGAGTAAAATGTGCAAAGTGACAAAGTTTAGAGAATAGTCTCACGTCGTACTGGTAAGATCCGTCAAATTAAGTGAATCAAGGGTATTTAATCCTCCTTGTACGAAACGTCGACCTGAATATCTGCAACGTGCGCTTGGGAGTTAAGGAAGTGACACTTATTGGATCTTTGATCGCCTCGGGCCGGCACTTTATGCACTATCCACCAGAGAGACGGGCCGAAATAGCTATCCTCAAGAAGTTCTCGCCTAACTATTCATCGGAGTACGAAGTGTCCTTGTAACATGTGTACACGCTTACATTTATTATTAGCTTGTTACCTTGCTCGTCGTTAACATGTTGTCTAACATTTTCGCTCACATGTTGGAATTCTTAGACATTGAAAACTTCATGCATACGTTAAAAAACCTATTCGACATAAGAAACAGGACATTTCAAGAATCATAGAAAACTAAAAATATGAGGATATAGAAAATTCGAGGACCTAAGGACAGTGTTTGCAGATTCAAGAATACGCATATGCAAAGTATTTGTGACCAGCGAAGTAGAAGTGAACTTAGAGTGTCAAGGATCTGGTAATCTAAGAATGAAGGAAAGATGTTAGGAATATCGTGGAATATAGATGCGATCATGAAAGTTGTAGCTTTGAAAATGTAAGGTAGAAAGAAGGATCGATGGAAGGATGTCCAAGAAATCGTTAGAACGGTCCCAGAACGAAATTACGTAGCCTTCCTTGGATCCGCCCTCTGTTCTTAGTCGACTCGGCAAAGACTATCGACGACAAACGTACAGAGAGTCAGGGAGAAAGACATCAGCGTCCCTCGACAGTGAACACAGGAGGAGCCGAAGAAGAGACGAGATAGAGAGAACGTAGTAGGCCGTGCACATCCTCAGACTCTGTAATCTGTCGTCATGGAGACCGGGCAAAGCCTCTCGGCGCCTTTCCTTCTGAATTATTTACGGGCACCGTCTCCACGAGGACGGTGTCACGAGTCGAGGACAGACCCCGGTTGACCTGGATTGCGATCAGAGACACCGAAAGTCACTTTTTCCTATCTTTCGCGATTGCCGCTGGTAACGGGATCGCGAAGGACAGTCATCCTCTCGACGCAAGGGAGAGACCTTTTTTTCTATTACATCTCGCGTTCCTGAGTATTCCAACTTTATTGAAAATCGATCGGACGATAGTCTAGGAAAAGGATTCTTTTGTCAACGATATATCACGGACCCCTGTCATCTCTGCTACAAATATGGAGGGTCAAACGTAGCAAAAAAGTAAATTTTCGGTTCTACCATAAAGAGGTTACATAATTTATAACCCAACAGCGATTCCGAGTGCGGAAGGGAGCGGTGTTTTTTATTGTTTCGCGAACAATGAATCGAAATTATGAAATAATCGACGAATAAATTTGGCGAGAAAATACTGCATGCAATTTTTACGAATGTTAAGGATTCGAGCGCACACGGTTGCACGGTTCCGATGCTTTCCGTTCGACGTAATAATAACGAGCGGAATATGATTTACAAGTAACGGCGGGTTGGTAACATGGTAATTTATAAGCAATATCGGTGCTGATCGATGACACTTCCCTGTCGTTGCTCACAGTTACAGGGAACGATATTATTCGCCTGGGTTTATATTTGCCTCCGCGGGACAATATTAATTTAACATGCTATTAATATTACGGGCGTTAATTCACGCTGGATATCGTTAGTCGATTCGACAGGCGAATATACGCGTGGTCGCATCGAATATCGCGGTGCAAAGCGTCTGAGATTAATCCTGTCGATCGGTATACATTCAGTATACGATCATCGATAAAAGATTGACGTCTTAAGCTTTTAATTTTAATCTCCTTATGACCCAAGATATCCCATTCTTAAATAAAGTTAAATAGCATAATGCAGTTCATATAGTAAGTGTAGTTAAGTTACTTTTCGCAGTTTATTTCGTTCCGGAACGTTATATTAAAAATTACCGAGAAACGTTGTTAACCCACTATGCAACCCCTCGACTCTCGCAGTCGACCGGAAGTTGAGTTACTTTTCTCCGCGAGTTCGATACCGAAATAACTTCGCAACCGTGCAAAAACTTGTAATAAAATTCAACAAGAACTGCGATTTCACCTTTCGCGAACGTACGAGCGCGCACAGCGTCGAGCTTTAATTACACCTGTTCCCGATACTTCTTGAGTCCTCTGCCACGCGCGAACTTTCGCCCCAAGATATTTCAAACTTCCGCTTAATTAACCCGACTGTTCGAAGTCGGTTCCCGCAGGAGCACGGTTGTCCAGTCGCGTTCTCCGGATCCGAAGCGAGTTCCATTTTTCAGTCGGTGGTATGTGCACCCTCGGGAACAGACACAGGGAATCGCATTATCTCCGCTGACGTTTACTCGAACGGAAGAAGCTCACGCTGTATTATTGTAATTGATTCCTCCAGGACGCGTAAGAGAAGGAACATCGACTGGATCGAAGGCACCACGGGCAGAGGGTAAGTCGATTATCGAGACTCGGTCGATAAGGTACAGGAGAAACGCCTGGCGTTCGGGCAGATTTACGTCGGCCTCGATAAACCTTCGAGATTAAGAGTGCCGAGTTTCTTTTCTCTTTTGCTTCCTTCTTGTCTGCTCTTTCTCTCCCTCTTCTCCTCGAGCAGGAAGGAAG
This sequence comes from Megachile leachella, assembly GCA_963576845.1. NCBI lineage: Eukaryota > Metazoa > Arthropoda > Insecta > Hymenoptera > Megachilidae > Megachile > Megachile leachella. Next base: position 25,915,108 of record OY756247.1, on the reverse strand, counting down.
CTTTATTTCGAAGTCCGCGGAGCACGTTCGGCCGTGATGAAATCGTATATACCGTTACAGATACGCATCAGTCGGCATTACGGAAACATTACGGAATGATCGATTTTTCGCGTCCAGCTTTTTCCAACGGGACCGACAGAGCTTTGCAGTAGGCGGTGTCACGCACGATCAGACCGACGGATAAGCTCGCTCCGATCTCTGTGCCCTCGCTGATTTCTGCCGGCTAAAAGGCGATTTTTGCGGAAGAACAGGCTCCTCGCGAGCTAAGATAAGGACGAACGTGACGCTTTGTACGAGACGCTACCCTCGGATACGACGTGTCGGGCGAAATTACCTCGAGCGAAGATTCTTTCGGTAGAGAGCACGCGTCGACGCGTGGAATAAAGAACGACTCCAGATACGATCGTTATTGTTGCGGAGGTCATCGGTGAACGATATTTTATCTCGTTTTCCTTTGTTTACTCATTTTTCCAATTTATTTTCGAAAGCGCGCGTTCGTCCGTGGGTCTAGTGTTAATGTCAATCTGTCCCGTTAAAAAACTTTGGAAAATGACGATTGAAACAATACGGTCGACAAAAAAAATAAGGGAGGGGTGAAAGGGAGGAGGAATAATAATAGCGGAACGTTAAAACGTTAAAATATATCGGTGGATGTGAGTCGCTTTTGAAACGCAGGGTGGAGGACGAATTTTCGGAGGCACGCGGTAAATGAAAATGTTTTCAATATTTCCAGCGGCGATAAAACTCAATCGATGGAAATCAAGTACCCTCGGCACGGGCTGCGTCACGAGTCGCGAAAAGTATTGCACACAGAGGATAAAAGCGTGCAATTAGAGAAATTGCAGCGTACCACGGTTGGTAGCGATGGTGGTGGTTGTAGCGGTGGCGGTGTGTGCGCGCGAGTTTATCGCGCATCAATCCGAATGATGGTGTATCGATGCAACGCGTTTTTCAAGTGCGTCGATACTCGTTTCAAGCACGCATTTCGCCGTACGCGAAACAACGAGAGGAAAAATGAAGCGGGACCGGACGGTAGGAAAGGGCGGGAAAAAAAAATATTGGGAACCTTCGAAATCATATTCGATAGAGACGCGTTTACATCCTGCGTGTACCTTGTCGATTTCCATGGGTATTTACATACCGAATCGAATTCGCATCTTTCAACACGGTCTATGTAAGTCAACAAAACGCGTCGAGTAGTTTGATCGTTGCTCCGATTAATTCGTCGAAAAAACTGTCATCAATATTATTGCTCTTTTCGAGAAACGTCGAACGAAACCGGCGTTTCAAAACGTCCGACTGGAAACTGCTGTTTGTAGAAATACGAATAAAATCACGGTCTCTCCATTTGTAAATTTAACTATTTTTAAAAGTGTTACGTTGCCACAATAGCGCGTCTAATGAACCTTTTAACCCTTCCGAACGCCGCATTCCTCGGGGATATTCTTTGGTAAATCGTTTCAGACAGCATCTTTAAATAGAGAGAGAGAAGAAAGATTCACGGCGCGAAATGGTCTGTTAAAAGTTATGTCGCGAGGAAATTTTTGTTCAAGCGGATTCTCAGGTTTGTTCGCTTGGTCTCTTTTCGACTCGACGTCGAGAAGAATGCGACTTCGAGAGACAAAGCGTCGGGAGAGGATTTAGCAAAAGACAAGGAAAAAAAATGACGCAAATCTACTTATAGCTCTCGATGCTGTAGGTTGTGAAACGCGAAGAGCTTAAACTACAAACAACCTCGCAACTCGGTTGTTAATTCACAGATCCCTGCTATCCTTCATTGTATCAGACTACGATAACACCCCTGGAGCGAGGGTCGAAGTTCCTTTTGTATCAACAAACGATCTTACCCTCCGATATTTCGTTACTGCTACAGTTTCACGAAGGGTCAAAAGATAGATCAACAAGCGTCTGTTAGAAGTAATCAGTTGACCAATTAAAAACCAGTAGTCTGACCTTCGAGTATATCTAGCATCTTTTGCTGCTTAACGAATTCAGCTGTCATGTTAGCAAAACGACGAGAATATCAGAAATTACATGAAACAACCTCGGATAGTATTAAATGTCAACAAACTATCCCATCATCGTATAAATTACGCAATCTCCCACGCGTGTATCCGTCAACTATCGAGCTCATAAAATCGATCGTCTGCATTCTGCGCGGAAAAGTCGTCTTTTCCTAGAGCGCGTCACGAATAGACACTCCCCACGGCCGAGGTCAACGCGGACGAGGGTAGTCTTTTGCGCCGTGGCGCCTGTAACAAACGACGTCGTAACTACGTCGTTATAGAGATATACAGACGTTTGGGTCCCTGTTGCGTTCACCTTGCCCCGACTGTCGGCCAGACTCGCGATTATAGCATACCATCTTCAGGGTGTAACGGAGCTTGCCGCTTCATAAGCTTCGCCCTCGCATACCTAACGCTCTTTCTGCTCCTCTTTCTCCTCGACGCGACCTGATCCATCCTCGTGGTCGGATCGGTCCCGCTCGTTCTCCACTGTGAACCGACCCTAAAGAATCGCCCCATTAACGCGATTTATAGCCGGCCAGAGTCCGAAATAAAATATCTATCCGGCCCTCTCTCTCCCTACTCTATATGCGTGCGTTTCACTCTGTCATAGCCACAGGGGAACGCGTCACGGGTCAACCGACAACGGCAAAAGTCTGGCCACGGGAATGCGAGCCGCCATTGCGGATGATTTTCGGCGTTCGGGGGCAGAGGAGCAACCCCGGAATCGATGTAGCCACGTAATGAGCTGGCATCGCGTATCGATGATGGATGTTTATTAGCGAAATTACGATTGCAGCTTCCGCCGGGCCGAAGCTGCCGATCGTAATGCGGATTTGATGAACCTCCAACCTGGACATTTGGCAAATATTTGCCCCGTAGGTAAATTGTGTGCGCCACAAAATCGATAGACACGCTACTCTTCAGCTTTTTCCTCGATTGCTCCTGTACAAGCGTGGACTTGACAGCTGATACGGTACGGAGGATCGCGGGGCACGAACATGAGTTGTTGAAGGATTTCAGTGAAATGTTGCTGCCGAGAATGACAGTGCGATTGTAATCGTTGATTAGCGCGTTGATGGATCGAATATTTTATTAAAAATATAGATCTGAATTTCAGTGCTCCGTGCACCTATTAACCAAGTGTGACCAAGCTAGACTGAAGTCCCTCATCGAATCGGATGAACCGATTAATTCCTGCGTTTGATCTTATTGCACGAATTTACATTTCTAATATCAGCTTCCAATTTGCCGTAAAGCGGGAACAATTGTCCCAGATTGAACAATGGTGTATCGAAAGGTTGAATATCAATGGCGAACTCTTAGCCAGTACTCAGTCTCGGGTGCACACGGTGCATACGTATGAAAGAAGGAGGAGAACCCCTTCGTATATCCCATGGCGCAGGCAAAACCGCTAAATGCAATTTCATCGGGTGCATCGGCGCTCGTCCACGTCGCGGGTTTTCAACGAGGCATCCGACAATGCCTTTAATCAACAATAATTCTACGCACGCGGAGGGTTCTGACGAGGGATTTCCAGGTTGGAGGGGGATGGCTTCGATACAGGTAGGGTGGCAGGGGTCCGCGGGGAACAAGGGTAGTCGTACGATCGAGGTCCGCGTTACGTTTTCTCTCCGCTCCCTGCGGACCTGCGTCCAAGAGCTTCCGCCAGGGGAAACCGTCCACTGGAAAATTAACACTGTCGGGATTTTCGTCCGATACGTCGCCCCCGATCTATTCGCGACGCCGCGCAACCCCCTCGCACCCGTCGTCCCGTACTTGTCCGCTATAGCCGGACGAATTTATTTCTTCCGTCAGTGATTCCTCTCCATGCCACGTTGCGCACGTGCATTATACGCGTACGCGAACCCTGCCGCCTCTGAAAACGGAAACAGCCGCGCCCAGTAAGCTGGAAATTATTTTGGGCAACGCGGTATTACCATGAGAATGTGCCGTTGATTTTGACGGAACTCGTGCCACCGTGCATACCACGGAGAAGGGTATTGCCGCGATTTAAATGCATTTCGCGTTAATTGAGATTATAATCCGCTGCTTCCGCTGGATCTTCTGGATAAGCGATACCGGCAGCTCCAGATGCTGCCAGTTGCAAACATTTACGTCCTTTACGGTCCTGATAATAGATACAAGACGAGATACAGCTCGGCGACGTTGCTAACGAAATAGCATGCCCAAATTCATGGTCTAATCGTAAACGAGAGAAGTACATCTCCAAAGGATACAATTTATAACTCAAAATGTGTGTATACCGAGTATTAAGTTTCATCTAAATGAAATTCAGTGCATTCATTGTGACTTGATCAGATTAACCCCTCTTCTGAATCTTTATTCAAGATAGAGTTTGCGATGACTTTGTAAATTTCTTCAACGTGACCCTCTGACCAATACACGCGACAAAACAAATTTCCGACATTCGAACGATCGTGTAGCTCTTTTATTTAGCTTCCTCGACTGCATGTCCCCGTCCATCATTTATTTAACTTCCGGACTAAGCCGACGCGCACCGGATGGGAAGCGACGGATCGTGAAAGATGAAGGGCAACGATTACGTTCCCGTACCCCGACGCACGTGTCAGCCGGGCACGAAAAGTCGACGATTTCGGCAGGCTGGGGAAACAACGAGAACTCTTTGCCGCGTTTCCGGATTTTCCTGTCCCCCGAGCCTTAGCTCGCCGCGTTTAGCGCGGACAAAGACACTGGCAGGAAATCGTTAGCGAGATCTCTTCCTATTCCAAATGGTGACTCTCTCTCTTACTCGTTTTCGTTTCGACCAACGGACCCTTTCGCTTTTCATCGCGATCCCCACCTTCTGGAGAACGTCGTTCGCGTTAATTTACACGGCGATTTGCCGGCTGCGAGATTAATGGGAATTTCGTTGAAGCTGTCGAGTCGCTGGAACGCAACATTTTCCTATTGAAGTCAAACAAATTTTGCAGACGAGGTATGCGAGTTCGTCGCGAAATAAATTTGGAGAAAAGAAGACGTTGACGGAGCAACAACTATTTTCTGTGACGAAATACTTCGACTCCGGATGGAAGGTATGTAGGTTAACTTGACGAGAAGCGAAAAGGTGGAAAATTAAAGGAGAATGCAAATATGATTATTCGCGAAGGTATTTGGGAATAACGTAGAACTCAGAAATAAGAGATAACGACTAGGCGGATATTTCATGGGGAATGTCTATCGCAAAGTCACCGTTCCTAAAATTGTCGCGCGCAGTTACGTCGTCGCGGCAACATCAAGTCTTATCTAACTTCACGCGAACGATTCTACTTCATCAGCCAACTGTCCCAAGACCGGCTGCCTCCCAGCTGTGTGCGCATTAATCATAAATACTGTCTGAACTGTTCAAAGACGCGGTGTCGTGTTGCTCGAAGTGTCCGGTTGGTATGTACATCTCCAGAGTAAATTCGATGAGCCAACTAAATCGACTCTTGGCCCAACAGCTTCCTGAACCCTGACTTCCCCCGACGATCGGTTCGAAAGAAATAAAAAGTAGTTCTGCAAGACACCGCATTCTCGCAGATCCCTCGGCGAAATTCAATCGACAGCGAATTCGTCGCCGAACCACGAACAAACGGTGGAAGACGAACACGCGAAGGGGATGGAATCGAATCGAAGAGGAAAAGAGAAGGACGCGGAGGAGCAGCAGGCGGAGCCAGACGTTGTACACAAGGGAAATAACATGCTTCGTCAACAGTGCTGCTGTAACTAATGGATATTCCGGCGGAATAGAGTGGAGAAACGGACGGTCCACCTCCGCCCGGAATGCACTGCTCCTCGTTATATCAACGACGTCACGGCTGCTGAAATTTACGAATCCTCCAGTCTCTACCCATTCCGCTCCTAGTCCAACCCGAGGGTAACACACACGTCGCGAGATTGCCTCGAAGCACGTGCAAACCCTCGACCGAGGAAAGCTTGCACGAGTTAAGACGCGCCGATTGCGTTACCACGAATGCACTGGGGACACGAGGACCAGCTCGAAATTGGTTCTCTCGTTGACAAACGGTGGAGGTTGGCTACCGTTTTTTCTACAGGAGCGTGGAAATATACAGCGCGACGATATAATCTGATATCAGTGAAATTTTGGCATACTAGTAAAGCTCCCATACCGTAAAACCGAAACGAATTTCTGAAATTTATCTAATGATACGTATAAAGTTCGCTGGTAATTTTTATCGAGGTCGATTAAAGGATTAACGTCTATCGATCGGTAAGTTCGAAAAATGGAACAGTTAATAATCAAGTGAACCGACCACGCTAAAAACCGCCGGAGAACGTAAATATTTTACACCGTTCGTCGCGCTTCTCTCGATCCTCTGGCCAGAAAAACTCATCGACAGAGCGGAATTGTTTTGTCGACGATCTAACTCGACCATGCGCGTCTCGCTTCAATTTCGCGTATTTTTTCCATTTTTTTTTTTTTTTTGGTCAAACACTGGCTTTCATCTGGTCTTCTATTTACTCTGAACAGACCGTAGAAATTTTCGAGCGACCGCAATCCGCTCGGCATCTGGCACAGGAGCGTTCGGATCGGAAGAAGCGGAAGAAATAGATAACGAGAAGTGGAAAAAGAAGAACAAGAAACGAGGTAAAGAAACTCGCGGAGCATTTATAGCGGGTAAAAAGATCGGAGCCGAAACTAGCCCCCGAACGAGAATATCCGACGTATTCTTTGGCCACCGGGCGTAGTAACGAGCACGGTAACGTTTAACTTTCCTCTCCTCCCCCCCGAAGAAAAACACGTATCCAGTCTTGGTTCCGTTTAGCCCGTCTCGCCTCCATCAATTATTCCGGCTCTCGCGGTTCGTCGAACACGAAATTTGCTAGAGGGATATTTAAATCGTACCTCTCGTCAGTTAGCCGACCGACTAATTCGTTCCTGACGGCCGAAGACGAGCCTCGAAATGGGCGTGATCGTTGCGCCAGTTAAATACACGAAACGAACCTTTGTTCTGACTCTCTATATTTGCCTCTATCGAGAGACGTATTTTTGAAATGCGTCTGCACGAACAAGCTTTGCAGATCTAACGGAAGATCTTCGTGACGAAAAACCGGTATTATAGAGAATGTAGAGACGAAACGTTCGTCGTAACGCCAGATGGGACAGGGAGCGCTGCGTACGATAAAGAATTCAGCGAAGACAGGACAATGCGTTGGAAGGTTCGAGAGTGGAGAACAAGTCGAATGGAATCTCGATCGAGAGTGTTCCCATCGTTTCGAGGCTACGGTTACGACGTCGCAGACTCATTCACGAAGAGCTGGCACGTCGAAAGTCGTTCGCTTGAAAGCAAGCCGGCTGCCGGCCGTGTACGCGCCGAGCGGAGCGGAGAGCGCAGACGTAGACTTTTACTTTCCAGCCCTTACGAGGCCGCTTGTTCTCATCAGCGTCGGTGAATGGCGCACCGCCTCCTACACCGTCGTCCGTGCCGTCGCCATTGTACGAATACGGAATCGATAGAATCGCGTGTGTACGCGGCATTATCCACCTGCCGGCTGCAGAAGATCCGCCGTAGACCAGACACCCCTCTCTTTATCGATATATCCGCGTAATTCGGACGATCGATCGAACACCGCCCCGAGTCACAACCCTTTCGTTCGAGTCGAAAGGTTGACGTTCTTCGTCAACCTTGCTCGAGGGCTTCCCTTAACGAACGAAAGATAACTCTTAATGGAACTTCTGGATTCGAGGGGAACTGAATCGTTCTTTGTACAAGTGCTGCTCGGAGTAAATGCTTGCAAGAGGTCACGGACATCGGTCATTTTTATCGAAACCAACGAACAGAAATATACTTATAATAAACGTATGAAATTATGGAGATTGTCTTCGTCGGAAAATATATGATTGTCGAACTAAAATATAGGTCTAGCATTATATGTAATTTTATACACTACATTCTTCATATGTCCACATATAAAATAAATTAATGTTCCGTAGCAAAAGAAAACTGGTATACTTAGAGGTTTTGTGACCAAGCTTTTATCGTATCGATCGAATTCAGTAGAATAAGCGGCTAATGGTCAGACGTCGCAGCTTCTCAGCAACGAAATCATTCATCGAATTAACGACAAAGAAGGGGAGCAGCGAAAGGAGTGGTTCTCGTAAAAGAAAGCGAAAAATTACATCGTTCATCGTGTAAACGTAAGAGACATTTGTACCTGTCACTAATCGCATTCATCTTCGCCGGTGTCGTCGGTTATGAAGGATCGCCGTGTTCGTACGACAGAAAAATTTCCCGAAAACAAACAGATGGCCCCGTGCATCGCGGCGATTTATCGCGAAATAATGTATCGATTTATGGAAATTAACGCGTCGATAAATCCAAGCCGATCCATAAACGTCGTCAAGGAAGGAGACAAAAAAGGAAATTGATACGGTTCCATAGAAAAGACATTTCCTCGAGCGGAGCCGCGATACATCCACGACAGAAATATTTATTGCGTTAACCGTGTCACAATTACGAGTTATACGATCGAGCCACAAAAGCATGGGGGTGTTTTTTTGCGCGGGAGCTTGTTTTTTTCGTGGAAGCATGGTCGTCCAAGCTTCCTTCGAATCCAATTTCCAGGTTGCTTTAAGCGAATTTCTCGTTGTACACGCGAAGCTACAAATGCTCCGAGCTTCCCCTCGCGCGTTACGCGACTCATTCCGCGCGCGTGACGAAAACTTTCAGCCAGGGAGAAGTTTCGCCTCCAACGTTTTTCTTCTCTCTCTTTTCTTCCTCGAACGATCGCTGAAAGGTTGAAGGAACGACGGAATCGTCGTTGAGCCAATTTGTCGGACAGGACTTCGTGCCTGTTTCGCTTTTTACCCCAGGTTGGTTTTCGACGGGAAACGCGGCGAATTCCTGCGTTGTTTGAACACGTGCAGAAGCGTACGAAAAAGAATCGTCGAATTATCGTGATCGATCGAGTTTCTTCTTACGCTCGATACTTTTATGTCGGTATCAACGTTAATGTTATTTGGCTTTCTACGAAAAAATAAAAGGGTTCGTAGGTGCAATGGTAGAGAGAAGTTACGATTGGAAACGGGATGGATGCTTCGATAGCTTAGTAATTTTAAATTATAGAGGCTTTCAATAATGGTTTACCGAGGTCTTACGTACAGATCGTAGATTATGGGATACGATCGTTATACCTCGAGCTACGGCCCCTTGCGGTGGGTCTATGGTTCTACCATCGTAGATGTTCGAACGTTTTGTATCGTTACAGTACTCATGATATATTTAATGGCCCAAGAAGAAGTCAATTTGGTTATTTGTTGACTGCAGTTTAGTTAGCAGCTCCAAAATAAAATAACACATACATACACCTTCGAAATAATATATTACGTAGCAATATCCTACGTGCACATACGATACTGGTAAAAGATGAAGACAGATAAAAAATTATCGATGATTTACCGATTGTATGCTTAAGTAGAACCGGTACTTAAAGATACTTAGTTAATTTATTCTATAAATCCTGAAAAATTTGTCGGAATTTCGTCGCCTTTGTACCGTCGATATCAAACGCCTTTCAAGGTTGTTACCTATCGAAAAGTTGGAGAAACTTCCGGCAGGATATTGTTCTAGCAAGTTTCTCATCCGATTAGTCACAAGTCAATTCACATCGTGAAATTTCCAGAGGAAGGTAAACTTTTAATATAAGCGCCGCGCCGCCGGCCAGGATGCTATACATATATCATTTATAAGTTCGAATACCCTAATAGAGGGGTGAAGTTTAGAGGGGGTAGACGTGCTATGGTATAAGAAGGTACTTAAAACTTTTTAAAACGTTCTCCAGGTGACGTTATGCTTCAATTATTTACCTTTTCCTCTACCGCCTATCGATTTTTCAGCATTTTATGACTCCTGCTTCCTGTTTCTCCAATAATGTATCGCAACCCTTTAAGCGCGCATAAAGTTAAACTGTGGAACAAAATTCCTAACTTGAGCTATTGTCTTGCGCAACGTAAGAAACGAGAGCTCGTATTTTAGGGACTTGGATTTATAGAGATAAAGTTGTGCCAGATGCTTCCAGTGGATATTAACCTCCGAAGCGTGTACTTATTTAATTGAAAACGCGAAACAGGAGCGGCTCGAAGTTCGGCAATCCGACTTTCGCGCGGGCCATTAATAAAACTCGTGACATGCATATGCATGGTGGCGTACTTTTTTGCAAAGTTTAGCCCTCCCCAGTTTCCTGTTGCATATTCACGCGGTGGGACCACTTCGTACGGTCGAAAATCTCCAGGGATTCGATTTCGAGTCCCGACAACGGCTTAAACGCCAAAGGAGAAACAGCCCATCGGGGTAATCGATATTCCTAGACTTATGACTTTTCATTTCTTACGCCCGACGCGATCGAGGGAATCTAGTTCGAATGTATATCGGCGATGACGTTGAAAAATCGCGAGAATGGCAAAAAGAGAGCCGGAAATGGAGAGAAAGAGTATATCGCGGTCGGAGGGGTTGTCTCGTGGAATTCGATGGGAGGATTCTTTTCATGGCGGCTCTTCCCTCTACCTGACTTTTTAATCCCGTTTTCGACCGCCTTTCGAAAGATAACGCTGGAAAATACCTCTCCGCTTTATCTGTACTTCTGGAACCGTGAAACGTGCTCGTTCATAGTATAGCTGGATTTATCGTTTCGCTACAAAGCGGAGAATCCAAAATATCTTCTTTATATTATAATCCGCGATAATTACGGTTTGGGACACACTGTTCTGAATATTTTAAGCCGGAGACGAAAATAGCTAGAATCCGAGAAAGTAATTTTTAATCTCGGTAAATTATTAATAAATCCTAAGCTAAAATTACCACCAGATCCATTTATCGATAAGGATTATAAATAGCGTATCTCGAATTTCGAATTTTCGAATGACTTCGAGATATCTTAGTAAATTATTTCTAACACACACGATTTATTTGGACAAACGCAACCAGAAAATATATGATAAGCAGATTAATTCAAAGTACACAGAAAGATAGTTTCGAATTACCCATTATTAAAGGCTATGTGGCAGTAATAGGATTTGTCTCTAACAGGGAAACAAAAGGATGGGTTCTAACCACGTCTCGCTAGACACCTAAACGAGCTCGATGATGTCACATGCAATTGCGTCGGTAGACGAACTTCGCATGGTCAGCCGTCATAGCCGGTTAGAGTTATTTGCATAACACCTCGTGTACGATAAGATCGAAGACATCTCGTACGATCAACTTCTGTGTACTCGCGAAAACTGTATTCTCAGTAAACGATATAATAATAAGCCCGGGTGTTACGTGTCTACGGTAATTTTCAGCGCGGTAACTAGAGTGTTAAAGGTTAATTAGCGCGAAGCACGAAGCGAAGTTAGATTCGACCAGTTAGCTCGGTTCCATTGTCCCCGGTCGATCGAGTTTAATATCAAAGTTTGCCGAAAGGAAAGAAAAACTCGGATTAGAGAGGATCAAGGAGAAACGATTTGAGGGAGGAATAAATGACGCGGGAACACGAGAATTCGTGGTGGCGATTGTAGATCAGGCTACGAAGGACAGACAAGTCGACGACCATATTGGCAATCTGGCGATTCTACGTCAGTAGTGTCTATCTTTGGACATAACCGTATATAGAGAGAGCAGTTCGCCTGGATCTATTAAATCTAATCCCGAGCCCTCAAGAGCCCCTAAGATAGTTTCAGCTCTTCTGACCTGGAAATGAAATAAATCGCGGGGAACTTCTATATCCGTTCGAGTCAGGACCGAGATCTAAAATAAAGAGATCGAGGGCCTTTAATTTATTTCCACCGTACAGACATGAAAAACCATTCGTGCCCAAGAGAATCGCTCTCTTTATCCTTTCTCTTGCTCTGATTTTACCTGTTTCCAACTTTCTCTCTTGCCGGAGGGTCGAACGGTTCAAATTTAGACAAAACTCCGTAGCTAAAATAAATACTCTCATATTTTTTTCAAACAGTTCGTTGAAATATTCAGCTAGACAGTATCTACGAAATTGTATTTGAGATGGAATTGGGACAGTGGAGGAGTATCGAAGGTGTGATCGAGTTTGATCGCGGCGAATTAATTCTTGACGAAAGACGACGATCCACGGACGACATCGAAAGCTCCGTCGGTAAATCAAACGTCTGGTTACGCCTCTTGTCTTGAAAGTTTCAACCGAAGTAGACGATAGGGATTCAGTCAGATCCGTTGAACCTATAATCCCGAGACCTCTCCTCTGTCCCTAAGACGATAGCAATTCCGGCTCCCTTGACCCGGAAATTCGCCGGCTCCCACGGGGGGCAGACAGATCCTTCTTTACCACCACCGACAACGGCACCACCCTTTCGTGATCGTGAAACTGCGAGAGGCAAAAGGAGGGAACTCGCGTGGCAGCGAGTGCTTCGTCTTCGAAGCGCAGCTCCGTGGAAAAGCGGAATCAGGCCGGGAACAAAAGCGCAGGAACGGCTCTGAAGGAGCTACTCCCGGCCATTTTCACGCGTGAATCGTTCTCTTTCCGTATGTACGGGCTGAAACACTCGCGTTTCGCCAGGAAATCGTACGAACGGTGCTTTCACGAGATCCCTTGGATATCCGACTAGTGCGGGCTGCCTCGAGCCAATGTAGCGAGTTAAATGAAACTTCTTTGAAAAATGTATGGCGCGTCGTTAAAGTTGCGATTCTGAACCAGTGATAATTAATTTAACGCGAGAATGTAAGGAAGAAAAGGACGTTACGTTTAGAAGCCCAACTAATTAGTTGCAGACCGTATAATCGAAGGACTAGCCTATAGTCACCGCTTCAAGAGAAAAACTTGAATAGCATCACGATCATAATAGCAACGTGAAAGGAAAAATGAAAGAGTTATGATTCAGACATAATCCTTTATAATTAACGAGACGTGTTTCTTTGTTCGATAATATTTAAACGAAGTTCCGAAATTAACATTTCCGAAGGGGTCTAAAATTAGCGATTCCACCCGTGCCGCTCAATGTCCGTCATTTTCGCCGAATAATCTCCATCGACCTAAGAGGAAATCTATAACCCGCAGCTGTTTCGAATCGCGCTCTAACGAAACGGATTACAAAACCAACAGCCAGAAGTTGATCGAACGGCAGCTCCGGGTCGCGAATAAAATAACAATAAATAAATATGCACATACGAAACGAAGCAAAGTATCTGGAACAATATCGTTCGGCAAACGGGAAAGCATCGGATATTTCCGCTGGAAGAGCAAAGCAAGACGTCTTGGTCGGAGCAACGAGGTAGCAGGTACACGCGAAACCGCGTTTTACCCTCGAACGATTTCGTGAATCCACCCCCATGGTTGCGATCGTGCAGCTGGTTTCGCCTTTCGTGGTTCCTGGAACAACGCGTGTTCGCCACCCTCCCTCGTCGAGGAGGAGGAATCGAGCGGAAGAGGCGGTCCGCTCGCGTGCAATTTCAATCAGCTGTTCGCGTACACGCGACGGACAGCGTGCGTTTTACCAGCTTGGAAGGGTGGTCGGGTGCGTGCTCGACCAATGCATTTTTCATGGCAACGAAGGCTTGTTGGCGAGGACACGAGAGGGTGCAGGGGATGAGAAGCGTCGAGTACCATGGAGCTCTGCGGTCTCTGGATTATCCGCCACTGACAGATGAATGCCAGCGTTCGGTCAGCTTGATTGGCGTCGTCCGTGTTCCCGGCACGGGCTTCCGTGGACGAAAAATATTTTATAAACGCACGGGTAATTGACGCGGGCCACGGCGTTTCCGTGGATTTAACCCGGTATCCCGACCCGGCTTATCGTCGCTATCGTCACTTTTCCCGTCGAATTTTCACGCCCATCAGGTCGTGCTCTTTGCCGTCGAAACGTGCTTTTTTTCTTTTTTTTTACATTTTTTGGGCTCACGCTGGTCGCGCGTTGATCGCGTTGCTCTTCGATACGATTTCCTCGCCTCGCCACGCGACGCTGATCGATTTTACCGAAACGAACAAACGTCCGTTTAACCCAGCTGCGCGAGACCGGCTCCGCGAAAATCATTCTATTGGATTTATTAAAATAGCTCGTTACTCGATCGGTGTTTTCTTTTTCGGTCAACTGTTTCCACTCGCTGGTAAACCGGAGTTTTTCGAACGCTCTCGAATCGGAGCTCATTTATCACGGTAACGTTTATTGGCTCGACAATAGAGAAGTTCGCCGAGTGATTCAACGGGGTAAACACAATCGAGTTTTTAACATAATTAACGAGTTATTGTTGGCCATCGATGCTTACGGTAATGCAACAACGAGGTATAATGGAAGTAGGTAGGTCTTTTGTCCCGATGAAATACAGCGAATGAAATCAGCCCACGTCCGCCAGGAATGGCTACGATTTTTCCCTGACGAGGACATTTCCTCCGCGAAGACTTCATCCAGCTAGACGCCATAACGCGAGCTTATTGCTTCTTCGATCTCCGATTCGTCTTTCGTCGCGACCGTCTTTGACCGTCGACGCGGAGCTTAATGGTTACACGGATCCGCGCTGGCGACGCTCTGCGCACCGCCATTTCACCGGAAATACCGCCATTACGCGCATCTGGCTACGATCGAGCCGACTACGGCCAACGGCGTGTCTCGGAATTGACATACGGTTAAACATAACCGCGACCCGTCAACCACCAACAGAGAACGAGACGTTACTTGCGTCGCAAATCGTACCAAGAGCTGTAATCGCGCCGAGAAACTTGGCTTTTAGATGCATCAACATTTTTATCGCCATATTTATCTGCTTTATTAACTCTTTCATTGCTGTACGCGTATAAACGCGTTTAGCTAGTACCTAGGCCGATCAATATACATTATCTAATCTTATCCCCTTTCTAGTCTTCGGTAGCGTGTGTGCAATAGTTAGTAAACTTTTATTGAAGTTCAGCTAGACATAATACAAGCTGAAAAGGTATGAAAAATGTAAGAACTTCGATGTCGACGATCATTGTTAGGGTCAGAAATAGGCTCGTAAAAGAATGTCGTATGAAAAAGGTCAAACCTTACCGAAAAAACGAAAAAATTGCACCGGGGTAAATAAAAGTAACGGTAACTTCAACAGTTCGATATCGAACAATGCTCCGAAGCCGGAAATTTCACGGAGAATCATATGTTTGCAAATGGGGAATCAGTTTTTAAATTACAAGTTCGGCAAAGCGATACGGTGTGCATTCCGATCGTTTGAAAAACCACTGCACCAGTTGCAGCTCGTTTCACCCTCGATGCAAATTTCCGAGTTGCACCCGAGCGAATAGTCATGACAGGGCGAGTGCAAAACAAAAACGAGAAAAAGTAAGAACCCGCAAGCTAGCTGACCATGAGGGGTTGGCGGAGAAAAGGGGTGGCGCGCACGAAACTCGTCGGCTCGCATTTCATTTCGCTCGATAACCGAAGTTATCTCTTTCCAGGATCAAGAGTGCACCCCGGGCCATCGCGGTCACCCGATCTCGTCGGAATATCGCGACTGATAGATCCCCCGGTGTCGTATTACCATAAATATCACAGCTACGCTGGCGTACACGCTCGAAACCTGGCCACGGGCGAATTGTAACGTACCACAGAGGAGTTCTCGTTGCCGCCGACTTACGAGTACACCGGGATTACGGTGCAGTTTCTACGAATGCGGGGTGGATCGAGGGTGAAACGGCCAACAGGGACGAGAAGGTTATGGTCGAGCCGTACACGTTGCTATTATTTACGGAGCAAGTTGCAAAGTGAGAAAAATTACGTTGGCTCGGCTACCTTGCCGGGACAACTGTGCTTTATGTCGCGAGGGTCGACGCGTATATCGCACCCTGCGCCTAGCAGACCCGAGGATGTTTACGAGTTTTCAGCTTCACGGCGAAACGCACCGAGATTACGCGGTCACGCTGTACGTCTTGACGCGCATGGCCGGCTAGTTTTGTTGCGTTTGTGTCGAAAAGAGCTGTTTACAGCGAAACGTAGATAGTGAAGATGTATACGTTACGTGCCAGCGAAGTGGCTTTGAAACGAAACGAGCCAGTCTTAAACCTTCGTTAAAATAATCATCGCTACGCTTAGTAGATTATCCAGCGAGTACGGGAGACTCTAATACGATAAGTTTATGATCCAATCAAAAGCGATTAACTCCGCTAAATACATAATCGAACAAACCACGCGTATAAATGATGCAGAAGAAAAAAGATAGGTCAAGAACGCTTCTTCCCCCAGTATATCGGAGCAAAGTGACGAACCCACTCGTTTAACGAGCCGCTCGAGGAGCGAGCATAACAACTGGTGCACTTCGCAGCTCGTTGCAGAGCGCGGATGCTTAATGCGCCGATAATTTAATAAACACGAGTTTGGCGCGCGCAAAAAACCCGGTTGAACGTCGAGACTAAATTAAATCGATCGATAAGCGCTGATTGACCCCCTCGAAAAAAAAAAGAACTGGAACGATCGAGTGTGCACGCCGAGGCATAAATAACACACCCGTCCCGACAACGACCCTCCTTTTTACCATATTCAGTTCTACCCCGCCGAACGATCTCGCGTGCTAATTTTAATTTATCGTTCCCGAGAGAAAAATAGACCAGAGGATCACGCGCCCTTCCGACCGGTTATTTGGAACATCGTCGGATCGATGTATCCGCCGGATCGAACCGCTGATTCTCGCTCGCCCTGTGCCAAAATTCTTCGTTAAGCCAGAAACGTAGGAAAAAAGGCTGGAGGAAAAACGCGCGTCGACATCGACGCGATTAAAGCATCGTTAGCATCGATTAGTCGCGTGAAATTCCGCTGGTCGTCTCGACGTTGCTCGCGATTTCAGCTGTTCTGTTACACGACGTTATTTATTGCCAATTTTCTAGCCAACTTGCAGAATCGGTATTAAAGTAGTAACTTTCGGAACATTGTAATTTCCAATTAGAGGAACAAAAAACAATATTATTCGGTTGAATCTTCCGGTGAACGGACGGGGTTGAAGCATGAAAGAAAGCCGGATAAATTTATGAGCAATCGCTGTATCCTGCAACCTTTGAACGCAATTAAGCTGGAAATTTCGCGGGCATCCTGCGTTCTTTCGAGCAAACGTAGCGAGCAACGAGAGGAAATTACGTCTACGCTTATGCGAAAGCAGCATAGTAATTGGTGGCCGTTTTTCCTACGTGGAAAAGCGGCTTTGTTTGCCAGGGTTGAAATGTTCGCCAATCTGTTCGCGGTATCGTTGCGAAACGTCAGCGCAAAAAATGAACCAGCAACCTCCAAGTTCCCTTTTTCACGAGCGTGTTTTTTCCAGGGCTTCGTTCGGCACGATATTCGATTCTCCGGAGGAAATTGCGGGTATCGGATATTCGTAAGATCGATTCGATGAACCAACGATCTACAAATTGATCAGTTACACACACGCACGCGTGCACACATCGTTATACTTTAACGCGTTACCGTACAGGTTTCATCGAGTTTTCAATCTGTTCCCGCTGCAACTTTAACGTCGCGTTAAAACTGGCGAAACTGTTTTCGAACGAGCTCGATCTTGTACGCTTTATACGCGCTGACGTTATTGAATTCGTAAGCTGATTCCAATTTATGAATCTCCGGGGTGTATCATGCTCGATTCAATCTTTAAAGAGGCCGCTGATCGATCGACCTACCTGACGCCTCGACGTTCAATCAAACGCTACGAGTTAACGTATCAACGCCTCGAATCGAAACTAATTTTATTCGAGAGGATCACTCGATAACTGAAAGTACAAATATCCGTGTAATCTCCGAATAACCTGACGAATCTCGACTAGTAAGATTCGCTGACAGGAGTTTTCGAAATAAGGCGATTCTCGCTCGTGACCACGTGCGTCTGATACGAGCGTGGCAAGAAAACGAGCGAATACGTCCATAGCAGTCGCCTTTCTTCCTGCTAGCGTAAATGTTTAACTTGGAAGAAAAGGGGCCAAGAGATAGCGCGGATTTGCTGCTTCTCCGTTAAACACATCTCGCGAGACGAAAGGTGCTCTTAGAAGAGCCGTTTCCAAGTTTATCTTGTCTACATCTCGACCCTCGAACCATTGACGCACGTCTTATGCAACGAATGATCCGTCAGCATCGCGCGATAAAAAGTATCCGACCTTCTTTTTCCGATAACAGAAAGAACACATCGCGGAAAACTTTGCGATTGTATAAAAATTTGTCACACGGAAAGTAGGATAACGGTGGATTAACTTTTGTTTATTCCGAGGCGCGGAATGGTAAAAAGTGGACGATTCCGGTAGTAAATTTCTTTATGACGAAGAAATTTTTCTTTCGCTGCTAAAATTGTGCTTTACGCCGGAGGTTTTTCTAATAGAGTCCTCGTAAAACACACAGGAAACGACACCGTGTTTCTTTGTTCCATCCTAGGGGACTATTTATAGCGAGGCTCAAAGGAAACATCGAAATTCTGCGCGCACGAATGAAATACGAATCCCCTGGAAAATGGCGATGCGAGAAGTCGTTACGAGACTGACTACGTGTTTGGAAGTGCATGGTCATACGATACCTTCCATATACTTGTTTTGAAACAACAATAGACCCCCTGTATCCGGAATGTGCAAATTGTACTGCGGAGCTTCCGACCCTTTTTGTGTTGACTGTTAATGGACATCGATAAACATCATCGAAACGATGATTTGTTGGCTACGGATGTATATTAATATTTCAGGAACCCCTGGGTCTATTTAGCCCCTCTTTCCATTGGAATCATCCAAACGTTAAACAAGTAAAATACGCGTGGAAATCGTAACGTTGTCTCTACGATTTTTCGACGAGCTGCCTATTAACCGAATGTAATGAAAAAATGTAAATTTCACAGTAGGTGTGAGACACCCGACACAAGGGTAATTTCACACTTCGCGAATCAAATTCGAGTAAAATCATAATTCTCGCGGCGGACCTCTTAATTCAAAAAGAAGAATCACGGCGAAATAAATGTTCGGGAAATTTTACGTCAAACAGAATCAATCTGAGCAACAATGCGGAACAATTGTCTCCCAAATGAGAACAAAGGTAGAGGAGTAATCGCGAACGCGAGGAATGTATCTCGCTTATATGCACACGCGTGCACGATGTTCCGCATATCACGTAAGAGGACGATTCGCAGACGTAAAAGGGCTCGCTTAATTTTGCAGAATCGCCGACTCAAATTCCGGCGGACTCGGTTGCGCGATTAAGCGTATTCCATTAACTCGAAACGCAATTAGAAATAAAGGAGCTCGCTAGAATACCTGTGATTCTCGACGTCCTCTTATCTGCCACGGTATTGCGACCCCTTGTCGCCAATCCCCAGGACACGGGCATCCGGAAATATTTAGACCGGCGAAAATTAGCGCTTACCTGGAAAACAGCGAGAAAAAACAATTTAGCTTGAATTGTGTTTGACGCTCGTTTCGCGCGGCGCAAATATAGCGTTTAAAATTTATTTCACGCGCACCAACGTTTATCCTATTCTTTTCTATTCAATTTTCCAAACGGAATTAACACGTTCAGAAAGTTGAAAATTCGAGAATTTGTTCGCCCTATTTGCTCCGCGCTCGTTTAGAGAAGTTAAAGAGTTAGGAAGAGGATAAAAAGTGGTTTACCGTCGCACCACCCCCTTTCAAAAAATGTTGAGGTGTATTTACGCGTTACGAAACCGGGATAAGTTTAGGAAATGTAACTCTCCGTATTTACGCGTAGTAGAAGCAAAACACGTTCATGAAACATAATATCGTGAATAGCTTTTACGAGTTGCGACGCAACTTGGAAAGCTGCCGATATGTGCGCGGCTTTTCTGAAACGCAGTTATAGAAAATTTCATTGTAGTCACTTCTTGAAATAGTCGGGTAAATGGTTTTCAGCTTGTCGAAGATCAGAGGTAGGACTAGATTGAGGAGGACAAACGATTGCAGTCGCGTTCGATGAACGAGCCACACGATTTATTAAGGTCCGACCGATTACTATCGATCTTTGGCCCGGTAATTATCGCCGGACGCGGCGTGAACCGTTTCACGAGAAAATGAACAGCTTCTGTTCGCGGCGAAACGTTCTAATTAATATCGACTGGATAAAGAGAGATGCAACGCTCGGCCAGGCCCGACGCAAAGGTGCTCTTCCGTGCGTCGAATAATCAACACTGAACGAGGCGCAAACCTGGCCAGCCGAGCGACAAAATCGAAAGTAACGACACGCCGAGTAATTATTATTTTGATCGTCGAGCCGTAAGGACGAGCCTGCAGGCTCGTGAATGTGGGGAGGAGAAGAATAGGAGGGATCGAATCTCATATCCGACAGGCTGGCTCCATGGCTTTTGATCGAATGACTTTTCCCTGCTTTCCGGTTTCACGGACACGTTTCGCACTTGGATTATACTAATCGGGCTGATACTTGAAAGCGATTATAGAACGGGAAATCGGTTTATAAGAGTTCCCGAGGTTTTCTACGCAATCTGAACGGTAAAACATCTCTGCGGATGTTGAAATTATTGCTTCTTAATTGCAGGTATACGTGTAATTGGCTTTTCCATCGCGCGCTGCGGTCAGCCTTTTAATTTTAGAAAGGAACAGTAGGCGTTTGGTATAAACGCTTTTGGCAGGAAGTTAAGTGAAATTCCATCGAAATGACCTTTCAGTCGAAGAGAGCGTTTGTAATCGCAGAGTTCAGCTTTCTTTAGATATTCATTAATCTTGTCTTATCCGACAGAACAAGTTTCCATATCCGATCCACGCTAAAGGTGGCAGCTATAAATTCCGATATTATAATTAGCACTTAGATAGAAATTGATGCTGAGAACAACTGATAAAATTGAACCGTAACGTTGTTAAACACAATGATAATCGCTGTCAGAACACCGACGCTTCAACTGCGACCGCGTAATTTCTCGTCGGTTCCTCCTTCCTTTTTTCCCTCGCCAACCTCTCTCGTGATTCCGTAATACAGTCGCTATTATTCTCTGGACGTAACGACCTATAATTATTTCCAATTGTTCCGAATTTAGTGGACCGTACGGTGTAGAACGTATCCTGGCGCGGCGTTACACTGAAGCACGAAAATGCATTTCGGCCGAGATTTGGCCATCGGTGACAGCCGTTTGTTCGTCTGGAAGCTGAATTTCTCGCCCAGCACCGACTCGATGCCGTTTTCTCTGTACAATCGCCCAACCAAACCGTGGATCGCGTTAATTCACGCTAGGCTGCCAGCCTTCCTTAATGTCTCAATTCTTGTTAACCGCGTCGTTTAGTCTCGCTGCGAATTCGCATGGAAATCCCTTGACGAATATTGTAGAGGAAAGAATGTTCTTATTTATATTCGTTTTAAGAGCTTATTTTAACAGTTATTAAAATTAAGATTTGTTAAAAATTTAAGTACGATATGTTACTGACTTTACGAACGGATCTATGGAGGTACATAGGTGGCTGGGAGAGTATCTGGTAGCACAGCGAGCAATTTCTAAGTTCCCATGTCAAACAGAGGGTCAGAAGTTACTCATGAAGTAGAGTCTACTCTACGTCACCGAAATATTGATAATGTAGGATCGATCGTTTGAAATGATTAAAAGTGCCAACCCAGCTATTTGCTTAAATGAAATAATTTGAATAAGTGTCAAGGTACGTAGCACCAAAGTGCAAAAACCATTATCGTCGCGCAACAAACTCGTGAATCTATAAAAGGTTGGAGAACAAAAGTGCGAGCTAGACAGAGAGGACGAAAGCGAACGGTGCAGCGGCGGCAGAAACTAGTTAAAAATCTCTCGATTTACATATTCCTTTCGGCTCGATGCTCGTTGATTGCGAAGCAATTTCTACGAATGGCCGTCGGTCCTCCATGGAGCGCGTTTCCTTCGAGCGGCGCGATTCTCTCGCTCGTTTCGAAGCTTCACCACCGAGTTGGCCGAGTATTACGCGTTTTGCATACATTAGCGAGCTTTTATTCCCTCTGTCTCTGTCTGGTTAGGCGAGACAATTCGTTGTACGATGAAAGCCTAGCACGGTTCGACTACGAATTCGGGAATCGTCGAATGGGAAATACGTTCGGCGAATTCGTTACCGAGATTAGGTTACATCGGTTCAGGTAATGCGAGCGGGCAACACGCGCGCGGATAACGCGAGTTCGGCGTTCCTAAATTAAGGCTCGACGAAATATGGTGTTGGCCATACGCAGGCCCCGCTTACACGCGTACTCTGCCGAGATAGCAGAATTGGCAGGAAATTGCAAATTGCCGGCGAGCTGGCCGCGGCTGTGCACCCACCCGCCCGTTTCGAAGGTACGAAATAACCTGACCTGCAAATTGAAACCGGTCGTCGCTTGTTGAAGCGGCACGACCACTGATAACCGGTCGTACGCCAGCTGACGACCGATAGCCTTCCCTTCCAAAAATCATTCGCTGCTGATCATTAACCCTCAACTTTATACTCTCGACAAATACCTTCCCATGTCTTATACATTTCTAACACGTTGACTGCCACGTCACCCTTATACGGGTGACACTTAAGTATCTATGCTAATTTAACATGTATATTGTTAAAAATTTATTCACTTTCCTAACCGCAAACTCTCGCATTAATTACATGGATCTATAGAAAATAAATGTAACAAGATATTGTGGAAATATTTTAAAAAATTGGTCAAGAATTAAAGCGCTACTGAGTGCCATTGAAAATTACTTTAGCGTGGCAGTCAACGTGCTCAGCACACTTTGTCATTTTATATTTTAATGGACGCAACAATTATTTTCTCAGTCAGAAGACTATCGTAGAAAGTTTGATTTAAATTATTTTTATCGCGTCTGTGTGCATCTGTTTCATATTTTTATTATAGAGAGCGGAAAACTTTAAAGAGAAATGATCTGCAAATGGCATTTTTCGTGTTTTGCTGTGAGAGTGCTCTAAAAATTGACGCTCGTACCTACGCAGCAATTTCATACACCCGTTGACTGTCAGTTCAAAAATTGAACGCGTATGAGGTACAATGTTTTCTGTACAGCTCATCATATTTTTCAGACATTCGGACCAAAGTATTAAAAAATTGATTAAAAGAGCTAAATCTATAATATCTAATGAGCTATCCTCTAAAACTGTAAATTTTTAAAACGCAAAATTTAATCGTAAATACAGTTTGGTGGCGGGAGATGAAAGGAACGTAACGCGATAGTTCGGTGTTGAATGCACGATCGCTGCATGGTATTGAACGAAACTGATTACTCGCAAAAAATTTACTCCGGGTACCATGAAAATTCGACAGGAATACACGCGTACATAGTGGCATAACGAACGTGTACGTCAATACGCGACGGGGATCGCGCGTGATCGCGTCTAACGAACCACCCGCGCCCGTTTCTCTGAATAAATATTTCAATACGCGGTCCCGGAACAACGTTTCCATTTGTCGCGATAACATCAAACGATTCAGGCACTCCGAAAAAAATACCACATCCTATGATTTCGTTCTGTTTTTAAACCGGGCGATATCTGACGTCGGGGGTGATCGGCCTAGCCGAAATAGAATGACCCGATTTCAAGGATCTGCAAGATTACCCTGCATTCGATCATCTCTGCCAATTTATTTTACGTCAGATAAATCTCCTGACATTTTTTAGCACTTTTGGGATACAAATTTTGGTATACATAATTCAAAGAAAATATTTTTGTTCTTTCTATCTTTGGTTACTGAAAGGTTAAAGTTAGATTTTTATATTTTGTGTTTGAAGATTGCAATGGAGAAATTATATTCTGTTTCTGGAAGATTAGAGGAGGGTCTAATTCAAAGAAAACTGATATTTTCATTCTTTCTGTCTTTGGTTACTAGTGAAAGGTTAAACTTGGTTTAGCTGATTTTTATATTTTGTGTTTGAAGATTGTAATGGAGAAATTATATTCTGTTTCTGAAAGATTAGAGGAGAAAACTGATATTTTCATTATGTCTTTGGTTACTAAAAGGTTAAACTTAGATTTTTATATTTCGTTTCACGATTGTAATGAAGAACTTCTGTTTCTAAAAGATTAGAGAGTCTGAATAATTCAGACAATGTGTTGGCGTTATAATAAAACGCGGGAAAAAGCGGCAGAGGAAGCCGAATACTTTTGTAGGAGAACATTACCCCATAATTTGCTTTCGGCGTCACAAAACGCTCCAGGTTGACGCGAAACGAGGAGGAGGAGGCAGCTTATGCGAGGGAATAGGAAATTTCCTGGTACGAGCTGGCTGCTCGCGCTACCGTCTCCACGAAATACACAGTCGCCGGTTGTGTGTTCACCCTCAGGCCAGTGTCAAGCCGGGGCGAAAGCAGGGTGCAAACGAGCTCCCTACGGCCTCGTATTCATGCGCTGTCCGGGCGTGCGATTATTTACCTTTAATTAGAAGCTTCGACCTATTGCTTAGCACACCGCGCCCAGGGATATCGTGCCCCAGGCTTGAACAAGCTGCTCGCGAAACACGCTTACGATATCCATAAAGATGCGCGTGCAATAATAAATACGTCTGAGAATTTCGGTGTTATTCCCTCACAAGTATTCAGTTTTTGAGCACTGGCAAAAATATGTAACGAAGCTTGAAACCTTTCGACCCTAAGGTTAACGAAACTTGAACGTAGTTATAAGGGTTGAAGACTTGCTCGAAGTAAATTTTTCTCAAAACTGCTGCATTAAAATTCTGATCTTTAATTCCCTCTGAAAAATTTAAATCCGGATCAATAAAAATGAAATAATCCAGCTCCTATCAGCGCGGGACATCGCAAAGTGCTTTTTAAAAAAAAGCTTTGGCAAACATTCGCCGATGGCTTTTTTGCATTAAAAAGTTATCGAAAGTCATTTTTCATCCTCTCGAAAGTCGAACGACTTTAAAGCGCAGCTCGTAAAGAGGTCGCGAATTTACTAACCTAATTTGTACTGTAAAGAAATTGATACTCGGTGCTTAAAAAGTTGAGATAAGAAAAAAATGTAGGAAGTAACCTGGAGAAAATTGTTCGATTTCTTGAAGATGATCTCGTAGTACGAGGTTGAATGGATCAAAGGATGTCAACGAATGAACAACGAGATAATTTCTCGACAAGTTAGAATTAACTACAGAGACGTATTCAATATTTGTGTCGCGGTTAAACTGTATCCGCGTTAAAAATTATACTTTTTAAAGTGGCGCAAAGAACCACCTGCTTTGAGATCGTGTCTGAATGAATTCACGGCAGCAATACACTATTTTATACAAATACGAATGGCACAAAAGAACTCTTTCTGGTTTCCCGTTTTTCACTCTGGGACCACGTTTCTCTGAATCTGGAATTAAAAGTCTCGTTACAAAGCGAAGTTATTGCAGGAGAAGTAACTCGCGTAAATTCATTTCGTCGGAATGAAAGATCGAATAAGAAGAATCTTGAACTCGTTTCCGCGTTTACCAACCGCGTTCCAAGGATTTCAGCGTTTCTTGGCAGAAAAATACGTGCAGGAATCGAAGCGGTATCGAAAGGCATCCGGAAGGGCGACAACGCGCGGCCTTAAAGGAAACTTTTCAGTCCGGTAGCTCCGTTTTTGGAGTTGTCGATGCCAGGAAAACTCGTCGACGACCAGTTTCGCGGGTCGTTCGCTACTTACGCTTTAAACGAATTTCGAACGATATAAATACCGCCGAACGCGTTTCGGCGGAAAAAGAACATTCTTAATCGCGTTTGTATGAAAAAGGAGGCTGTTTCGAAACTGCCCCAAAGCGGTGGACAAATTGGGAGCCTGTAATGAGAAAACTTGAAACCTTAAAGATAGGAAAATTTGGAAATATTTGTCCTGGATGGAGAATAAATTTTCAACTTCCATAATTTCCATAATTGTAGAAGAAAAAAGAAGTAAATGTCCATAAAATTCATATTCATAAAATTACCAACGAAATTTGTGCCGTAGTTTGCATCGAATGAAAAGACAATAGAATCTTGGAACAGACAGTAAAACTCGGAGCAAAAGAACGTAAGATTATGAAAGGAAGGAAGAACGAAAGAGAAATACAAGAAGCGTCGTAAGATCAAGATACTCTGTAGCTGAATCCCCTTTGTCTCAGTTTCTATCTTCCGAGAGAATGCATATGCATCTGGTCCCTCGATTTTAAAAATAGCGTGCATGCATTATAAATGGCCAGAAGAATAAACAGAGGAGGAAGACAATAGCGTATTTACAGAAACGATTCCGAATTCGCGTGATTATCCCGAATCGTAAACATGCATTTGAAAATGCTGATTGCGACCCAGAATCTGTCTCCGGTTTGGCTGTGCGTGTAACGCAAATTATTTACAACCGTCCCATTCCATCAAACATTTGTTTCCCCCGATCGTAACATCGATCCCCGGAAAATTGGACTGTCCCGTATCGACGTGTCCCCGCCGCGTGAAATTCGAAGAAAAACCGTGGTTCGCGTCAGCAGGTGAGAGTAGACATAAATCTTAGCTCGTGCTCCCTTCTGAAAAATAAACCTTCCGTTTCTTTCTTCTCGCGTTGCGGCGCCACGGCCGGCGACCCTGTTTCCGTGGCGGGTGGTAGATGAAAGTTTTCCTTTGTGCCGTAGCTTGTCACACCGGCCATTCCAGCGAGCAGAGAAGCCGGAGACTCTGTCCCCGGGTTACGGGGGTGAGAACGAGGGGGTTGGATGGTGGTACGCTTCTGTACATATACTCTGAATCCCGGGGGGGCTGGCCGAATGCTCGCCGGAAGCCGGCTAGAATGAGAGACCGCTGTTCCATGCCCTTTCTCACCCGCGAAAAGAAACTTTTAACCGAGAAACGCGAGACTCTCTCTTTTTATCCTCAACGAGATTCGTCCGGAAAAATCGCAGACATTCGCTGCGCAAACAAATACACCGTTCCATGCTTAATTATCGCCTTTCTTGCACGCTTCTTCGTCGCAAATTAACATCCCGCTATTTAGCGCATAATTTTTCACGAGTCAAGAAGAAATTATCCAAGTGTGCGGTATTCAAATTTCTAAACTTTAATACGCTCAACTTTGAAAATTTGTAGAAAATTCGAAATGTAGTATCGATCCCGCGGTCGTAACGCGTAGTTTCAGGAGTGGCGTAGATAAAGGAATCGGTTGTTTGCATGTTTTTGCATTCGAGCGCGTTTCACTCGAAGCGAGCAGTTCGGGTTTGTAACATTCTTTCTAGGATTGAAGCGAATCGCTCGGGCAAACCGACCTCAACGGGGCATCACTTTCGTAGCGAGAGATTCCACAGGGGAGAATTTCAATTCGGAGGTTCAGCTTTAAAAGCGAGGAACGCTTGAAATTCTTAATGAATACTACCGCGGGCCAGTGTTTAGTCAACTCTTCGGCTACGTGGCGCCAGCGGTTTCTTCTTCCGGTCTGTATACATCGGTGCGAGCAGCTACGAAAAGAGATAAACCAATAGACCCCAGCTGCTGCGCACGCTCGACTCGGATAAGGGCCCTATTCGCCCACTCTTTTTAACCTTTTTTAATTAAACAACACAACCGCCGGTTGCGGTTGCGCTCTACTACTGTTTCGCTCGCAGATTCCACTTTACGGAGAAACTGGGTTGGGTAAAGGAACAGGTGATGATAGAACGATGGTCGAGGATTACCTCTTGTAAGGGAATCCTCGTTCGACAAATAAATACGAGAGTCGTACAAATTTTGGAGCAAAGAATCGAATCAATCTTTGCCCCGACTTAAAATTACTTTACTGGAACTTGTTCGTAAAAGACGAATCAACGTCGACGTAGACTTTGGGTGAAAACCGGGGTAACAAAGCCAGCCGTAAAACGACGCTACTTCGACGTAAATATCGCGGTAGCAGCCATGAAAGCGCGTTCGTTTAGTGCCTACAGGAGATTGTCGCGGCGCGGTGTGGCGCGGCGAGAAGCGGCTTGGGAAGTGTGCGCGTCAAGCTCGAGCGTAAATGCGAGCGTCGGTATTTCGCGAGGCGATGCGGTGCTCGGAGCGTTGCGTGACGTTACGTAGTTTTAATTAACGCAGCTGCTGTTGCGACTCGCTGCGAAAGCTGCCTATTAACCGAGCCGTTGCAGTCGCGACGTCGTTTCCACGCTGGCGTATTAGCCGCTCGTTTCTAGCCGCGTCTTCCGGCAATTTCAAGACGCAGCTGCGCTCTGCCGCGCGAGAACAGCGTCGAGAGGCGACGCCGCAATCCGCCGAAAATTCGCCACCGGAGCCAACCGGGGCCTTTTAATTATTCGACGCGTGGCAATTTCAGCGCGAAACGCGACGCGTTTGTCCAACGCCGGGAGAAAGCGGATCGGCTACGGGTGAAATCGGATTAATCCGTTTGTTCGGATTCGATTGTCTCGTCTAGTTCGTTGTTTTGCGCGCGCGTCGGTACGCCGACAGGAAACGTTCTTTTCCGCGTTTTATCGGAGAAACGTCCGGCACGTTTTTGCCGTAGCTTTTCGCGAAAATGACGAGCCGGATATTTGGAGCATTAAAACAGATACCGTATTTTGTACGTTCGTTTTTCAGCTTCGTGCGCCTTTGCAACGTAGCGAGACATTTCAGACTTTCGGACAAACACGGAACGCTACACGTTTGAATCATTAATTATAATGTACGTTCTTGTTCGCGAACCTTCCTGAACACCTCGGTTGTTTAGTCTAACAACTCGAATACGTCGTTCCTTCCCGATTATCACACAGAGTTATTGTCGGCGGCGATAAACTCCTTTTCTCCAACAATAAGCTTTGTACTACAAATAGCAATCACCTACGCTCGACATCCACCAACCAAACTCGGTTACGCAACGTCTTAAAGCAGCACAATTTAAAGGCGGTCCTGATTTTCTTAACGTTCGTGTTTCGATTTAACGGAGCAGTATATCTCGAATTAAACCCTAAATTAAATATAGGGTCAACAAAGATTCTATTCCGGTGTGAAAAGGTTGATCATTTAGAAGCGACGATCCTTTTTCATCTACCCGAGAGGCCACGCGACCCAACACCCCGTAAAATTAAAATCAAATAATTTAGGGTCCGGCGAGGTAAATCAAGATCGATGGAGCAGACGGAGGATACACGCTCGCGTGAAAGGAAGTGTCTGTGGGAGGCAGAAATCCAGATACATTATCCGGTGCAAGCGTAATAACGGCGGTCCGGACAATCGGCCAGCCTGACCAAATGGAGGTGAACTCCCTTGGTGGTCCCTTATTCTTCCTATACGCGAGCTCGTATACCGGGCTTACGAAGGCCGCTGCCCTTACCTTTGATCCCTCTCGTTCCACCCACGAACAGGGTGCACGCGTACCGGTCCAACTCCCGACGAGGTTGATGCACCCCCCACGAGGAGTCCCACCGGGACCACACCGCGTTCACTCGGTTAAAACAGCGGGGCGCGTTAAGGGCGGTCCACGCGTTATGTCAGCTCCGTCCCTAGACTCTATCCTACACGAAGATTGCGTCCACGCTCAAGTGCTTTCGTCTTCGAGATTATTTTCTTTTCTTGTAGGATCCTCGCGAGAATTCTCTCAGGATGACGTGGATAAAATTGTCTTTCGAGTTTCGTGGAAGGCAACCTGCTACTCTTGGACTTTTTTCGGGTTAAGAGAAGACATAACGTTTATGTTCGGACATGTAAACTCCAAGATTCCGAAATCCTCAATTGCTGAATTGCTCTCGATTTTGTAATACTTCTAAAGTTTCAAATCCTCCAATTCTGAAATTACCTAATTTCCAAACGTCTAAATTCGAAGATGGAATCGAGATAGCCAGGTTCGACACACTACCCCTCGGTTCATGAACAATTGATCGAGCAGGTCGATGCGAAATGCGGCAACGGTACGGTTTTGCCGCCATTAAAATGCAAGCACGTGTTTGTACACGGTCGCTTCGCGAGCACCGGGACACACGCCACAACGGCGATAAAATCCTCGGAATTCCTGGCTCATTAAACGATGCCAGGCACGACAAACATGCGCCCGTTAGACTGGACGACGATCGAACGCGGCGTCCAGGCGTTTGCCATACCCGCAGGATTGTTTGGCGATCGCAAACACACCGCTAAAATATTAATGCGATCGCAATGTGTTCGTTCGACCCCCGCGTCATCGATCCCGGGAACAACGATCGAACAGGCGGCTGAAATCAGGGGTGGAGAAAAGTATAATGTATTCTTTGCTTTTGAGATCAGGTTCGTTTAGAAGTTCACGGTGAAGGGGAACGCTCGTAAAACCTGTTGGAAATAATGGCTATTCCTGCCGAGGAAGGTGCTTGTTACGAGGAGAAGAGGACCATCGAGGTTTATCATTCTGTGGGTCGTAAAATCTTCACGGAAAGGCGATTAGATAACCGACGTAAGCAACGTTCGGTCCATGATACAGAATTCTTCGTTCGATTTCGTGGATGTATTTTTTATTCTTGTGTGGGTGAATGATCATCTATCGAAGTGTGGCGCCTGAAGTGCTAAGAACCACATTCTTTATGGACAGATACATAGACCTTTGAAACGTCTTTGAATTAAAAATAAAATGCTAACCATGCCTACATACAAAGAGATTAAATAGCCATACGCAGTGTCATGCGTGTTGATATAGATTATTAAACTACCTACT
This sequence comes from Megachile leachella, assembly GCA_963576845.1. Lineage (NCBI taxonomy): Eukaryota > Metazoa > Arthropoda > Insecta > Hymenoptera > Megachilidae > Megachile > Megachile leachella. The sequence goes on along the minus strand of OY756247.1, from coordinate 25,884,602 downwards.
CCGCTAATAAGTCCATTTCATTTCTAACTCGCAACGCAATCGGTGGAGAGTATCGGATCAGAGATCGCATTAACAAATGAACGATTCCGAGGCAAATAACCGTAACGGCATTATCTCACCTTATCTGCACCGGATGGGACAAAACGGGCCGCTGACGAGGCAACGACTTCCGTCTGCTTATTTCGATCCGATGCAAGACCGATAGGAGGAGCAGTCCAGGGTTCCCTTCCTGAACGATTAAAGTTCCACGAGCAACGACGTTTGTCGTCGTTGAACCGGTAAACTTGGCCATTGAAAGAAGTCGTAAAGGTTCGTGGACTCGCAGCCGGTAGGCAGTCGCCATTAGACGGCAATAACGCCGGCTGGTCGGCACGGAAGCCAGCTATTCAGGCCGTCGTCGGCTTTGCACGCCGCCTGCAGTTCGCCTGCAGCCGCGATTACTGCTGTAACTGCATTCGGACCAGCCACGTTGCAATGATGCACGTGCATCGAGAGCACACCGCGGTAAATGCACGATCGAGCCGGCTGACCAACAGATTACCGCTCGTTCGTTCGTTTCTCGAGCTGATAACGCGGCTTTTCTTACCGCGGGGGAAACGAGTTCTCTAAGAGGTTAATTATCGAGTTTCCCTCTATTGCGGCATACCACGGCTCTTAATATTTTAATCGAGTTACGGGCGAATCGTTATCGAGCCAACCGGTTAACGACATCAATTTGTGCAAGGACTGGAAATTACGGCCACGGTAAATTATGGCATAATCAATGGGAATGTTTAATTTTTAGATGTTTGCCTACAGGGTGTTCCATGACTGGTGGCACCAGGAGATAATTGACTTCAAATATTTGCTTCGTGCATTTAACTAAAGTAAAGAAATACCATCGCTTCCGTTTACGTTTATTGTGTTACGTAATGGAGAACACGTAATGAAACGCGATACGCAGGATACATTTTACTGCTTTATGAATCGTTGAAAATGCCTCTCATTTTCGAGTATTAAATTCCCTTTCTCGTATTAAACACCTACTTTTATGAAACGATAAAATTCTTCAGATTGTTTAATTGACCAAGTATAATCCCTTAAAAAATCTAAATTTACAAATACGGAAGCGAGAATTCCCTTATATTTTCTCAAGAGAAGTCTGCAACACTCGGCAGGGTGCAGCCTGAAGCTGCGCTCCGAAGGAACATACAAAACATTATAAATATTTGAAAAGGGTTCGACAATGGCACGCAAGTGTTCACCTTTTCGAGCGACTTGTAAAAAAAGGCAACGGTAACGCTTTCAGGCCACGCTCGAATCCACCTTTCTAAAAACGACACTTTACGTCCCGTCCGTGTGTCTTTGGATCTACGAAACGAAGGGGTCTCTCGTGCACACGCGAACACGGACGGAATCTCCCAGGAGAGAACCGTGGCGGAACAAGCCGAAAAGGGGAGAGAACGAGAAGAAGGGAGGTCGACGTGTGTTTCGAGCGTGTGTTCCGCCACCCCCGTACGCCAACCGGTAAGGATAAGAAGAGGAAGGGACTTTGGTAGCCCTCCGTACATTTCTACCCCAAAACCCCCGAGTCCGAGCCGTACCGCGTATAAATAGATAGGCTTGAACGAGACCGTAAAAGCTTGCGGTCTCGTTTCGAATAATTGGATTTGCCTGGAACGGGACCGAGAGACGCCGACAATTCGCGTGCGCACGCGTCCCCCGACACGAATGTGTGCGAACGTGATTCATTCCCCGGCCGTGCTCGTTCTCCATTTCCGCCGGGTTCGTTTTGAATTCGTCGCCTCTTTCTACCCGATCTCGGGTGTCGAGTGACCACCGACGCGACGCGTTCGACCGTTCCACGGGATCGGGGATGGAGAAACTGTAACGAGGGTGAACACCACGGAATTCGAATCGTTCGTCGATCTCGGAATCGCGAAACCCGAGAAACGTTTTCCACTATATTCCGAATGTGATTTGAAAGAAACGAGTATCACGAACTCTACGAATCCTGTTTATTCCGTAAGAAACAAAAAAGAAGATTTACGAGAATCGGCGATCTTCGGTAACGACTACTCCCCGCATGCCGGCACAATTACGTAGTAACGTGGCAAAATTACGAGGTATTCGTGCGGCACGAAAATCCGTCTGGAATTGTGAGCATAATTTCGATAGTAGCCCAGGTCGAAGCTGGCACGCGATCGATCACGTACGCGGCGAAACCCAAGCCCCGCGTCGTTTCGTTTCTTCGTTCGATTCTTTCTGCGGCACGCGTTTTCTTGGATAATTCATGCGAGCGCGGTTGCAGCCAGCGATTCGGTGAGTCACAAGGTTCGTTTGCATGCTTGCGTGTCGCGCACATCCGCCCTAAGGGTCGCGGGTCATGCGGAAAACTGGGAGAACCTTGGTCTCGTGCACGCACGCCGCGCGTACATCTGATCGGTGGGTCAAGTAAGCGGAACAAGGGGTGAAAAGTGGTCGCTATCGTTAGACGAGATCCAAGTGGCGACAGATTGGTCTCGAACGATGATCGAAGGAAAACGAATCGATCGTTTGCATAATATTTATCGACGATCGAGCTCGGATAAGGCGGTGTTCGAATCGAGATCGACGATAAGGGACGAAGAGGGTGGAAAAGTCGGAGGTGGCCAAGTTCGCAGGAGCCTCGGAGATGAAAGGATCCGTTCTGGCGTGAAAACGGACGGAGATCGGCGCGTCGCACGCGACTAATTAAAAATCACGGACACGAGGCGCGTAAGAGCGGCACTTCCAGCAAGACAGAGCGGCGGTAGGTGGCAAATGAGCCGGAGGTGGGGTTCGAACGGAGTAGAGCAGCCAATTTGATTACCCGATAATAATTAATTGCTCGTTACGTAGCGCGACGCGATGCAATTAATCACTGTCGACGGGTTTTCATTTTTCCTGTCCCCATCTGTTCCTCTTTTTCCTTCTCTCTATTCTCTCCTGAACCCATCGTTCCCTCCTTTTTTCTCCCGTTCGTGCCCTTTGTTTCGTTCGCTTCGACTCGCTTTCTCCTTCTATCGACTCGTTCCCTTTTTCTTCTTCTTTTTTCCCTTTTTTCTGTTTTTTTTTTTTTTTTTTTTTTATTCGTCAGGTTGGTTAGCTAGCTGGTCCGTGGTCGCACTCTATCATGCGAGGTTCATTAGGTTGGACGTGTCACGACCGCGTGGGTGACCGTGTGCCATCAAATTGCGAACACGGACCGTGTCCCATTCTGCTGCACGAAGTACGCTTCGAGAGCGGCCCTCTGGACGAGGGAAAGAGAGAAAATGGAGGGTCGACCGAGGACAAAATAAATAAATAATCGTCGTCGTTGGGTACCGCGCGGCACGGTCGAGTTCCCCTCGCGACAGCCACGAGAACGCGTCGCGGGACACACGCGGGTATAATCGATTTCACGGACGAAACGTGGAAACGCGAAATTTCTGTGGGGCAGCCGGATCTACCTGTAACGTGAATTACAAGCAGGACGCGAGGAAACCACGTGGAAGAACGTAATTGCGAGCCAGACCAACCCCGTCGGGCGAGCTTATTAAACCAAAGGTAAAGACGCGACGTAACGAGGCGAATTCCCCGCGATGGAAATTTGATATCGAAGCCGAAAGGCAGCGATAAAAATGGAGACACGACTGGTCTCCCGGATTTTCATTAAAACTCTTTCGAACAGCTGAATAAATTTATTTACCATGTTTATACGTAATAAACGAAATCAAAGAATATTAGTATACAGCGAACTACTTTAATGTTCATAAAATAGATAGAACAGACCTTACAGTGATATTTCAATTCTCGAGTACAATTTCCTCTGTGAAACTAGACACGAATAATACTTTTTTGATTCATTACACGCCATTGCGAGTGTAACACACCCTCTTCATTTACCTTGCATTGACGCGGCGAGTAAAAATAACGAGAACTACCATTTGTCACGACTCCGCGCCGACAAACAGGCTGCTGCAAAAACATCAAGCAACAAACACACGATTTATAATTCAGAATACAGCGACGCACGGAGCATAGTTCATTTTTCAGAAGAAATTACCGGTTTTCCAGACAGCCGGAGCGGACTCGGAATCGGCCGGATAGTCTAGGCGAGAAATCATCGGTGCCGCAGCTCGAAATCAAAATGTTTGACGACGCTCGTTCGAACCGTTGACGTGTGCGTACACAAACACGTATAGGTACACACGGAGCGAGGACTTCGACCACGGAGAATACGGAAGGGTGCAGACACGATCGGGGATCGAAACGCGAGGGATGAGTTTGACGGTCGGCGGCCAATCATCGGCATATGCCACGGCATGGAGTTCATGAGTGACGTGCCAACGCTGTCTATCCGGGACGGAATACTCGATATCAGGGCTACAGGGTGGCAGCGAGGATCGCTTAATATGCAGAGCAGGATTACGAGATGTGTATGCTTGATATACCCTCTGCTGCGACCCCCTGTCCCGCCGACTTCGAAGTCACGCGCAGCTCCTAGCATCCCTTCTCCGTGTGTGTCTGCGAGGGACAATCGACCTGCTTGACTAATGGCGATTGATCACCTCGATTCTTTTTCCATCATTTGCGAATGTCAAACCGACAATAGATCGAGGTAAGATTGCCAGCGAGAATGTGTTATATCACGTTTCTGATCACATGATCTGACCTTTACGTACATCATTTGTGCACACGAGTCCTTCATGCATTCATGTTTTTTTCCTAAACTCTTCGTCCGCACTTTGTAAATGCAGACTCGTCTTACTCGCGTTCAAACCCTAAACGATGCAATCCCCAAAATTTCGTGGAATAAAATATCACCCTCTGTGTTCCTTAGATATCCAAGCCCTTGGAATATTACCCCTCGAGTGTCATTCCACGGGGCAGCTCTCCCTGCAATAATATTAGTGGTACAAATATCCCACCCTAGTTGAATAAATATTTCCTTTCTATTTCTCGAATTGATACGCTTTTCCCTCGTTTAATTGTTCGGCGTAGAGCAGAACGACGATGTTTTATGGAAGATCAGGCATTCGAGGCAGAAAGATCGCTTCTCGAAGGAAGTAAGTTCTATGAGTCCCATCTGATCGGCAATATGCCATAGAAACAGCACCCACGGGATTGACGAACATTAGTATTCCTCGAACACCGCGGTCGACCGTACCTCCTGGTGTTTTCCGCTTCGGATTCGCCGTGTGCTACGTCCGTATGATTGCGCGGCCCTAGCCTCTGGGGCGCTGGCCAAATATATAAAACATTTTACCTCTGGCCTTCGCGGTCTCGCTTGGCCTCTCCATGGTAAATACAGACACAAAGGGAGACCGTATAACTGGTCTTGAAAAAGGAAAATCAGAAAATATTTATGGTCATACGGCTGCCTCGTTGTTGTTAGCGAGCGAAACCTTTCGATTGTTTTCCTACTTCCGTCTTCTTCGTTGATTGAGAAAATTTTATGCAATCACAATGCTCCATTAACTGGGTATTTATTTGAAATTTCCAGGCGTTGAAAACGATCAGAGGATCCACGCTTTGAGAATCGTGTCGATTGCTTCACGTTGACTGGACACGCACGTATATTGCGGTAAGCAAACGTATAACCGATAGTTCCGAAACCGATATAATGCAGTCGAGGGAGCCGTTGCACAAAAGTGCAACGAACGGAATGTCGAAAGTCGACCAGAGCGAACTACGACTGAAGATCGAACAAAGTCACGGTCTTATCGTCGGTTTCCTCTCGGCCGAGCGTAAGGAAACGTTGCTCGAGAAACGCATTACGGTTCCTCTCGCGGTTGCACAGTTTCTCGGCGTCTCCGAAGATGTCCAGGTTGACGTAATGCTTCTGCCGAGGCGGTGAGAGGACAATCATGGCCACGTGTACGATCGTGTCGCGCTAACGAGCGTCCTTTGGCTAACATCGTTAGCCAGATGGAGCAGATGGAACTGGTCGACGACGCGATTATTCGACAGGTTACGCCGTCTAATTCGTTTATTTGATACCGAAGCTCGTTAACCAATTCCGAATACGCGCGAACAGTCAATTAATACGGCTGATAAGAAGCTTAGCTCGCTGCTACCGGTTTTAATTCGCTTCGATACTCGCTGATCGCTTTTTCCCTGGCGATACGCTTTCATATTTTATATCTATTTCAAAATAAATCTGCATCGCGTTGCGGATTTATTTCGCGAAAATTGGTCGCCATAATTATGCATGCTGGGACGTGTCAAAATTATCTGGAGCAGTTGTAACGAAATGGAGAGGTGAAATTCATGCAACGAATTGTGAAACGAATGGAACATTGGGGGGGAAATTGAATAATTTCTGCGCAATTTTCGGAAACTATTCGCTTCAAAGAATTGGTATATAATTCTTTTTGTGGCAATTTTTATTTCGAGTATGATTTAATGTTTGTTAATTCCGTATGATTTTCGAGCGGTTCATAAATTTAAAAAAAAAGTGAATGATACTTAAATGAAATTCTTTGATAGAGCTATCAGTGGACATCGCAGTCCCGCGGAAATAATGAAATATGTTTATAGAAAATGGAAGTGCAAAGAGTTGAAACAATAACTCTAGGCGGGTGATCAGAGAAAATTATCGACGAGAGGCAAGGGAGCCACGAAATCCTGTTGGAGGTAAAGGGAAGCATTAGGATCGACGGTGGGTTCTCGACGGTGTCCCAATGGCGTCTGCGGGTGAAATACGATTGAACCGATATCCGGGCGAAACCGGTAAGAGGCGAGGAAAAGAATAAGAGGCTCTCGGTTCCTCCGTCGAACGAGGAGGAAGAAGAAGAAGAAAGGAGGTGGCGAAACGTGCAGGTCTGAGAGGATAGGACACACCGTGCAGGAACCCAGGCTGGCCAGCAGAGTTTACGAGAAATCCTGGCCGTCGGCCAAGTCGCCCGGGTCTGCGTCCGGGTGAAAATTATTCGAGATATGAATTTACGGTCTGTGCAGGGCCATAGAACGAAAGAAGAACGAGCCAGAAAAGAGGGAAAAAGAGACAGAAAGGGGGAACACAGCGTTGGATGGCGGTTGCAGTCCCCGTGCTAGATAAGGCGAGTCGCGGTAGGACTTAATAAACTTAGAAACCCGAGCGGCAAACCCTACCCAGAAATTCCACCCCCAACCGCCGCCGCCGCCACCGCCAACCACCGTCAAACCTCGTCCCCTGCTTATCCCTCGGACCGACAACCCTCTCACGGCTCTCAAATTACCTCAGCGTCGAATTTCACAGGCTGCGGTTTTTCGAGCCACACGCCGTCTCTCTTCGATACTCTCTCGCCTCGACCTCTTTTACCAGTTACCGGCGAGACGCTCGAAAATCGTGTCGCGGCTTAGAACGAACGTATATTCGAGCGGCCAGCGTTCTACGCTCTGATCAAAGGGCCAATTTTCGTCTTTGATGTTACACCAGGTACGTTGTCTCGCGATATCGACGGCTCAAAGGTGCTTCTGATCGTTTACGTTTCAACGGATTCTCGCTTGTTGCGTTTTTCCATGCGGGGGTGTTACAACCAACGGTGTAAGGAGACTTCAATTTAATAGAGAAGATTCACGACGCGAACTGTAATCGTAAGTTCGGATTTATTTATAGATCTTTTTCAATAGAAAATGGGAGGCGATGAATCGGCGGATGGAAACGTTCGAGCGGATGAACCGGGACGTAAATTCTCCCGACACGCGCCGATTGGCGTTATTTAATTGGAACGCGGCGATATTTATGCTGTCGAGTTTGCTCGAAAACTGGCACACGCAGGGGATCGAGTATTTAGTGCCCTTAAACAACTAGTTCGCTCTATCCGGGAACAAAATTGTAACTGGTTTAATCGTCGTACCGGGGAGGAAAAAAAGGAAAGAGAAGTTTATTTCTGCGAGATAGAAATGAAAACCTGTGACGCAAACTCGACGTTGTTCAAAAAATACAGTGTCATATTCTCGTGTCGGGGCGACTCGGTGCGCCACCGTCTCCGAGGAGAATATATACGACGCCTCCTTAAAACCTTAATGAACTCTTGTCTGCTGTCGAGTAAAACGCCATCCGGAAGAGTCCGCGTGGCCGGAAATTAAGGAAGTCCTCGAAACGTCGCGTATCAAAAGTTAAGTAACTTCTTGGCCGTGGAGGAGCTTGCACGTTTGTACGTAAGCGACGGGTGGTCGGGCTAACGCGCAAAGATATAGAGTCAAAGTCCAGTGGAATCGCCAACTTTGGACAAGCTCGGAATTTAAATTCGGACTTTCGACCTCCTCTTCCTAATTCTTTAACGCTTTCCCTGCCGCCTCCGGCAATCGTAACTTCATCGTTAACGCGTTGACCCACAAACTTAATACGTTCCACAAAGGCATTTCGTTCGACACAAGAAATACTGCTCGATACCTTAAAAGTTCGTGAAAAAGGAACGAGTCACGGGTCCAATAGGGGTGTGAAATGCGGTCGCAAAGGGGATGCCGGCTCTCGTGGACACAAAGTACCAATTTCAGACGTGATCTCGTGGAGCACGTTTAAGGCTGGAAACTTTGTAAACACGGGACATGAAGTATGCAAGCATCGTTCGACTTTCCGTCATGCTGCCGGAGCGCGCGACCAGAAACTGATCAAACTTTCCTCGACACGACGTGATTTGAGATTACCTGTTTATAACGGGAACGCCGAAAGAAAGATAAGTAATGTAATTCTTCGCCTTATTATTTCAATCTATTATTTATTTAGTTAGAAAAACTTGTGACACATCGTGGAATTGAATTGCAAAATAACTAGAGGGTAGATATTTATGTAATAATATTGTAAGAATAAAGTTTTGAATACTATCCTTTTATTTAACACACAATAACTATTAACACAATAACGTAATTAAACTTTTAAATATAATAAAACCGTAAACGATCAGTATTCCGAATTCGTAATTCACGGCACACGTCCGTTTCACTTCCGTTACTATACTGAACTCACAACAACACTTTTTCTAAACGCTGGCAACCACTTCCGCATAACATTTCACACAGTCCCTTTCATAAATCGTCATTCACAACTGTACATACAATTTCACAGTGGTTGCCAAATCAAACTAACAAAATATAACACACAACAAACCAACATAAAATATAGCACACTCCCACAATATTATCTAGTCAAAGTGCTCTTCCGTTTCGTTAGGGTTTACTTGGAAATCAGCGAATTTGGCAATGAAGAAAAAATGCGAAAGGCAACAAACAGAGACATCCACGAAGTCCACGTCAGCGCGTTTTCCCCTCACGATTACCTCAGCATCACAATGGAAACGACATTATCGGATCACGGTGGCAGGGAAAATCCGCGAGTAATCCCTATTAGCGTCCGCAATAGCCTTGGAATTTCAGTAGTTTCAGCCTAACGCGGTCAGACAGCGCGAGGATTATTACGCGAGAGCCGGCGTACGCTATTACCACGCGATATCATTGTTGCCTGCATCGTACGTTCTGCATCGGTGCAAAGGAAAGAAACGCAACTCGACGGATGGAAGGGAAAGGGAGGACAGGATAAAGAGAGAGAACGAGGGGTAGAGAAACCGAGCATTGTTTCGCGCTACTTTGTTATGCGATTGCCGACCGAGCGTGCAGAGGGAACGTCGCCAACCTGCCAACCTACATCGAGCGCAATGACACGCCGTTTGGTCGGTGTACACGTGCACGATTGAAAAATAAATCGTGGTCACAGAATGGTCGACAAAAACGCATTCGTTTGCGGATTCTGGATGAACGACGTGAACGAGAACTGACGTAAAGAACCGCCACACGGATTTGCTTTATCCGATTCTGCTTCACGGAATGGACGCGATTTTGTTCAGTTTTTACGATTGGAAGTCGTATGTACAGCAATAATTCTAATTGCCTATCTGGCAGTTTAACCCTTAAATACATGATTTTCTAATGTTACCTGAAGAAATCAACTAACGAAATACCTTGAAAACGATTGATTCAAATTAAAATGAACAGATGACGCTATTGTGTGTTTGATTGGTACGTGGCATATCTGCAACACTACTCATTGCAGGTTTCCTACATTTTGTATATAATTTATAAAATTAAAACTGGTATGTTGCATTTATACAACCATATGCATTTAAGGGTTAAAACTTTATTATTGAACTTTCGGTGTTGTCGATATAAGAAAATAAATACACCTCCGTCATTTATAATTTATCAAATGCATGTGGGTATTCAAAGATAATTTTATTGAGATCAGAAATCTTGTTCGAACGCTATAGTGGTTCACCCGATTAGCTTAACACCCGATAACCGACTATTATTAGCTCGTAAGGGTACGTAAAGCGAAATGAGGACCAACTGATCTTGCACGTTCTCGAGATCCGTGCTTTAATCGAGCATACAAGCATCGGAGAGAAGAGCGTATAAAACAATTACGAGAATGGGCGACAATGAAATTCGCGAGGAAGCTTTGCGCGAGCGTACAGTAGTCCGTTTTATGGCGTCAATTAGGAGAACGGCTACACCGAATCGGTGCGGGGATGGGCAGTTTTACCAGAGGATTTTAATTCGAACGGCGGAGACACTCGGCCGCAAAACGAGCCTCTCGACTCTCTTCGTCGCCGACGACGAACGTTGCCGCGCTCTAATGCGTCCTCCGTGACGGGATAACCGGCGGAAGCTGTAAATTGCTGGAATTCTGAAGTGGCGGACAACGCGTCGCGTCGAGGACCAGCGGATGAAAAGGGGTAGGGAAAAATCCGGCCACGGGAACTTTGCAAATTATGTCGTAATTAGTGCGTGGCATAATATGCCGTGGCTCGCGGAAATCGAGTTAAATGTTCAAAGCGTTTTAAATCCGCTGAACGACTCTCGGGCAATAGAAAAGCCGGTGAACACGATAGTGCAGGCGTGATCGAGTGGTCGCCCACGAGCCACATTATCGTCCTCGCTTTCCGAGTCTATGGGCTGCTAGAATTTGCGCTGCTTCTATCATATATTCCTCGTAACAAGAATAACGAATGTTGCAATTTCTACAATCCCAAAAATTTCGCGAATTTCTGAAAGATTGAAATTTCCGAGCGCGGGTGAGTTGGTAGACCACCTGGTACTTGTCGTTACCGTGCTAGAAAATCGTCTCAGGATCTAAAGCCACGAGAAAATGTACGCGGCATGGGGATGAAATCGTGTACGCGGCCGTTCACGGTCCTCCTAACTGCTCTCTCCCTCTTTCGAGAGCACTCGCTCGGATATCGAAAACAATTTCAATTTGAAAAGTTTAAATACTCCGGATGGAAGGGGTGGATGGAGGTCGAGAGCGCGTACAGAGGCCGAAAAAGAGATAGAACGGAACCGAGAGCGGCGTAACGGAGGACAGGGAGTCGAGAGAGAAGCAGGGGCTTTGTGAAAGTGGTCGGTATTTCGAATTTCTCTTTAATTTGAAATCTAAGGATCCTTCTCTTCATGGTCCTTGCCGTCCGGAAACTCGCAACCCTCTCAAAGGCGACGCTATCTCCCCGACTCTTGCACCCTAGACTTGAAAGCCACCCCTTCTCCTTCCAACGCCAACGCCACCGCCAGCGTCGCCGACCATTTTCTTCGGTCTTTCACCTTCGTTTCTCGCTCGAAATTCGCGAATTAGTCTCCTTCAGAGACGACCGTACTCCGTAAACTGCGTGGCTCCCTTTGCGAACGCGGAATTGCCACCCTCTCGACGATGTCTGCGAGTATGTCGAGCACCGGAAAGGATGATGTACTTTAATGTCGGCGCGCGTGAATACGCGATTGTGCAATTAAGATGTACTCCTTCTTCGCTTTCTCGAGATGATACATTTTCATTTTTCTCGCGACGTCTCCTCTTTTACCGCTGTTTCTTAGATCAAGTGGAAAAGGTAAAATGTTACGCTTAATTCGCGGACGCTGCGAAATTAGCGAACAACAGCGCCAATTAAGCGCTACAACCTCACCCCCGAATTTAATCTTAACGACGAAACACTTTGTCGTGCGATCCTCAAACGGTTAAATCTCGCAGCTGCGTTCAAGATTCGAGACACTTTATCGAAAGTCTCATTAAGTCTTACCTTCGTCTCTAAATTACCGAAGGACCAAATTTAAAAATCCAAGTCCTCGAATTCTCTGCGATACAGAACGGTAATTACAGACGTTAGGAAAGTCGTAAACGAGCAGGTAATTACGTATCCCGTATGAGTAAACAGCATCAGATTAAAGCATGAATCATCTGAAACATCGATTAAGGACGTGAGTCAGCGTCAGGACGGGTCACGATCAAATACGCATCCGCCAATTGGACCAGGCGAATCCTTACATGGCTAGAAGAGCGACCCTATGTTGGTGGTTAGCCATAAAGACTGTAGGTGGAAGGGAAAATTCGCGTTTTTAATAAAGAACAGGTTCTTTCTCTAACCACGGTTGAGTCCCTTGTTTATATGCGAGCGTTTCGCTCATCTTTTCAACGCGACAATATTAGTTTGTAATATGAAAAAGAATGATCGTTGCCTCGTAAAGCGGAAGTGGCGCGCGGGGGATGCGAACGCGTCATAAATTTCATTTTGCAGTCTCGCGACACGACGAACGTAAAGGAGTGACAACGCAGAGCGTTATTAAAAGTCAAGTGAGCATTTATTAAAGGGGTTAATCCCATAACCGATTCGACGTCTGGCTGGTTGTCGTTTGAAAGTTTTATTAACGCGGGACCACCCTTTTTTCTGTGGCGCGCACACGTGCCGGGAATGGTAATAAGCGTTTTCGAGAAACGAATATAAACGTGAAAACGAGCCACAAGAAAGAATCGTTCGACGAATGGAGCTGTGACGAATTGTCTGGGGATGCAACTCGTTAATTGTACAGGCAGCTTCAGTAATCACGGTGTGTACAGTCGCAAAAATACTGATAGCTGAAATTTCTTTAACAATTTATTTCTTTTAGGAAATGTATATTTATCGTAATTACGTGCCCGTAAATATACGCAATGTATAAATTTATGTTTCTGTAGTATTTATTACCTCATCCAAGCTCATACATTAAAAATTTCTGTACGTAGAAAATTTGTATGCATACGTACATTTTATACACGTAATAGCGCTTTTCTGTCGTAAAAGGAGATGTTGTTTATCACTGTAGAGGTTGCGTAACAGGCTCGCATTTAATTCATTTGAATTACGAGCTTCTGCCCGTTCCACCTTTCTATTCCACCCCTGTGACTTGTTGTTTCCGGTGTCTAGTGGCGTTTCGTTCTGCCCGTGTAAGTTTGAAAATTTCACAAACGCGACGCGATCGAAGCGGAATTAAGCTTCTCGGGGTTTTGCAACTGGAAATTTCGAGTCCCGGAACGAGCGGGTAGACGCGTTCGACGGCGACGAGAAAAGATTTCACCGTTCAACGATCGTCCGTGCCTCGGTCGGAATAATTGCTTCTGAAACGAAAGAAGTTAAATGAGTCCCTCGCGAAAGTTCAACGAGCAGCGGCACCACTCCACGAGCTCAAGCTGAATCGACAGGGGACGACAGATTTTTCAGGAACGCTTAGCCACCCCCGACCTACCCCTCGATCCCGATTCAATGCGAGGATAATGAAATTTTTCTGCTCGGCGATCCCGAGCATTTTCCCTTCTTTCCACCTGTTTCGCCCTTCTTCCTCGTGCACGCCTACCTCGCCTCCCCTTTTATTGTCACCCCACCCCATAGTCAACATACCTTAACCCCATTTATCGTTTCCCTTATTCCCGTCTCTCTTTCTCCCAGTCCCCTCCTTACCCCGGATCGAGTTGTTTACGCGTACGCGTGCTGCGTGCACGCGGAACGACAGAATGGACAAGGGGCGAAAGAGGGTGGGCGACTCGGACGAGTCCTAATAACGACAAAGGGGGTGGCGTGTTCGATGGACACCGCACGATGGGATATTACACTCCGTGACAAAATGATAGGACATCACGTTTCACGATGTACCAAAATCTTGTATAGGCTGACACAAAAACCACCCTCTTTTATCATCTGCGATACTCTCCTCGAATAACAATGGATATCAAAAAAAGGACTCGGTAGAATAATAAAATAAGTTTAGTGATTCGTGAGCAGTCATTATTGCATTGGTTTTGCGAAACAGAATGTCCTATAATTTTGTAGCGGTGTGTAGAAGGGCCCGGAACCAAGAGACCGACGACCTCTGTTTTCCCTCTCTTTTTTTTTTAACGAGCCAGTCACGTGTTTCCGCAATTAAACCGAGAGCACCGAGCCCTTCGACAATGGCCTACAAACACACGTCGTACACGCACGCGCATCCGACCAAACACGCTCGCAGAGCGGCTCGTTTACACGCGTACTACGTTTATGGACGACTACCGCCCTGAGGGAATAATTAATCGCGCGTTAATTCGCCGATGACGCTGGGACCGGAATAGGGTGTCTGGTCGAAGAGTCGACTTTTTCCGAAATTTTTTCGGGAGACTGTTATCGGGCCGAAAGTTATCACAGTGCGCGATGGACGGCCAAAGCGTGGGATCTGCGCTTCGTAGAACAGGTGGGTCCACACGATAGGATCGTCCCTTTCGGAGTCGCCATTCCGGTGCTCGCGATTTCGGTCGAATGGCCTTTAATTAACCCGGCTTTAGGGGCGTAAGCTTGTTATCTTGATCTTGGGGGGTCGTCGAAGTCGCCAGGGGTCCCTTTACTTACGAACCGACCCCCCGTCAATGAACGAGGCCAGCACGTGAGTATCTGCCTTCCTGGCGTATTTCATGTCCGCCGCCGCAACACGTATGCCCATGAATCACGCGTTATGATTCACTGGAGGCTTTCGACGATCAGCTGGTAATTGTGAGTTCCAGGGAAACGAATGGTTGATCCGTCAACCAGATTGCCACGACACGAGGTCGCTGATCAGCAAAGTAACGTATGTCCATGAATCGGGCAGCATCGTTACAAATTTTGTATCACTAATTCCCCTACGAATTCAAAAATAACCTTTTTGCTTTTGTGTCCGAATGGATAGATAATTATGGAAAGATAAGAATAGCGGTTAAATTTTTATCATTCACTTCCGCTATTATATTTATATATAGTGTAAGAGGTGAAATAGCAGGAAGGGAACCGTGCCTGGTTGAAAACGATCGTTAATAATGGCAGAGACGTGCGATCGTTAAACGGCGACTCGTGCGGGACCGAGGAAAATGGACGCGAGAGGTCCTCGAGAACGTGGAGAGGCGTCGTCCAAAGGTACATAAAGAGACAATTAACTCGGCGTAGCGGCAAGAGTAACGGACAGGAAGACGAGCACGGATGAAAGATAAACTTGCCGAGCAGGAGGAAGAGAAGTAGATTGAGGTTCCCGCGGGACATTCGACGCGGGAACGGTACGCCCGCAGCGTGGCAAACGCTCCACGCAATTCTCGCGGCCACGACGATTCTACATGCACGGGGAACATCGGGACGCGGATGAGCCAGCTGAGCTCGTTAAAGCGAGGAAGAGACAGGCCGACGAGCCTCGGGAGCGGACGGGGGAAAATGAAAAAGGAAAGTACCCGCCGGGAAAGAAACGAGAAAGGTAGCGAAGAAAATTACTCCTGTGGGATGGGCGGTAGAAGTGCGAGAGTAGATAGATGGCGCCCAAGAGGGTGGTAAGGCTCGGCTAGCAAATGGTACGAACATCGTTCGGATGCATCGTGTACACTCGGATGCAAGGCTTCCTTCGTGTGGGGACAAATATACGAGACTCTGACACATTTTCGATGTAGAATCAAGTACATAAACTTACAAAGTTAGAATTTCTAAGCAGTAAAAATTCTTAAATTTCTAAATTCTGTTTTAATTCGTTATTATTCATACCGAAGTGAACTATGCTAGCTAGTGTACTCAAAGCACAAGGTTCTAGCGACGGGACGCCTTCGACCATCGAGGGTACACCTCGCCACCATTCTAGCGAACGATTTCGTGCTCTCGAATGCTTCTCGTCATCGAACCGAACGAACACGAGCTACGTCCAAGAACCGACGGATAACGAGGGAAAACATGAAAAAAGAAAGGTGGCCGATCGTTGACGGAATCGTAGTCGAGGAACGATCGCCGCCAGGTAACTGCGCCGGGTAGATTCCGTCTACTCGTGAAAACACTGAAACGAACGAGTGTACCCCGGCGCTACGAGAACGTCGAATTTCCACGATCCCGTCGTCGTTGTAGACGTTGTCGTTCCGGAAACGAAGGACGACGATGGTCACGAGGAAGCAGCGGGCTGCAAGAAATGCTGACGCCAGGCGTCGTCGGGCGAATTCGAAATGACTGCGGCAAGAAGACCGAACGACAAACGGAGGGCGGAAAGGGGTTGGGAGGGCGAGGATGCAGGGTGAATACGGTATCATATTCGTACGGCGTTCCCATTAGGCGGTCGAACCGGTAGGAAAAATCTTGAGAAAGCGGACGTAAGGGAAACGAGGACGCGTAACGGAACGGCTTCGACCGGGATTAATTTCCATGACTCGGCTTTCGGGCTGGAAAGTGGCGAGCCACGACGGAAGATCGAATCGTACGACTAGGACGCTCGTAGATAACGCCTACGTTTCACGTTCGGTGCTTCCTGAGACGCAGTCGTTCCGGGAACAGGAAGTTGGACGACTCGGCCGCGTCTCGTGTTCGAGGCACGCGCGAGTAAATCAAATTAAAGCGTACCGCCTTTATCGTTTGCGAGATCGTGCAAGGGGCCGAGTTAACTTATTACCAACGCCATGCTTTGCATCGCCAGTAATGCTGCCCCTTTTTCACCGGTAATAACCGTAATTCATATTTCTCTTTTTTGGAAAAAGCGCGGTCATTATAATTTTGAAGACCGAGGGTGCTGAGTGAGAGAGCTCGCGTGTCCGATAGGTTAATTGCGCCAAGAACGACCGCGGTGGGTTAATCGCCCGGAGGATGTAAAAGAGAATGCGGCGAGCTCTATGTTCTAACTGCAACGTTGACTCTTTTAAAAATATTCTTCTTCAACTAAAGTCATAAAAAGGACATAAGATTTTTTTTGGTTTCAGGAATCAAAATACATTGACTCCCCTCGTACACGTATTCGAAAATAATCCGTATCGAAATTCATGAGCTTGCAGATGTACGAAATCAAAGCAAACGCGCTTCAAAGTAAACCGTCGCGTCGAATGGACGGTCCCCAGAAGCACGAATGATGCTGCAGAGTTCTTTACGGGTCCTCGAGGACAAGCGCGACGAAAGGGATGCGGGCTTTAAGCAGAGGTATCACAGTGGAAAATGAAGCTTCCTAGTGAAATTTCCTTCAGATGTTCACCCCCGT
The DNA here is from genome assembly GCA_963576845.1 of Megachile leachella. Classification (NCBI taxonomy): domain Eukaryota; kingdom Metazoa; phylum Arthropoda; class Insecta; order Hymenoptera; family Megachilidae; genus Megachile; species Megachile leachella. Next base: position 25,867,352 of record OY756247.1, on the reverse strand, counting down.
ATCTGCGGAAGAGGAGTCGAGACGGAGTTAGAGGAATAGTAAAGGAAGAGGAAGACCGAGGAGGAACGCGTGAATCGGATCGATGATATTAGCCCGATTATACGGCCGCAATTTTCCGAATCACCGGCGCAACCCTCGCGTCATTAGCTTGTTCATCCTTTTTTTGTGACGATTACCGACGAACGGTAGGTCTTTCGATTCAGGCGTCAGGCAGGACGAGACACCCTCGGCTTCGGTCACCCTCGCGCGAATCCCTCGCAGGATCTTGGGGGGACGTCGCTAATGTTCTTCGAACACGCCGCGTGTCTCGGCATATTAAACACCTCGCGACGCCGCAAATTCAGCTGGATACACTTCCTTCTCCAGGGATTCGCCGGAAGGAAGCATAGAAGTCTCGCTGCGCCGTAGCCACAAATTAACGTCGGTTCATCCTCGTGCGACAATATTATTTCGTTCGTATAATTGCCTGCTAAAAATTGTGCTACTTCGCAAGTTTGAAATTTGGAAAATTTGGAAATGTGCCGGCACGTCACGCTTGTTCGGTCAAAAGCGATACGTCGTCCGGACGACGACCACCGGCGCCTCGAGCGCGTAATGAAACGCCATTATTAAATTGAAATACCGTTTGAGGCGCGTACAGGCCGGAACAATCCTCCGTTCTCATTACGCTACCTCCGTGAGCTCCCTTCTTCTACTTTTCCCCCTTCTCTCTCGTTCGCTCTTTCATTCCATGTACCGACGAACATTCTGCACATATATTTTAATTCAACGCACTACAAGCGGGAGATTAAATTTTGCGCGTTAGAATAGGGTGTTACGGGCGAGAAATTTCAAAAAGGGACGAGACAGGCGCCGTGGCCACTGAATTCATTTTAGGGGCACGCGTTTATGCACGCCGCGGAAGAAGACATTAGAAAAGGACCGAGAGGAAGAGAGAGAGAGAAATTACCTCGGCGAGGGCGGAGATCGTTGGAATTTTATGCCGCGTCAGTGGTAAAGTCCATCCCCCTTGGCAAACGAACGAGCCAGCAGCCGAGCAGACCGCTCGCGAGTAGTACGGCCCTGGCGTAGTCGGCCGCGACCGCAAAATTGTTGGAGCTGACGCGTGATTTTCTGCGAGGCTTTCCGTACGAACGAGCGCCGTCGTGCAGCTATTTAGTTTCCCGTTTTTCTCCGTAACGCACGCCTCGTCTGCGGTTTCGTGACCGAAGGAAAAGGGGACAGCTACGCGGAAAGCTGCCTGATAAAAACTTCGATCGCTACCTGCCTCAAATTAAGTAGCCACCTTGCGTACAGGTTTCTTCCTTCTTCGACTGTTGCATACCTTGCGGTGTACGTTTACCTATGATTTTCATTTCATATTACAGACTTTTTGCGAGACACTCTGTACATCTTAACACATTGCATCAAAAAGTTATACGTTGCGACTTTTTTAACACATTGCATCAAAAAGTTATACATGTTACTCGTACATTAGAGTCTTGCCCTTCCTTCTAACATTTCGTAAAGTATTTAACGTCACTCTGTAAAGTGTCAGTATTTAAATATCACGATATTTAAAATTATCGTTAAATCCATTACGTTTATTTGATAATTTAGTGTTATTTAAATTTACATAACTCTGCCTTTATGTAGGGAAATGTAGTTAATTTGACGAAGAATTTACATCTTTTTTATTTTACCAACGTTCCGACTACATTTTTTCATTTTCCTCAATTACGAAAGATATTAAACTGCTTTACTGAATCTGCTTTATAATTTTGTTCTCTATTTTCCTTACATTATAATCATCGTTTAATCTATCACGAATCTGTTTCCACGTTAACAACATTGTATTCATAACGTTTTATGAATTAAATTATGTTTCTCGAATTGAACACAGTTATTATTAAAACGCATACATGTAACGCAATAAAACCCCTGCAACTTCCTACTCGTTTATTCTGTTTCATCCTACCATATTCTACTTGTTCTTTATTCTTTTGATGCGCAACAAACGAGAGGATCAAACGAACCTAATTAAAGATTGCATCTTATAGATTAACGAATCGGTAAAGACATAAGAGAAACGACGAACAAAGAGAAGTATAAAAGTGTTCAAAGTGTCGATACATGTACCGAGACAATCCGAGAAAGAAAGTCAAGTGTTCTTTATCGCATCAATAATGCAACGTATCATAAGATGCGCATCCACAGAGTTCACGGTGAATTAACCGTGATCGTTGTTTCGATGTATGACGATACAATCGAAACATCTCGATGCTCGAAATAAACGGGAAAACGTCCCTCCGCGAATTATTTATACGACTTCCGCTCAGATTCAGACGGTCGTCCGGCGTAGAGGAAGAATCTGGCATCGATCGATAGAAAAAGGAATCGCACGCCCTCCCGTCTCGATTCTATTACACGCCAATAACTCGCGCGACGAGCCACCCTAATTTCCATGGTGTCGTCGAGAGTACGTTCGATTTAATGTCGTTCTTCGAACTTTTATCGACGTTCCTGTCGCTCGCGGTGAGGAAATCGGAGAAATAAAGGGAGAAAGACGAGAACGAGGGAAACCGTATCGCGCTGGACAGGGTTATTTAGAGAGCAGGACACGTTATAATTTTTGGGAGTAATTACGAGCGCGAGAAGGACGGTCGTCGAGCGGTGGTTCTCGAGAAAATTAAAGTGCGAGCCGAGGAGTAGTCTCGCCTAATTAAGAAATCCATCCACATCTTCGCCTTTCAAGATCGGCCCAGCAACGCCGCGCCGTCGCTGAAAGCGACGAAGATAAGGAGTGGCAAGAGGAAAAGAAGAAGAGGGTAGACGATAGCTAAGAGAGAAGGGGAGGGAGAGAGAGGCGAGAGAAACGAGTGAAAGAGAGGAAGGGACCGAAATGGTAAGAACCGTAATTAAATCGGAGCAAAATCCCGCGGAATAATTAATTGGAGAGCTCCTAAAGTATACCGGGCGCGTCGGTGGACGCGTAACGTCGTTAGCCAAGGGCCTTTCGAGGGTCGTAAACCCCGTAGGCGGCCCTTTGGTAACCGTCCTCCTACTTCTCTCTCAAGAGGACTCGCCTCGAGAGCAAAATGGAAGAAGAAAGGGTGCCAGTTTGCTTCTAACTTCCCGGAAAACTAAATTATTCCCGTTACGCATGTACGAGTTCTCGCGCGACGCATCTATCGCGGATAAAGCCACGAAGGGACATCCTCCTTGTAATTCGATCGAACGACTTACAATACAAAGTCTACGAAGAAATAAAAATACAGGATTCTGTTTAACAAAACAGTGTTAGTCGAAAGCAAATGGAAGCCATAGATATCAACAGCGATACGGGCTTTCACCTTAAACCGAATCGATGCAATATTTAACCGAGCCATTCTCGTAGGAATCAGTTCGTACGATCGTCGAACGTTAGTTTGTCGGCAAAAGCATTGACCGTAGCTACGAACTAACTGCAACCCTATCGCTACCATAGCGTTTCACTCGTTGAACCATTAATTTCGAAGAAAATTGGAGCAGCCAAGCGGCTCGAGAACGTTTCACGCAGGCTGCTGCAGACGCGTAGCAGTAATCGAGTGTCGGAGACGCGTTTGTCGATCCGTGAAGGACCAGCGAAGGGAATCGAGCTTCGAAACCGCCGTGCTGGCTTCCAGCATCCCTCGTCAGGAGTGCGGCCATCGTTGTCCGCGCCGACTGTTCTCCTAGGCCAGGACGTCACACACGCGTCCACGAGATTTGTGCGGCTGCCTGGAATGCGAAACGTTTGCGGTTCGAGCGTCTGTTCCGGCCCTCGTCCACCTACGATGCTCTTGGAGCCGATCCAACATCCGCTAATTAGGGAGAACAGCGGGCGACTACCTCGCGAAAACAACCCCGTGGCTTGTTGCGACTTCCCGTAGTTCGAGATCGAAACTGTCGAATGCATTACACGAAAACAAAAATCAGATATTTAATAATTTTCGAATTTCTAATTTTAAACATATCAAATGTTACAGCGAATTTCACAGCGATGAAATTTAATGCAAAAAGTTCTTACAAACGCGTTTTCCCATTTGCACGACGCAAACGCGTTCGCTGTGACAAGCATCCTCTCTGAACCGTATTATACGCGCGAAAAACTCGTACTTTTTCGCAATACGTTCGTGACCCGTCTGCTATGGAACGTTCCCAGGGTGAATACATTCCGTAGAACGATCAGGTGACCGAGCTAATAGCATTCCGCGCATACTTCATCGCTCGAACAAGCGTGGAAGCGATGCATCGTACGAATCGGTGACACTCGCTCGTGACAGAGATTGCGGAAACAGAAACGGCCGATAAACGGATCTTGCGAACTCCCTGTCGATCGGTTTCCAACGCGGCCGTCTAATATATGCTCGTCTGACGTGTCGCAAATGCAGCCGCCGTCGAAACGGCCAGGGATCGTTTATTACCCTCCTTCCGAGATTCATACCCCACGGGGTGAACGAACTCCTCGCACGGTACGTGCGAACCAACTTTCCGAATTCGAGCGAAACTTCTGTTCAAATGAATCCTGGGGATAACATGCGTGCCTTTGCTTTCGAAAAAGGAAACTTTTGCATTGTTTATTCGACTCGAGTGTATAAAATTCTGGCTTTATATGATTTTATTCATCGAGATAAAAAAGAAGTATCGATGTTTGAAGTTTATTGAAATGTACGTTGCAATTTTCCGATACGTTGTAATTAACGCGCGATAAAGCGGAAAAAAATAAAATAAAGTACAGTGGAATGAGAGTTAACTTTGAGTGGAAGTTTCTATTAAAAAACTGAAAGATCAAAAGATAAATAATACAACTGAAATTCGTTGGTAAAGTAAAATAATCGAGAAACGGTGAATTCTGTGGAAACGAACAAACGAAAGGGGAGAAGAGTATACGAAAGACAGTAATATTATGACAGAAAACGAAGAGGGAAAAGGGTTGATGACACAAGGGAATGACAGAGGGCGACGTAGGGTACTTTGTCTAAATGTTCTACTAAATTACCAGTGGTCTGCGTTGTAGACTATCCCAACTGAAATTTCACCACAGACCAGTGTTTACAAGAATTTTATTATTATTTCCCCCATAAAATGAGCAAATGTTGCTTAAAAAAACATTACCGAAATTCGGCAGTCGTAGCAGCAGGCGGTGAAATTTTCGTGTTTGAAAATCGACATTTCGGTGACCTAATAAAATTTAAAAACGGGATTCGAACGACAATGATCGATTGGAATGATTTCCTCGCAGAAGCGCAGCGGAAGTGGAAGTTTCCAGTCGCCGATAGAGCGGCAAAGACGAATTGTAATTTCTTAATCAAGCGTGCGCACGCTCGAGTCGTCGCGATGAATACCAAGCGCGTTGGAAACCAATCCCCGGGAGTTTCTCATCGCTGGCCCGAACTTTGGCAAGATTACTGGTCTACACGGACATTGTCTGGCTGTGTTACATATACGTATATATATGTATATATATACAGCAGTACTTGCTAGCCCGAGGGTATTTCATCCACGCAATAAACACGGCCAGATATACGCTCACAGACACGCGGCCACAGGAAGCCAAGGACTTTAACGCGCTCTCATTTTCCACGGGAATATATCGCATTATCGCGCGTTGCTTTCCTCTCCAGCATACTAATTCGCGCTTCGAGCCGAAAAGACAAAAATAAAACGGGGAACTATGCTCGCTTATATTTTTCTCTCTCATTTCTCCGCTCTTCCTCGGAACATACAGTTCCATTCGTTTTAAGCACTTTGCGAAGCAAACAGCATTCGACTTTATGGGTTTAGGGAAATATTGCACTGTTAGCATCATTGGTTAGAAACTTAGTCCGTTGGCATATTATGCATGAAACTTCCTTCTGTTTACTGTTTCAGCCTGGCGGTAGGATTTTATCGATGTACGAGTATAATACTTTGTCTGCTCTTTCTCATAAATTACGCAGTTAAAAAAATGGAAGAGAATTCGGTGACCCTCGCTTTACCTAAAATACCGAAGATTGAACATATTTCCAAGAAACAGTTTTCAACTTTCTTCCTATCTCAAAATCCGGTCCACGAGTAACCGTACATTTTCGAAACGGAGTTTCATCTAGATCAAAACAGTTTAAGCTACTTCAAGGACTGGTTTAACCTACTTATGGCGACTCGTATCCCGAGAATATATCCTCATGCGTTCTTAACGCGTTGACTGCTACACCGAAGAGATATTAACTATTGCAGCTAGTAACGAAAGAACGATGTGGACTAAATATTTGGTGGGGACACGATTATGCGGATCGTTTGAGATTTAAACAGACATTCACTGTGCACCGTTATGGGCCTTACGCGAGCTTCTATTTCGAGCAAACGTGTCATCGTCGTCCTCGAGCGGTAAGTACGGGTCGTGGCGTTTACGAGCTCTCTACACATCGTGGAGAGAAGAGAGAGAGACGAACAGAGATAGAGATAGATAGAGGAAACGAGATAGAACGGAGGCTCTCTTCATTCATGCCGGCAACGAGCGCTTCATTGGCCCAGATTAGAACGTGAATAGCACCGGTGGACACACGGCGAGGCTCGCAGGTGAATTCGATTTCCGCGTGCACTCGACCTCCGGGAAACTGAGTCAAGAGGACGAGCGTGAAAGATTAAATGGGCTGAGATACGAGGGAGATTCAGCTCTGCTGGTAAAACTTTCATCAAAGGTCTCGTGGATACGTTACCCACCCCGTACCGCTGTTTCGCGTTGATGCCGCTCCGCTTGCCTCGTGGAAATCTACCTACCTGCAACAAAAATAGAGAACTTGCTTACTTTTGATTCGGAGTGTCTCGTTCGGATCGATGGGACACCGGAGTGCATTTCGTCAATTTGAATTTTGTTTACAGAGCTTACTTTTACGTGACAGTACGCGTACCGTTCATTCGGAAAGTGCTTTATCGAAACAGACACATTCAAGTTACATCGAAAACTTATCGTTAATCAAAAATTTTTATACTTCCGTAACGTTTAATTACGTTTCATATTGATATGAAACGTAAATTTAAAACCACGTTAAAACTGAGATTTGCAGATCAAACAGGAAAAATTTCAGTAAAACGAGATGTCGGTGAACCGGAGATGGCCTGGATTCGAATCCCGGTGTCGATAGCCGCCATTTTTTGCGAATTCCTGAAATATTAAGTAAAGAAGCAGGGTTTTTGTTCTTCTCGTTTGCCGAGTTTCCCGGATACCGGAATGGCGGGACTAAAACTTGAATGAACGTTGACTAAAAATTTACGCGTAGAAAAATACGATTTTTTTTTTCAAGAGAGAAATATTCGATCGGACGAACCAAAATTCTTGAATATTTTAAATTCAACGCGACAAGTCATGAACGCAGAGTTCCGGAAAAACACTCGATCGCTCGATTCGCGGATATTTCACTTTATCGGGTTAAAGGTGCGTTATTGCAATTTTTCAGAAGCGATCCTCTCCAGTTACCGAGTGTACCAGTTTTTAAAAATTCTCTTAGGATACCTTCGGATATTCCATTCACAAAGGTCAATTTGACAAAGCACTCTGGAAAAGGCCAGCCAGAAAAAGAATAATGTAACCCGGCGACCTCGAGCTGAAAAAGGGACCAAAAAGGAAGAAGACACGAGAAAATACGAGGCACGTCGGATGCGTCTGCCATTTATTAAGACAAGGAAACAAATTCCAGCTTCGCGATGGCCTCGCCGCAGGAGAGACAGGAACGTCTGGACTGTCGTGAGAGAGGATACTTAAACTTTTCCTCGTTTTCTTATCCAGAAACGACCGCGACGGCAAGGACATATGCTTTGTTCCACGCGTTCCCTCGAAATTCCTCCCCGAGGACGCTTCAGGTCGGGCCTACGGCTGAAACTTTGGCGCGAACTTTCCCGCGAAGTTGAAGCCGCAATCCTTGCCGCCAGCTACTTCGTCGTTGCGAGAACCTCCAGCCAGCTCTCAAGCACGCGTGTTACGACTTCCTGCGACCTTTTTCCTCTTTTTCCCGTAACGACGCCTCTGCAACTTGTCGCTATCCTTTCCTTTCAACATCAGATTGTCCGAAACTTCCTGCGGCCGCCATTTTCTCCCTCGTAACACGAGGGCGGAATGTGGTTTTCATATTTCATTAACACGAGATTAAATTATCGCGTGTGGAATATATATTGTAAACATTTTTTTGTTCACCTTTTCAATGTTGACACCATATAGCGTTCATTGGCATAATGATGTATCGATATATAAGGCGTTTGTTTAAAAGCGAGCGAGAAGAGTAAGCGTTCAAAATGAGTTGCGTTGGGAATGAGAATAAATAAGCGATTCATTCGTTACCGAGATCTTGTAAATTGCGGTTGCATTTTTGATTAAATCCTGACAATACGTTTTAATTCTGTTTACTGTTCATTTTTCGTGATAATCTTACATATTAAGGGCACGTTCACCTCGGTAACCATTTAAATCCCTACGCATTGTATTGCCATATGTCGTATTTACACAATATCGTTGAATCACCATCGGAAATATTCCAAGCAACACATTTCTCCATCGTAGGATTCGAAGAACGGTACAAGATACGCTTACTTAATCACGAGTTTCAATTCTTTAAATTCCATTTTACCGGACGTTCGGTTTCGAGCGTTGTTTGGCCCTGCTAAAAGATTCATCGGAGTTGCAAAGAGAAGAGGGGCTCGGCTAGCTCAGCAGCTTTCTTATTAAATTTCCATCGCGGTCGCGGCATATGTCGCAATAAAGCAGTCGCTTTACAGCCATACAGCGTACGAACACGAAGAGTTCCTCTCTCCCTGCGGCTATTTATACAAGCCGGGTCCGGTCCGGCTGGAAAACGTAACAGACGCGACGACTGGAAATGGCTCGATCCGTCAACTTGTATAATGCTCGGAATTTCTCTCGGTGGCAAGTCGAATGACCGATGAGAGGGAGCCGCAGAAGCTATTGCTTTGTGTAATTCCCGCGGTCGCATCTGTTACGTATTATGGTAATAAGCGTTTTCGATTTGGATGTATCGCTCTGATTACTTCGTCGGTTGGACCTTCACGATTTCCGGGATTAAGGGAAAATTGGCTTCCGCGACGAGGGACTTGTTTGATCTATCGATAGGTTATTTTTAGAGCAAATCCGGGATGATTCGTGTTCTCGTTCGTGTACATATAGGCCCTAGCTGGATACGCTTATGGTTCTCGTCCGGTGCCTTTCACTTCTAATCACGCATTCCAAAGCGGAAGATACGTCTCGATCCGCATTCCACGCACACGTTTTCGCAAACATAGCCAAAAGCGCCAGCCAGATCCGGACATGTATGACTGGTCACAGTTTCCCTAAGAATCAAAGCGTCTGGATTCCTACAGAACGTAATCAGGACCATCTAGACCGAGCCTAAGGAACCCGGACAAAGAGGCAGACACAGAGGTGGGGGCGAGGAAAGAAGCAACCCACACACGATAACGGATTGTCACGAGAAAAAAAAGAAAACTGTCCTTTCAGAGGCAGACGCGGAGATCGCAATCGCGACCTAGCTGGCCTCGCCGGAAGGCCAGGAACCGGCAAGAGGAAGTCCGAGCAGGGGTTGGTTGACTCGGTGGACAGGTTCGAAACCACGGCTATTTCCTCTGGAAAGGATTTCATCGTGGAGCATGCTTGTGAAAACAAAGAAGGAAACATGACGGGACGTCGAAGATGGAAGCGAAGAAGAAAAACTGGCAGAAAAACGGGGATGAAGGCTCGCTAGACGCGTATATCGATTACCGGCTCGGTGTCTCGAGCCTCGAACACACGGGAAACGAACGAATCCTATTCCTCCGGAGCTACGAGCAAATCCTACCGCCATCATCCGGTCGAGCTTCTTCCTCGAGGCGTCGCGTCAGGAATCCCTGATTTTCGAGCTGTTTTTCCGAAAAGCGCGTCGACGCTTCGGCGGTGATTCAAGGATTTGTCGAAGCCTGAACACGCGCGGATCACCGACGCGCCGCGAATTGAAACGACCATGGATTTCCTACCAGAATTGCAACCAGCTCCTGAATTAGTCATGTATCAAGTTCCGAATTTTCGAGGATTTAAAGTTCAATCCGGAAGGATGAAACAGGAGCTTTGAGTTTGAACCTAGAAAATTTCAACTTCGTCAATTTAAAAATAGTTCAATATCGATTTCGATAACGAGTCCTTCAAACTAGGTTGGTCTAATAAAATAAACTACCGTTAAAGATTACTTCTAGAGAGAATATTTCATAGAAAGATATCTGTGTAGTCCATTAATAAACCTCGCTCCACTCATCCTGGTTTAGGTTCTCAGACAGAATCCATTCCTCTGTTATAGAGATTAAAGGAAGAGCGTGCTTTCCGGGAAAGAAGGAAATTTTCCAGAAGCTGCACCGAATCCTGCGTTTCTACTACCTCGACACCCTTTTTCTGTCGCATTCTAGAAGCTCTCTGAGAACCGCTGAAAATCCCCGGCTTCCCGAAATCCGGTTATACGTTTCCACGCTCGATGTGTCTCTCCCACTTTCTTCCATATTTATTTATTTATTTATTCATTCCCGTGGAAGCGTTTCGGTGCACGGACGACTCCACGTTCGCGCTCCAATTCTCTTGGTACTCCCTCGAAAAACAACACCCTTCCCCCTCTTTCACTTTTCCGAAGGGTGAACTCGTCTGACCCTGGCACGCTCGATAGCCTAATATCACGATTGCTTAACACCACCACAGACCCCCGTGTCATCGTTTACTCAGCCGTGGTGAATGGACCGAGTGGCACGAATTTCAGAACTCGTTGCCCTTGAGCTCGATCGAGCTCGGAAGTCCCTGGGGTGAATTTCGGTTCGTTCGTTTGCGAAATTTTTAAAACGTTACGACTCGTTGCGAGTGGACTCGCGATAACGTGGAAAACCGTTGTCGAGAAATATAGGAATCGATATTCGGATGGCTGGTACCGACACGAGGGTTAATACGAGACTTTGACATATTTATTTCGAAACCGTATCACTATTTCTACACACCGAGAAGACCGTGTAATTCATACCGGTTGATCCGGAGTGGATTCCTAGTCACGCGAACCGTAACACGCTACAATCCAATACTACGTATACCTAACCGTCTATAAGCCATGGGTCGAAACTCCGACAGTTTCTACCGTGAACTGTGCAAAATATAGTTTCAAGGTTGCTTCATTATTTCTTCATGACCTTACGACTGAACCCCGAGCCTTGAACCTATACGGATCATCGAACTCGCTTGGAAAAGTAGGTTGTTCGTGCGAGGGTTAATCGTAGCTTAGCTAACGGCCTTTTTTCTGCACCGTTCAAGTTCGCGGGTTCATCAATCATCTTCTAAAAATCATCCGCGTTTTTAATGGTAGCCATCAAACGCTATGATACAGCGAGGTATTCGCTGGAAAGTGAAAAACGTTTCGCTCGGATGGAAAAAGTGGAATCGATGACATAGATCGATGTCGGTGAACGCTTTTAAAAAATGGCCAGGTAAAGGAGAAATGGTTCCGGCCAATGAGATTAAACGGCAGCGAAGCTGCGTTAAAAAGCACCGCTAATTTGCAACCTCTTGTACCTTCGATCTTTTTTTTCTGCACGGTCTGGGCGTTAAAGCGATTATGGTCGTGGTAATTCCACGAATTAATTTCCTTCTGTCCGGTGCACGACCCTCTTTGGTCGATTCTTGTCTAAGCCAGACCGGCGTGCCACCGCCACAAACTCGCCGGAAGTCGTTACGCTACCGGCAAAAATCAGCCGTTCGATCCGTGAATTAATATTTCCTCAAAGGGCCATGTTTTTACCGCGACCACGACGCTCGCGACTCCACGGGTGAAATATCAAACGCGAGGTTTGAAAATCCGATATCAATTAATCGGATTCAATTAAGTTCGAACGAGGAAGCTTCGTTCCCCGGGGCTGTTCGAAGGATGCGACAGATTGGAATATTTTCGAAACAACGTCCTTTTCTTCCGTGGAGGAGGACGGAAACCCCGAGGGTCGTCCCTTCGCCCCACCAAAATACACAATACGGTTAAGCGGCTTAAGTATCGTCGGCTTTATTGGAAGGAAACGATCGACGCGATACATTCTCGAAATTAAAAAGTCACCCCTCGGTTGCGGTCTGTCGGCGACGTATTAATTAACGGTCAAAGGAACCTCGGATAAACTTTTGATCGTTTTCGCAACTCCGGCCAAAGGCGGAACTTGGAGCTTTTCTTACGAAGGTGTTATGCATCTAGTAAAAGAAATTAATTATTCTGAAAATTCCCTACGAAGTCGTATAAGAATACTGATCGATTATCGAGGGTGGTAACACCTCTAATTCCGCGTTACGACGTTATGTCGAAAGACATCGTTGTCTCGTTCGAGCCTATTTCATCCCTCGAATACGTCCAACGTGACGCAATCGTGTAATGGTCACGAAGGGAGACGTTTTATGTCGTGCGACAATATTTTCCGCTTATCCGGCTTCTTTTGCCGCATCGAACAGATTACGATCGTTCCACCCCGTGGAATTATCGCGACAACGCTATACGCGCCCACCCCGACCCAGCCATGTTTATGCCGCCTTTAATGACCGGTTCACCCTCCTGCCTCACGGACACTTAAGTACTCGGCTTAATGGAACGGAATTAAGGCGAAGGAATAACTCATTCGTACGCATAACGTCGATAGGGGCCGGCGACTCCACCCTCTCCCCATCCCAGCTTTAATAACTTTATTTCGATGCGGAGGGCCACCCTAACCCCGTACTTCGACCACGTGAAATCCCACGAACGCACCCCGAATTCTCGACGAGCAGTTAAGTGGATCGATCTTAATTTTTCCGCGTCGGGTCCCGTACAGTTTTGCCGACAAAAGTCTTCCATCCCTGTCTCTCTATCGCGCTTTCTTCCCTGTGCTTTTAACCCTTCCGAGCGAACTCGCGGTTTCTTTTTTTTCTCTTTCGGTCTTTCACGGGTTCGCTGGGGAGGATAACAAACGGCACTTCTTCCTCCTCGATTGTGCACGCACAACGTCAGGATCGAGGACGGTCTTCGTTTGAATGCGTTAAACGAAAGGACGGAAGAGAGCGAGCCGTGTTTTGTTCGAGGGTTTGAACAATCGCGATACTTGTCGGGTACTCGACGGTGTTCTTCGATAATTTCTCAAAAGAAATTTGATTGGATTCAACAAAGATTGCACGAATTCAATAACAGGGGTAAATGATCAACCCTTCAGCCTGCTGACTGTGTAATAGCAAAATTATACATCGCATACCTCCGTCACTTTCAATCTGCATTTACTCATAAATACGAATCAGATATATCTATTTTTTATTCATTCTATCATTTCAACTTGTCAAAACATACACAGTTTACATTCTAAACCTCATAAAAGTTTCCGAATTTCTAAAAACAGCTGCGGATATATTAAAAAAATTGCAGCTTTGAACTTTATAAAATACAACCAAGTTCGATAACGTTCAAACGGTGCGTCAAAGTGCAGCCAGTTAATGAAAGCATCGAACAATCGTTTAAAAGCTTGGGAAACGAGAAAAAAGCAGCATTTTGTATTGTCAGGCGTGGATTCAACTTTCTAACGGTAGACCATTACGCTCGTCGCGGCTGCAGACCGCGGCTCGCGACCGCGAGCATAAACAATCGGCCAGCGAATTCGCGGAAGAGAAAGGTTCGTCCGGATTTCCAATTAAACTTTGGCAATTGCCGCGCTAATTATCCGCCCTCTGGTCATTTTCCAGATTAAGTAAGCTCCGACCGGAACTGCAGCCGAGAGACAGGCCATGCTATTCGAAGTTTCCGTTCCTGTCGATTGATTAATCGTCGTCCAAGTTTTTCCTGCTTTGCTCGACGGGTTCGTTTTGCAAAATTCGCGACCGACTTTCCAAGTACTTGTCCTAATTACTAACGAATAATTTCGTGTTATGCGAGACGTGTAAGGAGTCTGAAAAATGTTAATATTTCGGAAAATGTTTGGATAAAGTATCGTGAAGTCACTATTGAAATGATAGTAGATTCGATAACGATTAGAAGGGTATTTGTGAAGGCAAATCAATTGTAATATAACGCGTAAGGGAACACGGTAGCGAAAGTTCGTTCAAGATCTGAAAGTAGAAGTTAGGAGCTATTGATTTAATCGCTAACGAAGTAGTTGAGAATCGATCCGGTGCGAATTGAAACCGGTAACGAAAGCGTTCGCTTTCGAAGCACGAACGAAGATTTTAATTCGATCCATCTGGCGGGTCCAAGATATCGCAATTACGAGGGTATCAGTATTCGACCAGGTATTCGTAGGAAATCAAGGATGATACCGCGTAACGTCGTATCCCCGAGAACGTCTGGAGAGCTGACAGGAGGGAGTTATCCACCCTTCGCCATCATCGAGGATGAAGAAGACGAGCAATAAAAATGGATATGGAGAGCGAAGAAGGGAAAAGGGATCTCGAGGTTGTAACGAGCGAAGGGTAGCGGAGGAGAGACACGCAACGCACGATTGGAGTACCGTCGAGAGATCCGCTACGAAGCTGAAGAGCACGCCACGAGGGAAGCGGACAGAGAGCAAAAGAGGAACAAAGAAACGAAGAGAAACCGGTTTCATTCAACCGCCATTTAAAAATTCTGGAACCGCGGCTCTTTGAAAAATAATCAACGGACGAACGGCGCGGTGCGGGTTGCGTAACTCTTAGAAAGCGGCTCTTCGTGTCTCGAACGGCGCTGAAACAGGACGAAGAAGAAGAAGTGGAAGAAGAAGAAGAAAAAGAAGAGTACGCGAGCGTGGAACAAAGAGAGAAGATAGCGAGTATCGTACTCGATACACACAGCATGGATGGAGCATCGTAAGCCTCTGTGTGTCTGCGCGGAACAAGCAGAATTTCCTTCGCCTTTGAACACACGTATACAGGTACACAGGGTCCGCGTATCGCTGCCTCTCGACAGACATTCCGGTTCCGGTTTTGCCTTTGATAACGAATATCGATTATCGATGGAGAACCGCGTCTTCCATTCGACTATGACTCCAGACATCGGAATCACTTTTTCTCGTGGCTCTGCTTCTTTTCTTCTCTCAGAGAAGCCTGCCTTTTCGCGTGCATCAACGTCCAGCGGCTTATCACAGACGTTTCCATGTTGTTTTTCTCTCTGACGTCTGCGAAATATTTTTCTCGGCGGCCGAATTTGCGTGGGGAACATCCGCAGATGTTATTGCTTGTCCAGGACAACGATGACCTGATTAACTAACGTCACGGAATTTATAAACTGATATTTGGTTCGTTAAATTCGTTCAGATCGATCGAGCATGCTCTATCCCCGTACCATTATAGCGCGTTAACTTGACGGGAATGTCGCGATAATTCTGGAATTAATCTGGGCTAACGGTACATTTAGTTCTCGTGTTTAAAAATAAAATTGGTTGCACGGACAAAGTAGGGAATTTTGTGACTTTGACAAATTCGATTTTACAATATAGTAGTCAAGTTCAGTCAGAAGTCGCATCTGGTGTCAAGAAATTTGAGGAAATATATTTTATACACATTGCTTTTCAATTACAAAATGGGAGACTGTTCGGATGGGATTGCAGCGATAACCCGTGTTACCGATGACATTTCTAGGATCCTTCATTATCTCTATGGATGGCTTCTCCGTACTTTCGAGGGAAGTAATCCAGACATTTGACTAATCTCTTTCGTTGAATAGAAGATATCTTATCTCCTGTGGTCAACTAATGCTGATTGTATGTTTCCTAATCTGATGCATCGTTCATATTTCCTGTGTTCACATTCCGGACAATAGATGTCCTCGGCACAAGTTTCAAATATTTGGACACTGATATTTTTTAGAGCCTCTTCAATCTGGTACTTTCAATATTGTCCTTGTAATTGTAAAATTCTTCAAACATACCCAATCTTTCGATAAAAAAACTTGAGTTTCCAAAATGACAAGCAAAGTCGCTTGATGCACTAGCAAAGAGTAGAAGTGGAAACGGAGTTCAATCACCGAAATCTATTTGCAATCCGTATCGAAGCGGAATGGGCGATTCGTAAGCTCGACGGAAGGGTCGTCGAGCATTTTTTACCCTGCGGTTCAATAATTCTCGATCCGTCGACGCATAAATAATGAACGCCGCTACGCTGGCCACGTAAATCAAACCGACGACAGCCGTTTCATTTCGAGGTCGATTTGTCTCCCGCACTCGGTCGGCTCGATCTTCCAGCGAAATACCGGGGCTCCCTCGATACCCGGCGGAAGCACGTGTTCGTGAAATATTGCCGCGCGTTACTTCGAATGCCACGGCTGTCCGCGGGCCGACGCTGATCCGCGCGGACCTCGCCAGACGAGCACGCGAGGAATTTTAAGACGCGGACCGATCAGGGGATGCCGAGCCTGCAACGTGTCTATCGACGTTTCTTGCGCGGAAATGGGATACTTTTCGGACCGTAAATTACTTTGACCTCCGGTGAAACTTCTCACCTTGGAACTTCCTGCTGATTTATCACCGTCGTGACGTGCACGCGATACATTACCGCTAAATTAACTACTAATCGAAGTTATTATGGAAGAGTTGAAAGAGTGTTCCTTGTTTTTGTAAATAAATATCTGGCAACAAATTTTAATCGAATTTGGACGTGCAAGTTTCTCATGACTAATCAGAGATTACGTAACAATTAGTCAATTCTTATTTTTGCATCGTGATTCAAGTCTAAATTTAACGCGTTAACAGCAGCGGTGGAAATGGACATATATAACACGGCATTATCATATCGTTTAAGCTTTCAATTTGACACGTCACATACATTAGCATGATATTAACGCTATTCAAAATTATTCCTTATCTTTTTTAACGTTTCGAATATAAGATTATTCTGGTAGCGGCGACACCCACGGCAGAGATCAATGAGAAACATGACCATTAAGAAACCGATGACGCAACGGTTAATCAATTCGTATTTTTGCAACACCATTCGAATTTAAATTTAACACGATAATCACGACGAAACAGGATTTCTACTGCGCGTTATCTCATCGTTCAAGTTTTAATCCGACACTTCGCATAATTAACATAACGTTGACGCTATTCGAAATCATTCAGCCTTTTTTAGCGTTCGAGTACGAATTAAAACGTTGTATGCCCACGAGAGTTAATCCGTTAACGGTAATCGATCAGGAATTAAGTTTTTTCCGAAAGCGCTTCGTAACAATGAAAACAAAGAGACTATTTCATTCCAACCGACAAAAGCAACAATGAAAACATGCAACAATGCAGCACAGCTTAAAAACGATTCCCAAAGCGATACCTCCAGCGGGCGCAATTCCAGTTAATTAAGAGAACAATCGATCAGACAGGACGGCACAAAAGCGCCGGCTTATTGTCGCGAATTAAAAACCGTCCAAGGTCAAGCCAGCGACCGCATAAGAATGGCCACCTCCTTTCGTGACAAGCCGTAACGAACCAGTCGGACGTTACGTCGTCCGCTAATTAAGTTAACGACCGTTCAAGTGGCCCACGGAAACGAAAACCGCGCTCGTCCACCCACGTGCCGCATTCCCGCCAATGTGAACGAGCCTTTACGACGTATCGTACGGGAAGAGCGTCGCGAGAATCGGGAAGAAAGACGAACAGACAGGTCAGACGTGGGTGGAACAGAGAACGGACAACGTCCCACGGGCTCGTGTTACCGCCGTGAAGTATCCAGACTGAAATGTGGCTATTTATAGGGCTCGATTAAGTCTGATCGAGCAGAGAATCCACGCGGGAGTCGCTCTTCCTGCCGGCTTTTACGAACGAGCTAGATCAAAGGTTCCCGAAAGGGAAATGTTTATGTCCGTTCTCGGAGTAACGCGTTCTCTATGTACGATCAAACGTTTCGCTTCTAAGAAAATGTTTTTAAACCGGATTGCGCGTCGTGCAGATTCGCCACCGACGCTTCCACCATTTTTTAATCCCTTGTGTTTTCCAGTTTTCAGAAACGCGGATGTTATTTTCGTCGGAATTAAACTTTCATAACGTAACAAGCGATATAATGATACGACAGGGTGTAACGCGATTTCGAGATAAAAGTTTGAACGGCGCTGTGCATTTAACTCTATACGAATTAAAAATCGAAAAGGTTCACCGAGCGCGACGCGTCGTTAAAAGTTACACGAAAAGTCGCCAACTCCCATAACGAACTTGAAAAAAAGAGCATGAAATTTCCATGCAACTCTCGAGGACATGTAACGAATAACAAAACGGACACGTATAATTAAAACGAAACGATTCTTACGTGCGCTCGTACTTCTAAAAAGGTAAGAGGTGGGTGTCAAAGATCAGACGGCAAAACGATTACAACCATCTCCGCTCGTTCATCTTCGCAATTAGCAAAAATAATCAGCAATCAAACGCTCGTTACGCGATACGCAGATAAATAATTAACCGTTATGTAAGCTTGTCCTGGTTGCGCCACGCGATATTGTGACTCATCCGCGATTTCCCAGAGATAATAAAGCCCTCCGCCAGATTTCGTTCTCACAACCCCTCCCTCGCGATTTAACCGTCGATTCCGGTCGTTGTTGCGTGCACGCCTAAACAAGGCTCTCGTTGCATCGATACATCGCTTGCGTAACGCTGTTCGCGTTGGCTCCATTTGGTAAGGCCCAAGGCCCCGCGAAATGCCGTTTGGAAATATAGGTCGGACGTGTTAAATTATTTAAACATTTAGCATGGTATAAATTTGAAAAATTCTAAATGTTTAAAGTTATGTATTCTTATATTATAAAGTTAGTATTCTTATATTTTTAGTGTTCTTATAAGGAAGATAATATAAAAATCGTAGTTGGGTGAATGGATGTGCGTCGATCGAGAGTGTCGTTCGACGACCACCATGAGTCTCGACACAAAAGAGCACGGAGAGGAAGAGGAAACGTAGGACGGATCGACAAGAGGGTTGAGGAAGGAGGAACGATAGAGTTCGTGAATGGAAGACAAGCGAGGAGAAGAATCGCGCGCGAAAAGAGAAACGACGGAGTTGTAAGCGGAGTCGACGGCGAAAGAGGGCTGGTAGAGGGAAGGGGGCGTTATAACGGGAGTTTTACGACAGAACGGTTTAATTGTCCGTGCTTCGTGGTCGGCGGCCATTCTACGTCGAGTACTCCGATGTAGTACTCCACTGTGTGTGCCAAGGCACAATTCGTACTTTCTCTCACCCCCACTTTTACTCTCTCCTTCTGTCTCTCTCTCTTTCTCTCGTTCTCTGTCTCGTCCTCGTTCCCAGCGAACAACGGCACGAAACGCGAAACCGTTTCATTATCAAGCACGGTCGAGCTCGCTTTTGTGGCGTAGACTACGGATACAGAGGAGAGCGTGGCCGAGAGACAGACGAAAGAAGAGTCGGATCGGAGAGAGAAAGAAGAGGAACACGGTCGGAGGGTTGAAGTGGCGAAGGGAGGACAAAACACGGAGAGTCAGACGGAAACAACGGACAGAGAAACGAATCCAGATGGTCGGGATGAATCCATTATGCGGCAGGATGGCTGATAACGCGCCTCTCTATCTCGTAGCCGGGGCAAACAGTTATCGTTTCGTAATTGATAGCTACAACGAGCGCGGGATTTGCCATTCCCGCCTCCGCTTCGGACTCGATTCGTACAACCGTGATGCTACCGGTTCGACCAATACCACCGTAAGTGGCGGCCAACGAATTACGAGCAGCAACCACTTTGTTACCGGACAAGTGCCGGTGCTCTCGTAGCCGGTTGCTCGATTTTGCCTCGGATCGCTGACCTTCTAGCCTCGTGGCTCGTTTCATCCTGATCCGGCGATCATCGCCTCCCACGATACGTTATACACACGTACTTGCAACGTTCGCTTGATTATCGCCGGTAGGATACATTCCCGACCGATGTTTTGCCGCGAAAAATAGGCGAGAGCGTACTTAATCCAGAGCTCGCGGATTTTGTTCGGTCTAGCTATTGGAGTACGTCGGGAGTTTGTAAATTGGAAAATAAGAAGACCGTTTCATGAATGGAACTTGTATCGCTGTTCGATGAAGCAAGAGTCGGATCGTGAATGGTTTCGAATGGACCCTTCTAATACTATCGGAGTCTGAAGGCACTCTACAGTTCAAAATTCAAGGACTCCGTCAGGTCATTGTACTCCGATAATTAACCTGTTTACTTCGATTTCAGAGCTAGTGTACCCTATCGGTTTTCAGTGGTTCACCACCGATTGAGAACCTCTAACGGTTCATTCACCCTGTGGACGTTAACAGGCGTAAAAGTATAATTAGACTAATCGTAAGAAGTAAAGAGAAAATACACCAATCGATAGAACTGCATTTGTATTAAAATTTTCTCCTTCGGTGGTAGCTAAGAACAACGCGTCTTTAATTCCGAATTGAACGGTACGCTCGAAGATACTTGTTCCATATATGGAAATTTCGAAAGTATCATAGATACCGTACGATCGTGTCGCAGAATTCGAAGCCAGCCTAATGGAGCCATATCGTGGCAGCGTTAAGTTCGCGTGCGGCATGTTTTCAGCTCAGCAATAACCGACCGGTTGCCCCACGTGCATCGAGACCGGGTCTTAAGGCTGCAGCGCGACGGTAAAAGCCTTAGATATGAATATGCGCATAAATGTGTATGCATGCGGGGGCGTTGGAACACCGAAAGGGCGTATCCAAAGCAACCTAATCGCCGTCCTCTCCGGATCGTTTGCACAAGATTCCCCGGCGATATTCGCCGACGCAAAAGTGCTCTTAAATTAAATTAGAAGCCTACGAGTTACGAATCGAAGAGACTCGATCGAAGCGGGGGGCAATGTCGATTCGGGTAGATTACATTAAGGTAGATTAAGATTTGGTTCAAACTAGAGTAGACGAAACGATTAATTCGTAACTGTATTAGTTAGGGTAGCGATCGGGGTAGAAGCTCGGTTGCAATTTTGACGAGACCGCATCATCAGGGAATCTTGGTTGCGATTCGATTTGCGCAGAATGGCAGAAAGTTCTTTCGCCTTGAACGTTATCATGGAATCATGTAGCCGATTTCGAGCTCGCGTGGCACTCTTAAAACTAGCTGGCGCGGCACGAGGGACGCGGTATGCGGCAAACGGAATTCACCGGGTCGTAACCGCGACCTATCGGCGAATATTGGATGCCGTTGCATGCCGCTGCTCACCTCGACATACCAGCCGAGCATACGAAGGAATGCGTGTCCTACTGTACGATGGAAAGCTTCCCGTCCAAGGTTAGACGTCTAAGAGCGTACATTACATACGTTGTACGTACACGAGTGGCTTCTCTCTCTCTCGCGCGCTCGTTCTGTGCGTACGCTGTACTCCAAGTGAATGAGAGCTGGGAACGGGTCGAGGCTCGATACATTCCGTGTTTACGCCGCGGAACGATCACGGTGCTTTGCAACCGTGTACACGAGGCTATTTATCGTGCCTGTTATTTTCCAGTTTACACATATTTTCGAGAACGAGTTAGCCGAACATGCCGATGTTAGTTGACCATTTTTTCGTATTTGGTTATTGAGGAAAGAGTAGGATACAAAACTTGAAGATCAGTTTGTGTTTGCTAGTAATATTAATTGAGAAAGATTTCAGTGCTTATATGATTGATAATCTTTCGATAGGTGAATCAGTAAGTTTCTAAAAACATAGTACATAAAGGTACACGCATATGCGACTCCATGTTTGAACCAGCGCTTCAAGTTTGAACCGCTAGAGTGATTTTGGTCGATTCCGCTTTAAATCCATGTAAATTTATCTACCACGTTCAACAGCGAAATAATTTTAATTAATCTCGAAACTGAATTTCAATTTCACCCTTCAAACGAATCCATCGATTTACAATCGACTGGAGAATCCAGCCAATTTGCCGCTCGAAATAAACGGCTTACGTTTAAAGAATCAAAAATACTCAAATTCCTTTTAGAAGTGCAACTAGATTAAATGGAATTAGATTAAATGGGGAAATTGTATCGAATTTCATTTCTTTGTATCGGGATTCTCTAAAAATATACCCGTCACAGTGACGTGGTGTTTCGCTTAAAAATATTTCGTGATCCCGATTAATCGATGTTCTTGTACGAGAAGCCATGTCCGTGGTTAAAAGTGTTTCGTTTAAAGGTCTGAGTTGTCGAAGAAAACGAGGCTATAGAAATAGAAATCGACTTAGCGGATGTTTTTCTCGTTGAAGCTCTAAGAAACATTTTCTATAAATAGTCTATTAAAAGGCGTTTGTTTTTTTGTTTACTCGTAACAGAGCAAATTAATATCAAAGGTGATATATTCTGTAAGAAAATTATTTTTGCTCCTGGAGCTTGTAGGCGAGTATAATACATCGTTCATCTTTCGTATCTATTAATATTTGATACCAATATCTACGAGAGCAAAACATCTTGCAACAACAAGTAGAAATGGCATTGGAACAAAGCATCCAGGCTCACCGATTACGCACGCTTTTCTTTCTCGAAGCGGATTCTTCCAAGACGACTATACGCAGTCTGCAACAGCTGCACGATTACGCCATCGAAAATTCTATTGTGCCCATACGTATATTGCCCGCCATGAGGCAGCGTTAACGAGCTAATATTGAGGAGCTACGCTCGTCAAGCCAGCAATCCGTCACGTTGCTGCTCACGCACCGTCGTTTTGGATTACCTCTGATGGATTCTCTGCGCGTTAGTTCACATTATTATTCATTATGGTCCTGCATGGGGTCGAGACCTTCCATTCCACAAAAGAATTCGACACCTACTCGAAAATTGTCAACTTTCAAATTTCGCCACTGCACGTAGAGTAACGCGTAGAAAATGTTAAGAATACTAAAATGCAAAATGTTCTGCAAAGTTAGAACCTATAAACTTTCTCGTGAGTGAAGGAACAGCAATTGAAATGCAGAAGCATAGTTGTGCGTGTATGTCACTTTCGGCAGCCCCGAAATAACAGTCGACCGGACAACGTGCCGCGAATCTGTCGCTTCCTGAAACGGCCTCTCGACCGAGATGCGAATTCGTAATTGCCGTGCAGGCGATTTCACTGGATGTGTACTACGAATCCCGCTGTAAACACGTTCTCGTAAAATGAACGCGATAGCGAAGCTAAGTATCCCGACGACTGCGTCCTCGTCCAGCGTTTACGATTTCGGCCTCAGCGGATATCATTGTCCGCCGACAGCGAGACGGGTCTAGCTAATTTTACACGGAACATCCCACATATTTTGACGGCGAGCGTGTCGGACGTACGCGTCTTCGTTATGACATATTTGTCTTCTGCTTATTAGCTGCCAACATGAATTTGATACAACCGAATATGCGCTCTACAGATTTTTCGATCAACGAACCGACAAATAACTGTTAAAGATTTCGCCGATAAATCTATCGCTTTATTCGTAACGTCCTCGTAGAATCAATCGTGCGCAGCGCGAAACGCGTAAATAATAATAAAAGTACCGGTTAAAATGGCTTGTAAATGCATTTTCGAGTACTGCAGCCTCGGCGGTCGCAAATTTCAAGCCAGCAATAGTCGTTCGCGTCGTAAATCGCGACAGCTACATGGCGTCGTTACTTTGTTTCCGGTGGATCGTCGGATCTTCCATTAACGCTCGTCCTTGTTCAGACTCGACAAACTGCGGACAATAACGCGAAAAAAAGGAAAGGAGGAAAGAAAAACGTATAAAACTGTCGATTTCGCGGACACGCATTGCCGATGCGGTTTTTAGACATCGTGTATCGACACTAATGGCTCGTTCGTTTCGAGGGCCAGCATGGCGTCGCGCTTTATTTTTAAAAGGCGACCCTCGGA
The DNA here is from genome assembly GCA_963576845.1 of Megachile leachella. NCBI lineage: Eukaryota > Metazoa > Arthropoda > Insecta > Hymenoptera > Megachilidae > Megachile > Megachile leachella. The sequence goes on along the minus strand of OY756247.1, from coordinate 25,843,586 downwards.
AAAAAGATACACAACGAAATGCGTACGATTTTATCATTTGACGCTCATGCATATTCATCGGCCTACGACGTGGCCCTTTTTTATACGGCCACGTGTCTGTGTTTCTCGGGTAACCAGCGGATGTACCAACGTCACAACCCTGCAAACGTAAAGTTGCAACTGGTGGTGGTATTAATGTGACCCTTTTTTCCCTTCCTGGCCCTTCGTATCCCTTTTTCTCCGCTTCTGTTTTTGTTTCATTTCGTTTGCGGCTGTTCAATCTCGAACTTGCTGTGCTTTTTTACAAATATTTCATTTTTTTCAAATTTCCACTTATTTTTTTTATAGTATATTACTCTTTTCAATATAGTAATTGTTCCTTTTATTGTATTGGTCGTTCGTGATCGAGAACAGAGTTGGATTTCGTCGTTCAACTCGAATTTCCATCTAACGCGAATCTAGTATATCGAGGCTTTTACCCATGGAGCAATAAACTCCATCTTTCGGGAGCTCACGGTATTTCCTTGCTCAGGATCCGTTATCAATTGATTCGGATATCGTTTGCGGCGAAATACGAACGACGCTATTCTTCTTCCGGATTCGTGGAACGGTAATCCGTTGCAACTGCATCCTAATCCGTTCATGCCGCTGGCACATGCATGAAACTGACCTACGAGAGCAGCTGTTGCACGCACCCGTACACCCTCAGATTTTTACCAGCAACCCCTTTACCGTGTCACCCCTTCGTTTCTCTTCATCGTCGTTGACGCTCTTTTTCCGCGTGCTACTTGCACGGTGCTACGGCCTCTGCAGCGGATGGAATTAAAGCGACGATAATTATCGCCGTGTGAGAAGCAACGCGTTAACCCTTGACTCGTTTATGGCACTGGTTTATTTGCGGTACCTTAAATCTACACTGTTAATTCCAGACTTCGTACACCAAGTCTTATTTATTTATTCGCGGGCGAAATTTATGAAAACGACAATCAATATATGAATATCGCTAATATTCACTGTAATACTAATACTAATATCGTACTGATACTGCATACTGATCGCAATGCATGACATATGGATATATCAGCTGTTCAATGCACAAATCGACTAACTCTATAAAACAAAGAGCGAAGAAATGTGCATAGGTTTTTAAAATTCCTTTGTTAATATAAATTCAAATAAAGTGTGCAGAATGCATAAATACAAATCTGGCTATCATTTAAAAGATGTAAAATTATAAAAAAGAATAGAAAAAATTTATTTCAGAATGACTTCTGAATTATTTATTATTCAGTAGCCAAAATTGTCGTTTAATGGTGTTAATCGTTTCTGTTTGGAAAAATTTGTATAAACATAAAAAGTTAGCATTATACCAAGTGCTTTTACACTTTTTAAGATGTTTCAAAAAGTGGAGTTAATCGATTTGTGCAGTGAACGGCTCATATGTCAGAGATCTTAAATCTTAACCAGAGGTTTTTAAAATGCATAACCGGGAATAACGCAGGTGTAAAAAATCGGAAATATTTGCAAGTTCGATAAAGGGCAGATAAGGGAACAACAAAAGCGTTGAAAGCGTTTGATCGTTGACTTCCCACAGGCGCGATCTCTCGCCCACTCGATGGGAATTATCGAAAAAGAAGGGGTCGGTTGTTGCGTATCCTGTTTCGCGAGAGGAGAAGGAAAAAACGAGGTGAAGAGAACATTAAAGCCTTTCTTTCTTCTCTCGTCGCTTCTCGTCTCGTGCCGTTTGCCTCTCTGTTCCGTGGACCGGCGCCGTTTTTCTTTTCGTTCAACGTCTCGCGGAACTTCGCGATAGTACTTCCTCTCTCTTTTTTCGCCCGTCCAACCGTCGGTCCATCCAGCTCGTAGCCTCCCGACTTGCCCCTCCTCTCATCCATTCATTCTACGTTCTCGCGTACTCCAGCGGGGCTGCTCGTTAAAAAAAAAATCAAAAGAGAGAAAATAATTATGAGTACACGAATCCACCCTCGTAACGCTCGCTAGTCAAAGCTCACGTGACTCGGGGTTTTCGACCCACCCTACCCCATTGGTCCACTTTCACGGTAGGTCTCGACACGATTTCGTGCCCGCCATGCGTAACGAAAGAAGCCAACAGAGAAAGAGATCGAAAGAGGAAAAAGGAAGAGCACGAAGGCGTGGGCGAGAGCGGGTTAGAGAACGGCGCGGAGCGCGAGCGAGACGAACGAAAGAAACCGGGGATGAAAGTGAGAGGGGAACAGAGAGAAAGAGAAAAAAAACGCACCGTTCCGAGAAAGGAGAGGAGCTGCCGGCAAGACGGGATCGATACGCGCAGCGTTCGAGCCTTTCGTTGCGCAGTACTTAGAGCCCTTTTCTAGAAATTAATCGATAGGTGAAACATACGAAATATCTTTCACCCCTACTCGTTTTTTACCGATACCATTAACTACTTTTCTTTCGGTCGCTCGATCGCAACCCCCTTCGCGTGACCGTGTTAAATAAATCGGTCCGTTTGTTCCAAACATATGTACTCGGATTCATTGTCATCCTATAGTAACTTGAAATACTTCCACGAGAGCAGTCTCGGTGGCACTCGAGCGTTCAAAACACGGACACTCCAATCTTGTGCAGAAACTTTCGAAGAATTTTCGAGGCAAAAAGAGCTTCTCTTGACGTATTTGAAATTCCTGACGCGCAACAAATCGGCGACGCACCAGGTCGTCGACGCCGGTGAACGCGTCGAGGAGGACGCCGAATGCAGCCTCATCGTCACAGCTGCCGACAATGTTGTCTCATTGACTGCGCGTAGTCTCGTTGTTCTATGAATAGAACGAAGAAACATCTTCGAGACGACCGCTCGGCGCTCCATTAAGCACGCGTCCGTACGCTCGGACTCGTGTCGCCGCCGCCGCATCCGAGATTCTTGCCAAGGAGCAGGATAGGTTCGGGGCTTTTGACCCCTTTCGAATACAAGAATCGTTGCGTAACATTTGGCACGATAGCGCGTTATATCGAACCGACTATGCGGCTCGCGAAACAAAACTCGCGACGTGATTCGTCCAGCCAGTCGGACAATTCGAGCGTTACGTAAAAGGTGTATGTGTGTCGGATAGAAACGTATTTTACGGAAAAGATCGAAAGAGCAACGGGTGCATAAAACTTTGCGAATTTGGAAATTTTCGAAAGGGTAAAACGGTCATCGCATATTTCCTCCGTAGACCTCTCGAATGGCTGCGACTACGTTCCACGATACTTATTTGTTCCCCGAGTTGGAGCACGATATCGAAATATTGTGGAACTAGTGTACGAGAGGTCGAGAAATCCGTCTGTTTCGCGAAATACCATTACCGTTTGCAGGAGGAAGTTCCGCGTATCGTGACGAGAAAATCGATTTCAATATCCACAAAGCCGACTGCGGAATCGAGTCGAGAAGCAAAAATACAGAGAATGTCCCCTCGATGTTCACGCCTTTGCAAGATGCTCGAACTGCATGCTGCACGCGTTCTCGTCAGTTTTCTAGCTTCTTCCCTGGGCTTCTCTATGGAACTTTAAAACTTTAATCCCGCCCCGACGTGGTCAGTGGCCGAAGATAACTCGACAATAGAGCTGTCGGCCAGCGGGAGGCAGACGTGGGTTGAAAAGCAGCGAAATCATGATTTCCTCGACGCCGGTGTACGTCGAGCTGATGTACCGTAACGGGATTCATCAACTGCACTCCCGTCTTCGCGAATGATAATTGTTTCTTCTGCCAAGAGGATCGTATTAACGACGAGAAGCTCGTTTCGTACGGAACATTAAGTCTTCTCATTTACTTTCCTCGACATTCTTCATTTCTTCTTTATTTTACATTAATTCCGCGTTAAGCGGCGAATGCTCTCTGCAGACGTAACATTCTAATTGCTTGTCCAAGAGTTTCTACCTCCTTCTCGTTCAACCGGTTGCACGATATTCACTTAAATGGGATAATTTCTTCGTTTTAGAAACACTGTAAATTCCCTACAAAATATTCCACCGATAATGCTTATATTTTTTCGAATTATTCTCGTTAAGATATCGATACTTTTTATTCGAGGTATCAGTTTTATGTCCAACACTGCTTTTTATGCGTTGTACTTCGGTAACCTTGGTTGATCAATACGTATTGTCAATATTTCAGCGTTCCGATATTTATAGACAATATTGGAAATACGCATCGATAAGCGAGAATCTTGAAATATTGACAATATATATTGATCGGACCGAAATCTCCATTACGTTTCCATTTGTCACATTATAACGCGTGGTACCGGCGCGCGTTGCACTGTCATATGTTGTATTACCGCACGTTGTATCGCGTTGTATTACCACCAGTTACATTACCGCTCTATTATGAACTGATCAGTTAATGACGATCCTCCGAATGAAACACGATCGCGAATCTGTGCGAACGATATCGCCACAATCGGATGCGTTTACATCGCAAACGTTTCCGGTTGCACGGAGAGTCGTGTTCGCAAAATGCAACCGCGCTGTTTGCATTTTCTCGCCGTTCGTTAAATCCAAGATGCCGTTGGCCTCGTGCCGTTAATGGCCCCTGGCCAAAAACCCGGTGAAACCGTCGAACTTTCCAAAACTTTCACGGATAGTTGCGGTCCCCGAGGCGACGCTCGAGGAAAGATTGAAAAATTCGTGCATAAAACTCGTGACGCTGTCGCTTTCTGTCGAGTAACCTTCCCGTGAAATCGTCGAGGTTCGTGAACTTTGCCGGCGAAATAAACATCAAGCATGTTTAATGGCGCGTAAACCTACTTACACGTTGTTGCAGGTAGTCTTCTTTTTCTTAATGCCGTTATCTAGGCACGGGTCGTAAGGTATAAGAAAATGCCCGCTTAGAATAATGGTGTCTCGCGCCGAGTCGACCGAGTGAAAGTTACAAACGAAATGGTCGCGATGCTATTAAAGAGCAGGGATGAAGAAAGTACGTAGTGGAAAAGTTGCGAAACGGTGACAAGCAAGTGGCGAGGAAACTGGATCACGCGTGTGAAACTAAAGGAATTAAATTGTCTGTTGGATAAAAAGTTTGTGAATAATGCGGGGACGAAGAATTCAACGCCGTCTCGAGTGTAATTGCTTCGAAAGTTGAAGAAAGTGTGCGGTCATACTCGAAGACATCGCGCGAGAAAACGTGTAAGTCGCTTCGAGGATCGTGTGCACGTCGAGTGTGTTGACTCACGCGTTCACTGTCGCGGTGGATATAGGCATGCGTATTAAGCCACGGTCAAAGTATCTTTACTATGTACACTAGCAGTCAATTTTCAGATTTAAGACACAACTGTAAAGTCGCAATATGTCAGCTTATGCAATAACGTGCCACTATAAAGCGTTCGCAGCCAATCCGAGTTCTTCCATCATCCCGAATATCTTTTGGCTTTCCATTACAATTTCGTGGCATTCTCGGTAGTCGCGAACATAGCTGTCGATAAATTAAGTCCGCAATCCCGGGCACGTTCGGTATTTCGGTAGTCGAGCCGGTGCAATGAAACGAGCGATTTTACTACGATTTTACGTTCGCGAATGATGTCAGCAGCGAACGCATGGTGTGTGGCCGAGAAACAAGATCCGCGAGCAGGTAAACGTAACGACTTCTAGGACACGACGACTATTGGAAGGAACTTCGCAGACGTTGCGCAACCACGCGACCATTTTTATCTGCTTAGAACCTTGGTAACAGCTTCTGTGCCTAGTTTAGAACGAACGGCTGAGAGTCAGCTAATGAGCTCAGCCATAAAAAGCGAGAGCATCAAAGTGATAAACAACGTTAATCGTAGCAATTAGACACTGTAAGACTTTTAAGAGGCTTCGTTTTCTGATAAGTTCTCCTTTGATACGTCTTTATGGCAACTAGAACCTTCTTCTCGAACTTTTTGAGTTTTCAAGGGTTTCTTTGATCCCTGGTGTCTTTAGAAACTCTTTTTTTTCTTGCGAACTATACCGTTGTCAGTTATGAAGTTTGCGAGGAAACTTTGTTGTCCTTTTTCCGAAACGATCGTCTCCGCTCCAATTTGGAATTTGAAACGTTTCGTTCGATCCTTGTTCGATGGTGGCGCAATTTCGATGGCGCACGCGCGCCACGTCGCTTTAGGGACAGAAACTGCATTAATTTAACTGTTACAGAACGATATGGAGTTTCTGGAACGTTTCTCTCCGCGAGACGGTTCTCTTTGCTCGGAGAAACAGCCGTTCATAAATTTTCCGGCCGAGATGTCGGAGTTCCGCGTCCCATTAGGCGGTTTAGCCCGTGGTGGAACGATTGGATTATGATCAAACGGCAGAAAGCAATTTCGTGGTGGGCCCGTTCCTCTTAGCTCCGTTGTGTTCCACCACGAGAATGCAGCATAATAATAACAACGTATCTCCAACACGTATACACGTGTACACGCAAATCGTGCATCTACGCGTTTTCGTGTTCGTACGCTTTCGCATGGTCTAGTAGAATTTCGCGTGTCCATTAAAACACAAAAGGGAACCGGAGGAAGCGAAAAAAATGGAGGAATATAAAGAGGTAAAAAAAAGGAAGTCAATTAATGATTATAAGGCTATCGAATGAAGGCTCTGATCAAAATTGTAGAGAGCCAGAGAGAAGAGTGGATAGATTATCCGTCCATTAGCATCGAAAAGTATCGCGATTGAATATCAAACGCAGACTATCGATCGAACACGTCTGATAGGTACCTGGTGCCTCGTCGAGTTTCGGTCTTGCAATTATGGTCAGTAGTTGAGCCTCGCCTGGTTGCTGGTTCTAGGCGAAATTAAACAGAGTCCTCGACCAACAATCTCCTCGTCCAAATATGACTTTATTCGTTGAACGCCATAATAAAAATTTTTTCTTCCTGTGACACTAACTAAACTGAATTCATTTGACAAAATAAGAATAGAACGAGTTCATAAGAAAATAGCAGTGAATTTGAAATCTAAAATTGCCCAACAATTTGCAAACGGAAATAATTTCCTTCGGATTAGCAGGAAGTCTCGTGCTTTGATTAAGCCGCTACATCCAGTTTCTATCGGATTACCGAAATATTTGAAGCTGGATTCGAATCAAATTGAAATCTTATTACACTTCAAAGAATTTGAAATAATAATAAATATCTTACGCTTCGTGTAGGTAGTCTTTCGTTTATGTATGTCCAGTATAATCGCGCGAATACCGGCCGGAACCCGGTCGATATTCCTCTGGCCGTTCTTCCGGTAATTTATAGTTTCGTGTTACGACGGAGAAGCTCCATGAGCAGAGCGTGGAGCTGAATTAGCCCGAACAAGGAAGTTCGAAAATTATCTATGTCGGACCGATCTATATTTCTCCGGGTAACCGTCGGTTACTGGAGCTAATTGCTTGCGATGAATTTTATCGTCCCGGAAACGAGAACGGACAGAAGAGGAACAACTATTAATTGTGTTTTTATTAGGTAACATTTGCTAACGTAGAATTTCTTAGATGCCGTTTGGAAAAACGTTTTTTTCCATCTTGCTCGACAGAGATAAAACACGTAGTGTCCTTGGTAGCGATACTTCTCGAGAAATAAATGAAAGATGTGGAATTTTTATGCATACGTGTTAATTGCATAACACTGAAATTATGAATGCCGCGAGGCATATAATTTACACGGAAATTAGCTCAAGTGACGTACCCTAAAAAATATTTTCGCTCGATAATTCTTGAAGGACGAACGACGGTCGATCTTAATGGATCGGATTAACCCGGCGGAGATCAGAATTGACCGTACATCGCCGACGCAGTCGCTTTAATTCTGGCGCGAATCGGTCGCGAATCACCAACCGGAAACTCGTTAGCGAATCGTCCTTCCGTGGTAGGTGTAATTAGTCCTCCCACTGGCTGCACGATTTGTCGAAGCTCCTTCCCTCTAGCCGGACGGGGAAGAGGAAACTGACTGGGGTGCGGGTTAGGAAACGACCGAACTGATAACAGATTTCTAGATCCACCGAAACGTTACATTAATCAAACGTACCTAATCGAGAGACAAGAAAAGTATTTCTTCTCTTAACGACGCCGTCGTTAAACGATCTTCGCGAACGATCGCTGTGCAACGGAGATACGAGACACTTCCATCGGATATTTGCGAGCTGTTTTTTACGAGTATAGAGTGATCAGCGGTCGAGAGATAAACCATCTGGTAACGGTTACTTCGTAGCCGCTGAACAGACACTTGATCATAGCTGACAGTCATAATGGCAACGTCGAGTCATCGGAAAGTTATGTTAAAACGTAAATGAACCATTTGGCTCCGAATCGAAGTTGAAGGATTTCGCATTCTGCGGTCGTAAGAGCTATCAACCCGAGGATCCACTGTACCGTTCGCGCAACTCGATGAATCACGATGTACCGAAGGCAAACGCTTCCAAAGAAGAGAATTCTGCGCCAGTGACTTAAGTCCTCGTTACGTACAGCTTCGGAGTTCATGAAAGTTCCATTGGAAGGAAACTCGGCCAGGCTTCGAAGCGGTCGGCCGTTCGCCGGCGTGCAGCATTTCTGCTCGTCTCTTCTGCTCTTCTCGTTGTCATCATCGTCGGTGGCTGGTCTCTCGAAAAGCCTGGATTCACGAGCTCGCGCCGCAACTATGGAAACATTGTCTCGCTCGCCAAGGATCTCCAGGGAGTCGAGAAGCTCCGGTGCAGATTCTGGAAATACCTAAACCTGGATCCACCGTTGCCCTCCGCCCTCCTTGGCTCGGTCAATAGTACTCCTTATTGGACGTGTCGTATCGAGTCACGTACGAGAACCATCGGACACCACGATATAAACTTGAATTCGAAATAATTCCCCCGGCGAAATTGCTTCAATTACGATCGAGCGTCGCTCCAAATATTTAGATTGGCTTCGAGTCGAGGCTCTTGTCGAACACCCGATCTATCCGTGCTTCTCGCGAATCCCCCAGTTTGCGACTAATGACCGGACCGTGGATCAATTTCCACGGCGATTCGGACCGGTCAACGAATCTTTGTTATCCGGTAATTGCGACTCGAGACGGGACACGAAACGACTCGGCCGCTCGACAGCGAGACGTTAATTATTTTTGGACGGCTCGCAGCGTTGTCTAAAGGTATGCACGTAAAGGAAACTCTATACGTTGCGTCGTCATCAACGTGCCGTGTCCTTTGATTTTCTAGCGTGTCAGTTATCGCTGTCAGTCCTAGGATCAGAGGTCCTAAGCGTAATACGAGATTCCTGGTAACGTCGCCCGAATGATAAACTGTTGGAATGTTTCAGAGTTCTCTTTACTTCCCTGTGAAATACCTATCGACTAGGTGGAACGCGGGCCACTCCCAACGTTTCAGAAATTCGAAGAATCGAAAAATCGTTAAAAACCGCTTCTTTCCTTCCCGCCGATCGCGGGACCAGTTTCAAGGCTGATTCGCAACTTTCATTCGCTGCACAGGACCAAAAAGATATCGAAGCTGTTAAAACGTTACGAAACTCGAGGGTGCTATTTATATAACCCATTCACGCGTTCTTAAATTCGCGTTTTTTGTTTTTCTTCCGAAACGATATCGGAGGAGCATTTTAGCACCTGCGTGCGCACCTGAGCGATAACATTCGTATCACGCGTCCAGAGATGCAAATTACGTAAGTAGCCGTTGCCAGCAAGAGTTGGTAAGACCGTGACGCCAGTGTCGTTTCACGAAGCGGTGTGTCGTTGATGGTGTCGCTGTCGCTCATCTTCGAGAATCAAACTTTCCGCGACTTCCTGGGGATACATACTTCGGCAATTTAAAGTCGATCTTCGACCGCTGTTCCTTCCTGCAAACTTTCATGAGACGAAAGAACTATCCCGTTTAGGGTTCCTACGTTCGCTTCTCCGCCGTATTGCTTCGATCTATATGCTAAGAGAGGACGCGATAAAATCTGCTCGAGATGCTCGATATCTTATCTGCGGCTTAACCAGTTTGTAGACTAGCGACGTAATGACTACCGTTTCGTAACCGCTTGGTCCTCTTCGTCGTCGCGTGATTTTTCCTCCACATTTCGGTATTCGTGTTTCATTGCTCGATCATTTCGACTCGAACGACCAAACTTCCAAGTTTTATACGATTGATCACGGAATGTGCCAGAAATTTATGGAAGTTCCTTTTATTTGGGATATCAACCATTTACATTTATCGGACACGGTCAAATAGCTACAGTCCTCGTTTTCCAGCTTCGATGATTTGTACGCGAACTATTCGCACTTTCATATTCCCATATTTCGTCCGAAATGTCTTATAGCAGAAGTTCTCAAACTTATTTGTCGTATTCTTGCAACGTTCAATATTTGAAAAGAAAAACAACGATTGGAAACGATTACCGAGAGTACCAGTCCATCGCTAACGACGTCCATGGTCAAACGAGCACACGCTGTTAGCTTGTATGATGTAAGGTAACCAATCTTGTGCACGGCTACGTAAATCCTCGTCAACTTCTTCGTCCCACCATGAGCCCACCTCTCCACAACTTTCTCTCCCGACGAGTAAACAGGACGACGGTTCAAGCTGTCGTGACAGCTGGTCCGTGCAGCATCGCGGAATTTGCATTTTTATTGGAATCTTACGTCCTACGAAAAGACGAGTGGATATATCGTTGGGTGTTCGCGATTTCGTTCATCGAACCTTAGAAAGCGATCCGACAGACGTCGAGGAAACACCGTAACATCTCGTTTCTATTACGGCAAGGACGAGAGAGAATAATGGTTAAGTCCTTGTGACACGCTTTCCCACGATACCTAAATTATACGCGAGTTGTCCAATTATATTTAAAAAGGTATAATTTATAGAATCAAAACTGTTAATTTTGTGCAGGCAAAAAATGTAAATTTCACGAAACTGTGAGATTATTTAAACGATGTTCACAATTGATATATTCATCGTGCAAAACTATTTGGAGAAGTATGTAGAATAATTTCTGTTTGAAATGTATGCAGCTCATCCTTGTCTATCCTTTTATTTCTGTCCTCCGAACAATCCCCAAATGATTATGTCATCTGAAATTCTCGACTCGTCTCCATAGAGTCGCATATGGTCTGAGGTTGCACACATATGGGCAGATTTTATGTTGCCTTCAGCTCCTAGTCGGAGAGGAACGGGCGCACGGGCTAATTAACATAAATTTCCCGTTAGCGAGGCGAGCAAGCGGTAACGACGCTTCGAAGCGTTCGCTATCAGATCTTCTTCAAGGCCCTGTTCATAAAAGACGTCGTGCACGGTGCTGAATGCAGCCCGGTGAATGCGGCCGTTTGTGACGCGGCCTTGGACCAACGAGGAACGCTGAGGACCGTTGAGAACTGCTAAGAACCGTTGAGGACACCCAAGGACTCCAAACAAGTTTCTAGCCTACCACGATCCTCCGCTATTCTATTTTTGAGACCGTTCCGGTGTCACCGCTTTCCTCCAAAACACGTCGATTCGTCGTATCGATTCGACTAAATGAATTCCGTTCGGTTTGTGGAAATACCGTGCCAGATTTTTCACTGCCGATGGAACGTTCAATAAAATATTAGGTCGTTGAATATAAAACTTGACAAATGTCGATGCGCAAACTCCGACATTTATTATCTTTCATGTGGAACTAAATTTAACGACACTGCGATCGTCGGATAATAAAAATTCTCCAGTTCGAATTCCATTCTTATCAGAATATTTGTCGTGGAATTTAGTTTCCACGAAACTAACATTCCCGTCTCAAATGACGCGTAAAAGAGCAGATATACTGGGTGGTCCACACCTTGCATAATTCCTTAAATACCTGAATCATCTTCGTAAAGAAGCACGTGTACATATGTCTCTTTAAACCGTAAGAGTGATCTAAGACTTTTCAAGTAACTTTGCAAGTTTTTCTTTAAACCATAAGAGTGATCTAAGACTTTTCAAGTAACTTTACAAGTTTGTCTTTAAACCATAAGAGTGATCTAAGATTTTTCAAGTAACTTTGCAAGTTTTTCTTTAAACCATAAGAGTGATCTATAACTTTTCAAGTAACTTTACAAGTTTTTCTTTAAACCATAAGAGTGATCTAAGACTTTTCAAGTAACTTTACAAGTTTTTCTTTTCTTGTAGTTTTTCTTGTAAGAGAACATGCAGATTTGGCAGTTAATAGCTGGTTAAATTCTAGGCAAAAGCGTTGTTTGCCGAGGCAGAAAAAATACTCATTTTAGCAAAAATCCACAAGATCGCCCGTTTATCGTGCTACACACGTAGGAACGAAATAATAGCGGTCCACGGAGAGCTCGTTCGCTGTTCACCGCGAACGACGCGTAACAAGTGCGGTAACAAGTCGCCTGTATCGCGACCACTCGAAAAGTCTGCGCCTGTACGAACGGACGGACAATTAGGCCGTGAAACGTCCCCCTTTCCGTCCGCTTCTTCCCGATAAAAGCCAGCAATTAATGTCCACTCTGCGAGCATCGACTTTCCATTGATCGCCGACGACGTTCTTCGTCCAGACACGGCTGATTTACGATCTCGCAAATTTCCACGATGCATCGCCCCTGTATCGCGTGTTTGACTAAGCAGAATTCTGTAAACTTCAATCTGGACGCGTCAATTTCGTTAACCGTGTCAATTAACGCTAACGGAGTGGACTATTGCTTCATGGTTGTAGACAGGAAAGAATGGAAATGGATGTTAACACTAAACCTACCGACATATAATGTACACTTACTTTGAAATTAAAAATGAAATTAAAGAATAAATACACAAATGACAAAACATAAATTAGCACACACATTCGTTCTTTATCTTGATGAAAATCAATGCTGATTTCAAGAAATGTACTTTATAATAAGAAACTTGTGGACCGGTCATTTGACCGGTTTGGTAGTTTTAGTGTTAATGTATAAATGAAAGTCCTTGCGTGTGTGCAACGAGATATGAAAGGGTGTAAAGGGCGTACATGCACTTTCGAATTATGTCGCTGTAGGTGAAGAGAGATTTCGTTAATTTTTGGGGTGGCAGAAGGGAACATATTTCGGTCGATCTTTTCGTTTCAAGTGGCTGGAAACGAGATCATTTGGTCGCGAAAAAAGCGGTGCAATCGACGGAAGCGTCGAAGGCGAAGAGACAAGAAGTCGACAATTTGAACGATTCCACAGGTGCCGGTGGCGCTCGTCAAACGACTACGCTCTTTATCGAGAATGAATAATTTCTGTGGAGCGAGGCGCGCCGAATCGATTGGGCCACTGATTTTCCCAATCCCCAGGAATTTCCTTGGGGAAATTAGCCTCATCGGAAGATTCCCATGGTTCACGTCAAGCGAGATCGCGGGATTATGGGTAAGGGGCGAGCAGAGGAAGCTTTACGAAGTTTCACTTCCCTCGAATTCACCTTGGCCTGGTAGCTGCGAGACTCTCTGTACAGCGTCGATTTTATTTCGCGACGATCTCCCGAGATTCTCTCGCACGATTTCTGCTCTTTCTCTTTAGCCGGGGGTTCGATCGTCGGATAATCGCGAACGAAACGTGGCTCGTCCCCCGGTCGCTCTTTTGTCGCGATCGATCGGTCGATGCGGCTCGACTGACCGGAAAGTTCCGGTGCAAAAGTTACTTTTCCAATAATCGCGCCGTGGGATATGGTAATGTCTAATGAACAGGATTTTAATGAAACGTTCAGGCAACTCGGCCGAAGTTCGTCGCGACCGCGTCTCATTCCCATTTAACTCGAGTCTTTTTAACTGAAAAGTGAATTAGCAACTATTTTCTCGTCCATTATACGGGATTCCTGGATGCGTTCGATGGAAACGCTCGCGCGTCCCTCGACTGGGACGCCACTTTCCGAAATGAATCGAGAAAAATCGATGGCCACCGGTGACATCGTCGTCGTCGTCGCCGTCGTCGTAATACGGACCGATATTTCGCGCGACTGTCGACGTTCAATTAAAATCAAACCGTTGGGAAATGGAAAGAGCCGATGGTAGTCGCGACGGAACTTCGGCTAGAGCCCACCTCGAATTTGAATGTCTGATTGGACTAACGAAATTCAATTAAACGCGGCCATATTGAAAGGAGATCAACGCGGTCGGTTCGTTTCGAAGAATTTTTGGCATTCCTTATCCGTTCGGACTTTCCTCGATTCTTTCTCGCAGAACGATTTTCTTATATTACGTGCTCCGCCCTTCGGAGAACAGAAATTCTTGCTCGAAAGAAACGAGACAATAAGAAGATATTAAACCAACGATCTCCCCGATCCGATGTTTCGAAACTTTCAACTGTTTGGCAGTATTTTTTATCCTTAAAAAGTAACGGTCGGCCTGCGCGCGCCATAACAACACTCATAAACTGCAGCTTGTTTGTCTGAACGCTTATGAAAGAGAATTAAAAGAGCCACTCTTCTTTTTGGGAGCTTGCTTGGAAATAAGAATTCCGCGGCGTTTACAAAGAGGCCAGTTTGCGTTTGAGCGGGGCCACGAGTGTACCTTTGAAATGAAAAATCGTCGGTTTCCGCGTTCTACGTTCCTTCTTATCCTTCTCCTCCTACTTCGTTTCGAGAGACACTCGGTGGCGAGCTTGGAATCTCTTTCTTCTCTTTGCGATCGCTAAACGTTGTTTCCTTTATCGACCATTCATTTGCGACGTTTCAATAGCGATAAATTAGAAGAAAAATGGTGCAAACTATGCTAAGAACGATAAGACCTCCCGGACAGATTCTACATATCCATGATCTAAAAAAAAAATGAGCGTGGATGATAAGTTTCGTCGACTCAGTCTCGCCATTTTCTCGAGGCGAAAGAACGATGGTCGTAAGCGGCTGCTAACAACTCCGCGTTTTATTGTACTTTGTAGGATCGTAATTTCAACGTTATCGAATGTTTAAGCGCAGGACGGAAAGCTACAAGAAATTCCAGAAGAAATATGAAATCGCCAAAGTTTCGTAACTATTTAGCTTCCAGCTCTCGTGGAACTTTTGAAGGTAAAAACTTTTGAAAAAAGGTGGAGCTGCAAGGATTTTTCTACGACTGGAATACGTTCTCGTTCCTCGATTACGCTTTTAGTTCTCCGTGAGAAACGACGTTATTAAAGGATCGCGACGACGACGAAGAAAATACGCGCTATTTTAAATGTTCATAGTTGTAACAATAAGTAACACGATTATATCGCGCCGCATTGAATTGCATGAAAATCTTTTTTTGATCGTTCAATACACATTTATCGGATTAATTTCTTCCTGCATTCCACACTGAAGGGAGAAAGACTGTCTCGTATTTAACGAAACAACATTGCCGGTGCTACAAATAGAAACCTTTTATTGCTTCGTAACAATCGATATTCACGGCACGACTTTACGACGGAAAAGAAAAATTACGTGACAGCGTCCGTTCCGTATATTTCAAATAATTTGTTCAGATTTATCCTGGATCCGAAGAGCAACAAGTTTCAAATAATAAAATAAAAATCGGTAGCTCCCATTTCTCCCCTCTGATAGGGAAGCGCTCGATCCTTTTTTTCCCTCCGGTGAATCTACCCTCAAAAGGGTCCCAAATCGTGTTAAAAAAAAGGAACCAATATACGGGAACGTTAGTGGAAAGTCGCAGTAGGTCACATCTGGGTCACCAACTTTTTTCATTTCCTCGTAGCGACAGCCTAATTTCGAGGCCGTGACGGCTATCAAAGGGTTTAATTATTCGATGGAAATCGCTTAAAGGTTCGTGAAACGCGAACAGTTTGACCAAACGATCTCCCGTTGCGAGCTCCATCAAATATTTTTATAACTTTTACTCCGATTAATCCTTTCGCGTCTTAAATTTCGCTGCTACGAACGTTAATTTTAAGCGCTGTAATATAAACTCTGCTTCCTGATTTAAACTTTGAATACCGTTTAATAAGTTTAAGTATCCATTATAATAGATAACACGTACACAGAAATTTCACGAATAAGCGGAGGCGGTTTCGAAATAAAACCTCGGTTAAACTCTAAATCCGCTAAACTACCGGGACGGGTGAAAACGCAACAGGCATTCTGGACGCATCTGGATGCATCTGCGCCTCCTGCTGCACTTTTCGACACACATGTATCGCAACATGCGGCAAGAAATTCGCAACATTGTTCGCTGCAGTTCTACAACCTCTACAAACCGCTCGAGGGTGCATATAATTAACTGCGTTCTAAGTATTCTCTTGCGAGCCCGCCTGTACGCACGTACACATTCGTGGAACTGCAATTTTGTGTCGTGAAAAAGAGATCAATATCTTCTTGGCGTTTAAAAAATGAGAGGGGGAGGAATTCTGAAGGCTTGAGATATTTTTAAATTGAAGTTTTTGGACTTTAAAATTTGAAACCTTCGGAGTTTACGGCATTAGAATTTTAGAAGCTTGAGGACAGAGGCTGAAACTAGTAGTAATTCACACGGAACGTGTTAACGTGAATAGAGCTACTATTTATTCTCCTAAGGTTCTCACGAACATTCTTATCAGCAAAGTGGTTTGCATTAGCAGACATTCATCAAAATCGTAAAACTCCACACAAAATTCATCTGTTTTCTATCGAACGATCTCGAGGATCAGGACACGAGGTCTGTCCTACATCAGCGTTCGGTGGCCCGACCGCTTCTGTTGAGGATCACCGTCAAACACTCGATCCTCGAGTGTCGAGGTTCTCTCTCTCGAGAGGTCGAAAGGTCGAGAAGGTTGTTAAAAACGCTGCTGGTAACCGACGCGACGACTCGAAGCCACTCGTCGATGCATGCATCGATCTTTAAAAAAAAGGGACGAGAAAGCCGAGAGGATAACGATTCGGTCGGTGTTTTCCGCTTTAAAAAAGCACTCGGTCTGTCGGACGTTTTCCGAACGACGTGAAATTAATCCGAATTACGAGGGCAAAAGGGAAGCCGGGAAAATTTCATTCTTTCCGTTGAACGACACCGTTTGCCGGGCCGATGCACGACATAACAGAGTGTAAATGGCTCTCGTTGAAACAATTCGGATCCGTGCCGGCGATTGTCAGAGGAAATTAGCGGCAATTACCGGCGGGTGTCCAAGCGTAGTCGCGAAATCGCGACCGACAGCGTGTAACTCGCTCGTCCGAATCGATGTTTGCGATCGGCGGACAACAACGGCGTTAAACGATTACTCGTTATCGAATCTGTCAAATTACATCCTCGAGTCTTACCATATCTCACAGTCTTACATCCTACGCTCCTGACTTGTCTTTCAAAATTTAATCATAAGTATCTGAAAAGTTATTCAGCGAGTTGATCACTGAATCATCGACGTAGGTTCAGAAATAACTACTGAACGGTGAATGATAATTCAAAAGCATTTAGTACCATTGTCACAAAGCAGTTTCATGCGAGTCTCGACGTTTTCCAGAAGCATAGCTCGCAGGTTATCGCTCGTAGAAAAGATCCAGCAGCAAAAGCCTACAACGTCGCCTTGTTCTCCCTTCTCGGGGCACCGGGCAAACAATACCGGTAGTGTTCAATGCGAAAGTTTCACGATTCCCGTTTCTCCTTCCCGTTCGACCCTTCACTGAACCCTCTTTCACTCAACCGACTCCGCTAACGAAGACCAGAAACTCCTGGAACTAACCTTATTTGTATGGTAAACGCATGTGAGCCCAGCGGACACGTAATGAATGCTTGTGTCTGTGTGGGAAATGAATCAAGACGTTCTCGCGCTTAAACTTTGAAACTTCCAAGATTTCCATACTTGTGTCATTTTTCACATTGGAGCTATTAGGGTCCCCTTTTATCATTCTCTTACTTTTATCCATCTACCAAATAATATGGATCTTAAAAGCATGCAAATGGTACAGTGAAAATGTTTGTGAAACTTTGGAACGAGAAACCTCATACGAGTACTTGAAAATTTGAGATCTAAGACTTGAAAATTTGGATAGTTGAAAAGTTAGAATTAAAGTCTGATCTCCTGGATAAAATACTCGCGGTCGTCGACGATTTGTTCGGCACTCGATCTCCGTTGAGCATCGATCCGCTATTAATTATCCCGACGGCCGCACGCGCGTACAACGGCAGACTCGTGCAGTGAGAAAATGGGTCGCAAGCGCGGAACTTGTTCGCGGCCACGTATAATCTGCTGCAAATTGCTATCGTTCGCTTGTAATCCGTTCATTAAAAGCGTCGATTACGTTCCCACGAGCGTCCTTCCGTCACGAAGATACACGTTACGCTATCACTGACCAGGGACACGCTTCGCGATCCCCTCGAAACGACGTCGTTCCGGGAGAGTGAAATTCGTCGACACGCCTGGAGATTTTCAAGGTTTGTTCCGTTGGACATTTCACGAAATATTCTAACGAATCAAATGCTACACTATGGGAATATAACAGCTGTAATCTTTTACGTATTCGGAGGGTGCTTGAAAGTTTAGCAGGAGGTTGAAGAACGTTTAACAACCGTACAGAATCGAATAAGAAAATATATGTACGTAACAAGTCATGGGAATGTGGTAAATAAGCTGTTGCGATATAACAGAAATTATTGTAATAAGATACGTAAATTATCCACAATAAATCCTGCATTGCGTAAAACCCAAACGAACTATAAACGTAAATCGTAAATAAGTATTATCCGAAGAAAGGATTATTTGCACCGATAAAAGTTACCGAAACCGTTCCGAACGGAGGGAAGTAAAAGGATTAGGTCAGACGGGGTCGTTCGAGCGGGGGCTGTAAACTGTAAACGAAAGCGTCTGTAAATTTGGTGAACTAGAAGCGTCGATTGTCGAGGATTTGTTCGTGAACCGCACGTTACAATGAATTCGGGTAATTTGGCGCGTTGCAAATTTCAGCGCGTTCGGTGACGCGCAGAACCGACGAGGTGGAGAGAGGGGTGGCAGCGGTCCAATTTTCATTGATATTTTCATACCCCGCGGAACAGCCGCCATAAATAATTGAGCGTTTTCTCGCGAAACGCCACCGCTCGCAGCGATAATCAGTTCAATCGTACGTAATGTGATTTTTTAATGGAATCGCGCAAACGTCCGGCGATTTATTTACGCCGACGGTGATTCCTGTTCGGTGTGTGTCGATTATGTCACGCGTGATCGCGTCGTATAGGATATCTAGCTCTTCCGCTTCGAAAAACATTTATGCTCAAAAACAGGTCATTTTTGTCAAAACTTTATCGGAGAACTTATAGAATAGAAACTGTAATCTTGCAAGTATTCAAAGTCCTGTATGATTCAAAATATCGACCCCAGTAAAAGAAGAGGGGAGGCAATGTTATTGTATTAAAAATACAATAAAATTCAGCGAAAACCATAGTCGCATAATTTGGCTACGGTTACGAGCTTTTGCATATGTTCTTTACGCGGCATAATTTTAAACGGAACATTATCACCGAAACACGGAACAGCGAACCACCGATAAGCCGTATCCCGAATTTCCCCGCTGGCGGTCGTTGAAAAAAGATTGCAGTCTACCGAAAAGCGAAAAAAAAAAATGCAAAATGAACCGATGTCCCGTTGCGCACGGTGCATAATAACTCGATTGTAAATCGCGGGGTACTCGCTCGTTGCATCATTCATGGGAGCCGAGGGCTAGGGTGCCATATTTGGCTGCGTCTCATCCGAGCCTCTCTCTATGGAGAGGGCTATTTGTTGGTTAATCTTTCTAACGCGCGAATCGTTAACGACGGAAAATATGGAAGAGCGGTATCGTTAGTTGAGAAACGGTCCTGCGTGAATACGATCGACATAGATTAGGGCAACGATGATGCACAAGCTATGAAATTTCTGATCAAAGATCGCTGTTGCCTCGCAGCTATGCAGCGAGATACAGTCACGAGGCAATTCAATTTTACGCGAACAGTGAGAATCGTGAGACCTTATAGTCGCTTTGATACGCGGATTACTTTCAGGGCGCAGAGATTAATCTTCTGATCGATTGACCCGGTCGCGAAGAGTAGCTGATCGATGCCTTTTCAGTAGGATGGTGCTGCTTTTACGAAACTATTTATGATTCGTCACGAAGTCGTAAAGCTATTGAATTTACGGCCAAGCGTAGCTCGTTGCCAGGGATCATTCGTCAATCTCCTTTATTGCAACTTCTCAGAAATCGTTGCTTCCAGTAATGTCTTTGTGCACGGGTATATATTTGATCTAACTCTGTTAGTGGGTCAGGGGTCAAGAATATTCCTTGCCGTTTTCTATTTCCTTCTGATATCCGAAAACCAGTTTCTGTCCAATAGGGCATGAGAGTAAAAAGTTCTCTGCAGAAGTTCCAAAAGATTTCTACGGGTTTACGAGAGCTCGTTTAGGAAACCAGCTGCTTATCTTCTGTAATAAGTAATAACCATGAAGAAAGCGAGCTAACTTCGTTCTACCGGAAGGATTTCGATGTTCAGCTAGTTTTCTTGATTAGATCGCTATCTACTCGCAAAAATTTCGCCGTTCTTCCGTACACAACCGTGTTGCGCGATGTCGAAAACGCCGATGAGCGGTTTTTCGGTGGCAACGAACACGATGCCGCTTTTCCGGGATTACTTCAGCGAATTTACTCGCAAGCGACGCGCATAGCGACTGACCCAGTTCTCCAGTGGCGAAAGAAAAACACGTGAATATGACGTTTATTAAAAATTCAACCGAGTGGCTACTTGGCACGCTTTAACCGTGCCGGGCCAGCGGCGGAACTTAAGCACGCTGAAATCGCGGCCAAAAATATTCATTAGAAGAAGAATGGAGCACGGAAGAAAGCTTCTGCCGTGGCAGGAAAGGAACGTCAAAATTCTGCGAACTATTTTTCTTTTTTTAGACACGCAAGTACTCCAGGAAATCTGGAACTACTCTATCGACGTTCCTCTAACGCACTCGTTACCTGGAGGATGACATCGTTTTTTCTACGAGATGTTTAACTCTTCCGCGAAGAGTTTCAAGAGATAGTTGATAGCGAATGTTGTTGTAAGAAGGAAAACATTTATTAGTACTGTAAATCCACTTCACCCGACACGAACTCCATTTAAAAGAGCATCGCCGCTGCCATATTTCAAACAGTAAAATCAACGAAGGGGTGATGATCGATAACTGCAATCATGTCAACGCAAGGGGTTAGGGATGATTATAGTTATCGATCATCGACCGCTCACTTGTGTGAACGAGCAACTGAAACAAAGTGTTTTGAACTCTGAATCGGGGTTTCTTATCACCGCAAGTGTCAACGTTGATCGATAACGTTGCGTGTATGCAACGATGTTCAGGGACTTCAGATATAGATTTCCACAAGTAGACCGAAATTCATAATCACATATCATAACTGTCGAATTAAACGTCGACTTCTTGACCGATCTGTACTTCTATAAATCGCGAACTCGTGCAGGAACGAGTTTAGAGACGAAACGGTGGTTAGGATTAGAATACTGCGTGACTCGGACAGCGCTTATGCGACGCAATAAAAGGCGAGCAAAGTCGAGAAGAGCTCGATTACGAGAAACCGGTCTTCCGTAAACCTAGAACCGCCGTGTTTCGACGCTGATCCGCTCGCAGCTTCCTCGAGAGCGAACGCGCTGGTAATTTCATCCGCTCCGTCTCGACGATCGTGTCTGTCGCGCGCAGGCACTCGCGAAAATTTTCACCGACTTAGAAAAGCGGACGGAGGAGCGTGTTACGGCGCTAAAATAAATCAACGCTCGCACAGGTTGCACGACACACTTCGCCGTGCAACGGGCCGACTTTCTTCGTGACAATGGAAGTGTGCCGGGGGACAAGGGCCCTTCACAATGGCGTAACGCGAAACGGTACACGCCGGCAGCTAAGTGCATCGTGCTTTGACGAAGGCGCACGAGCGAGCCGCTTAGCGCAGCGTTTCTCAATACCACCCTTCTTCTCGCTCGACCCCTCGCTGTTGCAACTTTTAACGATGCTCTGAATTATGTAGTACAATTCTATAGTACGTTTCGCGACGTATGTGAAAATGTTATTAATATAACGCGACTCCTGCGCTCTGTTTTCTACATCTTATAGCATTGTTCATCTGGACTTTTCATAATTTCTTTCTTGCAAAATGTCGCTTCTTGGAAATAATTCTCCGTTCTCTATTCTTAAGGTTGTGCACGTTGTTTAAATACTCCACAAGAACTTTTATCTTTAATAAATTTCATCTATTACCCTCTTAATTTTATTCCTATTACTTAACTCTTTAAATGTCCACTATCATGAAAATCATGAATGGATATACAAAACCATGTACAATTGATATAAACATGTACATATGAATGTTCAATTTTAACTTGCACTTGTACATTTATCTTCAGACAATTATCCCTTTGCCCCTTGCATATTCTTACAACGTAATAACTTTGATCATACCGAAATCCAAATTATTTTGCTAGAACCCAGAAGTCCAAGTTCTACGAAGAATGTGTACCTTCGTATCAGAAGGTAGACGAGTTTGAGAGACGCTGAAGCAGTGCACACGAACGCGAAGCAGTAGAGTCTGTGGTGGTGTTACGGAGGGAAGGTAGCTGGTTAGTCGGCTGTAGAGCTCGAAGGGGTGAGCCTAGGGGGCCACTTGTATAGAAGCTCTTTTTTTCGCTTCTTTCATGCTGGCAGCATAAGTGGAGTCAATGACTGCCGCGGGCCCATTCATGAAATTTATCGAGGTAATCGGCCGGTTACGCTCGTACGAGAGTCGACTACTTGGCTACGTGCACGCGTCCGCTTATGCACGCTCTTCCGCCTCGCGAGCCAGCCCGCACGATTCTCGCGGTCGCCGATCGAGTTTCCGTCGTTCCAGCTGACAGCGGATACCTGAAGAGAGGGCGAGCTCGCCTTTCGAAGCTGCAGCTGTCGACACGCTCGTTTTCGATTTAGCGAGCCAGAGGGTGGCAGCGACAACTTTCGACGACGCGACGGAACTTTGTGTTTCGCTTAAATTTTGCTGTCGTTTCTTTCTCTTGGACTCCCCTTTTCCAGCAGCTGTTGCACCGTGATAATCGGTTTCTCGGAATAAATCCCTTTATGGATTCAAATTCGCTCGGTTCGATGAACCGTTTCGCTGTTCGAGACGCGTGTTGCGGATGGGGCTATCGATATCTATTTCACGATTCCAAATTTTCCGAATCGCATTTCGAGTCCCTGCTCTCCATTCGATATCTGCGCGATATCATCGATATACGCAGAGTTAAATATCAATAAGATATCGGCAGTTGCGGATAAAAGCTCATAAAGAATTTATCCCTAATACGCGATACCGCGAGCTGCGAATAACAGAATTAAAACACACGGCCAGTTCGTATTTTGGTGGATGAAATTATAGCGGCAAATGGCGCCGTTCAGAGTTATCGAACCTGATAATACGGTTTAAAAATCCCATACCTGTTGCCATTAGCTGTCGGGTGTCGCATTAAACGCGACGTCATCGCGTTAATGCCCTCCGGACGAATCGCCGTTTAATGCATTAAAAAGTAATCGAATCTCGTCGATCAGATTCTACTATGAACGCTTTCGTCATCGGCTACGTCCGACGAGTCCGGCGAATAGCCGTAAACAACGATTATTAAATTGTTTCGAGTTTCCTCGTACACCGATCCGGCGGTGATTTTTTTCGACAAGCCCTGTTTCCGTTTCCTCTCGCAAACGTAACTTTCGTACGGTCGTTCGCGCGACAAAAGGGTCGCGAAATACAGAGAACCCGGGACAGATTTTCGCGTGCAAACGCGACAAAGGATCGGGGACGGCAAAGCGGTCGTATTTGTCCCGATCGAGCGAACTCGCTGATCCAGCGGATCGATCGCGATGCAACCGTGGCCGGATCGCGAACGAGGCTTGTGTGCATCAACAAATATAAGCGAGCCGACCGATTGCGTTCTCATGCGAAAAGCATACGCGTCGCGACGCGCCGCGTGCATCTACGTTCGCGTGCACGCTGTTGCATTCGTAAAGGCCGCTGCTGCACCGGAGAACTGCCGACGCGGACGTCAACAAACGAGTTGCGATAGCCACATTGTTGAGAGTTCAATGCGCTTCGGTGACTTTGACGGAAGTGGAAGAGCGACGGGATGCCCGGGGGTAGCTGTGGATGGGCTGACAGGGACAAAGAAAGGGGTGACGCCACAAATGCGCGCGTACCAGCTGAATGACAAAATATCTTTTGATGAGACTGCTATTCGGATGATTATTTCATGCTTTTTATCGCGGCCGGGATTAACCTTCGAGCGAAATTTCAACGTTCAGAATGATTTTATTTTATTTCGCGACCTTCGTCCGTGGACGTCCTTTCAAGAGAACGCTTGTATTAATAGTCCTCGTAAATGTAGTCGGACAGTAGTGCATAGTCTAGTACATTTGAAAATAACAGCTGAACGGAAAAGTGGACAGATGGAAGACAAATATAGGAAGTAAAGACACGGTTCTTCGATATATTTCTTGAATACACAACATTCGGTAAAGAATACTTTTGTGTTCTTGCTAACCTTCCGTTTTCTTTGGTTTTCTTACATCATCTTCGGTAAATGCAACGTAACAAAAATATAAATGAAATCGAGCAGCTAAAAGGAGCAAGCAAGATACAAAGAATATTCCTGTCGAATCAGAATACAAAATGTTATTATAGAAAATACTCTAAGAATAACAATTTTACGTGTACGAGCAGCGTTATATCTTCGTTTAAAGTTGGACGCATGCGAAGAGACAAAAGTTACGAAAAGAAGTAAGTTCTTTTCCAGTTCGATTACGACACGAGGAAACACGAAGAGAATATCTGTCGAAGAACAGCCAGTATTTTTGATTAAGCAATTTTATGCTAGACCCGACTTTGCATCCGCCGTCGAAAAGTTCCAAGAAGCACGTAGTAACAGGGTACGCATCCCTCTCGAGCTACGTAGCAGGAATTCGAAGCGAACTTTCCACGCTTCTCAGCGCGAAAAAAAAATTTGTGAAAACGCACGGTCACGTACTAGCCAAGGGCACCAACTTTCGTATCGTACCCACGCCCGGAAACGAACCTTTGAGCTTTTTTTAGCCGGAGAGTCGCGCTTTTGAAGTGTTCCATGCGTCTGGACCCTGGTCTGAAGCGTCAAGGGTAACCTGCCTCCGTCCATCTTCGTTTTCTGATTAGATTAATTACGAAAGCACGATATAATTCGTGGAAGAAGAATCTGCCGATGACCTGAATCGATGAATCAATTAACGCGAAAGAGGACAACTTCTTTTGCATTCAATTAGTCTTATACAGAATCGGGAGCGCAATAATTGATGAAATTGTAAAAATTCCGTAACGAGATTCGATTATACGGTAAATATACACTCGCGCGAACAAAGGCGCGAGTCATTGTACCTGGATGCACTGTCCTCTTTATTATACCTTCGGTCTAAGCTCATTTCCATCGCAAGAGTCAATAATAGCAGTCTATTAATAACGAGTGACTCGATTCCGCGACTATTTTTAACATTTCACCCTGTTTAGCATAATCGCGTTAGGGGTGCACCGTGAACTTTTCTAAACCGAGACAAAGAGGGTAGCGCGACGCTTTGTCCCGGTTAACGTTCATTATGGTGTTTATAGTGGAATAATAAGCGAGCTTTAGCGGCTCTAAACACCGGGACACGCGTAGGCGTTAGGTGTTGCCCGTGCCGCGTAACTAGATTTATGATAATTAAAATACGCGAGTCGTTTAAGAGGTTGTTTTGCTCATTACTATGATAATGGCTGGTAATAATAGCGATGATCATGGTTGATGATTCCTTGAATCCTGTGCTGTTCTAGAAACTGGTTTATATTTGTTCGTGATTATTGGCATTCTAATTATTCTCCATTCGTACAACTAATAATCCCCTTTAATCTCTTTCAGTGATATGGATCAATAACAGAGAGTCCACACAGAAAAATGATCTATTATTGAAAACACGTCGTTTCGAATTCGCTAAAGGACGTCGATAATATCTACAGGTTTATTGCAAAGTTATTCGAGGCATCCTAATAATTTCTGACGCAGACAAGACAAAGAATTGTGTTCACTAATCAGTATACCGGAAATTAATAGACCAATGAAAGGATTTTCTAGCTATCGGTAATTACTCTACGCGTGTTAAATTCGATGAAAGCGGTAATTACAAGCAAGCCATGCGATCGCATTTAGTATCTCTAAATTTACATGCGAATGTGTTTACTTATTAATGCTATCGGTCCATATTACTCCGTGATCTTTCCCTCAAGATCGTTTATATAATTGATTCGTCCTGTGCAGACGTTTGACGTGGAAATAGAATCGGTCTGAAACCGAAATCAATCAATGAGTCGCCTTCTCGCTCTCCCAACCCCTCGTCAACCCCGTCCATCCAACAGGCTATCTTTGCGATCTAGGATGACGATTGGAATACACGTCATCCAAGGCAAGTGGCAACATTGTAACGTTGAATCGAATTGCAACAGGAATATGCGGGTCACGCGCCGATGCCGCTGGATAACCGTGTCATCGATTAAATCCTATAAATACACGACTCGAAGCGTCGAAACATCGGTCGTCGTAGAAAAAATTAGCCCTCGGTAAACCAGAGTTCGGCGATCGACACCTTTCCGCTTCGTACGTGATCCTCCGGAGATCGAATGCGGGAAGCCGTTGGAAGATTACTGCTGAACGTGCTTGAATACTTTTACGTTCGTCAGAGAAACTTTATGGGGGAGCAGGGGATGTAAGCGAAGTAGCGGTGAAAATTTCAGAAAGCGATATACTCTGCGTTATTCGTTGCAGCATACGTTCTTAGGATTCCAGTGAATCAAATAATGGATTTTGATTACTTAGCATGCATGGATATACGAGAAAATAAAGTAAAGCAATGATAAGCAGACTGGAAACAAAACGGGGTAGATTCTGTATTACCGCGAGCAACCCTTGTCACTAAACATCTTCACCATCCAAATAAAAATTTAATAATTTTTATCTATAACTTCATCAAAGTATTAAAAGAGTATTTAATTGGAATATCTGCAATTACGTATCATAAACGTTTTAATCAAATAAATCTTGTAGCATATTTTACAGAAATATTCGCAGTCCAGCAATCACCGTAAACGAAAGGTTGTCGCGATATAACTCGATATTCTGATTATCTCATTTCAAGTGGATAATTTAATTTGTTAATAAGAGTAAAAGAAGCTCCGATTTAGTACGTAAAAATGCTTCACGATTCGAAGATATTTGTTGGAACGTTAATCGATGAATCGAACATGCGAGATGAAATACTGGAGCACGTGCAGACGAAGAATTTTTCTTTTTCCTTCGAAAATTTTGTGATATTCGATACATGCCAATGGAACTCGCGCTCCAGTACTCCTAGCATCGATTCGTCGAGATCAAATTCTTGCCGCGCCAATTAAAAGGGAGCGTAATTGAAAAATTTCGCCGATCTATCTCGACGATCATCAAATAATTCTGTGTAATACCTCTGCTCCGGATTCCGGTCGCTAGTGATTAGAGATTGTACTTACGGAGTTCGTTCAAACGATTTTTTAACTGAAATTGGTCAGACGTTCGATTTCAGAAAAAACTTCCTGCTTATATATTTTATTCGTGTTAATTCCTTAAAAAATTCTCCCTTTTCTTAGAGACGGTATTCAAAAGATACATAGGGGTTTTTTCAAATAACCCTCTGATCTTTACACAAACTCGCAGGCGGACCCGCATAGACAAATCTCGCAGGAAAAATATTAACTCGAAAGGAAAAGACACAACTGTTCCCGGGTCCGGAAATAAAATATTGCAAGATAGACATCTTCCAGCTAGGAATATATGAGTAAACATCAGATAAGCCGGTAGTCGGGTCGATTTAAGCAATTTAGGGAAGATTCACGAAATTGCACGGGAAATAAGATAACTGAGGCAAGCACGTGCCATCTGCCACGCGGCTCTCGATCGTCTATCTCCCGATTCCAACGACAACGTGGCTGCCATCTGCTTTTGCAGATGTTTCATCTACTTGACGCGCCCTCCGAGAAAAATGTTTGGTTTTGCGGCCTTATCCCGTCAACGATCTCCTCTTCTCTATTTTTGGAAAAGATGCCCATGGAGCAATAAACGAACCCAGCTAAATAAATTTCGTTCGGAAAATGCGGGGTTGCAGGGTCCTTACGAAACACAATTCTTAGTGGAGAAAATTTATTTAATACCGCTATTTAAATTATTGTACATTTTTTGTCCTTAAACTTTTGATAGAAATGGAAAATATTGAAAAGAGGGTGAATACGTTACGTAGGGTCGAAGCCATAAACGATCGACTAAGTTGAACCGTGCTCTTTCCAGAGAAATATCGATCAATCAATTCGCAGGTAGTTCGAAACTCCCGTTTGTCACGTGTTACACAATTAGCCCAACTTCTCCGTCGGCGAACAATGACCATGTTCGATGATTCGAAGACATAAAGCGACGGTAAGCCACGTCGAGTTACGTCGACGATATTCGAAGCGTCGATAATTCACAACGATATCGAAAGCGACGATAATTTTACAGGGAACGGAAGGTATCGATCTTCGACCTTTCGGTCAAGCGTACACAGGCGATTAAACTATTTCAAGCGAGTTCGCTTTATTTCGCGCGGCGCTGCACGCTGCGGCGACTCGGCTGCCCCCGTGATAATAATCGGTGAATCAAATAAAAGCCTACCAGGCTTAAACGTCGATACGGTTATAATATTCAATGGGTGCCGTGGATAATGCGTAAAACGCGTGGGGACGGTTTGGTACAGATAACACTTGCATCGGTGAACGTTTTATCAGCGCTTGGCTGGCTGCGTTGTAAAGCAAAGTGTTCGCGCGGTAAAACAAAGCTTCGCGTTTATAATCGCGAGTCGCATGACCCCAGATTCTAAAGTCGCTGCAAAATGTTTCTAATTGCAACCCTTTTTTAACACTACAATCTTTCAAATTCAAGTTGAAAAATATAAGCAGAAGCCCAATTACCTAAAAATAATGAATCGTATTTCTTTTTCGATGTGAAGTTTTGTTTTTCAATTTGAATAATGTATTCGTTAAATTGGTCATGAGATTCGGTTCGAAGTTGTGTAATGCGATAATGGATATCACGTGTATGTACCGAAAAAAGGCAGAAAATTAATATTGCAGTTTATTTGTGATATCGGACAGACAGAATTAATTAACGACGAGGTAACAAATCCTTCCACAAATGAAACAACTACTCGAACAAACACTCGATAACGATTGCTTCAAATGAGTGCATGCCGAGAGACCTTCAAAGTTGCTAATTCCTACGAAAATACCTCTGACAGCAAGGTAGAAGAATCTGCAAAGTAATGCGATGTTAACGGAAGATTTAACAGTTTAAAAATTGGGAGAGGAGAATCCAGAGAATTTATAGCAGAAATATAATTAATGGATGTATTACTAAGTTTTGAACCGTGATTAGTATTCGATATATGGAAGGCGAAGAAGCATTACAGAAATCGTGACAGCAGGCATCAAAGCGTTTCTTGACGCGAACTTTCCTCGACAATACACGTGTTCTGCACGCGTCGCTAATGATTCCAGGTTCGGCAAACGGCGAGGAAAAGCAATTTTCGCGTAGGCCTCGCAGAGACGCGAGAACGAGAAACTTTGTCGAGCTGCTTCTCTTTCGAGGCCTCGGTTTCTAGCTGGAAATCGAAAACGAACGCGAACGAGTCGTAGACAGGGGGTGGAAAGCGACAAGCCAAAGACAAACGAGGAAGATGGAAAGGGTGCGTGCGGAGAGCGAGAGAGAAAGGGTGAGAGAGGGCAAAGTTTCTGCGGAGAACTGGAGCCTAGCTAGCGTAGCTTGCCAATAGCAACGCGGCACGAAATTTCGGGACGCGTTAAGGAGGGCGTTAAGATATTAAATCCGAGAGCTTCGTCGGCTTCGGGTTCCCAACTAATTATGGAGTTCGGTGCAACCTTAGACCCACACCCTGCCCATTTTCCGCCCGCTGCAGGGCCATCCCACCCTCTCGCGAGAGCAGCCAGCAATTGATTTAAGACTTCACTCGCAGCTGTGCGAACGTAAAATTGGACCGGCAAATTCAGTTTGCCTACCTTCGTTTCTGTATGCCACGGGACGAGTAGCTTTGATCCTTATATAGCTTTATAGAGATTCTCTCTGTCTCTCCCCGGAGAGAGCATTCTGTTTGTGGCGCGATACGGTAGCCGAGGCGCGGTTCAGCTCTTACCTGAAATCAGACGGGAAAAAGATTGATTAGAAATCGAACCGTAAATCCGATAAATCAGATTAATGATAATGGAACGCGTGTTCGGATACGAGGTTTCACTCGTAACACCAGTAATTTACTATTTTCGCGGTTTGACGCGCGATGTAACGTATTTGTCATTTTGACGTTTCGCGTTGCCGAAGTACGACGAACGCTGTAAAACAAACAGGACGTCGAAACGAATATACGCTTTAATTAACTTACGCGAGGAGTTTTAAACGTTCGTTATTCGATTCGCGGCGAAACAAACGCAATTAACGGCACGAAAGAGAACACAGAGTAAACAACAATGAAGATTGATGGGGGAGGGAGGCAATGATTAAGTGCCTTTTCAATGGATGAACACGTTTTCAGCATTTGATAAAGCGTTTTAAGTACCGACATGCTATTCAACCTTTCTTGATGGCCTTCGTTCTTCGAAAAACAATTTGTTTCTTATCCCGATACCCTCCTTCATTTTTACGCAATTAACTAATTTTCGATTACATGTGTATGGACAAACCTTGTTAGCACACGCGATAAATCATTCCCAGTAAAAAATGTTACGTAAGGCATGATTCAATTTAATTCGTATTATCTTAAAGTGGAATATTCATTACAGAGGTGACTAACGCTTAACCGGCACAAATACGTTCATTCTTCTAGGTATTCGTTTGACTTCTTCTCTCTCTTGTTAATTGATACGAAATCTAGAGTATATGTTCTAAATGTCAGCACAGTATCAGTGATAAATGCAATTTCAAATAAATATTGCACAAGTTAACTGGAACCTGTCTGATTTATGGTTTACAATATACTCAGAGATAGAAATAATATTTTAAACATGGTGATAGTAGATGTAGAAATGGAAGGGTTAAATGAGGATAGATTCGATAAAAGATGTCGGTATATCTCGCTGCCAAAAGGTAGGCAGAAGAATTTGGAATTGTCTGGCATTCCGACGACCCAATTATCCGGCGTTCCAACGACTCGGGAGATTACGCAAAGAGCGTAGACGTCGTTTCTGGGAACGCGTCGGTTGTACGCTCGCGTAGGTCAGTGAAAGGCGGTCTTCGACCGAATCGACGTCCTCTCCTTTCTCGTTCGTTCCATCGAGAAGAAAAAGGGAGAACGAACAGCCCGTAATTTCTGGGAAAAGCTCCGCGGAATAATAGGATTCGTGAACGTTACAAAGCCCTTTTTCTTCCGAGTTTCGTCTTTCGCCGTCCTCGCGAGTCTCCCGTTTTATCGTCGGTCCTCGGCTTCATTAAACGCTTTCAGGGATGACATTTATTTAGAGGAGAGACGTAACAGACTCCTACACGTATACACATTTTTACCGAAGGATATTGCGAAATGTCAAATCATCCAAAAGAAGACATCCGACAAGGAAATAAAAGTTCTCTTTGTACGAGTTGATTACAATTCTTCTACCGAGAAGTACGATTGTTCGATCCGTTCTTGGAACAAGAAAAATAGAGAATAGGTAATGAATATGTATGACAAAGTACACGCGTGAACGTGCGAGAACAAAGAAGAAAACGAAATGAATACAGGATTTTCAATAGAAAATTTATATTCGTAATAGCAGTATTTAGAAAGGTCAAGTAATTTCATCCGTGAATCATGAATAATTCTGAAATCGTTGTAAAAGAGAATCTATTTTGTGCAAGAAATGGACGATCGCTCGATCTGACGTTAGAAATTCTTCCTTTGGAGAGACCTTTACATGAGCACACGAAAGCAAAAGAAAACAGAAAGCAACTAAGAAACCGCGTATAAAGGAGAAATTGAACTCTGATCGCTTCCTTCTTCGATGGTTTATAAATGAACGTCTTGTTGCACGGTAGCGTTCGAGTCGCAAGAAGCCGGGAACGCGATGTACGCTGTTTTATCAAAGATTACGCATCCCTTCAGCCAGTGACGGGCCAGTTGCGTGGTCGCTATAAATATTAATCCTATAATTGGCCTACAAAGTGATTTACTCGCCCGGTAAAGGCATCGCGTCGTTATTTATATCGCATGGCGGTGCACGGTAACGGAATCTGTTCGCGTGGGCAACGCACGAACAGGAAAACACGAGGCTATTATCCTTCTGCAGCGAATTCTTTCTAACTTCCCTCGAACACGCGTTTCTTTCGGAAAAAAGTCATCCACGACGAAAAGTCCTCTCGAGTGACATCGATTCGGAAATTTTCACCAACTTCATAACCTTCGTCCAGTTTTTTGCCGCGCGTGAGTGCTCTTTATCTACATATTTCATTCGACGGACTCGTTCGGAAACTCGATTTAATCCCGCTCTCGAAAGAGGGGGCAAACTCGAAAACCTGCTCGACATTGCAGCGGATTTTTTCGTCCAAGAGAAATGCGTT
Source organism: Megachile leachella (assembly GCA_963576845.1). NCBI lineage: Eukaryota > Metazoa > Arthropoda > Insecta > Hymenoptera > Megachilidae > Megachile > Megachile leachella. The sequence goes on along the minus strand of OY756247.1, from coordinate 25,811,137 downwards.
CCCGTTCTTGGAACGAGGGAAGAACGTCGATCGTTTGCACCGTTCGGCCGTTAAGACTCCGCCCAAGAATACCAATGACCCCCAGGATATTACAAAGAAAGAGGAAAAGAACACGGAGATCGTGCGTGCATCGTGCAACCCGACAGCGTTCAACATTTTCGCGTGTCGTCGCTAAGCGTGCCAGACTTTGCGACGAAAACGACTGGAATTCCATCTTGAACATGTTCTTTGAATCCCAACTCAATGCGGTATTTCGCGCCACGATGTTCGTCATTTTTTAGCGGTGGTGTTAAAAGTATCGTCGCAATCAAAGTGTTCATTTCGATTGCTGTCGAGTCGATCATGAACCATCCACTACGTCGATTCCAATTGAATCGTTCGAGATATCCAACCACTTATGTCTACGAGATTACCAGTGATGGCTGATGACAGAAAAAGCCACAATGTGTCGGTTATGCAGTCGATCTCAATTTATCTTACGTATTAATTAGGTATTTGATAGTGCAAACGTGGCAATTTAAATTATGAGATGTGTATTATTGAGATATGTAGATTTTCAAGTTTTTTTATGTTGAGATTTCTAAATTTTCTAATTTTCTAAATATCCAAATTCCTAAATCCTCAGATCTCCATACTCCTAATCCCCAATTTCCTAAATTTCCAAAATCCCCTCGTTCTACCTTTCCAGCCAACCCATAAACCTGAATTCCACCGCGAACATAATAAGATGTGCAAAAATCTCGATCAAGGATCGAAATTGAACTTATTAGAGCAATTTACGAGCGTCGATTCGATGCGATTCCGATTTTTTCGCGATCTCACGTGGAATAAAAACGGAGAGTTCCAATTACCGGTAGAATTGGCTGGTTCCGCAACGCGTCTCGTCGGCACGCGTTTTTTTGCGGCCGTATCAGGTATTCCGTAACCCAGTTCCAGGCCGCGGTTTCTCCAGTCGAAGCCTGTTTTCTTTCCGCCACTTCAACGAATCGTTCGTCGATCTTAGTTCGAAGTCGAAGTCGAACCGGAGGCTCGCGTGCACCTAAGTAGCTGCATCGACCTCTGCACGCTTTGCCAGCTGCATACCCGTGCGTGAACGTTCGCATCGGTCGTATGCACGCTTCTACATCTACACGCACACTGTGTTCTTTACCGCAGCGAAATCGATACGCGTTCTTTCGACTTTTCCTCGGAGAAGCACCATTTGTTTAGAAACTTTCGCGTCAACTTCGTGTTGCTACGATTTCACTGATTCAACTGAATGAAGTTTAGTAGATCGAATAGTTTCATTTGATTGAAAGCACCATAAGAGAGAAGAGAATTTATTCTATTAAATATGGGATCATATTCTGATTTAATCAGGTGCTATTAATTATTAGATTATATAGGTGTCATTAATTATTAGATCATATTCGAATTTAACCCTGAAGACATTTCTACGAAGAGATGAAGTTAGGTTGAAACTTTATTTGGAGAATAATAAATGCTGTGAGACTGAAGAAATAGAATCGTAATATGAGTCTATATATTTTACGTGGCGAATCAGGAACTGTTGGATATAATGGACGAGTCAATTGATCGGGGAAAAACGGACGTGAAAATCTGTCTTCCGATTAGGAAAACTTCAGACATCGCATCGGCGACTTTTACGACTGGAAACTTGATCGTCGCTCTAACGGCTTCTGAGCCATAAAACGACTGATGGACGAGCGGGAATATGAGCCACCTCGGTACCACCGTTTAATATTTATTAATCAATCACCCGTACGTCGACGGAATACCTCAGCGAGAGGGCGCCAGTTCTCGGCTTGCAACTGGTAGCTTGTAACGTATCGGGTGTCCTAAAAATGCAAATGCTGCAACCGCGATGAAACACCTTCGTGTTACCTTCTATTTTCATTACTCTTTATTTCATTTAATTATTTGATAAATATCTTTGATCGAAAAGAAGCTCTTAACTCTTTGGAGCACAAAATGACTCTGCAAATATTTTTGTAAACTTCTAGTATAACCATACATTTTATCAGGAAATAACTGAGACAATTAGGTAACATCTGATCGTAGATAAAAGTTTTAAACACCTGATAATAGGCATTCCTGCGTGCAGTGGAAAATATGTTTCTCATTTCACAAAGTAACTTGATCGATCGCTAACGAGCCTAATTCCCATTGCATGCAGCATATGAACATTTCCCTTATCAAAAGAAAAGCAATTATCAACGCATTTGTAAAGAGATATTTCGAGTGTCTTATCTCCAAGAATTCGTTGATCAACGACCCATGACGCGTTCAAAAATATCTTAACTATAAAATCCATATCAGCACATGAGTAGCAACATCGAAACGCTTCTAAAACGTTTTCGAGAAGCAGCACTACGTATTAGGAACTCATCGATAACGTTCGCGTCGTGCATGGAAAGAAATCCTCACAAATTACGTTCGCGAACGCGGAGCATTCCGAAGCAGTTTCTCCGGCATGATTCTCATTCATAACCCGGGTCAACGTCGTCGAAAGGTAACGAACGCTGTTTGTTCGTCGATTACTGGCCACGACGTGACATAATGCGAGTTATCGGTCAACGGATGCTCGAACAGGCCGCGCGTCGCGTCGGATCAATGGCGTGGCAAGCGGGAAATATTTATGACCGTGGTTACAAAGTCCTCGCGAACCAACGATAGCCGATAATCTATATTTTTGTTTCCGACTATGATGAATGCTAATGCCGGCGCCTGCTTTCGCGATGAATCAGCCGCTCCGTCAAGAAAATCTCACGCATGCGAGAGCCGGCTATTTCTACTGGCTCCCCGATGCAATCGATTTCTTGCGCGATTAATCGATACCGGCTTCCTGCCACAACTTCTTTACCTTCGTAGATTCCCGATCTTGCTAAAACATCGGTGTTCTCCGAGAGAAAGCTTCTAAATGCCTTCTGTTTTTGATCTTATGTGATTAACCCTTTCCCGTACTTTGACGAGTCTCACTCGTGACGCACTTATGATAAATCATACTCAAATTTTGAACATTCTTCAACTTGAAATTTAGGACCAACTATAAGTTGCATTATCAATGATCCCTGAATATAAAATATTCACATTTTAATTTTCTTTGTTCGTTTTAATGGCATGGCCTTTATAGTCAGTCTTGACTGACGCATCTGTTAAATAAATAGTACGGGAAGGGGTTAATGGAGAGATGGAATTCGAAAATTCGTAAGACAAAGTATAGGAGGCATTTTTATGTGTACTTCTTAGTACACACTTTAGCAGTGTGTTATTTGTCAATAACAAAGAAGCTGAAATCAGAATGAAATTGGTTCCACTGACATAATCTGAAAGCTGTGACACAGTAGCTCTGGAAGCAGCAGCAATCGTTATCGCGGAATTGAAAACAATGAATCGACGCTGCACGTCTATCGAAAGACTTATTAATAAACGCGTCACCGGAAAATCGAACAAAGATGGAACAGTGAGCAAAGTGTTTGGAGTGCTCGCGAAAGGAAGGAGTTCGGTAGCGTTAACTTCCCGTCTTTTTCCATTTGGATTTGTTGCACCGTGTTCGGGGATCAAGCGAACGCCTCGTCTCTTTCGATTCATATCGAGAACAGCTGTTTCGATGTCGGATTTGCACGCGTCCCGAGCTCACGGATCGTCGAAAGAGATTCTCGTCGACCGCTTTTACGAGCGTTTACGTAATCCCCGCGCGTGCAACCTCGATGTACCTCGTCCGTTTACATCGCGCGATGCATCTGCACGCCCACGCGGCCCTAATTGCCAGATACAAACTGGCGGGCTCACGACTTTCGCCGAGCGGAAGCACGCTAAAATTACTCGGCTCGCGGTGTATCGCTTGTTACTCCTCGCTTCGGTATGACCGTGGAGCTCCGCGTGCCGTTAAAAGCTTGTTTAAAGATAGCACGTGACACAATAACCATCCTCGTTTGACATTTCGTCGGTCGTTCATCGCGATGCGTTTTACGAGCCGAAAGTGAAATCGGTCGGGGGATTTAACGTCCGTCGAATTTCATGGATTTTCACCCAGCCCTCGTCGCTCGTTTCCGGACGCGTTTCAAACGTCCTGCATGTTTCATGCGCGAAAATGCGCGGAATGAACGTAGAAACGTCCAAACGCAAAGTGACTCCCGATTTAAAGAAATGCGAACTTTGTACGTTTGGATGCCTACGGTGTTTGACAATTAGCGATATTTTGAACTTCGCGAGGAAGTATGGAATAAAATGTACACGTAGCTTGAATATTACATTTCATCGAGAGACCATTTATTGATACCTTCAATTTTGAATTGAAATTCGAGAGGAAGTTCCTGTTATTATATTTATCACGAATATTTTGTCGATATTGAAAATATTTTGGTTTTCGCGAAATCATTCTCATCAATATTTTAAGTAATGACAATACGTCAATTTGTTCCATTCGATAATATTCGCAATAGTGGAATGCTGTCGATATTTCCATGTTGTTAATATTATTGAACGTGTGCGGGAAGATATTGACGTACTGTCAATAGCGAATATCGACGAGATGCTTCGACGAGAACCAAAATCTCTTTTTTCTTTTGATTAGACATCGCTTTCTCGAAACTGAATGTACTGTCGATAAATATTACACATGCGAATGCAGTTCACCCATAAACAGTATATTAAATGTTGAGAGTGTTTTAAATATCCAGTCGACGAGACACAGTCATTGATAATAAAAGTATCAGGGATTGTTCGCTAGTCGATGCAAACGGTTCAAACGGCCCTTTGCGAAGCGGCACGCGATAGCCAGTAAGTTTACAATTTGTACGATTAAATGTTTTCCCGAGGCCGGAAGACGCGAAAACTCGCGAGTCCCAGCAAACGAAATAAAGCGTTTCGAGTATGCGGAGGGACGCGAACCGCAATTTCCCCGCGTTTGTCTTTCTCTCTCTCTCTCCCTCGCTTGTTCCTCTCTGACAGATCTCAAAGGCAGTAATTCCTGCGCGAATCGTGCTGCGATCGGCGCTTTAATCCCGCCAGCACGGGTTTCGATCCATTCCAACGACGTATGAAGTGGCATTTGCTCGGCCGAGCCGGCTCTACTCCCCCTTTCCGATCCTCCAACCCCTTGATACGTCGTCGTCGTCGTCGTCGTCGTAGCCGTCTCCTCCTAATCCACGGAAATGGGCACGGTGTCGATGGGATTCGTATTTGCGTTACGTCGACGGAAACGCGGAAAGTAACGCCATTTCGTAATTTCCGGTAAGCAAGAAAAGCTAACCGTCTGCGAGTTAGATATCGCTTGCTCAGCCGGGCTGAATATCAGATGCGTTATATAGGGTGTCGGACGTCGTCGTCACCTCTGCTAACAATTTGACCCGAGATACAGGGACCCTCGTTTCGGGTACGATTTTTATTCCCATCGGTACAATCTTATTTGAATAATAAATTCACTTTTTAATTGCATCGTTCTGTTAATAATTAAAGTACCTTCTGACAAATGTAACGAATTCTTCTCCATCTATTTTTCATTATATTAGGGTAAAATGATTACGATGTTAATAAAATAGTATATTTGTGTCATGGATTGTCTCTGTGAATCGTTATCGTGTATCGTAACCGATTAATCTTGCGTGTGCGACAATATCTATCCCCAGAATCAAATTTACAAAACGTGTTTAATTTCCGAAGCGTTCGATAACCTTCGCACGAAAAAATTTCATTTATACAACCATTCGACACGTTCCAATACCGACGATAATCAAAGTCCACTTTAAAACAGAGCTTCAAAGACTCGACAGCGAGTCAAATACGAAATTTATCGCGCACTGGGTATACGAGTACGGTAACCCGTAGTTCATCCATCTGGCTACCTACCAACCTACCGACCTAGCTTCCTCCTCGGGCTCGGCACTGGATATTCCGGAAATGACGTCACGCTCATTGTAACATCCCGTACAACACGAGAGCGCGACCGAAGCGAGACGCTCTCTTTCGTGTCCCACGGATCGAGCATGTTCGCGATCGCACACTTGCACACACGTACACGCACACGCACAAGCAGAGAAAAGAGAGGGACATGCGCGGCTGTTGGCGTATCGCGTGGGTGAGCGAACGTCGTCGGGACGCGTCGAGTCGCCACGCATTGTACCGTGTAAATATCTAACTGGCACCAACCGATTGCGTCCGTGTGCAGGAAAAGTGAATGCACCGTTCGTGCATCGTCACTCGTATGTCCATCGCCGTGCACTGTATTACCACGCGTTGTATCGTTCGCGCGTAGTATTGCTGAGTTGTATTCGATTGCGTGGTATCACGGGTTCAATCACCACGCGTGATATAGTGAACACTGTACTTCCATGTATGGTACCTTCATGCATTATACCTTTGCACGTTATATTTCTATGCGTGGTATCTCCGTGCACGTCATTTATATGCGTGACAACTCCACATGTGGTACCTCCACGCGTGGTATCTCCACATGTGCTACTTCCACGCGTGGTATCTTCACGCATGGTATCTCCATGCGTGGTTCCTCCACGCATCGTATCTCCACGCATGGTATCTCCACGCATGGTAGTTCCGCGCATGGTAGTTCCACGCATGGTATCTCCACGCATGGTACCTCCACGCATGGTAGTTCCACGCGTGGTATCTTCACGCATGGTATCTTCACGCATGGTAGTTCCACGCGTGGTATCTTCACGCATGGTATCTCCACGCGTGGTATCTCTACGCATGGTATCTCCACGCATGGTATCTCCACGCGTAGTATCCTCACGCACTGTATTTCCACGCGTGGTACCTCCACCATGGTATCTGCACGCGTGGTATTCCCACGCATGGTATCTCCATGCGTAGTATCTCCACGCGCAATATTATCACAGATGGTATAACTACATTTCATGATAGTATAAATGTTATTAACATACGTTGTGCTACCATGCGTCATACTTCCACACATTATACCTTCACCCTCTCTATCCCCAAGTGATGTACCACTGAGTATAGTAGAAACATACATGGTACCGTCGCGGATATCACCACACATTGAATTGTCTAAAGAAACATTCGCTGACATTAAAATATATCGACGATGTTCGTGGAACGAGTCGTAAAAGTAGCTAACGAGTCTGCGAGCGATCGTCGATCCATCGTTAATTACGAACGCGCCACGACACCGAACGCGCGCGACCACAGCTCGTACGAACAGTCCTTATAAGCGGCCACGCTTCCGCTCGATAAATCACACCCTGCGGATTAGCCTCGCTAATAGCTTGGCTCTTCGTAACGAGGTCCGCCAAGTTAATAAAGCTAACTCACGGACGCTAGCTTTTTCGACGTGGGAAACTGGTGACAACTTTGTTCGCGTTACCTTGTAACAACTATTATTTAACGTCGCGTGTCACCGGACCGCGGTACAGTTTCGGTGATAAAAATAACGTTTATCGTTGGAAAAAGTTGGTGCCTCTGGAGACTCGCGTGAAACGTAACCGTGTTAACGCAGCGAACGCTGACGTGTTCCCTCGAGGTCGTCCGCTCTGCTCTCCCAAACATTCAAAAAGTTCGTTAACGACACGGGTTTGTGATACGTTTCCATTCACCTAATTACCATTTGTACATCGAGTCGACTACATTTTCGATACGATCGTTAAATCGTTACTTTGTTACAAACCCAGGGCCAGTAGCCTGTCGTTACGACTTAACTACCTGGAGTCATAAACGATGGCCTCTAATTCTTCGGGTAATTTACTATCGATTGTAAACGAGTACGGTTTACAACTCTATGGTAAGACTCCATAGTTTCTGTCTGTCGGTAATGAAAGGTATAAAATACTTTTAATGAACATCGATTTTGCACAGGAACAAGCATAGCCCATCATTTTGAGGAAATACCGGCGAAAATGAAACATACCATGTATCGTTATCTACGTCGTTAATTTCCACACCGATTATCTACCAATTAGTCTAACGACGGAGCGACTACGTCCCTTAATTACGCGCGAACTAATCGTCGGTCTAGCCTTGTTTCGACATCGATGACTACAGTGAAAAATTTCAAAAGACGACGCTGTTAGGCGACCGATACGTTCGTGAAAAAGTCGAAAGGACAGCGTTTTGGTTCCGTAAGCCACGTTTTTCCCCTGTGCCATCATCCAGCTCGCCCAGTCGGTTTCCCCTTTTATGGCGCATAACTGTGGCCATTTTCAGCGAGCCGGCAAGTAATTCAATTTATAATTGAGCGAAAACCGCCGGTAGTGGTGCCATCGCGTCTAGCCAGCAGTCTGTTGGCCCGACTCCGTACGGGTCATTAGTACGTCGGCATATCGACCGTCGTTTCTACGGCCCCATTCTACCGTCGGTCGACGGACCGACCGCCTCCCATCCCCGACCCACGGTCATTAGGAAATACGTCCACGATCCATCCATTCACCGGTTCTAGCCTCTTTTCGACCTTGCTCGCGTGCCGGCTACCGAGAAATCCCGAACCAGCCGCTTCTAATAACTGCTCGCTGATTCGATAGACCCTGAACATCATAATTACTTGGCAATTTTGACATTGCCTCGATCAGAAGCTTGTTATTAAATCTTTTCAATTAGAGCTGCGAGCGCTCGGAAAAAACTGTATCGATCGGAAGATGTCTTCTACCAGAACGAAAACCAACATGTGATCGAACTAATTACTCTTTTAATATTATTTTATAGTATGTTCGTCATGCTACATTAAGAGCCTTCGAGTGTCCCTTTACTTTTCCTACAAATAATTAATTTAATCAAATTTGCAAAACCGGTGACCACTGTGACGGTCAGTGAGTGAAACATCCTGAAGGTTTCAAATGTCCGAGAAATATAAATAGTCTCTTTTTTGTCTTACGAAACTCGTGACACCTCTTAGCATTTATAAGCCCATAACCAGACAATTTACCCCTCAGATTCAGACAGATCACGGTATAAATAATACACCAAATCGAGTCTCGTTGAGGAAGAATCGAATGGAAAGCGTAGGGGAAACGGATCGATGCATGCATAGGATCTCGAAATAGCAAAACCATCCCCTCGAATCGAGCCTCATCGAGTCCACGCGGTCGCGATCCAACCCCTCGCAGCGTTTCCGCGAATTACTTCCCCGTTTCGACCCTCGTTTCCTCGCCTCTTCTTTCTCGTTCACCCCCGCTGCGCACGCGGCATGCTAAAATATGCTCGCGCACGCGTGCCAGCGTAATCCATACTTTCAAGTTCCCGCGGGAACCAGCCACGACGCGGCTTTAATGCCATTCCACTCTGGCGTGCGTAATCCGTGCAAGACGAGACGCGGGGAGAGGCACACGGGGTAAGGAAACGTTTCGAGTGTATAATAGAAATGCGGAGAGTTTAATTAAACGAGAAATAGCCGGGAATCTTAGGAAACTTCGCGATCGCGGTCGAAGGCAAACGTCAACCCCCCGTGGCGTTGTTTTTTCAATGAATAACGTAGACCAAGACAGATTGATATATTTCTACCGCAGTGATTTCTCTTTAGAGAAGGTACAAGAATAAATGCTTAGACATCAAAAACTTGTTCTTTGGGGAACAAAACTTTTAGGTCGCTGGAAGTTTTACCACAAAAGTATTGATCGTATCACGAGAGGTTAGAAGCGTAAAGAATTAAATATTTCTTCTTCTTGTACTTGTGCGCCGCGTTTCTTAAGAATAAATGATTTCGAAATTGGTAGCTGTGTTCGGAGCATTACAAACTAAAAGAACATGTGAAAGGAACAGCAGAGTTAAAAAACGAGCAGACTCCAGGGAAGCTTTCCGCTGAGCCGTAGAATAAAAAGACGTCCGAGACAAAGACGATGGACGTACGATCGTCCATAGAACCGGCAAACTTTTCTTCCGTGTCGATCGCGTCACCGTTCCAACGTTTCGTGCTCATCCGTCTCGCAACGGAGCGCAATGAATCAAAGCCGAAACGAGCATTATCGTGAGCGTATTGTTCGCGCAATAGAATTCGAACCGGAAGCTTCCCTTTCGCTCGCACCAAAGCGGAACTTGGTCCACGCCGTCGGAACACCGACGTTCCCGTCTTTTTCCCTTTCACGACGACCAGACCCACCGAATCCTCCCTGCACCTCTTCGCCGAGCGCCCTTTCCTTCTTCCGCGCTATCTCGCTCGCTCGTCGCGGTGTTACCATGGAGACGAGGACCAAAAGCTCCCGGACGAAGCTGCAGAGACGAGCGAATACGCGGACACGTTGAAAGTACGAGAAGAAGCGAAGGGTTAACTGCTAGGAGGAAGATGCCGCACGAAGGACACCGACGAAGCAGACGGGGGAGAGGTGGCAAGGAAACTTTGTAGACACGACGTTTCCTGTCGACGAGAACCGTGTACCTTCGTGAACCAGCAAACCAACGGTCCTAGCGTGCGCGACGGTAATGCTCGACAAAGTTCCGCGCCGCGTACACGCGCGCTACCGAGACTGCTAAATCATGTAAACACCCTGTAAATCCACGAGCCTGGTTCCTGTTCCAGCGGAGATGTGGTCGGCGAATGAATATCGAGACAATCCGGGCTGTAATGGAGCCAGACACTATCTTTCGCTCACGAGTTCAAAATGCAATAGATTCTCGATATATTACCACTTCTACGCGTTGCATAACCCATGCGTATCGGCACTCTTCGAAATTGACTACGCGGTATATCGCCACGCGCCCAGCTTTCTAAGCGTCGTAACGCCACAAACTAAATCGTCGCGCATAAACCCACCAGGTATCACATTACCCCGCGTCAAATCACCACGCCTCGAACACGGCGACTCGCGATTACCCCCGGTAGATCCGATTCTTCTCGTACCACGCGTGTAACCGTATCCAAGGAGCATTAGTTTCAGACGTATTTACCGATAATAAACTGTCGCGCAAGTCGATACGATTTAAGGTACATATTCGTAGCTAGGTGCCGATACCACTGGTGAACCTATCGCTGACGTTGCTTGATATATGGTACGATCGGCCGGTATTGACTCCAATAAAGGGCCGAGTACGATCGTTCCAAGAACTGGATATTATTTCCAACGATGCTGGGCGTGTTTCATCTCCGCCATCGAGCAATTTGCTCTGCGCGAATGTGCACTCGAAAAGAGAGTGCTCTTCGGAGATATCGAATTTGCTTCCTTCTATTTGTTATCGCTGTTCCAGACGCGTGCTCCTCTCAGACATCCATCAAAAAATTTCAACTTTTTCGTCTTGTAAATACTCGTGCGGGTTTTGTGGGTCACCAAGTTGAAACTTGTTTCGCTTTTTGCATTCGCATCACGGGGTTTCTGGTCCAAATCCCTATTGTGCATCCCCGGTGGATATAAATACTAGTTTGTAACTAGGTTGAACCTGCAAAAGTACCATTTCTTTTATGGACTACCGAGTCGAGACTCCCTCGTTTCACGGCGTGACTGCAAAAATGTATATTTCGGACGTAAACTCGCTTTTCGAACGGAGTTCCGAGTTCAAAGTTGCCCGCGAAAGGGTGCCTTTTTTCCAAAAGGCACACTTTACGAACTATCGACGATGTAATTCGATTACGTTGACATAACGTAGAGAATAAATACAGAGTACTGGAGGACTGAACGAATGCGTGGCAAAAGAGAGGGTAGTTTATCGAAAAAGTAGCGGCGGCGACGCTAGGTTCCAAGTTTCATATAGCAGTATTTTAACGGAGAGATGATCGAGAGTTTGGTCGACGCAATAGCTTTCTCTCAAGTTACCATCGATACTTGTGGCACGGCCAACTTTATAGAAGCGAACTTCGCTATCGCGACGATCTATCGACCCTCGGCAATAAATTGTTTCGATCGGGGCGGTCCGTCTTCCCGACGACAAATTCGTACGTTTCCCTGCTATTTCTAAATCATTGGAACTGCTCTGAACGCTCGGTTTACCATTTTGACGAGACGAATAAATGGAACGCGGTTGAAAATAGCCAGTTTCTCCGTAGCGAGTTTACGCGTGGATAATCCGACTTAAATTCGTTAAACAGCCGCGTGTTGAACGGGGAAAAAATGCCACGGAGAAACAACGCTGGATGCAACGAGCGTAATAAGCTGCGTAAATGAATCTTTTCATCCCTGTGCTGCGCTGTTTCCACCCTTGTTCGCGCCTGTTGCGTCGACACATAATTTTCGATATTAACGTATTTTCACCGCGGATTTGCGTCAGTAAATTATGCACTTGCGATGGAAAAAAGAACTCGCGTTACTAAATGGCTAATACGCTAAAGAATCGCGATGGTTTTAAATTATATTTGAAAGCACAGTTTTTCGACAGTTGATTAAAATGTGTTGCGACGAAACATCCCTCTATTTTTTCTTTTTTCAAAATAACTCTTATCGATTCTATGGACGGCGTTCTTCACCCTCGCATCGCTATCGAAACTGAAATCTCATCGATCGACGCCATTTGTCCCGGGCAATCACGGGTCCTTCAATTTCCTCGACACTGGTCCCTGCGTTTCGAAAACACTTTGAAGCACTCGTTACGATTCTGTACACCTTCTAGTAGTCATTTTGAACATTCAAGCTAACAAATACAATAAGATGCTTGTCACGTTTATTTATCAAAACGTGGATACATTTTAAGATTGCTGATGTTCACAAAGGTACATTTCTGTAAACATTGATATAATGCACGATATAACTAATTACGAACAATCTTAATTTTGGCTTATGTAACTCGTTATCGTTCCGATAACAGTATCAGATATAAAAACTTTACCGTATTATCTTCAAATTGATAAATACGAATTTTAAGAATTTTGTCAGTACAGAATATAGACGTTATTTTCAAATGAAAGTTATGATGACGAAGAAGTTTTTATAATCCAGCCTGATAACAGTGCTTCAAGCCTACTTATTCTACAGACCAAAGAGTCTAGGAATGTCCATCATTTTTATCTGCAAGCTACCGACTGCCTCCAATTGAAATGTCATCGAAGCTCATAACGCAAATAGTTATTGGACAATAAAACCGTCGAAGACCAACAATTGTCCTGACGATAACATTGTCCAAAGCAGTTTGCACGTTAAATGGGCGTCTTATTATCGACGTTTCGAGCATCGACGAGCGATGAATAATAAAACAGCGTATTGTTTCCCGTTAGGGCATTAAAATTCAACTAAGAAAATCGAGAGAGAGCCCTAATAAAATTTCATCGTTTCCCATCCATCGACGTCTTTCGCCGATTTTTCTAAAATATAGCATAACTCGCACGCGTGTTCGTCTCATGAATATAACGTACATATACGACAAGCATCTATAACGGCGGATCTTGGCGTTATACCGTTCACGTTCCATGCACGATGCCTCGATGACATAATTACGCGTAGCGGCGCAAGTTACGCTCAAGTGTGTAATATAATCCTCCGGCATTAACGGTACAATGTTATTACACGTGTAAAATTTGATCGCTGGCTATAAGTTTCCGCGCGGCTCGAGTCGCGTCTTAACAATGCTTGCTACACAACACCCTTATACCCCTTGAATCGATATCGATCTTCGACCCTCTTACTTAGCCTGTTCAATCTGCAATTAACGGAGAGGGTTAGAGGAGAATATTTCCAACGATACGCTCGCTATCCAGATGATTAACACTTTCGTTAATTGCCCGCGTTAGATTACCATGCGTACCACTGTCACGTGTGCATTAGCGCGCGGTAGATCACTATGCCTGGTATCGTCACGTGGGGTACTGTCGCGCGCAGTATCGTCTCATGCGGTACTGTCGCGCGCCTTAATACCATGTACGGTAATTTCACGCGTGCTATCGTGACGTGTAGAGTCGTCACGCGTGCTACTGTCATATGTCGATCACAGTATTATCAGGTATTGCCACACGTTATAGTGTCACTAGTTAGATCGGTACACGTGATACCACGCGTAGTATCGTCATTAGATCGCTACACGTGATACCGTCATGCGTATCGTCACACATGGTCCGGTCACGTGTTCGATCGTCACACGTGAGAGCTCCACGCGTGGAATTGCCACGCATTGCATCACCGCGCGATTGTACGGCCGTGAATGTAAGTCGCGTGTCCCGAACCCCGTGAGATTATCGTCGCGAAAGAGCACGCACACGCGCATTTATCTCATAATTAATTCGTAAGTATTACGAGCGTTATCGTTACGGCAGTTTAATTACGCGTTTCCGCCTCACCGGCGGCTCCTAATTATGACGAACGACGTGATAAACAATATCAGATTGCCGTCGACGCGTGACGTTTTATTGCAGTCGGCCCGTGTAACGATGCAATTAATGGTCCGTCCTCGTCGCGTAGTTGTAAACACGCCGAATCGACGCCCCACGCGACCGGTGGGGGATTAAATGGCACAGACGAAGCTACCCGTGAAACGAACCAGGTGCGTCGCGTACCTGCTGCGTTTGACAGGTGCGTCATTGTTGACGCGGAACGGAACGAAAGGAAGCAGAAGTCGGTTCCGCTCGCTTCCACCGAGGGGTAGAAACGTGACGCGACGGGCTGGAAAATATGGGAGAGGCTCGATGACCTATCGTCGGTCGCAAGGATTCGAGATGGGGAATTTTAACCCTCTCTGTTACATACAATGTCTTTCAAAACCTGTGCACCAATTACAGTTTATGATACTTGCCTATAAAAACCTAAATTATCACAAAACCTGATCACTGATCCGATAAATTTACTTCACAATACACGATTCTCTGATCTGCATAATTATTATTTGATTATTACGGTCAACAAATTGATCATTATAAATTCGTTGCGTTAATAGCATTTCAAAATGTGCATCCATCGTCACGCTGCACCCCAGGAGATACGACAGAATGAGGACTCGCGAGTTCATAGAAAGCATGGCGAGAAAAGCGGGAAGATAGGATAGGAAGCAAGTCCAGTCAGTCATTCGGACATTCACAATATGGATCCCTTTGGTGTAATCGCAACGTGGAAGCCCCTTGTTTCTGTACCCCCGGCGACGACCCATCCCTACGCCAGTGACAGCCACCCCCGCACTCGGACAGACTCTCGCCCCATATTCTCCGTCTAATTTGCCAACCTAAGCCGTCGGGACCGGTCGGACAGAGCGGCAGCGACGGTAGCTCAACTTCATTATTCTCTCATTGTATCAGCACCCCCGCGGACATAAATCATGGAGGGTCCAGACTCCCTCGACCCGTCGCCAGTCAGGGATTTAGTTTGATTTTCGTCCCTGAAATTCCGTTGTAACCTCCCCTTTACGCGGTGACAACACGACTCGCCGACCGATTCCTACTCCAATTTCCGCTTTTTCGGCCACTTATGGCCAACGACGGGTAACTTGTCCTCTGGCGTTTCTCTTTCTCTGCTTTATTACGTAGAATATTTTGCCCGAATTGGAAAGTTTATCACGATCGATTTGCTCCTTTTTGTCGCATCGGTAGCTACCGAAACCAACAAACTTTTCGACAGATAACGTTCATGAATCTTCATTTTATTCGTTAATAAAATATGTACATGTTTCTGTGCGCACAAAAGCTTACTGCATAATCGATACTGCAATCTGCGCGTTCCCTCCATCTGTACAATTCATGCAAAAAATATTTGTTCGTAATAATATACGAATCGCTGCACGAATATGCATGTACGGACAATATACATTCGGTGCCAATGATTTCAGTTCATGGACGCTGCAATTATGCACCGTCCACGATTGTATTAAACCGAGGCGATACAACGCGCGGCAATGTAACGCTAATCATGGAACTCGAGGATCAAGCATCCTTCTGCAACCCTCACCCGTGCCTCTTAATCGGCGTATTACAGAGAGTATCCGTCGAGCGGATAAGGTTATCAAAGCAAAGCCCAAGGAAAAACGAGCAACGTCGGTGCCGCGACGAGAGAAAGAGAGAGCGAGGAGAAACTTACGACGCGAGAGAAAAAAAACGGCAACGAGCCACGGGGAGTTACCTTGTTAAAAAGTCCCTCTTAACGAGTGCGATGTAAAAGCGGCGTCTCGACGTGGAATAGGATGCTTGACATTGTTTATCGGGGGATAGCGAGTCCACGTTGTCGTAGAGGCGAACCTCTTCCACGGAGTAGAGAAGATAGCAGCGCGGTTGAAAGCCCTTGTAAACGCGACATCCAAGACTTCCACCGATCGACCGGTCGATTGCGCGCGTTCTTTCGCCGCGAGGATGTCGTCAGCGTATCGAGCGTATTCCTTCGGGTTTATTAAACTTCCCTACCAGTAGCTCCCAGCAATTTCTTATTAGAACTTCTTGAAAACTCCTCCGACGGGGAGGACGAACCGATGGGGATGATTTTTAAAGGCGTCGGATCAAATACGCGTTTCGTCCTCAAACTTGTCGCGATTTCGAATGCACGGCGAATCTGCAGCGTCTTCGGAGGCGAAACAAACTCGAAGCGAAAGGCGTGTAAACAATAGGGGTTGTTCCACGCGGGAACTTCGCTTCGGGAATTACGACTTTACGAGCGTTTCAATTTCTCGGCTTACGTACCGACCTCGAGGAGCCTCATCCGATTAACCGACTTTACGATCTTGTGGTGTCTTAAAGGAAAACGGACAGGATAGTTCGGTTGTTTCGGTGGCAGCTTGCTTTACCTACATTCTCCATCCATAAATCATTCGATACCCAACGTTTTAGAACAGATCTGGATTACGGTTCAGAATTTGGGGCACAATGTCTTCCATCAATAACGGATTTGTGAACGTATCTACTTTCGATATTTATATATAGAATTTTTAATGTAACGAGTGAAATATGTTCGAGTACAAAAATTTATGCACGAGACTATTATCTCATGATTCATGAATAGGAGCTAGCTTTTAATAAATCTAATACTCCAAGATCGCAGGCAGAATTACGACCCGTGCTTCAATAGCAAAAGGGGTCATGAAGACAGTGACCTCGAAGAAACGTCGACATTGGCCTCGCTTCCGAGAGCGTTCACCTTGAAGCAGTCGGAAATGTTTGTCGGCCCGTGACAACGAATATCCGAAAAATTTTACCAACGAGGAGATTCAATTTATTCCATCTTATTCGATTACTCCGCTTTATGGACCTTGAGGGCGATACCATCGCGAGGCTTTATGGGCATCTTTACGAGCAAGAACGCGCGCGTGTTTCGACCGAAAGCCATCCGATATTCCGAGTGCCGCCTTCCTAGACCGGAAGAACGCTTTTTCCGCGGAATTACTCGCGTCCAACCAGCCGAGTGCCTTATTGCGAGTTGTACGTCGCTTCTTGGACCTCGACTCTACAATTTTCCTCCGCAATTTGTGTCGTTACGAGGCTTTTTCTCGGAATCCACCGGGGAAAAGATGGGTATGCGGAATTCGTACGACCGACGGGATAAATTAACCGGAAAATATTCCGTATATCGAATAAACAGTTTATCGTCGAATTTCGAGAGTTTACAGTTTCGGAAACGCCACATAAAAGTTCGTAGAATAGTTTGTAGACTTTATGTACAAAAACATTGAATTCTCTTATAAATGGAAGTAAATGAGTTTGTGTAATATACGGAAATGGAGAGGACGTTTAAACTAAGGCACGATATCGCCGTGTATCGGGAGGAAGTTTCATTGAATAGCTGCGCGTGGCAGGGGTGCTATTTATCGAGGCGCAAAAATCGAACCGATCTCGATTCCGTTCCCAAATTCCCCGACCACGCTGTAAAACCATTACTGGACCCATTAGAGAAGCTCTTTCCATCGAATCGTAGAAAAGTTTCGCGGCGAGTCGTGTAATTAACGAGGCCACGGAACTCTCTCGTTCGTCCCCGGAGCCGATATCAGGTCGAGAACTCGAAACGATGGCCGACTCGAGAGATTCGCATCTAAATCGATTTCGTTGGTAACGAAGTCCGATAATCGTTACGTTAATCAGCCCGGGGTGTCATCGCTATCCCTTCCGGGTCAATTATATGTATCAAGGTCAGTGGTTCCGATGAAAAAGAAAAAATAAATGGTCGAACTTGCGCCCGGATGCGAGCGGAACGTTGAATATGCAGGAGAAATCTGATCGAACGTTTTTCACGGATTCGCGTTAGAACTCGACCGCGAGACGATTAATTAGTTCGCTCCCGCTTCGGGTCATTAAGGAGCTCGACATGCAAAAATATACGAGATTTAACGAGGAATTATCGGCGAAGCTTCATGAAGTGCTAAACCACTTCCGACGAAGTAAACATCTGTCCGACTTCGGACAGGGTTGGGGAGATCAATATGGTCGAGTCTCTCTCTCTTTCCATCAATCTCTATCCCACAGTTCGACTATCCTTTCCGTAAATCTTTGTACTTTTATATATTGTACCGGTTTGCAAAGACGATTGATTCCGAATTTTTACTCTGCAGTTCCTAACATTAGGAGATACAGAATTGTACCAGGGAATAAAACCGAAGGTACATTTTTATGAATGCTTTACCGATATTCAATCGGAAGTTGTCTTTATTTCCTTACAGCTGCATGGTATCAAATTGCAATCGATAAATCCTTGCACGGGCAAGTAGACGTAACAAATCGAAGCTATATTGCCGTCTTTCTTTCTATCAATTCAATTTCCAGAACGATCAAGCGTGCGATTCTCGATAAAGATCGCGGAACCGAATCATTAGTATCGTTGCGTCCGAAACAGCGCGCAGCTACACCGGGTCGATTTTTCATAGAGTTACGTCGACACATGAGCCTCTAAACGTCCATTTTTCTCGGAGAATTTATCGGTACATTTACCACTAGTTCACTGGCAGAGCCACTCTCTTGACCGAGTCGAATAGCCGAGTTCGTGATACGAAACGTTAGCTCATAATCCGTCGATAAATCGTCTGAAAGCTTCGGGACTGGCTGGTCTCGAGAAATAATGGCGGATTTTCGTTCGAAATTTGAACGGGCAAATTTCCAGATTTTGTACGACTAATTTTCGCAATACGAAATTTCTAATTGTTCGAAACTCGTGAACATGTTAGCACGTTCGCGTATTCGGTTGCAAATCTAATACGTGAAGCCCATTCGTCGAGGGTATTTAGCATCGGACGCGTCCAACTGTCTCCAGACACCGTTTACGGAGTTTTACCGCGGCTGAAGCCGACTAAAAGTTTAAGAGCGTCGGAATCGTGGAACAGTAATCCTTCGGATAATGCGCGATAAGTTCTCCCATTCCGTGAACTGGATGGTTACAATCTGCAAAGTCTCCTGATAGTCCTGTTTCAGTGTTACAATTGCAAAGGACTTCATTGATTTTCTAATAGCCCTAAGGTTTCTGTTTTACCTATGGAACCGGTTTAAATAACCTTCGTCGCTTCCGTTTAATCCGTCTCGATTATTGCGCCCAAAAGGAGCAAGGATACGAAAGAATTTATCAGAAACGGCTCGTTCATCCAGGTGTTCGATAAATTACCCCAAACGATTACTTATGGCTCGTGATACGCGTGTTCGGAACATCCCATCGAAACGAGTTTACGATTAATAGCGTAGCTGTATTTTATGGGGAGTCAAGGAAGCGGCAGTATATCGTCGCGGAGACATTTGACTTTAATAAAGATTCTTATGGAACTTAATATTTTCCGCTTCATCTTTTATCTGGAATCTGGAGACTGGCACGTGTTCTCTTATTAAGCAATCGCGTTGGAACGAACATAAAACTTGACAGAAGTTTCGAACATTTGCGAATACTGACGCATCAAGTACTTATAAGTAGACACTTGACCTTTCTGCTGGCAATTATACTTAGGAAGAGGTAGGCCCGACGGTTTTATTAGC
Source organism: Megachile leachella (assembly GCA_963576845.1). NCBI lineage: Eukaryota > Metazoa > Arthropoda > Insecta > Hymenoptera > Megachilidae > Megachile > Megachile leachella. The sequence goes on along the minus strand of OY756247.1, from coordinate 25,791,399 downwards.
GTGACAAAACCACTCTAATTTGAGTCACGTTCTCAACTGAGGAGTTGAAGAATTTATGAATATACATTACATTATATTACATATAATAAAATAATTAACGATCGCAAATAGCATGTTACTACCGAGGAGATACGACGAGATCCTATGGTGTGACTATGCACATCTGTATTCCCTGGGGCAATTAACGCGCCAGCGTTCGATTTATCTAAGCCAGCTCCAAATTTCAAGAATGAAGATTCATTCTGCTACGGTTCTCTGCGTTAGTTTTCGTAACAAAGATCTTCTTGCGTTCGATAATAATAAATTAGCCAGAGGCTTCGTTCCGCCTGAGAGCCACGCCTGCCGTGTATCCGGCGCAAAATCGACCCGAGTGCAACAAGAAATCGCGATACAGAGTTGCTAATAAATCAGAAAGTTGGTGTAGCCTGTGTTTATGCCGAAGAAGGAAGTCCAAAATACGTACGTACGTATCTGCATCGAGCGACTGGTCGTGTAACTTGTGCTCGCGATCAGTTAGGACAATGGTCCATTTCAATTCCATTGTTTTGCCGGCTGCATGAAAATTGCCGATATATATTTTCCCGTGGCAGTGTGTGCGGGTTCGCGCAACGACGATACGCAACGTCGACAGGATATGGCAAGAGTTTCTTGGGGCGGATTTACCCGGGTCCAGGAATATTGGCAGATAAAGTAGCCCGATGAAAGGAGTTTTGCCGCTTTGAAAGCGGCGAATCTCGTAAAATAAATACCTCTCGTTACGAGCTGGCCCGGCTAATTTATTATTATACGCTGCCCGAGAGGGTATTAAAAAGAAGCCGACGGCATTAAGGAGACGTTTCAACAAAGTAACGTTTAACCCTTTGTCGAGAGAGCGAGCTATTAATTTTTCGCGAGAGCGCGCACTTTTATTGAGAAACGGTGATTAATAACTAACCCCCGTTACCCCTCGCGACGGGCCATGCGGAGCCGAAAGAACTGCGACTCTCGCTGAAAAATTCAAATTATCCGAACCCGTGTATTAACTTTGCCGTGATTTGCATAGCGAAACGATCCAAATGGAAAAATGCAACTCGCGTCGAAGCGTAAATTCTCGGTTGATCGCGAGAAGACGACCCGTCCCAGAGACGCGAGTATGCTAATTGGCTAATCCCCGTTGATACGCGGACGGTGAGGCGTTGATTTAGAACCGGAAAATCAAGCTTCGATCGACGCGTCGCGATACACGCGAAAACGCGAACGAAAAGCTTGCAATCTGTGACGATGGCGACGGCGAGGTGTATTTAATTCGACGAGCGGACGTGACTGACGCTCGCATTTGTCCCGCGAGCGACCGCGATGAAAAATTTGCATTTTCGATGGAATGTCGTGAACAGGCGAAGCAAAACACGAAATGGTTTCGAACGTTGCCGGAAATTGGAGATCCGAGAGCGCAGCACCGCTCGCTGCTGCGGCCGTTCGAATCATTTAGAAGCAATTACAGCTAACCGTTGAATAACGCGATATTTCAATTGCATAGTTTCTATAAAGTAGGTTCAATACGGAGTTTCATTAGTTCGAGTGCAAACTTGTTTTTTAATCGATGTATGTACCAATTTACATACAAACATTGTATAATACGAAGGTATCCATAATGTCGCGTAGATTGATGAGCGTAGATACGATTCCGCGAAACGTGCTTTAGCCTTGAATACAAAGTACGTTTTTTCTTCAAAATAGTTACAAATTCGCGGAACCAGTTATAGCGTGAGATAGTTAGTAACAATGTCGTAACCGTTGACGATTATTAATAGATATCCGAGTGTTAATACTTTACCGTACAACGTCCGTACTCGTCCCTGTTTTTCCGTCTATCGAACTGGTCGAGCAGGAAAACGCGAGGCAACGGTCGCTCCACGAGACCGTGTACTAATCGAACCTCTTACCTGTAAGAAAAAGAGAATCGAATTTAATCGTTATGATCCAAAGAACGCGCGATCACGCGAAGCCAACTGTACAGCTACTAACGCGATTCGCAACGCGTATCGACGAGTATCGGAACGGATTGAAACGTAACGACGTTAATTTGTATACGCATCGCTGTGCTATCCTCGCTATCTCGGCTGGTTATCGTAAAATTAATTAACCATTCGCGAGCTCGCCCTTAACGGCGGCATTAACAGAACATCATCGCGACTATCGTCCGAGATATATCTTCCTTTACGACCGGTCTCTATTACCGGTACATATCAACCGATTCCCATCGACTTAAGGCCACTTAAAGGCCGAAGAGCGCGTGTTCGCTGGTTCGCTGTGAGCGATGGTCACGCGAGTCGCGACCATTCCGGAGCATTTTTCTCTTTTTTCTTTTTTTTAGCTCGTCCACTCTGGGCTTCCACGCGCTGCCGGATTAACGATCGCTGTCGACTCCGTGCTCGTGTCTGTCGAGATTCGTTGCTATAATGCGCGTTTATCGTGTCAAACGAGAAGAAAAATGATATACTTGACGCACCGTGTTACGCGATCCTAGAGTACGCTTTGAGCATTATTCGGTGCATACTTTGCAACCTTAATTTCGCAGAAATGTCACTTTGCTTTTTACGTTAAATACGGTAGTATGTCTTTTGCCTTGAAAATATCACGCCGTTACGAAACGACGGTTTTGAAAACGAGTCTCATACTATCCAGAGACAAATAGATTGCTAATTTGCTACTTTCTACGTATCTTAACCCTTAAATGCATATGGTTGCATAAATGCAACATTTTAATCTTATAAATTATATACAAAATGTAGAAAACCTGAAATGAATAGCGTTGCAGATATGCCGCGTACCAATCAAATACACAATAGCGTCATCTGTTCGTTTTGATTTGAATCAATCGCTTTCAAGGTATTTTGTTAGTTGATTTCTTCAGGTAACATTAGAAAATCATGCATTTAAGGGTTAAAGTTTCATAAGAATACATAAATAATGATCCGAATAACAGATGTGGTGTTGGAAGAAACAATGCATCGATCAAGTTACATATTCTATTAGTCGCTGCTTTAACGTTATCCATTAGCGACTAATATAATGAACCAAATACCCTCTGTGCTGGTTGGTCACAAGTACCGAAGCTGTGCTGAATAATACAGAAACTTTTCCCAAATTATGGAACTTTGCTATCCGCAATTATCACTTATACCCCGATTTCAAATAAAACGTAGAACACAATAAACCACTTCAAAATCACGACCAACTCTCATTTATCAATTTAACCACTAACACGACGGTAATTTTGACTGCGAATTTCCTAACTTTCTCAAAAATACGATACACGATAACTTTGTCGACGGAGTGAAAAGTATATTAAACATTCTAACGTCTTTTGAAATCTTTAATATTTAATATGAGATAGTGAGGTTAGTAAAGCGCTCATTTAAAATCAATCGAAAGCACCGGTGTCAAGTCGACACGAAAAATTACGCGTGTAACTGTATACGGGGTAGAATGTTGTTCGCGTAGAATCCCTCTCGGATTACGTAAGACTAGTTCCCCCTTGTTAACGCGGGAACAAAACGACACCGCGTCCTCGTGAATTTCGAGATGCGTTTTCCCGGCTAGGGAGAGGACCTCGTAAATATCTAGTAACCGCTATGATCGTCCCTTTTCTTACCTCGTTGTCTCGCGGGTATACGTTTCGTTAATTTGATCGGTATCAGGGCCGAACCGATAACCCGCGTAACGTTACGATTCAACGACGAGCTGGTCGCCGATAATTCACCGACGATATGATCGCGTTATGAGCAATATCGTGGAAAAACACTGTTATTGTCTACGTACTTTGCCGACCGCGATAAACTTCTCCAGAGAAAATTACATTATGTACGAAAAAGCCTTCTCGGTGAATTTTCAAATTTACGAAACTTAGAAATTTAAATTGTATCCTCTTGATGTGGAATTAAGAGGAAGTGGTAGAAGTTTCTGTCCTTATGATCGTCGTATTTAAAAGTTACGTGGTTTACGTGTCACCTGCGTACGAGCAGCAGGTCGTGTGTACACACGTCGTTATCGTAGCGAGATACAAAGAGGAAAAAAGTTTCCCCACCGCGATTATCTGTGTGGTTAGTTTCGTAATCGACGCAGCTACTTTGGAGCAACGGGGAAAGAAGGCAAAGAGGAAAATACGTCGGCGTTTACCGAACAGCGAAGGAAGCGGCGTCGTACCGTTCGAAGCTTGATCCCATCAAAGTTTCGCGATGAACACGAATTCCAGCCTCGACGACGATCCTTTAGCCGGCAAGTTTACGAGCTCCGGCAACGAGTTCAAGGCGTTCGGATAATTATTTAATTCCCTCCGTTCCCGTGGCCGCCGCTATCGAAGCTCAGACGGAGGGTACGTATCGAGACTGTTTCTCGTTTGAAGTCGCGCTGAAATCGGGCCACGATAATCCGGGAGACCGTTAAATCGAAATAACTCTAGAAACTTGAGAAACTTCGTCGGTTGGAACGGCGTTCCTAGAGAAAGAAGCATCAGTGGGTCCCTCGTGGCAGCGACCTTAGCCGCTCCAGAGTGCCGGTGATCGATGCGTCCATCACGCTCCTCAGCAGAGGCAATGAATACGTGTCGCGAGCGACGATCGATCCTGGAGATCGATTAACCGTGATAAGGGCGTCGCTGGTTGTAACTAGTCGGTCGTGATACTCGAATATCGTTGACGGACGGGTCGAGGGCCCCCCTAGGAGCTCTCGGGGTTCGGTGACGAAATATCGGAAATAAACGAAGATTTCGACATTCAGAAATTTTCCTGTTACTCTTCCAGAGCGTATGTCACTTACGACGTAAGGTCAGTTACCCTTCGTGGAGGAAAAGGATCCCGCAAGGACACGAGATCGATGGTTACCGATCCGAGGAGTGGCCGATGGTGCAACGGGCCAGTCAGACGCTTCGGTCTCGCTTTTCTTCTCGAATTGAACGGCCTATTAGCTCGCTAACTGCTTGATTGCACTTGAGTAGGCGCTTAATGCTTGACCTATAAACTGCTTCACCTTTGCACCTACCGTCACGACACATTGTTCGCGATCGAGGGGTTCGGGCCGCACAAAAAACGACTCTAAACATCCGACGGCTGCGAAAAACGCGCTCACGCCGGTGCCAATAGAAGAGAAGAGGATCGATGCACGAGAGCAGAGGGGCTCGAATGCACTCGAACCGAGCACTCGTCGTGCCCGTCGAGAAAGACCCTCGAACCCCGCAAACTTTTCGCCGCAATGCGACGACCAGGAAAAGCCTAACTTTCTCTCCTCGGAAGCAACGTTGAAGAAGGGAACAACTTACGCTCGGATCGTTCGAACGGATGATAGGAAAGCTTCGACTCCCTCTTCTTCCGGTCTTGAGCCGGTTTCATCGCGAGCGTTCCGTGCACGGTATTTCACGATCTTGGGCGACGTTCAGTGCGTCGTTATCGATAAATACGACGTCCAATTCGGTCCTGTTTCCTCGCCCCGTATTCCGAAACACGGCCGCTCCTCTCGTCGATCGAATTAACTTTACAACCCTTAATGCTGTTCGGAAAACGGACGAGGAAAATGAGAATGAATATCGTCTTCCGGATATCTCAATTCGAGTCGCGGAACGATACAGCTAAGGAACGAGTTGCAGGAAGATCAGGAAGAGCTACGAATGCGCAGGAGGCGGGATAAACCGGTTCCTAGCTACTAGGACGAACGTACAAACGATTCGATGTTAATATAAATGTTACGAGAGATGGAATCATCGAAGCAAGTATATACAACTTTTGTACGGAGCCTTTACCGGAAATATCGAATATCTAATGCAGTGATAGACACATTGAGCGTCAAGTATTTTTATCTCGCCTGAATGAAAATTTCATCTACATATTTGCTCTTTCGTTCACACCATTTTCCTGACGTTACACGTATCTGCATGCTAACACATTGAAGGTCTCTGCATACGCGTTGCATTCAAAAATGTATGCCGCTAAACGACGCGCTCAGAGATTAAATTTTAAACAAAATTTCAGACATTTTACGATTACTGGATGAAAAAAATTTACCATATCTGTTAAAATTCATGCTATACGAGTTTATGCGCTTTCATGACCGTTTCTCTCGGCAACTTTCTTGCTCTTGATCTTACGGAACTGCGAGCAATTATTCCGTTCGTGCGAGATCGCATTACGTAACAACGGCGTTTCGCGGCGCGTTCGATCCGAAACTGCTTCACCGACGGACGGAGCGTAATTAATCGCGCGACCGTGTCGTAATATCGCGAGAGAGCCGTGCGGTTACGTGCCACCACTTCGTAGCCATATGCAGCGCTCGAAAGAGTTGGCCCTTTTGATGTCGACCCTCTGATGTCATTAACATTACTGCGAACCCTCTCGTTCCCTCTTTGTCACGCTTCTCCTCTTTGCGTCTTTTTTCCTTCTTTTGTATCCTTTCGGTATGTATTTATTTATGCAGCTTCTACCTCCTCCTTTCATCCATTTATACGCTTCCCTATCGCGTTGCGTTTATAACATTCCGTGTGACGTTCAAACCATCTTTCAACAATTTTTCAAATTTATCCTGAAAACAAACGGTCATTGTGCAAGAAACGATGCCAGGAACTTCGACGATAGGCCTTACACCGTTCCAATCGCTAATAGATAGACCAGAGAGATAAGAGAGATCGATACACGCTCGAATCGATAGCGGATACCTTATCGAGAAAAGTCAAACGAGGCATTTCCTTTCAAGACAAAAAAAAACGGATTCCTTACGCGTATCGCTCGATTGCTTCGCGGAATTCTAATTATCTGTCCCGATCGCGATCGGTCGGAAAATTTCGCCGTTGCACGTGGTGCGAGTCCAGACGCAATTAGAAACGGTATCGACCAGACTTAGAATTATAAATCGCTTCGTAATTGGCCGAGTTTACCGAAAGTAGCCGCGCAACTGACCGTATCGATAACAATCATACAGGTGCAACGACCGATTCCTTCAAATTTGTGAACTTGAAACTTTTTAAATTGCGAAATATCTGAATTTTAAACAGTTGGTAATGAAAAACTGCGAAACGAGCGATGAAATTTTCTTCCACCACATCGGCGTTTTCCCCAGAGAATCCCAGCGTGTTCGCTACGGTGCAACATCGGAGCGATAAAATATTCAGGAAAGCGCGTTAAGCCGTCGCGTCGCGTTGTTCAACTTTCGTTCGGGCGAAAGTTTCGACGCTGGCGCCGCGGCGTTTCCGCGCGTGCTACGGCGGCGGCGCGTGCACCCACCGGGCACGAAGCGATAACGCTAATTAAATACGAGTCACACTGACACCGGGACGAGCGCGTCCGCTTAACGAGGCCCGTAATTACGCGACGGCTTCATCTTCCCGAAGCAAAAACCCAGCAGCCAACGTCCTGGCCCATTACTCGCGAAATAATCGCCGTCGCGAGAGGTTCCCGCGCGTACAAAGACCGCGTCGCGATGGTCCTTGTTAGTTGTCGCGTAATCGTGTGTCGGCGTTAAATATTGGTCGATTCATATTCCTGGAACTTTGTTAAATTATGGCGATAGTATAACGACGGAGACTGCAGCAAGAAACGTTATAAATAATGAAATAATTTACAAAACTGTCGAGGAGATAACGTTCTCTTAAATTAATAGTTTCTGCTATGTTTGTTTCGATGGAGGAGCAACGTCGATAGCTCCTCGACTCTGACACAATTTCGTGGTTATCGTTGAATTTTCCAACACCTTCAGTTTCACTCTGACACCACTTTATCAGTCAACTAGCGTGACGTCGATCGAAGAAGTTTTCCAGGAGGAAACACGCGAACGCTCGTGTGCGTGAGTCGTAACACGACGTTTTACTTCTGACTCGGCGACGAGGCTGAAGTGCTTCAAGAATCGTAACGTTCTTCCACTGAACTCGGCTGCCGGCTGACAATGGCCGTTACATAAAAGTTGACATTACTTCTAGGAGCTACTTTTCCCCGCTATCTGCGTTCCCTCGCAGTGCGCCTCGCCGTCAGCGCCGTTTCGAGTCGTGTCCTTTTGTAATACGCTTTTGATGGCGCTTCAAGAACGTCTCTCGCATTTCTGCCCTGAATATATATGCGCCCGGCTATTCTGCGACGATTGAAAGTCGCGTTGACGGTGACGCGCGACGTTGCGAAACGTTCGTTAAGAAAGTAGAATGAATAGCTCGGTTGGGAAAATGGCTAAAGATGCGCTTTGGAAGTGAGAGGATTCTTCAAGGATACGCGATGCGTGGGAAGTTGGAATTTTTCGACGAACGTTCTTTTTAGAATTTTCGGTGCAAGGACGAATCGTCTATGCAGGGGAACTGCGGAATTCGCTTTGGAAAATAATGCATTACAAACGAGCGAGTCGCAAAAGAATTACAGCTTCCGAAAGCGAGCTTATAGATGTTCCAGAGCGCCTGTTATAGGGGATACGTTCGAATTCTTCCGTACGCTCGACCAAGCCGAAAATCCAATGCGCACATGGCGCTTTTCGGGAAGAATGGAGCAAAAGCCATTACCGGACTCGCGCGTTTCGACATTGGTATAAGCAGGGAATTACCGTCGGGATCAAATGGTGGAAACTTGATCGGAACTAATTCCAAATAATTACCCTATCATCCCATTGGCCCTTCCGATCGAGTACAAAAGACACTTCCGTACGGAACCGGTCGCACGAACGAATATATTACGGTAAAAGCATGAAATTCCGTATTCACGCTTGATCCGTAACGGATACACAGTTCGGTCGAGAAACTATTCGGCGGAAAACGTTCGAAGAATCGTCAGGGTGTTCAAAACGTTTCATCAATCCGTTCATTGAACATCGTCCACGGTATTCCGGAACGTGCATGGGGCGCGTTATAAAGGCCCCAATTCCCCTGGAAATTTGGTGGTAAAGGCCAGGGCAGAGGCACGACGAGCGTCTATGGTCCCTTGAAATCACGGGATGAACGATGGAAAGGGGCAGAAGGGTGAGAAGCGAGCAGAGCCGAGCTCGAATTGCGGCTAAAAGCGAGAATGCATCCGGGGCATTAGCGAGGTGTCTATTTTCATTTAAGGTAGAAGCCGGCTAGGGGTCAGATGGCGATAATTCGGTCGGTAATAGTCGTGGCTCGTGTAAGCAGTTCACAGTCTGCGTTCGACTAACGGGGCTGACTATGGACAACGCGCAGGGTGGCACAGACACGGGAGCGGTGTAAGAGGGATCCAGAGGGGTGACTGGATGCAGGGACGAGGGTGGCAGAGGCCGATTCGCCGCGGGGGAAATGAAAATAAATGATAGCGACGGCCGTAATTAATTTAACGCGCGAGAACGGACCGCGCTAGTCGACTCGGCTCGAGCGGGCTGCTTTATACGCGCGTCGCGTATAAACATGCCCACGCGTGCGCGCCTGTCTGCCCGATTACCTGCGACGCATGCTATTCTAAAATAGGCGTCGGATCGTGAAAAACTATACACCGACGTAAAAATATATATCGATCGGGGCTACATTCAATTATTTTCTTTAGAAATTTAAAACGCTTCGCGTGGAAAAGCTGCATCGGCGAAAAATCTAAGGCGGTTCAATTTCTCGGATCGAGCAAACGATCAAAGTTTCGAATTTCTCGCAGACAACTGCTTTAAAACGCTGTGCGACGCAGTCGAATAATACGTAAAGGTTACTCTGGAAAAAATCTCCCCCAGAAACAAAAGTTTTGTCTGATCGAGGAAAGAGTCATTCAGCGAAAAAGAACCCGACATGTTTTCGAAACACTGACTCAGTAGGGGTATAACCTTGACAGGAATAATCGATATCGTCTTCAAGGGAAGAGTTACGAGTTTGTTTTTCCCGCGCTGGAGTTTATCGTTCAACCTACATGGCGAATTCTGTTTCACGTTATTACAATTAGAATGGGAGTTCCAACGACGCACGAACTTACTCTCCGAAAACGTTTCGTATCTCGCGCTGAATCGACCGCGAACTTGGTCAACGCGAGCACGCGAAGAATCTAGGTCGAAATTAGATCGACCGCGCAAATTGCTAAAAATCCGGAGTCGTAAGTACCAATATCGTCCTAATATTCGTTGTGCCTCAACTTTTAACCGTGCCTCGGCACGGCTCGTTAAAAACTACTAATAGACGCTAAATTCTCCTAACCGTGTTGTTTTAACGCGCAAACTTTCACGGGGCATGAGCAGGCATAAAAGCCAGTAATACATGAATCAACGAGCACCAGCAAATCTCATTATCAATTCGTGAACGCACTCGAGTATAAAGCCTTCGGTAATGCACAGGCGACAAATTGCTAGAAATCTCATTAATAAGTCGCTCGCGTGTTCGGCGGGATAGGCGACCGTTTATCGAATATATGATTCGCACTCGGTTACACGCGACGATCGACGATGATTACACTTGTACCGTGCTTACGATATTTCAACGCTTTAAGTACCGCGTTAAAGTCGTCGACAAGTCTTTCAGTGTACTCTATATATTGGAGGTGTACGCGAAAGTGGTAATATAGTGGAGCTATACGGTTATTTACAGCGAAGCTGAAATTAGAGCATCAAAATGGCAGGAACTCGCAGTTGAACAAAACGTTCGTAATTCGATTAAATCTTTTATTAACCCCTTGCACTATGACTTGTTTGTCAGGTGTGTCAGACAGAACTTATAGCTACAATATTAAAACAGACGAAAAAACTTAAAATGTTATTATTCAATCGTTGTGCAAATTATAATTGGACTTGAACTCCAAATTGAAGCGTATTGAAAATTTGAGTAAAATTGATCATGGCACATAAAAGTGCGTCACGAGTCAGACTCGTCAAAATAGTGCAAGGGGTTTTCCTCGATGGACAGGGAAAAGTGTAATATATAATAGGATCAAGGAAAAATGCCGGAGCGTTTCATTCGATTAGGAGAGCTGTTTTCGAGCTCCCCTCGCGAATTTCTCGCGTCCTACGAAACTGCCGGCAGCGTAACGACCGTTCCTATGCAAATACGTCGCGATACGCGCGCGTGCCGTTTTGTCTCTCGTGAGCTTGTTTGCCGAGAAAACGGGACGGACGTAGTTACCCAATAACAACGTTCGCAATGCAGTATAATGCTGGACTCCTTAACACCTACGGTAGAAGGTGCGAACGTAGACACGGCTCGAGTGCCGCGTCGTAGCGCATTCCTCAAATACGTGTCTTTTGTTACAACTAGGGTTACTGTTTGATACACGAGAATGGTACGGTTGTTGCGCAAACTGATGCCGCACGATATGACGAAGCGGTTAAAATCGCATTACTAGACGAGAACGTCATTAATACGTTGCCACTCGAGGGTAAAAGCATCCCTTGAGTAAACCGAAATTGATGCTTCGAATTATTGGGACCCGGTCGATTTCGAGTTGTTAGAATCCTGGGAATTGTATTCGGAATCGAGGAGAAATATTAGGAATTAGAATGACGGAAGAAAGAAGGAAGATCTGTGGGCGATTTAAGGACGCCAGGAAAAAAGAAGTCGTTTCGAACGTCAGCTCGTTTGGGATGGAACAAAGCGGTGAAAAGCGAATCGTAAATGTAACGCGCGACACGCTAGCTAATGCTGGCATATTTTCTATGGACGAAACGACGGAGACCCTTTATTCCGGTGACTGGTTTCTGGGACGTGAAAACCCCCGCGAAAAAGCCAAGGGAAAAGGGAAGAATGCGAGCGACGGATCTGCTCGAACGAGCCACGATCCTTTCGAGTCGATATTCACGTTTCTTCTTATATTCCTTGGCGACCATTGTAGCCAGGATTTTCGATTGGATTATGCCAAGAGGGGAGCAACGCTCGGAAAATTGCCGTGGTTATCAACCAATTTTTGCCCGCCAGATTTGCTCCTCGATAAAGCGATTCGACGTCGATTCGGTATTCACGTGCCATTGGAAACAAACGAGAGACACCTTTACTCTATAAGCCTCGAAGATGACCCTTTTGCGACGAGTTTAACCCTCGTTCGACCAATATTGGGTCACTTTAGAACCGTGCCTTGAGAGACGAAAAAAAAAGAATAGCGCCATCGATTGAATCGCGCAAAAGATCGAGATGCCGGATAAAGTGGTGGCGGTAATATGGGTCGCTATAATTTTTAACTATACAGAGAGTGCATCCCCGACTTTTTTAACGAAATATCGTGGCGAGATATTTCAAATTTTTGTATGAAATACCTTGACATATCACGAATGAGAAGCGTAATGTTCAAACAAAATTTAGCGGCATAAAAATATATGCAGTTCCATAAAAAAAAGAGCATTTTCAAATGGAATTGCATACTTTATTACGCAGACAAATTTTTTTGAAATATTTTCCTTCTCGTTCGCGATATTTTGCATAAAAATTTCAAATATCTCACCATGTTATTTTATTAAATTACATTTTTCAGTAGCGCCGTTATAATCAATATCGCACCACACTCGTAAAAATTGCGTAAACGATTAATTATGTAGAACGTACGAGTATAATGGACTACGGATAAAAAATAATCGAATGTATCAGTCTAGTGAGTCGCTATCTGTTACGGTGAACCCCTTCGAGGGGTTAAATCTCGTTTCTTTCGAGTTTCGTGTCGATCCGGCGGGGGTTATCTCCCCAATGCTCGTGGATGCTTCGAGCCGCTTTGAATTCCCACGAAGCTGTCCGTCGAAGCCAAAAGCAGACCCTTTGAAGCCCCTGTAATTACCGCGTCCGACTTCCTGGCGAACGCGAGCAACAGGGAAATAGATAACGGTGGCAGAAAAGAGAAACTACGGCAGAACGGCTCTTAATGACTGGCACGTTTTGTGCGTGTACCAGGGACACGGACAGTTGAGACTGAATCACGCGACTTCCATGGAAACAAAATCAACCCCTTTCTGGTCACGATGCCGCTAGGCGTACTCCAACTTTTATAACACCCTGTCGACATCGTGCAAATCGTCGTCCCGTTATCTTCGATCCAGGCAAACATGGCAAATTGAACGATTACGATCGCGTGTTCAATGATTGACTGATTGCTCGATTCTTTCAAAATTTCAATAAAAGCCTTAATACACGAACTTTACAATGTTATTGGTTGACATTATTGCTTATAGGAATATTAACCCTTACATTGCTATTATATCAAATAATTCGATATGCAATTCTTGTACTCTTTGGTAATTTAGTTAAAGAACTACAGACTGCGAGACAATGTAATAATCGTTACATTAATGCAGCTTTAAAAGAGTGTATGGAGGTAAAATTAATGCGGGTCACTGCATCAGGCTTCCCGATGTTGAAACCAAAAGGAAAATAACGCTCGAGGAGAAATCCGAATTACGTGGTGGAGTAGCGGAGCGTTTCGCATTACTCGACGTCGATTCTCGGTGGCTCGAACGCCGACAAGATTTAAAGCGCAAGAGAGTAACACGCGGCTTCTCGCTTCGAACGGTCATAGCGAATCGCTTTAAAACTTTTCCCTCCGGCTTCTTGGATATATATTGCGTGTTGCACTCGAAGCCATGAATCACGCAAAAGGCTCCATTTCCCTTCGATCGGATCCCGCCACTACATCCCTCCAAGGCCGATAAGGTACGAAGGTGAGGTCGACTGCTGAGGGTCAAAGGCCCTTGTCCTCGACATACTACACATCAGACCTCCTATCGCGACATCGCTGGACAACCAACCCTCTATCTCTCTTTGTCCGTCTGTTAACCCTTTACGACTGCACCTCGCGACACTTTTTTTTACATAGTACGATGCAAAATTACAAATCGTAATATAAAATATAAATTGTTTGTTGGATTTATTCGACAGAATAAATGTTTCGTCTGCAAAAATCATCGGATCGTAGACTTTCACCAACGTTGAAGGTTCGACTCAAGAGGTTGCAGATGTTTGTCTTTCACTTCAGGACCCATAGGGCCTATAGATGCGTAACGGACTTTTCCTACGAGAAGTTTTCTTATTCTTACGGTTTTCGTTGATTAGTAAAGACGTGCTTTTCTGAGCTTCAGGAGTTGAATTAAAGTTTCTTAGTTAAATATTATTATATTGTTATTACTCTATTTCACCACCTATTTCCTATATTGTTGATAAATGAATATGTAATAAGAAAATTTGTATTGGTCGCAAGAGTCGCGTGAGAGGAGTCAACGTAAGCTGTTGAGCGAGGTTCTACGAGGGTTAAAGTAACCCGACTATCGACTCGCTAAACAACGAGAATGCGGAGGCGTCTCTCCGACACAAAGTGCTCTGTAAATCGCGTTCGCGAAACGAGAACGCGAACGGACCAATAAAATCCTGTCGGCGGTTAAAAGGGGAATGATGGGAGCTCGGTTAATCGCGTCGCGATTGAACAACGGAAACGCTACAGGTAACCGAAAAACTCGCACAAAGGACAGACGCGATTTCGGTGGAACGCGACCAGACGCGTGCACACACCCTTTATCGACGCGAACGAAAATGCGATTGCGGGAAAAGATAGATGCGTGCCGGCGGGAAATCCTGACGCACATTTCCCATCGAATTCCGTGAAAATTGAAGCCGTATTAACCGCAGACGGATGGAGTCTTTGATAAAACAACTTCTTTTTTCCTTTTTCGTTCGCACCGTTCGGGCGTTTACAAGCTGATAACGAAAAACTGGCCGTAAAATTGCCCACGATTTGCCGCTACGAAGCTCGATGAAATATAGGACGATTACGGACGCTGAATTTCGCTTACGATGGTAAACCTACTGTTCGAGAATCAGACTCGACGCGGTAATGCTAAATTCATCGCGATGATCGTTTTAAACGTTCGTACCGACACAGGAAATTTTATTTTCGGTAAAAATTATGGCTCGACTAATTAAACGGCGAAGTCTCTTTAAGAGCTCGGTGACTTAACGATCAAAAGGTGTGCTCAACGTTTGAGGCGAATCATCGAGCGGATAAGCCTCGCTAACTTTTATACTAACGTAATAAATGTTGATCGAAAAGTACTAATATTGGAACGCGTTTATTTTCGCGGAGCGAAATTTGCTCACGCAAACAATCGCGGCGAACGCGAATTTATAAATCGACGGACATCCGTGTGATCCGGCTTATACGAATATTCGCATTATTCGGCTAACACGGATATCGCCGAGCGGTCGTGGATACTCGTATTATTCGGCTTCTGTGGATTTACCTGCAGCGGGGACATTACAAATATGGAAATATTACAAACAGCGCGAACGGGATGGCGACGCAGCGCGTCCCTCTGAAAATTCGCGAATCGAACGGTAATACGAATAATTGCTCCGATTACAGTGTCCCCGCAAATCCGACTACTTCGTATAATTCCGCGATATTCGAATCGATCGAGCCGGGAATCCGCAGTTTTAACTCGGCCTAATCCCAACTATATTTTCGCTGGTTGTTTCGATCGGTCTTCGGCGAACTGCATTAAAAATCAAACGTTCTACTACGATTTAATCCTATGTCAAAAGATAAAACCACTTTTTACTCGATATTTCGTTGTTCCCCCCCTTTTCATTCTACTCGTGTGTACACCGTGTGTTCCACGGTATTTAACATCCTCTGTTAACCTGGGCTAAATAAACACCATGCAATTCCCGCGTGTAACACGCGTTCGATGATGTTTAATCTGTGCTGTCTAATTGCCCTCAGCTTGATACGCAAATACTTGATTTATACACGATATACAGACGCGTACAACTCGAGCTTTCTTCGATCGAGCCTAAAGAGAGAATCTAATCGCGACCCTTATTCTTTCCACGCAAGAAGGGTCCGTTTTTATGGATTTTCCGAAAATTGAAAGCAAACGGGGGACTCCTCCCACTGTCCTCATCCTAATTCGACGGAACCCCAGCAGATTCCAGCGTTCGTTCGCGAAAACGTTCTAAGCGGGTGATTCCCGTTGTCGGCGTAAACAAGGAGATATTTCCAAGCGGGAGTATCATCCTAGTTGGCGAGGGACAAAGAAGATTCGGGGGCAGACGCGAGGTTCGCGCAAAGTGGTCTCCAAGAGAATATAGAGTTAGCGGGAAAATGTGGTTGCCGTTTCTGTTAGGTCGGTGGCTGGTAGGGCCAGTAGGCAGCCAGCAGCGAGGAACGAACGAGCGCTCTCGACGCGATCAATAACACGTGTGTACGCACCGACACACACCGCCGCACGCACTTTTACATCGAACACACCGGTGTGTGCCGGCAGCAGCACCCCAACCGATCCACAACCACCACCGCCACGACCACCGTCGCCACCATCGCCACGAACACCACCCTCCCTCTGCCGTCCCTTCTCGCTCATCCTCTTTCTACGACGACTCCGCTTCCTCTTCCTGTTCCTCGTTCTCTTTCGCCGTCAGACACCGGGCAATCCCGCGCGATGCGCTCCGGCTCTTGCTCGACCGTGCGCCTGTCTGCGTACAAGCGCACACCAATTGCACGTACACGTCTACCTGGCCAGTGACGCCGATATATAAACGCGGAAACATCCGGAGGGAATGGAAACGTGTAATTGTGTAAATGGTACAATGGCCGACGGTCCCTCGTTAGAGAGATCGTCCCCGGCGTGGAAACAAGATTCTGATTAACGCCCGAATTTTATCGTGCGCCGCTACCCGGCCTCGCGATCTTTCTTCTCTTCACTTTCTTCTTCCAATTCTATCCGCTCGAAAGAACTTTCTCCGTGAGTATGCATTCACGCGTTTCTGCCTCTTCGTTCTTTTTACGCGTGTCTGCTCGCTAACGATCTTGTTGCTTTTGCTTTGCGGTTTATGACAGAGCGATTTCGATATCGCGCAAAGTCGACGCCGCTCGTCACGGGGTGAAGTTACGTTACCGTTCTTGCGGTATCACGTGTTCGATACTAACTTCTGTTTATACAACTTTCAATTACGTGCATGTGTTTGGTATGCATAAACAAACGGGAGGAAGAACTTTTCGAATTCGAGTTTGTTTCGAAAGGGTAGTCTAACCCTTAAATGCATGATTTTCTAATGTTACCTGAAGAAATCAACTAACAAAATACCTTAAAAGCGGTTGATTCAAATTAAAACGAACAAATGACGGTATTGTGTATTTGATTGGTAATTAGCATATCTGCAGCACTAGTCATTGCAGGTTTCCTACATTTTGTATTTAATTTATACGATTCAAACTGGTATGTTGCATTTATACAACTATATGCATTTAAGGGCTACTTACGTACGATAGAGTACAATTTTAGAAAGATTAATTCATGAGATGCTTAAAAACTTTCTCACTTTAAAGTTTTTAACATTGCACCCCAATACATTTTTACATGGAATGTTGGAAAGCATCGATTTGTATAAAAAGAGCATGAGCTTCGATTAAATAAAAGAATTGCAAATGCACTTTTCTTGGCATTGCGTGCGAAACGCAACCTAGACCCCAGCTCAGACCCAATTGCGTGACATCCAACTATCCACTCCACTCCTTGACTGTTGGAAATTCTGGTATACGTAGAGGACACGATTGTTGAAAACTGACACCAACTTAATTTGCCATAAATTGAAAGCATCCGTGCCATAAATAAGAAATTCTTATTCCCTTTGGCAAGTCCTCGAACACGCGCCTTTTTCTTTTTCGAACGAGTAAATAAGATTCCCGAGGAGAATCGCGGCGTGGCGTGTCGGAGCGGCCAACTGTACGCGTTTCCTGGGGGAGAAAAGACGATGAGATTTTTCTGCGCGCGAGAGGAGACGGGTAAACAGAACGCTGCGCGCACGCGAGAACCGCGCTGTAATTTCGCGTGGAAATCCATTTAAAGTGATCGGAAGGCTGGAAAGGGGCGGGGGGTTTCGAGGGGTAGGAAAAAAAAACACCGTTCGAATCGTGGAATCGCAAACGTTTTATCGCGACGCTGATCGCGATGCTGGATTTAAATTTACTCGATTTCAGCCAATCCAATTTGGCTAATGAAATGTTCCGAGCGACGCTGTTTGTCGGTATGCGCGCACACGCTCTTTCTTCCTTTCGACTTCGCTCTTTTGCTCTTTCCTGTAACCGATCGAACGACCGGGGTAATCAACTTGTAATTGATAAGAAGAATCGCGTACGAACGCGTGCAATTTCGCAGAAAAATCCCGGGGAACTTTATGGTTGACGCCATAACGAAAGAAGAGGGACGGTAATGAGGCTCGTGACGAGAGTATAAATAACGCTATAGTTAGGAGAACGGAGGTGGCCAAATACTCGCAGACGAGCGCCGGATATGGGTCGAAACGGAAGCGCAGTCGTAAACCGTGAGCGTACAGGTGCTAGCCACAAAGCTTCGACGTTAAGTGCGAGCAAATTCACGCCAGGCTAGACGGTTCGTTTCTGCCTGACGGGAGTTAACCTTTTGACTGCGAAAGATGTATACGGTATCTTTCAGACGTTTTGATAGACCGATAGGAACGTTGTAAATAAAAGATACATTACCCGATGCTTCATAAACTGCGACGATAAAAATATATTTATCCGCGTCATCGAAAGTCTCTAAAGGTGCATCAATTATGGAGAACACTCTGCATACGCGCTATCGCGTTTATTAATACATATGAAAAGCATACAACGCTATTACCGTTTCATTACCCTCTTCAGACATAACCGGGTATGATAAGCAATATAATAATACAGAAATTTGGACCGAAGAGATGATCACGTCTTAGAAATACATCGTACAGTAAAACTATGTTTTATTACGTCGTATAGTGTACATTATAATGTACACGGAGTTTGAACAATCATAGTATCAGAATATCTGAACCGTCGGAGTTTCTCGTCGACCGATCTAACCGGTTAAATAATTAACGTTTTAATATGTCCGACTACGCTTGTCCGTTACCACTGCGTGATATAATATGACGGTGAAGTTAAAGTAGCTGCATTGTTGGTAGGCGGCTCGCATCCCCTCGGGGCAGAAATTTACACCCGAAAGCTCCGAAGAGTATTAACTGCAACATCAAAATTGATCGTCGAAAAACGATAGTTCGACGCGCGGAAAATAACACGGTTCGAACGAACGAGCAAGCAAGCAAGCAGAGCAAGGAACGAGAAAAATGTCGATACGTCGGTGCAGAAAACGGCAAGGTGAATGACACGCCGACAATCGCTGGCGCAGCTACGATAACGGTTCGATCAGCAAAACCTCCGCGTTCCCCCGGTGGTAATCTTGCAACATTCCAAGCATACCGTGGCCACGGCGTGCCGTGCACACCTCAACGCGTTGAATAATAAATGTATAAATACCGACGAAGATCCGGCCAACCGTACAATTTCCTTCGGCAGCGATTCAGAACCGAACGACTTCCTATCCTCTCGCGAAACGCGTCGCTAGGAAATTCAGGAAACCTCGGCCAACCAGGAAACGTCCACGGATTTATGCAACGACGAATTAGCGTCGCTCGAGAAAAGTATCCGCTGGTTTCTGCGGCGTAAACCGAGACGAGCTGGATGCCCGCGAGTCGCCCGCAAAAAGCGAGAGCTCGCGGTTTACGAGCGACCGAACGAAAACTATGGAAAGGAGAATTACGCTCGTGAATGGCGAACGAACGAGAAACCGCGGCTGAAACCGTACCGCTTCGGAACAATCGTCTTACGCGAAATTACCGACGGACAAAGAATTTGTCGACGCGGCCGAAAAGTAAAAAATGGCACGCGATGAAATACATTGGACGAATCGGAACCGTGTAATATTACGAGAACATATAGAATCATCCTAGCGTTGTTCCGCGTTCCTGGATTTTCGACACAAATTGTTCGTCCCTTTTCAATTCTATCGACACGTTTCAATCGATGCGATAAAATCACCAAACACGCCAGTCTATCGATCTGTGTGTTGTAACCGATGACTATCAGTTACACTGGTTTATCGGGGGGTCTATTGTATATTACCCTGTATTGACATTCAAATATAATGAACGTTTAAATACAATACGATGTATACACTTTGTTAGGGAGATCAATCGAAACGCTACTATACTCTAGTTTCTGTTATAAGCTTGATATATCGCTTGTTTGCAAACGCATACGGGTGCATAAACCGGTTGTGTCTGAATTTATAGATGTTAAGTAGTACAACGTTAATGTGATCTCGCAAACAATAACTCCATCAAAATTTTACAGAAGCAAATATCCGAGGGGTGTAAAGATACATTTTCGATGAAAAATAACCCACCGAACAACCCTGTTCATGCACCACACGTTTTTCTAAATAACGAAATAAACGTAGCAAGAAACTGAGTTTCCGCAACATAAAATTACAGCGCGAAACGTTAACACGTTACATTTCGCTTTACGGAACGTTTCGAGAAAAGCATCTGGTCGATTTTTTTAATCCAGCAGTTTCATTTCCTTGACAAGAAGGAACCAGAAAACTTCGATCGTCGTAGTTTCACGCCGGTTGAATAAATCGCCCTCAGACGGGAAGGGAGGGAACTTAAAGTGCGCGTTAAGTGCAAGACGGCGATATTTTAGATCTACCAGACTCGAAATTCAGGGCCAGGTAGAACCTCGTTTCAACGGGAGCCAGACGAATCGTTGTGAAACACGCGATCGCGTCTACAATTCTACAACGCTGCACGCGTGCGCGTTCACCCTCGCACGCACGTACACCCGCCGGAAGCCTTCCTTCGCTTCGGAATAAACGCAGCGGGAAGCGCATTCGTTTTCATTAAATTCCCGAAATTTCAAATTTCTGGGTTTATTAATTTTTAGATTGTCAAAGTTTCAAATTGTCAAGTTTACGAATTTCTACATCTACTGACTCTTCATTGTTCAATCACTGAAATTCTGAAAACCTGGAACTGGCAATGTTTTAAAGATAATTTATAGAGCGCTACTACGCGTGGAATTGATGGGTGCTGAATTACCACGCGTGGAATTACTATGCATTGGAATTATTATGTATGGAATTACTACGCGTTGGAATTCCTATGCATTGGAATTACCACGCATGGAACTACTACGCGTTGGAATTACTACGCGCCGAATTACCACGCGTGGAATTACTATGCGTTAGAATTACCACGCGCCAAATTACCACGCGTTGGAATTACCACGCGCCGAATTACTATGCACCGAATTACCACGCATGGAATTACTACGCGTTGGCATTACCACGCGCCGAATTACCACGCGTGGAATTACTACGCGTTAGAATTACTACGCGTTGGAATTACCACGCGCCGAATTACCACGCGTGGAATTACTACGCGTTAGAATTACCACGCATGGAATTACTACGCGTTGGCATTACCACGCGCCGAATTACCACGCGTGGAATTACTACGCGTTAGAATTACTACGCGTTGGAATTACCACGCGCCGAATTACCACGCGTGGAATTACTACGCGTTAGAATTACCACGCATGGAATTACTACGCGTTGGCATTACCACGCGCCGAATTACCACGCGTGGAATTACTACGCGTTAGAATTACTACGCGTGGAATTGCTATGCGTTGGAATTACCACGCGTGGAATTACTACGCGTTGGAATTGCCACGCGCCGAATTACTATGCACCGAATTACCACGCGTGGAATTACTACGCATGGAATAACTATGCGTTGGAATTACCACGCGTGGAATTGCTATGCGTTGGAATTACCACGCGTTGGAATTACCATGCGCTAGAATTACCAAGCGCGGGACTACCACGCATCGAATTACCACGCGTTAAATCATCACGCTTAATCACGACTTAAATCAATACTGCTCCCTAATTTTTAATTGTAAGATTTTAAATTTCGAGAGGGTAATGTCCTCATTCGCATCTCGAGTAAACATGTCGACCCGATATATAATAAGGGAAGGTAGCAGACGGTGGTCGCGGCCCCTCTCGCGGCGGTGAAAACTTGGCGCCCGTTTCAAAACCGTAAATAGCGGTTTCGAGCGTTCGCATAAAATTCGCCGCGAGTCCAACGGCGATGTATTCAAAAGCATCGGCTGCCGATATTATGCTAATATAATAGTGTTCGCGCCCTGTACGTCGGCTTTTCTAAAGCGACAGTCTCGCCGTGCGAGAGCTGGAACGAAAGGGAAAGGAACGCGGAAAAGGAGTGACGCGAAGAGAAGCCGGAAGGGAGCCAGGCTAAGATAATAATATGCGTGTACGTGAATGCGCGCGTCTCGTGTGTACGCTGGAATTCGCGCACCTGCTCCGAGCCGAGTTTTCCGCCTAGCCCTTTGGGACGTAATTTGTGAGGTTTACAGGCATCGAGGGGTCGAAGGACACGCCGTAAAAGGGATTTCCAACAGGCGAGACTGTGCATCCTCGTCATCCACTGCTGCACAAATGGGCCAAGATCTCGAGGATCAGGGGAAAACGGTGAAAGTCTTTGAGTTATGGGGCTTTATCCTTTTCATCTACTGTAGACTAATACGTGCATTCTCCGTAGATACCCGTATGCCACAACTTAGAAAATAATGTACTAAAACTCGACATTTTCTGTTTGAAAAAATGGCACATTCTGATCCTTATTTCTGAGGATTTCCTAGAACCGTGCAGTACGGCTTCATTGCTGATTCTTTGATACTGTATCTCCGGAGTTAGATTGACCTGCGAGCCGATACTCGACCCTCCAAAAATGTTCTATCCGCTCGACCCGGCTAATATTATTTTCGTCGCGGAGTAAAGTGAAAGGGTCGATATGCTCGACAGAGAAGGAAGGTTTCGAATGGAAACCCTTTCGTCAGATCGTAATCTGGTTCGCGTGGGTGTCTAAGGTAACCGTACGCTCGATCATCGACCGCGTATCGTTTCGTTATCGTTCGCTCGAAACGGGCCGTAAGGTTTCTTTGTTTGTCAGTGTCGTTATCGGTAAGCAATCGCCAGCTCGATTATCGACCGACTCCCCACGCAATTGATTCCAGGTACAGGTATCGACGAAGAGATATCTTCCTTGAAGGGTTATGCGTGGGTACTCCGAAACGCAAATCATTTCTCGTCATCTCTTAAAAGAAATTTCGCTATTTTCAGAAAGCAAACCGTGTTATCGATTAAGGGAAAACGATTATCTCTCGTTTCTCAGAAGTTAGGCGATCGATTGTTTCCTGGGAGAGCAGTAAAGTTTGCTTAATTTATTGAAAACAAAGCTTTGTACTTCTACGTACCGAAATACACAGGTAAAAATATTTTGCGTGTAAATAATTGGAACTAACGGTGTACAGACGGGGATAAATAACGGAGGTGGTTTCTATCGTTCGACGCGATCGGTAAGTTGGTAGCGTTTGCGATAAAACATGCGTTCCGAGCGAAAAAATAAACGGAAAATGGTAGAAACGCCAGGGTGGAACGCGACTTTACGCCAGAAATGGCGTAATAGGAGGCTGCGGTCGATAAGACCGAAAAGACGGACGAGTGGATGGTCGGACGAGCGAGTTGGCGAGCAAGTGAATTGCCACGCGAGGAGGGGTTGATAGATCTGGTTACTCCGCTGCTGTTATCCGTTTGAGGCAGTTACCCCCGCTTTCAGCTCCGTTAAAGACACATAACCACGCAGCGAGAGGGTAGGAAAAAAAGGAAAACGAGCCAACGGAAAAAAACAACGATCCTACGCAAACGACGCTGTCTAAACTTTACTCTGGTCGTAACCGATCCTGTACTTTTGCTCTTTAATCCGAAAACAGTTACCAATATTGAACATCCTTCTGATAGGAAGGATTGAACCTGTTCATGCAACCTAATACTTTATAAAATCAGTTTCACGGTACACAGGGGTTAAGGAGGAAGAAAAGTCGATAATTAGCAGGATATTTCGCTTTACTTTGGTAAATCGAAAATGTAGTAGCGCCAGGAAAGTTTTTCTATGGTGCATCGATCGCTGGCGAACGCGTGTTCCGGTATTCATGGCGGCGTTAAAGGCCAGAAGCAATGGCGCTGAAACCGATTTTCCGCGTGTATCGGCGATCTCCGAGACGCCATTAGACATCCTAGGAATCTGCTCGATAAATCTCGCTAAAGCACCTCTGCTACGAATACGATAAGAACAATAACCAAACATTCATCGTGTCTTTGTCTTTCATTTATCACTAAAAATATGACGGTATCGAATACATCCGAAAATCTCAGAAATACGAAGGCAGATTAAAAAACTTTCTGGAAGGACAAGCTATCGTATTCGTTGCACAATTATTTAGCTCGTTTAATTTTACAAGCGACGTCTTGAGATGTTCGTATCGTGTTTGTTTCTCGCATTGCTTATGCGGAAGTCTCTAAGCTCTCGAGCCGTTTTATCAGGAGTAATTCAACGCCATGATCAAGCAGTTCTGAAAATTCGTGATATCGATTCACCCAGGTAATTCCGGTGATATCGGCCATAAAGAGAAGCGACGCCTAGAAGAGCAGGAGGAAGAGGAACGGTCAAATTTTCAGTTGGGTGGTCTAACTCGTCGAGCAAGCTTTCTTGCGGTGCTTTCCCGCGACCGTTTGTGTGTTCAAGTCGTCGTGAATCACGTCGAACGCTTTCAGAATGCACGCGGCCAAAGAGTTTGGTCGGTCATATCGTCGATGCAACGCTGCACGCGTGCTGAAATTCAATGCCAAAGTATGCATGCCCACGTGTGGCTGTGCGATAATGATATTCCCCAGGTTTATTCGCTGGCCGGAACGCGATCCTCCTCTTCTTTTTATCCCTCTCGCCCTCTCTCGCGCTCTTTCTCTCGCGCCACGTTTCTCCGCTCGGTAGCTTTCGAGTCGTATTTTAAAAAGCAGCGCCAGCGTCGACACCAGAATCGCTTTAAGCGACTCATGAAAGGATCGTTAGTTAAACAAAAGTTCGTCGGTGAAACGTTCAAAGGATCCCGTAGACTCGTGGCGTTTCAAAACTCTAAACGAACGAGACTTTTTTTTTAAATCTCCAACAACGGAGTTATAAAGTTCGCGACGTCCACCCGGGGAGAATCCCTCTCGTCGAGAAAAACGACGGTTTTATCGCGCACCCACGCGAACGCGCGTAATAATCGAGCCTCTAGCCGCGGAACGGGTCAATTAAAAATATTTCATTATTGCCCGCCGTCGATCCACCTCAAATTCAATATCTCTCGATTTTTCCAACGGTCCTGAAAATTGCGTCGTATAATCGCTTCACGTCATCGTATCCCGTTCATCGATTCCCGTTCGATAGGAAGACTCGCAGGATTTTTATCGAATTTTATACATTTTCAGAATTTCGTAGAAATTAACGTCGAGGATAACGCGCCTTGTTGTTTCGTATTAATTTAATCAAATTCACGACCGTCGAATCCTATTTTGATTTTAAACTGCAAATTCGTATGCAACGAGTTAATCAACGTCGCCCGTCATAAAACTTGAAGCGATCCGTCAAACGTAACCTTGAACGGCATCAGTATTCTGCGTACATCGAAAACGATATTTTACGAGGATTCGCTGATTCGTGGTAAGAATATCGGTTCGGAATTGCCTAAACATCGACTTCGTTTCGTAGCCGGCTGCGTTTTACAACCCCGCTAGACGCGGAGGGTTGCGATCGTGCGGTTCGCGGGGTTGCACCGACAGTCATTACGCATTCATAAGCCAGGATTTAAGGTCGGGTCTCGGCCCCGCCGCTAAGTGCATTAATATCCATTTTAAGCAGGGACGAATGCACGTGGTTCTATCGCGATCACCCTCCAGTAAATCGTCAAGGTGTGTTCGTGCGGGGTGCCAAGGAGCGACGGTAAAAGTAACACGATTTTTTCCTACACTTTCGAGATATCGAGTTTACGGCACAGTGGACGGGACACTTTTATGAAGCGCCTCTCAGCTAGGTAAGACGCGGTAATAAAGCGAAGACGCGTCCGCGTGCCGTTTAATTGTCCATTCTGCCGCGACTCCTATGCAAATTTGATGGGGTAATTAGGTAACTTCCCAGCACCGAGTCCCGTTCGCTCGATCGTTCGGGATATTTATGTATTATGCATTATAAAGAGGTGGCCGTATTGTCGCGTCCACTGCGAGCAGATAACGGCGCACGCAAACTTGGAAGATAAAAAATTTAACGAATAACTCTTAGCGTTTCCGGAGATAACGCGGAAAGAAATCCGTGGAGAAAAGAGCGGTACAAAATAGCGGAAAATTTGGAAGGAATTTCTTCCCGGTTCCGGTCACAATCTTGATCTTCTTCTTCGACTTTCCGACGGTACGACACCGGTTACCGATCGCGACTAAAAGAAATCGAGCACTCGAGAACGGGGTTGGCAGAGAAGGGTCGAAGGGAACCGGTGGATAGACGACGGAGACAATCGGAGCCAGGAAAACGTAAGAAGATTCCAGAGTCGAAAGAGCAGACTCCTGTAGCTGGCGCGAAAGGTGAGGTTGAAACTCTCCCTCCTAACCCTCCTAGCCCCTTCGCTCTCACGCTCTTTCACTCTCCGCTTTCCACGATCTATGGCCGGCTTAACTCCGGCATGCTCGTATTTTACAGAACTCACACAACCGAGCGAGGCGTGCGTGCACGTACAGGACACCAACACGCTCGCGCTATCCGGAGAACACCCCCTGCTGGAAGTGTCTCTGAACCCTTCGAGCCCATCCCTCCACCCCTTCTCGTGCTCCCCTGGAACGCTCCAACGCGCCATCCCCGTGTCCTCCCACCAAAACCTTGCCACCCCGTATAAGCTAAAAACGACCCGGTCGCTTAAGGTTTCGTTTAATCTTCCCTTATCCCACGGGCTGCCAGGTACCCGTACGATCGCACAAGATCTCGCCTCGATCCTTTTTTCCTCCTCCCGCCGATGGAACGGGGATCCCGCTCGGTTCTCGTGTCCGTGCGACGTTTAGGACGATCCCTCTTTCCGCCGCCTCTACGAGTCCGTGGATTTAATATTGACGAAGGGTCCAAGAGAGATCCGTAGAACCGTCGACGCGAATCATGTTCCTCCGGAGTGGCTCACTTTTCGAGACGACCGGTAAGTAATTAAAATCATGTTCTCCGTTCGAATTTCGAATTTAAGTTTCTACCGCGGTTCTTGAATATTGAATGGTCAATTTCGAAACGTCTGAACTCGATATCCACTCGATGCTTAAGATTCGTCGAAAATATCCGCTTCTAAGCTCTGACATATTAATGCTACTCAAAGTTTGTCCGCCACTTCTCATTACTGAATAACTTAAATTTAAAGCACAGCGACAAAATTTAAAGTACAGTGACAAAATTTAAAATGCAGCAACTTATTTTTAATATTAGAAAAATAAAGTTTGAATAGTTAGCGCTGAATTATGCAGATATTTCCTCTCAGCAGGTGAACGAAATTATCGCGAAGGAAGTTGATTTGTAGCTGTAAAGACGGTAGGCGGTATTTTTCCCCGTTTTTCATGGCAATTTCATTATCACCGATCTCTGGATCCGGAGTCATTCGATCAAACTGTGCAGCCTACCGTTTCTCCTACCGGAGCTCCGCGCAAATAAATCTAAAGTCTAGAGAGAGGGTGACAAGACACACCGTCGTGTTCCTCTCGTCTGTTCCCGGCGAGATAGAAGGTGGTCGATCAGTCATTGCGACAGCCCTCCTGCAACGACTCCAGACAAATCGGGAGAGAGCGAGACAAGAGAAAGTCGAGGTTGCTTCCTTTTCTTCGTGGAACGTCCGTTATTCTAGCAGCCGTGCTCCGAGCAATAACTAAGTTTGTTCATAAATTGCCTTCTAATCTGTTGCTTATCGTCTGTTACGCTTTGCAGCTTTTAAACATATGATGTATTTGATTCGATTCATTACCGTCTGGCATGTTCTTGATAGCTTTCTGTTATACAATAATAATACGATTGTAATTAATTGTTTTCATATTCTCGAAGGGTGAGAGGAATTACGATAAAGAATTGTTTAGATAAATTTTTCCCTGTCGAAGTTGAAAATTTCTTTTAGAAGTAAAAATATCGAGGTAACAGCGTCGTTCAATTTTCCGAAAAACATCTACTCGCGTCGCGCGTAACGGGTCCAACGACCACGTGTCTCGTCGTTATCTTTTCCCCTTGCTTAAATCCGTTTCCCGTGGCCAAAGGAAACTCCTTTTTCCTCGTCATGGCCCTTTACCGGTGTTCGTTCTTTTCTCGTTGGCGCTCGTTTCCTGAGGGACCGGTTAGAAACGCTCGCGCAGAACCGGCGTCCGATATCCCCATCGCGGCTCTTTCCAGCGCGGTCTTTTGCCCGCTCTCGGGCTGGTCGAGGAGAATTTCAGCGCGACGAGACGTCCAGCAAAAGGGACACACACCGTGGACACACAACGGTCTCGTCGTTTGGCCGACGAGCAACCTTTGTATCCGGGGCAGCCGGGGCAGCGACTGTGAATCCGGTAGCAGTCGGTGTACACACTGCTCTTCCTGCTTGTAACGCGAAAACACGCTCCGCGACTTTGTCCCGTCCACGATTTTCCCGTTAACCCATGGCCACGACAAATTTCGATTCGACCCGGATATACGATGGATTCGTCTCCGTTCGCAACATCCCACTTAATTGCTCGTTAATACTTCACCAGACGCGTCGACGATTACCCGAAGTTTATTTTCGGAATTGGAATGAGTATTTTAGCGCGGTAAATTTAGTTCGAGTAACTTTAAGTTGACGAAATATCTGTTAGCGCGTAGAGTAAACTTTCTGCGAGCTGTCTGCAAACTTTTCACCTCCTTGAGCTATCGCGACAGCAGAAAAATACCGTAAGACGACAAATATGAATTAACGGAGATGGTAATTTCAAGCGAAATATGATTTCGCACAGTCGCCTTCAGGACTCGAGGAATAATGTAAGAAATCGTTACGAATTAAAACTTAAACATCTCTAGAGAGAAACTGTCGGAAACTAGATGAAATGTGGCTAAGTTTATTTGGGTTACAAGATATTTCGTATATTATTTCGCTACATTAATACGTGTCATCAAATTTTTCACGAGAGACATGAATTTTCATCTCACGTAAAAGCAAATGAAAATTGTTTCATATTGTTTTATGAGGATTAACATGCATTACGCGTCACGGCAGAAATAATCGTATCTAGAAAGACACACGATAATGTATCACCGACATCACAGTGCAAAAAGATTGCAGAAAATTTCGACGCAGTATTAAGCTTAATACATTTTGATGAGTGACGTACCAATACATCAAAGATGTAATAATCGCGCTATTCACGGTTTTAGGAACTGGTGCATATCTTGCCACTTACATCTGTTTTTACCGTGACAGTAAGCGGCAGGTAACAAAATCACCGCAGGTCTTATCGACGCTCGATCAAAGTCCTATTGAAAAAGCCCCAGCTACTTGGCGATGCGGGTCCAGCAAAAGATGGAAGCTCGATTAGTCGCGAGTTTCCCGTACGGGAAAAATAGCGTGTTCGAATGACCAGGACGAAGCAGAAGATGGAAACGTCGGGGATGAGCGGGAAAGAAGGAGGAAGAAGGAAACCGCAGAGGACGAGAAAAACGACGGAGATGGTTGCAAAGCAGAAGAACGGAACCGCGCTGGCGTGGTCAGCCGAAGGCAAAACAAGAGCCACGAGCTTTATTGACTGGAACCGATGAAAAACGAGGAGAGACCGGCCACCAACGTCGTCCCGTCGTATCCGAAACTCTGCCTTGCTTCCCTGAAAACTTCGGGGACCGGCTATCGATGCGATAGGTAAACACGAAGGATAGATACGTGACATTACAGAAACGTCCAGCGAGCGTGTGGCTACATATGTGCGTTGTGTACGTTTCTCGACGGATGTGCCGAGGTTACGACCGTTTCCCTTGTAAAACGAGAGAAATATCGCCGCTCGTCTATCCCTGACTACCCGCGTACGTTTCTTTTCGTGATCGATTAACCCGAGCTGACTCGACGTCTGCCTCGGCCGTATCTAACGATACCGCCGTGCGAACGCATTAGCGGCTAAAAACTTGCGTCTGCTAAAAGAAATTTCGGGAAAAAACGAACGCTCGGAGAACAAACATCGGAACGGACAGTTTAACGGGGAAGAACAGGTCATTATACGCAATATGTCTGAGCACGGAATTAATCTTTCTCAATTTTTTCAGCTTACCGGTTGTTACTGGAAATTCGAGTTTGCAGATAATTTATGAACAAATGTACACGATCGAAGTATCTCGTTATGAAGATAATTAGAGACGCGTAATAATTAGAAACGTGAACTACGGCCCAATTTGAAGCGATATAATGTAAATTGTTGAAAATACGTTTCATCATTAAACGCATGATATTCGAATAATTGATCCTATTTTGCCGCATAATTACCGAAGTCGGTACTCTTTTTTCGGTACCTTTTCCAGCCGATATTGTTTTCCTATTTCCTTCGATTCTATTTCAGCGTTACACAATCGTACCTTCGGTATCGCTTGACTTATCTCTCGCACAGTTTGCGACTCGTTTTCCCAGCCTGGTTGCGCAACACGGTTTGCATAGCGCAATTTAAATATTCCCCTTCGCAGTGTTTTTCCCGTGAAACACTAAACGATAAAGCTGTAAGTTATAACACACCGTCGTGTCGTTTCGTGTACCGTTTCACGCGAACGCGCTGAAATTACGCGTCAAAAATGGAATAGGTTGAATAGCGTCGGAGAAATGGCAAGTCCCGGTGCAATTTCAAAGATTGCATCGAGACGGACGATGACGACTGGCAGTGACATTGGCTGCCAGGCTGACTTCCGGTTTCGCTGGAAACCACATCGCGAAAGATTAACGACGTATCGTGTCCAGCGTCGTGCTCGGCGAGCATCGAACGGTGGACAGCCCTGTCGATTCCTTTGGGACTCCGATGCTGAAACAGGAGGTACGGCCACCGATCGATCGTTCACTCGTCGAGGCACGAGAATAATCGTGGATATTCCGTTACGTGGAACGCGAACTGCATACTTCTGTGCCGAAACGTTTTAGGCATACGGTTTTTAAAATAGTCACTCCGTTCTTTTCTTGTGAGTACAAAATTCCAGAGAGAAGAAAACGACAATGTTCGCGTGCGAGATCCTAAGCTGCTTCGGTAGAAAAAAAGGAAGTAAGCGACAATATTGTGGAGGCGTTGAATGCAAGTTGAAAAAGGTGAAATTAGCGACATTGGTTTCGGCATGAAACCGGTCAATAAATCGTCAATTATCTGAGCGGAAGAATTCCATAGCAGCAATTATAATTGGCCGTAGCCCCGTCGTCTCTCTCGGTCTTCATCTTCCAAACGTCACTTCCGTTAACGAGGATGAAACGAACCTTCCTTTTCGATATTAGCTGTCGATGCTCGTTCCGCGAAAACGACTGCCTCTCAAGAAATAACAACCGCTCACGAGTACGATGTAATTCCTCGTGAAGCGATATCGAGCCTCCGAATCGATATCCACGTATCGACAGCGTTAACGAGCGAACGGTAACCGGTCGGTAATCGCGCGGAATTCATCAGAGAGAAGCTCCCGAAGCTGTTAAGAATCCTGCGAACGTCGCGTCGGTGAAAAGAGCCGCGTCATTGAATCCTCTGGTCGATGGGCGAAACGTACAAAGGAAGTGGAGCAATTTTTCGAGGCGTACGCGCGCGCGTATCGCGCGAGACGAAGAGGAGGTTTGGCGCGCGCAACGAATCGGCGCTCATCAAGGGAACCGAGGCGCTTCCTTCCCCGCGAATCGAGCCGCACGATTCAAAAGGAGCGACACCGCGCGACACGGGGTTCCTGAAGGGTGCGTTAATCGAGAGACAGAGGGGCGGTAAAGGGGTAGTAAGCGAGAGAGAGAGAACCGCGTGTCGGCGAAGGGACGCTTTGAGGACGGAATGTTTTCATTTTAAGGTCCTCCAACGTCCTTCAGAAGCTTTCCAGTGGAAACCCCTTCCCCGTTTCTTTTCTCCTCTCCCTCTCATCCCCCAGGAACAGCACCGGCACGTCGACTACCATCACCGACGACGACGACGCCGACTGCCGCCTCGGGTTTTTAACCCATTCTTTCGCGCATTTGCAGCTTTTCCAGCACGCCTTTGATACGACCGCTTGGGGTTGCCCGCTAGTTTCTTTGTGTGTAGCCATGCGCGTAGACGGCCCGGCCGGAGCCCAACCTCCGCTTCCTACGCTCTTTTCCGCCCTTCCGGTCCACCTTCTTCGTTCTTTGTTTACACACCGCCCGCTGGATGCTTGGATAACGTTCGCCAACAGCCTTTCGGCCCATCCACTTCATCCACCCTTCGTCTTTCTCCACTTTTTACCCCACCTGTCTTCTCGTCATCGTTAATCACCCCCACGATGAACGCGACGTCGATTCCGTGTTTTCTTCTTCGGGGAAAGAAAGAGAATCGACGTGCCTGGCGGTGAAACGCGCTGATCGACCTCGACGATGCGGATTATAGTCACTCGCTTTATCGCGCTTCCCCTCTGAGCATACTTATTTCGTCCTTTATTTATGCCAATATTATTTATCCATTATCTATTTACCATTTAAACTTTTAATAAGCAGTTTAATAACTTTAATGAATATAGATGAGGAATTTATGAATGAATCTGCGAACATAGAGCCAGTAGATGAATGAAGTCAAATACGAATGCGACGAAACTACGGAGCAAAGGTACGCGAGTAGTTCTGAGATGGGGTTGTACGGTGACGGAGAGTTGAATGAGATATTACCTGAATGGAAGCACGGTATAAAAGTTTGTAATAAGCCTGGATAAAATTTCAAGATGAAGTTTGCATTTCCCCGTTTTCACGATTTTTATTTATAATCGGTAGAAAGTAGTTCAACGGTTCGCAGAGGTTAAAAATCGCTCGATTCGCAGAAGCGTTGGCCATCGTCGGTTCGTGAATCATCGAAGAGGGGAACGCGCGAAGGAGTGGCCGTTAATTTTTCATCGAACGCTTAGTAGCGGCGTGACTAATTAAGCGGGCCGAAACGGTCGTGAGCGAGTTTCGCAGGAGCGACGAAAGCACGCTTCGCTCGTGTGTACGCGGGTTCTCTTCTCGAGCCCGTCTCGCGGATAAGCTTACACGCGAAAAACAGGCACGAAAAGTAAATGGACGGCGAAAAGAAAACAATACGCATGGCGGAGCCGGAGAGGCAATTCCAGCATCGCCTTCCTTTTTCCAGCCGCCTCTCTTTCTCCCGGTTTGCTCTTTTCCCTATCCCATCCCCTGTTCTCCTTCTATTTTTCGCCCGACACTAGTGGAAACCCAAACGATCCTGCTCGTGAGCAGGGAACAAGAAACGAGAAACGCGTTTTCATCGCCCTACCCAACGGGTCTCGCGACGATCGTAATTTACATGAGCTTCCTTTTCATCTCGATGACGTTTCCAGCTAAGGAATATCGTGGAGAAGGGAGGCGAAAAAAGAGTGGCAAAATACACGGGGAGTCGAAATCCTTTACGGACGTTGTTGCTTTTACCGCGATCGAACCTCGTCCCATCCTGGCAGCGTGAACGTTGAAAAAGATTTAAGTACAGGAAAAAGTCCTCTCCGTTGTCGCTTCTTTCGATACGCTCTTCCCGTCTATTTGACGGTTATTTTTGTCCCCTTCCCTGATGGCTGACGGATGACTCGACGCGGTTGACGAATGACTCGACGAACCTTTCCGGGGAATCGTAGCACTCCTTCGTCGCGACTAATGCTTCCACGATATCTCTGTTTGTCCTGTCCTCCTCTATAAAACGATACCATTTTTACGAGCTGCTCGATAATGCTTACTCGTCAACCTGCGACCATTCGTACCTCCAACCCGGGCGAAATTTATGCGACAGTGTATCTAATATCAATCATTTACAAAAAAGAAGCGTTCTAACAATTTGTAAGACGCAAAAATATTCTGACTGTATTTGGCGTAGTAACTTAAACGTTTCTGCATCACCTCGAGAAGTAAACGAGAAGCGAGTTACGAAAGGGTAAATGAATTTTCCAAAGTCCATCGAAAAGCGAGGAACGGTTCTCGAAGAAAGAGAACAACTCGCTACAAGTTCCACGACACCGTGAAACTCTCTTCGTCCGTTTTCCAACCGCTCTTTTCACAGAGTAACGCGAACGATGAAAATTTCGCAATGCTACAAGTTTCGCGGCAACGTTGCACCAAACTCTGGCCGGGCTTCCGTTTCGAAAGAATCCATAAAACCGACGCAGGAGGTCGGTTTATGGAACTGGCCGTCGAAAAGACAGCAAACGACGAGTACGCGGCTTCGGCGAGACGGGCACGAGGGTTTAGTATGCAAAGAGTCACGCGTACAACCGTTGCGGTTTTCGAAGTTTCGTAAAAAAAAAAAAAACGGAGACGAAAACACGAATCGACCACGTTCGACTTTCGGTTATTAGTCGAGCCGCGCAACCGGAACAGTGGATTGAAAAATCAACCGTAAACTCATCGATTTTCCGTCGTGGCACGTGACAGTCGATGTATGAAGCGGTACACGCGAGATGCTTCAGCACCACAATCGGTTCAACGTCTACGCGTGTTGTTGAATTCTGGTTTTACGACCAGCGTTCCACTCTCTTTTATCAGAAATAAACATTTGACTATCCCGCTTTGCCACGGTATAACACAATCAAAAAGCTCACCGATCTTTACTGCCTCGTAAATAGAGTTGCGCGAAAAGACGGTTCTATACGCATCGACGTCCCTGAGCTACGCAACGCCCTCGCGATTATGCTTTTTGACATATCAGACAGTGCCATCGCGACGAGTATAAATCTTTCTGATACGTAGTGGGACTCGCGACCTGCTTCTGTATTGTCACGGTCTCGTGCTCCGTTTGAAAATTACGCTAACGCAAAAAATGTGATATTTGCGGGAGCTGGAAACTGTCGTCACATTTTAGAGTGTCACGCGCGGGACACTTTTCTGATGGATGCGAACATTTTTGGAGGCGGTAAATATATCGGTGGTAAGTCACGGTAAAAAGCGTAGACTGCGAATTTGTGAAAAAAATTGCTTCCTCCGTCCTATTACGTTTTACGAAGATGTGACTTTGACAAATAGATAATTTTGGCAAACATACCGAGTCGCTTATCGGTGATGTTATCTCTCGCGAATGTCGTAACTTTATCTGTAAAGCGAGCGGGGAAACACGAAGGGAAAAGTTTCGCGTCCATATCGAGGATAGATATTTCACCTGGACGCCTGTGCAAGCGTAGACGACCGGCACTTCCTCGGTTCTCGATTTTCTACCCTCGCTCGAACTCGTTCCACGAGGAAAACACGGAAGAGGCTAACTCGGCCAGAATTTCCGCGCGCTGAGTTCGGTCGGTAGAAAGTTGAGGTCAACGCAAAAGCGGTTGTTTGTTATGGCCAAAACGTATCGACAGAATTC
Source organism: Megachile leachella (assembly GCA_963576845.1). NCBI lineage: Eukaryota > Metazoa > Arthropoda > Insecta > Hymenoptera > Megachilidae > Megachile > Megachile leachella. The sequence goes on along the minus strand of OY756247.1, from coordinate 25,756,209 downwards.
TCCTCGAAAGAAGTCGAAAAACCTTTCGTATTTCGGCAAACGGCACAAACTTTGGCCACCCGTAATTTCAAATATTTGTGCACCCGCAACTACCTATAAATTTCGTAAATTATGTACTGTTCTAGAAAAATTAATTAACACAGCCATCGTATACTTCTTTGAACCACATCGATTTTCGTTGCGCGAAGGAAAAACTCTCGCAAAGCTGTTGATGAACGACGACAGACCACGCGAACAAACTCCATACGATTTTCTTCGTCGAAACACGGAAGATCAAGAATTCTCCGTAAAATCCGAACGTTGCATCAACGTGCTTGTCGTCCGCGATAACAAATATTTCCCAAGAAATGTACTATTCTAGAAAATCGGAGTAACGGTCGACGGAGAAGGGTCGCGAGACATGAATTTTTCTGGTTTCCGTTGGAAAACGGGAAGCCTCGAGGGCCACGTCGCATCCGCTCGAATCAGGCTGTATCCCGTAGCGCAAACAGCCGTTGCGTCACAGCCACGTTCTATCGGAATGCTCGAGTACACCGTTCGCGTTTGTTGGCGACACGAGTTGACACAAACTACGTAGACGAAGAAAACGAAAGGAGGACGTCCACGCGTGGTGACGCGCGACCTGTCGTGACCGATAAGTAGCTCCGCGTACTCGGTTCCCTGTGTGTAAATTACGGCCAGAAACGAACGACCGCGACCAACCGCCCTTCCAACGTTAAATGACTAGTCGGCTCCCTCGTTTTTACCTGGCACGAATAACGTGCTGGACACGCGTATCGAATATCCGATTTCGAGCACGGCTCGTGGAACGTGGGCGGCGAGAATTTACCGTACGCCAGCGACGAGAAACGAATATTTATTCATTTATTTATCCGCTTGAATGGGCGAGCCTGGATGCTATCGGCAAGGAGGCAACCCTTGCAGGAGAAACTTTGTCGATGCAAATGACGCGGTTGACAGTGATTATGGTCGGATAAATTTAAATCCGTGTAATTTGCGTGCGGATTCTGCGAGCAACGCTACCGCTCGAAAATTCGAATGCTCAAAATGTGTTGGATCGCCGGAGACGCGAGAGCAATTTGAAAAAAGGGAGATAGCATTTTTTGCGAAGGATGGTAAATAAACTAACTTTATTTGCAACGAGGTAGTTAACTGCAGTTTTAAAATTTCCACTGCATGTCTGCCAGGTTGAGATGCAAATACTCTGCATCGGACGACTACGGTACGGGGTGGGTTAATCTGTTAAATGCGTCGTAATTTTTTCAAAAGAATACACGGAGTATGCAACGACAAACAAACGATAAAAAGGAAGACAAATACTCGAAAGTTTCTTGCTAAACACGGCAACGAAAAATATATTAAAATCCATTTCCGTGCGGTAGCTAAAAATTAGGAGGAGAATTTTTGAGCCGCTTCGGTTGTTCCACGATCGTTTTGTTCTTGCTCGCTTTCCAACGGTAAAAGTCGCGTTCGCGGCTCCGAATATTTTCACGGCAGCCACGGTTATTACGCGAGAAACTGCTCGTATTCTTTCTGATCGGTACAGATTACCGGGGAGTCCGGGTGCATAATATCGCTCTTCGTGGTCGGTGAGTTTAGACGAGGAACCAGTTTTCTCGCCACCTATTCCGTATTCAGAAAATCCTGTAAACTTTCGAATCTAGCGTTTCCATTCGTCTCTCGAGTGCTTTCGAATCGATAAACGAGACGAGAAGGCGGTAGACCAGTTCGAATCGCGTCTCTTTCGGAGCAATACCGAAATTCCACGCGATCGAAGCGTATGGAAACATCAAAGACGAAGGGAATTCGATTTTCTCCAACGACACCGTCGGCCAGCCTCAATTTTTCCGCTAATGCTCCAGAAAAAGGAAGCGTAACGCGCGCTGGAACAGCCACTTTCGTGCAGCTTTTCCGCGGAAACGCTCGCCGTCCTCGTACACGTATGAACGTTACAGGGCCACCATAATTCAGAACGACCGCTAAAGGGCTCCCCGTACACGTACACGCCTGAGGGAGCTATTACAAGCGCGTACAGACGGCCGAGAGATGGTAGACGCACGCGGGATATACCAGACACTCCGCTCATAAAAATACTGAAGCTGGCAAAGAGAGGAACCGACCGAGCCTGGCGAAAATAACATTTCGAGAGATCTTACTTACGAAGGACGCTAGTCGAGGGAAATTCGACGAAGAAAAAGCAACAGGGTCGGATGCAAAAGGGATCCTCGCGTGACAGAAAATGGACCTGACGTTAAAACGAGCGTGCATGCATTTACTCTGACGCGGACGCGAGCGTCGCTGCCTCGCTTCATTCCGCTCTCGCGAAAGATACGAAATTCATACAGAGAAAAGTCGCTTGCTTTTCCTTGCCATTCGAGAAACTCGCAGAGTTTCGAGAATCGTCGTAGCCGATGTAAATTGCAAGGAATTTCCGCGAGCGAAATCGTAAACAGGCTAGTCACGTGCGGTGGGATGCTATACGTTACGAGGTTTAGAATATTGAGGATGTCTCGTTGCTTGACAGACTGTCGAGCGAAAGGAAAGAAGCGATTTCAACGAGTACGCGGTACGTTGGAATCTTTTTCCTGTGTCAATGTGTAATTGAAACTTTGATTCGAACCGTCGCTTTCGTACTTCAACTTTTGTATCTCTAATGGAACAATCTCATCGATATTTCGATATTGTCGATAAATATAACCACAAAGATAGTATATCCTTTTCGTTGCAGCTTGAAAGAAAAGCGATACGAAACAGTGAGAGGAAAATATATCCATTCTTTGTTCAAAGACTAATACTCGTAGAGTTACGACTATCGAATAATGTAAAAGAGTATACAGTTTTTGGGTGAAGCTATAAACGCGTTCATTCGTCAAAGTCCCCATTGAATGCGGCCGTTGTATTTCGTTTACTGACCAGCGGCAGCAATTCAGTGCTCGTTATAATGGCACCGGTTCCGTCGTCGCGGTCCATTTGGTTCGCCGTAAAAAATCGAGCTCGCCCCGCGATGTTATCCCGAATTACACATAAATCTCTCTTTAATGCACTGGATGCACATTAAAGAGCAGCACGAGAGCGAAGAAAGGACTTTTGGCACGAGAAGAGGCAGCCTTTCGCTCGCGCGCGTGGCTCGACGCACCATTTCGTGGATTACGCATCGAAACTCGAACGAAACTGCTCGTGCCCGCCTCTCGATGTTCTTTACGACCGCGAAATTGTGCGATCAATTTCGAAGAAATTCGGTCAACCAACGAGCTACGGCTATTAAGCTCGATAACGCGACTTACCAGACCGTTTGCTCGTGCTACTTATCGTAAACGTGGATCGTTAATATCTCTTGTATCGGTGCTGGATCATCGATAAATCGTTTTATTATTTCCGACGTCACTTATCGACGCTTACCTTCGCTCGCATTATCTCTCGCGGATCATCGATAAATCGTCTTAATCCTACGTTTACCGCGATACACTTTTTTTCAAAGATATTTGTTAGTCGTAACTCGAGTGATTGACGCTGTCGATCGATATTGTATAGCTTTCAGGAATTAATATCAGTAATTGTTAGATTCGAAGAAATGTGTGCGTTGACGAGAGGACGAATTCAGTGTGGAATAAACTATGTACGCGGCAGCGATTGTTCGGCAGGTTTTGGTCGATGGAGAAAAGCGAAATTCCGTGACACGAGGAGTTAAGAGAAACGAGTGTACCCGTCGAGACTTCCTTGGAAACGCATACGTTCTTCGACAAATAGTGGAACTGGCACGTCAAAGCCTGCGTTTCAACCGGCATTTCAACCGAGAAACGGCGTCGCGCGAGCTACCAGCCCCCGAGAAGAAAGGAATTGGATATTCGCAATAGGTCGGCACGATTACTCAGACGTGCTTTTCAGCATCGGATCAAGAGCAGAAGAAAAAAGGGGGAGGTTAAGGTGCGATGCTCTTCTCTCGATGCAGCTTTCCGCCCCCGTTCCATCGCGTGCTCGATCCCACGTAGTACTCTTTTATTCTCCCAAGACGACGTACCGCCTCCTCGTCGGCCGTCTCGCGCGAGTGAATAATTCGTTTCGTTCGCTCGGAGGTGTTAATATCGGCGCTTCGTCGGCTCCCCTTTTCTTCGACCACCCTCGTCGATTCGTCCGAGACTCGTTCGCGCCTTCGAGAACGAGACAAAGGGGGCGAAAGAAGCGACAGGATTGTTTATCAACTTTTCTTTCTCCGTCGATCCATCGGCCGTCAAGGGACGAGCAAGTAGAGCGCGAGGGAAAAGCGTATCGGGCGAAGACGAGGAAAGAAAAAAGCGTCGACGACGACTACTACTAGAACGAACGGGTAGCAGAAGCAGCAGCAGCTTTCTGTTACAAACTCGTCCTGCTAAGGCAAAATAAAATTAACCTTCGCCGCGTTTTATATAGAGTTCACCCTCTCGCGAGACAGACGAGTAGTGGAAGAAACTGAAAGAGAGAGAGTCTTTGCCCTTCTTCCTCTTCTTTCCCATTTTCCAGCCCTCTCGCGCCCGGTAGCATCGTCGTCTGCTTCGCTATGCCGGTTCCCTCGACGTCTCCGGTGTCGTCTCTTGCTAGCTGGCTTCGAGCTTGTCTCATTCTTACACGCAAACTCCATTAGGAGACCCCTGAACTCGCGGGGAATATCGTATTATGACACCGGAGGGCTCCGTCTACGACTTAGGCGAGGAAAAAATTCCGTTGCCGGACGAGCCGACGCGACGATCCCAGACAAAAAAGGAAGCGGGTACCGACTAAAAGACAGAGGGGTAGAAACGGTTCTATGCAAAATGCAAGAAACTTTGCCCGTCCTTCTTCGTCTCGTCTCTCGTCGACGTTGCGCTTTCACCGGGGATACGAGGCGATACGCGATTCGATTTAAAAGTGGATCGCGAAGGAATCGACGAAGGCTGATATCTCGAGAGCGGTTGTAATCGTCGGTAAAGTGTACTTATCGTAGCGTCGATAAATACCTTGGAACGATGTCGATAACATTTACTAACGCGAGCCGCGGACCGATATCTCGCCGGAAACGTCTTAGTATTTTATTGATAATACGTTTTTATCGTATTCGTACGGTCGTAAAGGGTGAAACAGTCGAGCCTCGACATTATACGCCGCAAGAAAATTCTCCCCGAAGAGAGAGAGGAGTCTTTAGAAATTCCCAGAGACGTCGTAACTTTTCGATACGGGCTTTCTTTTTATCATATCCATTCCAGGCCCGCAACAGCCACTCGCTACACGTCGCGAAATGAAATACGCTAAATGGAGCAGCTGCGCCTGGCGCGTGTGCGGGCAAGGAGGATCGATCGCCCGTCGATTCGTCGATTCTCCTAACGAAAAAATATCGCCGTAGATTCTATCCGAAAGATGTACGAGGATCAAAGCGTAGCGGAGTTCTTCTAATTTCCCTGCTGGTCGCAGGTAGAAGCGAACAGGCTCTGCAGAACGCGTGGCACCGTAAATTCACTTCTGTTTCTTTCTCTTTTCTTCCCGCTCGCCATCCTCTCTCCGCGCTCGAAGCCTGCACAGAGGGAAGGCAAAGAGAATTTCACGAATCGAAGCACGACGACTGCACCTTCTTCCTCCGAGGTACAACGTCGTCTACGTAGACGACGTCGACTACGACAACGACAACGACTACGCCGAAGAAAATCGATAGTCCGCCTCAGCCTCTCTTTGAGAGTTTCTTGCGATCGCTCGTCGAACTCTCACCTCCAACCACCACCGCCGCACTACACTCCACCCCTTTCATCCCCCACTAGACGGCTCTCAACTTATCCCCGAGCCAACTTCGATACCTTCAGACTCGATCCATAACGGTTTTTGCCCGAAGCCCCCGACGAAGCAAAATAGTTCGAAACCCCGGGTCATCCATCAAACCAACGCGATTCTCGACGACCTTCCCGCTACGAGATTCCATCCGACCTCTATTTAGTCCTTAGACCCGTAACGACTCCTCGGATGCACCTTGGACCCCGTGCACCGTTATCGGGCTAAATCACAAACCGGGGATTACATCGCGGTTTTACGGCCACGACGAACCGTGTCGTCGCGTTCAAACTTTTATCAATTTTCAGACACGACCACGTCAACTACTTCCTCTCGCGTTACTCTTCCCATCCATTTCGTCGTGACGCGTTTGTCGATATCAGCCGCTTCTTCTTTGCGCCAACCCTTCCCTTTAATTGCGATCGCGAACGCAATTTTCATCAACCGACTAAACTTCTTTCGTTGAACCTTTCTTTACGAGACACAGCTATAACACGCATCGTCCCGATAGCCGGAAATTCATTCGCTGTACCGAGAGTAGAGCAGATATCTATCTCGCTAACCGATGTTGTAGTCGATTCACCCTTTCGAACGCTGGCCAACTAACGTTTCATTCCCCTCGTAGCCGATAACTGGTTCACCGTCGATTTACTAGCTCCTCGGTTGATCTTAGAAGAACAAAGACGAAGCGGGGAAACCGCTGGCGCATCGCGAGCAACGGAGGGCTGAATGTTTTATCTCTCACACTTCATCGTTTTCCGCTCGTTACTCCCGATCGTGGTCAACGATCCACGAATCCAAAGAGTAAACACGGTACGAGACGATGGAAAACCCGGTGATTGCCCCTTCTCGCTGCCATTTTCCGTACCGTGAGATTTTCTCTCGAAAACTGCCTTTGCTTTTCTTTCCTCGAAACGACGAACAGACTCTGTTCCAATACCGCTGACGCGTTACGAGAGAATAATGAAACGAAGCGTCTACATCGGTGTGCGTACGTACGTGTGTGTGCACGTGTGTAAAGGTGCAAGTTTTCGAGTAGGCAGTCACTCCTCGAACAATATGTGTAACGCGGGCGGCACACACGACGGAATAACAATGAGGAGAGCGAAACTTGCCAGCCGGTGGTGGTTCTAACCGAGCATTTATTACGACGCAATCCAGTTATCGGAGTTAACCGACAGGACAAGTTGATTGCAGAATAATACGGTGTAATATCCATCCGTGTACGGCTCACGCAACCACCGACAGACCGTCTGGTGGGTCGCTTTCGAACGATGACATACTTTCGTCGGTATCTTTCCTTCACGCGTCACCACGCTATTTTTATTGATCCCGGAGTGTCGAGTTCACGCGTGTACTACCGCCGCAGGAAATAGAAAGATCGCCAATTCTTAATTCCGCTCGATAACGAGCTCAGACTGCTCGCCGCGACAAGGAGGTCAGCCGCTAATTCGGTCATTGACAAATTTCCAAAGTCGAGAGCTTGGAAATTGCAAACGCATAAATACAGAAATCTTAACTTTCGAATTGAGAAATTGCATTTCAGTCAGCGTATCCATAACTACGTTCATAAGTATAACCGTTGCACGCTCAAAGCAGACGTTTCGAATTCGCGAAAGACGAACGCACTCAAAAAAGCTGAATCGGATATTCAACGAAGAAGCTTCGATTCAAAGCGCGAAAACGTAAATCCCCCGTCATTCGACCCCTTCTCTTTCACGCTCGCTTGTATACTAATCATAAGTAACCGTAAAAATAAAAAACGGGTCAGACGAAACGAGAACATCTATCCACGACCGTCCGCCCGCTTCTCTGGCATCAATTACCGAGTTTGCGCGCAAACTTGTTTTCCCACACTCCCACTTCCTGATACTTAACTTTCCAATTAACGCACCTGCTCGAAATCATCCTAGCGAGCGTCACGGAAGCAAGAAGTTCCGTTCACGCGCATGTAGAAACTAGGGTGGGTAGACGCGAACGAAACAAGCATCGAGAGGGTTGGGCGAAAGAAACAGAAGGGGGAGAAAGGAGATCAACTGTCGCGATTTATTACTCAATTTGTCGGGAAAGCTTCTTCCTTTCCGTCCTTGATGGTCCGTGAAACCGACCACTGGTAATTATTTTTCAAGGTCTCGGCCCCGAAGAAGAAGCAGAAGGAAGCCACTTCCTGCTGGTCGAGAGTAATAGCGACGATCACGAGAACAACACCGGTAAAGTGCTGTCAGTTAAATATCAACCGGTTCGGAGTGTATTCTTAGCCCGTTCGAACCGGCCTGTTGGTAGAAAACGGTAAACACAATCCTATATTTGCTTGTTCGCTCGTTTAACGCTATGTCCACAGAAATTATAATGCACTCGGTTGAGCCGGCAGCGCGCCGTGCTTATTGGCCTTTCAGAAAATTTCCATCGCAATTTCGCCGAGATAACTACCGACGTTTGCCGAGCGGACGTCGTGTCCGCGACCTACAGACAGCGGGAAGACTCAGACTAATTGCAACCACAGGATGGAGATCCTAGATTCCATCATTTTTTGCGGTCATCGATTTCTCCGCGATCGGCAAAAACGGATCGACTTTCTCGTCGTGCATCGTGGTGATCGCTGTAAAATTAATATGAATGCGTTTTAATTTCAAGACTGCAATGCCCGAATTCGGCAAACTTCGAGGCTGTAGAATAGGAAATCGAGAAAGGAAATCGAGTTCCGTACGCTACCGTTGCTCTTAATCCTGGCCAAAGGGCAGCTATAGAAGTCCAGGACCGATTCAACGGGTCAGAATTGATCGAGCAACGCAGCGAGAACGTCGGCGCCCTTTTAAACGGAATTTCACCGGCAGCAATAACCCGATTGCTCGCTCGTGCACGGCTTTCATCTTCTTTAGGGCTGGCAATGTGGCTCGGTTAATCACCGCGCTGGATATAGGCGACGAGCGCGTACACGACCGGAGAATAACGAGAAGAGGGCCACTCTAGATGCGCGATAGTGTAGGTGTTGTTGGTACGACGATACTGTAGATCGTGGAGAGGCAAAGAGCCCTCCGGCGGTTGCTCCAGTTAACGCGGCCGAGCACTTATCGGAAATTATCAGCGAGACGTAACCTCCATTACGTAGCGAACTACAGCTCGTTAGGGCCTATCTTCGATGCAGGTTAACCGCGTACACCGTGTACCCGTGTCATCGGCTCGCCTATCGTGCACCGACCGACTGCCTTCGCTTCTTTTTTAACGCGGATGCCGTCTTTTCCTTCGTCCTATTTGTCCGATTCTACGATATTGCTCCAGACTGAAAATTCTAACTGCTATAATTCCTGCTTCGATAAACGACACGAACATCGGTTTCGCTCGTATCTTTCAGTAGTCTTACTGTACGTGGAAGAATAAGCAAACCAGTGTGACTTGTACCGGTTTTTCCTTTGGTCACGCATATAAATCGTATTGCTTGCGTGCTAATCATTTTCTAAAACCGAATCTGTGGTACTGTGACTTTTATCCCTTTGTACGTGGGTAGCAATTTTCACAACCGCTAAACGTCTCAATTTTGTGAAACGCTTGATAGAAGGAAAGTATCGAGGAAATACAGAAAATTGATTCGGAGTAAAATAACTAACGAGAAGGATTTTAGCATAGCATCGAATGTGTTAAATAAGACTTCACGGCTCGTTGGAGATAATGGACGATCGTATGTGTCGCGTCGCGAGCACACTCCGCCTTAATAACGGTAAGTAACGCGACGCGAGCGAGAAAGATGGGAACGAATGTGGCGTGGAACCGGTGAGCAATGCTCGTTTTAACGATCAGTTTGTCAACCGTGTCGTTCCGTTCGAGGTATCCGCGAACCGGGAAAGAAGGTTCTTCGAAAGTTGATCGATAAACTTGATAAGACGTAATATACCGAGAGTTCTTCTAACATTGTATAGAGTCTCAATTATCATCCCCAATTTCTCATAGTCAATAAAAGCGGTCCGCGTGAAAATCGCGAAACGTTCGGCGAGAAGTTGGAAGAAGAAAAGGAGGGAAAACCGAGAAGTCGAGGGGCAAGGGAAGAGAAAACGCGATAGAAGGAAGACGTCGCGAAGTTGAGGAAAACTTTGTCGAATCGAGCTGGCTCGTTTCTCCGACAGTAATTGTCCCGATCCATTTCGGACGGCGTGGTAACGGTGGGTCGGGTCGTTATACGCCGGGAGCATCGATTATTCCCAATTATAATAACAAATGCAAATCAGGAATAACGACTCCGGTAGTCTGGTAATAAAGTTTCCCCAGGCTGGTCGTTGTTCGCCGGTGCTTTCTTCGCTCGCCAAAAGCGACTCTGCTCGAGCGAGTTTCATCGATCGCCAACGCGGCGATTGTTCTCGCATCGAACATCCTCGCGGAGAGACTCGAGACACGTTTATTTCTTTTTCTCGTGCCGATCGGAATAAATTAATTAAATCTCGAGCAACGATTACGACGGAAATAATGGTACAATTACCGTTGGCTCGCTCGTGATCGAGATTACGCAACGAGGTCTCGAAAGTGCAACAGCGCGTCGCTCGTAATTACGGCGACTGTGAAAAAAACGAGGAGGGAGAGGAAAAAAGAGAAAAGAAATATTATGCGAAACGAGCTCGGCCTAATTTTCGCTACTACGTTCGCGCCACTCTCGCTCGCTCGGTGACGACTGATCGAGCTAGCTCGTAATTACGTTTAATTACGAGGCACAATTTCAACAGTCGCGACTACCGACCCTCCCCAAAAGTAATTGCCCTCCGTCACAAATTTTACGACTACGGGGAAAAAGCGTTTTTCCATCGCGTGCAAAGATGACGCTGGACGCGTTGCGTTGGATAAAAGTCGGAGAGTGGAAATGACAGTCTGAAAGAAAATTCAGAAAAATACGAGAGGGTAGAAAGTTCCAAGGTAAAGCGGAGAAACAGGAAAAGGAAACGTTATTCGAAAGAAAATTTGAATTTCCACTTTCATAAAGATTATAAAAATGATTTCGGAACGTAGAAACGTGAAAATTTGATTTAAAGCGAACGTTTTCGAATTACATCCCCCGATTGTGCTCCATGCATAACTGTTGCAATAGAAAGTACGAAGATCAAAGGTATCGAGACTTCAAGACCAGAGGGTCGAACTGGAATTTATATTTCGACTCGGTAATTTCGAGCTATAGGGGATGAAACGAGCAGGACGATTACCGCGAGTAATCGCGATAATCGTCACGGGACCTGCAACTAGAGTCACGACATCGACCTGAGCCCGCCAATGGTCGAACCAAGCAGAACTGAATATTCATTAGCGATGATAATGCCACACGATCCTACACCCTGCTGCTTCTCTCCCCGTGTCCCTCGCGTTAGGCTACGTTTTCACGTGACAGTAAATCGTAACGTTTAATACCATGACTGGAAGTTGCGTTATCGTGACATTGGATTTCGCGATACCGCTCCACTCTCATGACATCGAACCTCTTTCATTGTCATAACACGAAACGCCATTAGTTTGGTTATTAATCGCGTTGTCGTGACAATGCTTTTCATGCCGCAACATTAGTATCACGCAATTAAACTAGTTTCATTTCCGTGGGTAGACAGTGTCACGTATATCGCGAAAATGTTGCGAATCGATGGGAGTTCGATGCAAGAAGCAGTAGGAAATAAAATGTCAGTGTCACGTGAAAACGCAGCCTAAGACTGTACAATCTCCGTAGCCATTTTCTCTCTCTTTGTCCGTTTCGCCCTGGCAGCGTTATATTTTTCTACCCTCTTCGGGTCTCTTTTTCTTTTTTCCTCCGTCGCTATTCATTACCGTTAATATCAGCCTCTCCCTTCGCAACCGTCGCTTCCCTTTTCCTTCCAGATTTCGCTCCCGCCGTTCCCGGTTCCTTGACCCCCTCCACCTCCTCCGTTCCCGGAGTTCCCATATCCATTTATTTCTGGAAATTCTTGCGCGCCAGCCAATTCCTACGCGCGCAGTTCCACGGATTCGGTCCCGTTCCAAGGGGCAGAAGCGGGCTGATTATTATTCAGAAAGTATAACGCGCTTCGGCCAAGCGTGCCCAGGCAACGGGCGAATCGAACTCGATTACGTTTCCGCATAACTTACGCGAACGCAGAAGCAGCCTTCCACGCGTTCTCGAACGATTGGCTCCGTTTTGATTCCGATAGGTGAAAAGTTCGTCGCGGTCCAACGATTCAGCGTCGAGCGATCGCGATAAGCGGAGCCGAAGCGACGAGCCGGTTAAGAGGTGGCCGCGAGGGAACGCACCGGGAATTCATCGTTCGAACGAACGATTCGGTCGGCACGGACTGGGACGAGTTTACCGATGGAAAAGTTTCTTCCACCTCGACCACCTCTATTTGACTCCCTTATGATTAATCGACGCGGTAAAGGCGGTTGAAAAATGCGCCGGTGTTTTGACAAGTGTTCTCAACGCGTTTTCGTTGACTCGTGAACGTGTTCCTTGCGGGATGATTGATGGAAGCTAGCCTCGATGCTATGGTAACCTTGCTAGGGTTCGAAACGGTGTGCAATATTGCACAAACACGGGATATTGATTGAGAAGCGCGATGAACAGAGATGGGATCTAAATGTATTGAAAGTAGATTCCAATCTGACTCGGTACTACCAATCGGTTTATGAATATTTTACCGACAAAAGTAATACTTTTAACTCACCCGTGAATTCTTTCACAACATATTAAATATTTTGCAAAGCGTATCTTTACAAGTCGACGTCGCGAACATTTAAACGGCGATCGATAACATTTATCAACTTCAAAAATATTCCCATATGTGCTCGTACACGAGAGGGTTAAGTAGTCTTGAACCCAGATAAGATTACATCAAATTCTTTCGCGGCGATTGTTGGTACAATCGAACCTTGACCTAGTACACTGAAACTTCTCTACCATCAGATTGTCTGGAATGAGCACTAATTTCGCTCTTGTACGTTTATAGTTCATGCTCAGAAAAACGTCTTGTACGAAGAGTATTTAAAATCTTCCGCAGCGAAGCTCGTATCGGAATTAACTACGATTCATAAATATGTACATATTGAATTCGATTCCATCTCTAACAATGACGAACGCGTATAAACGATGAATCACGACCAAGCATTGAATCATCGGCGATTAATCGGCGGGACAAGAGACAGAACGAACCCGATAGAAACATCTCGTTTATTCTCGGCACGTTGCGAAGGAACGAGAAATAATTTCAACGCGGCCCGTAAGAATAATTTAGAGCGCATTTTGTACAGGCCACACTTCGCGAGGAAAGATGGCGTCGAAACAAAAGGAACGGTGCACGGGGGAACGTTCGCGTCGGGTTGGAAAAGCAAAACGACGCCGTTACCCCCGGTGCTCGGAAATTTACAGCTAGAGCGAAGGAGGAAAAGGGGGCGGCTCGAGGTATTGCACGCGTGCAAAAAAGAACCCGCTAGCGAGCGTTGCATGTGTGCACGCGTTCGTCTTTCCGCGCGACGAACCAGCCCAAGGGCTCCGCGCGACCTAAATACACCTCGCCGTGGCCCGTCGTCGTGCAGCTTTGGCCCCGCTTCTTCGAGAAACGGTTCGCCCTCTCTGTCAAAGAGAATCTCGAAAGAGCGAGACCATAAATCTTCGTTTTCTTCGCCCGCCAGAATATCCCGATTTTCAGACGTTCCTCGTGACGAGAAAGGATTTTCCTTTCCCAACCATTCCTCTTTCTAACAATCGACCGTTCGATAAGTGACGAGGGACGATTTTTATATCGACCACTACGTTCAATTACCATCAGATCACGTGAGAAATTATCTAGAGCACTATGTCTGGAATTACTGCGATTTGGATCACCACGTTAGGAATTGCCACGATTTGGATCGCTATGCCTACATTTACTGTGCTTTAAATCACGAGTGGAAGTACCATGCGTGGAATTGTCACGATGTGGAGTGTCACGCGTGGAATTACTGCGCTTGAGATAGCCACGCGTGGAATTACCAAGCTTGAGATTGCCACGCGTGGAATTACTATGCTTGAGATCGCCACGCGTGGAATTACCAAGCTTGAGATCTCCACGCGTGGAATTACCGAGCTTCAGATCGCCACGCGTGGAATTACCAAGCTTGAGATTGCCACGCGTGGAATTACTATGCTTGAGATCGCCACGCGTGGAATTACCAAGCTTGAGATCTCCACGCGTGGAATTACCGAGCTTCAGATCGCCACGCGTGGAATAACCAAGCTTGAGATCGCCACGCGTGGAATTACTATGCTTGAGATAACCACGCGTGGAATTACCAAGCTTGAGATCGCCACGCGTGGAATTACCAAGCTTGAGATCTCCACGCGTGGAATTACCGAGCTTCAGATCGCCACGCGTGGAATTACCAAGCTTGAGATTGCCACGCGTGGAATTACTATGCTTGAGATCGCCACGCGTGGAATTACCAAGCTTGAGATCTCCACGCGTGGAATTACCGAGCTTCAGATCGCCACGCGTGGAATAACCAAGCTTGAGATCGCCACGCGTGGAATTACTATGCTTGAGATAACCACGCGTGGAATTACCAAGCTTGAGATCGCCACGCGTGGAATTACTATGCTTGAGATCGCCATGCGTGGAATTACCAAGCTTCAGATCGCCATGCGTGGAATTACCAAGCTTGAGATCGCCACGCGTGGAATTACCAAGTTTGAAATACCCACGCATGGAATTACCAAGCTTGAGATAGCGACGCGTAGAATTACCAAGCTTCATAATCGAAATTGCAATACGTCGAATTATCAGACTCCTGATCCACATATGATAAATTATGACGTGTGAAACCACCATGAGTTGTACTTCCAGGATTCCTCACACGAGCAAACAAATCGACAACGCGGAATATTACCGCAACTAAGGAATGAAAATTCCCCTTGACTGATCGAGATTCGTAGGAAGGAAATCGGTGGGTGATTCATGGAGCTATCGAACGTTGGTGAACCGTCGATGATCCGGATTACGGGGGAAGAGATATCGGGCGATGGTGAAAATACGCATCAGAAAATTGGCTGATTATGTAAATTTCGAGATAACTGGTTGGTTACGCGTCATGCCTGTCCAGGCTTTCGAGAGATTACGTTATCGACGGGCATTATTAAGATAATGCCACGTAATAAGGCATCGCGTACACGCAGTTAATAACGGCAGCCTTTGCGTTCGACGTTTTTATTGCCGATTGTCTGTGAATCGCACTTCCACGATTGCGTTCCGTTTGTTTCGAGAGGCTAAATGTCACGGAAAGAAAAAAGAGTTAATCGACATTGTTCTTTACTTCGGACGAGGGTAAAGGATATCGACATTTACATTCGCGGTTCGAGCATACTTTTCTCCGCTATTGTGCGTGGACGAGTAAAAGGCTCGATAACGAATCACCTTTTAAAGATCGATTTAACTCGATTCTCTCTATCTCGGTCAAGGTGACCGCTTCAACTTCGACCACTTCGTTTCGTGTACCGCTCTCTCTTCATCGATGATGTCATACCTTTTAATGCAGAACGTCGAGCCCGCGGCGAATGAAAATATGATGTATTCTGACATTTCAATGGTCCGTGTACTGGATGGTAAATCAATTCGGTTCAAAAGTTGAATAAATTCCTCTGAAATAAGCGTCTCGAATTTATCTCTGAAAGAGAAACACTTGTTCCTCTTACTTTTCTCATAATCGAGATTCGTCGAAATTATATTAAGTCTACAAAAATTAGTCCGCAAAAAGTTTCGAACCGTTTGGCTACGGCAGAACCGCTTTCAAAATATTTAACCCCAATACCCACAGCGAATTACCTTTACTTAAACAGGAAAATAACTCGAATAAACTATCGCGATCCAAAAAGCGATAGCAGTCCACGATTTCACCCTTCCACAACTTCATCGTTTGTTCGAAATAACAGAAACGCAACCGAAACGTTCAACCCCGATACCGAGGGTAAACAGAGAGAGAGATTTTTAGATTACGCTAACTCAAACAGGAAAAGTATTCAAATAAACTAGCACCGTTCCACAAGAAATACCGGACCAAGTTCTACCCTCGGAAGGTGGTTGAATCTGGCTGATAGAAATAGTAAGAACGCTTCCAGAACACTCAACCCCGACACCGCTACTAAACGAAACAGCGTTGCTAGACAAATGGGTTGAAGCAAGAAGAGAGGATGACGGTAGCACGTGGGTGTAAATCGTCATTACGATTGAAAGGTGGAGCGATAGCGAGGGTAGCGGACCCCAGCTTCGCTGTCGGCTGGAAGCCCTTCATGCAAATCTTATCGAACGTAAAAGCCTCTGGAACGGCGCGGAGATGGCAAGAAGATTGGACCAGGCCGAGGAAGAGCAGTGTCATTCCTTATCTGCAGCCTTGGCCGCATAAATGCATCGTAACGGGTCGTGTTCGAATGCCGGCCTGTTGGCTGGGGATGCGCCAACCGGAGGCATCGTAGACTGCATCAGCATCGTGTCTACGCTCTAGTCCGATGTATCTATAACGCGGACGATGACTGGCTCCGTATCTTAATAAATATCCCCTTTCTTTTGTGTTCTTTTTATATCGTAACATTTCAGTTTTCTACCCGAATGCTGAGCTTACTATCAGGTACAATCCACCCTCGTCGATGACAGCTGTCATTCGAGAAAATGTGTCTCGAAATTTTGAATCCATGTAAAATTTGAAATAAAGGTAGTATTTGCATTTCATCGTAGCGGCAATCTCGAACGCGTTTATTTGGATCTTCAAATATCATGTTCTTGCCCGACGCTGCCCATCCCCGGGCTACAGAGATGAAGATAGAGAAGGAAACAACCGATGCGTTGTTTTGTAAATGTTATTCAAGGTATCTCATGTGAGCCGCGCACGAGATATATTTTTTCGGTGGCGTTTTATTCGAATGCTTTTAATATGTATCTCTGGAGCCCTGCTAACTAACCTCGGGCGCAATCTACCATCCCGTGTCCTTTTTCTCCCTTACACTTTATGGTTACTGCGAGCTACACCAGGGTCTCGTGTAGTGCTTCATGAATTCTTTTTGTAAATTCTATTCAACGTTGGTAATCTCGTAAAATTCTTGGCTAGAGTGGCTGGTAGCGAAACGGGTTGTAGGGAAATGTGTAAAGAGTGTTTTACGAGGAAAACTTGATACCTTTGGAACGATGCTAAGGTCTGAGTTAGGTTCTGAAATGAGGCATTATCCCTTGCGCTCCGCACGAGATAAAACTTGTAAATTCTTTGTGGCAGAAGGAATGGAAAATTTCTTTATCGTTTTCAGATATATCTGAGCGATCGAGGATAACTATCATTGTTAGCGATTACGCAAGATAGACAGTCGCGTACTACGTCGTTGGAAAATTACCCATTTCGCAGTTAAGGCAACTTTCAACGTTTTCCGTAACACGTATCTCTTCGCGAGATGCAACTTCCCACCCTCTGAATTAAGAAATCGATAATTGTTTCTACGGCAGAAACAGAAATCCTCGTTGCATTCTTCGGATACTTCGTTATCCCATTACCGTGCATCAGACCGACGTTTTTGCCAAGAGAACGAAGGCAAAAATATGCGGCTGGAGGCGCAAGAAAAAGTGAACCACCCTCGACATCAATATTCACAACGAGTGCTCTTATGCGGCAAGAACCGGAGAAGCAAGTTAACTCGCTTAGCGCGACAACAAAAGCATACTTGCGCGAGAACAATGCGATGACCAGGTAGGAAACGGTGAAATTTGAAATTCAGCGCGAGGAAAGCGCGTAAATCGCGCGAGAGCAGCATCCCAAGCGCGACGAACGAGCCCTGTCGCGGGTTCTTCGTTACTCCGGGTAGCCCGGCTATGTCGGGTTAGTTGGTTTTCGGCCGAAAATTACCGGGACGCCATACGCGACAGGTGTGCGTATTTACGAGCGCGTGTACGTACGCGCAGGCTGTATAGAAAATGGAGCCGCGGATGCTAGGATGCGTGACTCGCAGGCGCAGACTTTTGCCACCCTCTGCTCGTCGAAAAGTTCGCGCATGGAAAAAAATATTCGGAAGCAGCAATTAAAAGTTTCATGGCTTATCTCGAGCCGAACGGGGATTCGAGGATACTGCAATTAACCGAGTACGATGCGGGAAGAATTGCAAAAAAAGGAGTAGCAGGTTAGGGCAGCTCGTTAAAAGAGGAACCTCGATTGACCGATTGAAAAGATCGATTTTTTTTTTCGTGCTGAGGGCTAAGGCACCGCTGCACATCTATCGTAACGATGAACATTTGTACGCTTCGCGAGCGCAGTACGGAAATAGTTGATTGCGTAATGTCTACGTCGTGAAATTCTATCGATCTGTTAGAGAAGATTTGACGCGTAGGTGTCTCGAATGAAGACGATGAATCGAGAGAAGTCGACGGTAACAAAACGAACATCGGTTTACGACGATAAGACCTCGTAAGTTTGGTGGTTCCGTTCACGAGACGCGTACGATTTGTTGGGCCGGAACTGTTGGTAGCGTCGATGCCTGTCGCGGTGTCTGGCCCGGGGATGATCGATACTTTGAACTTGAGTTAGCAGAAACAGGGGAAGCGGAAAGCGGAGACGATCGTGCCTCTCGTTGGCGTGTCGCGTGACGTATAGCATCGTGGGATCTATGGTCGCAGCATTAACGGTGATGTAGCGTCCCTGAATGTAATATCGCGTCGCGCATAACCCGATCCGCTCTAACGCACGATCCGATATTACTTTTCGGAGGAATAAATTCGAGGCGACGTTGCCTAGCGTAAAACGTAAACACACTCGAGAATATTTGAGCCTTTCGCGAAATATATTATCTTCCTGCGCGAACACGACTGCAAACATTCCGCGACTTTTCATCTCGCGATAGAGCAAACGTTCCCTGCGCGACGGGGAGAGAGCCAGGGACACGGTGAACGATGAACCGTAAAAAAAAAATAAATACAAGGAGAAGGGTGGGAAATCGTGATACGAGCGGAAGAAACGAGCGAAGCGAGGGATGTTATCGCAAAAATAGAGAGACTTTCGTGGCTTCTTAGCGAGGGTGGAAGCATAGAGCGCGCGGACGCAGCGGATGCAGGCGAGGGGGCAAGTTAGAGATCGAAGGAGGGAGAGAGGAAGAGAGGGGTACGAGAGAATTCATTAAGGTATGAATAATGCGTCTGCGATGCCAAGGCTGCTGCCGAGAGCACCACCGTGCATACCATGGTCTGGCCACGGCACGGGTGGAAGAGCATGGCTAAAATTAAAGCGGATTCACCCCCTCCGCGGCCACGGCCTCTAGGCGAAAACGTTCTTCGCCACTCACGGTCGCCACGTGCTTTTCTTCGAAGGAACAGAGAGACCCGCCTGGCGGGGAAGAAACGGTGGAACGCGAGCAAACGACAAGAGACCGGCCGGCAAAAATGTCTATCGCCGAGGAAGAATTTAGAACGGGACCTAAGTCTGGCGACAAAAAGCTTGTCGCTATGGGAGTGCTATTAAAATTATCCTGCCTGTATATACAAGGGACATTCAATAAGGAAAGAGACAAATTCTATAATTTTAAAACTATACAATGAATGTGTACAATCTTTTCAGGGGTGTCAATTGGCAACCTTGGGATATTCTCTGATCAGCTGTTTCATTTTATGTCAACGTAACCTCAAAATTTTCAATTCACCATGTCCACTAGAAGATTGCACCTTAGAAGAGCAGCGCTCAGTCATTAGATTTTTAGTCGCAGACGGTGTAAAACCAAGTGAAATTTTGTCTAGAATGTTGATACAGTATGGTAAAAGTTGTATGAACCGTGCGATTTTTTTTTTTTGTTGGTTTTACACCTTCTGCGACTAAAAATCTAATATTTCGTATATTTCAAAATCGAACAAAACGTCCCTCTCCTTTTTCGAGCTACCTAATTCTTTTACTTTTAGAGAAGGTTATTGTAAACACGGTAAAACCACGATATTTTCCTGACGGATAAAGTCTCGGTCGGAAATGGCAACGTTAGAAATTTTAAGAACCGTGTCAAACGACACGCAGGATCAGTAAGGATGGAGTCTTTTTTAACGATCATACACATCTGGCCGATGAAAAGGGACAGAACGGGGCTCTGTTTACCGTGACGAAGATACTAATGACGTTAGAGGAGACGCGACGGTGTAAATTCATTAGCAGCTGGCGTCGCGTCCCGTTCTTCGTGGATTAAAGCGAAGCAACTGGAGCACCGTGGTTACGATCGAAACTCGGCGTCAACGGTCTTTAAATGTGACGAATAGAGGGAAACTAGAAACTGTTGGAAAAACCAATTTCGTGTCTACCTCGTTCTATGCCACGATTTGTATGCTGTACAACGGTCTACGTTTACTTGCGAATTAAAAACGAAGACTCTTTACATTTTAAAACGATTTACGCGGAATGCTAAACTGTTGCGTGTTCTCGACGTAAAAAGCACCCGTACTTCATGGGAGAGGAGAAAATCGAGTGACTCTAACTAACGTTTCAAAGATGAGTACACGAAGCAGAATTTCAATGTCTCGTTGTCGCAAATTTTATGCAAAGATCTTGAACTTGGTTGGCAGTCGGGTTACCCAGGTTCAAAGATCCTGGCGTTGCCACGTGCAGAGGTGTAAACTGTTGGAGTATCCTGGCATGGATGCTTGCCAGATGCCTGCCAAAACTGCGTTTCGAATGTGTTCAACGAGCTACCCAAAGGCCCAACACAGCGCTCGGAAACCGACGACTGAGCGACAGCTGGTATTACTGGCCGACGAGTGAAATATGTAGTGTACGGAAGGTGAACGAGTATCGAGAAAGAACACGACGAGGAAATATCCGAAGCGTTTTCCGCGCGAAAGATCTTCGTCTCGAAAGGGACACGTCATCGAGCGAGCGCCAGGGAGCTAAAAATTCGTGACATCGGCTCGGATCGGTGAAAAATTTTCAGGCGACGCGATAACGTCGGACGTGCTTCCAGCAAAGGATCTCGAGGACAGAAATATGACTCCGATAAAGCGTCGACCGCGATCGATTTAAAAATTGTGTAAACAGAGGCTGGCAAGTTCGTTCAAATATTCAGCGGTCGGTGACAGGAAATGGAATTTTTCGAGATCGAATTCAGAAGCGCCGCAGACACTAAAATTATTCTCCCGCGTTTTCGTCGCGATTCTTACGCTTCGCGCGGTCGTTGATCAGCTAATGAACCGAGACGCGGAGTTAATTACCCGTCCTGCAACTGCGTCGTCGAGAATACAAGATGTAACCATGCGTAGAAGCGGAAAAGGATCAAGACGAAGCGAAAGGAAGCCAGTAACCGTATTTCAGGGGAGTTTTGCCGGTGATCTTCAACCTCGAGAGGTAGAAACAACGAAAAACCGACTGCAGCGAAGAAGAGGAGACAAAGTAGACTCCTGAATGAGTAGCAAAAGGGAAACGATAAAAAAAAAATGAAGCGAAACGAAGGAGAAACGGCGTCGACTGTTACGCTGCAAGGATAAGCGAGGTAGACGAAGAAAAGGATGAAGACCTCCTTCTGAAGGAGTCGTCGACTTACTCGAGATATTAATTTCTCGTTAAAACTCGCTCGTCGAGCTTTCGAGCAAAGACGGACCACCGCGCTTCGAAATGGCACGAAACAGACGGCCGTGGCAAACGGAGGGAAGCGGAAAGAAGAGGAAGGAGAGTACAACCGGGCGGAGAAGAGCTGCCGTGAAGAAACTCGTTGGCCGTCTTCGAGGCAAAGACCGTGAACCGAGCGACGATCTTCTTTTCTCCACGACAGCCAAGTAATTACGGGGACGAGAGATACCCGGTCGCTAGAGCGCGCTTTATCTCATCACGATCCGCCGGAGCGGTCGGACATCGAGCACCGCGATCCATGGACGGCGGATCATTTGCCCTCGGAGCCTTGCATGGATCTTATAAATACACGCTCGCTTCAAGAAACGATAGTTTTTACAAACTTGCGATATCTATAATCTCGAATCGCCAAAGTTCCAAAATTGGAATGGAATGGGTTCCAAAATTCTGAAGTTTCAAAGTTAAAAAATTTAAGGTTGATATCTCCGGGGATCTCGGCTGCGGAATTTGCATGCGACGCGACGATTTGCCGGCGGATAACAATTTGAGGTTCTCGGTACGAGCGTAATCGCTTCCCGGAGCGGGAGTACGCGGAAAAAACAGGTATCGTAACGCGTCGTTAAGAGCGACTCGCGAGAGTTATCCCTACTTTTCCGTCGATCCACCGAAAACACTGGAGGAGCTTTGAAAGGAGAGAAAAACGAGTGCGCGTGAATTACAACGCGTTCCGTATTATTTCACTTTGGTGACAAATTTCGCGCGGAAAGAAGAAAAGGTTCGGTCGAGGAAGAGATGAACGGCTGGTGAAAGAGCTGGTAAACGGTCGGCGATGGTATGAGAAGAGGAACGGGTTGAAAACGAAGGGGAAAAGAAAAAGAACGAGAGCAAAAGACACAGGGAACGTAGCGGGTGCATCCGCGTGCAGCCGGCGGAAGTACGGAAAACGACTGGCCTCTTTTTCCTCCATCCGGTTTGAATTACTATCATCCCGGCGAGCATTGTCTATTGTGGCGGAGAATTATTTTATTATCGCTCGGTCGACCGGCTCCGAATGCTTCCGTGAAAGGCAACGGGGCGAGAGAGGGTTGTCGGCGCGGGGGGAGGATTGTGTGCAGACGCGGAGGTACGAGCGTGCAGAGGCTGCACGGTTCCGCGATTTATTGATCTCGCGAAAGAAAACGAGAGGACCGTCGAAAAACGCAGCCGCGACCAACCTTCGCTTCGGTGAAAATGGAAAAATATCGGACGGAAGTAATGCCGTTCAGACTCGCGCCGCTCGCGTAATTACCCCCAACCCCTTGCAGATTTTACGATCGTTTCCACGATTTGTAGCGGTATCCGTGACCAGAGTCGCGACGTCGAATGAATACGAGCATTACGAGTTGCACGTTTCCAGGTTGTTCGCGAAACGACCGCGACGAAAGCGATTTAAGGCACAATTGATAGGGGGGTAGTTTTGTCGAACCGGGAAACGCCGGTATGCAACGGGCCCTGTTCGATTACGCGATGTAAACGCGTGTTCTTCGTGTTTTTTAACTGATTATTCTAACAACGAAAACAGCCTTGTACAAGAACTATTACAGAAACTTAAATTATATGTCTTGCCACGTATGTCTCTTTTCACTGCAGCGTCAATTGCCGCAGTAGAAACAGACGCGTGTAGCAAGACGAAACTACCAGGAAGATTTAAAACGGCCTTGGTCGTTTGGACTCGCTCCAAATAATTGCCATATAATTTACAATTTCTATTGATCGATTACGATATCACGGTGGAGCATTCAACAAATCGTAGAACGGTGTCGATGGCAGGAAGAACGATGAAGGGCGATGAGGCACGCAATCACCTAACACGACAGCGAATTGCCTGATAATAGGGCTGACCTAACGAGCCTACAGCGACCTTTTCCAATTAATTAATGTCGCTATATCTGCGTTTAGCCAATATCCAACTAGATCGCAACTTGTTAATTCTCGAATGACGGAACTGTAACGATTACATTTCAGTTAACGATTTAATACTACGAATTCATCTACTATTTCAAAAAATACTATTTCTTCTCCGCCATCGCCGTGAATCGATGAGACGGATAATATCGTTTCTCGCTTCGTCGACAAGCTGCAAGTCCGCTTCGGAAGTCGGAACGTCCACGCGCGTAAATTCGCAAGGACATGTCTATACAGCGATTTCTGTGCAGCCGTCGAGGCGCAGTAACGAGGAGATCGCCGCGTGTTACAGCGAAAACAACATTCTGCTGCGCCTGTCGGTATCGATATCGTGCTTGTATCGAATTTCGTAAGGGACAACGATACAACCAGATTCGCGCACGCACGCTCTTCGTGTTTCAAGCACGTTGTCGTGTGCACTTTAAACTAAGCCTCAAGTACCTTCCCTCTCGCGTTACAACTGTTTTGTCTCGATGAAGCCCGCTTCGATTTAAAATCGTAAACGAACGCACGCGTCTTCCCTGTCACTTTAATACACTCGCTGCGTCTCTTTCAGTACCACCCTTAATCTCAATTATTATACTTTCCTTAGTCAAAACAGACAGTAGGAGTATCTGTTCAATTTGATCATAAAGTTTGTGAATTTATAAGATAGGTAGAGTTTTTGAATTAATAAAATAGGTAAAATAAAAATGAATTAATAAGATAGGTAAAATAAAAATGAATTAATAAGATAGGTAAAGTAAAAATGAATTAATAAGATAGGTAAAACAAAAATGAATTAATAAAATAGATAGAATTTGTGAATTAATAAAATAGACTATAACAGAAGTTTCTTTCCTGTCTTTTATAATAAATAGCACTTTGGAAGACAAACGAGATTTTGATCGCAACTGGTAATTTTATTGCAATATCAGTGAAACGGTGGCGATCAGAAGCATTGTATCACAGCGTCCACCGTATCGAGGTCGAACGTCATTCCTCGAAATCGATTAGACTTTTTTCTATTGGAAATTGTATCGTCACGAGACATCCCCGCGAGTTGAAAAGTTTGTGACGTCAATGTGCGCGTGTAAATAGGACTGTGGAGACAGATACGGTGGCTGGAATCGAAACGAGAAGTCGGAAAACAGATATTGATCGCGTCTCGCGAGTACAACTCGTGAGTACTACGCGTCGCGAGTACACGTGCGCGTTTTCAATGACGCAAGGATTTTTCGAGCGTCGCCGAGCTACCGGTGCATCGATTTGTTCATAGAAACCGGTACTCGGTGCTTGAAAACTCCAAGATCAGACGATTTTATCTCGAGAGTCGACGTACGCTGATTAACGTTAACTGAACTTTCTAATCTTTCTCGAAATAAAATTTATTCCTGATACGGTGAATACTTCGTAACCAGAGACCCGTTGGTACCGAAGTCCGGATTAATAACGTCATCTTTAGTCCCACGGTTTCCTTTATTACTAGGTTTCGAGACTCCCACGTGTACAATGATTATACGAAGTTATAAAATAAAGTTTATGGAACAATTTAATGCAAGATTGTTTCAGGTAAACTTCGAAGCTCACAGAGTTTCTCCCATTTATTACCATTGTATACAAGTTTGTACCACTCGACGCGAGAAGAACTAATTGATATAATTACTTATCGTGAGAATGTGTTAATTTCCTATATTTAACGACCCATGTACTCCATTAGCCCTGTTGTAAGTATGCAGATAATTTAACGCGGATGTCTCGAAAGGTTATCATAGAGAACCGTAAATAGTACCGTCATAAAAATTTAGCAACGACTATGGTATATTCGAAGGGTAGTTTCTTGGCGAACGATCGAGCAAAGATACGCGCGAGTTTCGATTCGAGTAACAATCGGTTTCGCGTATCCCGCGAGTAGTAAATAACGTCGCAAGTAGATCCGACGTTGGCTCGGCACCGCCATCAGTCTGCTTAACACCTACCATCTGTACCGGGAGACAGGGAAAGCGGAACAATAAATTTCGTCTTTTTTCTCTGGACGAGGCGAACGTAAATAATTGTCTGCCAATCCCTTCTGCGTCGAAAGTCACGGTATCGTGTATCAGCGACGAGCCTACGCAATGCATCGCGCCAACGAAACAAACTACCATCCGCGAAACGCCGCGATTATGATTTAAAGATGCTATCGATGCACGCCAGAAAACGTCCTCCTCGATTGCCAATCCTTCGAACATCAACGCGGACGAAAGAAGCGATCAGTCACCGAAGTTTCACCCAATTTGGCGGAACGCTTATGAAATATTAATGGGAATCGGAGAAACTTAATTTATTCCCGAGACACGATATCTAAACGGCCAACCAGCCTCGTTGGTAAATGGCTTAACACGCTCACCAGACCCTTCTACGTGGACGTAACCACACAATACGTGTCCATCATCTCTTGTGACAAGAGAAATCATTCGTACGCGATCGCATGGCGAAACTGGTTGCGCTGGATCGTTCCAGGACATCTTGCTTCACGGAATTGTACAGCGACAGGAGCCGCTTCAATAATGCTCAGAGCAAATATCTTATTTGTATCGGTCGAGTACGCGGTTATCAGTGATTCTCAGACAGGAGGTACAAGGACTGATGAGCCCTCCAGCGCAGATAACCCGGTACATATTGCAGCTAACCCTTGGATACTGCAACTAGGCCTTTGCTAACCCGGCAATTAGGTGATCCGTGATTTAGAGGGGCTTCTCGAACTTCTTACGGAAATGCAGTTACGAGAATGGTAATTATTCGAATCGCTGATCAATTTTTAAAGATTCAGCATTGTAGCAGTTCCAAGTTTCGAAATTCAGAAATTTGCAAATCCGTGGTGAAACGAGAAGCAGGATACGACTGTACGACGATTACGAGATCATCCGAGGACTCAATCTCTAGCATGGCCTGACAATTGAATCACGAAAACTAATCGCCGAAGAGATCGTGCATGAAGAGTGACCGCAAGATCGTTCCAGGACATCGCGTTCAATTGAATTGTACAGCGACAGGACCAGTTCTGATAACGTTTGGAGCGTATATCTTATTTGTATCGAGCTTGCGTGTCAGTGGTTCTCAGAGCGCGAGCGATAGGATCGTTTCAAACTCGAGCAAGCAATAACGATCGAAGGGTAAAGTTAATCGATGAAAAAATAGAAAAGAACGATCGGTTATCGCCGGTACACTTCTCGAGTACGTTATCCATCGTTGACTTATCGCTGGCGAATCGTGTAACCAGCGAATGCGTTTTCTTAGCGATAAACGTGGCTGGCAGTAAAGATATCGTCTGGACGTAAAGCACGTTGGCGTCGTCGAAGGAAGAAAAAAATAAAGAATCGTGAATCGAACGTGATAGTTGTCGAGACCAGCGTCATTGTTTATTAGCAAGATTTATCGGTCTCTCCTGCACCGGTAATAACACGGCACGCTGATTTATTCAGATTTCATTCATGAAATTACGCTTCCACGGAGCGTGTGCGTACATGCCCGGCCAGATGCAGCGTGCACGCGTGCATCCGTGGCTTCTTCGTCGCACCGACTCGTTCGAGTACCCGATCGTTCCGAGCTCAATAACTTTCAAACGCAGGACAGCTTTCCAATCTAGCTCATTAACATCAATGATGCTCCGTTACAACGCAGCCGGTCGACTCGAGGATCGTTCAGTGGCGCTCATGCGAGAGGAAGCCAAGCCGATCGGTTACGATTACGTGGCCAACACGGGAAATTCGAGTATCAGACATGAAATCGATCGGTCGTATCGAGTTTTTCCTTCCCTTGTCTCTTCTTGTCTCGCGCGTAAAACGAATCCTGTTTACGAGTCGCCTCCACGTAACGCGTTACGTGCTACCTGTTCGCTACGATTTAACGGGTCACTTTTGATCCAAGGTTGCATTTCATGCGTAACGTCGAAAGATAAGAGCACCGCAGCAGCCGGTGCATTTTTCGACGGTGAATGCGATTAGAACGATTAATGACTTGTACGGAGCGACGTTCAGCCATCCAATTGGAATTTAACGCTTTAACTACCGTGTACTAAAGTGGGTACGCGACTGAACTTTGTAGAGCAACTACGCGTTCGTATATGGTCACAGTACTTCGTTCGACGAAGTGTCAAGCATGTCCTGGAAACTTTTTATGCCTCAACTGCTATTTTAAACATAACTATTCTGTGATTGTAATTAGTGTACGGTGTTCGGTATGATGAAATAGCTTTATTAAACTTTCTGCAACTATTTGTGGCGCACTGTGCACTCGATTTTTATAAATTCCTTTTACAAGCGTTTCTAAATGCTTTACAACCTCGTTCGAGTGCTCTAAATTGATAGTGAAAATTTGTTAACGATAATTCGGGAGCGAATAGAAGGTTCCCGCGGATATTTAGACAAGCTTGAAATATGTACTCCAGCAGGCATATTCTTTTCGACGATTTTTCACGCCGCGAACGGCTAAAAAAGTAGCGCCAGCCTGGTCTATCGTTGCCAGATGTTCCCCGAAAAATTCAGAATTTTTTCGTCGGTGCCCTACGACGGGTTCCGCTCCGCGTGGGCAAACCCACGTTTCCACAATGACACCGAGATTAATTTTATCGAACACGTCGGTTATGGAATCCATTGTTTCCTCGGTGTTTTTATTTATTCGCAACTCCTTCCGCTTATTTTTAACTCGGACAGGTTTATGTCCGTATTATTCATCGACGTTCTCGGAAAAACGTCTATTTGCGTTTCAGAAATAATCACAAGGAAAATCGAACGCGTAACAAGGCGATGCGCGTTTAATAATAAATACTACGTTGTCGAGTTTTCCGCGATGACAACGGTTAACAAATTCGCGGGTCACGCTATTGTAACGACGATTCACGGCACGACGAGCAATCTTAATGTATTTACAGAGCTGAAACCCATTAACGCGTGTCTGCCAGTTGTTAACGACATGGCTGGCTGGCTGAACGAGCAGACAACTTATCGTTTCGCTTCCGGCCGTGAGAACGCCGTTACGTTCTGTACAGCTTAAGACGAGCCTAACTACCCAGTCATCCACCTATTCTCCTCCGTTGTTTATCCTTTGCCGACCGGATTTCCGTGTCGATCCTCTTAACCGTCGATCGACGACGAAATTTCGCGAGTAACGTCCATGCAAATGTCGCTACCGATCCGATTAACCGTGCCATCTAGTCGAACAGGGACCAAATGAAACTGAGATAAGATCGCTAAGAAAATTCGACGAGAAGCTAAAAACAAGGAGAGATTTTAATCCCAGGCGAAAGTTCCTAGAAGATCGAAGCATCGAGCTCGAGCATCAATATTCATGATTCGTTTTTATATTACGTTGCATCGAGTTATGTAACACCGGTAAAAATAGCAGTCGAGAAAGATTTTTACGTTGCATCGTTACATTTCTACCTTGAATCATTACATTTGGTCGATACGTTTTAAATCGCGTGTTAGAATTCTACGCATTACACATTAAACGCTCTGCCGCTTCAGACATTAGAATTCTACGCATTCAAATTTTCTACACACTGCATCTCCGCGTATTAGAATTCTACGTTGTATCGACACGCGTTAAAATTTCACGCGATATATCGCCACGTGTAACGAACCGACGCTTTGTATTACTATGTTTTAGAATTCCACACGTTTCGACTCTTTAAATTTCCACACTGCATCTTCACGTGGTGGATACTACGTGCTGAATTGCCGCGTGTTAGAATTCTACGAGATGTGCATTAGAATTCTACACGTCGTATCAGCACTTTACAAAATTCTACAATTACAAGTGCGTTATATTGCCACACGAGGAATTATCATGTGTAGAAGTATATCTCTGATATCGTTAATTTCTCCTACGTTAAAAAACGTTATATCTGATATTGAAATTGAGTAATACGGGTATAAAGTTTAGTGCGGTTAATCGGATCATCGAGCAGATTTTGTGAGCGGAATGTAAGCGTTGTTCGAGGGTAATCAATTCGATGCTGAGTCATTCGGTACAAATTAAACGGCTTCATCGATCGAGCACGGTACCTGGGAACTGCTTATCGATGAATCATAAAAATTCGAAGTAAACGTACTAGCCGCGTAGACGAGTCTATCAATCATAGCACGGTTACACGTATCACGGTCCATCAATCAAACCGGCACGGTATTACGAGTTTCCCGCGCACAGCGTTTTCCTATTTATATTTTCGCCGGATCCCGAGTTATCGACGGCGTCCGTTCAAATCGATTCTCGACGGTAAATTTATCGTGAAATCGTGTCGTCGCGAATTAGAAGCCAGATTCGGGTCGAACCGAGGAAAAGAACGTTCCTTTCGAGTTTGTTAAGCGGATCCATTTATTTTCAACGAATCGACGTACGAAACTAAAATTAGTGACGGCTACCAAAAGTTAGAGCCCCGACAGAGCGTCGAGTTTAATCGGAAAAGAGGTCTGGCCAAAGTGCAGGTGTTCGAGAAGACGAATTTAAAATGTGTTCTTCTCCCCATTTATCACGCGGACCAAATATCCAATTAGCCTACCTGACATTTAAAATATATAATTCATAGCTCGACACACTTGACACGGAACACCTACTCGTATAACAACGTAATATCGTAGCCAGTTAATCGCATCGATTTCGAAGGAATTTCAAACTCGGACAGAGTGGGGACACTATCAGCGCGTAATTCGAATTTTTTGCCACGAGGAAATGCTAAACGTCGCGTTTAGAAACGCGACCTAAAGGCGCCACTCTAAAGTTAGCCGAGTCTCTGTTCTCCGAGCTCCAAGAATAACTTTACCGTGTCCTCCCGTAAACAAACAAAGACCATCTGACATGTTTCGAAGTTGAACATTACTCTGTACGCGAGCGGACCATGTGTTCCGAAACACCGTTGTCTCATGGTACCTGCAATTGCGTAATTTCCTTCGACAAATACACGGTGTTCTTTTATGCAGGAATTTTATTCGTGGGAGAGAGGCTGGCCGGGTCTGGCGTCACCTCTTGTCGTATTCGAAATTTCTGATCCTATAATCCCGTCGTCTGCATGCAAATGGTAAATATTTAACTTGTAACATTCCCTGTCCCACGAGGGGGGTTCAAAAGTCGAGCTTTGTCCGTCACTCTGACAAAGTGGCCCTTAGAAAACACCATCTGTTACATTCTCTGGGACCAAGAACGTGGGGTAACATGGTAAACAAGAAATTGTACACCATCGTCGAAAATTATACGGCCCTTTATGTTCCCACTGTTTAACCCCGCGCTAAATAAGAGCTTCTCGAAAAACGGTTTGGCTTTTCCGAGTGGACAATCATCAGGATAATCGGCGAAGAAGGAATCGACGTACACAGTTTAAATATTTACGACGCTTTCGTCGATAATATCGCAAAAGTCTCTTCGATATCTTACGAATAAATAAAAAGAGAACCGTGTCTAGAACTACTCGTGCAACTTGTCTTGTTTCCGCGCTTAATTTACAACCGACAGCTAATCAGCTAGCGGAGTTATTCTAATAGCGTTTACTTACAATTCGAAACCCGGTTCTTTTTTATTTAGGATGCGTGTCATAATCCCTACCGTGGTACGCGAAACGCGCACTATTTGCACGTTGCAAAGACCTTCGAAGCGAGGACGTACAAGGATCGAAACGTTTTCAGAAACAATTATTTCAACCTCGATTCGTTTTACGAGCCATCCGAGATAATTGCTTCGCGTCTTCTAAAGGTTCTCGTCTAAAAATTTTATCACCTCGAGAATGGTTGACGTAAGTGTCCTAAAATTATCGAGCACCGATTGCGTACTCGTTTTATCAGGTGAGACGCGTACGCGTGTTTATTTTCTCAACCGAAACGAGTAAGCCGTAATGAGTTGTAAAATCCATGCTGTAAAAACGGAACAGCATGTGCATTACATCGAGACGCGTATTACTGAATTCCTAGATTCCTCGTTCAATTATAAAACGAATCTAACGCCGTTACTATCTACAAAATTGTAAAAAAGGTTTTCTAGAATAAACGTTTTGCAAGAATAACCTCTGTGCAAATCTCTAGAGAACACGAGAAAAAATGATAAGAGAAAAAACAGGGAGAAAAAGAAAACAACGCGGACGGACTACATTCGCGATATAACGACGGAAAAATATAAACGTGGAAAGTTGAAGTAATCGGTGTAGTTGATTCGTTATCTTATCTAATCACCACCTCCACGGGCTAACCTTAATTGATCAAAACAGTAAATCGCACTTACTGGTTGCCCGCACCGTTACAACGATCACGTTACACGACAATCGAGTATCTCTCTAACCGTAAATAATTAAAGGAAACTACGCGGTGCTCGAAGACGTGACACGAGCGTACAACATGCCGTGATCGCGCTTTTTATCGACGACGAGACCTTGCACGATCGGCGTAATTCGAGACTCGATAATTTATCGTCGTTTCGAAAAGTATGAGGATAATTTGCAGACCGACCGTAATCGAAACGGAGCGCGCGGCTTTTCGCAATTCGTTGATATCGAACGTCCGCGGACGAGTTTTCGATAAATTTTAATAAGATCATATTTCTTTTTTGGACGCCACGGCGAACACGCGCGCGCAGCACGTCGATCAAAACGGCCACAAAATTTGTCCGACCGATCAAATCGACCGACCGAATGACGGATAAAAGGGGACGAGCTAGAGGAAGACCAATTTGTTTTTATCGGTCCTTTGTTTCTCTCTTTGGTTTTGTATCCCCTGTTCTCCCGCCTCTCTGTTCGCTTTGCTAGCACCGGTTCGATACAAGCGACGCGGCGCGGCGCAGCACGTCGCGTAAAAGCGCGTTAATTCGAGCGTGACTATCTACGCAAATTTTCCTCTACCGATTGTGTCTTCGACAAAATGGTCAATTATTAACGGGGAACATGCTCGCGTTCGCCACCCGGTTATCCGTTTTGTATCCTAGCTTTGTTACGGCAGATAATAGAACGAGCATTCCTTTAATCTATCGCTACCGAAATCACGTATCCGCGATTAATCGTTTAGCCGCAAGAAATTGTAAAACGATTTTGAAAGATCTCCATGATTCCATGATGCAAAAGTCTCGTACAAGAAAACAGAGCATACAATGAATGTGAAGCATTATAGAGACGTAACTGGTACATCACTCGAAGACACTACGAAGATATGTAAGCTCAACGTTATCTACGCTGGGTAAAAATTTTATGCGGATTAAAGAGTTGCACACCTAACCGCGATAACTACGACTGACACAGAAAGATTGTGCCGCAATACGCGAACGAGTAGAGAGATACTCGTTGGGAGAGTAACGGTTAACCCATTGACTGCCAGACATATTTAGAGCGTCTTGCCCTGGGTGCCAAGGTTTTATTTTGAAGAATACATACATTTATTTACATAAAATTTTATGTAATGATCTAATCGTATAAGTTCTAACTTTTATAATAAAAATTGAAAATTAATACGTTTTTTTACTCCATATAAATTCCTCATTCACCTTTTTAAAATATTTTCATCTGAAATGGCCATTTGTAATTAATCCAAAATTGCAGCACGCACTACGAGATATCTCGTAGCTGGCAGTTTTGATACACACGCTTACTACGAGATATCTCGTAGCTGGCAGTCAATGGGTTAAAGCGTCGCGTCTGCATCTAGCATAAAATCGTTCATTCAAAAACTGTCGGGTGCATCGAACACGGCGTACGGTGACTCCAGAACACGAAGGACACCGAGAAGTTACGCAAAGCCACGCATCTCGATGAGAAACATCGAGCGTAGGTTCCCGAGGTGCGGCCAACGTCCTTCCAAGACGTCTGGGTCTGC
This sequence comes from Megachile leachella, assembly GCA_963576845.1. NCBI lineage: Eukaryota > Metazoa > Arthropoda > Insecta > Hymenoptera > Megachilidae > Megachile > Megachile leachella. The sequence continues at coordinate 25,723,168 of OY756247.1, read as the reverse complement.
TACGTAGCGTGTATATACCGACCGGTTTGATCGGTTGTGTCGCCTTTTTCTGTCGGCTTTCCCAAGCGTTTCTCTCGTCTCTTTCTCCGGCGATCGACTCTCCACGAGCGAACTCGCGCGCGTACATGCCTTCCCTTCTCGCATTTCCGGTTTCCAGCACTCTACCGCTGACCTCCGAGCGACCCGGATCGCGAGATTAAACGCGAACAAATCTCTCCCGTTACCTCTTGTCCCGCCCCTCTCGCGCTTACGCCGGATATCGTGCAACGCATCTACTTTGCCGGTACCGAGCCGGTAATAAGTTGTACAGGTAGATCGGTTCGATTAACCCCTGGGTGACCCGCGATAAAATTAGCCCCGGTAACCTGACCGAATTGATAATCGGTCTCGAACGATTTCCACTTTTCTCCGCCGTGTATAACCGGATTCGCAACGGAAGTACCGGTGTACTGCTACGTTCGAGCATGCGTGTTCGTTTTGGCACGCGCGAGGCATAAAGCCGCGCGGCATGCCATCGCAGTGAGCGCACCGAGACGAAACTCAGAAATAAACCGCGCGTTCCGAGCCTGTGTATTCGAGACAAGCCGCGTTCGGACCCCCTCAAACGGAACCGGGAACGAGGGATAAACGCGATTGTACCGTAACAACCGCGAGAACATCCTGCGTTCGAGGTTTTCACGGGACGCTTCGATACTTCCCATGAGTTGCGGAGACCCGAGCCAGAATTTACGCGATCAGCTGTTCCTGGAACGCGAGCTGAATTAGCGAGAGTAATATAACGCGTGGCGATCTACAACGCGGAAATATCACGAGTAGGAGTTCCACATGTGCGTAGAGATCTAATGCGTGAAGACACCACGCACAGGTGTACCGTCTGATGCCATGCGTGAAAATACCACGTGTAATTATGAACCACTTAGAGATACAGTGATCTAACGAAGTAGATAGTTAACCCCTTGCACTATTTTGACGAGTCTGACTCCGGACGCACTTTTATGTCGGTCATGGTCAATTTTACTCAAATTTTCAATACGCTCCAATTTGGAGTTCAAGTCCAATTATAATTTGCACAGTCAACGATTGAATAATTACATATTGACATAACATTTCAATTTTTTTTGTCCGTGTTAACCAGTTAAGCGACCTTTTGGCAAAGCGCGCCAGTGTGTGTCGCGATAATCAAACGATGACGAGTTAGCTCTCAAGAATGTATGAATTTGTCTCAAATCATTTACATTTCTTATTTGTTTATTTCATTTCGTGTTGACCTTTAAACATTTTAAACATATTACAATTTACAAATATAATTTAGGTTCTGTCAAAATTACAATATAAATATCAAATTGTAACAAAATTTTTGCGCATGACGGATAGTCGTCATGACACAAAACTCTGCCACATGACGGATATAGTCGACAAACACGCTTAACTGGTTAATATTGTAGCTGTAATTAGTCAGTCCTGTCCGACGCACCTGACAAATAAGTCATAGTGCAAAGGGTTAATTGAAATCGGACATCGTTGACGCAAATAAAATTGGCGTGGACAGATCGATCGGAGCAAAGGAGAGATAGTAGAAATTACGATAGTTTGGAAAACGGGTTCGAAGAAAATGCAGCAGCAGGTAGGTAGAGAAGGAGGTTGTACCATCGAAGGTTAACAATGCCACGTTCCGTAGCCACGGCTACAATGGCATCTTTCGCATCACTCACATTGCGAGCCATTGTACCGGGAAACCATTGTTTCTCGTCCCATTGCGCGCATCGGTGGCCCAGAGGCGACCGAGGGGTTCGGGGGTTGGAAAAACGGGGGTGCTGGAAGCTGGAAATACGAACGGGACAGAGTCGCGTACCAGCGGTCCCGTGTTCTAGACAAAAGAGTTACGTCAGGCCCATTCACCCAAAACGCCTTTGTGCGTCCGGATATTCTTATTCCAATGCCAACACAAGAGAAACGGAACAGGGGAGACAGTGGCAGAGGAAAGATCGGTATACACGCCGGCACTCGGTCAAGTCACCGGTGTCGTGTGCCATTTTAAACCCGTCCAGAGGGATTTTTGCTCTTTTCTCTGTCCGTAACAGGAACGTGCGCTCACCTTCCCCCCTTCTCGATCGACTGGATTCGCGTTTCGAAAAATATACGCTCGCCCGTGTATTCGACACGTCGCATCGTATCGCTATATCCGGGGATTTTTTCGTTTCTAATAAAAGAACAAAACTTGTGTACATATCGAACTCGCGGGATTTTCAAATTCTGTTGCCCCGATAAACTTCGAATAAATATACACTGGAGTTTGCCAATGTGTGCGGATGATACGGTCAACTTTTGCCGTTGACTCTCCCGTAGAAATAGGATTTCGAGTTATCGATAAACTTGTACAAGTTTATTTGCTTCTATATTAGGAAACCAGCAAGGGACTAATAACTGTCCGAGTAATGCAATAAGGGTATCGTTGCTTCGATCGTTCAACTACGTGTTTGAAAATTGCAACAACTGTTACTCTCGATTCCGTTCGACGCACCGGTTCAACGTTTTCTCCGCATACTCGATGCAAAACACGACGCAAGAAAGGGTAGACGATCCGAACGCGAATTTTCAATCTCGCGCGTGTATCCACGTTCGATCGCTCGGTTATTTATGGGCTCGTCTGTAAAATTCGAAGCTCGCGAGGGAAGCAATACACGTCCGGGTGAAAGTCGTGCAAAAGAAACTCTCACGAAATTCTCGATAGATAAGCGAATGCAACTGCGAGGAATAGAGAAAGATCGTTGTCGCCAATACAAGCGACGACAGACCAGGATTGTGAAACGTACGTATACCGATACACACGCCATAAAATATCGCGAATATGTCGTAATACCGAGTGGAATCGGCGACTGGTGTCTAAGAAGAATACAAAAATATCGTCGATACGACAGTCACGAGCGCATAATTCATTCGCGTCAAACTTTTGCGCGACTTTAACCACCGAAACTTCTACGCGACTCGATTTTAGATGTATTACGTTCGATATTAAAAATTTTCAAACTCTGATTCTATCCTCTGACCCCAAAAATTAGAGAATTCTCAAATTGCACCAACAGGGATTTTACATACGAATCTGTAATCGGAGATGAAAACGAAAAATTTCGAATCGATCGGACGCGACTCGTCATTGTCATTTTTTCATCCGGCTAAAAATAAAATAGGACGTAACATTTTATTCGAATCACGCGCGAAATCTATCGAATCCGGGTAAAATTTAATCGAGAATATTACAAACGGACTCGTTGGCCGGTTAAATAAAAAAATTTCGTATCGAGAACGATGATATCATTTCCCGTGTATTAATCGAGCAAACAGAATCGCTCGCGCAAAAAATATCTATTTAAAGTAACATCGTTGAATCATTTTCAGAGGGGAAAAAAAACATATTTTCCCGTACTACGATACGCACGACGACACACGAGGAATCGTACGGTAGCTTGCATATTACGGACCTTTGAATCCGCTTAGCGTATCAAGAATGAATAATTCATCGCGACTCGATACGTAGGATGTATTTCAGTAATTGCATCAGGTGTTAGATGAAAGGAAACTTCAGCAAGGTCGTCCGACACTTTACACTAGTTTACTTTTATCTTGGTCTTTTTTCTCAGACTCGTTACCGCGTGGTTTCGGCAATTATCGTAATTAGTTGCATTAACAAGTAACGTTCCGGGAACAGGCGCTCGAAGAATTCAAGCATCAGGAAACGATCGATACCATCTTTCAGTCGACGATTCTAATTTTCTTGCTGGAAGAACACCGTATCGCGATTCCGTTTATTTTTAGACGCGAACGTATATCTTTGTCGTAACAGTTAATTAACGCGATCGCGTTCTCACCAATTGCATCGACGAAATCGAAACGAAGGACCTACTTTCGTCGGACCGTAATTTTCGCTGCGAGCTTCCCAGTTTGACGAACGGTCACGCGAACGAACTTTTCACTTTAAAAATCGGTCGAGTTACATCGGTTTTGACGGCACGGCGCATCGACCGCTCGTTTCGTCGGCAACGACGATAATTGCCGGCGAAACGGGCCCATGTAAAGTTCAGAATACAAGAATATACGACAGAGTACCTGTCGAATCGCATTATCGGTCACGGGAGTAACGCTGTCGCGATGTCGATGTGACCCAACCATCTGTTCACCTATCGGATGACGCTGTCCGTGTACATCAGCGTGTTAACTCGCGAAATGGTATCTCGAAAAGCTAGTTGTTATTTTTGCAAACGGACCGGAACGAAGCTCCAAATCGTCCGCTCCGAACCGTGTAACAGCTCGATGAGCGCGACTTTCATAAACTTGTATATTAGACATAATGAGATCGCGTACCAGGATGTCTATATTTGCAGCTACAAGTTTTCGAGTGTTCGTTGAAACAAACTGACGCGTGATCACGGTTCGATATACGATGATGGGCAGATCGAGCGCAGAAGAGTTCATGGACACCGAAAATAGCTAAAAGGAAGGGCGAGACGAACGAATGCATAGACGGTGATCGAAGAGCACAGCGAATCGGAAGGGCAGACGTGGTCACAGTGACGTATTTCTTGGTCGATAATAAAAACAGTGAATCGTACGGGTAATTAACGAGAAAGAGGAGAAAGCGAGTACTAAAGTGGCGGTCGGTTTTCCACTGGGAAACCCTTCGAGACGTTCAATTAGGCAGCGCGCCAAACTAAAGCCGACCCAACAATGTTGCGCGGGTCAAATGTCGAGTGCCAAGCGACAAACCGAGATTTCCTTGCCATAAATTCCCCTCGTAGCCTAACGATCAGATACGCCATCGGTAATTAAAGGAAACGACGATTAAAAGGTATTACGCGAACGCTCGATAAAATCTGACGATACTACCCGGTTACTTTCTCGAGCTCATCGAAACTGTCTCCGCTTAATTACCCTTTGAATCACCCGCAATATATGTGTGTGTGTAAGGGATTATTCGCGCGTGTGCATCGATCACGATTTCCCGACTCCATTAAGCTAAACTCGACTTTGTGCGTTCATAGTTATCGTATCTAATTAGGCGATTAAGTAATGGCATACTCCAGAATTCATTAAATATAATCAGCAGTTAAATTCCTGACCTAGATAATGTTTGCAAACACGACGATAACCGTGATACCAGATTCTAGGAAGAACTACGCGATTCATTTCACGATGCTATCTAATAAATGAGAATTCGCCTTTCTACCACTTGTATCGTACGTTTTGTAACTGATATAATACGGTGCTGGGGAAGGGAGCTTCGTAAGAAGCGATTGTAAATCGTTTAACGTTCGCGTGACCATTCATGGGTCTTCTTGGAACCAGGAATTAGTTTTCTTCCGTTCATTTCTTTCCACCGGCTTTTTGCGCCGTCGAGATTTTTGTCATTTCTTACGTACTTTATGACTGGCTATCCGTGTTTTTTCAGATACCAGTAATGAGTTGGCAGATAATAAACGCTATCGAATAAATGATAGCGTAGCGAAACGTACTTCAGAATTTTAGACACTTGACATGGGAGGAAAGAGAGGAGTTACTTAACAAAATAAATTCCTTTACACACGAGGAAACGTTTAACATTTATACTTGTATTTCAACATTCTTTGAAATGAGGAAGTTTGACAAAAAATTAGGATAATCGTACTTTGTTCGAGGTTTAACGATCATTCAAGATTGTTAGACATAAGATTAATTACACGAATACTATCAAAGGATTTCAGTCTAAAACTCTACTTTTAAAAGGTCACACAATTGTCAATAAATTTATCTCTTTAGGGATCACTTCTAAGATCGATATTATTCCTGAGTAATATATTTGAACATGGCAAAGTAAAATTATTCGAGGAAACACGTTAACACTAAAACTACCAAACCGGTCCACAAGTTTCTTATTATAAGGTACACATTTTATTAAAATACATTTCTTGAAATCAACATTGATTTTCACCAAGATAAAGAATAAATGTGCTAATTTTGTCGTTTATATGTTTATTCTTTAATTTCATTTTTAATTTTAAAGTAAGTGTACATTATATGTCGGTAGGTTTAGTGTTAACAATAAATGTAAAGTTACATATGAATCATAGTCTCACATTATTTCTACCAAAACGAAACATTTATCAGTAGTGTTTGTAGCTCGTGTTTAGAGTGTACATAGATAATTTCCTGTAAATGTTATTCTTTTTTCCGCTTGTTTTGGTGGACTTAGTGAGACTTAAAGCCCGTATAGATTTATCGCGTTTAAAGGTTTAAAAGGAAAGAGGTATCCGATGGCGCCAACGTCCGTCCTATTTTAAATGGAACGAGGAAACTGTTGTACACGGACTGAGATATTGAATGGGGAACAAGTACGCGCCCCCCTTGCCTTCCCCGGCCACTGGAAGGTCATTGCACACTCGTAAACAAACAGGACGCGCCGTCTGTAGTACGCTTGGCCGCGTCACTGAACGTACACACCGATCTAATACCGCGGCTCAAGGTCGTCCCGTCATAATAGCCCGTCGCATATCGGTAATCGATTTAAACGGAGTCTGGCCGAAAAATCCATTGTTAAAACTACATTATGCCTCGCCATTAACCGCGAATTCGAGCCACGCGATAACGTCCCGATGGGGCAACGTTAAATTAACGACGTTTGTAAATAATCTTGGCCGTTTCGTGAAATTCACGCGCCATCGAGCAGATAATTTGGTCCATTACGCGTGAGTGAACTCGGTGGACAACGAAGAGACATTTACTAGCGTGTGTTGACCGTTAGAAATTCAAATATGGCGGTCGAGGTTACGAGCGCCTTTTCGCGTTCGAAATTCACGGCCGGTGCTTGAACTTCTTCGTTAGCGCGGTTTTATCTTCGAACGAACCAATGTTTTCCCAATGTGAATTATCGTTTACGTTATACTCGATCGCACGCGGAGAATCGTGCGTACGCTTATCGACGCTTAACGATATATCGATAATATCGTTAAGAATAATGGAACCGTTCCAAGGAGAATGCAACGTGTAATTTCATTACGTATCGTAGCGTGGTTCGATAATCCTGTAATTCGAATCTATCTATTCGCATTGAAACTTCGAACCTAATCTAATCTAATCTACCTTCGAAGCTGAATATTGAAATTGAAGTAATAAATCTGTGTACGAAGGTAGGGCAGGTTCGGTTACGGGTTTTAACGATATCCTAATGGCATTATCAATATCGGCGTGGAGGACTGTTGTTTGGGTAGAAAGTAAATGCACTTACCTGTTGCCAATGATCCTCGAGCGACGGCTGGGCCGAAAAATATCCGGTGTCGTGTATGTCTTGCAACTCCCTAAATATGTTCCCACTCGGCAGGATATCCATGGTTACGGCGGTTTGGATCCGTTCGTAACTGGCTTACGGCACAAGGAAATAAAACGACTTGGAACCAAACGAAATCAACCAACAAGAACAAAACAACAAAACAACGCGGCTGGGTCGGTGGTGTACGAAGGACTTAGATGGAAACGGAGCGCGGTCACTAACTGCACGCCGATGCCGATACGCGACTCGACGCGACTCTAACGCACGCACGTACACGCAGCAGCAGGTAGTGGCACGCACACGTGCTTATCATCGAAGAAACACCGACGGTTACGACGTCACCGTAGTAGGATGACCGACAGGGACCGATACGGAGCGAGAAGAGAGGTTCACGGGCGACTCTGGTCGACGAGAACTAGAGAGGGACCGGCTGTGCTCCGACCGCTTCCTTTTTCCGCGCGCGCACAAACACCACGAACCGTTGTTTCGAGCCGTGAGACCGATATGTCTCGTTGCACTACCGGCGTTTACGGTTGTTGTTATTGTTGTTGTCGTCGTCGTCGCCACTGGCTGTAGTACGATCGTTGTCCTACGGACAGCGAAACTCTCACTGCAACGCCGTTGCTTGCGCGTATCGACGCTCTGTCTGTTCTTGATAGCGTCGCGTACACGAGACACGCGCGACAGCATCCATCATACGTGGAACGTGACAGCCGGGAAAGCTTGTAACCGCGAAAGAAAGACGAAACGTCAAAGCGCCGGCACGAGCGACCCGGTATCTGTTCGATTCATTCGGCTTTTCGCTTTTCTCTCCCTCTCTTCTAGTTCGGCCGTTACGTTGCTCCGATTTTCGGCTCTCGCCGTGGCTCCTCTCGTACGAGACAGCCTCGGTATCACCGTCGTCGAATCTTCCTCACTTCTCGCGTTCGTTCGCTACGAGAACTCGTGTATAAACACACTTTGGCCGAGGAACACACGCGGCTCTGCCGTCACCTACCGGCTTTTTTTCCCGCGACACTTTACGGACGCCGTGACGTTACGTCACCGTTACGAATCGCGCCGGTTCACCACGATCGAGTCGGATACGCGTCGCTGGGGATGAATGGCGAAGAAACACCGACGAGATATTAAACACTCCGCAAGGAGCGACGTTATCCCCGACCGCTAATGCGTACAGACTCTTCCGCGCGAGCGCCGAAGAGTGACTGACGTTCCCTTGCCATAACTGTGCGCGACGAGGCCCGAACTCGACCGAGCGGTACCGAGCGCGCGTTCGGTGCCGGCGACGCTCTATCGTGGCCGGCGACCGCTGCGCGTCGTGGCAGCACTGCTCGGTGGCGTCGCGACGCCAACCCACGCTCCCCTTGTCTTTCCCCTAGCGTTCACCAACGATCTTTGACTCGCGTGCCATTTTCTTCCCGGGATATCCTTGGACAAAATTAGAGGGATTACGATGCTTATGGGACGGTCTTAGAAGAACCGTTTTATACCGAATCATATAAATTATATCTCCCTTTTTTTGCTCCGTTCCTCGCTGTTTTATTTAACTACCGTTTCGCCTTCGTTTAATTAATTCGGCTCGAGAAAGCCTAAATTTTATTAAAATCGATCAAACCGGTCATGACGTCTCAGGATTCTTGTTACAAATTACGCGAAGTATGTTGTTGTTCGGTACATTCATCGTTTTAAGCCGATTACGTTCCTTTACCGTCTACGATTTACACCTACACGCGTGTGGCTTAAGATTTTCGATTGTTTATGTATTTATCCCGTTTACTTTCAATTTAGAAGTTTGCATGCATTCAACGCAGGTTGCTTCAGTGTTAAATAAAAGTACGTTTTGTTCTTGCAGCTCACTTTTCTTTACCACGCTCTAATAACCCATTCTCTTCGGTAGATTATAAATATTCCGAGAACCGCATGAGTAGCGATTGTTTCCTCCGCTCGCGATTCTAATCTTGTAACTCTAATTCACGTTTAAATTGGTTAACTTCGCTCGTTCGATACATCCTCCCGTTCGAACGTCCAATAAAATCTGAACGGTTTCAGAAAACCTTGCTGCGCCATTGTTTCTTGCTCACGTTTGTTTAGTCGTCTTTCACGGGCGACGTCGAGCGCGAACGAAGAATTATTTGCGAATGAATAATCGGCCGTGAGTCAACGCGTGTTCGAAGCGCGAGGAGATGGACGCGTTCTATCGCTGTACGTGATTCACGGATACAACGCGTTCGTTAAAAGCTGTTTTGTTGACGCTGGAACAGCGCTCGGGAATGTCAGATTAGATATGTAAGCGGCATTTATGGCGAATGGAATTAGAAGACCGGCTCCACTTATCAAGACCGTACCTCGTTTCCGTTCGAGCTATCGTTGTCGAGCTATCGCTCCGCTGCACCGAGAAGCTGACCGCCAGATTCGAAATGCTTCCTTCTAGTCTTTTTCTCCTGCTGTCCCTTTTTGCCACGAAATATTCTCCAGCGAGAAATGTGTTTGCCCTCGATACGTTTCCAACGAAATCGTCGGACGTTAACGTGACAAGAAAAATAGCGGATGGATAAGTGGAAGCATAGTGCTTTCGAAGCGCATCAATATCAGTCGACCAAGATAAATAATCGTCTTGACTTTCAAATATTGCTAATATGCTCCTGATGAATTTCCGCCGTTACATCGAATCCTGACCTCTCGTAACCTTTCCACTTACACATCGTCACGTTCGATTCTCACTGGGTTAAGATGCACCATAAATATGGCGGTTGTTGTTGGATCCAAGCCCAGCCCTCGAAAGCTTTCTTGTTGCGAGATACATAGGATCGTCGATTTTCGCCGTTGGCCATATTTGTTAGTCTGGAAAATACTTTGTGCGTCCAATATATCCGCTCAAAGTTCACGTTAATTCCATTCTTCTCTCCGACTGTCCTTATTCTTCCGTCGCTGGATAGGGAATGCGCGACGCCAATGCATGGACGAACGTCGATGAATTGAACGTTTCGGTTCGACGCCAGTACATTATTTCGTTGGTCGGTTGGCACCGTGTACAAGAGGATACGAAGAAAACGTAACGGTATCGCGTCCGGAAGATCTGAACCTCTCACATTGCCTATTTCCGATAATATCTTAACACAGCATCGTCGTTACGACTGTTAACCCCTTTAACGTCGTTTTGTCGGGGCCCGTATATAGTCGAGTTCGCTCGTTACGAGTATTTTCGGTCAGCGGGTCTACTGTTGCTCGAAAGGTCATCTTCCAGTACAATGACCTGATCGTTAACCCTCTTTCGACCGTCTTCCGTCACCAGGGTGCAATACCCGAGGATATCCTCAACTTCTGTATCTTCTGCCACGATATCTCCTTCGTGCTTCCCATGAAACCATTCGAAACAAGTTTATCTTCTATTTAACGTCTCGCTATCCGATTCGAGCAGCGTCTGTCCGCGCAGAGGCTGACTCGTCTCTTCTATCATTGCGCTTTAAATTGTTTAGAGTATCGCCATGCGTGATGTTGTGCGATCACGCAATTTATGGCTACCGCTTTTCTCGTAGTTTCCGAACTATCGTCATTTATCCTTTTACAAAATGTCTCGCGATTGTATATCGTGGCGTTATAATGTATCGCCGAAAATAATTAGAAACTCGCGTTCGCCGCTTACCATGCAAAGATTAATATTCGTCAACGTGCAATTACCCGGAGTTACGTGCAGATTTTTAGTGCTTCCACGTGCAGGTTTGAACAGAGTGTGGTCCAAGGTGAACGGCGCTGTGCGGCGCGATACACGAATGATCAACGACCATTCGGGTACCGTGTCTTGCGTGTTCTCTTTGCCCGCTCACGATTTTCGCGATCGTGCTCGGAGCACCGGCAAGAAACACCGTAAGGATGACGTAACTTAGGTTGCATAATGCCACGGCAAAGGCTGCAACGAGCGCGTATAGTCGCAACTATTCGTGTCAACTGTTATTCTTCGAATGACCCTCGTTGGACAGCCTGAGCACACTCGCATCCTTGATGCTGGAATTTATGGGACGAGGACGTACGGGTGCTAGTAACGCTAACGATCTCTTTCGGCCCCAAGTCCGGTTCATCGGACAATAAAGAACGCTGCGTCTTCGATGCAACCTGCCGATTCGATGGATGGCTTCGGATCGCGGCGAAGATGGTCATAAATCACGCGATCTGTGCCGCGAATCCGAAATAAATTTCCTCGACCGATTTCGAAACGGGGTAGAAAGTCCGATTACTAACGAGGACCAACGCGAAGGCTGTACACCGTTCGATATCGTCGCTGCATATTTAGTTTCAGCTGAGTGTGTTTCACTTGATGAAACTGTCGAGAGGAATTACGTTTTTCGAATTGAGCCAGGTTGTGCGTGCAAAAATCCAATATTTCTACATCATTTTTCCTGGAAAATTTAATTTTCCTAACCGTTATGAAATTATATTTCCGTCGGATTTATATTTTTATTTCGCTCTTACTCCACGCATAAATTACGTAAATTCAATTAACTCTTTGCGATTTAAAGTTTTTGCGTTGGACTGTAAAGAAACGCCACTAATAATAGAGATATTTGAAAGATTGGAAATATCAGAAACAAGAAATAGCATTACATGTACATTTTAAAGAACATCCCCGGAATTTTTACGACTTATCGAGAAAGGTTAGAGAATGAAATTTTATGGCAAGACGCAGACCGCATCAGGGAGCCAGCATTACGGAAACGACCCCTATGCCCACAATATTAGATGCCGTAAGTGGGACAAAGACACCGGTTTAAGAAACCTTTTCTTCCCCGCTGGTGGCAGTCTGTCACGGACCAATCGACCGCGCCGTCTTCAAACAGACTCGTAAAAATGCCTCGTACGAGGGTTTGAACGAAATTAAGGGAGCTCTCAATTCGCATTCCTTAGGATGATGTATGAGACACATTACGCTCGACAACTTGCAATATATCAAATTTTTTCCTGGTCCGCGAGTAACGCGTTTTTACGCAGGCAGTTACACGCGTGTACACGCAGAGAAGAGAAAGGTTTCCCGATGAAGCGGTAAAATTTATTATGAAGCCGAGTTTCGAAGCGTGAACCTAGTCGAGCGAGCGAAAGAACATAATCGTTTTAATTTGGCTCGTTCGAATGGTCCATTGATCGATGGACCTTAACGTGCTTGCCTATTTGCCGTGCACTTAATGGCTTCTAAGGAAGAATCGAATTTTCGCTCTCAGCGGTTGCCGTATGTGCAAAATCGAATGGTTAACCGCGATTTCATGTCGCTTCTCGAGGGCGCACTTCCTGTCCCCGTGACTTCGTCCCGGTGGTCCATTAAAGCCTGAGGAAGCGAGCTGGTCGTCGCGAACCGCAAAATCGTGCTATCTGGGATGGTGCTTTCAGCTTCGACTATTCCTCGCACCTCGGGAAAACTTACTGGAATTAGTGGATGTCAGAGTGCGAAGGAAACGAAATCAAAAGACACGATTAATTCAACGCGTTACGCGATACATCTTTTCAGTACGGCCTTTCAAACGTTTCTTTCGCGATAAAACTTCGTTTAACAATCGAGGAGAAAACTGCAGGCTTCTTATTTTCGCGTAAACTTTAATCGGTTGCCATTAGATTAAGTACTTTGATAATTTTTGACGACATCACATCTTTGAAGTCGGAAGAAGTTTGTGGTCGGCGGTGCACGCTCTTCTTTTTACATAGCCTCAAAGAAAATAACCCAACAGCGTTAAATTACATGATCTTGAGGGCTAATTAACGTCGCTACTTTGTGGGAAAATTCTACCTCCGAACTTCAATCATGATAAGTAAGTCATTTTATGGAGTAAACATTCATTTACAAAACCACTTTGCAGTATTTTATCTTCTATAAAATTTATCGGCATGTTCCTTCAAAATGCAATTAGCGCTTATCAACGAGTGACAGTGGAACTATCGTACGTTCTGTTAATACGACAGAGAACAAGTCGCGGGAAAACATTGACGTTGAAAAGTGCACACTGTTTGAATTCGAATGAATTATTTTAAATATCTAATAGCATCGTTTACCTGAATCATCGAACGTTTATACCTCGAGTTTACATAAGCGTACGTGGAAACGTCGCTATTGTGGCATTTAAAAATTTCGAACGTGCAAACGAAGCGCGACGCTATTTAAAGCATTCTGAAACAGCGGTGATTAGCTGTTAGATGCAACATCGAATTCCGTGGCACGAAGTGCCGCTTTAATAATTAAAAACATAATCTAGTTTAATTGCCATAATAAGCCTTGCGCCGTGAAATTCCCTTTATGCATAACGAAGAGACCTGTCCTTTGCATAACCCCCGACAAATTTCCTATCTCGACGGTCCCCACTTTTTAGGGGTCGAGATTTCGCCGCCACAAAAAACCACCCTTCCGTAATCCCTGCCACCTGATAACCTGGCGCAGGTTAAAGTCGAATTAAAATCACTGACGTGAAATCACTCGTGCCGGAATTTATATCCCCTACCAGTCCCGAACACTTCTAGACCTATGAGACCTGTCTCCATTAAAATCAGATAACATTTGTCACCGAGGGTCTACTACGTATGCGATGTCGTGGTCCTTCTCTAGAATATCCTCGAGACCCGTGACATTCTCAAGGGATTAACGTCGACAAGGTCGAACGAAAAATAGAAAAGACCTTCCAAAATGCGGATGAATAAAATAACCCTGCGAAACGTGTCATAAGAAGCGAGTCCTTTTAGCCCTTGCAGTATCAGCACCTTTCTGACAGGTTCATGTACACAATTTTTTACCGCCACCGAAATTCTGTAATTTTAATTAAATACCCAGTTAGGATATATTATGAGCATAACTCCGCTGCAAGGTTTGGTACTGCAAGGGTTGAACTCTGCAACGTATTAAAGGTTTACTTCGGTCGGAAACCTGTTTATTCGGTTCGAATATTAAGGCCCGATAATAAATGCAACTTTACGACTACTTTGGATTACAGTGGTCGGTTAAGTAAACTAGGGGTGTCCATTTTTGTGCGTGCTAATACGAAGATATGGACTGGCTGCAATATATCAACGATATTCCTGGCCTCGAACCTTATCCCCTTTATTCGAGTCGTGGCACGCGTGGGTACACTCTTCGCCTACCGCAAGAGCCTTCGTTACACGGAACGTGCTTGGTTTTTTACCAGCAATACATCTACGTTGTTTCACGCTCGTTTATCCACGTAGTTGAAGGTTAAATATATGATCCTTCGAGAAACTGCTCGGCGTTTGATCGACAGAAATCGTTTCCGTTTATTACGCTTCTTCCCGTTGTTCAACAAGAACTTTTTACTTTCAACTTGTTAACCCCTTAACGTTCAGATTTTCTTTGAAATTTATCATCGTTGCTCGTTCGCTCGATACACAAAGAACGGAATCGTACACTTGTGTCTAATATAAATACCGCCTCCCCGATTGATAAATGTAAATGGCGGGTCGAGCGTCAAAGGGTTACCGAACATTAAGACCCGCGTTAGCGTTAACGTCACCCGATAATTTCTCTTTTATAACGTTTTTCCTTCGACCGCAATTTACGGAAGCGTTTTAAATCGAATGACTCGCAAGTGTTCCTCGGTAGAACGGCGCAAGAAATATACATACGCGTTTAAGTATCCCCGGGAATTAATTTCCCAAACGTTGTCTCTGTCCTGGCCGTTCGTATTTTAAACGGTTTTTATCGTAGCCCCGACACAGCCAGCAGGACGTCGTGCCAAGGTTTCTTTCCGTCAGGAGAAGTGGAGTACGAAAATTTGGATGCAGCTCCGGGGTAAAAGAGGCAAGGTAGCCTCGCGAAGCCAAGGAGAATCCTTTATTTCGACTCGTAAAGACGAGCGAGCGGTGTTCAGCGAGCGTGGAAACGGGTTGCTAGAAAAGGAGAGAGAACACGACGGCACGAAATTTCACTTAGGCTTTTGTCAAGGGGGTGACTTGCAGGGGTGAGTCACCGTGAAGTATCCTGAAGGCTGTATATCGAGACAAGCTCCGTTAGACGGTTACGCTGTGTTTCGTCCATGTATATTTCGACGATCTGTCGGGGCCAGGAGTCCGTTAGGAGCTTCGCCGATCCTTTCAAGGGTAAAAACCATGCCAGCAAGAAACCGCGCTTTAATGGACGAAACGAGTTTCCAGCCACATGGAGCAATATCGCTTCCGCCTTATTTTCCTTCCCACCTCTCCTTCCATCCTATTTCCGAGAGTTCTTCTCGGTTCACGTTGAAACAACACCGATCACGCCATCCACCACCCCTTCCGTTGGTCGTCCTCGTGCTTCCAACCACCATACACTATCGCTCAAAAGTATTTGTCCACCCCTTTTGTATTCCATAGATATGTATTTGGACCTTTCGTCCAGAGATTCTCAACCCGAGCAACTTCATCTCACAAATTTACCCAGATGCTAAGGTTTAGAAATGCAGAAAATGTGGAACGTTAAAAATTTCAGCCCTCAAGGTTTCAGAACATCTTAGGACTTTAGGAGTTCAGACTATAGTAGTCAGAGTTTAGGACTTCGAAACATTAAAACCTTAGGACAACAGAAATTTGAAATACCAGATTCTTGATCTTATAATTCCATGACACTGGAATTCAAAAATTCTATTTGGAAGAACATAAATACAAATACTTTTGAGCGACAGTGTATATCCGTCGCAGTTTCTTCCTCGAGTTTCATGCACCCTATTGCGTTCTTTCCCTCGTGATCGAGACGAGCAACATCTGACGGAAGAAAGAAGAAAAACACGAGACGGAAGAGGCTAACTTCGTTTAGTCGCGAAATAGGTATTCTATGGACAGTGATTGAACGACGGTGTTAGAGGGCGAAGGAAGCGCTGAATAAAACGGGGTCCTCCTTGGGGACACTAGCGAACACATTGCACTCGCAGTTACGTTCTCATTGGCCACGGATCGCGTTCTGCGCGCGTGTCGCGAGAAACACTCTTCGGTTCGTGGAAATCACGCTGGTTTCGATGCCCATTATGTAAATGCGGTGAATCGTGAGAGGAAGCCAAGAATTGGCATTGGCCACGATAGAATGACGTTACATCTTGCGGCGTGACTCTCGTTTACCGAGGGAGGAAGATCGAGCTTAACGATCCGGACGGATGACTCGAAGATGATTCATCGATCGTTTCATGCACGTGGACGGTGACTGTTCATCTCTTGGATGATATACTTCGAAACGTCGGATTTGTTACAATTAAATCGCGTGTACAAATTTCTGAGATGTTACTCTGTCGTTTTAAAAAATCGCTTCTTGTCGAGTATGATCGCTTTTCAAGATCTTCTTTGTATACCAAGTTCTTTTGTTCCAAGGAGTCCATTGTTACACGCTTATAAAAGCAATCAGTGTTTATTTCTAGTTCCAGGAGAAAGGATGTTGAACATCATTATTACGAGATTTAAGTACTTAAATTTTTTGTCCCGCTACTGTTTACCTGTTAATCAAGATTGACGAGTTAATTCGAGCTTAAAACGCGCAAAGACTAACAACGCATTTATCGAACGATGTACTTCTCGTTGATAATTTAAAATTTAATTATTTTATGTACAAGGGAGACAGATTTTATATTATGTTATAAAATGAATGGGTGTATGAGATAGCTTACCATACCGACCCGGGGTTAATCAAGCAATTTTTATTCAAGCAGTTTTACCGTATCACGCGCATGTTTACAAGAACGGCATAGAAACGGACGAGACGGAGCGAGCGGAGAGTAAAAGAGGAGAAAAAGGAAAAAACGAGGGAATAAAGGGAAAATTTTTCCTGGTGTCCCGGAAGTAGTATACCGGTAACGGAGTTCGAAAGAGTTGAACATTATCGCTGGTAAAAAGAGAGAGTCGGAAAATCAGGGAGAGAGATTCCGAGGATGAGGAGCCGTTCTAGCCCTTGGAACTAAGTCTCTTTGTTCCAATTATCGCGGTTCTTCGTCGGCCGTCCGAGCTTGGCCGCAGACGCGATTTGACCTTTTCCGTTTCCGGTTAACCGCACGGCACAAGCGGTTACTCTTTCCTCTCGTGACACGATTTTCTCTTGTTCGCAGGTACTCGAACTTTTCCCATGTTGCAATTCGCTTGATAACGTCCGTGTCCCATCGTCCCGGGATCTCGGTGCCTCTTCGGCCGATAGCGAAATTCGTTTTGCTGGAAAATTCGCGTCCACTAACCTCCACGATCAAACGAGGTAATCCAGCTAGTAAATCGATAGATACAGAATATAAATACCTATCATCTTAGTCTATGACTGTTTTCCTGCGAGACTTTTTCGCAACGATTCTTGGTAACACTCATGAGTAATACTTATTCTACAGTTACGAATAAAATCACGTGGATCGAAATACTAGAAGTTACAAAATCTTGCAAAGTCTACTTATTGAAGTAGAAAGGAGCATGTGGTAATATGTCGGAGACGCATTTTCCAGACGATCGAGTCAACCAGATGCTATCTACCTGTTTCCCGATTACAACAATGCTCCCTTCAGCAGGTTCAAACACGCGTGCTCGTGCCCCTCGACTAGCAATTATCTCGACACGCTTCAGGAAGGATCGTTTCGAAGGGTGCGAAACGGCGAACCCGTCCCGATCAGACTTCCTGTGGTGCGCGTGTGCGTGCAAGTTTCGTACTCGAAAAACACGCCCTGAAGGGTCGTAGAACGCGATCGTTCCGCGAGCTAGAAAAGGGATTCGGAGGTTGGATCCTCGAGGGAGAAGGACAGGTTCGAAAAGGGGTTTGAAGAGGAGGGTACGTGGGGTGGTGCAGGGCGAGCGACTGTCGGTACGAAGTTGAGTTGAGCCAGACGGATCGGCGATCGTTTGTCGTTCTTAACGCCACAGGGGGCTCAACCCCGGCGTTGATATTCACCGACTGATGCCGGAAAAATTACCCGATTAGTTGCTACACTCCCTGGTTCCCCGCCTATTTCTTTGCACCGCACGTGCCCCTCCGCCTTACACCGTCTCGATCTAGCCCATTTCTCGACCCCGTCCTGACCTCCGCCTGAATCCACCCAACGACTCCCCCCGCCACGTAATACACCCTCATTAATTAGGATTTCCGTAGCTAGGGAAATTAACGCGAACCGGCTAAAACCGCCGAGCCAGGATAACGATTTGTATCGTGATCCCCGTCAAGGCGAACATCGTGCTTCCCTTATAAAATCTATTTTCCAAAGAAGGTAGCGGAGTGAAATGTTTAAGGAGTCGGATAAATATATCGGAAGACCATGAGCGTTTTAAAAATTCGTGAATAGCGACAATGTTCGTTCGTCTTTGGTAATATAACGGACAGGACACGGAATGTGGGCCGTGGATGAGAGGTAGGATGACGGTAAGAGTGGCTTAGGGGCTCTTAATAATTCGGATGCACCGAAGTGCCTCGTACCTACTCGGCCTGCCCCCTTTTATACACATATATCTGCAGACACTTAGCGACCGTATAAGCTGAACATCCTGTTTGCAAGAAGGGTACGAGGAGGCTTGTGGGGATGCACGTAAATTCGCGCTATGGCTGCCGCGCTTCTACAAGACTTTTATCGTGCAGAAACATTTACCGAGTGGCGCGCTGCATTTGCATGTAAACGCGATCACCCCCGTCTTTTCCGGTCCCCCTTGCCATTCTCGCGAAGGTCAACGCGTTACGTATCTCGTTCCACTTTTTCTTCCATGCGAAGCAGTGTGTACCCTCTGCAGCCTCCGTTTTTCACCCTCGCTAGAAATTAGCCCTCTTTCGTGACGCGCTCGTCGTTTCTCCTTTATCGTACGCGCGAGTCGCTTCCTCTTTTCTCGTTCACGGAACGTTCCCTGTTTTGTACTCGTTTTGCCGCCAGGAGCGAACACGAGGGGTGGCAAACGCGCGAAGACGAAGAAAAAAAAGCGACGTTCTCCATAGTCGCAACTGCGATACCGCTTCCCGTATATTTGTTCTCTCCCACACACGCGATTCGGCTACGTATCAACAGGTTTTCGACCGAGATATCCGTTCACGGTGTTCGAGCGTAATCGTCCCCATTTATTTCCGCGTTCCACGAAATAGGCGTCGAATCGATAAATCTTGAAGCGAAACGCTGATCAAGAATTATCGTCTTTGCTTTTTCGTCGCGCGATCTGTTTCGCCGCTTCCCCAAAAGAGATTGCGCGATAAAGAAAATAATAGGGGGTTGTACGGGACTGAAACGAGAACTCATGAGCAGTATCGAGGGAAATCGAGTTTCGTACACGGTCTCGTTTCTTTCGGCTTCCTCCATCGTATACAGATTTATGCAAAAATTCCTTTCAACTTCGATCTCGTCCAACTTCACTGAAGTATCACACAGAAAGGGGGTGCAAAGAGGCTGCAATTTCGCGAGCGATAAAGCGGCTAGGATTTTAATAACCCGCCCAAACGCTTCCGCTGTAAAAGATAGCCGGCTAAGAACACCGCGTATTTCGTTTTGCAGTACCGAATGAAAATATTCGTTTAGACACTGGAGAGGAGGTAAATACATTCGTGAAACTCTCATATAGGTGCCTGAACGAGACGGGCAAAACAAATTTTCCAATAATGGCACTTGTCGTAGCCATTATGCGCGAAGGAAAATAGCTGAGAGCGGATGGAGGGAAAAGGAGAGGCAAGAACTTCGTCAGTGACGTATTAGAGGACGAGGGATGTTTCTCAACTCGTAGAAGGGTTGGTGGTGGCTCGAGTCTAGTCGGATATGCATAGCGCCGTGGTCATTTGTAACGTTGAGCCCCTCTGGCGCATCTAAGGGAGCTTTTCGCGGACGGTCACCCGACTCCAACCCCGTTCGTTCTTCCTTCCTCTCTTTCCAGACCACCGGCAACGCTATCGGTCGGTTTTCTTTCGCGATAAGGGGGACCGAGAGGGTGACGTCACGCGAGAAAGCGACGTATCACCCGCCGGCAGTCATCCGGTGGCTCGCAAAACCCTTCTGACACGACGTGACTCGCGACGTTAACCGGAGACAGGAGAAGGAAATAAAGGAAGAACGTAGAAAAAGAACATCCAACAGGAGATGGTAGCGAGAGCGAAACGGGAACAGGCGGAAAGAGGGGACGAAGAAACGAGTTTGCTACCTTCTGACCCGTCGTTTCCCCGTTTGTCCCGTTCCGTGCAGGAAAAAGAAGTCGATCATTCCTGTCCCTTGTCTTCCCGTGTCTTCTACATCCGGCAATCTCATTGCATCGGACGCGAAACGTGTCTCGCGAGGGTAATGAAGCTGACGAGATGAAAAGTATGGCTGACCAACGTGAAAGCGAACGAACTCTTTTGGTACACGTCTATACACGTATTCCCTAATTTCCCAGGTCACAACCGCACAAATGTGGGAATTTTAAACCATGAGAGATCTTCGTTCTATGTTGGTTCTTGTGAAACGGAAGCATCGCATTAAAGTGCACGTGAATTCCTGCGGAAACACAAATATCGAAACTAGGAAAATTACCGCAACAACTGGTAATTAAGTTATATTAAGGGAAATAAAAGGACCGTTGCGAGTCATTATAGTCGCATTAAGCGAAATTCATTATTATCGTCTTGAAACGAAAACGGCATCGTAAAACTGACCTTCGGTGCTTGACGACGTTCGTAACTACCATTACCGTTGCGAAAACTGACTAATATTCCTGAAATCAGGGATTCGCGTTCTCCGGAACGCGATGAAATACCGTTGAATATTCTTCGCAAGAAAACATAAAATTCATATTTTTGTTTGTAAACGATGAAATGGATGTATAAAAACGGTGCAGAAACGGCAGAAAAAACTATTTGAAAATATTTGTACAAAAACGTTTAACAAGATACCGAGTGCTTTTTATTTTCCCTTCAAGATTGAAAATATATATTTTTAACGCAAACAAACGCATATGAACGTGTTTTCGGCCAAATGTTTGTATATGAACAATTGCACGTTGGTTCTGAATTTCAGCGTTTTTTTGTTGAAAAAACATAGCCCGATAAATGTAAACGAATCGGGGCAGCAATTAATCGATTCAAATTGCCGGCTAATAGTTTCCATCGCGGTATAATAACTCTATAGATTCGCGTAAGCTTCCGGGCTCTAGGTAGCTTCGATAACTGAAGGACTGTCTTCGATATCGTGCTCGATAGCGCGTGCCGAGCCACGTTGGCAAGCAGAGAACTCCCCCGCCGATCTGTTCCAGGATTTCGAACGTAGACAGAGGTCGAGAACCAGCGTTGAACCTTAGCGAACCATTACGATAATCCTGTTGGACCTCTGGTGGCTGGGATTTGACCCCGGGCAAAGGCGGTGACGGGGCGAGCATTAAATTCATCCCTGTTCGGGCCATGCAAGAAGGTAGCACGATCGCGAAATCCCAATATTTTCTACAACGAAATGCTCTATCAGATTTTTACGTGGCCGATATTGTCGGTACGAGGGCGGCGTCCAATGATAAAAATATTTTTATCGCCGTGTCTTCGAACCCGACGTGCAAAAAGCGCAAAAAAGATACTATTGGATTTAGTCGTGTTTTTACCGTTCGCCGGATCGTTTTAGAACGAACAACATGTTTTGTTTCGTGATGTATCGAAGCGAAAGATTTGATGAACAGGCTATCGCGTACGTCTGCGTTTCTTTTTCCAAGAAACTATTTAACGGTGAGATAGCGGTTTCGGGCTGAATGGTGAGCCCATTAATAACCGAGAAAATCGTAATGCCGATAATTTTTCTGTTCGAAGAGTAGCCCCTTTCAGCGAAAGAGTATTCATCCATATTCCGCGCCGTTATAAAAGCTCCACACACGCTTCTTCCGCAGATATTTCTCTTGGTTGAATGCCAAGAAATGTCTCTTTCATTCGTCGTAAAGTTTGAAGAATATAAGTGTAGCACGACGCCGCAGTGCTATGCTCGACGCCCACTTGCCTCTGTGTTTCTGATCGTTTAATAGCCTGAAACTGTGCATCGTCCCCTATAAATTGATCCTTCTAACATGTCAGCCGAGAAAGCTTTCTCACGATGATCATTTCCTTTCTTCATCTATGCCAAATTACCATACAGTTTCGAACCATTGGAACTTCAATTAACGGCCGGTAACATGAAAAGCGAATGCTTGATTTTGGACTATTTTTCAAACTTTCATTATTTCGACTAATGTTTGGCACAACTTTTTTGTAAAACCCTCTCTCGTTTATCGATTACCGGTAATATCACCGAAGCTTCGTGACAAACCGGATCGCGAAGGACTCTAGACAATGAATTCCAATTATCGCGAAAGAAAGTTACGGAACGAGTCGCGATCGTTGAGAAGGATACGATATCGATTTCCCATTATGTTCCGGACCACGTGTTCTGTGAGACGTTCGATTGATCCTGCTAGCACACATTTGTCGTAACACGGTAGGAGGAAGGGCGCTTTCGTGTGGCTGTCATATCCTGCGGTCGATCTCCCGTTCCTCCGCGCTCCACTCCATCTTTGAGATTCGCCCGCTCTTATGATCTCCTGAAATATGTTCGGCCGCTTCGTGTAAATCCATTTCATCCGTCCATTCATCCGACACCCTTATCCACGTACAAGCTTACATAGACTCCGACGGGAAATCTATGAACCACGCGCACGTGTGCACGGCCGTTCTCGTCCTCCCGCCATTCCGACCACTCAATTAATTCAATCAATACGGCGAGCACGAGCGCGCGGGCGCGGGCAGAGTGTCACAAACACGCGGCTACCTACTTTCAAGGGCCCACTTCGTCGTCTTAAAAACTTCGAATCACGATCCCGCGAAAAATAATAGTCGACCCCTCCGACGCGGAATTAATTCCTCTGAACGCGTCGAAGCGTTCCGAATGTTTTACGGTGTCATCGACAAGGCGCCCCGGAATGATAAATTACTCCCTAATGAAAACAAACTCTTGACTGCGTAAATTAAGAATAAAGTTTAGCAGGGAGGTTGCGAGTTGCAAATTTTGATTGTCCATCGACATACGCGCGAGTTACTTGGACATCGACTCAAGAAAAGCCTGGTGCAAGGCTACGAACGGTTTCAACCGCCTGCCGAGGTTTAAAAGCTTCGCAGACTCATAAGACCATCGAAGATCGATGAACAGCGAATCACACGTTCGTTCCGCCTCTTGGTCGACGAGCGAACGAAGAAGGAAGAGAATCTAGAAGGAAAAGCGGTCGAAGGAAGAGAGACAGAGAATTAGTTCGCGGTGAAATCTGCTCCGAGGGATTTCCATCGGTACGTGACGCGTTTTTCAAGGTAACGCCGCGTTGGAAACATGGCCTGACGGATGGTGAAGGCTCTTTATCTCGCGTAGGATACGGTCTTTATCGAGTCGAAAAGTACGTTAGCCAGTGGTATCCCGGTGAGATTAGGATGTCGAGAATCGGTAAGTTAGGCTAGGTGGTCGTTTGGTTGGCGCAGATAAAGCGGAACGAAGCCGGCACCCGGGATTCCGAAGTTTGCGAACTTTCGTTTCACTTGATACCGATAATAAGGATAATAGGAGAACGGAACGCTGTGCGTTGTTCGGAGAGTTCCACGCTCTCGAATTCTCTCGTCAGAAAGGGAAATAAAAATGAAACGTGGAGAGCGCCCTAAAAGCCGGCGAGGGTGGGGATGGCGAAACGAAAAAAGTAAAAACAGCATCGATAACGGTTTCGTAACTTCGTTGCAAGAACGTGTACGCTTACGTAATAACGACTTTTAAAGTACAGGCCAGAGGGACCCGTAAAATTAATGCCTCGATATCGTCTACCAGAAGGGACTCTCCATTTCCATCGAACTCGTCGCTGTCGATCGTTCGTTCGCCAACTTCGCGCCAACTGCAATTTCCACCGGGTTAAGTATTTTTTAACGAGCAGCAGTTTTTTAATATCGCGAAGCCCACTTACCGGATTTCGCCGGTGTGTTTCGTGTACCAATCGACGAGGAAGAGGACAGAGGGATTATTAGATCGGGCTCCTGATCATTTTCTAAGCGCGTTAAACGTCTCCGAGGCTTCCTTTTTCCCCGTGAAGCTCGGAGTTTATTATAAAGCGATATTTACGCGACGCTCTGCACCCTGGCTGCGTCCGGTCGCCTCTCGGTACACTAAGCCGACTGGATCTTCTCCGGCTGGAATCTCCTGAATTAAACACAAAGTTGATAAACCCAAAAGAATGTTTGGATTTTCTGCGCGAGGAGGGTTGCAGAGGCCGGAGGGGCGGTCACGGAGGGCGGCAAAGCATTCCGATCCTCGAGGGCGCTTCCCTCGAGGATGCCGCGCCACGACGACGCGAGTCTGTACCGAACGTGTACACGCGTTGTGGTCGCGACGCGAGCAGACGGAGAGGGTATCGTGCAAAGTAGAACGAAACGCGGAGAAAGAACGTCGCAACTGCGAAAATTCGAATTTCGATGAAAGCTCGTCGACGACGTTTCGATCACTCGGTTCTTCGAAAGGCTTCGGAATTATTCCAGGAAACGGCGTGTCAGCTACACATAAAATTTCAAATTTTGCTCGGGCTGTTCCGTTTCCGTCGACGTCCCGAGGGCTGCTCGCGCGTTTTGCTCGCGAGGCTAGATTAAAGGTACACGCAGCCAAGATTGGCGACGAAGTTATTGACAAGGCTCTTTGAGAAAATACGCGACGACGAGTGGATAACAGATTTCTAGTTGAAAAGAGTCTACGTAGCCCGACGTGCACACGTATCCGAGATATGCATGCGCGTTAGCCGAACCAACGCGTATTGTGTTTCGTGGAGGAGGCTAGAAATCGTCGAGAAGGAAGCAGCGTGCATCGACTTGATAGCGGGGATATGCATATCTAGAGCGTCGCAACGGTCCTTGCCGTGAATCGATGATAAAACTCGAACGAGATAGCATCGACTATGAAATTGTATTTGCTGTTTGGATGTTGCGTGTCTAGCTCTGAAATAGAGGCGGAATAAGGAGGATGTACAAAGGCGCAGGAGAGTGCAAGAACTTGTAGCCGAGGAACAGAGGTGACGGAGGATGGATGAAACGTCGGTTCCTCCACGGAAGCGAGCAATGCGTGATCGCGAAATAGATGACGCATAGGTGACAGCTGAAAAAAGTATGATATATTAGCGACCATTAGACGAGAAGCACGTTCGCGAAGTGTGAGCTCGGATCGCGTTAATGACGCATGACGGCGGAGTCTTTTGACCCAGGCGCTGAAACTTTGATGTCGAATTACGACCGAAAAGGAATTTAAACAAAATTTCCAAGAAACCTTGGTTAATCGATCGGGGAATCTCATACGGTACGAGTAATTTGCCCAGGAATTCGATTCGAATACCGTGGGTGGGGTGCTTTGGAATTTTAGAATTTTTCGACTTCAGAAATTTGGAACTTTGGAATCAAGGAAGTTTGAAACGTAGGGAATTTCGTGCTTCGAAATTTCGGAAATTTGAAAAGTTGACCATGGCTACTAGGCACGAGTGTTTTCGATATTTCGGTATATTCGCGGTAAAGGTGTAGAATAAAAAGAGCTTCGATCATCTCGATCACGGACGCGAATCGACCTCGAGCGCAACGAGACGCGTCTAATTAATTAGAAAAAGTTGAGAATTCTGGGATGGTAGATGGCGATGGAAATCAGGCGACAAATCGGGCAAGTTAATTGCAGTTGCAGTCGCTTTGTAGCCGTCCGTGGCGAGTTACGCGCCAAACCGAACGGTAAGAGTATGCGAGCGGACGCCATTACCATTCGGTAATCGTAGCTCGTGCGCCGAGGTATAACGAGTCATCGGACTTCGAGGCCTGCCAATGACGGAGAGAATGAATTATGCAGTCCATCCGACGGATTATGGCGACTGGAGGATGTACAGTGACGCTCGACAGCCAACGACTTATTGGCCAGGATTTATGTCGGTTCTGGCATGCATGTGCAACGAAGACTCGCGATGCGTGTAATTGCTGCCTTGTTAATCAAGTTTTTTTCTTGTTTGCGCTTGGAAAGACCAGGTTTCAGATAGCGTAATTAAATTTCGAACGTGTTCCAACTATACTAATGACGGTGTAATGATAGCTGAGATAGAAATGTGGGTTAATCTTCTTATTCACAAGTGTACGATACGATGCAGTCGTAACGAATACTTCTCTACCGATACAGATGTCCTAATTTTTTGTAATTTCCCAAGTATGTCGAACAAGATGAAAATATTCGTTCCCGAACGCGAGTGTAATATCCGAGTGTCGTATAAGCGGTGCGAGCTCAAAGGGTAGAACATGTTCGGAAGTTATGTTATTCTTTTAGAGAATAAGTGACGATACATACGAAACGACCCGAATTGTACAATACGAGAGTACCAGTTCTATATACGGAATGACCTATATTATTCGTTAAAGAAGACGCTCGCAAGCTGTGGAAGACCGTTTTCTTTTTCTTTTCGGGTGTAAAACCAGATCTTTAGAGCGAACCGTTTATCGATCAGTCGATGCTCCGAATAAACATTCTCCAAAATAATTCCCTTAGCATTTTACGAAGATCCACGAATTCGTACTCATTAATAACCAGGAACTAATTCCTAGCATACCTCGAACGTTCCACACAGTATTTATCTTCGCACCTGCACAAAAACGTTCGGAACCACCATGACTATTATTCACCGACATCGTTTTTCGCTAATCCATCCTGCAACGAGCCATCATTAATCGGCCGGTGCGGTACCTAGAAAATTTTCTTCCCTCCCACATATTTCACGAGACTCGGATTCTCTCTGCTCAAGATAAATGTTTTAAAAATCCCGGCTGGCTTCGCCATATGAGGAAACGTCGGATCGTGGCTGTGCGACTGCGAGATACGAAGTCCAAGGAAGAGTTCTGCGAGTAATTCCAAGGGATGATGGTAGGGAACCTCCTCGACATCCAACAACCTTTTTTTCTCCGGACGTTGACGGTATTTGGTTGTGACCTGAACAAGTATCGTTACCGTGCACGCTATCGTTCCCATTGTCTTGAAAGACGAGGGGTGCACTATCTCTCGCGGCGGCGTTAACACGCGTAAGGGTGGCATCGTGGCGCCATCTTGTCCCGTAAACACTCGCGCGTAAATTCGGGCTGAGTGCACGTCTCTCGGTGCACCGGGACAGGAGGTATACCAGCGGGTCGAGTGGCCTGTTCTCGCAGGGATTCTCAGCTCCGCTCGAGTTAAGATTATCCTGCCCGTCTCTGTCCCTCTTTTTATGCCGGAGGTGTCTCGAGGGGATGCGCGCGATTAGCTGCCGCTAACACTAACGGGAAGATCCTATCTGTCTCCGCGCGACGATGCTTACGGGAACCGAGAACGACGCCCGTGGAAACGGAACGTCTAATTTTGCTAAGTAGAAACCGCGTCTCGTTAAGATTATTCGACCGTCTTAGCCAGCGTTCTCGGCGGAGAGAAAAAAAAAGAAAGAAAACGATGAGACCTTTGTGCGACTCGTTACCGTCGCGAGTATACGTAATCTGGTCGCGATACTGACTCGGTATAAAGAGCGTAGGGGGTCGAGAACAATGATAAAGCGCGGTCGTTGATTCGCCGTAAAGTAAGATAAAGTTTCAGCGTCGGAAATGCGAAAACGCGGACACACGAAACGTTCTCGAGTCGAGACGAGGCTTGTTCGTGGTTCGTATTCTCGCGAGAAGTTGCGAGAGTGTATTCTTACGCAGCTGTGCAAGGACGAGGAGTTACGTTCATACTCCCCGCGGTACTTATATCCGAAGCACGTTATCACGAGTTCCCCTTCACGAGGGTTGCCATCCTCGTACCTTCCGCTTCTTTATGTTACGGCCAATTCTGTATTCTCCAGACGTTGTCTCTTTCCTCTTTCTCTCTCTCTCTCTCCTTCTCGCCTCGTCCTCGCATCGCGTCCCCGCGCCCTCTTCCTCTGTCCATCTCGTTCGCTTCCACGGTTCCGTCAAGCGCCACCGTGCTCTTCTTTCCTTCGAAACCGGAAGCGAGGACCCGCGGGCAAAATATCTCACCGGCCAAGATATTTTACGGTTTCGTGAGCGCCGCTAGACTGTGCGCGTTTTCGTAGGGCGTATTCACCCCCTGAATTTCGAACCCTCCTGTCTAGTTTCGCGTCCCGCGCGCCAGATAAGAAAAAAATGTACACGCGAATCTCGTTTTACCGCTTGCCCTAACCGCTCCGACGAACCTAAACCCCCCAAGGCCGCTGCCCTCGACCGTGGCGAATCGCTTCTACGGTGTCCGTGATTTTGGCCCGCGATAATGGCACGAACATAATTTACGCGACACCGGATCGCGATAAGTATACCTTGGCAAAATTCGGTCTCTTGGGCGGACCTCGTGGAAACGTGCTTCTCCGCTTTTCGCCTTCGATGCATCGACGCGATCATTTAGACGTCCTCTGGAATGGGACGGTTAACGATTCCACTTGTTATTCGGCGATTTGCAACCGCGTCGATTCGACGAAACGTGTAGACGTCGAAAAAGGTCGCGAAATCGCCCCAAAGTGTAGCTAGTTGCTAGTTAATTGTTAAGGAACGCGGGAACAAAGTGAAAATAGTTGGGGCACTTTGTCGGAATTACGAGCGGCCCATGCACCAGTCCGGTTCTAAGACGCAACGACCCGAATTGAAACAATTAAGAACGAGTTGGGTCGGGAATAAAAGTCGCGCAGACATCGCACGTTTCGCGATAAAGCAACGAAACTATGCGTCCGAGTGGGAGTAGATCGAGCATGTAACAACCGATGTAATTATGTTTTCGGTGTAACGATTGCGGCTAATGCGACCCGAGGTTAAACGGTTGCAGTGTCTGGGCTGACTCATCCTCTCCGTTTCACCCTATCAACGTTCAGGCTGCTTCTTACCTCCGCTGGAACGAACAGAAGGGTAATTACGTAATGTTACCAAAGGAGACATCAGGACTGGCTGTTTAAGTGTGTCGATGGCCGGCACGCAGCATGGGACGCCTCGCGGCGAGAGTAAATCGGACAACGACGAATTAGGGACGACGAGGCTTAATTAATGACTTCTGTGCTCCGTGCTGCTGCCGAGCTACGTGCCTACCAGACGAGATCGTTAAATTTGTAAGCTCTGCATAGCGATATTTAAATTTGACCCGGGATAAAGAGTCAGACGGCTTCAAATATTAATCGTCAAACGTCGCGGCACAATTCCGTTTCGAAAGCTTGCTTAATTTCGATGTGCGTTCGATAGTTTACGAGAAATTACGAAAGATCTTATCGAAGGAGAAGCGAGATCAAAGTTTTCCTTCGCCAACGACAACGAGCGCGCACGACGAGGTCGTTTGCTCGATTTCCCTTTGTTGCGCGGCCAATTTCGCGCCGTCTTACGCGCGAAAGCCGGGATCCCAGTTAACGGGGTCATTTCAGACACCGATGCGTATTCTCGGTGTGCACAGGTGCAATCTTCGACGGTAGCCCGCGTGGGTCTGCACGTCCTACCGGCTCGCCTTGAAGCAACTGGACCGTGCGAACTTTTTTCCGTCCGAAAAACAATCTCGCGATCAACGGTCCCTCTCGCCGGCCCGTAAGGGAGATCGACGCGTCCATTAACCCACATTTTCAAATACGCGAATCGAAAGTATCGCGTGTCAATGGCCAGAAACGTAGCCAGCGGGCTCCTCGTTTCTGATCCGAGAGAAAAGGTGGTCGATTGCGTCATCGATAATTCTGCAAAGTCACGTTAATTCCGTGCACGTGAACGTTCTAGGCATCCTGATGGGTTTTACGCGTGCACTTGTATTGTTCCAGCGTACGGTGGCGGAGGAAGAACGCGTGCCGAATACGAGACACCAATTTCGGATCCTAATAGAGTCATAGGTATAGCGAAAGTGACCCGTGAATCACCATTGTGTCGGCACCGATTCGTCCTAGTTCGAAACGGAGTCGTTCGTATCCGTCGTCGAAAATGTACATCCTTACCGCGTGGCGCAATGATATCGTACGGTTGGGTTCGTCGCGGGCTTAATTAGCGGTTAAAAAGTCAATTAGCAGTGACCGTGTTCGTTAACCTTCCACGAGTGCCGCGTGACGCGCATACCTACGGTGTGACTTCCCCTCGAGCCACGTACAACGAAACGGTAAGCATGCAAAGGGGCAAATGTCGTACGCGATGATTTCTTTCTTTTCTGCCACCCCGACCAACGTGATCCGCACCCACACTCGCGCCGTTGGGATGGATGGTCCGGTGAAAAAGTACACGTCCAATTAGACGTTAAATCGCTCATCCTTTCCCTCCTCCTCTTCGATCCTCCTTCTTTTTCCATCCACGACCGCCGACCCGTTTCGTCTTCTGGCTTCATCCTACTTCTTCTTCAGCTATCGTTCCCGGACAATGAGTGCAATTGCTTCGGTTTCAGAAAGGTTAACGCACCGGGTTAAATGCCGGGGAATTCGGTGTCGCTTTCGGCCAGCACCGGATCATCTTGGAGCTCCCTTCGTCACCGTGCCAGGCTAGGCATTAAAGGTTCGTTAAGGGCCAGGCCAACGAAACGTCGAGGCAATCTCCAACGAACCCTCTCCCCTGCTTTCGCTCCCTTCGTTTTCCCTGCCTCGTTTTTATCTCCTTCGGCCCGATACCCCGATGGCGTCTTTTTTTGCTTCCATTTCGTAATCAGCCTCGTAGCAGACTTTGGTCCGATCTCCAACGTGGTTAGGCTCGTTTCAGACTAGCATTTGCCATCTACGCCAGTCGCTGTTTTCACGTGGCGCTGATAAAACTGTGCTGCTTTTGTAGCGAGGAAGCATCTATGGTGGTCGAGGTACGAGGGAATGAACGGAAGGAGAGAGAAACAGGGTAGAACACGGCTTATCTAGCATCTCCGAGTGAACCGATCAGTAATGCTAAGTACATATGAATGAACGTACGTCTATGCGTACTTAAACTTCTACAATGTACAGCGTTTAAATGCCAGCGTATTTCAATTATAACCTCCAAAGAATAATTAAAGTGGCAGACACTCGGTTAGATATTCCGTGCCCCGGTTTCTATTTCGCGCGAGCGGTTAGGTCATGAATGAAAGTGGCCACTGTGAAACGAGCCTTACTCTTCCTGTCTAGTCTCGCCAACAAGAAGTTTGATTGGCGAATACGCGCGTAGCTTCACAGGTACCCATTCAGGATCCCAGGCTTCTAACAAAAACCGAACCGACTCGTTGGAACGTAATCCTCGAGCGAACCACGTGCTTGATAAGTTACGACCACGAGATGATTCACGCTGGAATCGCAATCTCTGTTTTGTCGCGCACCACGGAAATTGCTCTCAATCTCCTGGAATTCGCATTCATTCGGTCGCGATTTCTGCGAATAACACGAATGGGCCGAATAAAGCATTCGGCCGAGGATAACGTAATGTCCGTCCTAGCGAGACGTACAGCGCCATATCGACTGATTAAATGCGACGCTAACATCGACGAATCGTGTTACCTGCCGGGATAGTTGCACCAAAGTTTCTTCGAAGAAACTTTGACGACAGGAAGTAATTCTGGTCTCGTGCAAACGAAGCTCCGGTTGACTATTATGATTAAAAGGACGTAGCTAATTCTAAAATGGCTCGCGACCACGTAGACGTTTCAGACTTATCGCTTGCTCTAAGTTTGCGTAAATAATTTCCTACGTTGATACTATACTATCGTTTATGATATAGTAACAAGTTGAGCGATTAATCCTTTGTACTATTTTGACGAATCTGACTCGTGAGGCACTCAGGCTGTGATCAATTTCACTCAAATTTTTAATACGTTTCAATTTGGACTGCAAGTCCAATAATTTGCATAGTCAACGATTGAATAAAAATATATTGAAATAACATTTTAATTTCTTTGTCTATTTTAATATTATAGCTTAACACTAAACCTACCAACGTATATGATTTTAATTTGAAATTAAAAATGAAGTTACAAAATAAATAAGCAAACGATGAAACATAAATTGGTACATTTATTCTTTATTTTGATGAAAATCAATGCTGATTTCAAGGAATATACTTTAACAAAATGGATACCTTATAATAAAAAACTTGTGGAGCGGTCATTTGACCGCTTTGGTAGTTTTAGTGTTAATTGAGTAGTTCTGACGCACCTGACAAATAAGTCATAGTGTAAGGGATTAAATAAACGTGTTTGGAAGTGTTTTCGTGTAAAGTAGCAAGATTAACGACCCATATCGCGGTCGAATAATCATCAACGGTTGCTAATGCACCTTTTAATCCGAAACTGGGAAACAAATGCCTCGAAAAGCATCGAAACATCCCTCGTCCTAATTACCGTAATGCCGGTGATCCCGCCATCCAACAAACAAATACCTCTCGTACGTTGCATCGAGGAATTTCAAGATCGCCGCGATCCCGTTGGGACCGAACGAAACCGAGAGGCCATCGATTACAAATTACACGGATAAAGAGCGAGAAGAAATGCACCGGGGTCACGAACAAATCCAGCATATCCTCTTTAAGCCCGTCTCTCGATCTTTAAAACGATCAAGTACGATCCCCGTTGCGTTCACACTCGAGTGCTCGTTGCAACGGTTGCAGATTGCACGAGAGACCGTAGCAGTGTATCTCTGCTGCGAGGGTATCAGGCCAACGAGCAAGAGAACAAGACAGAAAGGGGAGCCGAAGAGCAAGGGGAGCGAACAGAGACAGCCGAATGAGTTGCAGTTTGCACGGCGAAATGCTGCAAGGTCATTGCTCCGGCATTAGGGACGACCAAACGAACGATCTCCGGAATGAGCTGGATGAAAGTACGGTCTCTTGATCGAAGGGAATGACGTGCTCGTCTCTCTCTTTCTCTCTTCCTCTCTCCCCGTTTCTCTGTATTCGCGTTTCGACCACAACCGAACACGAACCAGCCTGGCCTGATCGTGTTGTACACGGCTGCGCTAAATCGTTCCATTCTAGTGCCAGTTAGAGTTCAATGAATTCTTCGTACCACTACTTGGAGCCACGGTTCGCTGATAAGCGTGGCTAAGATTGCCCAGCGATCTTCGTATCTACCTCCCCTTCACGGTACATTGGACACGGAGCAATTTTACAATTGCAATTCTAATTTCAAAGCGTAGTAAAATCCGCCTGCGCGGTAGCTCTAGGTTCTCTACGCGTATACGCTTCAAAATCTTTTCCAATTTTCTAAACAGATCTGAAATCCCGCGTGTTACCCACTTTCTAAACTCCTACTAACATGTCTCTGGTTCGAGCTTCTCAGTCTTTGTCTTTCAAGTTCTTCGGGTCTCCAGGTCACCCGAGACCTCAGGTTCTAAAATCGCGAAGTCCAAACTACAGCGACGCGTTGCGAATAAAACCGAACATATTGTATAGAAATTTCCCGATACTTGTTTATTTCTTGCTCGTAGCCAAAGAAATGTACAAACAAGATGACTTGTATTAACAGAAAAAGCTACAGAGCCTTTAGAAGCGGAGGATACGCGGCGAATAAAAGATTTAGGATTGTCCTACGTTGATGAAATTGAAGCTGGGAAAAAAGTAGGTCGATTCGCAAAGTGGGTAAATTCAGCGAGCCAGGGGAGAATGCAGCGTGGAATAAAATTATCGATCGCGGGTCACAAACAGAACAGAACAGAACAGAAGAGAGGAGAAAGGGAGAAAGGAGCAAAGAGACGCGGTGAAAGACAAGTAGGTAGTTAAAAAAAAAGAGCCCAGGGGCACATGGAAAGGACAGCATCGCTGCAGGCTTCCATGCAATTTCGCTAAAAGCATTAATTTGGATTAAAAGATCGTCTACCACCGAAAAGACGGAACCCCTCCCCGTTTAAGAAACGCTGTATCCTCCGTGGTCGAGGTTAATTGCTCGTTCACGGCGCGTGCCTTCGCGGAAGAAAAATTTATTTAAGAATTATTCCTTCCTTCTGGCTTTGAAGAGGAATTTCTGGCTAAGGAGACGGTGCGCCGTAGCCTGCGGGTCCGGTGGTCTTCATTTATAACGGCCAGCCGTAAGAAAGCGAACGTTTATGATCGGATTCTTAATAGACCGAGATCGTCCAAGATGAGATTATCAACGCTTCATTTAGCCGGGCCACGATGTGGAACCATGAAATGCGGCGAGTCACGAGGAACTCGTTGGACAAGTGCTCGGTAATTGATATTGAATTATTAATCGGTGTACGTATCGAACCGTGGTGCTTCTCGGCAAAGTCCAGCTTTGTCGTCTCGCGATAAGCACGCTGCTACTGTATAACGAGGAACAGAGTATACGCGTTCGAATTTTTACAAGAATTAAGCGAGAGCCACTCTCGCGTAACTAATTTAAGGCGAGAACGAATCACGGGAAATTGTTGCATCGCCGAAGAAGGATAAAAGCGATCGAAGTATCGAGGATTAAGGTTGGCATCCTTTGAGCGCGAAGCTCGGACGAAGACCCTCGTCGAGCGAGGGAAACTTCAAAGAAAACTGGCCGCGAAAGCAAGCGGGCTCATTAGATTCCGTGGACGAAGTTTCGCAGAAGTTTACTTTCGAAATATCGGCAAACGATGAACACGGAATTCCAACGAGGGTGAAAGAGAACGGCGAATCATTCTTATTGCAGTCGGGTGCACGTAGGAGAAACTGTTAGTTGCCAAACTTGCGGTGCCATAAAGCTCTTCGGGGACGTTGTCCTTTGTCCCGGTAAGTGGTACGTCCTCGAACGATACCGTTTACTGGAACGTAGCTGGATCCGTGAGTTCGAAAGCGGAGAAACAAGTAGACGCGAAACCCCCCGCGAAGGGTACAATCGAGCCGGTAGCAGATCGAAACTCCAAACGCTACAAAAGCGGTGTCCAAATAAATATATTACGGCCGCGGGGATGGGTGGTTCGGTAAGCCGATCCACGCTCGAACAACGTGACGCATAAAAACATATAAATCTTCGGCGCGAGAGCGACATCCAGTGGAATAAAAACACGAATTTTCCATTCGAATTCCAGGGTGATCCGTGGGTAGGGTGAAACGCGGAGCAGGCTGGGATCGCGTGGCGGATAATTCGCCCGATGGAAGCGACGGCCTCGAATTGACCGGAAGAAAGCAGAGCGGAATAGCGGCGATCGTTCGAGCGAGACGAAATATGCGCGCGGAAATTCTCGGGAGAGAGAAGATGGAAAAACAAAGGGCGAAGAAAGGGTTCGGGGGAGCGGAGGGGTGAAAGATGGGAAGGCAATGAACGTAGGGCACTGCGGACGCGGTTTCCGATAGTCATCGGTGCATCGTATAAATCTACTTAACAATGGACAGGAGTGCACTTCCTGAAACGGGGCCACGAATGCGCTGGGAAGCGCCAATAAAAATCGACCAATTCACCGTTCACCGACGATACACCGGTTCCCTGGATTTTAACCAGAATCGTACCGACGCGTGTACGTGTGGTACATTCGAAGTTTGGCCGTACTGTTACCGGTGGCTCGAAATCGAGATTCGAACAGATATCTGTATCGTGTTACGGACTGAATTTGCGATGGTTCGTTCAAATTGAGTTGTTGATTTTGTAAATGTCCTGGGTATCGTATCTTTTTCGAATGGGTTTTGTACGAGCCACTGGATTTCAACCAATCGCACCGGGACGTATAAATTTAGCAAATCAACGATTATGGTGCATAAATAAGCTCTGTTTCCTGGAATAATGACTGCATATAATAAGACTTTACCCGCAGAAGCGTTAAAAAAGTTAATGCGATCGTCGTAAGCGTTTATACGATAGGTATAACGTTTTGCGTAATCGATACTCGACAGACACTGTAGCGCTGTATACACAGGTGCGCGAACATCGAGATGACACCATCGGTTATTCTTCGAGCAAAGTAAAATATAATATTAATAATAGCAAGTGTTCCTACAAGTCTCCGATGTTTGCGCAAGAGACATGCCAATAACGGTTACCTTTGAAAGACAGGAAAAGTCGATCTAATTTAGGTTTCCAATCGGCTTTGATTCTCGATCGAGGCAGAGATTAACGTGGACCGTGTCAAACGATAATTCTCGGAGCGTTTCGGCTTCGTCGCCGAGATTCCGCATCCGCGCCCTGGCAATTTCATATTCAACATTATTATGCGCCTGGTATTCCCGGCGCTACTTTCACGCATGAAATAATCACGCAGTCGAGCGGTGCTTCAGTTGCATAACTCGGTACGAGCGAGCAAGCGAGCGCGTCGCAATCCTTCAAATTCGCGGCGCAACGAGGATGGAACGAAAACGAAGCGTGTCGGAGAAGGACGGTCCGATCGGAGAGGAACGAGGCAGAGAGAGAAGGACGAACGTAAACGGGCATAGGGTGAACGAGGTCGAGTGACCCACACGCGAGAGGAACGAAGCAATCGAGCCCGGCCAGCCGAAAACGCGAATCATAAAGCCACGCGAGGAAGCATGCCGTGCTAGGAAGAAAGAGGATGGACGCGAGGTATTCATAGTCGAGCATCGTGTCGCCGTCGTTTCTCTTGCAAAACAGCGAAACGCGTCAGGAGGATGACGCTAATGTGATTTGCACGAGCCGGTCGAAGAGTTACGGCCGTGGATAGAAAAAGCGGGAAGGGAACGAAATTCGTGTCGCTATTGTTGCCCGTGCTCGGACAGAAACGAACAGACAAAGAAGCCGGGTGTACGGAGGCAAGGAGAAACGGTTGAGTTTTAGCGCAATGCCCCGTTTTCCAGGCCGCTACTCGAGGACAGACGCCACATTGTCTCCGAAGGATGTGAAGCCAAGTAGAAATGGAGAAAAGCGCGTGTTCGAATAGCGAGCCGATTACAAGCGAGCTCGTACATCGTGTCAGACTCGATTCGCTATGCAGCCACGAACGGACGAAGAGAAAGCATCGTCGAAGACAGGGTGGAACAGCGAACAAGGAAAAACGAATATTCTTTGGCGGGAAGTGGTGGATTTTCCATGTATGCGGTACGTTCAACTCACGTGTAGCAACCAACGAGCTTTTTCGTTGGTTGGCCGCGTATGCACGAAGCCCGACGTTAACCGGTGCCCCGGCTTCGATATACTCCGCACGTACCGGCAATGTATCGTCCGATCGTGTTTCCAAAACGAGCAGAAAAGTTTTCACCGTCGGGACATCGACCAACCCCTAGTCGCTTACGCCTCGTGGAAACCTAACGTTCTGGACCGTAAGCTGCACGGTAACGAAGTCTCTTGTTTTTCCTGGGAGACGCTTCCTTCTTTTCGCAGTCACGAACTTTGCTATTTTGGGTCTGCAGAATTTCATAACTTTGGGACTATTATAGCTCAGAGTTTCAGAACTTTGGGACTTTAAAAAATTACGCGTTATTAACTTGTCCCAGAAACGTATTTTAAATTGTCAATAGGCGTAGATAAATTATGAAACAGCATCTATTAACAAAACCGCTGGTAGGTGTTGGCTTCTCTCTGCCTCGCGATAACGATCGCTCGTATATTCTGCGTGCGATGAAAAATGGACGAAGCTACAGACCGGTGCGTCTCGAAGCGGCCCCAGGAGGATTTGCGCGAGAAGCTCCAGCAGCCTCGCGATATACGAGACGGGAGTGCGAAATCTGCCGGAACCGGAAAGCGTGTCATCGTCTGCATATCAACGAATACCGTACGCGCACCGTCGGGAAGGATACGAGGGATGCGCTTTAATAGTGGTGCATTTTCAAACAGCCTCACCGACGTTGCGATAATGGTGCTGGTGACCGTACACCATAATAAACGTACGTGAAACGCGACAGCAGTCGGAGATCCATCGACAATCGTTGCTTCGTATTTCACTCGAGTACTTCTCTTTTATTTAATATCGCGGTTAGACGCTCCTCTTA
Organism: Megachile leachella; assembly: GCA_963576845.1. Taxonomy (NCBI): domain Eukaryota; kingdom Metazoa; phylum Arthropoda; class Insecta; order Hymenoptera; family Megachilidae; genus Megachile; species Megachile leachella. The sequence goes on along the minus strand of OY756247.1, from coordinate 25,685,168 downwards.
TCGAACGACGTCTTCGATACCTTTTACATGGGCGTATGTACCCTTTCAAAATATTTACTACATGACGCGAAGGTTTTGTGTATTAGAAATTTTTGGGCTTAAAAATTTTCAAGTTGTTGACTTTACAAATTAGTAAATTTTTAATAGCGAGTGTTAATATTATTATTAAAACTAAGGAAGTTGACTTATACTAGACAGTTCTAGTTACGCCAATGGTTCCTTTCGTTTGTGTACGATACTTCCTGCTGGAAATATAAATGCGGTATTGTTCGGTTTTACACGAATCACTCGTGTTATAGAATTTGTCGATTATTTTTGGTTGATTGTTTCGCGACTGTTACAAATGTAATATTTTCTATATTTCCCGATAGTGGAGTTATGTAACGTTTACTCGTATTCGTACATTGTACGTGTTTGTAACGCTATTCAGAATGTAGTAGTAACTTTTTCCTTATAAAATATTTCCGCTATCTCTGGATACGAAGAAATATTACTTGTTCAAGTTATAGCGTATCGACCGGATCATGATACGTTGGTAATAAATTTTTTGTAACTGGAAGAGTAATAAATAATTTTTATTTGTATTATGTTCGCGTGCGGTACGTGTTTGCAATATTATTGAAAATGGAACAGTAACTCCGCACATATAAAACACTTTTATAAAAATGAAGAAACGTTATTAATGAAAGTTGCGCGGGATATCAAAGGGGCAATGGTGTATCTGAAATAATTTTATTTTCGCGAGCGAAGATGCTTTTTACGCGTCCCGTGAATATTTTCATTAATTTTCCTACCTTTAGTCTCATTTGCATCGAACGTTATTTTTACAAATAAACGCAGATGGTAGATCCACGGACACGAAATATTCCTTGACGTACAAAATGATGCATCGACGTTCTGTCGATTATCTGCTACTTCTTTGACAGCGTAACAAAGAGAACACATGCAGCTTTTACGTTCGGTATTACGCTTCGATGTTTTACCGCGTCTTTTGTTGCATACCTAGCTTATTTCGCGCGAAAAGACGCGAGTTTGTCATGTCCTTGGTTATGCAACAACCAATTCTTTTACCATGCCTTTTTGTATAATTTTCTGAAGCGTTAAACGTTTCCTCGCCTGTCACACCATGCGTCACACGTACGGTAGTCTTTCAACCTGACGTGGAAAAACAAACACATATAGGTCTGATATAACAGTAAGAAACATGTCCAATAAATTCACGCGAGAAGATTGTACGTATATGCTCATTAGCATTGAAAGCTTCATTAATCTCGAGCGTGCTCGTTCGGGCGTATCCTTCCTTTATTATTTAAACAACCCTGCGCGTTACACTTACACGTTGCTCCAGCGAAATTGAAGGTGTTACGAAGTCGCAGGGAAACCTTGACATTTCTCCTCACCGCTCGCTCGATAAAATCTCGATTCTCGAAAATTTACCTCATTTTTACCAGCAATTTAGAAACACAAGAAATATGGAAATCCAGAGAAGCCTAACGCGTTTCCAGCCACAATTCGCAAAGTTGCAATTTCGTGGCATCCATTACAGAACTCCTTCGACGTAAAAGGAAATACAGGGTACAAGAACCGTCGATAAAATATACAGTTCCCGAAGCATCGGAGGTCCAATGCTCGAATCTGCAACCTCCGCAAACTTTCCCCCTCGAAAAACGAAGTAGAAAGTATGCAACATTCGCGGCGGCAAAAAAGGAACAATGCCCTTTAGAAGGAACGTTGCATCGTGAGCGGCTTCCTTTCGAAGTCGGTTCCGACGCGAAAGCCTTCGACGAAAAAAGTTGGCGTCGAGCGTTTTTCACAACGTCCGCGCGAATGAACGAGGGAAGAAAACGAGAACGCAACAATTACATATTAATAAGCCACAGGAACCTTGTCGATCTCCGTTCACCGAATGAATTCGATTCGCGCAGGTCCGCCAGCACCGGAAACCTCTTTTTCTCATGCAAACGAGCAATTAGTCGTACGTGCCTTCGCGATTGAGTCACGATCGCTAGGGGACGGCCGCGCGCTCGCTCGAACGAGGATGACGAGTGCGCTTACCACTACGACCACTTACGCTCGCGATCCGTGCACCTACGTGCACCTATCTCTATATGAACCTGCGTAACGCGTGTGTGCACGGAGGCGCACATACGCACGACGATTGCGCAACCGGCAGTGGCGCGCGTAGCATCCGGTGAGTAATTTTAGATGCGTCGGTATGCACGCGTGGTCAGCCGGCACGCCACTACGAACGGAATCAGGAAAATGGTAGCGGTGCTTTCCCGGAAAGGGAAAGCGATTCTTCGTCGTCCTCGTTCGCGGTGACACCCTTGGTCCTTTCAAAATGATAGCCTTTTTTTACGAATTCGACCGGAAGCGAACAAACAGCGGATGTCGTGCGGGCTCTGATTCGGTAATTTAATTTGACGGTATTCGACTCCTAAAAGCTGAGAGGATTTTCGATACGTCGGCTCCAAAGGTCGGAATTATCGGGCATCGACGTTGTCGTGGGCACGTGTTCGATCGCGGTTGCACAATGTGCAAAAGGGTAAAAATTATCGCGGACCGACGAGACTGGTCCGTTTGATCGGTCGTAAATCGAGTAATGCCTTTCACGTCGACCTACTAACGGAACTTTCGGCGCAATTGTTTCGCCCCGTTCGATAACAGAGCGGTGCTTCAATATTTACTCCAAAGGAGAAACCAATTAACGAATGAACGATGAGAGAGGGAAAAAAGTAAGAACGAAAAAGAGGGGGATAGACAGAAGGAAAAAAGAGACGAAGCACGGCCGTACGTTCATTGCCAACGGTCGGCACAAAAAGGAAACAGAGCACGCGGAATACGAACCAATAGAGCGGAAGACGGAATTTCCACTTCACCGTGGAAAAAAGTGAAACTCGTTCCCACGCGAGTGACGATCAAATATTAATGCTGTCGCCACGAGAACGGTCAAATAAATTCGACTAAACGATGCTCTCGCCTCTTTTTTCCTAGCGAGTGTCGTACGAGATTCAAATTTATCATTGACCGCGATAAGGAACGAGGATGCGGTCTGCTCACGATTACATTCCGTGCACACACAATCGTAGACGTAAAAGACCAGAAATAAATTCATGATTCACACGTTGCTAATTACTTCCTTCGCATTGTTCTGTCTGACCAATGACGCGCTCAAAAAGCATTACCGTAATTAGATGCGTGTCAGGGTGGCCTGACCGTCAAAAATATTGCTCCCCATAGCGAAAGGGTCGCACCTCGTATAAGAACTTGAGAAAATTTGCGAAGGATATTTCGCAGCAATTTTCTTTGAACAGCGAAGCAGACATAGACAGCGAAGAATGTATCGTTTGATTTTTTCCTCTTGTAAACGTTCTAATCGACGACAACGATGTCATGCTCTCCCGTGAATCACGGCTCAGCGGCTGAACGAATAACCGAGTCGACTGGAACGTATGTTTTGAAAGATAATCGCAGCGGACAGGCATTGAAATTCCTAATACGTGCCATCGGGCCGCATCCGGCGCATACGAAGCTCCGATAAGTGGCCGGCAAAACTGCGACCCTCGAAACTGCATAGAAAACTCCGTTCGCGTATCTAGGATGCTCGATCCTCGCAGAAATTTTAGCTACGATCAGCGAGCAAATGTACCGAAACACGCGTGTGCGATTAGAATAAATCGATATCGCAGCGACGATGCAAACTTGAAATATTTTTTCTCCAACGATTTTCTGTCAAACAGAGTATTTAGTTTGCATCGATCGAGCAAGTTCTTTTGAAGAAGCGGAACGCGTGCAGAAAAATTCGGAAGATAAATATCCGTGGAAATATGTCCAATTAAAATATTGACTCGAGGCAAATTATTCCTCTACGCAGTTTAATATGTAAAATTTTTCGCGGCTTTGAAAGACCGTAACTCGTTATTCTGGACGCGAGAAACGACCGCAATGATTAAACGCGTCGATTGCACGATGGATCTCGAATGTAGGCTAGCATTGATACCCAGCTCGAGGAAAACCACGTAATAAGGAGCTCAAGTAATCTCGGCTGTTTTCGAAGTCGACCTAACAACTTTTAACCATTGGCGTAACCAGGTGGGGATCAGGGTGTGATCCCATCGAAATATGAGTAGCCTCCTGTGAAGCATGGAGGAAGTAGACTGTGTGACATAGCACACATGATGCTAGAAAATTTCAAATTTTCAAAAATTATAAATGTTCGAAATTTGTAAACCACTTCAAGTATCGCTGCTTAGGATTTCAGATAAAAATCCCAGTTACGTCAATGGATTTAGCAATTCAATCTTGTCACGGAGCGTGTCAAGTACTTTGCGATAAGACGCGGTTACGATAATTGAATGGGCAATTGTATCGGCGCGAAAACATGATTGCCTATTGTCCCGTATTAGTTGACCAAGGTCGTAAGATTTCGCTGGAAACTTGTGCTCTATTCATGGTGGCTACTTCGTCCAGCTAGTAATTATTGTCCCTACGTGCTTTGCACCATGTGCCCATTTGCACGGTGGCAGTGAACGCGTTAAAAGACCTTCCAACGTTGATGCAACATCGTCGGTAAATTCCACTTTCGAACAATCGACTTATTCTCCATTTTTTTCTCTCCGTACTCCCTCGCGAAAAGAATGCGAAGCGTGTTGCGCCGCGACGCGCGTCCCACCGCTCGTTCCAGAAACGGTACGGCGTGCAACGAGCGAGAGAATGGAAAAACAGGTCGGAACTGTTACGCGACGATTGTGTGCACGCGTTGTAAAGATAACGACGTCTCTCGTGGCAATACCTGGCCGGTTATCATTAACACCAGCTCCGGTTGGAAATGTTCCTAGACGCGAGTTCGTTCCGCGTCTCGATGGGAGAGGGCTAGAAAAGGAAGAGAGGACAAAAACGCAGCACCGTTCGTATTATGTGGAATTCGAGGATCGTAAACGTTTCTTTTTACTTTTGACATACCCTAATGCTCGAGGCTAGCCTCTAGCTCTAAGGACTTTCTAGTTCTGACACGTATGGATCTTCGCATTCTCGGGTACTCTTCCGACTCGTACTCGGATATCTTCGCGTTCAACGTCTTCGGATATTCCGAGATCCTCGCATCTAACGTCTCCAGATACTCGAAGCTCGCCAATCTCGGCATTTTCCGACTTTAGGGGATTTCTAGTATTAATATCCCCCGACACCGAGGATCTCTGTATCTAACGTCCCAGATACTCGAGGATCTCCAGGTTAGACGTCCTCTGACAGCCCTGATCTCTACCGAGATACTTACTGTATGCGATATGTAACACTAAGGTATCGCGACAAAAACGCCACTACGTTCGAATCTCGTGGAATTCGAGGATCGTAAAAGGTTGACATTTGCCAAGATTTATGCGACTATGAATGTCTGACATTTGAATACTACGCAGAGATTTCTTCGACGAGACGCAGTCACGGTTTTAGTACGATATTATGGTCAGGAATCGTGTGGAATTTCTCGGCTGTACCGTTACATGGAATTTGTCTAATGCTTATAACGATAATAACAGAGTTGTCTAATTATTCTTATTATACGGAAACGGACTGTTCGTGCTTCGCTCTCTTGCAGACAATTAATTCGTAAAGTCGTGCCGGTAATTGTGCGCTTATTAAATCGCGATTTTTAAAAGAAACTGGTAGGATTTCACGCTGGAGAACCGGTTATGTAATGTTTACGCTATGTAGTAAAGATGATTCACGTCGAGGAGGCACGCATTTTCTGAATGACCTATAGAAACTTGTATCGCGTGTGTACGTGTGTGCTCAGAATTACTCAACCACGAACAGTCTTATATCACGGAGAATTTTATTTTGCTATGACTCGCTCGTATCCTGTTTTTAGAGCCCGATGATGATGTCACGTGCTATAAAAATTGTTTCTCCCTTATTGAAAATCTCTCTTTTATCTAATAATCTGCGATCTCTTCGCTTGAATTTCTGTGAATGAATTAAACTCTACAGATCTTTTATAGCTACACTATTTGTTGCAAACAAATACGACAAGGTTAACAAATAATGAGTCAGTCATTGATCTATTTCCGGCGTTTAATTCACACATGTTGTTTTCGTGAAGTGACTCAACGCGCATTAAAGACGACAAACAGCTCTCGATTTTAAGGTTTTGTTCGTTTGTCAAAGAAATTCTTCCCACTCGTTAATGACGACGCACGAAGTGATATCATCGATAACGGGTGTTGTTGGAACACACACGCGCGCGAGCAATTGGCGCTCGTTTCATTGACTGATTCATGCTTCGCGTCGAATAACATCACCGTACCTTTCTACGTTGAAACGAGCCTGATCCTCGGCGATCGAAGGAAAAATTACGTTCAATGAATTGTTTTTTCCTGGACGACGTGGCAGTAGCGACATTTGATGAGTCGCTGCCAGATGACTCACGATCCGTGGAATATCGACATTGATATTTCCGGTACGGACAGAGAACGCAGCAGATATTTTTGTCGATCTCCCGATGCAGCTCACGTTTCTGCGAGGACACTTTTTTCCCGCTGAGATCCGCATTGTTGACCTTTTCTACTTAAGATGGTGCATGCTGCGATAACGCTAATATATCGTAGTCAGTGCGTAATCATAATGGATAATAAAAATAAGACCGTGATATACATAGCAAAGGTATTTTTACCGATTATACATGATAATATCGATCGATAATATCGTTAAGAATAACCGGTGTAACCGAGGCAGGATGATAATTTTATCATTCTTATCTCTTTCATTTGAACGTTAAATATAGCCTTACCTTCATACGTAATTCCATCGTTCAAATTTTTGCTCAATCTTCGGATCATGTTTAATCTACTTCGAACAAGAACTGAATGATAAAATGATGGTTTAGAGTTTGCTTCCAATTACGAATGCAATAAGGGTATCGAAGTTCCCTGAAACTTCCGACAACCTTGGAATTCTTGAGGGTTCCAGGAAGTCCCGCGATATTTTCGAGGGACCGTGAAATTTAAGGACGTCCAGACCCGAGGGATCCTTGGGGTCCGAAGGTACCAAAAGTTCAGACGATTCTTGGGAACCTAGGGAGGCTTGGAATTCTGAATGTCCCGAGGAATCGAGGGATAGCATCATCGGGGGATCGCCGCGATCTGGCAGTCTCGACATTCTCGATAAGTTCAGATTATCGATGAGAACCATCGGCATTGCAATTAGCATACTTGAATCCCGAACGTTTCCTTATTTTCCTTTCGCCATTATTCACCGACGATGATTCACATCGCAAGCAAATTATTCTCTGCCACAACGCAGTTTTTCTCTAAGAATCTCGTACTACTTTTTATAAATCTACAAATCCTTGAATTTTTAAATTTTCGTAGGGAACTTCAACTCGAATCGTTTCGATGGAAGCCGCCGAACGGTGACGTGCCCGAAAGTATCGACACGCTCGGAAATAATTCTCGCGTTGGCGGATGTCGGGGGGTTCGAATTCGCGCGACTTCCTCTTCGTCGCGTCGCGATCTCGCAGTTTCAATCAGACAAACGCGCCGCGTTTCTACCCCAATCGCGTCCACGTTTATCGGCGGGTCAACCGGTCGAGGGAAAAGCAATTTGCAAATAGATCCGACAGCGTAGGCACGTAGGGGTTGATCGGCGTCGTATCGGATTCACGTTTACTCTGACGCGCGGTCCATCGCGCAATACGCGAGATTCATCCCGCGTGTCCACGTCAAAATACTAATTAGTCGTCGGACACCGAGTCCCGTCTGTGTCGGGCTTCTCGTCTGCTCGCGATCGCGCTCAAGTATGCACCCCTCCGCGATGACGCATCGATCATTGATTTCGGATCTGATTTTCCAACTGTTTCGCGCTGAAATTGGATTTTCTAGTTTCCTGGGGATCATTGTGTTCGGTAACGGGTTACGGAGGGTTCACTGCCAACCCTGCAATTGATATTTCATTAAGTATCGACCGGTATCTTTGGATACGTCACTGATGTAGGGTTTCTGTAATGAGCCGCTGCAATTTGCGTTTCGGAGTGCACTGAAGTTTCATGAATTATAAAGCCTTTCGCCTCGCCTCTTTTGTCGACATTCGCGGTACAAAGTCATGACTTTTAACACCGCGCAACATGTGTCTTTAATCGTCAATCAGTTAAATCAATAAAATTATTAAAAGGTATGACCTGTTTATTTTATTGTGACATATAATAACATGCTATGCAATAAATACTATCACATACATTTTTTAAGTATAAAGTACTATAAAGTACAAAAATAGTATCTGACAATTTAATTCGATTTAACATTGCATGTCCTGTGCAAGTTAGTAATCTTCTAATCAAGTCTATTTATTCTCTACCATATTTTTTCGTCGAAATACAGCAATCAGGAACCTTCCTAGAATAGTCTGTATGTCAAACACGAATGTTTCAAGGTAAAATATTCATTGCGTAATCCTTTAACATGCGGCAACAAAGAATGATTACCGAAATAAGTGCGTCGGTGCGCTAACCGTAATGCAATAAGGTTGGAAGCGAATTCAACAGCATCGGTAGTCCCTTCCTTTACACGGATTTCCAGCAATAATACCCTGCTCTCTTAAGCGATCGCCTAGGAGATTATCCGTAATTGCTAATAGCCGGAATAGTCGGTCGTGATATTAGGTAAGTACCTACGTTTACATTGCCGTCGACAGTAATAGGATGGAAATTCGAGGTAACGATACCGAGACACGGTTTCGTTTCGAGTTTCATCGAATCCGCGACTTCGATAAATTTCAACCAGCGATTACGTTGCGTTATTACTTTCTTCCGCTGATTTTCAATTCGAACAATTTCGTTCGACACGCTCGGAGGATACTCGTCATCGCGATAGCGTAACCGCGTAATTACTCTTCGTAACAGTAATTATTGTTAAGAAAATAGTCAATGGAGGAAGATCAGCTCGCAGCCGGAAGTTCACATGGAGCACAGACACGATCTCGGCGTAATTTGCTCGAAAATTTCTGCCTCGCGAGCGTTAAGAAATTGCCGAAGCTTAAGGCAACGCTGATCCTCGCGAGAGATCCGGAAGACGAATCGCTTGTTCGAAAACTCGAATTGGGACGCGGGAGTTTCCGGTGGTACGTAATCCATGATCCACGGAAGTTACGCTCGCGAGTGTCCTTGCAAACGATAATCGCTCGAGAAAACGCTCCAACGCGATTATGCAACCGTAACTCGTGTACAAGATCATTGTTTCCTAAGATCGTGGTTGCAGCTCGTTTTCACTTTTTATTACGCTTCCTCGAACCGAATCATAGAATTATCATGCAAATCGACCATGTTACGCTTCTGCGAATCGATTCTTTCTTGAACGACGCTTATTTTAGCACCGTCGATATCAATCGTTCTCTGTCATTCATGTCTTGTGTTTCAATCGATCAATGAAACACTCGATACCGATTTTAAAATAGAACTATTGTCTCGTTAGGTTTCAAATTTTACGCGACTGTTCACTGTACCGAACAGTCGAATATTAACCCTCGAACAGGTAGAAAGTTTATTCGTGACGATCGTAAGATAAAATCAGTATGCAGCATATTTAAATTGTCCATAGAAATATCATGTATAACGAGTTTTTAATTACGGGTTCAAATGGCTATGAGTCAAAACGAGCTTTCAACTCAGAGTAGACTGTTAATTATTATTTAATACGTCTAAAAATATCTGGTGACAAAGTATCTTTCAGCTTTCGTTTCCATGAAAATAATTTATTCGCATCATTAGACGCGTGTTTTGAAAAGAGTCGATAGCGAGGCACGGTAATGCTGACGTCCGTCAGAAATCGCGGTTTTTATATCACCGTTTATCGTGGTTCTCATGCCCTCGCTGCCTTATCCGTCGCTTTCAGCTGGAGGTGATTTCTTTTAAAGTCGACCGACAAGCGCGAGCTCTCGTCGCTAACTACTGCGGCGCCCCTTAATTGCACGGCTCGACACACTTTTTACGAGTTAATTGCACAACGTGCTATGTCACGGCCGCGTGGCTTGCGTTTACGTAACCACCGTTTCATTCATACTTCTCGAGCCGCCACCCTCTAAACAGCGGCGACCCACCCACTCACGCTTCCCTCAAGAATGCACTTTTATTCGCGCCTCTCCTCGATCCCCACGGATCACCACGAATCCTATCGTATCGTCACCCTTTTCCTGCGCTACAGCCAGGAAACGTGGTTTCCTTTCTTCCTGAAAGTGATGTCACTGGAAAGTTTAATCGTTTTCATGCTTACGTTTTAATTCCGATAACAGATACGAACTGAATCCAAGGAATGTTTTGCATTATACGGAGAGTGTGAATTAAAATCAATGAACAGTCTGAATGAACGATACGTATAGATTACTTTCCACTTATCGAGGTATAAATAACATCAAGGTTTCTTTTTTCGCGCCCGATCGTTTAAGGAGCGTGCAGTTTTACGGGCAAATAAAATTCGCGCGATTCGTTGTATAACAGGATTTAGAAGAGAGGCAAAGTCGAAGGATCGAGCGGGCAAGCGTGCAACCAGTTTCCTCATCGGCGTGACATAACCGTTGCGAATCAATTACGCTCTGGAAGCCCGTCGAAATCGCTTCTAGCATATTCCGCTCGAATCGACCGGCGACATCCGCCGTTCTGACGCCGAAAGCCGATCACGGACACACATTCGCGTGGTGAGCAGCCCCGTGAACGTGTACACACGATATCCTTGAACGGACCAGCCTCGGTACGGTCACCAAATATTTACCGGCATATTTCGGTGATCGTTAATATTGGCTCTCGCCGATGTCCCTCCCTCTTGTATTGATCTCGCACGAGAGCCAGCCTTATGTAATCTAGAGGCCGTATCACTTTGCGAGATTATCGCCAGGTTTCGCACGCCCCTGCACCTTCCGATCATCGTTTTACACCAATCCACGTTTCTCGTTTCAGTTTGTTGTTTTCATTTGCAGCCGATAGAGAGTTTCGCTGATTAACTCTTTCGACACCTCGAAAGACTTATGTATCCCGCTAAATCTATGTCCTACATTCGAACCTGTAACTCGTGTGAAATCGTTTAACGAGTGTGAAGTTAGTAATTAATTATACTTTATTAGTGGTAACATTCATTGCACTGAATGCAAAAATTGGTAGAAATAATTATGGGTTTGAATTTTAACACTAAACCTATCGGTGTACTTATTTTGGAATTAAAAATGAAGTACATATATTTATTCTTTATCTTGATGAAATTCAATTCTGATTTTAAGTAATGTATTTTAGCAGAATGTTTGTTGTAATAAGAAGCGCAAATCGAAACGTATCTCGCAGATCGAAAGTTACGAGAATAACATTAATTTCAACGAGATTGATTCATCGGAGCTTCTGTAACAAATATTCATTTAGTAATGTAACAGTGCATTTGTATATGTATATTCAGAAGAGATCAGTAATTCTAGAAAACAAGCGAGTAAGCCAGGAGGTATTAATTAATTTACAAGTTAGCACGTTCTGACCGCGATACCACGGCGCTAACATCCATTCTATCCATTACGATTAATTAGCTTCCATACAGACAAGCCCATTCACGTGTTCTGCTTAGATTCAAAGAATGCTCAATGGGGGACCCGAGCTTCGTTATACCGCGCAGTGTGTACAACAATAATTCACCTTGCGAAACATACCCCCGCGGTGATCCCGGGATAATGTACCGCGGGATGCACGAGAAAAAAAATGCAAGGGATAACTGGTAAATACCCCGGGTCTCATTAAACACGGTTTCGTTCCTCTCTCGTTTAATACGTTTTAATAACCGCCGCTGCAGCCGCAGCGAAATATGCTAATCGACGCTAGAAATTTGCAATTATATTCCCTGCTAATTACCGGCGCCGTTCAACCTTCGCTCGAAAGTCCCACCGAACTTGAAGGTATTAAAAGAGTAACTTTACGTTCGATGAACTTGACGCTCGAACAGCTAACCGTCTGTACGGAGATTGCAAAATTTTTATCGAATACTATTTTGCAATAAATCCGGCTGCGTTATTGCACGCCTCGATGTCCGTTACGGAGAGCGTAAAAACAAATGGCGGAAGGCAGCGTAGGAGGAGCGACCTACACCCTGGTTTCCGGAAGCAGTCACGCGCAAAGGAATTTCGTTTGCCGACATGTCACCTCTGCGTAACGTGTCATTACCGGTTTCGTTCACGTCGGCCAATTATTACAAAGTTCCATTAGCGTACATCGAATGTCGTACATTATGCTTTCCTGAATTCGAGTCCTTTGTCTCTGTAAATACAGAGTCCTTTGTTTGAAAAATATGCTCGAAAGGAAGGAAAAAGGAAATACGCTATTATGCTGCCAGTTTGTCGATTGTTCCCTGCTAAACTAATTATCCCTCGCAAACTTTCATCGGTGAAATTTGCAGCGACTTTTATCACTGTACGCTCTACAAGAACGCAAGACCACGCGTTATATTACCACACATTACATCCGTACGTTGTACTATCCAGAATGAAACGCTCCCAAATAATTTTTCTTTCTTACATAAAAAAAATATTGCTTCCATCAAAAATCGCAGTAATTTTCGGGGGACAGAAATTCCGGGAATTCTCGAACGAAGGGCCAGGAAGGCGACATAAAATCTGAATTTAGCACCAGAAGGGAAAAACGAAGATAATGGTTACAACGTTCAGTGATTTCTAATTGCTAGCGGGACGCCGCGGCGCTGGTCGGCGCGATTCGGCGCGACGCGGCGGTTAAGATGAAATGGTCGCGTCGCAGGGAATGGCGAGTGCTCCATTTAAATTCAATTATACAGGTGTTGTGCCGGCCGGCGGGCTACGTAAAAATCCACATTAAACACGGCATAAATTACGAAATAGAAGCGTGCACGGAAATATAGAGAAAAAGATGAATAACGAGGAACGCTAAGTTCGCGGCACGCTGAACAACGAGTGCTCGCCGCGCTTTACGGCCAGTAACTAAACTCGTGACATTTATTTCAACGTACTGTACGGCGAGCTTTATCCGTCTTTTACGGGGTACTCGTTGCCTGTCCCTGTTTTTTCCTATTCCCCGTGGGAGAACCGTGCCCCGTCGCATCCGACTATCGCATAAATATTGACAAAAATATTTATTATCTTTCCCCGGCATGTACGGAAGAATGTTTGTTCACAGGACTGACTTTTTGATACTTTTCCCGTCGAATCGTCGAATGGACGGTTACGATCGGAGAACACCGCCGTTTAACGGCTCGTTAAGGAGACGTAATTTTATTCTCGTTTAGTAGCTAGCCATTCCGTAAACGAGACGACTCGAAACCGGTTTAAACGGTTCATCGAATTAGGATTCGTCACCACGGAATTCGACTTCGTGTTTGATAGCGGATGCGTTCGAAAGCTCGCCTGTCTTTGTTAATTTCACCAATCAAGAACGGACAATGGTTCGGCCGCGTCCGTTGGTACAAATGCGTACAATGGGCTGTCTCAACGGGCGGCCTGTTTGTCGACGAAAGTCCGTGTTACGTTGTTCGACTATCGGCCTTTTGAATTGCTCGTGAGCGAGAGCAACGATTAACGTAACCGATAGGTCACGAACGGGAACACAGGATTATCCGTGGCCGGAGAAATTAGCGTCATCGAGGATACGCCATTTTATTATTACGTAAAGAAGTTCGAAGAAGTTTTACGATTTAACCCATATCGGATTTAACTCCTAGTGGATTATGCTTATTATTTCAATTGAAAGCCGAGTACTTCGGCTTTGATAGACCTCGTTTTACTTGCACTCAACGCCAGACAAAACGCGGCGTATCCCCATGAGATTTCTACGATGAGTGTCCCTTTATGGTCGAAGAACGGAGCAGGTGTATGAATCACCGTTCTCATGACGAAGCAGGGTTTCCATGCAACTTCTTTATAGGCGGCCCTTTCTTTCCCGCGATAACTTTACGTCACTGGTATTACAGAGTTCTTTCCAGCAAAGGCAGAAAAAAAATCCGTGATTCGAAATTGCTGACTGGGAGTTTAATAGTTCGGAGTCATTGAATTCGAAGCAATTATTGTCATCGGCATTGCGTCGGCGAAAGAAATATTGAAAATTGTAATGGACGTTCGTTAATGGCATTACGATGGACGTAGTTTGTTACTCGGGCAAATGTGGAGCACCATCGTCGCGAAAGGGAGTTTCGATTGTTTCCCGCGAATTTATACTTATCCTCGGAACGCTCGACGCTTTGCTAAATAGACCAGCCCGCACGAAACCGTGTGCACTAAATTAATTGCGGACTATAAGGTGTACGTGTCCCGTGTATGCACGCGAACGTTTTGCAACTTGTCCCGCACAGAAATGTGTGTATCTGCTTCGTTTCCTCGACGAGTCTCGGCAACTTTACGCTTTCGAGCGATACGTATTTCGGCAAGCTTGGAAACTGGACGATTCTGCTGGCTAGTTTAGCAACGTTACCGAGCGATGCATTGTTTCTTCGCAATGGTATCCTCGTAGAAACCCGCCGCTCTCGTTCTGCGCCTATTCTGTCGTTAATTAGCGCAGCGTGCGTTCTCTAAGATGCGTTTTACAAGTAGGAAGTATGGTTGAAAGGAAGCGGGATAAGTAGGCGGAATTACGAGGAACATGTATTCGGCTCTGGATTTGTAAGGAGCACGAGAACTTTGTGTACATTAACTAGCGCTGCAACTGCCTTTGAATATTATTACGATGCATAAATTCGCCTTGGGAAATACCTAGTATTTGGATATGTGGAGTTTTGGAAGGAGATATTCGTCGACGTGCTGGATAACTCGATGTAACGGGACTCGAATCCAATTCTGAAGATTACTTCGTACCGCTAATTCCACAGAAATACGATGCGCGATGTGGCAGTGTGTCGCGCGATAACGAACACGTGGTAATCGAAGTGAACAGTCGCAAAAAGAAATCAAAAGCGAACGAGCAACGAAAATAGCAGATCCCCCTGTCCATAAGCAATGCATACGTCAGCGAAACGCACGCTGACCGGTTAATGCAGTCCTCGAATAGAAGACGGTCTTGCGCGATCGATTATGCATAACGGTGAAATGCCAGTTGCATTCTAATCGCGACTGAGTATCGACCGTCTCGGTTTGTCTGCTAAGCGCTTCCAGTTGACTCTTCGACTCGTCTCGTCAGATCGAAAAGTCCGCGGGGGGAACAGGAAGCGTGTGCAAGAAACATTTTGTACAGAGTTGCTGTTCGTTTGTACATGCCACACACACACACCTTTAAACAGGGAAATTTATAAATCTCTATTACGAAGCGTACATGCACGGCTTAAGCAGCTCCGGGGCTAATGCTACTCTATTGCAGGCGTTAGAGTTATAAATTCGTTGTCGACGACAAAAGGTGGTGTAGTCCGAGCGAGATAATCCCGCAATCATGCGATACGAATGAATTTAAGGTCGAGATCTGAATAAGCTCTTATTATAATACCGTCTTTTCGCGATTCCGTGCGGAACACGCGGTCAGGAAAACGGAAGTCGCTGGCCGCTGCATGCTCGATGAGTTTTCCTGTTAGGAAACCATCGTTGCGATCGCTACATGAAATTAAGATAAAAACTATTCTAATTGAACAAGTGATTATAACCAAGATACAGAAGTCCGATAAATATGGACTTATTAAAATAGAAATTTCTTTTTGAAATCAAGATACATTACAGCAATGACCCACAGTCATTGATCTACGAAAGTACAGATTTTCTTCTGGATCAGTCGAGTATTACAAGCAGTTGCGTCCAGGTAAAACACCCTTAGCCCCCAGTCTTTTTCATCGCAGTTGCTCGGCGGCGCCTTTACGATCCAAGTCGAGCACGGTTCGTTACAGCGGAGCGGACCGATCCGGAATAATAATGTAAAAATGCAGAGCACGGATTCCTGTGGCGGCCGCTCGCGGATCGTCGATGCTGTACAAGCCTCGGGTAAACGAGCAACGACGATAATTGCTTTGATTCATGCAACTATGCGGCCGTTTCCGATGCGTTTCCAGCTGAACACGAGCGTACCGCGGTAAAGTCCCTTAGACCACCTGTGATGAAATCATTCCGTACCCATCTATAACGCGGTGAAAGGTATTTTCTGATAGTTGCGCGCGGCTAATTAAACGAGTGATTCGAAGAGGAAATCGAACTTGTTTTCAACGTTGCAACACTTGGATGTACAACTGAACGTTAACACTTTCATTGCTGGATTCTATGAAGTCGATTTTGTAATCTTATGCTCCTTCTCCTATTTAACATAAGGTTGATGTAAAATTGCAGTACTCGGAGGTCAGGGTGGGCTTGGCAGTCCATTAATGTTACAATATTCTGTAAGGTATGATCGAACAACTTCCATTAATTAATTCCCGGAAAGTAATTAGTATCGAGTAGGAAAAATAACGCGGCGTAATAAATAAGCGCATGATATTTGAAACGTCATAGAATTTGATTAACGTCGACATCTTTAATTACACCGTACAAGCTTTTGCCTTTACGAAACAGAATTTCGGGTCTTGCGCGTTTCGTAATGAAAGAACCCTCTCATAAAACAGGTCTGCAACGTTTCCTTCGCAAAGGCACATTTAATTCGACTTAAGCTCGAATCACCAAGCTGTTCCAAGACTTTTTTCACGGTACCTCAGCAGCGCGGTGCTATGGAACAGACGGCGCTCACCCAGACGCGATATTAACTGCATTCCCTTCCGCTTATAATGTCGTCCTTCGCTCGACGTGGACATTTTTGCATCGAGGATTATAGCATACGTCGTGCGACGAGAATGCAGACTGAATTTTCCTATTCACCCTCTTCGCATCTCGTTGCGAGTCTTCTTCTCTCTCGCGCAATTCTATCCGACCCTTTGCGAAACGAATCCCTTCGAGCCTATGCGATTCGAGCCGATCGTTAACAGAAGCGGCAGGATAATCGTTGCAGACAACCATATTCCGGTTTTGCGGCTAATTGAACCGCTGATTGATGTATTATCTTCCGGACGAATCGTTGCGAGGCTCGATTACCACTCGATCGGTTTCGTTCGAGAGACGATCCACCGTTTGCTGCCCGGCCAAAAATATTTCTCACGATTTCGGAGTTAACTTACGGTATTGTTTTAACACTCTAGTCTGTCCATTAGAAAAATGGGGGAAGAAGGCATTATCAGTGAGATTCAGCCTAATCACGTTAATGTAAATTGATAAGTGAAATCATTATGATAGAAATTTTTAATATGTAATATATTCGACAATTTTCGTGTGCAAGATCGCACAGTGTTGAACAGCTAAAATTTGATCTTATTATCAAACTTGTAGCATCCGAATATCGAATTCTCGAAATTTCAATCTCTTACCTATCGCATTCAACGATCGAATCGATTCTTTTCCACCCACCTACAAGTAGCATCAGATTCAAGCTCATTGAACAAGTACTCGTTAAACGAGGGTTCGCCATTACGAGAAACGAAGTTTGCACAAATATTCCCCACGACCTTAGCCTCCTCTTCCGGGGCGGAAAAAACTGCGAGCGGTATTGTCGTTCCACTCGTGATGCTTATTTCGCAGCCACTCTGGCGAGGCGTCTCTCGAGCAGTCTCCTCGCGCGCGAGGAGCCACGCGTATTCAATCTGAACGCGCGAGCTCACCCCGTCTCGAGGGGAGAAAAGGGTGTACGTCGAGAACACGCGTGTCGAAGCGACACAGCCCGCGCGAGTGTCTTCCTACGGCTTCGAAGAGGACTCGTACTTTGCATTTTTATTGGCACATTACGTTGCTCGTGTCGTTCTGGCCACGATGCCACTGTAAGCAAGCGTCAAAACTGCCTTCCGGTGGCGCGAACACCGGGCCGTCGTACGTGCTAGTCGAACCGAGGGGATGATTCCCCAGCCGCAGCACCCCGAGTCTTATTGGAAATTTAACCGATAACCGGTGCTCCATTAAGGACCAGCCGCGCGGGTTCCTGCATTCGATGCACGAATTAATGGATCGACGTGCTTCCTCGTGTCTGATGGATCCTCTTACCTGCAGACCGTCGAGCGGTCGTGATAAGACAGACAACGACCATGCCTTCTCTAACGATCGTTCGAGTAAGTGTGCCTACGATTGCTGATCGGAACAATGTCGATTTCCATCGCGTTCCCATTCTACCGGAATCAATATCCACTCGTCCGATCGCCACTTTTGAAAATTAACCCGAACACGGATCACTAATACCAAACCCTTAAGTTCTTCGTGTAATCTTTTATATAATCTGAACGATTAGTAATTTGAGATGTGTGACTATGACTTTGCAATTCACGAGTGTGATTACATATCCTGCAGCGTTATTAGCACGCGTTGTACCGATCAGTGGCGTATAATACGCGGCATAATGCATGTATTACAGGAAAAATAAATGAAAATTTGATTTGCGGTAAGGGGTTAAAGTACACGAGACTATACCGCAGCAGCGCTCGGTCTCCCTCTAGTTTCAACGAAATTCCTCGGCCGGAAAATTAAAACTTTGTTTAATTTTTCTTTAATCCATTTATTCGCTGAACTCTAATGGACGAATCGAGTTTTCATTTGGTGCCGGCCAATCCCGCCACCGCGAGAAGCGTTTTCAACGAGCGCCATCGCATCGGGGCCGAGAGAAAGAGAGTAACGATCGGTCGATCCTCGAATCCTGATAATCGCGGGCTCGAATTAAACGCCAACGATATTCCGTATATTTCGAGCGGGTGAACCGCGTTGTTTCTGCGGTCGCGTCGTTAGGTTCGCGAAATGAAAATACGATGGCTGTCGTTTACAGACTCGTCGGACGTCCATCTGTACGTGATTACCAGCCCGGTATAATTAATCCTTTCGCGAACAAAGCACGCGTTATTGTGTCGTGTCCCGGTAAGTTGTGACAGTAAATTACTCGTCAAGCCTCGGCGAAGAGCAAACATTTCTCTCTTGTTGCCGCGTACCGACTGTTTTCTGCGACGAATCAAAATTACTTGTATCCGCGACATTATGAAACGGAACTCGAGCAGCGTGCTCCCTTGGCGAACGAACGATACGCGGTTTAATAAAATGTCAACCGTGTCGGGCGGTAGTTAAGATTGCTATGTTTAATGTGGATTACCGTGACCCTTGCTGCATGCTGCAGTATTCAATTATGAAATGGAAAAAGGGACGGCACCGGGATATGACGGATAAGCAAAGCAAACACTAGCGGGAAGGGGAGATCTTTTCGCTATCCGATACTGTTCGTTATTTAAATCGGGTCAAGCTTTTAATTATAGGACGTTGCCGGTCGTCGGAAGCAATCTTCTCGAGCGGTCGGTTTCGAAACGAGTGACCAATCCCGACGATAGAATTCGAGTCTTCTATGTACCTAGTTATTTGTCGAAAGAACTTTCGTGTTTTAATAGAACAGAAATCTTTCAATTCGGAAGTGAAAATCACGACTCGAATTGTGCTCTTGTGATTGCACACAAGAACAGAATCGCTTCGCGACTTATTTGCGAACGGTTTGATCATCGCTCGAGGAGTCGAGAAGACAAGCGAAGATCTGTCAAAGCATATATTGTGCAGCGAATCTTCGAAACTCCGAAGATCCAAGAGTCTGCTCGAAGCACCCGCTATTTAAACCTCTTGTGTTTCCTCGAAACGTTAACAAATCATCGCTTCAAGCACACGACAATCACCGAGACGGTACTCAAGATTATGGTACAAGAACGGGAGAATAAAGAGAAGGCAATTCGAAACTACCAGTCGAGCTCTTTGCTCGCTTGTCAAGCTTCGTTCCGTTCAAATAATCCACGCCACGCGATTCCATTCGCGTCGACGCGACGCGTATTGCTCGTCCAGTGGATAAGCGGACGTACGCGCGCGGAAAGACGCGTAACTGTCTATCGCCCGACGCGTGCGTCAAAGGTAGCGTGGCGAGAAGTCGCGGGAGAGGAACGAGGGGTTGAAGAAGAGTCAGAAACTTCCCGAATGCAATGCGATGCCTATCGATCGGCCGCCATGTGTGAAATAACTCGAATAACACACACGCCGATCTGCGTACGCCCACGTACGGTGCCACCCCACGGAAATGCTCTTCCTTGCTAGCTCGAGTACATGCTGCTCCAAAATTACACACCGAACAAAAGGTGCAGTTGCACTCTTTATAAAGTCACTCTGTACCCTTTCAAATTCGCTAATCGATTCTTCGCGTCCTACAATCGGTGATAATTTAAATCTTCTGAAAGTAGATCTGATCTGAAAACTTGAAGAATGTACATTATTGTAGAGAAGCAAATCGAGATACTTTGGTAAACGATAACGTTTGGCGACTCGATATTTTTCAACGGCTCAAAGTACTAAAATCCGAAAATCCCAGAGTCCACAAATTCCAAGATGTCCTTCATAAATGGGATACCCTGTATTTTATAGTGACAGGAAGAGCCGGTGCCAGGGATTGGGAACGAGGACGAGGGACGAAGTTACGCGACGGGTAACAGTCACGCTCGACGTTCGATTTTTATCCGAGGTACCAACGATCATCTCATTGATGAATACGCAGTTTCCATGAATACCATATGAGATTTGTCAGGACGTGTATCTTCAGCGAGGAGACACCCGATACGATCGTCGGGGATCTCTAACGTCGAGCCGTTTCGTCTTTCGCGAAGGGATTTGCAGTCGACCAGCCAACGGCCTCGATACCGCTTGTGCGGCGAAAACTTGATCGTCGCGTATTATTTATGACTTATGAGAGCGAAACGAGAGAATAATGGTCGCCTTTAAGGGGAAGGCTCGTTTCTCGCGATGTACGCCACGCCACGTTACAGCTGGTCCCTTTTGTTCGGTTATCGGCCCCTATCTCTTTGGCTTCGAAAGAGAAATTAATGTCTCTTGGTTACTGCGTAACGCTTTCTTGCTTCTCGTGGACGATTTAAACGTCAGAGGATAGGAATTGGGTTAGTCGTATCTTTTAATTTCTAGAAGCGTTCTTGAGCTAGTTCAATTCCTGCAGTCTTTATCGCTGCCGCAGCGTTTCTATCCAGTAAGAGAGTTCTTCCCTCGCTTTGCTCGGTCGAAGTAGACTTTCGTTATTTTAACGACGATCGAAAAGCGTGTAAAACGAAGGCGATGCGTTGGCGGAACGGAAAATTCGAGCAAAGTCTGATGCACATCGAAAGCGACTTCGCGAGGCCGGTAATCTGCCTGGACAAGCGAACGACTGCTGTCGTATTTCTCGCCGGATAATAGATATCATAAATAACGAGGCTGATATCGAATGAGAGAAAAGTGGGAACCGGTTACAATATTTTCAGCGGATCGGCAGGGCTGGCTGGTCGGTGGCGCGAGTCGATCAGCCCGGCCAGAGGAGGGCAGAGAGAGGTGAACGGCGAGCTACAACATTTCGAGTATAAGTTAGCCGGATATTGTTCGGTGCGGGGCGAATGGTAAGGGGCTTAGCAGCTCTGGAGCAGCGGCCAATATGGTGGTTACACGAGGATGAAACGATATAAATCCCGAAACGCTTACAGTTATTGCAGATCCAACGTAATATCCACTCGAACGCCGCTCGGCCGGTCGGTTTACGCGGTAATTCGCCGATGACAGGGTCCAGATAAAATGAAATCGGTTTCGTTGCTTTTGCAATGGCCACGATGTGTCGGGCTTCCTCAAAAAGAATTAACGCTGGCTCCGATCGAAGTTACGCAACAAGATCCATTTTTTTCGAACACGATTGTTCGACAAATAGAGTAGATCACCGATATCCGTTAATCTGCCTTTTAATCCCCCGCGAATTAGTCTGTATAATACCTCCGCTGTAGTTTCTACATTGGCCACTGATCTCCTATTCGAATAACGAAAAACCCGCGTATGGTAACAACCTTCTACCATTTTGAATCGTTCTACGGATAGTATTATACTACCCGATGCACAGACAGCCCGAACTTATTTTGGTAGTTTACCAAAGCTTTTCAACGTTCGCTGTCTTTCTCCTTCCATCCTCGTCCACGTTTCGTTGCATCCATTCGTGCTCTCCCACCTCTTCATCCTGCACCGCGGCTTCATCCCTTTCGTCGCTTCTGTCCGCCTCTTCGCGAAACGATAAATTTTCCGGCTTTAAATCCTGGTCGCAGCACGACCACGACCACGACCACGACCGTGGCCACCGAACGCTTCTACGATACTTCGCGTGTGTATACGACACGAAAACGGACGTATCGCCTGTACAGACTTCGCGTGCCGTTGTTTACCGGTCTGACGATATATTTATGAGACTTGTTCCACCATCACCCTCCCCGATCCAATCTCGATATTCGCGTCACCTCCCTGGACCACGTATGTCCACCCACTCCTTCTACGTCCCTACAGTTTCCTGTTGTACGTACTTTTCTTTGTGGGTCTTCTGGTTACTTTCTTCGTGTCCGAGACTGACCCCATTCTTGCGTTTCCTTCGCAAATTCTTGGCCCCCTTTCTTTATTTTATGTCTTATTGTTACATTTGCTCTTAGTGATTTATGGCAGTTTCCTGCAGTTTCGGAGACAGTTTTATTTATTTATGTTAGGAATGTAAGAATAAGCTGAGAATCAGGGACAGAGAGACGTAGAAATGCAGTGCATTGTCAGTCGATATGGGCTGATCCTATCGGTGTTGATTTCGAATAGTTTCGGGGAAGTTTAAGCGCTTCCAAATAGTTGTTAACGATGTCTGTGTTCTAGCCGTTTAAGAAAGGATAAGCAAATTAACACGTCACATCCTGCTCGGTTCCTCTACGGGCTAAATTTATCGAACTCTGACTGGTAGCTCCTCCTTAGAGACGCTGGACCAGGATGGGGCGGGACTCCTTCGTATGTACTGTTAGTCGTGTTCCGTTTTCGATAAGAAGACACGTAGTTTAATTGATTTACATCGGTGCAACTGATCTGGTGAATTTGTCGATGTTCACATTAGTTGTACTTGAACTTTCCTGTCAAACAGTTATATTCACATTCTCGTTTTCTATATTACAAATTGTAGTACATTTTCCTTCTTTCCTATTCTTTTTATTTCGTTCATAATCACAATTCTCCACGTTGGATTAAATAAACGAAAACTATTTACCCTCGCGTAGTACGCTCCGAAGCGAAGGAAACGAAAGGGTGCGCGAAATTCTATTCGCTCAGCGTTTCCGTTCACGGCTATCGATCATCCTCGCAGGGAAACCGACATCGTTCGAGACAGAAAGTTTATTATGGGGCCATAAATGGGATAGGCGGTATCGTTGTGTCCCTTTGTGCCCGCCATGCCAACGACGCAGTAGCGGGACGATTCGAAATTCTGGTCACGAACGACTCGTCGCGGTTGGGAATCGACGCGTCGCGCGAAATTTACGAATCGCCCCGATCGATCTTTCCTATCGCTATTGTAATTGCGCGATGATCGAAACGACCAAAGAGAAATCGCGCGGTGGTTTTAGGATTGCCGAGAGTTGGCAAACAACGCGAGAAGTCTCTCGGAAACTATCCAGATTACGTCTTTCATGAAACTCGTGTTCTCGTTCTCCCGAGTTATGTCACGTTAAGGTTTAGTCAATGTTCGTTTTTCGGGGGAACAAGATTCGAACATTTGTAAGCTTTTGGAGTGTTAGACATTGTTTTCATACGGGACGTTTCACAAAAGGAACTGTATGATCATAAATGTAAATTTTTGCAATTAACGGTTCTCGAGTTAACGATGCAACGCAGAGAAGTATCACCGACTTCACTCTCGAAACTGGAACAAGAACCCATAAATCAATTTCTTTCCGCCACCGTCGGTCGTCAATATTTCAGACATTTTTGAAAGCACAAGAACGCCATCATCGTAAAGGAAGAAAAACAACGGGGCATGAAGTGTCGTTAACATTAACCCCCCTATAGCACGTCCCAGAAATATCATCCTCTCCGCGTCTATTCGCAAAGAATAAACTTTCTCCGAGCCACGTTCTATATATCGAAGAACAGTCTGCGCACTTTTATGCAGTCCCGCAATTTAGCGTAATCGCGCGCAGCATTGAATGCAAGAAGACAATAGACGCGACGCGACAGTCGAAACAGTCGAGACTCGTTCTCTCCCGTTTTCCATCTCGGCTTTCGAAATTTTTCTCAGGTCCACGATGGCGGCACCGGCAGTTGGCATCGACTTGGGCACTACCTACTCCTGCGTGGGGGTATTCAAGAACGGGAAGGTTGAGATCATCGCGAACGACCAGGGAAATCGTACCACGCCGAGTTATGTGGCGTTCACCGACACGGAGAGGTTAATTGGCGATGCGGCCAAGAATCAAGTCGCCATGAATCCCGTTAATACAATTTTCGGTAGGTTCTAAATTAGATACAACAAAAAATTGCACCGCTGCTCCTTCGAAAGGGGAGAAATTAAATTCTTGAATAATTAACAGATTCATTCTGTGTTCTTTTCGTAATTTTTTTTAAGTACGAAACTCTTACATTAACCCCTTCCCGTACCATTTATTTAACAGATGCGTCAGTCAAGACTAACTATAAAGGGCTATATCATTAAAACGAACAAACAAAATTAAAATGTTTTAAATATTTTATTTTCAGGGATAATGCAATTTATAGTTGGACTTAAACTTCAAGTTGAAGTATGTTCAAAGTTTGAATAAGGTTTGTCATATTTGAACTGTAAGTGCGTCATGAGTCAGACTCCTCAAAGTACAGGAAAGGGTTAAATGAACAAAAATACAGTCTCTATTGCAATGTTTTCAAAGGATCAGCTGTTATAACGCATAAAAACTGGGGATTGATCAAACCATGACGAGACGAAACTTTGGGAAAGTTCGTTTTCTTCGAATGAAACATAGTTTCAAGACGTTCGAACATTTCCAAGTTCGACTGCCGTAATTCGAAGGGAATCGAGACGATAACCAGCCCATTCACTATCGTTAGGTGTACGTGTACGAGCGCGAAGTAGAAACCGAGCGAGCGTTCCTCGAATTGAATTCTCGATAATCGTGCTGCCGAGTTGGCAGCGTAGCTAGGATTACAAGAATCACCGTCGTTTCCGGGCTTCTGGCCCGGCTTCCTGTGCAGTTGCCGGTCTGCGAAAAGAAACGCGACCGGAAGCCGCTGTAAAGTCGAGGATGCTCTCGTTTCGGTCGCTGCCAAATCGACTTACCGTTTCGTTTCGGTATCCGTAGTCCGTCCGTGGACGAGGCTGGAATACGTTTCGTTGGCCAACGATAAGCTTACTCTCGTTTTACGATGTTAAGAGCGTAGCCGCGATCTTTCTTCCCGTCTATGTTCGATCAAGCTCGCGTTTCCGGCCAATTACGCGCTCGGTGCCAATATTACGACACTATAGGCTTCCACAAAATCCACGAAAATGATCAAGTCCATCACTAATTTTCAATTGTCGTTGGTAAATTTTCAAATTTTGAGATATAAAAATTTTAGAGTTTAGCGAACTTGATAAGTTGGAAATGTAAAATCTGGAGATCCCCTAAATGTAGTTTGTTAAATCTGAAAATTGAAGAAAAGTGATGGAGTGACTTGTTCTTGCTTAAAAGTACATCACAACCGAGTGTACGCAAATTCGAATCGACGGCGAAAAGTAGTGTAAAATGAAATGATTCGACAGACGCAAAGAGGCTGATTGGCAGACGCTTTGACGACCCATCGGTCCAAGCTGACTTGAAACACTGGCCGTTCACTGTTGTTAACGACGCGGGAAAGCCGAAAATTAAAGTTCAGTACAAGGTGAGTTCGAGCTGATTAACGCGGCCCGATGTTTGCACTCGTGCTAGAACATTGACGTTTTGACGGGAAATTTAATTAGAAATACTTGACGCGAGTCTATACCGTTTCGTTCGATTTTCTCATTTACACACAGTATCGGAGTTGTTGCTAAAGTACGGTCTTGTTTCGTAAATATGTAATTTGTTAACCCTTTGTAGACGAAACGCTTCAAAGTTTGTTGTACAGTATAGAACATTCTTTGTTGAAGTTAAACTGAAATGTTTAATGTACATATTTCCTCGTTTCATAACTTTCTGCTGTTTTTCGCGTTGATGGAAAATAACAAGTAAAACGTGGAACATGTATTTTTTTGTGTTTTATTCTTGGAAGTTTTAATTTATTAACGTTTCGACAGCTTCTGCGAATTCGTTCTTCAAGGATTTATATGTATAAAAGGCGTCGTTATTTTTCTGTAAATAGAACCGTAGTGATCGGTACTTAGGGTTAGCCGAAAGTGGGATAAATCATTTGGAAAGTATTTGGCGCGAGGTCTTCTGCCTCTTTTCCCGGTCAATTTTCCGTGGTCGTATTACTTCCAGGGCGAAACGAAAACCTTCTTTCCCGAGGAGATCTCGTCGATGGTTTTGACGAAAATGAAGGAAACGGCGGAAGCTTATTTGGGAAAGGCCATCACGAACGCCGTGATTACGGTACCAGCGTACTTCAACGATTCTCAGCGTCAGGCTACCAAGGACGCCGGCACTATCTCCGGCTTGAATGTCCTGAGGATCATTAACGAGCCGACTGCCGCCGCTATTGCTTACGGCCTCGACAAAAAGGGACGCAGTGAAAGGAACGTTCTGATCTTCGATCTCGGTGGCGGTACCTTCGACGTATCGATACTGACTATCAACGATGGCATATTCGAGGTAAGTCCGTGTAAGATCACCAGCCGACTCTTTGCCTGTCTGCCTTCGTTTCTCGCGCTTATACTTGCTCCCAACGATATAGCGAGACTGTAAAATCGGTCACGCTTAGAATTTCAATCAGACACTGCTTTTATCAGGATTTTGTTATTCTTAACTTTTAAAAATTTATAATTTGGAAATTTAGGAGTTTCGAAATTTTGACAAGCTCTCAAAACTACAGAATGACTAATTTTTCTTGACCCAAAGTTTCAAAATGCAAAAGGTCTAAACATATTAATTTACGACCACTTTATGTCGTTTCCGCTTACTCGAGATGAACCTTCTTACCGTTTCACAGGAAACATTACCCTCCGAACAACTTTAGCCATGAAAAGTTTTTAAATAAAACCGAGATGTTAAGGAATAACGCGAAAGTTACACAGTAGAGAATATTTCATTTATGCATGCAGCGGCAGCGGTTTCCTTTGCATTCTTCGCGAGATAATTTCTTTCGCAAAGGAAACGGAAGATTTTTAATTTTCTTTGCACCTTCGTTTGTTCGATTCGCTTTACCTTTCCCATCGAATCGAGAAAATCTTCGGATCTTGGGTTTTACTTTTCTGCGGTAAGGAATTGTTTATAACGAGTCGTTCTCGCAGGTGAAATCAACCGCCGGCGATACGCACCTCGGCGGAGAGGACTTCGACAACCGTTTGGTGACACACTTCGCGCAAGAGTTCTCGAGGAAGTTTAAAAAGGACCTGACGAAGAACAAGCGAGCGATCCGTCGATTGCAAACGGCTTGCGAACGAGCCAAGAGGACCTTGTCGTCGTCGACCCAGGCCAACATCGAGATCGACTCGTTGCTCGATGGCATCGACTTTTACACGTCGATCACGCGAGCCCGTTTCGAGGAGCTCAACCAGGATCTCTTCAAGGGTACCTTACAGCCTGTCGAGGAAGCTCTGCGCGACGCGAAGATGGATAAATCGCAGATTCACGACATCGTTCTCGTCGGTGGATCAACCAGAATCCCACGGATCCAAAGACTCCTGCAGGTGACTTTATTCGACCGGAAAACTGAAGGGCAACATCCATCTTTTCGTCTTTCGAGTTCGCGCCAATGTTTGTTCAATTTTTTAAGCAACTTCCTAAGCTAACATCGGGTGTCGCTTCGTTAAAACGAAGCTCGGGATGATATAGAGCCGATTCGATGATAAAACGCATTAAAATTCGATTACGTCTCTTAGCAGACCGCCACCCTTGCGTTTTAAGCGGGGTTCGAAAAGCCGGACGAGGGTACGGTCACGAACAACACCGAGGGGGTTCCCCTTAGAGCGACGGCGTTACAGAATTAATGAGCTCGATGACAAAGTCAACACTCGCGTTTTTCGACCCCACGCCCAGTCATCGTTGTACCGGTACCATTAAATATCCTGTCCGCTCGGATATATTTATGGTCCTTAACGGGACCAAGGGTTTCGACTTTTATCGTCGGGATACCAATAATAGTAATTGAATTCGAGTCTGACGAATGGCGCGATCGGCCAGATAAATTTTAATTAATGCCCTTCAAATTACCTACCCGGCATTTCTGTTCACTCTTATGAAATTATACTTTACAATATTGCAGGGTGTATCGTGTCGCTTCGAGCATAATTAAATTTCTGTCATTTTTTCTTTTCTGCAGGATTTCTTTAACGGCAAGGACTTGAACAAATCGATAAACGCGGACGAAGCAGTGGCTTACGGAGCTGCGGTACAGGCGGCCATTTTGCAGGGAGACAAGTCCGAGACAGTTCAGGACCTGCTGCTCCTGGATGTAACTCCTCTCTCCTTAGGGATAGAGACCGCTGGCGGTGTGATGACCGCCCTAATCAAACGCAATTCCACGATCCCGACCAAACAGACACAGACTTTCACTACCTACTCGGACAATCAGCCGAGCGTTCTGATCCAGGTTTACGAGGGCGAGAGGGCGATGACCAAGGACAACAATCTCCTGGGCAAATTTGAGCTATCCGGAATACCACCGGCACCACGTGGCATGCCCCAAATCGAAGTAAGACGTTTAGCGTGTTGCCATTGAATTGGTAAATAGTCTATTTGGGATTTGCAGCCCTTTATATACCATATCGGAAGCATTATCTCCCCGTTTCGCATCGTAACATCCTCGCGTATATTTTCGTTTAAGTACCACTCCATCGGTTACTGCAAATGCAATTGCATTCGCGATAAATCACGTTAGTATGATAAATGAAGGAAAAGGAAGAGTAGACCCAATAGCAATTGATCCAGATCGCTAATAAACGTTTCTTGGAAGTCTGGTCAAAGATAAGAAAACAATTCCGCAGAGCAGAAGGCAGCGGTTGGAGCGAGGAAAAAAGAAATCCTTGGCAAGGGTATACACAGTCCGTCGAAAGGGCGAGGGTAAAAGCTGCGAGTGGACAGGGGTGGAAAGATCCTTTCCAGACGATCCAGCGTCTCGTGATTTCTTTTCTGCCTGTTGCCGGCAGTGTGCACGGGTCGGACGGGGCTCTATTGGAATTGTCAGGTTGTCCGGATAAGCATCGGAACGGAAAGCAAACGCGGAAACGGAACGGGCCGACGAAATGGCGTCTGGGTCGCGCACAGTCCTTCGAACAAAGGAGAAAGTGCTCCTCGAGTCTAGCTTTTCTTTAATTTTCTGTCCCCAGGTGACCTTTGACATTGACGCGAACGGCATCCTGAACGTGTCTGCCGTGGAGAAATCGACGCACAACGAAAACAAGATAACGATAACCAACGACAAGGGTCGCCTCAGCAAGGAAGACATCGAGCGAATGATTCGCGAAGCGGAAAGATACCAAACGGAGGACCAATCGCAAAAGGACAAGGTCGCGGCGAAGAACAACCTCGAGTCCTATTGTTTCAACATGAAGAATACAGTCGAGGACGAGAAACTCAAGGGTAAGATACAAGAGGGTGACCGGAAACGCGTCGCTGACAAATGCAACGAGATAATCAAATGGTTGGACAGCAACATTTCTGCTACGAAGGAGGAATTCGAGGCTAAACTGAAAGACATCGAAAAGGTACCTTTCTTCTTTCATCGTGATTTCCAACTATTTCTTTTGTACAACGCGAACGTTCAAAAATGTCGTTCTCCCTCTATGAAACGAAACCATAACATTGTTGAAAAATATAGAAATTAATAGTTTCCTTATTTTCCCGTTGATGGTAACCGATGCAACCTTCCTTATCTACTACAGTCAAAGTAGATATTAATGGTCGATAACTGTAGTACCTACAAATGAGTCTAATCGAGTTTACTATTTTTTATAGGTCTGTAAACCAATTATGAAAAAGTTTTACGAAGGTGGAGGTGCTCAAGCTGCAGACGGTCCAACCATAGAGGAAGTGGACTGAATACCCTCGGTCGATAACGTCACGTGCCGCTCTCGCTTGGACCTTTGGCGCAAAATTTAAAGTATCTGATTCCATAAAATTTCTACAATTCCATGCAAAAATGAATTCGTGCAGGTTTCATGTAATAAATCCTTGATAATTTCCAACGTGTTATTTATTGCAAGCGAGTTTGGGAAAGGTAGTTACTGTAATGATTTCGCGATACATTCGAAATATGCAATAATATTGTCAGACTAACACGACGACCTATCGTCGTCGTTTACATGTGTGTGTTTGTATGTGACGCGCGTATGAGTGTATATGCAGCTTGTAAAACTGTTTAAACGGGTTCTTCTCGCATCACGTTAACACTAAAATTGTATGCTTGTAAAGAGTATGTACAGAGTGAGGGGACACTATTAAATATTTAATGACCTTAGCGTACAGTATATTATAGACTACGCGTTAATGGAACGTTTCTTCTCGTAAAAAATAGATTATGCAGAGCACCATGATTTCTTCTTTTCTTCTTCTTCGCCTACGTTTTCTTCATCTTCTACTTCGGATCATGCGATTTCTTTTCTTTTCTTTTTTATGTACAATTTTGCACTTCTTCTGACCGCGAGTCACCGTGATGACTCGCGACGCTGTAACGCTGCTTACAAGCACATTACGAAATGTGGCAGGTTTCCGGTCAGCCGGCCGGCGAGATTACAGTATCGCCGTCCGTATCGGTACAATCGAGAAACAAACGAGGAACAGAAACTGACTATAATGTTGCTGCAAAATTTTATGCCCTGTGCTCAGTCTTTCACAATGCGCTACAATTTGCTTTTATTTTAAAATCCTTTTTCCTCGCCAAACGGTTCGAACCACACGAACCTGAAATTTAATTCGCTTCGAGATGTTTGTTCAAATAGTACACGTTTCAAAGAATGTAGCTTAAAACAAAACATTCTAAAGAGAATTTTGAACGCTTAAATTGTTCGTCCGATTAATTCTCGCGGTAACGTTGCGAACCGTTCGCTCGAGCGAACCAGAAAACGGATTCCGTCTCGACATCTTTGAGTCTCCTAGTAAATATCTCATTACCGAGCTCAAAGAACCGGAGGATCCTTCGGATACGAATTTTGTCTTCTTCGTAGCGTCTTCTCCGTCCTCGTGTTTCATCGTCGCGATCGACCGTCGAGACGATCGGCAACGAAGAAGACGGGAAGTGTTCGCGATAAAACAGGAGGCGGGAAACAGGTAATAACGAAGAAACAAGAAGAAAACAGTTTGGACAACGAACGAGGCATAAAATTTTTCGTAGGACCACCATGGAGGCTCGAAGTTTGTCCGATTTCCGGTTTCGAGAGTCCTTGGTAGGTTCGTACAGGAGTAAGTAAGATCACAAGCGTCATAGAGGCTCAGTGGAGCCTCTGGGGTTAGAACAAAAACGTAAAAAATAGTAATCGTTGTATAAATGAGCATGTACGTGTAAATGATGGTTCTTGATGCGTGTCTCACGCGCTCGCGTCATGGTTCATGCGCGCGTGTATACGTGTATGAGTGTTTCCTACAAAGTATCATCGCTTAAAGACTATCCTCTTCATCCTTTATATTATATACATGTTACAACGTCGCTTGGTTGCCTGTATCGTGTAGATATATGTATATGTATAACGACCACGTAACTCCTTACCCTTTATATCACATATCGTATATAAGAAGGCACCAGAAGTAATTCTAGGTCAAGAATCTTCGCTCGCGGCATGCGTCACCGCGCGCGAACATTATGCTAACCAGGTAATGGAAACATCCGTATGTTGTACACGTGTTTGCTTTCAGCGGTGAACCGTCCACGCTCCGCCGCGAACAGAACACGCGTTACGCACGAGTGTTTCGAGCACGACTGGCGCGAATCGACTACGAAAACTCTACGGTGCCAGAGAAACGTACTAACTCATACGTTTTAAACTTGGGACGTCTCAAACTTCAAACGCCTACAACTCGAAATTCTTAAAAATTTGATAAGTAATCCGTGTTCGCGCCAGCGGCTCGCTATGCGCTGCAAAATTTCGTTCCGCAAAATATATTAAAATTTCGATGCCTATTTTAGCTTATATCACTTTACGAACAGTAACAATTAACAAAAGCAATTGTTTCATGCCTTGATCGTATTCGCGCGTACCACTCGTTGCGTTACGATGATTCAGCCGCGCATCACGCGAAACACGGTACAGTCGATACGAGCTCAGCAAGGACTAGGCACTTGAGGCTGTCTCGTGATCACGATAGGATCTTGAAAATCTTCGGGCGACTCTGTTTTCCGCGGCAAAGCACGTATGTGTACCAATTTCAAGTCTCGAAAGTTTGTCCATCTAGGACACGATATATACAAAGACGCGTATTCTAATACAATTTCAAGCTACCAGTACGCTTATTCGTTACGGATATATCACGTTCCATTCACCGATTCCTGCAAAATCGTTATATACGAAACTCGACGAGTCGCAAATATCAGTTGACACCTTCCTGTCGTTGGATCACGATCAAAAGGACTTTAGAACACGCGTTTCTGCTCGCGTGCAGATAGGTAGCGTACACACGCTTTTCTCGTGCGATCAGTTCGTTGTTACGACTAGTCGATCGCTTCTCTCAGAGCAGCCAGTTGCTCTTCGCCAAGCTTCACCTTGTCCTGAATCTCACGGCCGTCCACGATCAGCTTCGCCTTCATGTTGATGAAGTGCTGGTAGTCCGCGAACTCCTCTTCGTTCAGGTACTTCGACAGGATCGTCGACACGTTCACGCTCCGTTTGTCGATGTTGCTCTTCAAAATCTTCGCTTCTTCCAGTTGATCCATCAGCTTGTCCCTCTTGCTCTCGAGAATTTTCTGTAAACAGGAAGTACAAAGTGTATTTCGCGATAGGAACTCCGACCAGATTTCGCACAAAAGCATCGTAAAATAATTTGTCAAACGAATTCGAAGCTCAATGCAGCTGCATAATCGTTTTATTAATGTTCCGAACATAAACCAGCCGATTGTTCAAGGTTTCTACGACGATTAGTCTTTAAGTGTGCGGTGAATCGTATTGCGCAACATTCCTTCGATAAATCAAGAGGACTTTCTGTCAGCTAGTTGAATAATTATATCCGCGCCGCTTGGCCTTCCTGTTCGACTACAAATCATTTCGCGTGAATGCACGTTGCCGAGGTACAAGGAACACCCAAGGACTCCCGGTGAATTTTCAGTTAACGTGTTGTATCAATTACCGTGCCTGTTCGATTGAAATTACTTGTTTCGACGACAAATCGTTTTGCTTGTATCGAAAGATCGAGACCTTGGACCACACCTGTTCACCGAAGCGCTTCGAATACGTATCTCGATTATAATATTTTTGTGTCGTCTACTAATTCAATTTTCCCGATAAAATATTATCGAATTCTCCCTACAATAATTAGATTTGACGCTTACCCTCTCGGCGTGATCAGCAGGCATTCCGTAGAGGGCGTTTTCCGCTCGAGCGAGCCTTCCGCTCAGACCAAGAAGAAGACTCGTGATCTTGCCGACTTCCTCCACGTGAAGCCGATACTTGGACGCTTCCGCGGGTCGAGCGACCGCAGAGATCCGCGTGGAGACCCGCGCCCCTAGGGCTTCGTTCACCTCTCCCTCTTCCCTGACTGCCTCCTGTTCGGCCCTGAGGACTACCAGTTTCTTGTCGAGCCTCATCATCAGCTCCTCCTGCGAAGAAAATCGATTGCAGTTCCGCTCGCACGCGGGTCAACCGTCGTTTCAGAAACTCCTGTCTCGTTTTCTTAATTCCTAATGGAGGCTCCCGAGGCAGGAATTCGTGAAACGTTTCACCCTCGAAAAGAAACACGTACCTTTTTCTGTCTGAGATCAAGGCTGTCGGTCGGAATGACCGGCGGCTCTTCCTCTTGACGAGTCAAGCTTTCGACCGTCGCGTCGCGCGAGTATCTCGCCAGGAACCTCGCTTTTCCTTCGGACGTCGTGAAGTACGCGGAGGTTGGGGACAAAGGGCTGGTCGTGTCCGTCGACAACGGGGTGACCGGTGCAGAAGGTATCGATTCTGGCCTGCAAGTTTTTTAACCATTAGATTACTCTTTTCATTTTAAGGATATTCGTGAGCAGCGAGCTGTTTGCGAAAGACACGAAGGAAACTCAAGACCGAAGCGATCTTTTTTAACACGACTTAGAGTCTACTATGTTGCAAACGTAGCTTGTCTAACGAAAATCGCGTGTCTGTAGCAACTTTAGCCAGGAGATCAGGAAGTTCTAAATGGATCCGGTATAACGAGGCAGATGAATAAAGAACAGACGGATATTTATAGAGATTAGAGGATGTCTATCGAGGTGTACATCTGTTGGTGTAATACGCTTTCGCGTTTATTGCGTAATAACTGCAAATTGATCGCTAAAGATTGATAAATATTCTGATGCTCTGAAGCATTTCGTTGGTACTTGATCTTCAAGGACGTTCGACAGACCAACTGAAATATTAGTTACAAGTTTTTTTTCCAAACATCGATATCAGACTTTTGACATGGTCCCAAGTTGTGTCAACAGGAATATTGTCTCCACTAATCATCGAACAAAAGTTTCGATACCAGTTCTGTTCGGAAGTCTAACAAAGTTGGTTAGCGTATCGAATATAATTGCAACTCTAAAGCTTACAAACTGTGACATCCGTTCGAGATTACGCTTATCGAAGCGTGTGCACGCGAACGTCGCTGGCTCTATAAAAGCGGAGAAAGTGATAAAGAAAGGAAAGCAGAATAGAGCGAGGCTCGAAAAGCAACCACGCCGGTTGTCCAGTTATTATCCAGGGGCTAGAACGCGTAATTAATGAAAAGAGGAAGTGAATGCCGGAGTAAATGCACGATTACCGAGCGTTTTACCACCGTTTAAGCGCACATCTTACACGCCGACACGGCTAACAGAAGCCATCCGCTTTCGAAAGCACGCGGCTCCTCCACGGGCGTGGTAAGGAAACTGTTTAGTCGAGTTTCATTGCGATCGATGAAGAAACTTTATTAACTTCTGTTACTGCTTCCAGTTAGACGTTACGTTACATCGGTTAAGCGGAACGAATCTAGGACAAGAAGTTAGCTCTGGCTAAGTGCAAGTTATCGTAACCGAAAGATCGTAAAGCGGTTGAATCACGAAGGTAACGGATCTCGATGTACTTGTTCGAGCGCTTGTTCTCCATGTCCGGTGATATTACTGAACGATTCGGTGCAACGTCGATCGCGAATCGAGGATCGATCGAGACGATACGGGCGGTCGTTCGTCGCAGACTGGCGAACACGATGATGCGTAGACCACCGAGTAGCTGATCCGACAATATCATTTATGGCCTGTTATGCAACCATCTTGCGCCTCTACTACTTTCTCTCGTCGCGTGCCGGCGGAAATATTGTCCTTTACGCTAGAACAACTAAATCCGTCAGAATGATGGATCTCGTATCTCTCCTTTTAAACGACAGATGCTATTAACGTGCTTTTAATGAAATCTATGTTTGCTTCCGACGAGATAAAGAATTATTTTACTGCGTACGAGATGAAAGTTCAAGATTCAACACTCGATAAATTTATGTTATTGCGATACTTTTGATTCTAGTTCCATTAAACGATATCGTCTTTCGAATTGCATCGTAAATTGTTAATGTCTAATAAACTTATAAATTACGATATTTCACAGTCTGCAGCTGCAAGAGCTACTTTCCATCTTCTAATTTCTTGCGTTTTTCTGACTAATCCTACACATAATTTATGTCTCTGAAATTTTACAGCCACTTGAAAGTAATCGTCCATTAGTCAGAAGTAAGTGGAAAATTACGAATCGTACGTGCAGCTGGCAGAAGTCGTACTGTGTCATCGATTCATCACAGAGTTCGAAAACGACAATTAAATCCCGTCGCTAATAGAGCCCCGTCAAATGATGCCTGCTTAGGAATTCCGCGGTCACGCCCACGTGAACGTTACTCGTTGGTCAATTATGGATCTGCTCGTGCTCGCGACCTCTTTGGCCACGCGTCGAGGATGCTCGCACCGCGAAAAAGGGAAAATACCTTGGCATCGTTTCGATAGATTCGAAGTTGGCAATTTCCCGCGGCCGTGGGATAATTAATTGGATTCGGTTAACTAGATAATCGACGTTCGAGCGCGAAAACGTTTGCGAGCACGAGAAAATTGCGATCGGGTGTCGTATGGTTACGGGCTGTGTTCGGTGAAAGTACCAGTCATAGCAACCTGTATGAAATATCGACGCCCGCATATCATCCGCCGCGATCGTTTAACATTTATAACGACAGGACACGCTGCGGATAGGTGAAGTACGGCTGCAATCAATGTTGCAATCGTTTAGTCTCCTCCTTACAGTAAAACGGACTCCAATTGTCCAATTGAAATTCAAATTTTTTTTATGATAGCACATTAATTCTTTACGCGTTAACGATACTATATTTTAAACAAGTCGTTTTCGTAATTTCTTTTCAAGCTGTAATTGACCACGATCGCCGCTCACGAATAAAAGTCTGATAAACCTTCAAGATAATTATTACGTCGTTTAATCGCATCGATGCTTACTTTTTCTCCTCGTCAGACCCGTTTTCAGAGCATGGGGTCGTCGGCTCTTCCAGAGAGAGTCGTCGCCTCGGTCTCGGCTGCAAGGTCGCCTCCAACCTGAACAGACCGGAAACGTAGTCGGTGGGCTTCTTGTGCTCCGGAGCTGGAACTGATAAGAACAAATGGTCACACGCGTTGATTCTACTCCGTTCATCGTTCTCCATCGCTCGAGGAATCCTCGTGCCTCCGGGATGCCTTAACGAGCGTGTTCGATATCGCGACAGCACGAGGAACGGAAAGAGAGCTAGAAACAACGACGGGTAATTGAATAACGCGGTCGACTGGTCGATTGGGTTAATGCTTATTAAAATAAAAGGGTCATTGTCCGACCGACGGACTCCACCTCGTGCTACGGAGTTATGTTTCATGTCGTACAGCTAAGTACAAATAGAGCTGTAGCTTATCTTGATTCATGCGAGTAATAAAGATAAATCTACTCTGCAGGTACACGACGACATTTCGCCACGGTAAATCTGCGGGATTACAATAAGCCGTCGGAGAATGACCAGCGGGAGTTCTGTTAATATCGGTGTTTGCGTATCTTTTGTTAGACGTAATCGTCGCGAACGCGAGTAATCCGAGATTAGTCTACGTCGGGTCTAAGTCGAAACGTAGACAGCGTGTAACGCATTGGATTTCCAACGCGTGAGCATGCATTTTTCTACAAGATTTTCGTATTTTTTATACACGAAGATTCTATCGAAAGACTCACCTAGAAGAGGCACCAGCTTATCATTAGGATTAAGCTGGCTCGCTAAATCCCGGCCAAGTTCTTCGCACTCGATCTCTTCGGGCAGCTTCTTCCTGCACACAGGAATCTCTTGACCCTTGGCGGTGGTTTCCGGCTGCTCGACCGGCTCCAAGGTGTCGGTCTGCGAAGCAGCGTCGCTGGTGGTCGCGTTCACTCGAAGAACCACTTCGGTTCGTTGCACCAGGGTGAGACCTTCTATTCCCGGCTGCGGCGACACGCACGGAGAGGCGGGCGACGACTTGTCCTCCTCTACCGGCGAGTTCCTCGGCGACGACGAGGAGGACGCTTTAGAAACGCTCGAGATCGAGGACGTCGAGGACCTGCCTCCAGGTCTGTACTTCTGAGCCGACGAGGATGACCTGTCAACTCTCAACTCGATCTCGCTCGAGGAACCTGTATTGTCCGTTTGCGTAGGACTGCAGACCTTCCTGCTACTGGAAGAGCTTTCGTTCTTCGAAAAGCTATTGGACAAGTTTCGGGGTGACACGCGAGGGTCCGACGATCTGTTAGAGGAGGAGGAACTGGAGCAACTTCCGGACCGTCTGGGGACCGCTCCCCTTGGACTGTCCGCTTCTATCTGGTCGGACGGTGACCTGGGTGGCGAACTCACGGGTGGCGGTGGTTTGTCCGGAACGGACGTTTCTTGACGCGACCAACTATCCGTCGCGATCGTCATCGTCGTGGACGTCGACGACGCGGTGATGCAGGTGGTAACCGTGCTGGTCGACGTCGAAGTTACGCTCGTTCGCTTCTCGTTGCGACGGTTTAGAAGTTCGATGTTCTGCGAGGTCATTTCGATAGTAGCGCTCCGCTCGCGGAAGAAGTCCTCTTCGACGACCGACGTTGGCGCGTCCATGCTCCGGGACTGTTTCTAGATACAACAGAATATTAACGTTAACGTCTTGTTCAACTTGTTATTAAGCTCTGTTAATCTTCGGGGAAAAAGGGAATTACGCAATTTGTACGTTCTCGGAAATTGGCCTGTACTAGGAAGAAACTTCTAATCGTCCCTCGCAGTTACAAGAAAGCCGGAAAAATCGGACAGATACGAATGATCGGGGCAAAAGATTAAACTTGTAGGTAGGCGAAGGTGTATCGAAAGAAATATTACCTCTCTGTTCTGAGGTAGGGGCTCGCAACTGGCCGCTAGCTTCCTGCGTTCACGCTCCAGCTGTCGGTTCCTGTCGTTAAGGACCTCGACGCTCTGGGGCGACAACCGTTCCCTGCGCTGCTCATAATCGTGCCTCTTCTCCTGATGTTGTTGATGATGATGATGATGGTGGTGATGCTGATGTCGATCCTCCAGGTTATCGTTATTATTATTCTCGCTGGTTCGCGATCTACCGTCGCCGGCTTGCAGTTTCTTGTTCAAATCGTGCGACAACTTTCCGATCACCTCCGCCGAGTGTTGTTGTTGTTGTTGCTGCTGTTGCTGTTGGCTAGACCGTTCTTCCAGACGATGATGAAGAGCGTCCACGCTGTGCGACTTCGATAGCTCGGCCTGTTGCGAATGGTGATTGTTGTGATGGTGATGGTGATGGTGCTGCAACGGATGATGAGGCGTGACGCGCAAAAGAACCGGATCGTCGTGATCCCGCGGCGGTGGCCAGTCCTCTAAGCGAGACGTTGGTGACATCGTTCGCTTGTAACTTCCCTCGCTGTCTGGAGCTCCTCGTTCGCGTCGATAAGCCAGGTAAGAGGCCTTCGATTGGCTTCTGTAACAGGAAAATTACTATCGTTAGCCATTGGAACTTACGATCTTCTAGATATTAACAAAACTTTGTCGAGTCTTAAACGATGAGTAACTCGCTTGACAAAGTCACCTTGTCGTTATCGAAAGTTAAGTCATCAAATACCGTCGTATCTACTAGTTCAGTGAATTCACTGCGCCAGTACAATAAATCTTTTTGCAACAAAACACGTCACGGTCCACGAAAAGAATGGGAAAATAAATACGCAAGAAATGAAATAAGCAGAACAGACGCCCTTTGATAATCGTCTATTTCGCGCGGCGCCCGAAACGGGTTGGGCGTCAGCCATCAAAAATAAGCGGATGAAAATAGAGCAGAAAATACGCAGACACGCGGTAGGTTAACTATCTCCACGGTCCATGCATAAATAGTCGCATCTGCTCGCTTTGAACGCGCGACTTGACGCACGTCCGCGAGCTTGTACTTGAATTTCTGGTCGGCGCCCGGTAGAAACTGGTAAGATGGTTCGAATTCTGACGAGATTCATTTGTATGGACACCGAACGTGGCTCCAGCGGTCGGCATCTCTCTGATTTGATCGTTATCCAAGTAATATTCCGATGCGAGACCATGTGACTTTCCCACGTACGCAGGATGTACGTAAACACGTGAACTATTCGAGATGCTTAGAAAAAAGCTGTCGAGAATACTGAGTATCCTGGATTTTGAAACAGCCTCCGTGTTTTCGTTCAACGAACTGTGCGATCGTTTGTAGGGTACGATAGTACAGGTTTGAGTTAGGTAACTGTAAACCATTTATACAAAAGACGATCGCGGTATTCCATTCTTTTCAACACAATCACTTCTGGAAACATTTCCTGAATCTTAAAATTTCGAGTTATCTTAAAATCTGGTGAGTTAAGCGTTGAAAGTGTTGGTTTTATAACGAAGAATATTCCGTGGAGCGATAACATATTTTCTTGGTTAATAAATATTTCATTTATAATTGGGTAAAAGGATGGAACTCCGTTCTTTCAGGCAAAACGATAATGGATTTAAAATCACCTTATTAACGCTCCATAAATAATTTCAGCTCATATTGTATTCGAGCAGGCAATTGCAGCGATCAAAATCGTGACGCCCATGCACAGACAGTGCATAAATAAACGAGTACGAGTCAGCAGAATGGGAATTCTCGAGTTGACTGTTCTTCGCTCATATGTAACACAGTTTATTGCGAGATTTGCATTTGTGTGCATAATCGACACACAATTATAATCTTGGAATTCTAACAAAGTCAGTGGAACACGGTGTTTATGGCGATCCCAGTCGCCTCGTTATCGTTCCTCGTTCAATACAATTTATTTTCGTAATTTTCGATCGTGCATGGGATCGGTTATTAAACGCATCGCGATCCTTCTAACAAAACGGAATGATCTCGCGAGAGTAATAGTGCATCATTGTTCGGTATCGCTTGCAAAATACACCTCGACGCACGCCGAATGATTAATTGTAGGCTGCGATTGATTAATCGCTCAACGAACCTGTTATCATTTTCATAAACGAATATCCGCAATTTCCTTCCAACAGATACTTTACAGTTATTGTAACCGTATTTAAATTTAAGCATCTCCAACGTGCACTCTCTTAATCCGTCAAGAATTAGATTACGTAAACGCATGTTTCGCGTTCCGTGCGAAAGTTATCGTGAATGAGCAAACCGGCAGGAAAGTGTAACGTCTCCTGCCTCGTCGAGCATGTGAAACGTTTGTTAGGAATACTTTTTCTCTTATTAGAGGGAACAGAAGAAACGTTGCGGTAGCTGGCTGATTGATTTACGACGTCTTCTTTGAATATTCAGGTAAACGAGTGGTTAAGAGTCAACGCTCTGTGTGAGAGACCTCTATTTCCATCTTAGGGTCAACAATTGATTTCCTAACTCAACCTTAATTTTCTATCACGAACAAAACTTATATTTACTCAATATCCTGGCAGGCAGTACATTCACCGTACTTCGGTTTAAAGTTATCTTAACAATTGTTCGATAAGAATACCGGAAGCGTGATTAACAACTGATATGGGTTAAAGTCGATCAATTGCAGCTACGATTAACCTTGTTATACATATATCAGAATTTGTGTCAGATTTGTACGTTTCGAATGTGGGCTGATATTGTTATGCCGCGTCTGTCTGAAATCGTCATCGTACACTGGATTTACAAGTACACTTTGAAATGCACGCGCGAAATCTAGTTAAACATGTCGAATCACTTTCTTGAATTAATCGATCGGCAACACCACGATTTTGACCCCGGCTCGATCACGATTTTGACCCCGATTATAGGAAAACTTTTGTCACGCTCTATTGTATATTTCAATTAAACCCACCATGATTGACCTTTAACTATTATGTCACAATCATATTCTTTTCGAAATGGCCCACGTATTGTAGATAGACAATATAAAGGGTCAAACCATATCATGGTTAACTCAGTATTCTGATAATCTTCTTCGAGTACAAGTTAGGAAAACTGGTAGAAAATTATTTAGAGAGCGAGTTCACGGAATCTATTTGGCCGAAGTTCACACGGCGGCTTCGCACCGTGTTTTCTGCTCGAGTCGCGATTTCTGTCCCGTTCTGGTTAGGATTGTGCGTGCCTGCCGGCGGAAAAGAAAG
This sequence comes from Megachile leachella, assembly GCA_963576845.1. Lineage (NCBI taxonomy): Eukaryota > Metazoa > Arthropoda > Insecta > Hymenoptera > Megachilidae > Megachile > Megachile leachella. The sequence goes on along the minus strand of OY756247.1, from coordinate 25,643,451 downwards.
TTTTTGCCGTAACGAGGTGGCCCGAGCGAAGGACGAAAGTAAAATTCGCGTCTCGATTCTAATCACGCGGTCGACGGCACAATTTCGCGGCTACCGGACCTCCTCTCTCGCCAGCTCGTCATAATTTTGTCAACGCGAGTGTCCGTATACAGCATACGATAAATATCTTTTCTCATACTTTCCACTCTGGTAAATTATTTTAATACTCACGCCGACTTCCTACCGAGAAATCATTTCGATTCCGGGTCGATCTGTAACGATTTTAGAATGTTCACATTTCTTCCTGCTGTGCCTTCGGGTACTCGATAAAATTACCTCTAACTCGACAAGATGATCGATAAATCATATTTGAAAATCAAATCAGTACTAACTGATAATTTCGATTCCTTTGCAACGGAGACCAATATTACGTTTTCGTTAAAAAATGCACAATAACCCGCGACAAAGTGTGTCAAACAGGACACGATTCGTCAAATTCAACAGCGCCGGGCATGATGGTTCCATTAACTCCGGCCGACCCCGGCCTGCAAATTCTGTCCTATTCTATACGAAGATCAAAATTCCGCAACAGGCAGGATCGAGAGTCGATCGAAGAAAAAAGATCTCACGACGGCCACGAAGAGAGCATCGTGTTCGCTCGTTGCTCCATCGTTTCCGAAGCGAGCGATGCTTCGGCGTGAGAAAGAGCGGAGAATAAAAATCAACCGTCCCGGATCTTCGAGCACGCGAATCACTTCCGCGAGCGTTGCGCGTGCTCGCTTATCTTCGACGCGAATCTTCGACGTTGCTTTTTCACGCTTGACGGTGTAACGATAATCAACATTTTTTGTTACACAATAGGAAAACTGATCCGACGATTTAAACGACTACCCTTGCACCCCTAACGATCCCTTAAGATTCAATATCTTATCGAAATTAAAATCGGAAGATTCCAGCGTTAGAATTACAAGATTCATTGATCCCGTCCATAATCTCGATCGTACAATTACGTAAGCAAACACTAGGCACACGACCAGACAGCACGATTTCCTGTTACGCTCGACTACGATGCAAATGGTTCCAGCTCCCATTGAATTCTTCCGTAATTATCAACGCGAGCTAATTTCAGCGTAATCTAGAGGCTGGGAGCTTGATTCCTGTTGGACGTTTTTCATTTAGAAAAGCTCGAACCCGGAAAGGTGGATCCTAGGGAAAGTGCTTAACAAATTGCTTCCAGCTCGTGATATATGCTCGAACCGCGGTTTTAAACGAGCCCCGGTAATAAGGCTCGTTCGTAAAATAAGTAACGAGCGTGCAGCGAGGTTGGACCAGCGGCTAGTAGCCTGTTGGCGAGCGTCACGCTTAAAAGTTACTTCGAATAACGACCATACGTAACTACGTACACGCACAGGACCCCTTTCACGACACGCGCGTTCTCCGCTTCCCTCTTCGACTCTCCGCGAGGGCAGATAATTATCGGCCACGGGATAATGCACACGCGAGAAGGAAGAACACGTGTCGATTCGTTCGGTTTTTTGGAAGAAACGTATCGGTTCTTGTCATCGTACATTAGCGTCGATCGAGAGCTTAATTAAACGCGCACAAAGGAGTCCCTTCTTACGCATATTTTTTCCCCCTTCGAGAAGAATTTCAGAATGTGCGTAAGAACCAGGATTTATCGATTCTTTCGTCGGGATTAATGGTACTATCAATTAGGAAGTCGCTTAGGGATCCTGGGGGGCAATTTTGAAAGTTTTATTGGTACGGTTCTGTTCGGCTAATGCGAGAATATTACAGTGAATTATCTATTCCGAATTCCTTGCCGTAAATTCCCCATTCGCGAGATAAAAACGGTGGCTATCGAATTCCGACAGTTTCTTTTTCCGCCGAGTCAATCACGTTCGATATTGTTCAATGCGTACGCCGGTTTTTAGCGAGCGAGGAAAACAGCGTAACCGATAAAAAGCCTAAAATGCCTTGTTACGTAAAATCACGCAGTTTGCCGAGATACGTTTGGACAGAAATTGCCGATAAATTTCCACCCAGGAGATCGAGTTTCGCCCGAACAAACGAGAAGAGTGTAACGAACGTGGTCTCGCAAGAACATTGGTGAGAGTCGACGAATCGAATTATCGACAGGATGCGCCTTCTTTCGACCGGTAGTCGTCGCAACAAGTCCAGTATATCACGATAATCGATGGTTGCTACGGAATTTCACGGTCGGTCGCGTTCGCTTCGTGGGCTGGTTAAGTGGCCGATACTTATCTATATAGCCGTTATCAATTCCTGGGGAAAGGTGATAACGACCGCGCAAACATATTGATCTGTTTTTTTGTCGAATCGTTGTAGAGTACTCGGTACACGTCGAGATCAATAACACTTTGTACACTGGAATTTTTCTACATATTAGTAAACGTTCCGACATTCCGCAAGTTGTAGATACATAACCGATATCGACGATTCCGATAACAAAAGTAGTTCCTAAATTTGCAATTACGTGACGGGTGAAAACTCGGAAATCTCCCGTAATTAAGGAAGCGATTTTACATTTACGTATTCCATTTGAGAACGAAAAAGCTGATTCAATTTGCCGGGCAATTGGCTCGAAAATCAATAATACGCGACATAATGCGAAAGCTTTCCGCTGCTCGAGCCAACCGATATATCGTAAAACGACATTTACAAGGCAGTATAAATCATGCTTATTACGAAGCAATATATTGTAAACGTTTCGACCGGGCGATGGATATTAAGGAATAATTTACGAACGCGATACAGGCTGCTGTCGCGTTTTTATTCGCGATCGAACGATGTCGGAAGATAGGCGTGGTGCGAAGTGGCTGCTTTTTCCGCTCGCAAACATACCGATAATCCGCTATCGACTACGCTGATTCCGTGTAACCGTGCGTTTTTATGGCAGAGACGTTCTTAAATTTAATATCGATTACCCTTTTATCGCTTATCGCCTCTATCGACTTCAATTAACCACGCTGATAACATTCTGCCGGTGTCGGCAGACCACTCGCGCAATCGGAAATCGGTTCCCTTAGACGGTTGAATTATTCGGCGATCGATTCTCCGAGGATATTAAATTCCAGCGGAATACACGAACGTATCGTCCTGCCTGGAGATAAACTCGGTTTAGTAGACAGGAACGTTCGCGGATTTCGAAGGTGGCTGGTCGACTCGCACGTAAATTGAACGCGTGTTCGGCCAATTAAACGCGAGCTGAATGAAGAGGAAGGTTTTCATATTTGGAAGACTGCTTGACCTCGATATAACATGGGTGTGGTATGGTTTATAGTACATAAATTTCTGGATAAGTAGCTAGTCACCTGGAGAAATACGATTATTGAGGATAGAATCCAAGATGGTCGGGCATGTTCTCCAAGACCTTGGTGACGCCTCGTTGAAAGTAGTTACCGATAATACGCTTTGAATTGCAAATTGAAACTCGCTCTTTTCGTCAACGAGATATACAGTATTTGCACAGCACTTTTGAAGTGGTTATATGAACAAGTTTATATACTTAGACTCGTTAGTCCATGGACATTAAGAATTCATTTCGCAATCTGTCAAGAGTCGATAAAAATAACAAATAGACGTAAATAGCGTTTCGAGAAACGAGTGCACACATGTCCGTCAGAGTGATGCACCTTGCAAGAAATAATAGAAACGTTAATTTATTCTATAGAGTCGCGCGGGAACAGAGAATTGCTGATCGCTCATTACGACAGTTCGCTAATTAAGCGTAGGCAAGCTCGATCACGCATTTATTTTACGCCGCAGACACGCTGGCTGGCAACACGCGAGAAAGAGTCACGCGGGGACAACAAGACGGAAGTGCAACGATTTAATATTTATGAGAGCGTCAAACCGATAGATCAGTCGTTCGTGGCGATTCTCGTATCCGGTGACACGAAAGGATAGCGAATCATCTGGAACGCGAGTTTACGTGTCATAAAGTTAGACGCGTCTGTGCAGTGACGAGCTGATACCACTTAAAACGTTTCTGAAGCCGCGTCCAAGTGGAAACGTAACTGTATCGACAGCCTATTAATGTAACTGTTTATTTAACGAACCGCATTATGTCCTGGAAACAGACAATAGACAATTCTTTCTTAACATAAATTACAGTCGGAATGAGTTTACGACAGTATTCAAAGCAATTTATACAAATTTTTCGCCGATATTTTTCCCCCTGGTACCGAACCATTATGCATAATGGGCTACTGTTCTCGCACTTTTTCCTTCACGTTCGATTCTACATTTTAAATTTTAGTATGCAAATAGCCCGGACGCATGGTGTAAAAGGTCATAAGGTTATGGGTCCATTCAGAAATGGCTTCTGGGTTTGTCAGGACTTTTATAACACAGACAAGTTATGCAATATCGATCAAAAACAAAATTTTGTTAAATTATTAATAAATTTAGCTTTAGCTTACAGTGACATCTTACAGTATTAGAAATGATGTACAATGTTAGAAATAGAATAATTGAATATTAGTAACAAAATAATTGAATATTGGTACTTCCGTCTTGTTCGTTTGATAATATAAGCGTTTGTAATAGTTGTTATGTAGAAAAAGCAATCCTCATTTAATTTATTAATCTCTAAGTTATAATGTCTGTCGCTTGTGTTTTTTATTAAATAATGTGTTTGTGTTTAATAATATATTAACAGTTTGTTAATGATTTTCCATAATTCTAATTAGTTAACAAATTTAACTCTTCATCAAGTTCGTAGACGTTCGTACAAAAATCCCGTATACGTCAACAGTGTAATCCACGCACGGAAGCCCTAAATACGCGGTTATTACGTTAAACGAATTCCTAGAGTTCAACTTCTCTAACAACAGAAGCTAGGAATTATCCCCGTACGAGGGCTTCGATAAAAACGTCCACCACGGAAACCGTAAAACTGCTGAGAGAATTTAGTCCGAAGCAACCGCGACGATAAAGTCCTAGAGCATCGATCCCGTCACTTCGCTTTCTACGTCAGGAAATTAAAGTCTAAGATGGTTTACAGTACAACGCAATCGAGAGCGAACCTCGCCTTGCCATGGCCTATTGTTTTCGCGGGATCATTATTCGAACGCGAGCCTCAGGTGTTAACTAAAGGCAAATCGATGCTTCGACGTTTCAAAATCGGGGATAACTATGTATGTACAAATGTAAGTCGCATAAATTTCTCGCATTGTCAACCGTGCACGCGTTTCCATGTCGATTTCGACCACTCTGGGAACCAGGTGCTCCGATACACCAAAAGCTAATTAGTACCTGTCTCGAAACTATTGTTCTTTGATTGCCGTGTACGGCCAGCTACATGGAAACCAGCAACCATAAAAGAGCGAAAACGAAAGCTATGTTCTCTTTTCTGGTAGACAAGATTGCGAATATGTGCTGTGACGAATTTGGGAAGACTAGTGATGAGCTAACTGATAACGGCGATATCTGAACACTCGTATTGTATCGAGTTGTATATGACTGAATACTGAGTTGTCTGAATTCTCAGACTTGTGCACTCCTAGACCCATAGAATTCTATATCCTTAAAATTTCATATATCGTTAGAAGTCTGTATTCTTCAGAACCTCATATCTCCACGTTTCTACATCCCTCCTTGTACATTCTTATGTTCTATAATTTTCATATATCTCGATCCCTATTTTCTTAAATTCCTGTATCTCCAGGTTTCCACATCATCAGATGTCTACATCAGAGCCTTAAGTTTTATCCCCAGTTGAAATAAGGTGAGATTCGATCCTGAACAAAACTGGACATAGTTTCGATTTCGTGGCACGGTATTCTCGTGGCGTAAACATCGGACCGAGTGAAATCTCGTGCGGTTCGCGCGGCTCGAAAAGTAGGGTAACCTTGCCATCTCGAAAAATGCGTTTCGGCTTGAGGACATCGAACGAAAGTGCACGCTGAAGTAAGAGTCGACTGTACCGTCCGGATACAATGTCCTGTTTCGTGCGATTTTTTTTCAGCCGATTCGTTGAACAGGAACGGAGAAAATTTATTGCCACACCGTCCGATCGGGTATCGATTTTATTTTTAAGAGAAATCTTTAACAAGCCACGTTTATATTTTATTCGCGATGTTAACCTCGGTGGAAAAGGAACAATTCCGGCCGCCCACCACGATGCATCACGGTGACAATTGAACAATTGCACGCGATTCGTTTTAATTTCCATGGCTCGTCCTTGGTCTCGCGTCGCGAACCACGGTTTTCGACCTCGGCTTCGTGGAAGCGGTTCTCTGCGGGCAATGTACGTTTGTCTTTTCACTCGACTCCTACTCGCCTCGGAACGAGAAGTACTGTTATGAGTGGCAGTAGCTGAACAACGGGCCCACCATCGGCGAACAGGTATTTCACCATTTTCCCATAGCACTTGGCATGCAGCTATCGTAAATGAATCATAGCTACCACACAAATTCTGTACGGACTCTTCTACGCGTCTCACGAACGCCGGATTCGATCGGTCGAAAGATCTCGTGTCGGTGAAACGAGACGAGGATGATTTGCGCTTTGCTTTCTTCCAGTAATTAACGCCGTAGTCACACGAGTATTTATCTCTAGGACAGTGTACCATCGAGGTGTTGAAAATTGAAATCTAATTTCGATCTTTTTGTTCCGAAGTCTTCAACCCTCTCTCTACCGATATCTAAATGAAATCTATGTCGCAAGCGTACATCGATTCGAAGGAACGTCGTTGTAGAATGTCAAATTAAAAACAGAAGCGAGAAGAAACGGAAGCTCTGTAACAACGGTTCTCGGCAACTCGCTTTCGATCGCCACGCTTTCATCCTATTTGGCCGACTCTATCAGCAGTCGAGATCTCGCTAGAACATCTGAAATTAAATATAGGAAATGGAAATGTCTTACGTAAAAGCTTTCCTTTTTCCCCGTATGGGATCGAAATTTATTTCCAAACGGAAATCTTTCTCCTCTCGAGTCTTAGCTCGAGGAAAGTAGAACGCGAACAATGGAAACACGATGCGGCTTTTTTCTTAAATCTTCTCGTTGGAAATAAAGAAATTTAAAATATCCAATGGCCGTTTGATAAATGGAACGTAAAACGCACCTCTGACGACGGCTGCTTATCACCAAACGCTCGAGCGAAGGACAAAGCTGTTCAGATAACTACCTGACACTTTGTTCGATAAATTCGAAGGTCGAGAGAAGGCCAGAGGTGCGAGGGATGTATTTTATAGCCGAACTGGAGACGACTGGATCTTTAGCGGTGAAACGGATGTCGGAAACCATCGAAGGTCGTGTCCTTCGTCAGGATCGTTAATCGTCTCGATGCATCATCTTCTCCTTCGACGATTCTTGTCGAACAATACGGTACCGGTCCATTAGGTCATTCTAGAAGTCGGAGCCACTTTTTATGCCGACAGCGCTTGCGTAACAATTTGAACATAACGTGTTCCAATTTTGTTTGCATAATGTTATGCCGATGGTTTTTGTCCTTTTGTGGATACCAAGTTTGCCTTAACGTCTTGTTGGTTTTTCCGCTCAAATATTCTTCGACGCTGATTCATAGGACATCGATACTTTCTCATTTTTTGCACTCATTTCGATAAATTGCATCATTTCGACCAATTATGCACTAAAAACAACTGTAATCCAACGATCCGTTGTTATTGCGATCGTTCCTGAAATCTAACGCGGAATTCCTCGGCGCGCAATTTCAAAAGCTAACACAGCCGTTCTCCGGTTTATAAACACGCCAAGAAATAGAGGAGGATTCGCGTATCAGCTGTCGCTTATTTTCATTCAAGGTCGCAGTGATTCATGCGCGTTTATGAAACGGAATATGCATACGCGTTCGATAAACGCTCAACGACGCGTTGCATTCATAATACGTGACAAGCTGCACGATTGATCGCTCGAGGCGGCAGAGGCGTTCGTATTCTTGTAATCAGACGAAATTCCGATCGATCGATACGTCTGTCACTGATAGTCGTTTAGAGTCTAGAATGACGATAGAAATTGCAGACTGATATTGCAAAGTATGACAAAATGAATATAAACTCTGAAAGATTTGAGATACATTTGTTAAATGTTTGTGAGCAGTGATGGATTTGAACATAATTTAATTAAGCAGCGAACCGACAAGAGAGAATTTTGAACAGCATTAATATTGCATTAATAACTCAATTAGAAATTAAAATTTGAAACTCAACGTCCGACCACACACGACCATATCTACTTATGCAGTCATCGCGTGATCAACCGAATTTGAAATACAGATTAGTATCATACCAATAACGTAATCTAGCAAATTGAAAAATTACACCAGAAAATTACTCGAATTCTTCATAATTGGAATTTCAATACCTCTTACCACACACGTCCATCTCCAACGTGTTAACACGTTCAATAATCCAAATTATCGCGTGACGTTGTGTTTTTGCCGTGGCTATCGACGTATTAAATTAGCGCTATTTCGTGTAATTATTCAAGAAATTAACACGCATTTCAAGCAAAACAGCAAAGCGGTGAGGAAAATCGCAAGAGCGCGTGTTCGAGATTTCACCTTGGTTCTTGACGATTTTAAGCCCAAGACAAACGTGTTCCGAGCACGATCGCCTTTGTTTCGGTGAAAAGCATCACAGCGATAAACAACAATCACTCGTGGGAAAAGGGGGCCGGTTATCACCTTATCAAGCCCGTATGGCAGCGTTAACCTACGTCGTTATCGCCGCTACGCTCGCTGTTCGTAATATATTAGCTTTGTACTCGGTCGCGTACCGTTCCATTCCCTTTTCCTCGTGTAACCTTAGTAAAAACTCAGACAGAGGTCGTGTACGCGATCGGTGCTGGCCTCGATTAATTAACTCGCATCCTTGATGCCCTCATGTAGCTTTGCTAACGGAAGAGACTTCGTAGTCTTTTGATCGCATTTGGAATTTGATCTTGAAGTCGATTGCAAATTTTAATATTCACTCTCCACTAAATTACTATATGTTATTTATAATAACATGTTGTTTACAAAAATTCAAATTAATTAAAGAATAAGAACAATTTCTTTCTCGCACAATGCACTTAAAGACAAACACCGTGCACTTGACACATATTCTAAAACCAGTCGCAGCTTTCCGAACAATCAACATTTTCGCCATTACATCATCAAACGTAGCGTGACGTAGCCGGTGAACAAATTCGCGATGGTCTTTACGTAAGTCGCTGATCGTCGAGGTGCAAGCCACGAGACACGTTTCTCCGGTGCAAAAATAAATGTGTTTACGAGCGAGAAAATAGGTACACGATGCTAGGAACACGTGGATAAGACTTTCACGAGACTCGCGGCCTACCGATCGCCGGTTTTAAAGCGTACGAATCGAAGCGATTAAACTCGAGGCGCTCCGATTTGCTCGCGGTTTGTTCGGTTCAACGATATTTTCAGCCGCTCCTGCGGTGCTAATTTCGCGGTCGACGTGCAGTAATGCATGGCCAGACGGTGTCTAAAACGATGATGTTTCGAAATCAAAACAAGCTAGAAGTCGAATTTCGCAGCTACGTGAGCGAAATATAAAACCAAGTGCTAATAAATCGTGAACGATGCGCGAGTTCCATGCTTCGCTAAGAGGATGAAAATTTTTGAGCGGTAAATACAGTTATAAAAGAAAATGTCTATTGGATAGCACCGCTATATTCGCAAAGCAATTTCCACAATATCTGAAGGAATCTGCCGTTTGCAAATCGACGGTGTTTGCTCGGAGCCGAGTAAACAGAGTAGTCGATGATCGGTTTGGTGTCCTTGGCAAAGATGCGAACAGCCATGAAGAACCATGGCTTTCAGCCAACAAGCAACCCGCGTTACGTATTCTCTTCGCTGAACGACGTTCCGTGATTCATGCTTGACCCCGAGGCCCTCGTCCTTCCGCCATAACGGTTCCACCGTCGATTAATACGTAATGGATTTCTTAATTGGCGGACGACACGTAACGCGTGCCTGTGTTACGGAAGTGTCGGCTGAAAAGAGCCACATACTTGTTTTCCCACGCCACGGAATCGGTCGTTCCTCGGTGGACACGGCAAAGCTTTTTCCTCAGTTTCGACGTTGTTATTGTGACATGTCGCGATCTCGTGACTGGTTATGGCTCGTCAACAGGCGCGAGCACACGTCAACGATGTCGCGAATTGAGAAATGTTTGATCGTTTGAAATTCGAGACGAGCTAAACTGGTTTCATCGATCCGGATCGATCGCGTGGTCATTCGAGTAATGCTTCAACGGCTTGATTACCGAAGCAAGTCCAACAGAAACCGAGCCGATGCCGTTTAATGTCAACGAACTCGAATTTCTTCGACACGACGCTCTGTTTGTTGTTAAGCGATCGACTAACGAATTTCTATGGTACTTGAGGAACATATATCTAGTAATTAAAAATGATCAGAGGTAGCGAACCTTGACGGATATATTCGCGTTAACGAACAACGTCGTTCAATAAAAGTCACAACTCGTCATAAAAGCAGGGTGAAAACACCGGAGAGAGACAGTATCGAACGTCTCGGCCGGAATAATAAAGCCGAGTGACGCGTATCCGCCTCGAAGCGTGCTTGACGAATCACCCACGCTCCCAGAGGTGAAACAGCAGGAAGCCAAATGCAACGGAATGGCTGTCAAAACGGGACGTGTTCTCTTGTTGAACGTCGACACCCACACCGTAGTTTGCTCCGAGGTTCTGATCCGACCGATTGCGACTCGAACGAGATCTCCTGAATGGGATAATTTTGGCAGTGCCCCCGTTTACCAGCTGTCCGACTTAAATACCTGACAACAATCGCTACGAGACTCGGATGGCTCTCCGAGAAGCCTTCTGTACGCTTTAAAATTATGCGTCGACGAATAAGGTGTAAGATTAACATTATTTCCAAATATGGAATAGCGATGGAAAAAATAGCTCCGTTAATGGGCACAGGAAGTAATCTCAAAGTAGGTGCCTTTCCTAATTCGTAGATTGGTTCTGTTTACTCTCTGTTCATTAAAATGCGCAATCTTGTGAAAATTCTAAACGAACATTGAATGTTAATGCGGAAGTTATTGCTTATGCGAAATCTGGAAAATTCCGTCTTCTGGACTTAAAGTGTTGACGCTAAAGCCTTGAACATGCTTTAACAGTTTTTAGAAAACCCTACATCCTTGAAAGTCATTGTCTATTCAGGGTCTGGGGGCCTGCAAGCACTCCAGGTATAAACACATGTACTGTCGTTGCAGTTTCTTTTAGTTCAGTTCTAACAGTGCGTCCGTCTTGTATACACCGAATTGTATTAGAGGTTTCTTCATCGTATATTTTTTCACTTACAAATATAACTATTAATCTGATTAACTGTACAAGTGCGTTTTATTTCACATAACCCCTGAACAGGTTATGGGCCCAGATTTTTTTCTTAAAAGTTATCAGTGAATAGTTCGTTTTTTTGAAAAGTGCAGTGTGTTGTGTAACAAACTTTCTTAAAAATGGAGTCGATGAGTTTAAAAATTGAAAAGCTCCGTGACAATGAAAATTGGCTGCAATGGCGTTTCGTTATTCGTACATTATTAGAAGAAGATGACGATATGCTTGCAGTGTGTGAAGGAAAATTCGAGCGTCCTGCTGAAAATTCAGCAAACTATCAAGTCAACCTACAAAAGTTTTTAAAGGCTGATAAAACAGCTCGCAGGTTGATCGTGACGTCCGTCGAAAGGAAACCCCTGGATTTACTTCTGAGTTGCACAACTGCGCGCGAAATGTGGAGGAAACTTAATGCAGTATATGACATGAAGTCCGATGAAAATTTATCGATAGTGCAGAAACAGTTTTTTGATTTTAAATGGGACTCAGATGAAAGTGTGAGCCATAATTTAGCGAAAATTGAGCAGCTGACGACCAAAATGAAGAACCTCGGTGGTGCAGTTCCGGAATCCATGATATTGACACGTATATTGTCAATATTACCAAAAAAATTTAATCACTTTCACAGTGCGTGGGATTCTGTGGAAGACAAGAAGAAAACTCTTGATAATTTAACGGCGCGTTTAATGAGTGAGGAAGTTAGAACTCAAGAACAGGATAGCTCTGAAGATATGGCTGTGGCGTTATTAATGAAACGAAGGTCGTTAAATACATCGTTTTCGAAGAATAATTTTCACGGCAAACCAAGTCAAGATGAGCGTCGGAAGAAAGTTTATACTGGGTGTTATACATGTGGCAAAACAGACCACATACGGAAAGATTGTGTTGGTTGCCATGTGTGTGGTTCAAAAGGACATCTCACTAGGAACTGTTACAAGAAGAGTGGAAATATCCGTACGAGAAACAACGGTGGTGTCTATACTGTGCAGCAGACAGCGACTTCAACCCAGAAGCAGGCTTTTGTAGGAAGCAGTAAGGAATTTATCAACAACGACGTCTGGCTGATTGATTCGGGAGCTACCGATCATATGACACATCGACGGGACTTCTTCAGCGTTTTTGAAGAATTTGAAGAGCCGATTACAATTCGATTAGGCAATGGTGAGCTTACTCCTGCGTATGGAAAAGGTAACATAGAGATTGAAACGCATGTAGACGGAAAATGGATTTCGGGTGTTATGTATAACGTTTTATTTGTACCGAAGTTAAGTCAAAATCTGTTTTCGATTATAACAATTACAAGGAAAGGTATTGATCACGCGATTACCGATTATGGAGAGAAATGTGTTTTTTCACGCGACGGAATAGTCATAGCGACTGGCTCGATTTGCGGTGACTTATTTAAAGTAAATTTGCGCGTGGTAACACCGAAAGAGTGTAATTTAGCGGTAAATACTAATAGTTTACAATTATGGCACGAGAGACTATGTCATCAGAATTTTAGACACGTGAAACAATTTTTAAAGAGTAGGGAAATTCAAGTAATCGATGATAGTGTTGTTTGCGAAGGGTGTGCGTATGGAAAACATCATAGGTCAAGTTTTCATGAAAGAAGCGATCGTGCTACGAAATGTCGCGAAATTATACATACTGACGTATGTGGGCCGATGGAGCATGAATCAATTGGTAGAAAACGATATTTTGTAATTTTCAAAGACGATTATTCCGGGTTTCGACAAATTTATTTTATGCGACAAAAGTCCGAAGTAATAGATAAAATACAAATATTTTGTAACGAGGTTGAGAATTTGTTCGGGGAAAACATAAAAGAAATTCATAGTGATGGCGGAAAGGAATTTAAGAATAGGGAAGTTGAGCGTTATTTATGTAGTAAAGGCATAAAACATACGTTTAGTGTTCCGTATACACCCGAACAGAATGGTGTCGCAGAACGGGAAAATCGAATTATTGTTGAAGCTGCGCGGTCAATGTTATATTCAAAGTCCTTTTTACCTCTATCCTTATGGGCTGAAGCGACGAATACAGCTGCGCATGTCATTAACAGGTCGGGACCGTCAAAACAGCCAGGTCAGACCCCTTATGGGCTATGGTATAATAAAGAGGCGAACATTGATAATTTTAGAATTTTCGGGACAGAATGTTTTGTTCATGTACCGTACGAAAAAAGGAAAAAGCTAGACAGGAAAGCTGTAAAAGGGTATTTAGTAGGATACATTGAAAATTGTAAGGGGTACCGTGTATATGTGCCGAGTTTACGAGATGTAGTTTTGAGTCGTGATGTTTTATTTAAGCCGGAGAGGCTAGCTGCTAATAACATTGAATTAGGTACAATTCAAAAAGGTGATAAAATTGAAGAAAATGTAGTTATTGATGAAGGTACGGGTAGTTCTGAAAATACTGAAGTTAATCTTGAAATCAGTAACAGTAGAGATCAAATACAACCCTTGCAATCTTCGGTCGACAATGGCAACGTGAAACAGCTCCGTGATAGACGAACGATTAAACGTACGGAATTTTATGGTTGCCCGATTACCTTTCATACCGAAAAATTACCTTCTGATTATAATGAAGCGATTAATTGTAATGAGAAAGAGTTTTGGATTAATGCTATGGAAGAAGAGATGAATGCCTTATGCGAAAATCAAACGTGGTTGTTAGTTGAAAAACCTAAGAATCGTAAAATTATTAATAACCGCTGGGTTTATACAAAGAAAAAGAATCTTGATGATACAGAACGTTTTAAAGCGCGATTAGTCATAAAAGGGTGTTCACAAGTACCAGGGATTGATTATAAAGAAACATTTAGTCCGGTAGCCCGTTATGAGACTGTAAGATTTTTGTTAAGTATTGCTGCAAATAATGGTTTGTTTTTGGGTCAGTTTGATATAAAAACCGCGTTTCTTTATGGAAATTTAGATGAGGATATATACATGAAACAACCTGAAGGGTTCAGTGACGGAACAGCGAATGTTTGTAAGTTGTTGAAAAGTTTGTATGGGCTGAAACAAGCTCCGCGATGCTGGACCGAACATTTTAGTGTTTTTATTAGGAAATTTGGATTTAATAAGAGTTCAGCCGATTCTTGTTTTTATAGTTATGATGAAAATGATGGTAAAATGTTTCTAGCAGTTTATGTTGACGATGGGCTTATAGCAGCGTCAGATGAGAGTTTAATAGATAGATTTTTTCTTGAATTAGGGAAGAATTTTAAAATAACGACCACAAAAGATGTTAGTGATTATCTTGGAATAGAAATTTTCAGACTGAGAAACGGTTCAATTTTTATTAGTCAAAGTAAATATATTGAGGGTATAATCGAAAAATTTAATTTAACAGATGCGAATTATGTATCAACTCCAATAGAGGTTGGTTGGGATGCGAGTGATTTTATTAAAGATAATTGTTATGATGTACCGTACCGCGAAGTTGTGGGTAGTTTAATGTTTTTACAGACAGTGAGTAGACCGGATATCAGTTTTGCAGTGAATATAGCGTCAAGAGTTTTAGATAAACCAACTAAAGCACATTGGTTACTCGTGAAACGGATAATTAGATATTTGAAAGGTACCGCAGATATGGGTTTATTTTATAGTAAGAATGGTAATTTTGAGGCTTATAGTGATGCTGATTTTGGGGGGGACAAGGAAAGCCGAAAATCAACATCTGGTTTGACTTGTAATTTTGCGAATGCTTCGATTGTGTGGCAAAGTAAGCGACAACAATGCGTATCGTTATCGACGACTGAGGCCGAATATGTAAGCGCAGCGTCAGCGGCAAAAGAAATTGTATGGTTGAAAAAATTGTTTAAGGATTGTAAAATGGATGTTAACTGTGTGTTGTATGTAGATAATATGAGTGCTTTGAAATTGCTTAAGAATCCCGAATTTCATCAGAGAAGCAAACATATAGACATTAAATATCATTTTGTTCGTGACCTATATGAAAGAGGTGAAATTGATGTTACATATATTGAAAGTAAGGAACAAGTTGCCGACATATTTACGAAAGCATTAGCAAAACCAAGGTTTATATATTTAAGTAAGAAATTAGGTCTCATAAATAAGAGAGAAATAACTGAGTAAATTTCTTGTTTTTTTTTTTTTTGTGTTCTGGAAATAAGGATGTAGAGTTTTAGGGGGAATGTTGACGCTAAAGCCTTGAACATGCTTTAACAGTTTTTAGAAAACCCTACATCCTTGAAAGTCATTGTCTATTCAGGGTCTGGGGGCCTGCAAGCACTCCAGGTATAAACACATGTACTGTCGTTGCAGTTTCTTTTAGTTCAGTTCTAACAGTGCGTCCGTCTTGTATACACCGAATTGTATTAGAGGTTTCTTCATCGTATATTTTTTCACTTACAAATATAACTATTAATCTGATTAACTGTACAAGTGCGTTTTATTTCACATAACCCCTGAACATAAAGAAATGTAACTCGCAAGAAATGACCTACTTACCACTTAATTTAAAATACTGTGGCACTGAATTTCAGATGAAACGTCTCCAGTTTAAGATACGAAGAAACAGGGTCACTAGCGCTAAGATCTTTTATGAATTCGCATATGATTGCTTCGCAACATTTACTACCTCGAAACGTCACGTTTCTTTTCGGGTATGAATAAATGGATCCAAAAACTTTCGACGTGCTTAAACAATCGATAGCGTTCAGAGACACAGAAGAGACATAAATCAGAATTAGTCGAGTTTTTAAAGTCTCACGATGCTCCCATTTTTTAAACTTACAATTTGAACAATGTAGTTTATAGAGAAAAGACTGGTTGCATTTAATGCATATCGTGACGGTCATTGAATTATATCCGCGGCAAAGCCGCATAAATAAAGGAATAACGAGGATAAAAACGAGCCGGAAAAATCCAGCCAGTTCAACGACGTGGCTCAACGGCGAGATCAGTGTCAGCAGATCAACCTCGTTTCCGAACCGAGGAAACTGCTAACGCGAAGGAACGAACCGTAAAGGAACACGTAGAAAGCATTTGTCACGAGGCACGGATCTGACGGTGGCATGTTAAAAAGCGGGAAACAAACCGCCACGAAGCACTTCGCAAGAAGTACTCTCATTTTCCATGGTCCGGTGAACGGAGACAAGGTCTCCCAAAGGTTCGAACGAGCCAGGCAAAGATGCATGCTAACGATACGGGACGAACAGTACCAAGACGAAGAGAGCGTTCCTGGTTCGAGCACCACAATGCAATAACTCGTAAATGGCTAATTGGCCAGAAGAATACTGTACAGGTTAACTCGACTGTGACTGACAAATTC
Source organism: Megachile leachella (assembly GCA_963576845.1). Classification (NCBI taxonomy): domain Eukaryota; kingdom Metazoa; phylum Arthropoda; class Insecta; order Hymenoptera; family Megachilidae; genus Megachile; species Megachile leachella. Next base: position 25,626,822 of record OY756247.1, on the reverse strand, counting down.
GACCGGACGTCTTGGAAGTTCCCGGTAACGCTAATTCGAGGAAACTTGCTCCACGTTTTGCTGCCGTACATTTTTTCACTCTCGTCACGTTCGTCTAACAAATTGCGAACGGACAGAAATCATCGGTTTTTAATGAAAGCATAAGGTAACTCGTTATATTACTTTTCTATGTTTTATGAGGCTGTTTTGCTCTCGAATTAGCGTTTCGGTACACTTGTTCGTCAAACTTGTTTAGCAAACTTTCTAGTTTGATACTTTCGTAAATGCGTATAATTTTACGAGCGTATACTAATTAAATTCGTAATTATATAACTCGTAATATTTAATAAAGTCATCCATGGTCACGTAAAAGGACACATTCTCCCTTAAAATTACGAGGCCAAACACGTATGTCGCAAGGATTAGCATTAAAAGCTAGCAAACACCATTATCCTGGGTCGACTGATGGAATCTTTATTTCAATAGCGAGAGAAGGGAAGTTCACAGGTCGAGGTTGTCGCGCTTCTTTCTCGGTTTGAAAATCGATCCAAAGGCGGAATGGCCAGCAATCTCGAGACCTCGCGTGCCGAGCGTTCCAATTTTACTTTTCTCGAGACCCGCGTTCCGCGGTTGCCAACGACAGCTCAGGTGAGATCCTACTCGTCGCTAAAATAATCGCGTAATCTTTCACGGTGTGCCAGGTATCTGCAGAGCGCAGCTGCGACGACAGATGTTCACAGATCTTACGAGACAATGAGATCGATCTGCTGTGGGCGTAACTGTATCATTCTTTTCAAATGACATTGTTCTTTTTGAAAACGTTTAAATTATAGACTGTATATACAGGGTGAGATGTTTTGATGGTACGAATAGCAAAAAACATTTTACTAATACAAATAGAAAAAACATTTTACTAATACAAATAGAATAAACATTTTTTTAGTACTTATCCTGTATTGATAGTAGAGGTATTTTTAGGGTTTTCTGGCAGTCATTGCTGTTTTAAATGAAAGTGTATGTTGTTTGACTAGATCACTTCTTCGAGACATTTTGTGTAAAAAAATATTGACAATGCTAATAAGTCGAACAAGTTATGAGTGACTTGAAATTTGTAAAGGAATTCGAAATGTTTCACAAGTAGTTCCTCTGATACTGTGCCGTAATACTTTCTTACGCAGAGTACTTCAAAGAATAGACCTATGTGAAAGAATCAAAATTCATTGCGAGATGAGCAGCCTATTCGACACGTACTAATTAAATTTCAAGATTTGTGCTAATTAAAGCATCATTAAGAAGCGTCATATAGAATCAGAATGGTGTGCAAAGTTGCAGAATGTATCCATTAATGAAATGACATTTGATGAAAACTACTTTCTGATTATTTATGCATGTCTGGTTAAATACGTCGATTAGTTCTGACTCGTCAAATCGGAGGTGTTAAATATAGAAACCTAATATCTTGCCTAAACGACTTAATTACCCAGATTAGAGAAGGAAGAAAAATCGGATCTATCCGGCAGAACAACTTTTACCACCAACGCGTGAGCAACTTTCAATCTTAATCACGAGACTCCCGGATTAATCGATCACGCGACACATCGTGGACCGTGTGAACGCACGAGCAGCACGAATTAATAATAGAACAGGTAGCTCGATAACGCGGAAATAATTCTCGCGATAAAAGGGCCGTGTTCTGCTGTCTAGGCGAGAAATTGTAGCGTGTCCGGGTCGCGGTGACAGGCATGAAATTCACGACGAAGCATCCTCGCGCGCACAACCCACGGAGAGAGAGCTAGCGCGGTGCTCGTTCCAGAAATTAATGCCGAACCGGATGACGAAGACTAATTGTAAATGGTGCTGCCAATCGTGGGAATCCGCGCTGATTAAATCGCAGCCCATGCCACCGGGACGTAAATGATGAACCCTGAGCTGCCCTCCGAGTAGGATTCTTCGGAACGAATTAGGAAACGATTTGATAGGGTGTTCACGTGACACGTTTCACGTTGCACCCGTGGACAATCCTAAATAATTAACGATTCTGCTAAATCCTCCTCGAGCTTAACTAGGGAGATCTATCCCAACTTGTCACAGGACTAATTAATCGATTTTGACAGAAATTCGTTTGGACAGAAATTTATTTCATAAGGGTAAAGTGCGAATACGCGACTTTAAAAGCAAGAAGTGTAAATGGACGCAAGTTAGGCTCCGAGTCTCAATGACTATGCAGATAGTAAACACAGACCATACGTGGTTACACGGCATCCGGTGTAATTCTGATAATCCACAGATAAAAAGCATTGTTCGCTCCGCTCTTATCGAGTGTGTACGAAGTATGTCGATCGGTGTTGATACATCGTGTATTACCTCGTGAGGTACTGTTAGCTCAATGTCTGCAATTTAACGTAATGCTTAGCTAAGATATCGTGCTGATATAATTAACGATACGAGAAGAATTCTTGAATCAGTTGGGTTACTGAACTGGTTAAACGATAAATTCATACGGCGCGTAGTGTTCTGCGAAGCAATTTCTAATGCAAATATGAGGCGGTGAAAAACGAGTAGGTGTAGGAAAGTTGTCTCTAAGAAATGGAAAAACTTAACAGCGAGAAATAGAGAGCGAGGTGGGCCGTCTCGGATGGAAAAGTAACGAAGCAAAATAAAGAAAGACGCTGGGAACTAAATAGTCATTTCGTTGGCAGACAAAGGATAACGGAAAAGCTGGATTTTTAAGGTTGAGTTTAATGGAGGCGATGGAGCGGCTACGAAGAAGCGGACTCGAGCAACATCGGGCGTGAAAAAGAATCCGATGCAGTTAACGGTTGCAATACGAAAGGGCATACTGTTAAACGCCTTTAAAGTCTCGACGGACGGTGTTAAAGGTCTGTTTGGACTTGTACCGCGAGCGTTATTGCCAAGATATCGTCCCGAAGTGTGACGAGGAAAAGTATACCGCTTCGTGAATGGGTTCCGCGTAAACGGAACATAACACGAATTGAAATGGACTTTTATATTGCGCCTAATACCCCTTTCGACGTTTTACGAGACGTTACGAGCGGTTTGCTACTTCGTTACGGATCCTGGCAGACGTTATTATCCCTCGAGATTGGCCAACTTCGCGAGGAGCCAGTAGCCGTAATAATTGCCAGACGAACGTCATCGATCGGTCTGACCTATGCCAACGATCATCGCTAATCGTTCTCCGCGATTGCTTTTTTGTCCATTAACGTTGATTACCGCTGTGAAAATGACCGCGTGTAATGCGATACGCTATGATTGCAATTATGTACAAAGAATACTGTCGTTTTGTTTTTCAATTTAACTTCTTAATGCCCCGAGTAATTAATATAACGTTAATGGTAATAAAAGCTACCTTCCTTTTTAATTGCTCGCTCATCGAATAACTGTTCTACTTCTTACGATTTTTCCGAGCGAGATATTACGATAATAAAGTTTCGATCGTGATCGCAATTGCAATCTCAAGGACTGTCACGCGACCGAAGGGTCAAATGAACAGGATCCGAAGTGGTAAAAGCTAAGTCAACGGGACGGATTCGTGTTAAGGTTGTTTTCAACGAATACGCGCGCGAAATGCGAACGGGATCAAAAGAAGCGTTGCTGGTTGGCTGTCGGCGACTCGTCTTCGATTAATTCCATCTCGTCGTCCGAGAACTCAATTTCGCAGGAGCAATTACCACGCCGTAAACGGTTCCCGGCTGGCATTCCACGATAATGACAAAAGAAGCAAACCGGGGTAGCACGGTTGGCAGCGCGAAACAGACCGATTTCTCGGAAGACATTGCAGGGGCGCCCAAACAAAGGGTCTGCTCGTTCTTCCGCCTACGAGTCCGGCTATCGTGTGCATGCGAGGCTCGTTCAAGGTAAAATACCTTTGAATTCCGATAGATTCAGCAGCCGCGGTACAGATCGTGACGGGAATATTGATATCCATCTGGTCGTGTGTCCTTCGCGTGGTATCCTTTATGATAAGTGACTCGTGTTGTATTGTCTTGTACTCTGCGACGTAGGCTTCTTTAGGGTAATGACACGGGGAAAACACCTTGCTTGACGGATCGAAAAATTTCAAAATTTACGATCGTGAATATTACCGGGGTTAACGAAGCTGATGGCACTATGGAAGTATCATATAATTATGAAGGTTATTGATCCCATAAAGGGTTAAATAGGCACGTAGCCGTTCTCGATTCTGACAGGAGAACGAAATTATCGTTCCATCCAGTGAACTCTGACCCTACTCGTCTCATTTGATATTCTGTCTAGCATCTGGCGAGTACGACATCCTTCAATAATCGAACATCTGTATACCGAAGAAAGATTGAAGCGTAGGACTCGAACCGCACGAAATTCTCTAATTAAGTAGTCGTAATTAATCATCGTCTACGTGGATTTGCTTAGAGCGTCGTTTCGCGAGGATTTCGCTTTCTCTTCGAAGGGCTTCGGCTTTTCCGGCACGATCTATCCGGCGTTGAATCGATTACCTCTCTCGGGATCGAGGATCGCCGGCCCCCGGAGCTCCCATAAATCAAGCGGAAAGTCATAGGACGCTCCGGTGGAGCTCTGGGCCGTAAATCGCGAGACGTCTCTATTGCACGCTCCGCGTCCGCTCGCAGAATACGCGGCGTCACATTCTGCCTTCGGCTCTCGTTGCGCGGTTCGCGCGGTTTTATTTCGCGGGTGAACATCGCCACGCAAACTCGACAAACATTTTTATCGCGCTCTTGATTTAGTTCGAAGAAGATGCGCGTAAACGCATCTTGCACGTACTCGATGCCGAGACAATCTATAATTACTCCGTTAAGATCTTCCTTGCAAGAATTTTAATTCGAATAAGCAACTTTTTTAACGACGAGGAAATATATTTCCGTTGCTTGGACAACTTTACAATTAACTAAAGTTTAACGAATTCTTTTTAAGTTATTACTTTCCTTATTTTTAATTCATACATCACATGAGAAGAACGTCCTCCGAAGGGTTGAAGATCAGAGTTGTAAAAGTCGATGAAGAGAGTCGATAGTTTTTTCAGATATCGCGGTTGGAGAAAACAGTCGAACCATATCTCGCACTTTCCTGCTAATTACGTATTCTTCTCTTGGATAAGTGAAATAATTATTGCTTTCCACAATCTCGTTGTTTTTCTCGTCGCATTTCCGTCCCGATAGGCTTCGTTCGATTTCGCAATCGTTTCTCTCGATTGCCATTCAATGATCGCCGGCTAATTAATTGGCTTCAGTCCCGCGAACACGATACGTTTTTTTCCGACCTCTTAATTCTGTCTAGCTTTGGCAACCGTTTCTCCAATTACGCCGAGAAAATCGAGCGGATGATCGAGCGAGCTAGTAACGCCGTGGCGCGATCTTATCGAGCCCGGTATCCTGTCAGGGCTGTCCCGAGGAATCGATCGCGCGTCCCGAACGCTCGGCTAATATTGACAGCCAGTGACACGGGTTCACCGACACGGACACGCGGGAACGAGATCGTCGCCGATGGGGAATGTAAATGCCTCCGACTATTTTATCGATCGCTTCTTCGCTCGTCGAACTTCTTCCTTCTGGACTAGCAGGAATCCAGACCGACTAGATCTCATTTCCTTCGATTGTCTGCCGTGATATTTACTTATCCAGTAATTTATAGACACCGTTCGATTTATAAATTGTGCGATGTTCATATACGGGGTTCGATTTGCAAGCTATCGTATTCCTAGGCGATACGTTTCAAATATTAATGGTTACATTACCGCGCGTCCCCATACGCTTTCGACGGAAGACATCCGTTCATTAAGTTGCCTCCGTACGCATTGTTTGCTCTGCTAACGGCGCATCGCATGCGATTCGACATGCCTCAAAAAAGAGATCCCCCGTCCCTTTGTTCTCATCTCGCTACAAACTTAGTGAACTGTTTTTCGTCGCATCAATTTCACGCATGCTTTTCAATCAACGGAATATTTCTCGCGAAATACACACGTTGCACAGGATAACTGCATGACGGTGTAACTCTCGGGCGAAGAGGCTGCTCGAAGTCTATCGTTGAAAGGCAGTTAGCAGCGCGCACACTGATGGATTTATTTTCCAAGAAGAGCATCGATTTAACTGGCCAGCCCATTAAGCCGCGGTTAATGCGAGGTTCTGAAGCATTTTGATTGAAAGCTGGCGAACGATGGGTGTAGTTCTACGGAGAAACGAACCGAGACAAGCAAAGGCTTATCTGATGACATATTGGTCTGTACCGTTCAGAGGAAGCAAACCCGATAAATGCATAATTGTTTGCGTTTAATACTGATAGACGCTATTACGGTGCTTCGAATCGTCGGAATTTAATGTTTTACTTTGAGCTTCCTGGAATCGATGCGTCATTATATTAACGAGCCTCTTAATATCAATGCTTGCCCCTGTAGATCTATAGACGCACATAATCGTGAATATCGAACCGCCAACCGCTCCCGCAGACTCTGCTCGAGATAGTTTCGTTAAATTTACACGTTTACGAAACGAAAAATAATTGCACCGCAAATCCTTGACTGGAATGCAATTTGTATGCGGCGGAAGAACGTATCGGTATCTTGGCACTTCGTTATGGAGCACCCCTAACTTTAAAAGTTTGCATTCTTGATAAAATATCGAGATTACGGCCAGTTTGATAAGAACGTTTCGCACCGTTAGCAACGTTCTTCGCTCTGAAACCTTTGTAGCGTGAAAATATCGAGTACCAAAATTTGCAACTTTCGAAACGCGGGAATTTAGAAATTTGGAAAGTGGCAAAGAACTGTCGTAGATTGATCTACGTGGAACAAGGGTCCATTATGTCAGACACAGCGGAGCGTGTCGTAAGAAGAGGACCGGAAAAGCCTGCTGGCAGGATCGAAGACGCTCCCAGCGGAGATAGCAAAGCACCGCTTCCGGCCCTCTTTAATTGTTATTAATTGATCCGAACGGCCGCGTGTCGGTGACTTCGATCGAGCGCAGATCGAGGACTGGATACGTATCGGGCTTGAGTAAGGTGAGCGCAATTAGAGCTCCGGGACACGGTAATTGAGCGTCGATAATGTTGCCAGCTCGAGGAAAGCGATCGCTGATATCAACGTCGTAGAGACGAGAACTCTCTGATTGAGAGATACACAAGAGAGACTTGAATTCGAAAGGGCACGAATTTTTATGTGCTTTCGGTTCGTGCAAGTGGAACGTGCGAAAGGACCGAGGAAAGATAACCGAGATTATGTAAAGCGCACGATATGTTCGAAAGACGACGCGAAAATATTATAATCCCCGAGTAAATGTTTACGAGCGCTTTGTGCGGCTCCGAAATTTGTCTAGAGAAACACGAATGTGTAATTTCGATATGGAGGTGGCGCAAGGATCAACTGTAACAAAGAGCAATTGTTCGTTATCGAACGAGTTTGTTTAATATTTGCTGATCGCAGCTGCGCTTCCTTTCCAAACAGAGGGTAACCCGCAGCTATTGCCACAGAAAGAGAAAGAGAGAAGGTTTTGAAACGGCGCTGCAATTTGAACGATGGGACACGACATCGACGTTTCACCTCTACCGCAGTATTTCAGACTGTAACGCGAATCCCGTGTCTCGATCGGACTGAAACGTGCTATAAAGTTTTCTTAATTGCCTCTCTCCCTTTCTCCGTGGACCAATCAAACATGGAACAAACGTAAAAACCCGGCAATCGAATAAAAAATGATAAAATGAAAAGCAACGAGAACCGCCGCGTTTGAGTTACACGTTTAACGTACTGCAACACGTAAATACGCGAGCAGCGTGGCGGTAAGAAGCGGAAATAAATACGGTTGTCTCGTCGTAACGTGTAAACGTTAAATTAACCGATTAAATATCCGTTTGATCCGGCAGTTAAATAACAACCTACCACACCATCGTGTTCGTACATTGGATAGTTGAGAGATTGGAAGAAAGAGTGCGCGCGTTCGCCGAGAGAAACAGGTGAACAGGAAGACGAGGGTGTTAGAGAGGGAGTCGAAGAAAATGTACAAGGTGAATCATAATACGGTCCTATAAACGACGCGTTCTGATAACATTCTGCGTATAGAAGAAATCATCGCGAATCGACTACTGGAATTTTATGGACTCGTCAGATTGCGCGTTCGTTATACCATCAACGGAGCTGCACTATTGGCCTATCGTGATACGAGCTGTGTTCGCGAATCGACCGCGAACCGTCAATAAACTCGACGACGAATCTCGATGATCGGGTTCGATAAATAAAGTGGCCTTGCGACGCTACGAGGCTCACGAAGCACGACAAATAGAGGAACGAACGAAGGAACAGGAGAGCAGGCGAAGGTAGAGACACGCTCGCTCGCTTTGCTGTTCTTTCTGCTTCTTGCGGCCGTATCGAGCGGATAGTTCCCAGGCTTCGGTCGCTCGGTTACTTCTTAGGCTACGTAAGCCGATTCCCCCCATCAAACTAGCCGACCTATACCTATCTACGAACCGTATCGAGTGTACGTCCGTCCGATGGATGGGTTAATTAAAACGAGCACACGCGGACATAGCCAGACACACCAGTTCTGATCGCGTTTTTCCACGCGAATCGTCCTCGATGCTCGGCCAGAATTCGAACAGCACGAAACAGCACCGTCGCGTCGTGCGCGCCACTCTTCGCTAATTTTGCTTGTCCGACACGTTGATGGACGTTGTCCGGTAGAAAAAAAAGTGGTTTTCGACGTAGCTCGAACCGTAACGTCGTACTTCTCCGATGCTCGTGACCGAGAAGTCGATGAATCTTCATACGGAACGTTTTTGAGCAGATGCAATCACGACTACCGGGAAATATCTCGAGAAAACGGAAACTCGATTATTTCAATGGGAATATCTTCTCGGCGATTACCGATCGTTAATAGTTTACCGAAAGGCAAAAAAATGGTAGATCAAGCGGCCGCAAGTTCGCAGTTTCTTTCACGGTCGATTTGCCTTCGTAGCGAATGTCGAGGCACACCGAAAATCGCGAATTAATTCGTCCCGAGTCGGTTTCTTTGCGCGCGTCTCGCTCGATACGTACGGTTCACGACAAGAAAACTATCCACGCGCGTTCATCCATCACTGTCAAACGAAAACCTGGCTCGTCGATAAACTTTCTACCTAACGTACACCGTACGTAGACAAAATAAGCCGTGAAGTGTCCACGGGACGAGGCTGTCTCCTTATCTAGCAGGTGAAAACGGACAATACGAGTTTTCCCGAGGAACAACGCGCGCGACACACGCGTGACATTAATTCTTCGATCATTTGCCATGCGAGGTCGTGCCCCCTTCGATCATTTGGAATGTAGATTTATCTACGCTCTGTGTACCTAAGCGCCCACTCTTCCGAGCGGACATCTACCTACTTACTCATAGGAAAAATAGCGATGAAAGGATTTGGAACTTTAGTTTCGCAAACTTAAAAATTTGTAGACTTGAAAATTTTGAAAGGCAGATGATCAAAACAATCTTATGTTGCATCCCGTCAAATATATATCCAAGTGACCACTGTTCGGGGTCGTGGTCTCTTTCGACGATTCCTCGATATCGTTATGCTTTCGCGGAGAACGAAGAAGGAAGCAACGGGCCACTTGCTAACCATCAATTGCGCTTCAATGAACCGGAAACTCGACTTCCAACGTGTACCTTTGCGATCGTTTCCTCGATCTCCGGACCGTATCGGCCAAATTTCATTGCGCAACGCGTGCTGTTCGAAATCTCGCGCGCAGAAACGCGGTGTAAAATCTGCGATTGCCACGGTACGACCCATCGTGGCGGGCTAACTTAGCATTATCGATTAACCGAACGATGCGGAGAACCACCGTGGCTCAATAACCTGTCGATACACGAAGCCATGGAAAACCGTGCGAGATAAGGAGCAACAGGTATCCCAGGTACTTATTGTATTTATTCGATGGCTGTTTACGGCTAATATTCCTAAGGTTAAATTCAATGTCCCGTGTTCGGAATACGAGGCAAATCGAACCGGTAAATTTCCAGCGAGACAAATGACAAATTGGTAATTCGGAAAAACGTGTTGGGTCAAAACATCAACACGTACCTTCGTATTCGAAACTTATTGCTGCCGAAGACCATACTGCCGATACTTCCCAGGACGTTGTATATGTTCAGATTCAACATCTGTCCATCAATCGCTCGTCGATATGCTCGCGTGCAAACACCTCAGGTCATCGTATCTCTCGACGAAAATGTCACTGGCGCTTCTGCCTCGTCGCGTGTCTCGACACCATGCAATCGATCACACATTTATCAACAACCCTCTCGAATTCACTAATTTCAATCACCTTCTCAGTGGAACGAATCGAGAAGCCGGGCTCCCAAGGCACCGAACACTGTTCGCGAACAAACCAGACGACCGCGTTCAACGTTGAACGATCAATGTTGACAGCTGTCATCGACTCTCACGGAAAGATCCACGCGATGCGAACTCCACGAACGCTGTCAACGGAATGACTCGGAAGCACGGGTCGCGATCGTCGAGGCTGGCGCGAGGGTGGGGGCAAACGAGAGAGCGAGAGGCGAATAGAAAGGTGATAACGAGTCCGACAAGGACGGGGCGGACCGAAAACGCTCGAAGACGCACGAGCGATACCGATGGGCCCGATCGAGGGACCGAACGCGACGACAGGTCAACGTGTCTCGTTATCTGTCCCTCTGATCTGTACCGGCAAACAGTACGCATGTAAATAGTGCGGGAAACGCCGATGATCGCACCCCTGAATCGCATTAATGCCGTTGACATGTCGGCCTGACACTACCGTGCTACGATGGAAACGCCGCGAGATGTATCGGTACAGGAACCGGTTTAATTTGACGACGTCTAGAGAGTCGCTAATACACTTTGAGGTACACGATTCGCTCGTTTCTGGATCGCCTTTCGTTTCGCGACAGCTGTGTCGGGGCCTTCTCGATATTTTGAAAAATTGGGAGAAATCGTTTGGATTCTCTTATTCTTGTATCTCCCGATCGCAACTTTTCGACTCTCCTTGCTACAAACCGATCACATTTTTACCGATCAGGTTACGACGAACGTTATTAATTCCTAAATAACAGCTTGTCGGATCTCGCGAAGCACGATTCGCAGGTGCAGTATCTGCAATCGTAACTCGTTTCTCTAGGACTACGTTCGCAACTTACGACCACGACGAAGCCGCGGATACTGTAATTTATACGCTGCAACTGCCGAAGTTACGGAGCGACAGCTTATGGCTCAAAGGACGTTTGGCTCCTTTTGGTGCCGGCCTTCCAAGGGCCGCGAAGACGCTGTAAACGTCATACGCGCCGATCTATACCGGCCACGTGATTATCCTTTTCACGTAATAAACATGGCCAAGGTATTCATTCGAGACGCGATTAAATCTAAGTGAACGTGTACGCTCCCGTCGACGTACAACGCCTCGTAACTTATACGCGCAATCTACGATCTTCGACAATGCCTTCATACGATACGAGATCTCGAGCGTTGACAAGAAGAAACGAGTCCGACTCTATAAACGGACAGAGGTCTCTTTTTCAGCCGACAGAAGTAACATTTTGATCGGCTTCGATCAATCGATTTCGTAACAATGTTTGGACGTTTGGTTTCCAGGCATTTTTGTTTGGTTTCACCCCGGGGATAAGAGGATCGAGGGCGAATCCCCACATGTGCCCCCTGTCGTTCAGGGTACTCCCTGTGTACATAGGTATTTCTAGGAAAACATATTCTGGCTCGTAAAATTGACCACTTCTAAACGGTCAGAATCTGTTCTATACACGTGGCACGTCTGGCCTGCCTCGGTACGTTAGCCACGTTTATTAGAGGCGAAGGGCGGTCAGGCGTGTTCAGCTACGGTCATACATTTTTAACAGTTTCCTCGATCCGCGAAGGTCCGGTCCTCCTTTTTCGCATTCCCGTGTAATAACAGGTCTGCACGCCAGGATCGACCGGACCCGCTGCTCGTCCCAAGACAGAAAACCGGCACAGCCCGCGGCGATTGTCGTAGGTAAGTGAGTTTGACGCACAAGCGTGGCTGAATGCTTGGCCAAGACCTGTCTCACCCCTCTCGGCTTCCACGACGTTTCGCCTCGTTCTCTTCGATCGATCGATCGAAATTATGATCGTTGTTTGTTGCAATCTCAATCTGAACATCTGCGAGTGTTCGACTGTTCTTACTAATAGAAAGTGACCGATGACCCAAGTAGAGACCATAGGGATCCACCCTAAAATATGAACTGATCCTTCCATCAAAAAATGTCTAACTTTCCAGTTATTATACTCTGAGATCTACAGAGCCAGAGGATCAGCTAAGAGATCTAGTCCATCGAAAATAAAAATCTTAATTGCGCCAAAGGAAATGACACGACGACATGTACGTCTTTTTGATTGATCGTACGGAATCTCGTGTCGAATCGAGCCTGTCAAAATAAGAACTCGCTTATCGCGTGAACGAGGCGAGCAATCGACGTCGGTATCTCCCGATGACGAATGGAATTCACGTGAACGAAATGCTCGATAAAATCGTGGAGTTCACGAAGGAAAAAAGGAGGAATAAAAGGAACAGGAAGGAGGAGGAACGGTACAGAAACAAGCGTGTCCAAGCGGCCCGGTTTCACCTGATTTTTATGGTCGCTCTTGGGCAAAAGGTGCATACGCTGCTCAGGATGAGTAATACCGGCAAGGCGCATGTACCGGCACCGTTACTTTTTATCCTGGGCTCTTCCTTTCTCTCGGGGACGATACGGAAACAAAACGATGAGATACGATTTCGATCGACGAACAAACGAAACGCACCTTTGTGCATACATTTGGGGAGTCGGCGACGCGACGCGGCGTTTCGACTTCTATTCTGATGCCACGGCTCCGTGATTCGGCGAATTCGAGACGGAAGAAGGCTTAACCGGGCAGCTTTCCAAAAGCGAGTTCGTTGTTTTTCACCTTCGCGGTCTCTAACACCCCGGCTAACCAAAGAAGATGTCTCGCCAGGAGAAACGCGTTATTACACTGGCATTCGGCGTTTAAATATCGCACAACGGCAGGGTATAAATAGTCTTCTACATGCGATATTCTACGAAACCGAGGAGGGCAATAGTATGAACGTTAATTCTGTAAGATAGGATTGTTGAACGTCGGCCAAATATCAAAGAATATCGTCGGGGCGTTATTTCAAGTAAACGTTCTTAAAAATACTCTCTCGGTAGTTGCTAATTAGAGTCGTTAAAAAAGTCCACACGGAACGCTATCTTTAATTATTTACAGCTGATCGAAAGTGTAGTAAAAACTGTGTCGTTCTTGAACTGCACGATTCTACCGCAAAAGCCACGGCTGTCGTTCTCATTTATCAATGGAGCGGTTATCGGTGAACTTCCGTGGACAGTTGAAAAAAACGCGGTGGTAGAAAGTGCGTTTACACTTCGCTCTCGTTCCGCCGAGCGGAATGACAGATTGCGAAAACCAGGACGACGGTGCCTCTTCGCTTATCGTAATAGTCGAAGGCGGTGGCACGGCGGCGAAAGTTTGCGTCTCGAATCGACCGCAGTTATCTCTACTCTAAAATACGTTTTCAACTGTCAAAGCCGATCGTATCTTACAGAAGTCCGTAGAACCTAGTCATTAATTCGTACAACTAACGTAAAACTGGTAATTCATGGGATAACGAACCATGTTGCACAGCAGTGGACATTCTTCGGCGTCTAGCTACACGGTTCTACGGTATATCTCTTGGCATCTTCTCCGAGAATACACTCGGAATTATGCACGCCGACTGCGTGTTGCAAAACAAAATTACAGTGATAGGTACTAGAGATTGTAGTTACGCAGAATTTGTAATTCGAAAGATACGTGTGACTGATGAGCGCATCAACGAAGAGACTATGAGCAGTAATGTGCACCGATGAGTGCATTAAATTGAAAAATTTGCAGACGTTTTTATACGTTAAATGATGAAGCGGTATTCACGAGTCTAGTAATTAATAGACGCTAAGCGTGGATGTTCCAGAGAGCGAAAGCGTTCGTAGCTAGCCACGTGGCACAAAACGACTTTATTATTACGGATGGATGGGTGGTCGTACGGAACCGGCGAACGAAAAACGCGGCAAAGATGCGTGCTTCTGGAGGTTAGTTGTACGATTGTTCCGGGCCACGTGCGGCCCAACTGCCGTGCAATAAAGATTCTCGGCTCGTAAAGTTTCCGGGGTGTTCGCAGCTTCGGCCGCGAGCTGCCCGAACGATCCGCAAACAACGACCGATTCGACGACGAACGACCGCATAAACAGGCTGCGTTAAACGCGTCGCGACGGATGGCCGTTTCACGACCTCGTCACGACACGGCCGAGGAAATCGTTGACCGCTGTTCTGTGGAAAATTGCCGGGGTCAGTGACATTCAGCTTGCTAACCACGGTTACTGTTGCACCTGCAGGAAGAAGCGACGTTAAACCGCAGATCGCGACTTCGTTGGCCGTCTTCCGAGAGCGTGGACGTTCGTCTTCCGTCCGAGACAGAACGCACGGAGAGCACAGTCCAGCGACCGCGACTAGGCGATATAAATAGGAGGCGTGGTATGAAAACGCGTGTTACGGACGTTCGCATTCCTGGGAATAAAGTTTGCCCGAGAATAGCGAGAATGAACGCGTGTCAAACGCTTTGGAACAAGGACGACCAGTCGAGACTTTCCAGCACTTGGAGCGTGTGATCGAGACTCTATCAGCGTACTTGGTTATTGACTAATCGGATGATAAATAACCGCCAGTCGGTGCCAGTCGAGATAACGCGAGATAAGAGTTCTGTACTGATTGGCAGAAGACTACGAGTACTTAATGAAAGAGCGTATAACGCAAAACGAGAGTTCCGGACAAAAGGATCTCAATTTGTATTTCTCAATCGATAAATAAATAGCAGATAAACTATTATTTTTTATGTACGTACAGATGTTTAGATATTACAGTTCCTTTTCAATTTCGCAAACTTAAACTTTGAATTGTCCGCTAGGCAGGTTTCACTTTCAACTTCACTTTCATAATTTATCTCGGCATTGGGTACGCAATCTTTAATCGCGTACCATTTTGGAATGTTACATTAACTATTTATCGGCTGCGTAGTTTCACAATTCGAGTCTGCTAATTCAACGTGTTAGAACGCATCTGCTGGCAAGCTGTTGGAGCTTGCGGAGAGGTTACGGACTAATTGCAGAAAAGTTCCTAACCTGAAATTTGGCAAGCAGATGGTAGCGACCGGTCATCTGGCGAGCATTTGTTCTAAAAGCATCTTCCCAGGTTAGAAATCTGGACAAATAAGCCTTTAAGAAAATTCGAAGCGCACCCGAAATTCACAGGGATTCGTTTCGGTACGAATTCCAATATTTAATCGGCAGTGTCGCGCAAAATTACACGAGCGTCGTCGGCAAATTTATTAAGCCACGCCGACAAATGAGAGGACGCTCGTTTGATTAATGGGTGAAAGACAGTCAGCGCACTCTACACCGTTTGTTTTATCCTCCTCGACGCGGGTTTGGAGCCGCGTTAAAATCAGACGATCCAGGGTCGCGAGCCGACCGGAATAGCGACCGCTGTATAACGCGGCATTTATACGTCGAAAGCATTACGACCGTCCGGAATAGCGAATGACATCAACCGAGCAGAAGTTAGACGGTTTACCTATGCGGCTACGAACGCCGTTGATTGCTCGTTTGATGATCTCATTAACGCTCCTCGTTGAAATCTTTCGCACCGTAGAATAACATCGTTATGAGCTCCATGCTCGTGCAGTTTTATTATGCAATCGGTGTAAATAAAATCCTTCGTGATGTGCGCTTGGGCAAGATAGTCAAGGGCGTATTTTAGAAACGTGCGTGTGATAAATGTCCAGGAACAGCTTCTTCATTGCAACTTTGAATGACAGCAAGTTTATGTTACTTCCAGATGATTAGGGTGAAGTATGTTGGTGAGCAGGTGGTGCACTTGCAGATATGAGATAGTTCTCATCTTTAAAATTTATCTTTAAAATATTTTTATATTCCATTCGAAATCTCCAATAAAAACAATTGTATTCCTAAATTCGTAAGTTCCTAAATATTCCAAAGCAACACGGAGCCTAAATACGAAATATGATCGGAGCTGCGACTCGTCGAAATCAATCATCGACGTGTAAGTCGTGCTGCGTCGTTGAAAGGTGCGTAGGTGGCACACGTGTTTACCCAGGTGCAAGCGAAACGAGACCTCGTTTTTCGCGGTTGAAGTCGATGATCAGGCTGTAGTAAAAATGGATCGATCGGTTTGTCAAACGATCTCTCGTCACGCGTAATAACGGTAAATTATTCGGTTAATAATGTCGAGTAATTTAACCATTTGTTCGTAAGATGGAGAGTGTCGTCGCGAAGATACCGTTCCTCGAGACGCTCCCGTGAGCTCGTGTCCGGTGTCCACCGGTCTCGACTCGCTGCCCATTGTCTTCGTGGTTGTTCTTCGGACTCCTCTGTCGTTTCGTTCTTACTCGTTTACTTCGTGACGAGAAAATGGCGACGTTTCGTTTTGAACGAAGTCGAGGCATTGGAGCTGGCGAGCTGGACACGACCAGATTCCTTTCGCAAAATGTGAAAGGTTTGCCGGGAAAATTCAGGTTCGACGAATGAAAAGTCGTCGTGAAAGGGTAGATCTACTCTTTCTAAGCCTCTTTAACGAGTAAAAGTTCAAAATCGAGACATTGCATTTCTTTTCTCAATATTTACGACTTCACACTTTTTTAATTTTTTTAAGAACTTAACGTCTCTCTGCGTTTATAAATATTCCATTTACTAAGCAAGATCTCACTCCCTTTTACGATCATTAATTTTCGCATTCGGTTCGCGGAATCGAGTATCATTCACGAAAAGGAAAAAAATTTATAGACGAGGGTTCGAGAATAAACCTTGAAAGATAGCAGTAAACGGCGAGAAGTTCGTTGTACGAATCAATATACATAAATACGCGTCAAGTAATTTATAAAATGGCGTGCCGGGGAAAGCTGTAATCATTGCATTATAACGAGCGATTAATTAAGCGTATACATCGGTCCCAATAACGGGTTATCTAGAGAATACCGTGCAGGCGATACGCGTTTCCGTCCATCGTAAGAATGCGTCGTTGGTTCGATTACATTAATAATCGTTTAATTAGCGGAAGGATTTCGAGAAACTACCGCGATATTATTACCTCATCTAAGTTTGCAAATAAACGAAATCTAATGGTGTAACGTACACGCTCAAGCTGGTTGTTACGAAATTCGGAAACACTTTCTTCTAGTCGGATGTTAATCGGCTGGTTAACGAAGGCGAATAAGCTACCAGCGTTACCACTATCGCTGCTAAACCCGCCTAGAATTAGTCAGGATTGCATGCAATTGACCTGGTTCCTTAGCAAGTCGTCAAACGAGTCTCTCGCCATGTTGTACGAAGGGAGGACGTTACCGTGTCGCGCGGAAGGTGGCTCGAACTAGTGCACCATACTCGAGTTTCCCAGCAAAGATAATACGCTTCTGCTGAAACGAATAACTACGCGTTGTTCTCTTTTTAATTGCACTTTATAATTAGCTGACGCTTCGCTCTGTTGCGCCACGCTTCTCGGTGCAAATACTTCAACCGTGTGACGAACACTTCGATTCACCTACGCTGCTTAAGATATTGTTTATCTAATATTCAATTCCTAATGCCGGCCATTCATCATCTCCGTGTATTTAACGCGTTAAGGCTGTCACGTTTCTTGATTGTATTTGCAAGAATCGTAAGAATGTTTATCTTCAAATGTCTATCAACAACGCTGATTACACGTCACCTTTTCTTCAGATTTCAAGGCACGTGCACTTTTATAACGCACATCCACGATAAAGAATATCAGTGCATTGGTCGATATACTTTTGCGTTTCCTTTCGTACATCAATAAATATCGTCTTTGAGTAAATATATTTCCACGATTATCTGTCGATACCGCGATCAAACAGCTGATTTTTTACTCACAGAGCGCCGCTTCAATGCAAATAAAAATAACTGGTTTCGAAACCGCTTATCATACACCCTATCAAACTCAAATGCAATAAATAATCAATCCATTTTTCTTAACTTATCGTTCAAATATCAATTGCATGCAACGAAAAATTCCTACAGCCTCAGATACCAGACTTGGTCTTTAGAATCGCTCTGGAGTAACTCTAGACTACGAGCTTCGCAACAAAATCGACATAACGCGATACCTCACGATTATTTGAAATGGGTATCTGTTCAAGTGCTGGGTTCCTCGGCAACAAAATCGGAATAATACGATACACCATGCCCTGTCTTTTTCTTCTTCAGGCTATACCTTTACGCGGTGTCATCCGACGTGGCGAAGAGAGGACAGGTAACCAGTGTTAAGCGATACCTGACAGCGTAGTCTCTGGCTACCCTGTCGAGGTCGCGGTCTTGCCTTCGTACAGCCACAAGGTGTCAACATACAGAGAAACGAGTTTTACTGGCTCGTCCGACGGCGAAAAGAAAGCGAGGGATCAAGAAAAGGGCGAAACGCGAAACAAAGGACGAGAAGAGACCTAGGTTGATCGACGTAACGACGATGACACTGTCCAGAGTTGATCCCTTTTTAGCTGCGGCGACTCGAGGATGCTGCTCGTTAAAACGACTCGGAGTTCAAACGAAACCAGTCGCGTACGTCAATCATTAAACCGATGAAATGTTTCATCCGTCTAATTTAAGCAGCTCGCTTTCTAAGAATCGAGTGTGATTTCAATCTTTCGAGTAAACCGTGCCACATATGTGAACGGGTTCATTTAAAAGAGCGTCTACAATTTTCGACAAGCGTTCAAGTTTACGCGTTTCTGTTTTGTATATTTTCGTGTAGCGAATTGACGACTGCTTCGCGAGTTTATTTGTACTTTTTACATTTCGTTCGGTGGATGTCGTTAACGATGAATTTACAGTGAAAATTCATGAGGCAATTACAACATGATGTTCGAAGCGGGGAAAAGCGAAAACGCATGCGAGAGTAATGAGAATCAGCGATAAAGCTGCGGGTAGTCGCGTAATTCCTAGCTCGGAATATCGTTCGCGGATTTTTATGCGTGTTTTTCCGAATTGCCTCGATTTATGGCAGATTATTCCCTTATCGAACGAATCATTGGCTACTCGAATCTCCTCGCGGGCTTTTTAATTGCACCAATCGAGTCGAGAGACATTTCCTGCAAAAACACATTCCTACTCGAGGCCGAAGAGTAATCGTGCAGCAACTGCACGATTAGATTACTCGGAGTCTCGAACGAGATCTCTGATCTAAATCAGTGTATATTTTTATTCCGACCGCTAACCAGATGTTATCGAAAAAAAGTAAATCGCTACATTTCTCGAGCACGCTGTCGATGCAGCTCTCTAATTCACTACCCAGGAAGACTTTAACACCTCGTTGCGTCGGCTGTAAAGAATGGAAGGTCACAAATGGCCGGAACGAAAAATATATTTTCACAAAATCTCACCGTGGATAATGAAGCTCTAAATAAGCGAACCGATACTTAACGTCTTTAATAATTTATCTTATCTCGTATTAGGTAATGTCTTTTTTACTATGTCCGTCAACATATTAATGTATCTATTGTCATGCAACGGCGGAGAAAAATAAATTTAGTTGATTCATACGGATTATCTACTTTAGATACCAGGGTCCAAAAGTCTCCACCTAATTATTTAGCAAAAATAGATTAGAAAACTGTTGATTCAGTCATTTTGTATTTCTGATCTCGGGCGCTGAGTCAATAAAACGTCTTCAAAATTGTTATTCTTAGTCACAAAGAATTCATACACCTACATTTGACTTTCTTGACTTGAACTTAAAAATAAATTGCTACAACGTCAGAGAAAATAATACCGATATCCCACAACCTACTCATCGTTATTCACGACTTGGATCAAGTCGAATTAAGGATGAATCCATAAGCTTCGATTGTTCGAAAATTAGAAAAAACAGTTTCGAATATTCATGAATAGCGTAAGGTGTACATAAGCACAGTCCTAACCAGACTCTCCAGGTGTAGTAATACAAAGATCCTTTATTGAACAAAGCCAAATAGTCGACGAATTCTCACGCGTTCAACTGTTCCATCGCAGAGGAGAGCAGTGCCACGTTGAGCATAATCGAGCACCGAAGAACAGGCAAACACGCCCGTGGTGCCACGCGGTAACCTTTTTTCTGACATTTCTACCTCGCGGGGCTCGGTTTAGCCGAAAGGTTAAGAAGCCTGCGCTCAGGCTCGAATACCCTGAACAAAGAAGAAACACGAGCTAACGAGGAACGAAAGAGATCGACAGCAAGCGGTGCTGCTACTCTTTCGAAGATCTCTCGTCTCTTCCTGTCGAAGGTCGTGGCGAATCGAAATGTTTGCTCCGCGAACCGTGTCGCGAGGTCAAAACCTCGTCTACGAATGCTTTGAACGACCGCTCGAGCGTCACAGAAGCCAGCTGGTCACCCAATCAGAGCGAGAACGGAACAAAAGAAAGGTGAAAAGACTTATCGCCCCGTGAGATCGAGCCTACATCCTGTATCCTCGTTGACCTGGCCGGCGAATCCTTGCAATTATTATTAATTTATCGATAATTTCCTCCTGCCGGGACCGTTGTCTTCCACCTCGAAGAATGTTTCGTGACCCAAAAAGCCACGGACCGATAGACAAAGACGTCGAGTCACCGAGCGGATCTACCTCCTCGAAACGCGTCGCTCTGTTCTTTGAATAGGTAGGTGTTTCTTGCGCGTGCGACCGTCCTTGCCCGAGTTCTTGCTTCGCAAGCGTGAATCGCGGTTTCTCAATTTCAAGAATACTACTCTCGCGAACGAATCGGGCCACGTTCAGTTGTCTAATTAAAAATTATGACTGGTCGAATGCGAAAAATCCCGCGATGGAAAGAACGTTCGAAATGCATGGACTGGACAATTAAATCGAATCATAAATATTTTCGAGAAGCGGTCGGTATCTCATGGAATAATGTCACGATTCAGGGAAAGTCACACGCTCGTAAATCAACGCGGTAATGGGCACCGTTAGATTTGCAATGATAATCTGATGGTAATGCATGCGATTCGGTCGAGCGAGCGAACGAGAAAATAATTAACGATCTACCGAGTAAACCGAACCTCGCAGAACAATCGGCATCGACGTCCTGATCCCTCGAGAATTACGGATTTAAACGGATAAGACGAGTTAACTTGTCGTTCAACCGATAGACTCGCGGTACGTAATAGCATATTTAACGAGAAGCCTTTACTCTTCGATTTATCGTTATATTTGTATTAACCGGAGAATATGTCATATTGTATCATATTTATTACGGGGGACTGAAGTTCAAGAACTTGTTAAGGTACCATTTCTAACCGGACATCTCGAGAATTATAATTTGCATAAAGTAACAAATGGCCCAATCTAACCACCTTCGAACGTTCGAAGTGTTAAAACGTTAAAAAGAGTCTAAATGATCCGGTCATCCAGTTCTATCTAGTTTTCCCAGCTCACGCGTGAGAAGCAGTTCCATCCTCTTAAATGACGTGCTCGAGGACGCTCGAAGATTTTCTCGACGTCTCGACGGTTTCCCGGAGTGATCTATCGATCTCCTTGGGTCGTTAATAAGCGACCCGTCGACAACGCAGGGGAAGGTGTACTCGCGGTTACCTCTAATTCAACTGATCGATCGTAGGATAAGAGGAACGTACCCGGTGTGCGCGTATAATGAACGATACTGCAACCAGTGCCGCGGCCATTTACCATTCAATTACGCCGCAATTACAGAAAACTGCTCGACGATCGCATACCGTTTACCTCGGCGACAGACGTTTCGACCCTCGAGACCTCTAATTGACGACCGTAATGCAAACGGTCGACGAGATCCCAGCGATTGTAAGACGCGGCGCGTAAAGGCTGCCGAAAAGCAGCAATTCGTTCGCGTCGACGTCTTTCGCGACGTTGAAATTTATTTGTACGAGCAGTCGTATCGCACGCGATGAAATTTATTATAAATTCGTGAGACTCACCCTTGAAGAGCGTGAGGCGGAGCTGGTCGCGGCGGGGGTGGTAAAGATTTTCTTCCTGGCGTGTTCTGTCGAGGTGCAAGAGGCGGAGGTGGTGAACTGGGTGATCCGGAACCACCGTATCTGTCCGTGGGACACTG
Organism: Megachile leachella; assembly: GCA_963576845.1. Lineage (NCBI taxonomy): Eukaryota > Metazoa > Arthropoda > Insecta > Hymenoptera > Megachilidae > Megachile > Megachile leachella. The sequence continues at coordinate 25,604,683 of OY756247.1, read as the reverse complement.
GGGTTGAGGCTTCTGCTTCGGTGCATCGATGTATTTCGGCGGCAACGCGTAATAGTTCCTCTGCGTCGTATCTCCATGACGCTGGTGATGATTGGGCACGTACTTCGGAGGCTCGTGATACTTCTGAGGACTGGATTCGGACGGGAACATCTTAGAATTAGCTTCGTAGCCCGTCTTCACGGGACTACCGATCGTGAATCCATGATTTCCACTCTCCAGATACTTGTTGGTGCACTTTGAGTTCTCTGGAACGGGCAGGTAGTTTGGTCTGGCGGACTGATTCGATTGATTGTTTGAGGCACTTTTGTCGATACTTTTAGGCACTTGTGGTTGTGGTCTCTGACCAGAGGACGATTCTAATCTCTGAGCAGAATCGTTTCTGATCAAACCAGAGACGTCTAGCCGCGATCCGTCCACTCTCATGGATTCCTGACGAATGATTCTTGGCTCTACAGGGACTTGAGGAGCTGGTCTCTGATTCCCCGAATCGCTGTATCGTTGCGAGATGAGATCAGGTAGCTGAGCCGGCGGTCTGTTGGGAAAAGACCGCTCCTCCGAGATTCTTCTCGCTGGCGTCACTCTGCCGTTGACCATCAGCTTCTGAGTCGACGGGTATCTCAAACTGGACCGACCAGTGGCTACCATTCTGTGAGTGGCGAAACCGGCGGACACTCCGTTCTCCAGCACCATTTCGGAGTCCACGTGTTTCAGTGCTATGGCAGACCTCACGAACTGATGCTGTTCCTGATCTTGCGGCACCGTCTTCGTGGGCGAATTGGGCGACGACTTCCCAGAAGATTTCTCGTGCTCCCTTTTAGCACCGTGCTTCGATCTCCTCATGGAGTGTCGCTCTAGCTTGTGTCTGTCGCAAGACCGATCGCGGACTTTCGTCTCTTCTTGCTGATGGTGCGCGTTGTTAGGTTTACGTTGGTTCTCCGCGAAACAATCATCGCTGAGCTCGGGTGGCGGAGGTGGCAGTGGATCGTCACAATCGTGAACTTCGTTTTCCGTCACTGTTGGCGGAGAAGGTGGAGGCAAATCGGGGCTAGGCACGCGATCGTTGTAAACGTTTCTAAGATGCGGCTTCTTGGGAGGCCTCTCCGGCACCCAATCGTCGATCGATATAGCTGGTCCAACTATCACGGGTCCCAATAAATCCGTAGATAAACTACCGCAGCTGTTGCTGTGCTGATGCTTGGGGCTCGACAGTTCCCCGTTCCCTTGATTCTGGCTTCTATTGCCGTTTTCTCTCCAGGTACCGCTGGCATAGTCGGACGCGGAACTGGCTCGCCTCGAAGACGGTGGTCTAGGACGAGGTGGTGGTTGTGGCGGAGGGCTCTGAGGCGCGGGAGCGGCTCCTTGGGCCAATTGTGGCTCGGAACGCCAGGATGCTTGATGATGTCTTTCGTAGAACGAGAGCAACGCCTTTTTCTGTATAGCCTTTAACGTAGGGTCCGATACTCTGTGACGCTTCTCTGGATCCAGATAAGTGTAACGCATTTGTTGTTGCTGTTGTTGCTGCTGCTGTTGCTTCTCTAGCTCGTTTATGCGCTCTGCTACTGACATCTGCGGTTGCTGGGGCAGTGCTGATGCCATTCTGAAAGAAATACAAGTTTAATATCACGCGATCAATGTTCACACGAATTTAGAATAGCCGAGAAAATTACCTCGAAGACTGCGTAGAATCCTGAGGCTGTGTCGTGCTGACCGGATACAATTTGCGTTGGTTTCTTTCACGATCCAGATAAAGCACGCTTTCCGAGTGGTGTCTCTGCGGAGTCTGTACTCTGGCACTATGAGCGATCAACTGTTTGCTACACGGAAGTCCGTTCGCTTGACTAACGTCCGACATCGATCCATGAATCGGATTCCAATTTTCGGGACTCTGAGGCGTCGTCTGACCAATCTGTTGACGTATCGGACTCTGCGGCATCGGCTGAGCCAGCGACCCATATTTGTCAGCCTCGATCCTCGCCGAGTTGTCCCATTGGGAATTGGTCTGCGATTTATCCAACGATTCCTCGTCGATACTCGATTCCTGCCACTTGCTCTCCCGAACCGTCGTCGAAACGTCGGTTACGTTGGCCGACGAGTTGCAGTGATTAATCACAGCCGGTAAGCTAGATCTGCCCTGACTCTGCTTGTTGCGATCGTTCATCGAAACTTGCCACTTGTCCGGCCACTTCTCGCTGTGCCTGCCCTTCGTGGTTGGCGACAAACCGCTGCTGCTGACGTCGCTCATGGAACCTTGCCATTTGTCGTGGCAACCGTTGTTGGTTTTCTGAGTTAAAATTCCGCCGTTCACGCTGCTAACGTCGGACATCGATCCGTGATGCCATCGATCCGACGCGCCCTGTCTCGCCGGCAAACCGCTCGACACGCTGACGTCCGACATGGAACCGTGCCATTTCAGGGTCTCGCTGCTGGAGGCACTTCCGCTCGAGGTGGTCACCACGCTGTCTCTTCCTTCCCTCGAGGTATCCTCCCAGGTCGAGGTTGGTCTCTGAGCCACTGCCTCGCTGTCTCTTCTCAATCTGTCCAAACAACGTCGAGCGTAAACATTTTAACACGGCAAACTTTACATTTTAACTCACGGCAAAGACCGGATGATCTTACCTGTCGAGAAACGGAGTGTTCGTCGTGGAGTCCACGCTGGACACGTAGCTGTGGTATCCTTCGGATTGTGCGTAGCTGGCCTGCTGAGAATGCTGCACCCTCGTGTACTCTTCGAGACCCGCTTGCGTTAGGGTAGCCTCCCTGTAAATGTCCACCTGACGAACCACGATTAGATTAACAGATTGATCGATACATAGTAAACGTTAAAGAAGAACCGAAGTGAATTTACCTGGGACACTTGAGGATCTTGATAACTCCTGACGTAGGCCTCCAGGTCGGCATGGCTGAGCGTCTGAGCGGTTTGTTGCTCGCGTTCAGGAGGCGATGGCACCACGTATTCCGCGTCTCCCAAAGCTTTACCCTCGCGATCCACGCGAGGCCACAATCTCGGTTCCTCTTCTACGTTGCTTCTGTTCCGCGACTCGAACGTTTCTGCCGGGATCTTCTCGCATCGCTCCATCACCGTCTTCAGCTGCAACGCGAAAATCGTTGTTCTTTCTAAGTGCGTTACGATGCGATTTCCTCCAGCCACATCCTGTGATCCATTGCATAATTACCGCGCAAGTGTGCTTTACAAGTGCGAACCTGAATCGACTTAAACTGCATTTTCCTTTCAGCCGCGCGAGCCTCTGCTCCTCCGCGACTATCGGCTCAAACGCGTTTCGATCGCGTTTCAAGGAGTAACGAGCTAATTAGACGGGTCTGTCGAAAGGCGCGGCCGGCTAATGAGGGAATTCTAAATCGGGCGCGAGCGAAGCCGAGTGAATTACGGCGCGTTAACGCGTTCTCTCGGCGGTAGCGTTCTGGAAAGGCTGGAATTCGTTCGCGTACACGCGCGCGTCAGGATTAAAAGGCGGAGACACGGGTCGGCCGGGTGAAACAACTCGTCTCGAAATTGCTGGCCTACTTTTCAGGAAGTCAGCGGCGCAACACCGCTGGCGATTATGTCACCGAGAGAAAGGAGAGTGCGGGTGTGGGAGATTAATTATGCTCGCCGTTTTAGGGCGCAGCACGACTTTACCCAAGGTTCTGACCTACCCGTCGTTCTCCGTGTTTAACGCGACACGTTCGACCAATTAAACTTCCTTCGAACGCCCGTTCGTTGGACGTCGTCCCCGTTGACACCGTAAAACTTTACAGCGACCACGGACCTCGCTGAAAATGGTACGATAAGCTCTCTCGTGACTCGTTAACACGCTCGAAAGCGACGTTTCGCTCGCTTTGCAAATGAGTTTTCCGTTTCGTAACCGACCAGACGCGAGGGAATGTTCGTCGGGGCGGTTTCGAGCACGCAGTGACGCACCGTTTTCGTCCGGTATGGTAACCTACAGGAAAAACTCGAATTCACTGCTAAGAGTGAACGAACTTGGTAATTTTTCGAAGACCGTGATAAGGTCATTGCCGTAGCTGGCTAGGTATATAACGCGTTCGAATGTAGGGATCTAAGTTTGACCCTCGTAAAAGAAGCTACGCCAATGGTTAGGGTACATCACCTGCTGCGTGAACGTAGGATTGGGCCTCTTGGTGTGCGGTCTGGTGTATTGAGCAGGCTTTTCCTTCGGGTAATTGGTGTGATCGGTCCAGGACTTGGAGCGATGGGATCCGCTGTGTCCCGAACCGTGGACGTCCTCGTCGGGATGCCTCTCCGGCGCGCTCGGCCACGACGGATACTTCTCGTGTCCGGGTCCATAGCAGACCCCTTTGAGGCTGGACGCGTCTCTGACCGGTGGCGTCGGTGGTGGCGACGCTTCGTCTCTTTCATTGAGAGGAAGCGTGTAGCTGTCGAATCCGAGGCTCTCGCTGTACCTGTCCCGACAAACAAGGAAACGTATCCTTTAACGGCACGCTTCAAGCAGCCTGTTCTTTGCAACCGATCGTTTATGGAAACCCTCCTGGTCGTTCCTCCTCGCGTACGAGCAATTATACGCGAGCGAATCGCCTTGGTTATTAGCACTCGACGCGCGATGAATCACTCGCAGGACTCGTCGGTAATCCCGGTATCCGCTCGCGAGTTATCATTGAACCACTTTATTAGCAGGATGCGAGAGCGTGCTGCTGAGGTAGCCGTAATTTATGGAATGGCGAACAAGTTCAACGTAACTGGAAACGCGTATAATCAGGCCATAATTGCGACGTCGTTCCTCGGACTTGGTCCCCATGGCGACGGGACGCCGCAACCGTACCGTGTTCGTCGTGGAACTCCACGTTCCATCTATCGCGAAATCTAAGTGTGTCGGGACTAATACAGCGAACGTCTAATTGGCTGCCGAACGGTATCTCTTATCTCGCGCGCAAAAAGCCGCTCGATAAACAGCAACGCGCGAACAACCGGGAAAACTCGTCGATCGTCCGCGAACGCACCGAAGACAATAATTCATTTTCGCGATAACGTTCACGAGGTCTTCAATGAACTCTTTCTCACCGGATTAACTGGGATGCACTCGTGTTGCGCAATTAATAGAGCGGAATAATTGAGATCGATTTACTTTCATGCTTTAACGACCGATCAGGATCGGTCGTTTAAACGCGGTCGCTTTTCAGCGAAGAAGAGCAAGTGCTTCGAGTGATCGATCAAGGTTTTACTTTTTATCGTTTCAAGAACTAGATTGCTTTCGTGTGATCTATGTTTCAAATTCAGTGACCTATAAACGCGTGAACTGTAAGAAAAATGGTGAGATCGTGTTCCTTATCCCTGAGTAGATCTCCTTGAAGAATGAAAGGGAAAGAAGAAATTCAAAGTGTATCCCAAGAAACGGACTGTCGAGCACGTTTCGACTTTTATCCCGGAATAAGTTGTAACGAAATAAATAAATGTAAGAAAGAATAGATGTCGTACCCGCTGTCGTTCTTATAACCCGCAGTATTCTTCTTGTGACTTTCGTTGTAACCGGCAACCGTGGCTTTCTTGGCCGCGTTGCCAGCCTCGTGCTCGTTCTCCGCGGACCTCCTGCCGTCGTTTCTGCGCCGATAGTACTCGTTAGAAGGCACAGTCCGAGACGGACTCTGCTTAAGGCCATAGCCTTCCTGAGGATACGACGAGGCACTCTTGAAATTGGCAGGTTCGCTCCCGTGGCCATGACTCGCGTACTTGTAAGGGCCCGGAGGACAGGAAGGTGGGCCCGGGGCCTCATCCTGGACTCGATATCCCGGCGGCGACGGTTGCAGTTCCGTCATCGTGTAACCGACGTCCCCGCCATCCGGGATACACCTGCGGAATCCAGCAAAAACGGATCGGTTAGCTTTCGCGTTCTTTCTCCTTTACTTTAAATGGATCAACGGTCGCGAAAAATAAAGATACAATCGCTTCGATTCCAGCTTCTTGCTCTTCGTCAATGATTAAACTAATTTTTACTCGCGGAGGACGTAATCGAGCACCACGATAATTCCTGATTTTTACATCGTGCAAAAACGAGTTACGTGGCGGTATATCGAAATGATAATTACTAAGCGCGTACATCCGCTATTAGACCATGGTAAGCGTATATCATTCTAAGCGGCACTTTAAATGCGTCATTAGGGCACACCTGGTGTACACGCTGCCAGTATTCTAAAGGTTAAAAATTATATTACAGAGTAGAGAACACCATATCCCAGAACAAGCACTCTGGCTGCGAGCTAAGGATCTGGGTTCCAGTTCCAACACCTCGCTAACTATAATATCCCCTGTATGGGGGCTAAAGGTGTTGAACGCCTCGGGGGGTGACTCTCGAATACCTCTATAGAAAGACTCGTTCATACCAAAGAGGACTCCTGGAGTTCGCGCACCATTGTCGATTCGGAAGTTTCGATCGGGTGTATCTCAATCCCGCAGCTCCGAAGCATTCGAGACATCTACGAGCCGGTAAATAAATCCTCCATCGCGATAGCTGTCGTACGATTCTCGTAACGTACATCGAGACGTACAGCTTCGAGTCTCTTACGCCAGTCTCGTTATCGGACTCTGTATGGAAAATAGGCATCATCCGTTCACGGACGTTCGATATCTCGGCATTGATCGAACCGAACGATCGCGATCGGCGTTTTCCTTTTTCCAAGCGTGGAAATCAATCGCGTCGCTGCTTCTAATCGATTCTGGTGAAAGGTTAATTAAGATAACCATTAAACGACGCTGAATACCGGGTATCGTGTGCAAATGAAAATCACCAATCGAGAACGTATTCACAAGCCGCGATTAGTCCTGGTCGCGGTTCCGCGAGTATCGCGGCTGATCGACGACGGTCGCCTGTAAATTACGACCGCTGTTGCTTTCACCCGAAGCACGCGTTCCCGGCAATCTAGATCCCCCGAGATCTCGGCTGAATCTCCGCGCACAAGCCTGTACGAGTCGCGACTTACTGATCAATTTGTTCAACCGGAGAAGTATATTGTCCAGAAGTAGGCGCGAGCTCGTCGAATCGAACGCTAGGCGTGTCCGCGCCACACCGCGATAAAATCCCTGGAGAGGCCTCACGCTTAACCTTTCGCTCGCGTTCGATGAGTCGCACAAACAACGTCTCTTATCGATTAAATCGATAGCTCTGATAATCGCCTGACCAAATTACGCCGTAATGAAGTCCACGGAAGAAGGTGTGTCCAACTAGCGTCGATGAAAACAAACGGGCTGCTAATGAAGAAAGATGTGAGAACCATAGGTTGCGATCTGGGATCGATAGTGTCCATTTTAATCAACGGTCGCATTGTGTACTCGTAAAATGGATAGCCGAGGTACAAGAATACTGTTCCAACAGAATGAAATCTTTCGCTGGGGGCTCCTACTCTTTCGGGAATTTAATATTTTCGAACGTAGTACATCAACGTTTTATGAAGATCGATCGAAGCACTGGATAAACACGTTCCAAGGCTATAACCACCTACGTCATCGAACCTTTTTGATCAAACGAGCTGAAAGTCAACAAAGGAAGTCACTCCCTAACCGTTTCGAGACTCGGTATAAAAAATTGCGTTCATTTGTCGCGGAAGAAAAATTGCTACCCACGCGTGACCTCTCCGAAACATTTTCGTCGAAACGAGAACGGTAACGCGTGACACGGTGGACCGCCGTCGTCGTCATCGTGCTGCTACCGAGATGTGGGTCATCCAAAGCTCGACGAGGATTCACAGTCCAACGAACAATCGGCCATACATCATCGGTTATCGTAGCTTGTCCCGCGATCACCAGAGATACGGATAGTCCGTCCCAGATTCTTCCGCGTTCGTTTGGAGGCAGCGCGCGTATACCGGCACAATCGGCGCTTCGCGTCGCGTCGTTACGCCCCTCGCGACCAAGATCGATGACGCTACCACCAGCAGGTAGAGGAGAACATCCGTTGCGATTCTTGTGCCGTGTCCTCTCGCCACGCCGTGAACGTTTCTATGGACACCGTTGTCTAGAGCGGCGAGACGTCGAACGAAAACTCGAGAGGAATAAGGGATTCGCTTGGAATCGTGAAGAGGACAGCTCGCCGCTGTCTCGCGTCCGGTACGAACATCCTCGTGACGATGTATATTTATGTGCACGCGCCCGTACACAAGCCGCATCTGCAAGTTTACCAGCCAGCCACGAACAAAAAGATTCGAACTCGGCTGGACTTTTACGCGGGGCTGATAGAACCGCACGCTGTAGCTTCTCTTGGACCTACGCGTTTCGCCGTTGCAAAACGCAGCCAAATGATTTTGTAATAAGCGAAAGTATGCGCTCGATACGTATGCAAGCCGGAATCGAAACGCGAAAAACGATTGATCGACCGTCTCGCGAGCATTGGCGTAACTTCAGCCATGGTGGTCCATTCGGATAATGACCCGACACTGTAACGCACTACTTAGAGATTTGAGAATTTGGTCCTTTCAAATGTACGCGAACATTTTCTATAAGAAATATAGATTGATAAGTGCTTATCTGAATGATTCGGGTCCCTAACCTGAACTCTAAGTACGGCAATGCTTAGGTATCGTAGCGACCGATTAATGAAACGAATGTCGGAGCAAGCTAATAAATGCTTCAGCGAGCATTGACAACTCGCAATAAGCTAACGGGTATTTAATAACTGGCTGCGAATGGATGGAACGAGGATTGGAAACGTAAGTGCTTAGAAACATGACCCTCGAATTTCACAGACTGCACCGACGACGATCGTAAACACGGCCGGAGCTAGGTAGTCGCTTTCACGACTAATAAATTGAATATAAAAGCACGCTATCATGCCTCGTATACACTAGGAACTCACGATCTTTAGCGTGCGTTAAATTGGATTCGTTATGGTGGGCGTGTCGGCGCCCGTAGTTTCGCATAATAAGAACGGAGCCTGAATAGACGAGCCGGGACAGACTTACGATCCTCCGCCGATTGAAATACGCGACGCTTAATAACGCTCCAGAGAAATTCCGACGATTCTCCTAAACGCAGCCTCCTTGTCGCGATCGATTGTGGACTAGTAGGTCGGTTCGATGCGTGAACAAGCTTTTCACATGTAAATTGTCGCGCGAGAAACCAGCCGCCGATTATCCTGGTTCCTTTCGCGCGAGCAGTCGCATCCAGACTGACAACGAAATGTCCGCTCCGTCTCTTCGACTGCTCGTTTAACAATGGACGCGACGAGCACGCGAACCCACGATGAAACGTGTAATTTCCTCTGTCGGAACTGTCAAAATTCTAAACGAGAGAATCATGCGAATGATGGGATTTAGAAAAACCAGGCTACCAGCTTCGGAGATGTCTCGTAAGAAACAACGAGGCTATTGTGCTACGAAGTTACGCAGCTTTTGCCAGCATTTCTTTGTGGGCTATTGAAGGTTGTTCAAATTGCGAAGGAACGCGTGAATGGTTTAGGTCCTTTCAACGGCGAATGACTCCAGGGTGAAAGAATGTCTTTGATCATTAGGTACGGGAACGTAAGAATTACTGGAAGTAGTTTCTCCGTGGTTTTTGAAAGGGAAATTTTAGAACGCGTGGTTTTGCCCACTGTGCTGAGTTGTTTAGGCAAATTCTTTTAAGCGTGTAATCTTCTGCGTCGGGACCATCGGAATGCCCTGCACCCAATAATCAATTTGTCTGCTTCTTCTTTTTATATGTTACATCTATTTTCTGATCATTTCTCTCGGAATAAGGTAGACTCAACGTTTATTAACCCCTTTCCGTGCCATTTATTTAACAGTTGCGTCAGTCAAGACTAACTATAAAGGCCATAACATTAACACTAAACCTACCGACATATAATGTATATTTAATTTGAAATTAAAAATGAAGATAAAAAATAAATAAACAAACGACGAAACATAAATTAGTATACACATTTATTCTTTATCTTGATGAAAATTAACTTTGATTTCAAGGAATGTATTTTAACAAAATGTGTACTTTATAAGAAACTTGTGGAGCGGTCATTTGACCGGTTTGGTAGTTTTGGTGGTTCTCAACAAAGAAAATTAAAATGATGTATTTTATATACAGATATCCTTGACAATGCAACTTATATTTGGACCTAAATTTCAAGTTAAAGAATGTTCAAAGTTTGAGTATGGTTTGTCACATTTCAGCTGTAAGTGCGTCACGAGTGAGGCTCGCCAAAGTATGGGAAGGGGTTAATCTTACGGTCCTTAGAATGTTTTCTTCTTAAAATGAAATAAATAAATGTTGAAATATCATATCAGTATGTTGAAATAACATCGACGTTGAAATAATAACGTTAGTCCGACTCTGTGTAATCGTTGTTAGAAACTGATGAGTGTACATTTGCAACGTACAAGGTGCATCTGATATTGCAAAAATCGATTTCGCTGATCGTTAATTCCAAGAAGGTAACCTCTACTCGGTCCCGAGAAACCGCTAAACGTTAAATCAAGAGCTTGTATCCGCGCAGATCTTCGAGTTCCATTTCGCAAATTCCACGACGGAAAATGGAACGCGGAACAAAATTCACCCAAGCCGCGTCTAAATTATCAGATCGTTACGAGGCAAACACAGGGTTGTGTCTGAATGGAATGGAATCGCGCGTACGACAGAACGAATCTGAATGGAACGTAACGAGACGTAACGAAGCGAGAAAGAACGGAATGCGGTCGAACGGAAGAAAATACGAGACACGAGCGAATTAAACGGACGCGGATTAAAGAATTCCGGGAAGAAGTCGCAGAACCGGAACGAAATATCAGTCGTCGAAATGAAGACGAACGGAAGGGAGCGTGGAGGAATTACGCGCGTGCGAAAGAGAGTCAAAGAAGGGAAACACGTTGAAAGGTGGCCCGTATGCGCTTAAATCACCAGCGTTAATTGCCGAGCGAGGCCATCCGGTCGCCTCGAGTTTCGCCGTGATAAATTCGCGGCAATTCATTCGCGACGAGCACGCGCGTTCCTTCGAGAGGGTTGTTTCCCCTGTTCGCCAGCCTTTCCTCACCTTCTTTCCAGCGGGTTTATCGCGCCGCTCGGATTGCAAGGTCGCGAACCAAGCCACGAAGCAATGCCTGTCAGCGAATTTGTTAGGAGGACGTGTAATAAGTTCGTGGAATCGGCGGCAGTGCGAGAAGTATCGCGTTTCGAGCTTGTAAAGGGAGAAAAGGACTCGTACGTGACGGAACCGCTGAAATTTCTCGCGAGGTGTCTAGAAAGAATTTAGGTACTTGCTCGTTCGTGATTATTCTTTTCAAGCCAAGTTACTTAACCCTTCGCACTCTTATACGTACACCCCTCACTGTTCCAATACAATTCGACACCCCTTTCTTGCACAATTCAAATTAACCCCTTCCCGTATAAAGAGCTATAACATTAAAACGAACAAACAAAATTAAAATGTTGTAAATATTTTGTTTTCAGGAATCCTTGATGGAATATACTATAATATTAAAGAATTAAATTAAACACTTATAAGTTTCAAACTCTTCATATTTGTAATTATAAAAGATGGGAAGAAATATCAGAACACGACACACGATAATAGTATGTAATATAGAAATTTCATGAAGAAAACAAGCACATAAAGCAATATTACAATTATTTTATTTTAATATTTGAGAATCTAAAATTGAATCGAGTGAATAGTCGATAATTTAATGTTCATATTTATCGACAGCTAATTACCGTTTTATAAGTTATCGATTCAGATTTATTTTTGTCACTCAATTATGAAAATTCAACAATCCTTGATAATGCAATTTATAGTTGGACCTAAACTTCAAGTTGAAGTATGTTCAAAGTTTAAATAAGGTTTGTCATATTTGAGCTGTAAGTGCGTCACGAGTCAGACTCGTCAAATTACGGAAAAGGGTTAAGAAGTAAGTTAAGTCTGCATCTAGTGCACCTCGACTTTTCGAATTACCCAAGATTAAGCCGAAGAAGATGGCTGATGAAATTTTTTGTGCGACATTCTGATCTACTTAGAACCTTTCGCACGGTGGAAGAAGAATCGATTGATTGCGAGCAGACTAGAAATAAAAAAAATAGTATGTAAGAACGGTCGGAGAACGTGATTCGCGTTACATCACGTAATTAATGCGCTCCGTGTCTCGCCGACTGGTTACCACCGGCACACGTGCAATTCAGAGGAACGATCGAGAGCGAGCGTTCGAGCCGGATTTTAATTCGACCGTAATCCGCGCGCTATTTTCATCGAGCGCAGCGTGGAATTAACGGCGGCGAGGCAGCATCTATCAAGCTGCCGCGAGATAAAGACGTTTCGATGATGCCGGGACTACGATATAAATTTCGCTATTAAATCGGTGAAAGTATCCACGGAAGAGAATTGCAGTTCCCATTGCACTACCCCGCAATCAAACTATTGATGATAATTTTTCAATTTCGATTAAGCTTATTCAGAAAATCCGCTTCTCCGAAATAATTAAGCGACGACAGTTAGCATCGGGGAATATTTATAGACCTGACTGAAATTGCTTTAATCCGTTAAGGCATGGTCAACCAACAAGGCGCTGCTACACGAATGTGCAATTAGCGTGCACTTGCGGAGAATAATGGGCAAATGGGTAGTCAATCCTTTTATTATTTTAAATTTCCGGATTTGAGAATCTGATCGTCAACGGCTCATACACCTGATTTGTCCAGCCACCATGTTAAATCCACGTGTAACTCTATGTAAATCCACGTATCATACAAATCCATAGATATCATAGATATCATAGATACTGAAAGATCGATTTACGGTCCCAAAGTTGCCAATGTGCGTTGTCGCAAATCCGTATTTACCGATGCAATAGGAGGCAAAAGATCCTCCCTGTGGAAAAACAATGAAGGTCAACGCGCACGGGTCGCGTTCCTCGCGTCGATTGTGGACCCGAAGAAAAAGAAATTGACGAGGAATGGGGGAGGAGGTTAAACTGGCTGGCCGTATAGAATGCCATACAGACGTACGGAGTGCTTATCGTCTATTTCTCGATCACTTCGAGCGGTAAATTCAACGCGAACCCACTGTCCTCGGCCTCGAGCGAGCAAAACGACAGGATGGAAGGCAATTACCGCTGCAAGAACAGCGGAAAAGATAGATCGATTGACGATAACGGGCTTTCGTTATGAGGAACGTAACAGGCATAGCCAACGGGCAACCACTCGAAAGCGAGTTCGAGAATCTCGAGACAGCTGCCGATTGATCGATAATTAAAGACTCTATTACAGAAGCTTCGAGTTAACAGGGGGTAACGTTCAGGTTCACGAACATCCGAACCATTATGGTATCGACTTTTTATTTCGCTTTGTTTTAAAGTATATCAATAACGAGTAATTAATTTGTCTTCAATCAGAATTCGTAGTCTATTCAAAATTTTTATATGCATACAAATTCGCTATTTAAACTGATTCTTATACCTAATTTTGATCTTCAGAAATGAACGTAATTCGATAAAGCAGAGCTCGTAAGTACTCCGTGCAGTAAAAAATGGGTTGAATTATGGATCTTGTTAAGGTTTCGTATCGGTTCCATCTGTGTCAGTACTAAATTTGCTGGAAGACCAGGAGGAGTGTCTAAGAGGGTATAAACTTCGGTTAGGAAATGCTTAACGTCTCGTAGATCGTTAAATACGCAGATCGCAGGAGCAGCAATCGCGGCCATTCGTTAACGCGAAAGATTAGACGGAATATCAATGTTCGACACGATATATGGAGTGCCGCGAATCGTCAGTGCCAGAAATTACAAGGAATAAACGTTCGCCATTTGCTCCGCAGTCGCGAAGAGCGGTCATTAAGCCGGAGATAAGGTGTCTCTTAAAAGGGCTATTAATTCAGCGAGCATTAACGCTCGACATTCGTCACGGGTGTCGTTCGAGGCTCGAATTATAAATATTCAGGCCAACGAGCCAGCTAATGGAACAGGGCCTGGAAGGAAGCGTTTCACGGGAATCCGTGGGCCGCGGAATGGAAATCTGGCCGCGATTCGATTTTTTTCTCTTCTTCCCCGGCCAGACTTACGATCCAGCCTGTGGATCGAGCGTTGGCGTCAGGGCTGTGCCACGAAACTGCGTGGGCCCTCGCCAAGATTGTTGTCACGACGGTAGCCTGCGATCGTACAGGGTGTCTCTTAGAAAATGCACCGGTCTTTCGAGTATTCCCCGGAAGCCTTTGGAAATTGTGCACACCCATCGGCGTAGGACGCCTCGACGAAGGATCGATCAACGCTCGTTTCCGTAGACACCGGATTATGGGTCTATTACTGGGTCAGGCCGCGAATAACGTGCCGTAAACGTGGGTGAGATTATCAGAGGTTGTAAATAATGTTCTATTCGTAGCTTCGCTTAATATTTCCAGACACTTTGATCTTAGGCACTTGGAAAGAGGTTAGATCCTTATGGAAACCTCGAACCGCTCAGAGCAACCTAAAGATTTAATCCCATTTATCCGCTTCTATTATTTTTATCTCGGCAACCACCTTCGGAACAATCATCAATAATCCTACGATAATTTACGGTATTTCCATGTAACTCGATAGGCCACTTTTCTCCCGATTATTATCGAATCGTTCATCTCGTATTCAAGCATTGCGTGCGTAGATGACGGGCTAACAAGTGCTTGTAAGACAAGTAGGTGCTGCATTATACGAGGATGGTATTACGTCGAAAGAGTATCTATAATTAATTCTCTAAGATTCAAGTGCTCCACGCTACAACTATAACTGCTCGAGGAAGAGTCATCGAGTTTCTTCTTCTTCTCGAATTTAAAGAGATAGCGTCGGTGGTCCATTCATCAGCGGATCACGATTCTTCCGCTAATAGACGCGATAACAATTAATTAATGAAGACGGCGTGTGTGTTCGTTGCGCGTCGATAACATAAGAATTCGAGAACTCGTGAGAGCAAGATAACTGTGTTCTCTCCCATACCGCTTTCGCGGCGAGAAGATAAAGCGAATTTTTCAGCGGGCGAACACGCATACTTGCACGTGAGAACGACGGGCTTGTCGAACGCGCTGAAACGTTTGTGGATTTTTGTGGGAGGCCGCTGATCGACAAGCTATGTCGATTTTTATCGCGTTGATCCGTATCGGTATACCGGCGAACGTCACTCGATAAACACTTGTCGGTCGTGGAAACGCCGACGATGATGTAAGCCGATATTTTCAGTCGGATTTTACTTTCCTATCGAATCGGACGGCAACCACACGCTATTCTATTTTAATCGTTTCGTCGTGGATGACGCATACGAACGTTGTCGAGAATCGACCGTTAATTACGTCGATTTAACTTCGAGTCGAACTTTCGAACAGAAATTTATCTGAACGGCGCGTAAATTGGCAGCGTATGAAATTGTAGCGCAAAGAGAAACGAATAGAATAAAACGAAACTCCTCAAAGTAGCTCAAAGGTCACTGCATCCAGAAGAGATACTTCGATGTCTTGTAAAAGGTTTCTCCTGCAAAATCCCGTTTTAAAAATTGTGTCGAGCCTCCCGAGGTCTTCATAAAACTTCCCCCATCGTGCACGTAAAACTTTTAGAATTTATCAGAGCCCGATTTTACGGGCCGAAAAAGTGTTACAACCCGTCGGGAATTATCATTCGCGTGACACGTAAATACTCTTTTATTCTTGGTACCGGTCGAAAAACTTATTGTCCTTATTAACGCGATCGTTCGCGAAGAGGGCGAGGACGAACGATCGCGGAAGTCGGGACACGACGAGCGGTGAAATACGACGAAACGCGGAAAGAGAAACGGATCGTAATTTTCGCTGTTTTGGTCACCAAGCTGGCGATCGAGGGCTCGTGTTCCCTTTCGAAAGTCAGGACCATAACTTCAGGACCGTTCTGCTGGACCGTTCGTTGCTGATTCGCATTAAGCCCATATTGCATCGACTGATTAACGCGTACTTTCACGCGAAGGGACGCGCTCCAACAGATCAACGATGACATGTTCACCGTCTCCGACTAATTTGCTGTCGTTAAGTGATTTGTTAAACGACAAGTCAGGTTTACGATACACTTTTGAAACGCTACAAGCCTCATTAATTTATAAAGGAGGTAAATGAGAGATCATAACTTCTATAGATTCAAATACACTTTTCCAAAATTCTGAAGGTCTAAAGTCTAAACGTTTGCAGTTTATACTTCAGCGCGATTTAGTAGTAAATAACGAGACTTAGGCACCGGCGATCAGGAAGCTTAGGTTTGAGAAGCGATCGTTGTCGCTAGGATCGTGCAGGCGGACGATCTTATCGATCGATTCCACCGTGACGAGGAACATCGTGGACTTCGTCGCCGCGTGAAATGCGAGCGACGTAGCGATCGCGATCGATCTTTAACCGTTCGATAACCGAGCATCGAGAGCAAGTGGAGAGAGCAAACGAGAGCCAGATGGTTAGATAGATGGTAGATGGTAGAACGGAAAAATCGACCCCTCGCAATTTGTTATTTACCATTCTCCGTGTTCGGTAGCAATTATTCCGCGGCGATGCGGCTCGATAACGATACGGGAGGAGGATGTACTTTCATACGACTGTTCTCAGCTTTACGACGCGTCGAATCGCGCGTCCATTTGTTGTCGCGCAGATTATCTATCTGCATATTTCTTCGCCCCGCGAGATCCAGCTGATACTTCAAACGATCGCTCGGATCATATATCTCCGACGCGAGAGAAAAATTCGACGTACTCGCCCCTTCGATCGATCGATCGATCGTTCGCCTTGATAGGCTATTGTGTTTCTCTAATTTGCTCGTTCGAACGGTGGTCGCGTTCGATCGCGATCTCGTTGCCACGATGGTGAATTGCGATGATTCGGCTTAGAGTACGGTTCCTTTATTCCTTGGATTTTTATCCTTAATTATTGCTAATTATTTCGGAATAAATAATACAAGCTTGGTTGTAATTAAATATAATAGGAACGCGATCGATACATCTATTCCATTGACTATAATAAATATCTATGTAGAATCAGTGTTATTAACACGAATAATCAAACCACTATATGCTCTAGATGATTCAATGTAATTACTAATCGGGTGTACTTATCTACGAATGATGTTACTTTTCTCATGGCAAATTATTATCGTTAAGAGAACTTGTTCAACGTCCTCATGTCATATGTCGTAATTTAATGAGATAACTACTGTGCCACATCTACATCATTTCTTACACAGTGTTCTACTTAAGGGGAACATTTTAATTATTTTCATTCATGCTAAAGATGGTATGAAGTAATTTATGAAAGCTCAGTTTACATCAGACCATATATTTAGTAATGAAAGGAAGATTCTCAAGGTTATTACGAATGTTATTTCAAGGTTAGTTCACCATAAAAATTGACTCAACTAGATCATCCTTTCTGTGCCGCATCCAACTTGTTTATTAAGCAGATAAATAAACTTGGTAAGAATTCTATAAATCCGAATAGCTTCGCCGACAGCAACCAGTTGCGAATTTCCTCGAAGCAAAGCGTACATCCGGAAGAAGGAAGATCGAAGATCTTGAGCCGATCGAATAAATTCGTCGCGCGGAATAGGTCACGGCTGGAAACGAGGAAAGGCTCTCAGGCCCGAGGAGGAATCCGAGCGGTTCGTTCCTCCCACGGTCGCATCGCGGGCCTTATCTGTACGTGCAAATGCGTCGAAAAGAAGCTACGCATGCTGCGAGTCGCTCGCGTTGCAAATGCGTACACGCCGCGTACGATTTCCTGGAGTAACGGCCCGAGGTGTTCCCTCCTAGCAACGCTCGATTTCTTCCTGCTCTCGTATGCCGATAATCGTGAAGACGATTATCGAGCCGACGAATCGGTATCAAAGCGATATCCGGCCATCTTAAACGAGCGTAAGCGCGCGTCCGAAGAAAGATGGTACCTCGAACTTTATCGATCTTCTTGGCATGGGCAGAGTAATAATTAACTAGCTGGACAAATCGATCCTGTGTACGAATAGGCGTAAGCCGATGCATGACTCGTACGCGTATACCTCGAATTACATCGTGGAATACGACCGAGCCGGACTGATTAATTAACGCGGAAAGAGGTGGCGTCGGACGAGGCGTACGCTAATAGCTGCTCGACCTTGCCGGTATTTTCTCGAGCAAGAAACGCGTGCTTAGAATAATACGGCGCCTAAAGGAGAGGGCAGTGATCAAAGGATTTTTGCACTCGAGACACAGAAATACGAAGACTGTTTTATATGTATACGCGTATTAACATTCCATGCAGCGTTATTAATCGTTTGGACAAACACGGGATGCGGTGCTCGAGAAACCGACTTAAACGAGTTTATCAGCGTGAGACTTCCGCGCGCGGGACCAGCAGGACCGAGAAGAAGAGGAGCGAGAGAGGGGTTGAGAAAAAGACGTGAAATTACGCAGTGACGCGTGTCTACAGTAATATCGCTATTACCGGGTGTCCGGCGTTGCGGAGCAGCTTAAATTACGCGGCGAGCACAGAGAAATAAATTGAACGGGAACGCGGACGCGGGGTGAATTTATTAATTGCTGGAACGCCGCGAGTTCGCCTCGGGCATGGCTTGGCCTGGCCGCGGCGTGCTTCCTTATCGAGAGAAGGAGTTATCGGGAATGACGTATCGACCGATCGGTATCGTCCCGCTGCGTAACTATGGAGCCGCGAGTTATCGAGCCACTTGCGTGCTTCATCGCGTCAAGTCTAAGGCAACTGAAAGACCACGAGATTCTACCTCCTACGGCGACCGCGTTTCTATACACGGACACAATCGAAGAAAGTCGGTTCGTTCCTCCAGGTGCAACGAGATGATCGTTCCTTTGCCGTACGTCTCCGGGTTTATTGGAAGTCGAACACGGAAAGATGATCGGCATTTCACAGCGATAACGAACTTTTAACGAAACTTGCTTTCAAATATTTACGCGAACACGCGAGTACGAACGGGTGTCCTAGTGGACCCATATTACGAACGTTCACAAAAGACTGAATTACATCTCGTCAAGGATGGCCGTTGCGACCGCGGTCCAAAGTGTGGATGCTCTCATTCGTATGAATCAGCAGATTGTGCAATCCCGATGATTCGCGTGACTTCATCTATGATGAAATCTACCTATAGAAACTCGAAAATAACCGTCCAAATACTTGCTGTGCAAAGAAATGTGCGTAACCGTACAAAAGGCAATTTTTGCTCGAGGACAGCTTTTCAGTCGTTGAATGCGACCTTCGTAAATGCTGTGACATAGTCGGTTACGTTCGCTATTCAAAATTCGAGAAATCTTATTTGGTATAATTCGGGTGTAAAAGTATGTAAGGCCAAGGATACACGATACAATGTACCAGGAAAAAATTAGCTATTTATTAATGCAGGTTATTTCAAAAATATCCATGACCCGCGTTGCTTGTGCCAGCAATCTACTGCTAACATATTCAAGTCACGTCGATAATAAATTGGTGAAAAGCAAATAAACGAGATAAGTAAGTCGTGGAAAGGGGCAGGGCGATCGATAGACCGAGGATAGCGCGTTCCACGCGTTGAAATCACCGAGCGCGCGAGTTGGCATAACCAGCCAGGCGTTGAAGTCTCCGGAGACACGAACGCGGTCGGCAAGTTATTCCAGCTTCGGTCCGCTCGCTAGGGACGCGGTAATGAGCGGCCCGCAGCGGTTATTCGCAGAGAAGCTGTTCGAGTCCAAAGTTAGTGCGCTGGCTCGAGAGGACCGGCCGAACAAGACGATGCAACGTGGGGTCCAGAGGGCCAGCTAAGGCCCCGCGGACCGAGCCTACGGGCTAGCAGAAGGAACCTCGCACGACCGGAGAAAGAACCGGTCCTTCCTCGGCCCCGACTCCTCGCTCCACTCGGCTTCGACCATTGGCGTAGGACTGCGAGCGTGGGTGCTAACCGAAGTCGCGTACTTTTTGCCGCGATCGCGAGGATCTTCTAATACGACCTACGTTCCTCGTTAGCGCCTGCTCGCTATAAACGATCACGGACGAGGAAATTTCACTCTGAACGAGACGTTTCGCTTTTAGCTTTTGGTGGGTGTTCGAATAGAACGTCTGCTAGTGGTCGTTCGAAAGTCTTTCGACACGATGTTCGTTTATCTTTATTTTTCGACCGGATGAACCAGACGATGTGGAAGGTACGAGTCAACGTTCGTTCGATTAACATTCGTGAAGACGATATTCTGGAAACGTACGTATTACACGAGTGCACGAAACCTTTTCTCGACGATGACCTCCCTTCGTGCTGCTTCTCCGTATTTCGGTCATTAACCCGAAGCCCTTTCGCGTGATACGTACACCCACGAAAAGCCCCAAAGCGAGTATACGTGATTACATAAGCGTATGATGAATGCGCGCGTAACTGTAATGCGTTCTGCCTCTTCGATACTATCGAACCAACGGGGTAAAACAGAAACACTGGGTAATCGAACAACGATACTATCCATCGTATTCAATTACTCAATGGAAAACTATCGGTTTCTCGTACGGAAGACAACGACCCGTAGGAACAAGGATTCGTCCGTAAATCCTGCATCGTTTCTTGGATCATAGTGGACGAATTGTCAGCGAGACGAAGGTTTTCGTCGAGCGATCACGGTAATTGAAGCCACCTACGCGAAATGATCGTCGAGAGGAGATCGGTGCTTCCGAAGCGGACGAACGTCCCTGTACCGAGTGCCGTTAGACCACCACCCTCTTGTCAACGGCTGTCAAGCGAAGGAGGACTGCCTTCGCTCGTATATAGCCGCTTAGTCCTGCGCGACTGACAAGTAACCCGCGTAAGCGGCCGTTTACGTACACCCACCTGTACCATACGACGACAGAGAGGTGAATCACGCGTTGCTCGCATATAATTCACGCGAAGTGGGGGCCAGATACTGTTAACCGCTGTCACTCGTTGACAGCCGAGACACTACAAGGTCCCGATCTCTGCTTCCGTCTCTTTCTTTCATCTTCTGTCTCCGCGAGCTTTTTATCGCGATCGCCTAGATTTCAGATCAAACGACCACGATCGCCTGGGTCAACGAAGAGTAATCTCGCGCTGATCGATCGGCATTTGCATCTCTTGGAAGTGCCTCTCTTCCGAGAACATCCATTATGCGCGCGACGAACGCGTCGTCGCGTAATGACTCCGAAGGAAATCTTTTCCATGCCTATTGTACTGTTATGGGCAAGCTCCATCGCGGACTGCTATTCATCCGGAATATCGATATCGAACGATCGCGCCGACCCTCGCGATACATCTTCCGTCAGTTGACTGTATAGCTTGTTCGTAAGTTGATAATTAGCAGAGTACGGAATTCGAACACCTCTGTAAGATAAAGCGATAGTCAACGATACTCGCGGGTTATCGGTTCTGTCGATCGGTTAACTCCTTCGTTGGCACGCAAGCTCTCGAAATTTCAAAGTATCACCGAAGGAAACAAGTTTCGTACGTTCTATTCGCGATTTTAGGTCACTCTCGAAGCGGCTGTACCACTTGCTATCCAGACCTAACCCTGTCCCCGTGGCACAATCGAATCCCCGCGGCAACCGGTACGTTGCTCACCGGTTCGTCGGGTCTTATTCGTCTCTCGGCTACCTACTATTTACAGTAAAACAGATAAACAGCGGCTCCTTTCGCGCCTGTTTACGGTACTCGCGGTGCAGATTAAAATCAGCCAAAGAAATACGCGTCTGCGAGTCATGGAGGGAAGAGACGCGTTCGTTTCTCTCGAGCGTATTCCGATCGTACCACAATGCGCGTGCATGCATCAGGATCATGTTTCTACCGGTTGGAAGAGAGATCGTTGTCGCCGTGGTCGAAAATCAAGCCGGGCCACCCGGTCGATACGATGTCGAGCAAGAGCAACGGCATACGTTCGACGACACAGGAGACACAATAAATATCGGCGACAAATTAGCGTGCCGAGGGAGGAGCGAGGGAAAGACCGTTGGAGAGGCAACAGTCGTCGGGTAAACGTGCAATTACTAATTACAGATAGCCAGTGATTCCCGAGTAACGGGAACGCGAGACTGGCTGCCTACCGTGCGCGGGTTAATTTAATTAACGGCAATTACATCGCCAACGGGCTGATTTATGCGTCCCGATGGGATCTCGCGACGTCCGTAACGCGACACGGATCCCGCTTCTTCTTCGTCTTCCTTGTTCCCTCGACGCCTGCGTGCCAACACTTTCACCGTATCCGTAACGCACCATTATGCACCGCTTTAAATCTCCACACACGGAACGGCCCGTTAATTGGCGTTATCCGCGCGAAACGTGCCACGAAAAAACGTGGACAGAAAGGTGAACCCCGTTCCCGTGATCGAACTCTTTCCCTCGTTCCTCTCCGGACGGACAGATAAACGACGCTCAACTGGACACTTCCTTCGTGCCTCGACCACGGCACCCTGGACTGCCAATCAAAGTGTCAACGCTATCTGGTATACGTTTCGAGGTAGTTCTCGCCAAGTTCGAGGCAAGATCGGCGCCGACGGGAGTCATCCGTGAGACCGTATCGCTGCCGGACAGCGCCGGACGTTAATTGAATAATTTGCATCCCGCCTCTGTTTGGAAATAACGATGGGCGCAGGTGTGACGGTAGGAGGTCACTAGGAAGCTAGTTTTTCTTCCTTTCTATCTCGTGACCTGAAACGGTTCTCGGCTCCTCCTACGGCGAGCCTGAAGAGCACGGTGCTGGGAAGCGTTATGACGAGGAAATTGTACGGTTTGAAATTCGCCGCGGAAGTTGCGCGTTTCGCTGAGCAAAGACGTTTAACCGTAGGAAACGAGACCCGGACGATTCTGCTATAAAAAAGGAGTAAAATATCGGAGGAATAAAATGTTATTATTAACCGTTACCGCGAAGAATAACCGAGTTCCGAGCGATCGTTCCGCGATTCGAGTTACGATAAATTGCAGCTTGCGAACGGTACGATAAGGCTCATTCGTCTCTGCGTGCAACCGCGACCCCGTCATTGTTATTTAAATGCACGTTAAGCGCGTTACGATCCGCGCGTTCAGTGGCACCACATCGGAGAAAACGTTTCGAAGACGAAGCGACCGAGACGCCAAGTTTGCACGAGTTCTGTTGCGAGCTCGCACGAGCGCACTCGTTGTTCAGGAATTTCACCTAGGCAGAAATACACCCTGCGAGTATCGAGAGACCGGTTATTGCTCGGCATTCCTGACCGTCGGCCAGATGTCATCGGCCAAGGCAACCTCGCGGAAAAAGGCAACCGGAGGACATCGACTTTAATGCGACGGTATCGGTTTCAGTCTCCGAATACCACGACGACGAACCACCTGCCTCCGACAGACCTCGGACGTTTGCCGGATCGTTCTTCGCGCTGCTCATTCAGCAACAGGGCAGGCAATATATCCGCTGTATAATTTGCAATTAACGTCATACGTAACATGACACACGTTCGTGTATGCTTTACACACAAAAAATCGTTGTTCGATTAACTGGATCTGTAGACCCTGATCCTCGATAGGTTAACCCATTGCCGTACAATTTGTTTGCTAAATGCGTCAATCAAAACTAACTATCCATAGCAATAATATTAAAACAAATAAATAAAATTAAAATGTTTAGCAATCTCTGACTATAATATTATAGTTGGACCTAAACTTGAAGTTCAAGAGTATTAAAAATCTTAACAGGATTTGATACATTTGAATTGTGAGTGCGTGACGAGTGAGACTCGTCAAAGTACGGCAAGGGGTTAATAGTTTAAGAACGTTATCTAAATCGTTCAATTGAAAGTGTGATTTTTGAGAGGCAGAGTGATCGCAACCCGTTAACCCAGAGGTCAAGTGGGTTAGGGGGTTATGAGCAGGCGCGATTTCAAAAACTGGCCGACACGTCGCAAGGCCAAGAATGCAATCGGCGGTGTACGTCTCTTTCTCGATTCGTTTCCAGGCCTTTCGGCCCTTGTACGGCCGCCAACTGGGCAAGAAGCGGTCTTTCGAGCAACGAGCACGCCAACTCGAGCCGTATGAGGTAGTGACACCACCTCTTTCGTCGGCTTCGTGCCTCGACACGTGCTGCTGCTCCAGAAATCAAGAGCATCGGGGAAAAACGGCGGTCCGCGTCTGCCGATTAAAATAAAAACGCGCACCGAGTCTTCGCCCCGCGTCGCGCTGCACCGGCACCGAGCGATCCTCCTCGGTTCGCAAAAACCTCGCGCGACAAGCCGCGTGTAGCGAAAAAAAAAGTAATTGCAACGTATCGAGATTTCGATCGAAATTCCTCTCTGCCACTTCGCTAGCTATTCTCGAAGACCGTCACCTGTCAACCGAGAGATCTAACGCGGCTACGTGGCCGATTTCGGTACGCGACTCCGGTGATCGATACCCGATCGCTGAGTTTCGTTATCCGCTACCTGTCCGACAACTCGCGAAAACAAAAAAATAAAAAGGCGAAAAAAAAATGAAGAAGAGGGAAGTCGGAGCACCGATCGCAAACGGAACGGGTTCAACACGCCAAACTAGGCACTCTGTCCGCGGGTTTTTTCGCCCTTGTCGCGAATGAAAGATCGACAGCAGGGAGGAACGATCGAGCGGCGCGCTCGATAAGCCGGGCATAATTGATAGCGGGAGGAATCGATGCCCGACTCGAGCGATGTCGGTTCGATTAATCGCGCTGCTTCGACGTCTCTCCGCGTACGGATGATCTGGTTTTTCGAAGGATCTTGTTCGAAGAAGGGTGATTTCAAACGCGGTGCTGTCCAACAAATTTTTAACTTACACTTTTTACACAAAACGATTTTTAGTACACGAAAAGATAAATTGGTATTTCAGTACTTGCAATTTTATCCAAAACGAATTTCGTGATATTTAACCACGTCTGACATGATCGTGCACTCCTGATCAATTTCGATATTTCCATCGGTCGATCCAATTAATCTGATCGCGTTGCAACACGATCCACCCGCAGGAGCGTTCAGAGCGTGCGAAAAGCAATATCGTTCAACGAAAAAATCCGAGATAATCGAAAGCAGCGAAACAACGATTAATATCAATAATAACCAGAGCGTTATCAAAGTCCGGCACCACGCTTCCATTAAGAATCGCCGCAAAGACTCTGTTGCCGTAATTTCACGTCGTTTCCCGCAGCTATCGTCGGATCTACCGAGCGGTACGCGGCGCTACTTCAAGGTCCGCGCCGCGTAAAGCTGGCTTTTGCGCTCCTTTACGACGCTCGCAAGCGCCATACGCTAATAACTCACGCTCCAACTATCAGATAGGTGTATAACAGAAGGGTTTGCTCGCTCTCTTTTCCTCGTTCGAGTTGCGATCGGTTGTTTCATTGTTGCCGGTCAACGCGCGCGCGCGAGAATGAACGTCGATTTATCGCCGCGTTGCAACCGAGCCCGCAGGACCTTCTTTTTCGCGGCAGGACGCCGCGATCCAAAGGGAGAACCCGGAGCAAAGAAGGGATACCTTTGCCCGCAGATAAATACTTGCTCCGGCGACTTTATCACTGACGCTCGCGTACAGTCCGGTGTATGGATCCGCGAGCGAGCGCCGGATACTTGCACTATCGCGGTGTCAGCCAACAGGTGATTTAATACAAGAGGTTCGATGATGGGTAGCGAGAAGAAGAACGGATTTAGTTTGACGAATGACTACCTGGGGTAATTGAGATATCAATGCTGTCGGGTGCCTGTTTTCACAGGTATAATGTACACGGTACTCGCCATTACAAATGCTCGCAAGATGGTCAAATTTGTTATCGTTTAACTCTTTGCGGTACGGTGGGATTAAAAGTGTCCCGCCTTTTTGACGTATTTCAACGGTGGGACATTTTTTGTCCCTACTGCAAGAAATCTTGCAGTAGCTGCAGGTACATAGGTTTATATTTCGCCTTATTTACGTAGTTAATATTTCCGGGTTAAGAGGTGGGAAAAATCAATCAATGGCCGACAATTTTAAATAACAAAAATACGGAGGAGGTTTAATTAACCCAAGGATCACCTCGACTTTTAAAATTACATGTACCGGAAAAAAGAAATATAACTACGCCAACCCTGGGCTCAATGTGTCTACCAAATGTTAAAACGAACAAGCAACGGTTCCTTGGTCTTTTATTACTGCTATGTCGAACCTTTAATATTATAAAACATCCTAAAATCTAATATTATGTCTACAGTAGTATGAAATACCATCGATGTACCTTGTTATTGTATAGTCTGTTTATTTTATCAACCGTTCTGTTGCATCTTCTTGCTCCGCTCCGTTTCAATTTGTTCCGCTTTAATTCCTCGCAACGCGATACACCGGTCACGTTACTAATGATGTTATGAGCGTTCTGTCATTGCGCGGAATCCCGCGATGGATTCGATACGCGTTCAAACGGGTCGTTTTAGGGCAACTACCGGTGGCGTCCTCGCATGCCACGGATCCGCGCGCATGCCGCCGGCGAGTTTTTCAGTCGACTCTTACGGTGACCGGAGCCACCTCTGTGTCTCCGCTTTCGTCCTCGACGAAAGAAACTGTTCTTCGTCGTTTAATTTCGACGAGGAGTCGACGACGAACACGGACGTCGAGGACGAGCGAGGTATCGATCGCAATTACCGGCGACGAGCACCGAGCCACGGACAAAACGAGCCGTCCGTAGCTCCTTCATGGCGAGAACGCGGAACAGTCGAGAACAGATGTCGTTCCGTGGAATGCCAACCGTGCTGATCCTACGGGCTTCGTTCTTCCTCGTTTCTTCCCGTTCTGGAACCGACGACGAGACGCGCGACGTTCCTGGAACGGAGTCCACTGATATCTTGTCGACGGATGACCATATTTTTCCCTTCGCTCGAACGGTAGCCACGACCCTTTCTTCAGCCGATTCTTTGAACGAAAGCTACGACTTTTATTCCGATCGGTATAATTCGAATTCCTTTTTTTCCAGAAGACAATTAAATTGTTAGATATTCATCGTGTCAATCATGGCCTGCACCGTCATTTCAATTTCCTATCGCGCTGCAATTTTTGCTCTCAGTTGCAAATGATATTAACATTTGCGTAACATGGGGGGCAAATAACGCGGAATACAAGAATAAACAAAATTAAAAAATGGAAGAGTAATTAAAAATTCAAGCAGATTAATGTTACGGTTGGACATCGTGATGGACATCGTGCAGGGTAAGAAAACCGGCAGATGATTAGATCTTAAATTACAGATTAAAGATAAAATACTTTTATGGACGTTTAATTATAAATTCCGACATTGTTACTAACCGGTAGCCTATCGAGCGAACTTAACAAGCTTTCATAAAACTTAACGTTCGAAATACCTGCCTACATATCTCGAAATCTCGGCATAATCTCTCTCGACATCGGTTCGTTGGCATCTAAAAAAATGCAACCTGAAAACTCCTGGAACACACCCATCACTCTGGACGCGTTCGATATTTTCGAGTCGATTAATTTCCGCGTGTAAAACGAGGGAGAAGAAACACAGAAATGGAGGCGAGACGAACAGCCCAATAAACGTGCCATCCAATTACACCCGAATTTATTCGCCACGACGTCGATTAGCCATACCATCGGTGGACCATGTGTCCCGTGTTTCCGTGCACATCGTAATTTCTGACGGACTCGGAGGCGATACATCAGCGATGGTAATGGAGAGAAAGCGCGACGTTCGCTCGCACCTTTTCGCCAAGCCCGGATACGGAGCACGCGTGGGCGTACGACTCCGATCGATCGATCCACGGTTACAACGAGAGGGCCACGCGAATAAATTCGATCGTCCACAACCTTTTGTCGACGATCCTCGATAATCCTCGGACGCGAGAAGCGTCTCGCCAAAAAAAGAAGGCGTCGCTATGTGGCGTAACGCTTAAACGACCTGGACAAGTCAATGTACAAATTGTCGTAAATCGGCGAGCAAGCGAAATTGTCGGGCCGGTTCATTTGTCACTCGGTCGTGGAAAGCTGCTTCGATCGAGAGAAACGGTTTCACGGATAATCCGTGCACTTAAGGCGGCTCGCTTTCGGCCATGCGCGACTCGATGCCGGTTAAATGGAACGGTGTATTTATTAAATGGAATAGTGTCGCCTGGCGGAAGAACGTTTCTCGCGAACAGCGTCAAGTTCAACGAAGGAATGTCTGTCTCGTGAAAACGTTTCGCATGACAGACGTCCGTTGGACGACGATAAATCTCGTGGCGTACCCGGCTCTGCTAGTTCGCTTAGACGGCTCGTTCTTCCTTAATCACCTTTTTCAATTTATTCGCTTGCAAAATGACCACGCCGCCACGCTAGGCCCCTACCGGACGCGCTTTTTACGCTTTCACGTGAATATACCGCTCGAATACCGTTCGCCATGCTTTCGTAGAAAAAGTATCTCGTATTCGTTCGCGGAAACCCGACGGTAGAACAATGGATGGCGATGGTGACTGATTGCTTTTTTAGAGCGGTCTCAAAGAACAAATCCGAAACGAGGAAGGGATGATTCCTTAGTAACGACATCAAACGTAATTTAAACTGTCAATACTTCAGTCACTTAAGAAAAGAAGTTGAAAATAAAAATTTGACATAAGATAATTAAATAAATAAATCTCGTAGAGGTACCCCGCTGCGCAGCTACCAATTACTGTACCGCGAGTAATTCCGTCACGCGGTACTCTTTAATCGGCGATAAATGAAAAGGCAAAAATGAAGAGAGGAAAGAAAAGATACAGAAATTCTTCCCACACAAAGTTAAGGGGCTTGCCGCGGAACTGCCGCGGCATTGACCTTTGGCACCGCGCTTCGCGTTAATCCTCCTCCCCCAGCCCTTCACCTGGACGACTGATGCAGCGATGAATGAAACGATCCCGGCCATTAATCGTCGCGCCGTTTCCACGAAGGAACGCTCGCCACGGCGCCGAGCTATGCTGATTTCAATTAATTCCACCACATTCCGGCTTTTTCTCACGAGCGCCGAGTCCCGAGAAGCAGCCAGGACGATTGTAAGCAGCGCAAATTCTCCGAGGGTTGCGGAAAGAAAAGTCCTCCGGTGTTCACCAGGTCCGTGAACAGCGAAAAGAAACGCATTACGCTCGGTTCGAGGGCACCAAGCTCGTCCAGGACCAGTCTTTCACCCTTCGGTTCTGTCTTATAAAACACTACGTAATTGCTGAGGGACCCTCGAGTAACGATCATCGCGATAATATTTTTAGCGAAATTGATCGTTTTTAAACGCGTTTTCTTTTCAAGCTTTTACGGCAATTTTTCGCGACCCTGCTTGCGATGCTTTATTTTACAAAGTCTCAAGGTCTCAGATCGGAGGAACGAAAGGGACTGTCAACCTTGACGTCGCAGTTTTTCGAAAATCGCGTTTCGTCAACTCGGGTGACTCATTTTACGAGTCGCGGAGATCTCCGTGACAGAGGTTACGAGGGGAATAAAATAGCCGAGTCGATGGTGGTCGTGAAATCCCTCGTTCGCGCGCTGCTCTTTAATTAACGAAATGTTCGTCGCTTTAGCGGTGGTCCGTTCGTTTACGGTTCGTTGAATATTATACGTCCAGAGTAGAAATTACACAGAAAGCAAAAACTCGATGTCGAGGCTGGTGAATGAAAATGGATTATCACTGGCCCTTTTGATGATCATTTACACGCCCGTTCACGTAGGCTGGTACTCGCCGTCGACATACTTCGTGGAAGATTATCCATAGAAATTACCTCGCCGTCTTGAAGCGACAATGAAGCACGTCTGACACTCTTTCGCGTGGATCGACCGATCGACTCGTGTACACAATGCGTTGCTACAGGGTATTATTAGTTCGTTGCGGGGGAGCTTTAATCCTAGCATTCGTGTACCGTGCTTAACAAATTCTAGGTTATTGTATTTTTCCCACCTCGAACCACCTGGGTCTCTATCGTACAGAAAATACGTAGCTTCGATTAACCCTTTGACTCGTATTGTCGAGTCACGCTCGTGATACGAGTTACGCTCCAAATACAACAAATACCAGTCACTCTTCGAGTCCGTAATTAACTTTTTGAAAAAAGAAGCTGTGCACGAACATTTCTGTTCTCGTATGCGATTCGCTGTTCGACTATGATGCACGAAGGAAATTGTAAAGCAAGCAACG
Source organism: Megachile leachella (assembly GCA_963576845.1). Lineage (NCBI taxonomy): Eukaryota > Metazoa > Arthropoda > Insecta > Hymenoptera > Megachilidae > Megachile > Megachile leachella. The sequence goes on along the minus strand of OY756247.1, from coordinate 25,574,668 downwards.
GAGATTTGTATTCTCGAGGCACAAAGTCTCAAGAATGTCACTTTCGTCGTTCTTATCGTACACTCGCAGAGGTAAACTGGCATCGATATGCGACTCACCCATTCGTTGCATCCGTGGTCGATGATCGTGCTCGCAATTTCGTCTTTGTTTCGATTGTTCGCTTAAACCAGTTCGGACGTAGGCGGACCAACAACGAGATACGCGTTTTCATAATAAAATACAATGTGTGGTTTTTTGGCTCGCACTCAGATCCGCCATTCAAGGTTCTCGGTGAAACGTACAATCGTAAAGCAACGACGAGAGAAGCGCGGTTCCTGAAATGTTTATGTCCGAGTTTGCCGTCGACAACCACAAAATCCTGTGGCGCAAGGACGACTTCTGACCGCTTGCCGACGAGAGAGATTCAACGACTGGTGTTTCTCGCACCGGAAGAAAAAACGGTGCTCGTAAAACTCTTGTCACAGCTCCGGAATCGTGTAATTAACATTTTAGCGACGAATTACTTTGTCTCGCGTCACATCAAGTGTTTTTTACGAGTGTTCTGTCTAAGAAACTCTTGCAAGCAAGTCCTTCGTTTCTAGATATGAACACTCTCGGCAGAAAAAAAAGATAAACGACACGATGGCGAGTGATATTACCAAGAAGTCGGATTTGAACTCGCAATTGTCCAGTAACGTTCTGTAGAAGAATTTATTTCTCTCGAGCTAACACGAACAAGATAAGACACGAAGTCATGTCTTACAGAACACCATAAACTTTGATATTCTATCATTACAAGATACAACCACCATAAAAGATACTGAAAAACGATTTTTATAATTGCGCGTTGAACCCGCACAGTCTTCCTGATTCCTTAGCAGGGAAATGCTCGCTGGATCGTTAATACCGTCGATATAATTACGCAATCAATTTCCCAGTACTATTTTAACGCGAACAACGTTCGACAACTGGGTAACAGTCACGGAAATCGTTCCGACTATATCGATCCTGGCTAATAAGACGATCGAAACTGATCGACGTAACGGACCCATTACCGTATTTCCAGATTTGCTCGTAAGTGTCAGCAAAAGTGAGTTTATCAATTCGTTTCATCCAAGAATCTATTTCTCTGCGTGGCACACGGCAGTGACATGTGCTAACCGAACGCTTGAAATCGATAAGTAGGATCGTAAGCCACACCTGCAATCGATATGCGACTGAAAACCGCACGCGTTACATTTCCTGACAATGAAGTGCTCCTTTTACGAGGACGTAAGAAAGGAGCAGAAAGGAAGGTTAACGAAGCCGCGATGAAAACTACGGGGAAAATAATCGAATCGAAAATTCTTAACACGTACGCCGATACACTCCATCTTGTCAGAACACGTTCTCCGAAACTAGGAAACTCTATACTAACACTGTGAAAAATATCTTTCGCACAAGATATTTACGAGTCTCTCGGTTTGGCACTTTCTGCATCGTTTAACCCCTGTCATGATCCTATCTGTTCAACAGGTTTTTAAGTGCTGCACATGGTGCGTTATATTCGATAGTTATATGACGCATACGCGTGTCTCGAATATCTTAATCTATGCACGAACCATATGGTGATTTTCTCAGTCTGATGCTTGCATCGAAATGATCCCGCCTACGTAAAAGCGACCAGATTGACGTTTAGGATTACTTGCGCAAGAAGTATGCAAATAGAACCTGATAGCTACCTGGGGGTACAAACCGAATAGTTGTTATTGCAATAGCGCATTTGTCGCCAACAGGAAGAACACGGTGCGGTGAAAATAAACGTTTGCGGAAATACAGATGCAAGAAGCGTTCAAGGATAACTTCATTCCTCCGGATAGGATTCCATATTTTTCGCTCAAAACGAAACCGTAGAATAGGTGGAATACCGTGTCGAGCATAAATTGAATTGTTCGAAAGATACGGAGCAAAAGCGAGACAGCTCCGGTGAAGGAAGCCGAGTCTGAAATTCTATATTGCACGGCTTCTGTTTTCTTTCTTCTTACTTTCTACCATAAAATCGAGTCTCTCCGCGTTTAACTCGAAAACATCGGGTTTACGTGTTTCTTCTTCGCGGCGAGAGGAGGACATGAATTATAACGAGTTCAGACACGATAAACGAGCTTCGTGGCTAGTTTCACGGAGATAACGTTCACGGTGACGTTCTTCCGTTTTGGACGGCAGTGACGTTGAAATATTGAAACGGTCCAGCCTCGACCTTGCCGACCATCCTTTTCACTACCGGTTAATCTCGAGCTTTGTGCTCGGGAGTGCTTTCACGGAGCACAATGAAAGGCTACCTTTGTTACCCAATGACACAGACGTCGTTGGACACGAACGGTACAGTACATCATCAATTCGAGACTTCCTCGATTAGCCTAAGTAGAAAAATCTTGGTTGACACGTACGTTGAAACACAGAAACTAGTCGGTACAAGAATATTCTGTCGAAATAACATTCTTGTTCCCCGTGTGGTGCGCTACCGAACAACCGGATTTCGCGTCACGAGTTATACCTCGGGGGCGTCGATAAACAACGGAGCCGCAATCGAGATGCTTCAGCGTACGTTCACGACCCGTATGCGCGTCAGAAGACAACGTATCCCGTACGTCCGACCGTTTAGCGAATTCCTCCGGGTCCGAGGATCGACACGGCCGTCCTTCTCTCACACGGAAGCGGGGAATGTGGAACGTCGTCGGTAAATCGACACGTGGAGTCGCGGACGAGCCGTTGTCTGTTCTTTCCGTGAGGTCAGCGAAGAAGCCGGAAATGCGGGTCCCCGGCTGAGCATCGCACGGACGTGTACTTATGCCCTCGACGGTTGAGCCGTGTCTCGAAGGTCAGATCGTTCGAGAGATCGGCAACCGCGATCGATCGCGAGTCCGATTCGAGACGTTCGATCGATTAAGGGACTAGCACCGGCGCGTACGAGTGCTCGCCACACGGCTGACGTTCATTGCTCCTCGCGATCGTTCCTCGCGTCTTCTCCAGGCTGCTCCACCGAATAGGAGCAGCTTATCCCGCCGAAGACACACACGGAGCGAGACGTCAGCCGCATTCCTACCCTCCACTGGCTGTCCTACGTGGGCAGTTAACGACACTGCGTTCGGAGCGTTGCTGTTTAGCTTTACGACCGCGTCGCTTCGATTAGATCTACGTACATTTGCGAACCAGCCAGCGGGCCGATGATGGGCGCGCCGGTTTTTAGCTACCTAGACTGCATCGATCAGAAACCGAGTGTTACGTTCCTGACCATCTATCTTCGCTATTTAAGTCTTTTACCGTTTTCTTCTGGATTTTAACTTTCTTCCGCGTGAGTGCTAGCTGAGAAAGACACATATTCGCTCGCGTGCAGCTGGCGTTAGGCCTCTCGAAAGCGGCGATAAATTGATTTATTTGCATAAAGGGATATTGTTTGCGCTGCTATATACGTGATAATTTATGACGTATTTTATGGCGAAACATTTTCGTAATCACTCAAGAGTATAGGTTGCTCGGTATGCAGTACGTTTCTTTAGCCAGAGGATCGTACAGGGGCTGGCCATTGGATGCTGCAAGCAATCGGAATCGAGCGTATCGAATTCGTATTCAAATGAAGATCGTTGCCCATGAAACGAGGAATCCGCGAAGACGTCGGCAGCCGTAGGAATCCGCGAGTACACGTACTGGCTTCGTAATTGCCATAAACAACCGCGTGCTGTCGGGCGTCTTTTACGTTTCAGGAATGCCGTGTGCCCGGCGCGAGCAGGTAACTGAATAGCGCAGGCGAGTAAATTAGCTCCCCTATAATAGACTCAACAGAGGAATCGGTAAATAATGTCGCCGCCGATCGTTTTCCTATTTGGCGCTCCGCCTTTCGTGGCAAACGCATCCTGCCAAACCGGCCAGGAAATCTTTCTCGCTAATTGGACCGGCGTTAATTTCACGGAGATTGCACCGTGCCGATAACCATTCTAACCATCTTGTTTTTCCGTCTTCACTGCAGCGGAACCTCTCGTTTCTCACGCACCATCAGACATTGTTTAATTTTCGTATTGGTCGTTTTCACCTTAATCGTTTACTTACAAATTACCGACCTATTATAATATTACACTCATCGCCGGAACTAATATTGTAGAGAAGACGAGATACTTTCGAGCATCGTTGACGGAAGAAATTAACCGCGAGTCGTTGACTTTCCGGAGGGATTCTTGGTACCTGTAGATGCAGTCTACAGAAAAAAATTCCGAGTCTTTCACCGGTTCAGCGAGACGAAACGTTATGAGCCTAAGTAGAGTTCTAACCGAGCTAATTCAAATCCCGTATGTTGCAACTTTCTGGACGGATTCTAGGTACCTAGAAGAAAGCTCTGGTATGAGGAACAAATCAGCAAGTGAGCAAGAAGCTCCAAGTTCCGTCATGCTAAATAATACAACTTGACTCGTTGCGTGGCGCGGTAGGAGGCAATTATTTACCGCGCACAAAACAATTACCCGGTCGTATCGCAAGGATGACACAAGCAGCGCTAATTTCACGGTAGCGTGTACCCCAATTAAGCAGGCAAGAGCGGGTAGAAAAAGGCGTCCGCTCGCACGTGAAAAATGTATCGTAATCCACAAAGGCCTGGGAAATCTCGGAAATCATTACGACACCGCGTCTCGTCGGGGCGTAAAACAAGGAAACATTAGATGCGGCTGTGAATAACCGAGCTAGTCTCGTGTCTAAATGTTCCCACGTGTTACTGGGTCAGTATACTTTTTAAAAGCGAGTACCGTACGGTCACCTTAACCCGCAGATTATCTAAGAACCTTCGGATCTTCGACTTTACAAGGATATACCGTCCGTGTTACGCAAAGGACTGGTTCCCCGAGGAGAACTATGAAATTTGATGGACGTCGGTCGATGTAAAAAGATATTGCATTCTGCAGTTTATTACCTGAGTTTTGCTCATAAGACACCATGATTCAATTAAATCGCTTATGCTAGGAATGAGCGAGTGCATCCGCGGGAAAATAGTGTGCACTTGCGGCTATTTGCGAGTAGTCTTCGTTTTGATATACAGTGAGTCACAGCCAAAATCGTACATCATATATACGAATACGTTTCTTCTCATGAAAAAGTTCAGGTAAGTTTTTTCAGGTTTCTTCTCATGCAAAAAAATGCAATCTTTCATTTGTTCTATGATTTTTATTCGTTTTTCAGGGAAAATGCTAACAAATATATACTGTACGATTTTAGGTGTGAGGCATTTTACAGCCAGAATCATAGTAACTTTGTTTTTTTTATATTTAGACAACTTCGTTTCTTTTGATACTACTACATATAGATACATTTACAATATAGATTCGTGATATTTTTTCCCCTATACCTTACCTGAACTTTTTCACGAGACGTATTCTTATGTGTATGTGATGTACGATTTTGGCTGTGACTCACTGTACAAAATCGCATTTGCAAAATTACCCGATTTGATAATTTCTTCCTGAATCGCGAATGAACTCGGCGCGCATTTGATCTGCTCGTCACTGCGTTACCAATTAACGTTAGCCTCCGTCGATGGACTGTTACCCATCGCTAAAACTCCTTGAAGCTCGACGTTACCGCGATTTCCACGAAAGACATCGGAGTTGCCACGGTGGATTAGCGCTCGTAAATCCCGCCGCTTGCAATTACCGTTACCACGGCTCCGAGGAAGCGAGAAAAGGACGCGAACGGCAACAAAACGGACGAAACAGGATGTCGAACGGTCTTTCCTTTCGCCCTTGAAGCAAAGAACTAATGTTGCCGAGCATCCGTGCGAACCTGGCGCCCAACACGACCTAGAGCAACCGATGCAGTACGGAGAAACGGAGATCCGAGAACGTCAAATCGTTACGGTTCGGTTTGAACGACACACGAATTCCTCGTTGCTTTCGAACACGAAAACACCCACGAACAAGCCGAAGAGGTGACCTCGACGTCACCTTTACGGCGCCACGGGCACCTAAGCGGACAGAGGTTATTTTCGCAATCGTCTGAGCTAGAGCGGCTAGCTTCTCTATTGTGGGACAGATTTAATCCGTACCGAAGTTGTGGGTGGTGGTTACACGGTACTCCGAAGAAGGGACTTCACGATGATCTCTATAGATCAGCTTGTTGCAGCAGTCAGAGTAATCCGGGACACGATGAATCCGGGTCTGAAGAGCGCTTCCTTGTAAAAAGCGAGCATTGTTGGTGATACGCGGTAACAAGCAACGCTATTATAAGCTTTTGCATCGTGGCAGTTGAAACGAAACGGCGGACTACGATGTGATAAGTTGAATTACTCGCTGCTACGATACAAAGACGAGATACAGTTATATAAACGTTCATAAATGGAAGATAGGAATAGAAACAGAGCGGTAATAGAGTCAAGTGATACTAGTAGGAAGTTTAGAAGAAATTCAATGGGCTTAACGCGAGAACAATAATGATAAGGAACGTCTTCGTTCCGTGCCAAATAACTTGGCTAGAAATTTATTGGTAAAAAGGGCAGATAGTACTCGGGTTCAATACGATACGTGTTTAATTATCTGAACGTTAATCAAACAGGCGTGCCAGCACGAAATTTGATCGATCGTATTCCTAATAACTCGAACGTTAATAGGAACGGAAATTAGATTGGCACGATTCGACGGAAACAACGTTTCCAGAGAATCGTGCCGACGATTCGAAAGAAGTTATGACTGAAAATAGTAAACACGACTTTGCTTCCTTCCACAATTTGCTTAGTCGACCCTGGCTCGTGCAAGGTACGAGGCGAATCGATTCGCAGATACGCTCGAACACGATCCTTCTCTAGGTGAATTACGAGCTCGAGGCTCGCAAGGTTGCATTTAACTTCCCTCGCGCGAATTTCCCCGATCGTAATCGGGAATATTAAAACTCGCGTCTGGATAAACGTTTCGATAAAAGGTTTCGATCAGAGGATCTTATCTTCCGAAGTTTTCGAAGCAACCGTTCCGCAATTTTATCCTGTGATCCTTTCACGGGCTCGGTCGTTCCAGCGTGGCTACTTTAAAAGCGGTAGCCGTGTCGCGAAAGGATAAAAGTTGTAGCCGTCAATTGAGATGCCAAGAAGATCGATCGGGGCTCAGCTATGCATTAATTATATAATTCTAGAGACAGGCAGCGCGTTATGCAAACCGGTCCGACTGTCTTATTGTCCTCCCGAAGGCTACGTCTATCGAACGCGACACGTTTGCTCCTGAGACGCCATTGACGCGATTATACTCTCGCGTTGCGTATCAGGGATCGTAACGATTGTATAACGCGAACGATATTGCGCAAGTGGCAGAGGTTATCGTTCCAGGTACCGTGACGATCGATATGCTTCCTCGTGCACTTTTACTACCGTTTGGTCGATGCTTAGAACTTCCAGAACGCAAGAAACTTTCGCGTCTCTGGTTCGAGGATAATTCAGAGTCCGTTGACCTCCTTGCTCCGAGACATTAGGACCGCGTATCTACCGTTTAAAGAATTTAATGTCTTCAGTCGTATCGTAATAGTTCCAGTTGTCTCCATTTAAGGATTAAACGTTACAATTTAGATTCCTTAAAACTCCCGTATCGCGAAAGATATTAATGAATCGCTGCATCGAGTGTCTAAGACTCGGAACCTAATCTGCTCGAAAGCAAGCATCAGGAATCAGCTACCCAGCCCCGGTTCTAGCGAACTGCGAGATAGCCAATAATAGCCTCGCGTTATCAGATAAATCCACACACGGTTAGCCTGACTACGCTGGCCCAGTACCGGGTACCGTGACCTCATCGAGACGATAACGCTCGATCACAATGATGGCCACTTCTCGAAGCCGTTCACGGTAAATGCTTCTAACCACTTGAACCCTCGCTCGAGGTTCAAGGTGAACGATGGAAGCTCCATCGTGGATGCCGAACGACTCGCTTCGATCGAACGAAAAAGACGCGTGCGTGGCCGAAGACGAGCGTCCCGGTGTTGGAGGTTAGGTAACGGTGCAGCAGCCAAGTAGCAAACACGAAGCCGACCTAACTCCGGAGAAAGAGGAAGAAAGCCGAGGCAGAGCATAGAGTTCGTGCACGACTTTGCACGGAAACTTAGCGTGACCGTGCGTGCAGGAGACAGAGAGGCGAGTCAGAAGGCACGAACTGAAAATTCCTACTGCATCTCCGCCCGTAGCCCAGATCTCGAATCCTTTTCCGGTCAGGTCGACCGCGACGCCGCTCGTGACCGACCTCTTCGAGCCAGAACTCTGCTCTGCATCTTCGACGGGGAAAGACACTCGAGCAGATAATTCTCGGACGAGAAACTAGGAGAAACCCTACGAGTATGATACTTGCCAGAGGTTGGGACTCGAAGCAACAGGGAGAAAGCGAAAGCTCCCGATGAATCCGGAAGTTTCACTCGAGGGAGAATTCCAGAGTGGCAGATGGAATCGTGGCGATAACCCGGTGAGAAGATTTCGTCTCGGGTCGAAACCGTCTTCCCTCCCGGCAAAATCGACCCGTGTACCGAAAGAATATTTTTCAGAACGTTTAAAGGGGAGCGTAGGGACCACCTGTACAAAATTTTTCGAAATTCGATACCCAGTTTCCACGTGACTTAACGAGCTCCGACAGTCGGCCGTGCCAGACGTTCAGCGTCTTTTTTTAAAGTTCCACATTTTTCGATCAAACACCATGAAGTCCGTGCATAGAGGTAGCCAGATGTATGGGTGGTAAACTGAGACGCGGTAAGATCGGACCCGACTGGATCCTTCAAACGTAAGGCCGAGGCATCGTTTCCGAGACCACCTAGTAACCAGGAATTATATACATATATTCGTGGTCCTCGAGATTCCTATGAGCCGAAGCAGAACGATCATCGTCGAAGGAAAAACAAACGATTAACCACTTGTCTTACGAGTTTTTTTCGCGACAGGGCTTCGCGTTGGATCGTTAGCGATTATTAATATAAGGTTATACCGAGGAATAGAGATAGACGAAACGAAGTGTATAATTTATCGTGAATATAAATGAAGATGACTAAATCGTTCCAAAGAACTCGATCTCCGATTAAAAATTTATCATTGGCACACAAAGCGGTTTGAACGTCAATCATCGTGTCCATCATACACCGCCGAGCACGCTTCGACGAAGCTCGCTGAACGAGGATACGGTTGCAGCAACGGTGAACCGAGAATAAATTTACTTAACCGATGCACAAAGTTGCGGACATCGGTCACGACGTAATGGCCGGACGATTACGATTAAAAACGAGCGGATCCAAAATTATCGTCGAATCGGTTAGTCCGTAAGGCGGTCTGTTGGTCCAGCGCTCGCAGAAGGACCGCGTTCTCGCGTCGATCGACGGCCGCGTTGCCACACCGCCACGGCGACCGGCAATAAATTACGAAGATTGATGTTTCGCAAATCAAAGGCGATCTGCTGGAGCCGCGGCTCAGCGCAGAAGAAGAAGAAGAAGAAGAAGAAGAAGGAACGCCGCCGCTCGGCGGAGGAAGAAGACTTAAACGGCCACGAAGCGGTCGGAAGAGAGCTCACAAAGAAATCGTCTCGCCACCTACGACGACCTCACGGTTCTCCTCTTCTTCTTCTTCTTTCTTCTCTCTCTTCTTTCCTTTCGTTCGGTCTTTTTCTATCTCTCTCCGAGTATTAGGATTTACGGTCTGCGCAGGATTGGAGCCGCTCTCGTGGTCGGCACGGCGTTCACGCTGCTTGAACGAGTTTTACGAGTCGTGTCGATTTGCAGATCGGAAAGGTTGACCCGCTCGCTCGTTCCTTCGTCAGTCGGCCGGGCACGACGTCTTTAAGCTGCTCGAAAAGCAGTTTTACTTTACGTCCGTATCAGAGTTTACGGTTCGCACGACCCCGATGCCGCGGATCTTAGAGGCCATCACGACGATTTGCATGGTTCGAATGCCGTTTTCAAGGCGTGCCTTGCCGTTCGTTCGCTTTTCAACACAGACTCGGCGTTGTTTGTCCTTTCGAAGACGAAGAATAGCCGCGTAATAAGCCCGACACCGGAGCGGCGTTAACGATCCCTCTTAACAATACGATTTTGCTTTGGTCGTGCGAGAAACGCGAACGTTTGTTGCACCTTGAAATCTTACGCCCGACACCGGTCTCGGATTATTCCCCCGGGGGCATCTTCCGCCGCGTTTTTGTCGCGTTACGTCCACTCCGCTATTCTTCCGATCTTTTCTTTGCATTTTAACAGGGATTAAAATTCGTCGCGGTTTAACGCGATACAAGTGGAATATCCATCGACCTACTTGTATCATAATTTCTTCTTTAATAAGCGATTGCTTGTTTTGCGTGTTCGTGGTTAACGCAGAGAACCTAGAGGGCACCTAAGAAGAGATTGCTAACCTGGACCGAAGGAAACTCATATTGAATCTTTACGTTTTCTTCTGGTACCGAGATTTCCGAGATCTCGGTTCCGCAAATTAAGTCAGCTTATTATCGATTAGAGATGGCATTCACTTAATCTTCGTAATTGACATTTTCTACTCCATGCCTTTTTTGAAGAGCCAGCCGATAATTTCCTCGAACCTGAATATTCTTCGACATTATCTCGCTCGACCATCGGAAACGAACGAATTAACGTTTGGCGAAATTATACAGATTTCAATTATTCGCGATTATCTCTGAATAAATGCAGATTTTTTTGCAGGCGTTCATTCGGATCGTACCGACAAAAAAGGCGTGTTACGATTTTGCGTTCCAGTTGCGATCGAGTAACTCTAACCGACTTCTTTGATCGAAGAATCGATGAGTCGCGACGAGTATTACGATTCCCCGAGGAAGCATGCGGGCGCGAGCAAAAATAACGGTCAAGCGAAATCGTTAACGGGAAAGAAAAGGCGAAGGATGAAACGGCATAAAGCGAGTCGATCACGAGCGCGATTATCCCGGTAACGGCATTTCTTACGATAATTGAGGGATCGTGCTGCGTTTCGGCTGGCAAAGAAAAGAAACTGCCAGTTGTAATGGGGTACCGCGAGTTACACGAGCCACCCGTGGATCGCGCACGGATTCATCGTTTCTTAATCTCGCAACGATACGCGTCTTAATTCGGATCAAGGACAGACAGACAAACAGTCGGTCGCGTTAGAGACCCACCGTTGTTTGCGGATCCCTTCTCGTTTCTGTCGTGTACCGACACGGCCGGCAATAAACTACTCCGATAGACCGTAACCACGAAACAATAAGAGGCGAACAACGATTTCGCAATCGAACAGAAATGTCAGCCGACGAACGCGCGCCGATACAATTGTCCTCTGACAAAGTATTCGAATCGTACGCTCCAGTCCAATCGCGTGTACAGCCAAATATGGAGGCTAAGTCATCGATCCGTCGTCCTTTTATCCCGCGCATATCGAGGAGAACGTATCGGAAACAACGGGTACTTCGACACCGTGAAAATAACTTCTTGATCCGATAAGAAAAGTGCACGTCCTTCGTTCGCTTCTAAATTCGAAACCTTACGATCGAAATTTTCCCGTCTTCGAAAACAGGGTCAGGTTACGCAACCAACAAAATCCGGAGACAAAAGCATCGGTCGCTTTCACCGTGGAATTCCATTACGATAGGGAAGTAAGGTCCCGGAGGTGATCTGAATTTTAAATGTCGCCGAGATTTTTCGCCGGCCAAAGCCCGCGGAACCAGCAAACGAAAGTGACTCGAGTCAACGTCGGTCGAGCCAGCTCCGTATTTGGAATTGACACGACGACGCCGGGCGTAGCTCACGACGTCGTCCTTAAAACGTGATGCCGCCAGGATATCGTGCGCTTCGATTTTCCCACAAAAATTCCCGGCTAACTGTAAAACGTTCGCTTCTCTAGGCGAACACGCGTGCATTCGCTCGCGGCCATAGCCGCAAACACACCCACCGCCGCGGTCCGCTAATGGAATTACCTGTTCGAGTTTACAGAAACCCATAACTGGGGTTTGTTCTAGGAACGCGGGTCGTGCGAACGCGCGGCACTCTGTGTGCGTGCTCGCGAGTGCGTGTGAGTTGCACGCGGATGGAAATTATCCCCGAAGGCAAACGGCGACCTTCGATCCTCCTCGATGCTTTCCATCCTTTCGTGCAGACGCTTCGAAAACGCCGTTGCGAATTTTTTAACAAGCCTTGTCGATCACAGAAAAACTGTCCATGAAGCGCGACAGGATATTTGCATGTTTTAAGTATGCTAGGCAAAGAAGCTAATTAACCTGACTTGGAAATTTATGGACGTTGGTCCATCAACGACCGCGGAGCTAATTTTACGAAAGCCTTCGAAAGTGGTTTAATGGCTTCTTTTTTGAAGGATCATTTTTTTTAAGATAAATATAGAGGCGAACGTCAAATTTTATGAGAAACTGCAAAACAAGAGTAATTGACCTACTGTACGTTTCCAGTTTTGGAATTAATGTGGTGGGCAGAATACGTAATAGAACTGGTTGCACATCTTGATAAAATTGCACATTTGGACAAGGTATTATGCAGAATTCTGTACCGTTAACAATTTTTTCCACTTTATTTCGTTCGAATAATGTAGCTTTGTTAACCAGAATCCTCTCTCTATTATAAATTTCGCGACAAGGTCGTTAAAAATAGTGTAAGTCATCGTCGGATCGGTTGCGACTCTAAAATTCAATCTCCAGCACGGAATCAATTCAATAAACATCGAAAAGATCAATTTCTAAAGATCACCTAGAACGTTGCGTCACGTGTATCTGAAATAATTAAACAACCTACTCCCCGGGTCGTTGGCTTCTGCTTTAAATGGCAAATAGCAGTTAGCTCGCGGCTACATCCGTACAGGCACAAAGAAATGAACCGTGAACACGATGTTAAGCTTAATCCTTCGATACAAATGATTAACCGAAGGTTTAATAAATTTCTTATGTCTTAGCAAGTTTCTTAATTAACTCCCGTCACCGACAAGAGGATATTAAAAAGCTGAACGTTTCGGGAGCACTCCGGATCAATTATTAATTTCTTAATAACCGACGAGATAATTGAACGAAAGGATAACGATGATGCGCAATCGATGAAATAATTAATGGCATCCGCGCGCGGGTTTTTCTTCGGTTGTCCGATCGCGGACATCTTCCAAGTTTTATTCATCCAAGGTAGCGGTACATCGAAAGGAAATAGTCGGAACACAGTAGCCAAGAACGCTGTTATACCGCTTTCAAAATACGCTTCGATGTTTCCTTTTCCCATTCAATTCGTCAAGCCGCCAGGTAACTGTGCTTTATTAAACGTCCGAAGAAAATTACGGAAAACTCCAGTGACCTCGAATGTCCCGTTCTATTCGATACTAAAAATTAAATTTAAATATTATGACTCAAATGGTTTCATAAATTTGAGAGTACATAATTCAACATCGTAATCTTCAGGATAAACCTCTGCCGACAGTTTGGCCATTGTCATCTTTTATGGGACCATATACAACGTACCGGCAACTGTCGGTAACGAAAGGGTTAAAGAACGATCGACAAAACGCGAGACAACGCGATCGTGCCGAACAAATGACCGCGATCTATAAGGCCGCGATCCCATCGGCTGTATCTCGAGCGGATTTCGAGCGTGCATTCCGTTGTCGGAGGGTTAATGGCGCCACGGTCTCTCCCGTAATGCCGGATCACTTTCTCGGAGAAGAAACCGTGAAACGAGGTCGTTGGCTCCCACGGTGTTACGTGGTGGTTCCCTTACTCGTTTTCCTTCTCTTCGATTTTCTACCTCGTTGGTCGAACAGTGAACAGTTAGAACCGATGCAACGGCTAGTGTGTACACGGAAACCGACCAGAGGCTGATTGTTGGACGCGTTCGATCGCCTCGAATCTTCCGTATCGAACGCGTGTACCACGGACGAGTAGTTCGCGCGTGGGCGTGGGCGTGGAAGCGCACCGTTGCGAGGAAACGAGTTCCCGTTGTTTGCTTAACGCGTTCCATACTCAATTCGTTTCTTGCTTCCAACATTTTTCACCTGCGGCTGATCTTTCGATTTTCCACACGGAACGGTTTTCTTCTACTGGGAAGTTTTTCACTTCATGCTGAAATTGTTCCATATCTCTTGTAATCTATTAACGAACAAAGACTACAGGACTACAGACTGCAGGACTAGAAGAGCTTCATGTGGGTTATGAAATATCGTTACATGTCCTGAGTATATTATTATTTCATGGATAATCAATTGACTAATGAGGACTTCAAGATAAGAACCATCTATTCTCGTATATGCATCTTCTTATGATAGGTGCAACAACCGATCGTACGGTCTATTTTTACAGTCCTCGAATCATCGCTAAACTATTCTCGCTATTTCAGACAGGCACGCAACGATCAGCCGGTACAAATTCGATCGCGTAAGTTGCCTCGTACAAATTGCGCGATCGTGTAAACCCAGCTTTAGGTCCGTTACGTAAGGATAAACGTCCTGGACGGGTATGCAACGCGTGCTCTATCCTACGTACAGGCAATAGATTATCGTATGCCTAGCGTTATGCTTTCCGTCAGCACGATCGTGGAAGGAAAATCGAACACTATGTTTCTGTGAGGAATCGATCGTACATCGAATGCCCGTCTCGGCGTGCTTTTACCGTTAAATCGGCCGAGCGGTTTCCACAATTTCGCTGTAATAATCCGATCGTTCCGCCCGCGAAACGCTTCGACGGATCGTACCGAACGAACTTGGAAAGCCAACGATCGCCCGCGGCCGCTTCGCTTCGTGGCAATGAATCATCCGGTTAACGCAGCCTGTCTCGTCATTACTTTCCTCTCGTATCGTTTCAGGACCAGTCTGCTCGAGCGCGCATCGCGACTTTTCAACGGATCGAAGCGTCGATAGAGAATCTGAGCGCCGCAACATTTCCGAAGCTGTCGATTCCGCCCCACGTTCAGCGTCTCGTTTCTCGCTAGACACGTCCGTCGAGTCAACGGACACGGTACGCGTCTTGCACGCCGACAACCGAGCGGACCGCTCGCGACCACACACGTACTCTCCCTTTCCGTCGAACGAATCAAACGCGGAATTCCTTCGGCTGTCTAGCCTCCTAGCGCGATCGAGTAGCAAGCGTCACGATGCTCATCGACCAGATTCCAGCGAGTTCTCGAGAACCAGCCATGCTTGCCAGGTATGCACCGATGCGTGCGCTACGCGTCGGGTTTTATTAAACTGGACGAGAAGTTGGCCAACTGGCGAGCTTCTGCTATTTTCGGCCATGCCTGCCGGCCCCCTGTAATTAGGATGCCTCGAATAGCGTCGGGGAAACTTCTATGCTGCTCTGTCTTTCTTCTCCCGGTTGACTTAATTATCCACGATGTTATGGAATTCTCGTGGGAAGGAATTCAGAACCGTTTTCAGATGCTTCGAGTTTCAGCGGATTCCACGGCTCGCGATCGTCTTGTTATTTTTGATAGTCCGAATACCTCGGGATGCATTAGAGACGCGCTATTACCCGTCGGTATCGGAGAGAAGTACGAACGCATATTATACGTGGAGCGTTTTTAAACTAATATAAGTAATACTAGTATCCTGGAGCGAAGTGGGTAATATTCGATAAACGCGATACGAACATTTGTATATGGGCTTCCGGAGAATGTACGTGTAAATTCCTCGTATGTTCCACGACGAAAGAAAGATCGATCGTGGAGGAATTCTTTTTACTCGATTCTTTCACATGCAGATCGGTCGTGCTCGTATCTGAACAATCGTGTTTCTAAAGCGCGTCACCGTGCCAAAGAGATACCTTTCAGCAACTAGATCTCGGAGCAAGAAAAAAAGCACGAAACTCGTTAACTGCCGAATTGTATCTTCCGATGGAAGTATACGAAATATCTGAACAAAGCTTCGTTCGATCGGCAACGGGGTCAAGGTACAAAATCGCTGCAATTCCACGGTAAATTCAGAAGTCCTCGCTTCGGGTTACACGGCGATTAGCCTCGGAGAAGTTCCCATCGTTCGGAGAAAATCGACGAAAATAAAACTAAAGGAGGTTTGCAACGCTCCCCGTAAATACTCGGATGGACGTTCGTTTCGCCCAGCGAGGGGTCGAATAAAATCTCTCGCATCTTCGCCAGGGGGAAATTTAATACCGTGTACAGGCTGTTCGTTTTAGTCGTAACGCGCTGTCGCGGTTAATGATGTCACAGCTCGGGGCAACACGTAGGGCACGCGACTTGCGCGGGCATCCGAAGGATCGCTGCCAAGGTCGGCTACCGGCCAGGATTATTCCGTGGAATCCTCGCTACATCGAGCACACGTTCTCTGTCGAGCAAAACATCTCCTCTCCCTCTTTCTTTCGCTGAGGCTGCAGCTGCATCGAGGTCGACCAGACGAGGGAGCGAATGACTTCGAGGGAATTTACGGTGGTTAATCCGTATCTAGACTCGTACACTGTCCTCGAGTGCGAGCAGAGGCTGTATATGCATAATTCACGTTTGCATAAAACGCGAGACTCCACGGACGACGACGCTCCTGCCTACGTACTCTACGTTTTCATTTAGCCGGACCTTGCTCGAGCACACGCTCCCAGCACCGGACGACGCTATTCAACCATCAATCTCGCGAGGGATTCGCGAGGTTCTTTTGCCCCGCGATTAATGCCATGCGAGCCACTCGAACGCCTTTTAAAGTTCGAGAATATGGATTTACAGAAGAAAATTATTTTCGAACTCTTTCTCTTTTCGATCCATTGTGTCGATAAGAATTTTTATGGTAAGCAAGGACCTAGAAATTCAGGCGTTCGAGGCGAACGATCGATGAATCGAAATATGAGCCCGACTGGAAACCCCACAAACATTTCCGGTCTGTCGCGTCCGTCTCTTCCACGACGTGGTTCGAGCCGTTCGTTCGGAGGACACTCGAAGAGGAGGGCAAAAGGTTCGCCAGATTTTCGAGATACTCTCGAGTATCATCGCGATGACTCATAATTCGCGATCCTTGGGTCGGAAGTCGCGAGCGTGCCTCGGGAATAATAAACAGCGAGCATTGTACTGTATCCAGCGACAGAAACACCGTGGCTTTCCGTGGAAACGAGAGAAAACGTCGAGGAGGGCAGCGTCAGCTGTTAGCAGTAACCTCACGTACGAAACCTCGGGCCCAACATTATGTACTTTTGTTAATCCCTCTTTTCTTATTCCCTTGGCTTCGTTGTTCCTCGCTGAGACAAAAAACTACTCTTGCCCTATTGTGTCTTAAATATGCCTCTAGTATTTGGTCCCCCGGTCTTTGGAAGCACAAAATTCTCGAAAGAATACAACGTAGATCCTTCTGGACTTTAGATCTTTTAACGTACCGAATGTTAAACGAACGTCGTGGGTACCACGATTTCCAAAAGGAAACCGTACGTGGTACGACATTAAAGAGCATGTGAACGTAGTTTTTCAATTTCGTTGTCTAACTTAATTTATCGTGTAATTTCTAATTTTGACATCATCGATGACGTCAACCCTAGACGTGACTAGACGTACAAGCATCAGTCACCCGGAGATTCCCACGGCGTGTCAGGGCGTTAATGCGGTCAAATTAGAAGGTCGACAAATCTCGTTTAGTTTCCAACGAAACGATACTGTTCTGATTATTCGTCCTGTTAATAAAAATTATATCTTGTATCAACAACAATCAGAGGTTACGTGCTGAACATCGCGTACACGATTCTTATCCTTATCGCTTCGCGGTACATGTTCAATGTATAAATAAGCCTTTTCACGGAACTCCTCCACTTTTAACGCGAAAAACGAGCTCGTACCTTATTATTCAAAAGCAAACGAGTGCAATGGAGTCTCTTCTCGTTACCCGGTTGCTTTTCTCGATCGCAACGAGCATCTCGTTTCCTTATTTAGTTTTATGACTCGTTCACGGTTTATCGTCACGTACGAAGGAACGGCACCGACCGTTTTGGTCGATCAGATTCAATGCCACGGATCAAGCCGGAGGAAGCGTCGCCATTGAAATTCATCGTCGGCGTCGCGTAGCATCGGAACGCGCTCGTGTCTCGTACGTGGGAACGCGTTTCGCTAATAACCAAACGGCAAAAAGCGATAATTGTGAGTAGCCGGGTAAAAAAAGCAGTCTTGGATACTAACGAGCATGTTCGACTACGTGCAAACGTTTTCCTCGACGAGGTAATAAGGCTCGATCGATTCGTCGCAAGAACGCGAACGCGATTTCAATGAACACTAAAGATCGAGACTTCGTTTTCTTACAACGTTCGCGATACCTTTTCCCCGCTTCGGACGGGGAAAACTCGCGAGTATCGAGGGCGGTCTGTCATTACGTCGTTGCTCTAATGGAGCTTTCGCTTTGAAACGATAGACCTTAATGCTAGCATTCACCGACGCGCCTAACTAGTTTGGACAGCTTGTTAAGACGGCGGGAAAAACACGCGGAAGAAACACAAATCAAATGGAATCGAACCGGCTGACGACGTTAATTCTGTGGTCAGTGATTCCTTGGCAAAATGGACGAATAAAAGCTGATTTACACCGCGTATTACATTTCGATAATGACATTTAGCGTTTATATCATCGATTCGTGTTCGATAGTTATGCCACGAATGCGCGATCGTAACGCTTCCGAGTTTATCTTTCGAAAATTTATTAACTCCGCGCATCGTGCCGAACTCGCTGTAAACTTCTTCCAAGAGTTATTTTATTTTCAATACATCTAATCTATTATTAACGCTCGTTAATCTTTCATTAGACGGGTATTTAGAAAAATTCTACGCTAAGAGGTTTATCAATGACGTCTGCTATTTCTATCTCCGCTCGTTTGGTGAAGTAACACTAACCTTAACCTATTCGACGTTACATACCATCTACGATCGCAAAAAACGGACTTAAGAATTTGAATACTCGAATTTGAAACGCTCCAACGATTGTATCGAGTCATCTATCGCTTATTTAACCGTGTCGTGGTTAAAGCGTGCAATTTCGAATTTCAAAGTTCGATTACCCCTGTTAACTCGATCGAGGCGAATCGTGGGACCCCACGGCGAAAAAATGTCTCATTAGGTTCGCGATATCTGCCGATGAACAAAAAGCATTTCTACCGTCATTACAATCGCCAGTGGGCTAATGATCCACCACCGTGATGAAATCGTTACGGTCGAAAAGTTCGGTTTGTAAACGATATCTCTCGTAATCCATCGCAGGATCGTCGTCGTTGTTACCATCTCATCGTGGGTCGTTTCGATCGTCGAAACGAACGGCAGCGATTTAATCCACCGGCATCCACCGAGACAATGGAGCCGTTCTAAATACCGGTTGCCGATCCCGTTGACCAATCCAACGACTTCGATTCGTCGTTGCACTCGAGAATCTCGTTCTTAGCGCACGTTGAGAATGGTTTGCTCTCGGTAGACACGTCACCAGACACAAAACGTAGCTTGTGCAACTCCGTAACCTAGATACCCCAACGAGTACGTTGCAAGTAGCTCTAAGCAGCACCTTAGAAAGAGGAATGCCATTCAAATCTCTAAGCGACGAATTTCGAGATAATTATCTCCCCCGTTGAATTCGACTACAAGGTGAAGATAGTCCTTGGAATATTTTCGAGGGTAATTCTTGGATGAAAAGAGAGAAGGAACCAGCTTCAACCGAATTAAGGAAACTTTCAACAACCTAATTTCAGCAATAATGATCATCCGAGTGTACACGTTTATCAGAATTTATCTTCAGGGATGTAGAAACAGCCGTTCGATCCCTATCTAAATACCATCGGTGTGATCCTTGTCGAGAAGTTTCGTCAGAAGGAGAAAATTACGGTTGCGTTGTCCTCTTCTGATTACTCGATGTTAATATCGTTATAAACCGTACGAAGTCAAGTTAGAAGCCAAGTATAATTAATCGCGAACTGAAGAATAATGCAGTTTGTGAACAAAAAACTTCGCTTTTCCCAGAATAGTCAAAATTAGGGCAACAGTCCGATGTCGCAAGTTCTCATGAATTCAAGAGTCAAGTTTACGAAATCGAAACGGGAGGTGAAAATACGTGGACGATGTAAAAGCACAATTAACCGAAAGAACTGTGGCCGGTGAACTCGAAACGGAGCATAAAAGTGGTTCGTGGAACGGGGTTTCGGAGGTTAAGGTCACCGAATGACATCCTCGAGGTAGCGAAAGGGGATCGAGGAGAACAGAGCCGATTTTGAGGAAACTGGTTTCCGTTCTCAAAGCCACGAAACATCGACCTTCCTGTGCACCTCTCTCTCCTTCTCGCTTTTGAACTCGATGTAGTTGCACGCTTGGAAGCACGCGAGGATAATTAAAGTCCGGCTCGTCGCGCGCCTTATGATGAACATAAACGCTTACTTTCACCGATCTCGTAGCACGTGGTTCGTATTTGACCGGCATAAAGTGGCTGCAGCTATCGAAGCGATCGCGCGTTGCACAAGCGATTCCAATCGCCATGAAATCAGGGCCACCAACGTGCACCAGGTGCAATATACTTGGATCATTAGGGTACGGTTACGGTGGAAGCGTTTTCTGACGAACTAACAGCTTCTGACGAATAAGTAGAACCGATCGAATCAATAAAGCACGGTGCATGCGATTCGATGCACTCGGGGAGAACAGGTAACGATAAACGCTGATGTAACGAGTCGGAGAGGACGCGACTGCTCGATTATTTCGGTACACGGTTCTCGCATAAACCGATAATAACGATAGAGAACGATCACAGCACTCGACTCGAACAACCTTGGAGTCGTTCCGAGGCGAGGAACTTACATACGTACACGTGTGGCTCTCTCCGGGCCGATAAGGGCCGTGAACCTTCGCGACGACGAAGGGAACGATCCGAGGACACGAATCGAAACGGTGAACGATGACATTCCGGGTACAATAAAGTTCGAAGGAACACGAGCGTACGCTATCGGTACCGGGTAATCTGCTGTGACCGCAAACCGTGGCCGATCGAACGCATTGCCTTCGGGTCGAACGATTTCCAAGGACCTTCGACTCGGCGTTAAATATTCTCCACTGGACAGTGGCTCGAAACGGCGCGCGAGCACGCGACGTGTACGGAGGACCGCGAAAACTCCGTGGAAAAAGGAAACGAACGATCGTTCACCGAACGATACGGTACCTAGATAGGCGTGTTCCCTGGAACGAGCCTCCTCTCTCACGCACGTGACGACACCGAGCTTGGCTTAGAAAGCGAGAGGGAGCGACTTCTTTTTCCTGGCGGAACAACCGAGGAATCGCCGTTACAGATTATGGCTGATGAACTGCGCCTTCGTTTCCCCTTCGAATGCAACGTGCCGGCGAGTTCTCGTTTCTTCGAGAGAAACCGATCTACGCGTGACGATCGCTCAATCGCGCGGAGACGCTTGCGGAATAATCGACATGGCCTGCGAACTCTTCTTGCGTGCTATCTTGTCCTTTGCACCAAATTCCACGAAGCACGATTCACTTTACAACCACTTTAACTCCAAGACCTTTAAGTGTTCCAGGTATTATTTTTTATTTTAAAGGGTGGTCTATGGGTGCTGATCTTGAAATTAACCCTTTACACTCGAAGGTAATTGGACTGTGTACAAACAGCAACTTTAAAAATTAATTAAAAAGTTAAATGAATTCTTTTGAGGTTATTTCTCTACTAATAGTTTCCACTATTATTTGTTTCACTGTGTTTATACATCACATGTGTCATATTATAGAGTCAGTTAAAAATGCTTATTTCAAATTATTGTATTAAATAAAATGGTGAGCGCAAAGGGTTAATACAGCGCTCTGAGAACAAAGGTCCATACCGATAATACTTCAAAGCCTGATTACGGTTTTACAAAATTAGCAGGCGTGAAAGATGCGAACCTGAAACTCGAACTGTGAAGAAGTTATATGAAACATAACATGACGAATGTACAAAATTATCAGGTGTGAAATATGAAAAGAACTGATTTGACTTCCGTAATTTGAACGGAGGTGCAAATAGAACTCCACCTGAAATGTTCTCACGTTAGCAGGTTCTCCCTCGCTAATGACTTCTGCTAATTTACACGAGGAAATGACACCGAACGATGATAAAGAGAAAAGTTCTATAAGAGAAAAAATGAACAGCATTCGAGTTTTCATCGCCTCGCTAATTTATTATAAATCAATTCCACACTGGAACTCCATTAATCATCTATTCTTCCTTTTTACTTATATCGCATTAACCTTTTCAGCGATATGGCTGAACATACGCGGTCATCTATTATGCTTTCATTTATTATTACCGCTATTACTGTTTCTGCAAGTTTTTGTTTTACCATCAGCCTCGGAATGCAAACGGAATTTTTCGAGGAGAAAGGATACGAGATTCGTATGCACCGGGTGTGCGCGAGTTGCATTGTGCATTGATCCGCGTTTTGATGAACGATATTTATAAACTTTGGATCGCGAATAATTACACGTACGTGAAAAGTGCAGTCAGGTAATAAACATCGATATGTATATTGATCTGGTAGACCTACGATGTTAAAAATGCTTAACCCTTTGCACTCAAAGATAATTTGACTATTTAGAAACAGTAACTTTAAAAATTAGTTATAAAGTTAAATGAATTCTTTAGAGGTTATTATTTCTCTACTAATAATTTCCACTATTGTTTGTTTTACAGTGTTTATACATCACACGTGTCATATTATAGAATCAGTTAAAAAATGCTTATTTCAAATTATTGTATTAAATAGAATGGTGAGTGAGTCACCTCTCGAGTGCAGAGGGTTAAAATATCGATATCTATGAGAACGAAGAATCTGGAGTCATAAAACGAACAGAAAAAAGATTTACTGTTAACAATCAATATAAACCACCTAATCAAATACACAGAAAAACTGCTCGCCGCTAAGAAAGTTAATCTACGACACTACTTTGTTCGTCGCTGCTTGAAACCGAAAATAATTGATTAGTAACAAGGAGTAATCGGAAAAGAGGCATAAAATCGTGATTTTCTCGTTCTCACGAGGCTTCTCATGGATTAGATCGACGGAATTTAGGAACGGATCGGAACGTTTCTTCATCGCATGAATTCCATTTCCATTAACTGCATTATTCATAACCATGGAGCTCGGTGAACTGACAATAATTACGATTCGGCCGGCTCGATTAAACGCGAGTCGAATCTGCATACATTCGCACGAAAGCTTCTCGTTGGTACGTCGATAGAAAGAGGAAAAACGAATTCGACGCAAGTTGGGCGACGGAAAAAGATAGAAAAGAGGCGACTCGTGGCTGCGATCGTGCGTGGAGAGACCACTGTTCGCTCGCGTGTCTGCGGGTTTCACGCGAGGAGGTGACAGTGAAAGTCTTGAATCGCATTCCAATTCCAAGAGATAACTATTAATAGCCGTGGTCGACCGATCGAGAGTAATCTCGATAAGGATAATCGATTGCTCCTACCGGGCAAACTCTTAATTATCTACCGATTCTTTTTCCAGAGATGTAGTTCACTTAAACGTGCTACGTTACCTACTCGATCAACCTGTTAATCTGCACGCATAGTCCAGAATGATCTTGGAACGTACCTGAAACAGAAATAGAATAATCGAGGTTAATCCCTATATCGTAGAGAAAGAATTTTAAGGCTATCGAACGTACTCCGTCATTACCATTCTCTTCGTATTACAATCTGTTCAACATCATATCCATGATATTTATGAAATACGATCGTTCGAGTGAAGGATGTTAGAATAATTTAAACATGCAGGGTGGGGCATCTACAATAGGCTGGTCTGCTTTTAACGATAACGACATAATGCGATGTTAATAGTTTTTTTATAGGTGGCTACATGGGATACATTTAAATGTCAATACCTTTTTTTCCGTATTTGCTTTTACATAGATCGAATCTTTTACGCCGGATATCGGATATAAAATAACACTTTAAAGAAATTGTAATTATTAGGTGTTAATGGGCTTCATGCGTTTACTTTCGATCGGTATACGTCATTTTACACGGTGGATATCTTGGGTACTCTGTTGTAATACAGGTTGTACGGAGCAGAAAAAAAGAAAGGAAACAGTTTCGCGCCATAAAAGATGCCATAAACGCGCGTGCGTCAATTACTTCATCCAATCAAAGCACGAACACGATCCATCCCGGTTCGAACGGAGGATATAAAACGAGGCTCGCAAACGGCAAGGAATGAGATCAAACTCCTTCACGCGATCGGTAACGATCCTGGCCGCTCGAAACGAAGCCAAACCTGGCAAAAAGATGGCGAAGAGGAAAGTTAAGGTGGTAAAATAATTTCCGATTCCGAGAAAGAGCATGACGCTTTTTATACGCTCGGCCTTCGTGCGAGCGTTACAATAGCGTCACTCGTACTAAATAAAAAGCGAAAAAACTGTAACGCTTCTTCGAACGTGGATCAACGAACTCGAACGGTGGCGAGACTAGGTTGGACTTCGAGGACGCGGCCAAGAATGTCAAGAAACGACCTTCGCCACCTCCTCGACGAGTTGTTGTCCTATCGCACCAGCTTCTACTACTCTACCCTAACCGTGAGACCTCGATGCTTATCGAGATGCTGTGCCAACCTAAGCGTACATGCTACGACCCTCGTAACGTCGTACAGCCTACAGGTGCACAATATATTACTTTACACAAGATATGAAAAATTCTTGGGATTCGTAATACCGTGTGCAATTACCGTATGTTCATATGCAAGTTTCATCAGGGTTACACTGTGTTGTAAGTTGGCACAGTATACTATTGCGATATGATTGCTGACACTACATCCGATATATTATGCATACATACCGTGCTGATATAATATGCGCTGATAATACACGTGTCGTATGTGATACACGCGCCGTTAGTACACGTGCTGATATTTCAGTGGTATTCGCGTCGATACCGAACGACAATGGTTCACGCGTCGACACTACACGCCGGTATATTACATGTGGTGATACTACATGATTAGATATATGTGTCGATACTACATGTGTCAGTATTCTACTCACACAGAAATACACGCATCGACTGTATATGCGTCCGTATACTACTTGCGTGGATACTACATGCGTCAGTATACTACTCATATGGATACCACATGTGCCAACAGTACACGCATCGATCTACATATGTCAGTATACTACTCACACGAATACCACATGTACCAACACTACACGCATCGATCTACATATGTCAGTATACTACTCATACGAATACCACATGTGCTCACACTACACGCATGGAACTACACACGTCAGTATACTACTCGTATGAATACCATATGTGCCCACACTACACGTATCGAACTACATGCCTCAGTATACTCTTCCCACCAACATCACATGCACCATACTACACTACTCACACTAATACAAAACCGTCAATAAACCAACCACAGACATTATACACATTCATCTACCACATACTCCATTGCCACCTGTACAACATATGGTTCTGAAACCCCAACAACTCAAAGCATCCAATAAACGCAAAGTTCTGGAAGAATATAATTAAGTTTTTAAAACGAGTTACTTAATGACTCGAGTAATCGGCGACACCTCTACCCGTGTGCCACACGAACAATCGTCATTGGATATTCTTGCACGCACGACACGGCAAGCGTAATCAAGCGGCAGCACAGTAATGACAAAGCGTGTCCGAGAAACGTCTGATCGCGTACTCGCATGAGAGGAGACACGGTGTAAATGTTGCTCTTCCCTGATACACGCGGAATGTCGAAAAACTAGCGTGCCAAACTGACCATACGATTTCATGTGATTATAGGTGTTGGATATCTGGGAGGAATTTGCGCATGGAAATTTGCTCGTAATGCATATTTAATGCGTTGGTTCATGGACGAAAATGTTTCAGGTTTGATAAAAAATTTATGCGGTTGTGCGCGGATTTTTGGATTCGAGTAATGATATGCGATCGTTGCTAAGGTAGAAATCGTGGTATACATGAAAAGGAGGTTATGCTTTGTGTAAAAGTGAGTCGAAAACATAAGGAGAAAGTTTCTTTGTTTTCGAGAAAAACGAGTGTTCGCTTTTTGATATATCTCTTTACATGATAATCCGCCATTAAGATTTATGAAAGCGTTGTTTATCCCGTGGGATGAACAGAAGAACAAAAGTATAATAGTATAGGCATAGGAAGTTTTATGAAAATCACGTTCGTGTATGTCAACGATGGAAATGTTCGATGAAAATACGTATCGCAAGGTGAAGACCAAAGGCGTATGCACGCGGTATAAACAAACGTTCCTCTGAATCACGCGCGATAAAACGGCCACGGATAGGCTGACGACTAGAACGTGACGTTGCTCTGTCGTTGACATTCAACGGCGGTAGCGGTGCACGGTAAACGCGTTCGTGACATCGTGAAAAGCGCGCATCCTCGTGAGAACAATGAAGGTTCCGCGCGACGCGGAACACGCGGTATGCGTCTGTTCATCGCGACAATAAAACCAGCTGCAAGGTCAGCACGGAGATCTCGGGATGACTAAAACTCGCCAGCCATCTTAAATCACCGGCTCGGAGAGCAGCAAATGATTCAGCACGCAAGCATCCAAATGGACCGGAAGCTTCGGTTCGTACGACCATAGAACCGGACCGAACCGACCCTTTCTCGGTCTCAGGTCGGATTCAATTTATAGAAGATAGAACCGCGTGACTCAGAATCTTGGATTTCGACTCGGTCGTGTTAGGTCAGTTTTGAGTCATCCTCGTGATCCTGTACCGACCACGCGTCGAAGCTGATGATACATCGATGTAATTGCGTTGTAAGACGGTTGCTCGTCTCGCGAGATTAGAATGCTAATTATACGTCCCAGCTGCTAGATCGACAACGAAGACTTACGTATGCAACGCGGTGGTCGCTTTTAGTGACACGAATATTCGTCGAAGGATTCTCGATGATCTACATTTGAATGGTCAGAACAGATCGGCTTACCGCAACACGCCCATTCTTGCGCTCGTTCCTTATCGGCCTGCTATAATCCGTTTACCTTTCAACACGTTTTAACCCATTTTGTAGCAATTCAAGACAGCGAGGACGCACCGAACTACGGCTTCTTCTAGAAGCGATTTCGGTCCCGGTCACACAAGCCTTACAATCGACTAACTTCGAACCACTTATTCCGCCAGTTTCAGGCTAAGTACGTACCCATCTCAGACTTTCGAACGATTGCTCTCGAGAATCCTCCAATCAATCGGGAACACTCTAGGACTTCTTCTGGGACTTCGAGCGACATCAAATTCAGATATAAGTGTATAGAACGAAGGAACCTTGAATAATCAGAATGACTGCAATTTCGTATGACAAATCCTCCATCCATCCACTCTCTTTTCCCCTAAAAAGGACTAACAGACCCTGCACAGAGACGATAAATCCGTGTCTCGAGTCTGTATAATTGTACCCTGAAACGGACGCGTATCGAAAGGATTGCGTAAGAAGATCACCAAAACAGAGCCGACCCTCTTCGATTCGGTGTTGGCGTACGTCTCGAAAGCGAGTGGATTGCACTAGCGTGGGTCGTGAAGCGAGTTCAGTGTCAGATCCGAGACGAGTACTCTCATCTGGCATGCATAAAATACTTCGGTGGCGCCAACGTGTCGGCCAGCTCTTATACTCGATACCCGCAAGCCTGTACATACTCTGTTCCCTTCGGCTTTCTTTCTCTCCTTCGTTTCTTGATCGCGTTCACTTCTCTTTTCATCCTCTTTCTTTTCTATCCTCTGTCTCCGTTGCACGATCTTTCTCACCGATCCGAAGGCAGGCGAACGAGCTGGCAGGTATGTGCATTTTTATGCGCTCATTTATGCCCACGCGTTCACTAAAAATAGTCCGGGTATCGAAGACCAAGCATAATGAACGAACGTTGCTGCCGCACCGCGTCGTCGAGTTGCCACACGAATTCTTCCTCGACTGATCCCTTTTCACGCACCGAAGGTTCTTCCTTCCTTCTCGGTGCCCGACGGTTTCCTTTTGCTCTCGACGACGGATGCACTTTCAAAGGTATGCAAATACCTTTATCGAGGTATAACGAACGAAACGAGACAATGGGAATACTTCATCTACCGTGCGGGAAGTTTACGACTGTCGGAATGCAATATTCGCAGACAAGCGAATTTAGGTCAGCCCCGATCGAATTAACTACAATGTTTAGGAAACTTGGGCAAGACGATCAACAGGTCGGCGCGATGGGAAACGGCAGTGGGAAAATACCGAGACCTGTAATTTTCTGCTAACAAACTGTAGGTTCGTTATCGAGAACCTTATTGTCTCTAATATATTGTAATTACTTCGCGAGGCTGTTAAATCACAGATCAGTGGTTTCTGCACCACTTCTCATAGACCTTTTATTTCAAAAGCAGGACTGAACCTGTTTCGACAGTCAGCCCATAAATTCATGAAACGAAACCTTGAACCGTCAATATATTCCTTATTTGCATTCTGGACCTCTCGAGGAGGAGAGTTTCCAGTGACTTCATCGTTTAAAATGCTCGTTTTGTTTCTTCTGCGTTGTAAACAGTCGAAAAACCTGACTTTTTATGGAACGATTGTATCATCTGATGTCTATCGTGTACTTAGCGTATCCTTCGTAATAGGTCAATTAATTTACGGATTTGGAAATTAATGATATATGAACAGGTATATTATACCAGATGTTTACCAACAATTTCAATATAGAGTCTAAGAGAGCATTCTCGGAAACACCTTCGCGACGCCGACGCGTTTCTCGAAGCGTTAGCACATTCTCCGTTGGCTGGCGCGGATTGGTCGGAGCTAATGACTAGATGGAACATTTTAATTGGTAGCGATTAATTCGTGGCTGTAAATAATTCGGCGTAGATCTCCGTTGCATTAGCTAGAAATCCGTGGGTCGAAACTCGGCAGAGGCTCGCGAAGTTCGCGCTAATGATCGACGCGCGATACCAGAGTCCGAGAGTTACTCGCTCGCGTGTACGCGCACACAGTCGTAAATAAATGGCGCATCGTGCCCTCCCGACTCTCCTCTCGCCATATATGAAGAGGCTCTCTCGAGGATCGCCCACGCATCGTGGTAAATTCACCGTGGTCGATCCGTGTTCGCCGAGGCTCGACGTCCTTCGAAGACGGGGCCTTACAGGGTACGGAAAGGTTCAAGGGTCATTGCGACCCGACCTCCTCGCCGGTTACATAATAATCGCTCGTGAAAGTAAATTACTTGTCGGGATCGTCAGGTGAAAAATTGTGTACGTTCGCGACGAGTCGATCGCGATGCCGGTGAAACGTAACGAATGATTCTTCGATATTTTGTGAAACTTTGACAATGATTTTGCCGCGAAGACAGTGACATATCGACGAAAGTATCGCGTGCGAAGGAAAGTCGGTGAAAATGTTTAGAACGATCGTGCATAAAACGATAACTAACGTTTAACCTCCGGTTGCGATTATGTGGAACTGGCCTGTTGTTTCGTTCTTAGCCGGAGCGCTCGGAAGGTAAATTATTCCGAGAATGATTTTACAAATCGTTCCACTTAATGCCAACTTGTACACGTGGTACACGTCGATCGTTCAAGATGAAAGGAAACCCTTGCGCTGCACCGATTACCGTTTCGCAATCTGAATTTACGTAGCAAGGAATCCGACGTCGTTTTGATTTCGATTTAAATTGAACACGAGGTCATTGTCTCGGCTTCGAATCGAAGATTGGATAACGCCGCCAACCGATCTGCGACTAAACGCTCCACGAAACACGGCGAAACTGGTTGCTATGCACGGCTTACCATTTGCACCGAGTACATACGCGAACACGTGTCTCGGTGTGTACCTGTTCCGATGTTTAGAACATTTCGTGCAAACTTCGCGCTTGCGGAGGAAACTACGCGTCGCCATTACTGCGCCCGGAGGTCGTATTCGTCGAAAAATACTCGGGTTAATTTATGGTTAATAGCTTTACTTCCATATAATCGCATCGGCGTTATTATTTATATTGGTAGGAAGAAACGAGTCGAATTTACCCAAGTACTCGTGCGTCTTTTAATTTTATTCGAATCGATTAGATTCTGCTGTTCGATACGGACTTTTTCTCCGATGCATCTGACTTCTTCGTTTATCGATTGCGATCAGCGTTCATGCGAAATAATTGTCGCCTTTTAAGGAAAGCGGTAATTTATGTATCGTAACGGCGTGTTTAATTTTGAAGACCGTAATCACGGGAATAAAGCGCGTTTTTTCCACGTAGCCGAACAACGCGCTGTAATGAATCTCTGTAACAGGCCACCCCGTAGAAGCATTATTAAACTTCGATCGCATCGAATTCTCCGGTTGTGCTCGCGCGAGCACGTGTCCCGTCCGTTTCGTCGTGGAGCATTGTCTTCGCCGGACGATGTACAATTTATAGTAATCGTTCGGAACGCGTACAGCGTCCGTCGTATTTCAATGAACGGAACATGGTTCGCGTGCGATTACGAACACGCCAAATGGACGCTCGATAATCGACCGACTGGCCCCTCCGCTCCTCCAATTACGATGCAATTTTCGTTAAAAACGCGTCGCGGCCAAACAAAGTCATCTAATGATGATTGTCTTTCGAAGTCAGCTGCACACACCTTGCGCCTGAGCAAATTTCGCGTCATCTCTCCTTCGTTTTCGTCGATTTTACCAAAGAGCGTACACACACGATGTATCAATTTCGTCGGACGAGGAAATCTAACCTTTACACCGCTGTAAAAC
The DNA here is from genome assembly GCA_963576845.1 of Megachile leachella. NCBI lineage: Eukaryota > Metazoa > Arthropoda > Insecta > Hymenoptera > Megachilidae > Megachile > Megachile leachella. The sequence goes on along the minus strand of OY756247.1, from coordinate 25,544,041 downwards.
TGTTATTATCCAGTGTCCTATTACGGCGTCTCCGACGCGGCAAAGAAGGAAACGTGCGCCTAAAATAAAAGTTTCAAAATTATGAAAAGACGCGGTGCTACATCATGGGGAATAAATCCTGAGTCCGAATAAAATGAGCAATTACTACTCCGAAAGCCGCAAATGAGTCTATGAGCGTTGCACGGTGTACCATGTTTCTGACCTTCTACTTTCTCTTTTCAATAATACGCACGCGAATCTCCGTCGCGACGAGAAACCTTTCCCTCTCTTCCTTTCCCGGGGAAACTTGAAACACGGCACGGGAGATTATACGCTTTGCGAAATTCCTAACGAAAGGGGGAGACTAAGAATTGCAGCGATGACCAAAAGCACCGACGTTGTCAGCGATGAGATAACTCTGTCGCAAGATTAGATCCTCCTTTGCTCGGCGAATTTACCGTCCTGGTCGGTACGTGCAAAAATGTGCTCTGTCGGCGGTATGGACGGTTCGCGAAATCGTGATCCATCGGGCAGGTGAAATGAGCCGATTTATCGACGACCGATCGACCGAATACAAGCGAGTTCTGTCGAACAGCTGACATTTGTTAAATTTCGTGCCTGGCGATTTAGGGATTTTGAAATTCGATACGAATGCACCCTTGGCGTGAAGAAACTTCGTATAAAATCTCCAGTTTCGCTACAAGTGGACACGCGATATTTGCGCGGTAAATCATCGACACGATCATTGTCGCAGTCAACGCGTTAAAATCAATGTTCCCACAGTCATTTCTTTCGACAGAGTGATTCATGACGTTTGAAGGAATCAGAGGAATTCCTGACCGGAAGAGTTCGTGCAAGAATGAAAATTGAATGCGCTCATTCATCGAGCATTCTCACGACGATAGTCGAGAGCTTGGTCGCGTATTAACTTTCGTTCGAAGCACCGCAGGATCAGAGGCCAGCCGAACAGGCTGCCACACAAAATACCACCTTCGAAGGTTTAACGATCGTGTTTCTCTGCTGCTCGGCCTTGGAAGCTGTTTCATTCGTATTCGCGACTCTTACGTAATCGTCTAACAACGATCGGTACGCGTTTTCGTCCTTAGGAAAAAATACCGAAGGAACCTGGCATCAAGGTAATGCCGAAATGTCACTAACCCGGGCCGAAACACGTTCATTCGGTTGTCGATGGGTTAATGTGTCCCATCCGTTCGAGTTTGAGCCAGTACGTCAATTAGTGGCCATTTAAAACACCCATTTGCTAAAAACTCGTTTCTGCCGCAGGCTAAATAGTCAGATCACGAAGAACCGGGTAAAAGATTATAAACGGTATCTTCGAACGTTTACGGTAGCTGCCTCACGCGATATGTTTCGATCTTTGAATGAATTTGTTTCGTTGTATTAATCTATTTTTATTATTGTCACTCGTGGAAGCTCAGAAATGCAGATCGTTATTGAAAAAATCGTGGTTAGATCAGCGTGAACGAAGACCGTAAGTCGCGTTATGGCACTCAGACTATCATCGTCCCCTCCGCGAGTAAATTAATTGGAATGTCCGCCAACTAGCTGTCCAGACACCGATACCATGGCATTGAACATTAACCATCGTGGTAGATGCTATAAATTACCATTGGGTGTCAGTTTCGTGCTGCATTTAACGTACACGAAGTACGCCATAAACGTAGGCTATCGTGACGATAGGAGAAATCAATCAATATCATAACCGATATTCGATGTTACTCTAGATTTTCTAGCCTCGTTCGAGTATGCGATTTCACGATACGGATAAAAATTGCTGCTCCGTGGGGAGTAGAGCTAGATACCATTGACTGGATGATACCCCAAGACATTTGTCCGATATCTCGAGTCTGAAGCGATCAAAACTCGTATAAATCGTAGGATGCTGGGTCACACCGTCAAACTGGAAGATCTCCCAGCGGGAGCACATCGCAACGTGACGTCGTTATTTCAGAAAGGTTATCCGCGAAATCCAGCGGTTCATCGTACCGGAACCGTGCTGCTTCACCGCCACATTCCTCGCTGCCATATTTACGCCACTGTGTCACACAGCCGTCAGCTGAAAGCGTGTGCTGGCCGAGAAACGAGGGTGACGTCGTGAGATCGATCCATCTCGTGACCCAAGAGGACAACAACGACCCCCGAGGCAGCGTTTCGAGCGTGTGGCCTCGACAAAACGTAGCGAGAATCGACACGAGAAGCTCGTGTCCGACCACGCAGATGGATACGACCGATACACATACTACCGTGAGCTTCTGACAAGCGTTCGAAGCTGTAGGTGATTCTGCTCGATGTATCGCCGCTTCGAGACGCTTTCAGGATCGTTCCGTATAATGTTAAATAACGGTACGAACACCGATTGTGCCGGACGACCAGCGGCGACCGTGTACAAATGACGATGATACGCTGATACCAGGATCGTCGAGAACCTCGTGTCCCTTGTATCTCCGCACGATTTGCATGAACAGCTGTCTTCGAACTATTTCCTAGGGTTTATGGACACGATACGAAACAGGTTGGGTCATTGCACGCTCGTACGAGAACGAGATATTGTTACGAAAGTGCCCCATTTGTTCGCTCGTTTGCGGTACGCGATCAACGAAAACCCAAACACCGTAAAAATATGAAATATTACCGTGTCGAATGCGTTCTCTTCCGTCGATCTCGAACCCCGCTTCGGAGCACGCACCACGAATCGCAGCGATCCCGTTTCGCGACTTACGAGAGCATTGTATTCTTCTTCGACTCTAATCGTTCACTTTTATCAGAGATTTAACGTCGTCTAATAAGCGATTCAAATAGGAATCGCGTCGTAACTTTTCGAAATAAATGCCAGAGAAGATTAACGGAACTCCAAGAAGAGGGAGAAAGAACACAAACGTGTTCCAAGTTCTGTGTACACGGAAGAAATTCCACGGTACGGGAGGTGCGAAGAAGCAGATTTAATCCTTCAATTATGAGTCAGATTCGTCGAAAAGCGTCGATATCCGGGCAATTTGCATTAATTTAAATCCCTGTCGACCGCTGGACGCTACGACGGGGACAAGCAAGCGTGCCCATGGTGTTAATGTCACATTCGCACCTTTATCTCAAGCACACCGGTATCGTCGCTTTTCGCCGCGTTTACGAACGTATACCAGGGGACATTGACCCGTTGCCGATTTACTCTCGACAAGACGAGGCTTTCGCACCGGTCGACGTTACGAGGACTCACGTAATTGCTGACGGCTGCTAATACGTCCTGCTGCGAGAGAAGAAAAACCAGATTCGCAACTTTCAAAGCGCGTCCGGCCGTCCGTCCGGATCCTTGGTTACCTGCCATCCGGGGGGACACCGGCTAATTTCAAGAAAATCGAACCTCCGATCGTTCTTCAGCGACCACCATCTTCCCAACTTTTCCTTTTCTTTGTGCGTCAGTCAATGGAATGTCGGTAATCTCCGCCACTCTCCATTAAATGATACTTCGTTTCGACGCAACAACGGATGCTCGTTATATCACCCGTGGACCGTAGTTATAAAACACTGTCGGGATCGATGCATCAAGCAAAAAGAACGCGTGGGTGTTCGAACGCGTGACAATGTCCGCCCGCGGATGATACATCTCGCCACCATACAAGCTTCTTCGAGCAAGACACGACGATCGGTTCGAACGGACCGTCAAAAGGGTAAATGTATCGAAACGAACGTTTCGTCGAGTTCAACGTGGGTGTCCATGAACTCGCGATCGACGCAGGCGGCTATTAATCGAACGTAAACGATCGACGGGAATATATCTTCCCGCGGATGACGTCAGGCAGGCAGCGATCGCTCGAGACGGCAGCCGATACTCGGCAGTCGATCGGCAAGAAACATTTGTTTTTGCAAAGATCGAGAGAGGGATAATTTTAGCGGCGCTCGGCCGGCCATTACGACACGATACAGGTTTTAACGCGTATAATTTATTCCGTGCTGGCTCGAGAGCGCGTGTCTCGTGCACGCTCGGATTGCCGTGGCAGCAGTCGTGGCAAAAAAAATACGCACCGCCCGTGTGTGATCCAGTCGCGTAATTTATTCATCGTGCCTCTATTACGGTGCGGGATTGGGTTAGGTGTCGCGCCCTTTTTCGCGGGCCGAGCTTGTCGCGTTCCAGAACGGCTAAGCCTCGCCAGAGACTCGCTAACTAGATCCAAAGAGTGGCGAACGGTGTTCTGCATGGCTTCGTTCGACCGGTCTCTCGTCTAAGGGGGTTGCAAGTGCGCCGATACCGTACTAGTTGCAGGAATGCGTCGACGAACCATGTGTTTTATTTGCCATCGATACTCGACACGCGTCTCCCCTCGCCCGATCGAGACAACGAGGTCACTGTCAGCCGGAGAACACAGCCAGCGTCCCGACGCCTGCACGAACAAAGCCTCTGATTGTCCTCCGCGATCGATCATGAATTCTCATTGATCGCTCGTACGTATTTCGAAACGAAACAAGATTGTTTTAAAATTTCATAATTGACCGTGGATCGTGAGCAACGTGATCGATAAGTGATTCATGATCAATTTCGCGTTCGTAAACTAGACAAATGAGTGTTGTGCACGCTGGTTATCATGCATGAAACCGTAGACATTGTAATTTTATAGCGAGAGATATGCAGACGTTTAATTTTGCCAGTTGCGGAAAGAATTGCCCGTCACGAGATTATGCAATTATCGATTAACCGTGAGTAGCACGTACTTGAAAGCTCGCTACTGCACTCTATTCGGTACGCGATGAAACGACGATGTGACCCGACCCGAGGTCAACGCGTTCAGGGACCGATAACGCCTGACGACGATTGGTCTAGCAACGATAGTGCCAGATTAGTAACGCGTTTGGAATGCGATAAATATTTGTTTCCTCGTAAAGAACGAGTTCCCGTCGCGAGCTCGAAACTCTCCTCGAATTGGAACGATATCCATCGTTCGATCGGAGATACTCGTTTCGTCGAGAGTCAGTGATGTGTGGATGACACGGAAGACTGTGCTCGATACAAACGGAAGCAAAAAAGAGCAGCGGATACAAAGAGTCGACCGAATGTATTCTCTCAGGCCTGACCGGTCGATAACATTGGACCTGTGTCATTCTTCATTTAACGCAGCCTCGATGAGATCTAGATTAAGAGCGGGCAATTTAATCGTGACGATGACAACGGGAGACCTTCAGACCCCAGTGATTCACTTCTATTCAAGCAAATACCAGATTCTTTTTCCTGCACGCAAAAAAGAGTTGTCGTTTGGAAATGGATTAAATCATCGATGCTGAGAATTACGAAGATCTTTGTAATTAATGTTAATTGTGAAATGTTCTTAAAGAGGCAATCAGAAAAATAAAAAGTCCCCGCAGCAACAAAGTTCAAGGAACCTTCCAACGATTCTCATAGGTATGCACCTGCAAATGTTCGCCGCAACGGGAACCGCTGCTCGATCGCAGGAAGACACGCGCGCGTATCGCGTCAGAATGCTCGCGCGTATTCGAGGTGTATACGAGTGTGTGAGAGTTCTCGCGCGCACCGGCGCACACTTCGATAGAACGGAACTATCGGGCAGGTTACCGGGTTATACGGATAGAAACGCTCTTACGCGTGTTTACGCGGACGCGAGATTACGCGCGGTCCGCTCGTAAACGCGTTTCCTGCACACCTTCTCTCCAGCTGCCTCCTTCTCCGCTACTTATGTGGCGATAAATCGCCATAAAAGATCCTCACTCGGCGAGCCAGATGCATCCTCGCGTCGTCGAGCGGTCGAGGAAACGAGAACACATCGGTCCGCACGGAAAATACGGTGTTGCGGTGTGGTAACGTGAGAAATACTCGCGAGATAGTTCCACCCGTTGATCGTGCATCACCGTTTTGTGGCCACTGATCATTTCGCGCTTCTTCCGCGACCCGTCGCTACACGCCCGGGAAGATCTTGCACCGTTAGCGAGTCTTATCGGACGGCTAGTGTGTTATTGCGTCGATATTTCACGCCGCCTTGGACACGCCAATAGGGGGAAATATCGAGGAATTTGTGGTTGGAAATGAGCCACGGAGATGGTTGTTGCTTTCCGATGGGAAACGCGATGCCGTGAGCTTACGAGCGTCTCAAGGTTCACTGACTCGCGCGTTTCTTCATATGCACACCGTTTTCTTCCTCTTCTCTTACCGGATTAACCCCTTCCCGTACCATTTATTTAACAGATGCGGCAGTCAAGACTAACTATAAAGGGCTATAACATTAAAACGAACAAACAAAATTAAAATGTTCTAAATATTTTATTTTCAGGAATTCTTGATAATGCAATTTATAGTTGGATCTAAACTTCAAGTTGAAGTATGTTCAAAGTTTGAATAAGGTTTGTCATATTTGAGCTGTAAGTACGTCACGAGTCAATATAACTATTTGTCGCTCTTCTATCGTTGTTTGCTTCATTATTATAATATTTTTCAACTACGGACTTTACGGCGCTAAAGGACAATTACAAATGAGCCAAAAAATGCAATCTTTCATTTGTTCTATGATTTTTATTTATTTTCCGGGAAAATGCTAACAAATATATATTGTACGATTTTAGGTGTGAGACATTTTACAGCCAGAATCATAGTAACTTTGTTCTTTTATATTTAGACAACTCCGTTTCTTTTGATACTAGTACATAATAAGTATAGATACATTTACAATATAGATTCGTGATATTTTTTCCCCTATACCTTACCTGAACTTTTTCACGAGACGTATTCTTATATGTATGTGATGTACGATTTTGGCTGTGACTCACTGTATCTATCGACGAGCTAACTATAATCGATAATACACTCGATGCTAACTTTCCTCCACGCGGAAGCGAATACCAGGGTAAATATCCGATTGCGAACTTGTATTTTTTATCTCTTTCGGGAAACGATTTCCCTTTTCTGTGTCGTCGAGAGAAAAATATCGCGGGAGAGAATTCCAAGGTTCCAGTATTCCTTTGTGTAGCAAAAAGAGTATCATCAGAAAGCGAACGACCCATAATAACTGTCCACCGCGTCGCTCACGACTTTATGGCAACGTTCACCGAGTATATATCCTCCTCTGCTTTCTACTTTATACCCCGCGTAACAATAACGAATTCGACTGTTACATTTGAAATAGCAAGGACGTTCGACTTTTCGCATAACGTTAAAATACGATTACAACCCTGCGTGCCTCTCGAGTATATTAACAAATGACGTAGGGTAGAGACCTTGATAACCAGTTCTACTCGACTCGGGTTACTAATTTTCTCACTTATCGTTTTGTATCTTTCGTAATAAACTGTCTCGCGTCGTAATAATACGATCAATCAGAACGGTTCGGAGAAGAAGCAGAAAAAAGCATCGTTTCAATTAGTTCCTTAACGAGTCGCCTGGAGGTTCCGAATAAATGTTACCCTCTCTAGAACAATGCCTCATTATATCAGATCGAGACTCAATATATTAGTTACAGGCAGGAATAAAGAACGGATTAGAATCGCACTCCCTCTAGTCGTAACGTTACAACATTATAAAATTATGTACGCGCGCGCAGAGCCTTCGGGCACAAGTATCAAACGTGCCTACGTTTTCCGGTTACAAATTAATTTCGAAGCTGGCTCGACGTCAAGGCCCTCCGCTGTTATGACACCAAAGGCGGGAAACGTAAATCCCATTAACACGACCGACGCGTAGGTGTGGTACCACATTAACCCCCCGTGTTCTATTGTCGGTTGCCGCGAGTTGATTTTATATTTTAGCCGGTAAATCTCGATGGATCTAGTAATTAGAAGGTACTCGCGATAATGTAGAAAATTTATTTTCCAAACTTTTAAGTAGAAGTTTACGAGCAAGTTCGAATACGAAAATCGTCAGGGATCGAATACGATTAATAAGGTTCGAAGAGATTTTCTAATCGAGTCGGACAATTTATCATTCGAGTAACCAATTCAGAATGATTTTACTGGAATAACTCAACAGGTCTGTAATCAAGTGCGTGGGTACTCGAGAGGCATAGAAGCGGTACTCCCGCACGAGGTCCTCGATGCTTATCGATTCCGCTAATCGACATTAGCATTCCAAATGTCAGAGTCTAGGTATAATCGAAGTAAGCACGTATATATACGTCGCGATAGCGTACACACGTGCGTAAAGACCGCGGTTGATCGAGGGTAAATCGTGATCGGGAGAAAGTTACGATAGAGCGTCGTACAGGCGAATAGGAATAAGGTACTACTCTCGAGCCACCGGCATGACAGTGCTAAATGGTTCTAACCGCGTTAACGACACACCGGCTCGATTTTACCACTCACCGGTCGCCGATCGCCGATCGAGAGCACGCTACTCTCCGGAGAGACAGATCGGCAACCCGCATAGGGGAGCGTATTACATCGATTACGATATGAACTGGAAACTTCAAAGCAACGGCGAAATTTATCGCTGCACAATGAGACGTTAATTCGAACGTTTGCGATCATTTGCATAACGTTTCAAGTGACGGGCCACCACCGCTCGATCGATTTGATAATTAAACCTCTGTGGACGTCGATCACCACCTCATTCTTCGCTCTTATTTCGGTTAGAGGCCACTTCCTACAAAATTCTACAATACAACCATACTGTCAGAGTATAGCGATTGACACTAAACCTACCAACACTTCGAAATTAAAGATGAAGTTAGAAAATAAAGCAACAAACGAAACATGAATTACAGTGAGTCACAGCCAAAATCCTATATCACATATAAGAATACGTTTCTTCTCGTAAAAAAGTTCAGGTAAGGTATAGAGGAAAAATATCATGAATCTATATTGTAAATGTATCTATATTTATTATGTAGTAGTATCAAAAGAAACGAAGTTGTCTAAATATAAAAAAAACAAAGTTACTATGATTCTGACTGACCTCCTCGATCCTTTTTTTCGGAGCAGTTCCAGTTTGCCTTTCGCACCGAGCATTTCGATTCATCTTTAATTAATTCATTTACTTATTGTTAAGAGTATTTTTCTGTATAATTTTGATTAATTTTTGTCATTAAAAGTAAGAGTTGAACAAAATCAAGTATTTTCATTCATCGGGTTTACAATTAGTACACACATGGATGAAAATCAATGTTGAGTTTAATGAATGTACTTTAACACAGTGTGCAGCTTATAATAAGAAACTTGTGGAGCGGTCATTTGACCGGTTTGTTTTAGTGTTAAACATATCCGAGACATCGGTATCAACGAACGAGAGTGTTAATTATTTTAAATACTAGGTAGGAAAATGGTCTGCCATCTTCGACGTAAAATTAGAACGGCAGATTAAAATATGAAAAGCGGTAATGCTAATATGTGTAGCGGAACCTTGTGCTGTAGCAAAAAGTGCCGTGTCCTTAAACTTGCATCCTGTCGATGTAACCTATAATTATTCACCGGTAGCATTCCAGAATTTAACGAAAGTACAGTCAGTGTCGATAATTTAGTACTCGAAGTGGAACCCAGAGGTCACATTCTGGACCTTGTAAAATAAAATCCACGGAAATTGAGGCTGATTGAACACGTCGTGAGATACGTGGTCGCTTTTGACAGAGACTGTACGATTTAAAGACTTCGTCTACCAGTATTCACGTAGCTAATTCAAAGCCAATTGAAAGAGTCCGTCTACCAGTACGGACGCAGCTAATTTATCGCTCGAAACAAGAGAAAAAAGTTCGAAACTGGCTCGAAACAGGCTGATCGACTTTCAATCGGTACCATCTGCACTCCGCTCGAACGCGTCCACTTGACGGACGGAAATCTCTCTGGCAAAGAGAGCTCGGCATTCTCGATGAAAACACGTAAAATATTACGGAAAGAACGATCCAGGTGGTCGTATTTCTAAATGTACCCGGCAACTTGGCCCATTACATCCGTTCACGTCGATACGAATTTCCCGTTTACGACGGCGTAAAATAAAACCAACCACGTTCCTCCGTCGCGTCGGTTCGCCTCTCTCGCCTCGTTGCATACGTATGCACCGAGGAATGCAGTCGTATCTCCGTGGCCGGAGCGCGATGCGTGTACCGCGAACTCGGATAAAGCGTTTCTCGTTTCGCGTATCGACCAACCTCGAGTATTTTGCGCGCGTAACGCGACCTGACAGCGCGATACCATTTCGCGAGAAAAAAACAACAGGACGACACGCTCGCGAAATCTCAGCGCGAGATATTCGCGGCTAGACGACCCGATTGTGTCAGCTCGAGACGAGCACGCTTCGCAGATTCTCTAAACGTACCGTTAAGTAACACCGGTGAAATAATGAGATCGAGCGAATCTGTTCGAGGCCGACGTTTCGATCGAGACTCTCTGCGTGTACGGTTGCCGACTGCACTCACGAGGAGACTGATGTCGCAAAAAAATGGAGAAATTGTCGTCTCACGTTGATCTTGTTTATACTGTAACGTTAGGTATGACGCGACAGATAACGTAGAAATTTTCGAAAATACGACTTTCGGAGTTTCAAGTTTTACAAGCAGGAAAATGTCGGACTCGTCATCGTTCAATGAAACCGAGGCTCTTTAGCAATCGCGACACGTTCGATGGCCAAATTTGTAGCGACCGGTGAATTCTCTTCCTTTCCGGTCGTTCTTCCCTTCCCTTTCACGCAGCTCGAATATTCTTCGCTCCTCGGTATATCGCGTAATTTCCGTCGATCTGGCCTGGTTCACGCACGAAAAAGCATCGACAACCGCCTCCTCGTAAACGTCGTGAATTATTGCAACGATAAATCCCGTTTTGAGCCGTGCAAACCCACGATAACGACCGAGCTCGTATCGAAATCACGCGGGAGAGAGCAACTCGATTCTATGACTGCTTTTATTTACACTGCCTCGAGTCCTAAGTCAACAATTGACCGAGCTATGTACCTGCGAAGCTGCAACAATACGTGTTTTACCTAGGCACCCGGACCTTGTGCTCCATACAAACTTTTCCCATGAACGTTTCGTCATTTCCTGACCCATGAACAATTCGGTTAAGCCGGCATCGTCGTTCGCTTTCTTTTATTATGGGCACAAGGGTCGAGATCTAACGCAAACAAAATTGCTTCTCTTCCGTGCTTACCTCTAATCCGTTATTCTGGATTCGAGGCAGGTTCGCTCGCGTGTAGTTTAATTATAATTTAGAATTAGTTGTTGACGAGTTTCGGACAAATTGTGTCGAGAGTGCTTGTTAACATTTTACTAGAGATTGAGATTTGATATTGTTAGATTTAGTATTTTGATTTTGATTTTGTATTTTGAAATTTATTTATGCAGTTGTCGTTGTGTCTTTTCTCGAACTAGAGATTGAGATTTGATATTGTTAGATTTAATGATTTTGTATTTTGAAATTTATTTATGCAGTTGTCGTTGTGTCTTTTCTCGAACTGGAGGTTGAGATTTGATATTGTTAGATTTAATGATTTTGTATTTTGAAATTTATTTATGCAGTTGTTGCGTCTTTTTCTCGAACGGTTCAGTTTTTTTGTACAATTTTATTTGTTCTGATTAAATATTCATAATCGAGTTTTGTGGAAGTTATTCCACTCTTATATTTAATACATGTAAAATGTATCCTAACCTATATTTAGTGAATACCAGTGTAATATTGGATTAAAACGGTAAAGACCAGAAAGAAATATGAAATAATGAAGAACAGAAATTAACGACATCATAAACCGTCAGCTAACGACGTGTTAAGCGTGCCAATAAACTTTCGAGATAACGTAATAATTGAATCGAGAACAAGCAAACTGACGAGGCTTTTTGCACGAAAATTAAACGTGAAAAGTATGGTTTTTAATTCGAAACGGTCACCAGAAGTAGAGTTCTAACAAAGCAGTTAAATTTGTCGCGGGTTTCTTGTCCCGCGTTGTTCTCAGATTATTACACGAGCTATTCCAATCGTGCGGCGTTTAACCTGACATTCAAGGAATTGTCTGTCGCAAGTCAGTTGTGCTTGCACAATTCCTCGGGATACAGACAGGAAACATTATCCTTGGGTTTTGAGAACATTACCTATCGCTCCTTAAACGAAATAAACGCGAGTTATTCCTTTATACCTGAACCCGCTAAAAAGCGCTATTGAAGTAACTCGTTGGCACAAAGTTCGTAGCAGTACTCTTAATTGCGTCACACTTAATAGCTCGATTAACTCGCGAATGCATCAATTACGTTCAAAAGTCCATTAACCGGTTGTCGATCGTAGACATGAAAATCCTCGAGATTGACTTGGATGAATTAAGAAGACTTTCCGAGAGAAACACGCGAAATTAGATGTTTCCGATGCTTGTTAAAATCGTATCGAAGATCTCGGAATTGCCGTCAGCACGATGGAATTCGATATCGGAACAAGCTCGTGCCTCTCGCTCCGATACCTGCAACGAATTCCGATCGCGCGTAAATGATCATCGAGGTGAGATGAAGCGTGACAAAGATTTTCACGAAGAAACCATCGAACGAGTTTCATACGTTTCGTCTAATGAATTTCTACAAGCTTTCTCGCGAATTCCAGCGTTCTTTCACTGATAAAACAAGACGAGCGTGCAACGTAACGGAGACTCTTTTGTGGTTCTTGAAAATCGACAACATCTGGTAAAGCATTATCCGTCTAAACTAAGCGATACACGGAATGGAAACGCTTGCTAGAAATTTATATACGATTCCGATAAAGCGATAGGCTAGCCGACCATTATCGCTAAGCCGCAAATGATCGAGCAATTATAAAATATCGAAACGCGCATGTTACATGCAACCTGTTAATAAATTACCCGCCAATTACTTTGTAACCTGATTCCGATCGTAGGTGGCCATTTAAATGAACTTAAACTATGTACCACGTGAAATAAAAAGATACGTTTAGAATCTAAAAAGGATAAAATTTTGTAGTGGATTTCTAACACAGCTGGGATGATAAGTTTGCATTTAAAGAGTTGGGTCAATTAGCGGCACAAGAATCGTAATTTTTCTACGCTACACAAAGACCGTTATCGTTCCCGTTTATATTCGTTTATGTAAGCACCGGCGAGAAGTATTTGCTCAAAACGCTTTTTAATGCATATTCAATAGAAACTCGAATTAACTCACAATCTGGTTCATCACCGATCGACGTGTCGAATGCGGTGAAACGTTCAGCCGCATCCTGTCCAGGCCGTTAATCATTAATTAACGCAATGATGTCATTGTATTCGTGCGCGAGGATCGACATAGCGGCATCCACGCATCGTTGCTCGCCTATCTGAACCGTGAGGCAAAGGAAAACGAGGGAAACGAAAGGAAATCGAGTTTAATCCGCGTTACAAACCCGCAATCTAGCATCTCGTTGCAACAATCTTGCAAAATGCTCGAATATCGATTAATGAGATTTCCTTTCGTTCGCCAGAAAGCGCACGCGCGTCGATCGATAACGTTGCGAATAAATAATGATTTTCGATCGGACTGTTATCTCGATGAGAAGAATTCCCTCGTTACGCAAGAGGCGTTGTAGCAGGGTGTCGATGAATAGATCGACGCCTCCGATGCAGTCACCCGTCAAACATCCCGACGGTCGAGTATCCGAGAAAAATTCGACGACACGAGAAAACAAAGTTACAACGCTAACGGTACAGCGTTAACGCGTCCTAGCAACGTCTCATCCATGAACCATCGCGCCTACCACGCTCCGAGAATGTTGAAGAACGAAGAAAGACAGGTCTCGCCATTATCGTAGAGACTTTTATCTGAAATTTCCACACGCTACATTCCTGATCGAATTACGTGCCGCTTGAACTAGCCGTGGAATGCAAATAAACCGTATGGGTTCGCACGACCCACGAAATTTAACTCCGTCGAAGCAAAGAACGTGTCCGAAGGGTTAAAAAAGAGATTGCGTTATATCGAGGCGGGATTTCGTAACAGGCCACACATGACCCTATTTCAACTTCAAGGACCCTGGTTTTTCGAGATCATTAGCTTCGATAAAGTTTGATTTTCTGCCGAGCGACATACACGGGTCGAGTTTGCTGGAGCGCGAAACAAACGCGAGAAGAAAGGAACCGGACCCGATCCCCGCTCGCGTTCCACGGTGAACGTTCTGAAACGTTATCATTGACCTATCATATGGAAATGAGCAGATAACGTATTGACTATGGAAAGGACAATATTTAACTCGGTCGGGGAAAAAAATATTGCCATTGTTACCACGAATGGTCTCCTTTGTCCGCGTTCTGTTCGAGATACCTTATCTTCTTTGCATTTGCACGAGTCTGTGTACCTTTCCCTCCTCTCTTTGGACACTTGACTCGTGTTCGGGTTTAATCGATATTTTAGCTGATCGTGGATAGAATGACAGAATACCTGAACCAATTTACGTGTAACACAAGATAGTTGTACCGCGATTAGAGGGTCGTCGTCCATGAGATACATTCGTTGCAATTGATCGGAGAACAGTCCATGGCTCCTCGTGAGAACCCTATTTATTCAACGAGTTTTTTGGAGCAGTCAATGCTTCTACTGTCGGAAGCTCTTTAGTTGAAAATTAATTAACACGCGTCTAATTAACTTTCACTGCAAAAAGATTAACTGCAATTTATTCGAATTCTTCTGCGAGAGCGCTCGAACACGAGTACGATAAATTTGTATAAACGCGGTAAAAGCGACTAGATCGCATTGTATCGAATTATTTACACGCACTGCGAGACATAAAGTAGCGTGTAAACAAGTCAAAGTCAACATATATTCAAATGAAAGTCTTAAAAAGGTTCTGAAATTCCAAATAAAAATGCGAAGAATGTAATTTTGATTTCCCCGGTAATTTCGGCGTTAAGGCGACTCGAAAGTCTATAAAACGTTGAAAAAATGATACAGGTTATGGAAGAATCGGTGCAATGAACACGAATGGATAAATTGTATCCCGATGTAGATATGCAAGCGCGATCGTATAAAGGATCGCGCGTGTACCCGATCGATTAACATTATCTCGAAATTACAGGACAAATCGAACCCGATACGAGTCCATTTCGTTCCGAGAACGATTTCAAATTACCCGGTTTGTTCGGTAAGCACAAAGTGGGTTACGATGTCTCGGGGAAGGTTCGAAGGAATGTCTCGCCGCTTAAATTGCCAATAGCGGTTTGCGCATTCCCAACATTTATTGAAAGGTTTATCATTAATCGTTCGGTCTCGAAACCCCGGAGGAGTTTACGATACCGAAATGCGAAGCGATGCGTTCGCTCCCTTCCCTCGACAATTTCCCGAGATTACGATTGAATCGTCGATTATATACGTACTCTGGAAAGTTGCCGGTTGAATGGCTATTGCCTGCCAACAGGAATATTAATGCGAAAGTTATTGCTCGGTCGGATCTTTGGCTTCGTTCGCAGGGTGTATTCACTGCTCGACCCCTCTTCCTACGTTATCCTACATTATTTCTCGTTTAATCTCTCTTTTTCTCAAAGCGAAGGACATCCGGTTTTCGTCGTCCGGCGAACATCCGCTGCGCTGCTATAGAGCGGCCCAGACGCGCGCGAAACGGTAGGAGGGCTGGCCGGATAGAGAAACGAGCAGAGAAATGCTCAAGATGTTTCGAGATACGCTGGCTAGACCGTCGTCGACCGAGTAAATCGCGAGATCGCCGCTACAGATATCATCATTCAGTGGTTTCGCATCGCGGAATCTTCGAGCGTGCCTCGGGAAGCATATTTTTCGAGTCGAAGAAAACTCTCCTCTACGACCATCGGCGTTATAACGGGCACCGGTAAGAATCCCCGAGGAAAACACCGGAGAGAAGCGTAAGGGCACGCCGGTGAAAAACGATAATAGTCTAAGCAAACTGGGCATGATACTTAATAATCCTGGAGCGTTTTCTTTTCCTACATAGGCATTTTCCCTATGGAGATCTACCGTTCCGTCGGTGGTTCTTTCATTAAAGACATTAAGGACGAAAGTTCATTCTCCTACGAGCATCTAAAACGTAGAATCCGAGCGCTTCGAGCAGCCCGGTCCAATTTGTACGAGATCTGTTCGAGAGGCCTAAGGGCAAATGAAGTCCAATTACTACATGAGCGTGTATAGGCAATTTGCCGCGTAACTGTAACACAGAAAATGCAGATCTACTCGGAGGCAAAGCGTGCGTGGTAACTCTTAAGCGTCGTGTTTTGTTCGAAGCACAAAACTCGCTGCCCTGGTATGGTAGTTCCTAGATTAGCAAGTCACTAATGACCCGACCATCCGTCATGCCGTGTATAATAATTCTCCCGTTGCGTTTGATACTAACGCGTATTCGGAGCACACCGTTCCTCCGTGGATCCTCTGATGACCCATAATGTTACAGATTCGACTCGATTTATAGGCAACGTACAAAATATTGCTCAATTTCGTGCGAGTAACCCAGATCGCGGTAATCTAACCTCGCGAGGAAACTGGAACGTGTTCCAGTCAAACTGGATCCTCCGTTCTATAGTGGTTATCGACGAGAAAAGACGGTAGAAACGGAGCCAGAAGCATATATTTACCGCAATAAAACTACCGTGGGTTCGCATAATCCGCGAGAAAGACCTCCCGCGCAACTCTCTTGAGCAATATGTGCTCTTTTCGAGGTAATGGCGTTTCCACCTATCCTACAACACCTTCTTTCTTCTTTAAACACCGACGTTTATACAGCGAGGTTTCTTCGAACGCGTATTTAACCCTTTACATTCCTTAATTTTTAACAACTTCATTTACAAAATACATCAAAAAAAGGTTTTCAGTAAAATGTAACAGTGTGGACTGAATGTAACAAATTTTCATTCATTATACATAGTAAATAGATAAAAATGTATCGATTAAATGTATGATTAAAAATGTATAAAAATTAACCCTTTGCACTCTCAATTTCTTTTACCTGCCAACTCCTTAATTTACAAAAAACATATCAAGATAGAGGTTCTCAATAAAATGTATTACAACAGTGCGAAGTATGTAACAAATACATTTTTCATTTATTATAATTAGTAAATAAATAAAAATGTGTACATTTAACCCTTGTTACTCCTCAATTTCTTTTACCTACTGACTTCTTAATTTACAAAAAACATATCAAGATAGGGGTTCTCAGTAAAATTGCAACAGTGCAAAGTTTGTAGCAAATACATTTTTCATTTATTATAACTAGTAAATAAACAAAAATGTGTATATTTAACCAATCTATTTATTTTGATCATTCATAAGATCCAAGAGAAATGTGACGTTGAGTCACACTCCACCCAGGAGTGCACAGGGTTAAAAATTAGGGTGAATTACCATCCTACTCGTTTCGAAACCGCGATGTAATTTTTGTAAAGTTGTAGCATTTAAAATTCCGTGCTTGAGGAATCTAATTTAACTGCTCGATTAGGATGAATTGATGGTGTCAAGCTGTTAATTAGCAAAGTATTCGTCTCAAAGTCACAAATGCTTTGCAACAAGTGTTGAAATCGTACTTTGACTCGACTAAATAAGGAATCAATGAAACGCTCGCGAGAACGTCCTTGCGCTCGTTGAATGATCGCGTACGACAACATTTCCCAGAAAACCAGGCTGTGCTCGCTTCATTGAGGAATCTCGAGCGACTGAAACCCGATATCCCGAAAAAAACTGTTCGCTCTCGCTCGTTACACAAACATTTCTACGATAAGGTCGTCGGAGGAGCAGCAACTGAATGCGTTGTTTGTTTACATTCGAGCACGCTTCTTTCATAAAGCAAACATTCATCCTTTCATGGCTGTCTCTCATACCACGGAGTTTACGATCGAATTAGAATTCGCGTAATACGACGAACGATACACGTTGTACGACACGAACGTGCGCGATATCGCACCCTCGCGTGAGGGAAACGGGCAGATTCGAGAGAAAACGCGTGTTTGAATTACTAATTGTCGGCGAACGCTCGTCAAATCGTCAATTGAAGCGTTTCGCGAGCATCGTTTAACATTCCGATTTTATCCGCTTGTGTAAAACCGTGGTGAGATCGGTTTCGTTAGCCTACTTACGTTACTTTTCACCGCTTGCATAATTACTCGACGATCTGCATATATTTTTCTCCGATTCGACTCGACGAAGTACGAGTATAAGTCGCAACATCAAAGGAATTAATATCTGAGAGTTAAAAGAAGTTTTATCACCGATCTTGCGTTTACAAAAGAAACGGCGAGGTATCAAAGAGGCTATTCCTTTTTAAGAATAATCGTGATTTTACTTGTAGCCAACGATTGCCAACCAGGTAGTTAATGGTATTTTAACAAGCACGGTTGTCGAACCTGCGGCCACCTAACACAAGGTACGGGGCTGGGACTTGGAGCACCGTAATTAACAAGTGCAGGTAGCTGTATCGATGGCCAATGGTGGCACGTGAGGTTCTTCATACGGCAGAGGATCCACTATGTTTCTTAAAGGTGGTCATGATTCATTCATGAGCATGTAAGGGAACGTCGGAGGGAAACGAGCACAATCGTAGGCAAGTTTTACGATCCTCGATACCTGCGGGTTTGCGGTAGCAATTTTGCATTCTGTTCTCAGACGTGGAGCAGCAAGATGCTTCAAGGTCGACGGAACTACGCGACATTTGCCATTCAGACCCACCGGCCGAACATTTTCCATTTCTGCCATTAGCTCACAATGCCGTATTGAATCGACTTAATTATTCGACCCTCGGATCGGGAGAAAAACAGCGTCCTCCTGTTCGCTACGATTCGATTCGGAACGAAACAGCGAGATGTTATTTCGATTCGAGTTGCTCCGGGCGATTCGTTCGAAAAACCATCGACGCTGAAAGGATGGAGAAGCGGCGTTGACCTTCGACGACGCCAAGAAGAAGCTACCCACGGATTTATCGACGAAAGGTCAAGGCACCCAAGCATATATCGAGTCGATGTCAAGGTCGACACGGAGAGTCGCGATTTTTTTTTTTTTTCATAAAATCGATCGATCGCAGATCTCACAAAGCATTAAATCGTCGTAATGTTCCTCTTCTTTGCGTAAAAGTATTTAGCCGCTTACCAGCTACTTTACGAGCAAAATAAATTCTCGAAATGCCTTAAAAGCGTTAAGAACAACGAACGAAAGGAGGCGCATTCCTCCTCGTTGGAAAACAAACGCGGAGAAATAATGTACGGGTCGGAAAATGGTCGAGGTCCGTGTGTGAGAAAAGTTTCCTGAGAATGTTTAGCGTGCTGTTAATGGCGAAGTACATACAATCGGGGTTGCGCGCACCTCGTGCCACGATATCCCGTTGCGAAGCTCGTTCTCGGTATTTCTCGGTGGTTCGTGTTTGCGAAGAACGCGCACGGTATGGATCTTTATCTTTACGTTGTTCCACGCGAAACAAATTCGCGACCCGTTAAAATTCAACGGAACGTTCTGCGCATGCGCGCGACTCGTAAACACGTCGACGTTATCGACGGTTCGTCAACGGCGCGACGCACCTGTTATTCGAATATCCAGGGAATTTTCGAACGCCGACGCGTTCCCCTTAATTTCTTCGAAAGCGAGCGATGGAATCGAGTATTACGTTAGCGTTACGCAACGGATCGTATAATTTCCATTCGCACGTGGAGCGACTTCGGTTTGACGCTTTCGAGAGGAAGAAGGCGAAGGGGCCACGCAGGTGCACGAACGACGCGGGCCCCTTTCGACCTGCGATAAACAACCGTGGCAACGGAGTTGCCTCGAGCGTGTTGCATTCGCGAAGTCGAGGAACGAGCGAGGAATCGCAAGGTTCAACGGCAGCTGGCTCCGAGCTGACAGCTGGCGGAGACCGGTACAACAGAAAAATCGAAACAAATAGATACCTGTAAGTTGGCAGATTCCCACCTGTTGATTCAGCGTCGAGCACCGGTTTGTCTCGCGGTTGCTACGCGAACCTCCGCTCCAACACGAGCGTTATCCAGAATGACGAGCGGTCCGCGGAATGCACATACAGCGACAGACAGACGGAGCACATCCACTGTTACACGCACAGCACGTTAACGCGCCGGCTGATGAATCCTGCTCGCAACCACGTGCAACTTTTTCGATCGATAACGAGCGTGTTGTCGCGGTGACATCGAGACGAAGCGCAGGCGAAACGTCAGTTCGCGGACAAGCGTCTTTTCTCGGCGTCTCGTGACGACGATAGGAAAAGGATCACAGTCATTCCATCGTCGAGTTTAGAACGAGGCGCGTTCCGCGATCCACTCCGCGCGAGCGCTGATACACGACTGTAGCCGAAGTTGCACGACAGCATGGCCGAGCCGAGGTGCCGAGCGGCAGCGAACCTTGCCGATTAAACTCGACGCTCGCCGAACCCGTCCGAACGTACAAGTTGGAATGCACGCGGCGGAAATCAGGCGGGATCGGAATCGGGATCGGGCTCGGGTTCGCGCTCGGCCTCTCGGGATTGGGCTCGGACTTGGTTCGGAGCCGATCCAAGGCAAACGACCGCTCTACCCCGCTTCTTTCCTTCCTCCACACTCTGCAGCCCCCACCGCTCGCTATAATCTACGTCTATTATCCTCCTCTCTTGTGTTTCTTTATTCCTTCTATATTCCTCGCGCTTTGTTCCTCTTCGTCCTTTCTTGCGAGCCACCTTTCCTCTCCGGTTTGTTCGCGATTAGTTCGACGCGAAATTTGCGGACGCGAGACCCAATGTGTAATTAACGCGTCGATGCGTTTAGACCCTTTGATGCGCCCCGTTTTTGCTCCCTTAGATGCGAAATAGAGATTTCCTTCTACTCGTAAATGGTACGATGCTTTCAAAATTAATGTCCAAGGAGCTGACTTATGCTAATAGAAAGATAATGTTTTTCTTAGACAAAACGCGTTAACAGGGAACGTATTTATTTATGTCACAATTTTAATTTTGCCTCGTTAAATTTTATCGAATCGTCGTGATCGCGGTTATGTTACAAAAACTTTTTTACGATACTGAAATATATGAAGTAAAAGAAAAATTTAGTTTTTATTACTCATTTTACATTGGATTACAACATCAATGTCCCCTCGATCAATCGAAGTATATAAACTAAACACGGAAGCGTACGCAATAGCGGATATGCAATTAACGCACTCTATTCTATTTTTGCTCCCGTTGGTGTAATATATCGATTTTCATCAAATCGAAATGCGAACTTCCTTTCCAACGAGATGTTTTTCCGTTAGTCGAAGCAGAATCAACGCTCTGATGTGAAACATATATAATTAACAGCCGTTACGTCTATGCAAAATATCGATCTTCGTCAAATCGAAACGTCACTCTTTCTCGATTAATTTGTCCGATTGAACGAAACAAAAAATTGCGGACGGCATATCGGATGGGTAATTAACGAGTTTCCGCGCTTAAACTGTGCTCCGTTTTTGCGGCCGATGCGAAATATCGATCATCTTCGAATCGAGATGTCAACTTTCCTCGATTGCAACACGACCGCTATTTCGATTAATCGGCGCCATGACCGACCTTAGAGCGAAAGCAATTTATCGTCGGCGGCGTTTCGAATCGCGACGTAGGTGTTCGTTAAAAGCGCGTATATGCGAAAAGGCGACGGAGAATTTCTTTCCTTGTAGCGTTTGTTTTAACGCGTGACCTGTGTCTCATTTGCATATCCCGGAATGTGAAATTGAAGATGATAAATAAGAGCAAAAACCCGCTTAATGGCGAAACCCGGTACCTACGGACGTCGAGGGAGACGTATAAAAATACCTGGCGTATCGCGTACGACTGCGTCGCGCCGGTACGTTTCTTTTCCGTCAAATCGAACGTTATCGTTAATCACATCGGATTCCCTGGGACGAAGATAAAGCGATTTCATGGCGAATTTACATTAGCAACGATGTCTCTGAAAGATTTTACCTCGCAATTAGAACGGTCGATCTTAAAACATACACTGTATTGTGCGATAAAAATGTTACTTTAAGAATTAAATAACCGATCTTGCTAATAGCGAGGTAAAGTGCTCGTAGCGTGGCGAGATAAAAAATGCAGTAGTCCATGACGTCGTTCCTATCTCAAAACTGTTTCGCGCGAACAATAATATTTCTCAAATGTACGTTAACGAGGTATATTTACATCTAATCTCGTAATCGCATCGTAAAGACCGTTTCCCTGGAGATTTCACCTTTCTCGATGGCACTCGAGGCGGAGGATGGTCATAAAACGGAACTCAATGATAACGGATTACCGTGCCAGCAGATACACACGAATGTTTATCACGGACATCGGTGCCACGCCACAAAACAGATGTACACTCTCGATACCATAAAAATCGTGGCGAGTTCTCTCTCCGCTTCCTTCACCCACGCGCGACTTCTTGTCCCATAAAATGTGACTAAAACGCGGCATTCCTTCTCGTTTATTACACGTTTACGGCTATACTTACATAATGCGGGGCGTGTATGTACGGTTCGGTGTATCGTTGTAATTTCACGCGCGGCCACGTGTCGGCCACGTCTGCCCGTGTAACGCGAAAATCCGTTCACGATACGCGATTTCGAACTTTCGAAAATACGTATCGATTGAAATATGTTCTCGCTCGGTAATGGATTTTCGATATCGCTCCGCTTAAAAGCGCTTTCTGATCCTTCCGTTCAACGGGACCTAGATGAACAATGATCGATTCATCTTCGATCAACTTTTCATAGAAAGTTCTTTCGCACGTGTCGAACACACGGCCGTGCTTAATTCGCGCGAATGGCACAGCCTCTTTTCCTATATCGCCATTCTCTCTTAGAAAAGGCTATTGTTCCCGACACCGAGTATACCGTGGTCGTAAAAAATTCTACGATCTGTAGCACTTGCATTTATCTAAACATTAATTTAATGAACAATATTCAAATATTTTATTGAATCTTTTACAACACGTTTTAACAACTCGAAAGATGGCAAACGACTAATAACAAATCAATTAAATTTAACGGCATTCATACATTTCCAACGCTCATTCGTCATCACTTGCAACACCTTCATTCACCCTATTCGAATTATATTAAACATATAATGGGTCTTTCAAGTAATATTAATACAGCAATAAATAAATGCCTACAGATCGTTATTTTGTCGACCATCTGTCTTTTGTCAAGGACGAGGATCTCGATGCCAGTGCACCGGTTCGAGGACGATTCAATAATCGGTGCCATTAAACCGTTTCTAAATACTTAACAGCGGCAGATCGCCCGCGGTTTCTCGAACGTGTCACGCTTTTACCCGTCGAGAAGGAAGGTACGTAGAATCGTGTGTGCGTAATTGTATTTAAATCGCTGCTCCGCATATCGATCCACGCGCATTGTCTGTCACAATACGAGGTATGCACGTGGTTGTTGTTGGCCTCCGATCGTCTACGTGCTGCTCCGACCGGAATCACTGCGACCAAGTCACCGAAGACATAGTTTTCTCGTTAATCACCGTGATTACGCTATTTTCGTGTGGCGCAACCGGCACGAAAAGGCACCTTTGTGTTCCGGTGACCGGATCGAGACCCTCCAAGACCGATGCTGCGGACGAGCTATTGCTAAATTTAGGATCTCCATGGGACGATTGTGTAACGCGACCCGTTTCCAATCGATTTCGATCTTTCGTCATACGGACCTCAAAATTTCGTGCACTTTTCTATTCTTACGACTGTTTCGGGTTACACCATTTTTTCAAATTTAGTTCATCGTTCTGAAATATGTTTTAGCTATTTAGCATAGATATATTTTCTAATGTCTCTTCGTGTCGTTATCCCCAAGTCCTCTTAAGTACTTTATGATTGGGATACTCGACACCATAATTTTTCAGTTCCAGAATAAATGTACAATTCGATAACGGTTACCAGCCATAATCTTATTATACGGGGCAATACGAACAAGCTGGTCGATTAGCGGACGATTTCCGTGAACCGGTACCATTTAGATAGTATTAAGTAGGCAGAAAATGTAATTCGTATCGGGCACGCGAAGAGGCCATTCGTATCATTTTGACTAATAGCCGGGACTCACGATGGAATCGTCAAAAATAGAACCGCTGTATCGATATGATTTATCGTCCGTTTCATTTGACCCGGATTATAGTTTCCTCGCGTCAAGTCCCCGTTCGCTGGACGCGCGCTGTCTAATCTCGACGTCGCGAGTATTGTTATTTTGACACCCATTAAACGTCAATCCTGCTCGCGCAATTTGCCAGCCGCGACAGCGCTCTATGATCCGCGATTTTTCGCGGACCACCGCGCGACATTCGATCCAACCTCGCTTGCAACATCGATCGTTCGATACGTAATATCGCTAAATTAAATCGCATAAGCGTAGCACGGTATAATTTAAATGCTCGTAAATCACAAACACTCGGCATTACCCGATATTTCTTCATCGTACCTGCTATTTTGCTACCACTTCTCTCACGATCGCCGCTCGTAGCCGAGCGACTTAATGCTAGACCACTTCGGAAATCAAAGTTTCGAAAACGGAAGGCGGGAGGGCGGGAAAGAGAAAGGCGAGAGAGAAAAGAGGAGAAAGAGAAAGCACGCGCGCTGCTTGTGGCGCTGATTGCGAGAGACACGCAACAATCGCTGCAATTGACCGCGTAATAGAAACGCGTTATGCAGTGTACGGTAAGCGGCCGGTAGGATACCGGTCGACCTTGAGAATGAACATGATTCCTTAACGCGCGTTTTCCCTTTTACGGAAGGGTTCCGCGTTCGCGTAATTGTCGCGTTACCTCTTTCCACAAAATTTAGGCAACCCCCTATCAAGGGAACAATAGATCTTCTTCGTCCGTCTCGTATCAAACATTCATAACCTTTCCATCGATCCAAATTCCCAAAGTTCCAAGATTTCCATATTTACCACAAATTGGGTCGATCCACCCGTAGAGACGGTACCGTTTTGGAAGCCTCTGAACTATGACACAGCGATTCGCGGTAAAGTGCCGTGAGATCGATGCATCGATTCGAGGGCGAGGCGGCGTGAGACCGTCGACGATCCATCGGGATCCCGTTGACGTTTTTATGGTAAACAGATGAAAGTCCATGGCACAGTCCCGGCCATGCAACGAGCCTCGGTGTATGCTAACTAAATGCAAATACGTCAGATCTGCATAATTCGCCGGAGGATTTCTCTCTGTTTTCGCATGCGGTTGTCTTTGACCAACCACCCGCCTTACGCGATGTTCGGAACCGACGGTGTCGCTGTTTATTATGGAGCTACGACCCCGACACTTGCACGAACTAAGTTTCTGTCGCGTCGCGGAAACGGTCACGTAAGAATCACAGATCGCAGAGATACCGGCGTGAAACGGAAAGAAAGTTCCAGCAAGGAACCTGGCTGTCGCTTCGGGGAAAAATGGAAGAGTTTCTGGGAAGATACGAGCGATTTACGGCAGCCAGGTATACGAAAGGACCCGAAAGAGGGACAGAGACGCGGCTAGGAATTTCCTCGGCGTATCGTAGGATCGTGACAGGTCGACAGGTAGCGACAGGACACTGAATACGAATTCTTCTAACGGTCTACTAAGGAACGAGGCAGGATTTTCGCGCCTGAAATTAAAAACCCTTACAGAAGTTGACGTTAGATCGGTAATAAAAATTCTTCGTTGCAAAGTGTCTAAGTTCAAAATCGGCACTCGATTCATCGGTCAGTGGGTCAGATGGTCGAGTACGATTTTCCGCGAATAAAAGAGAACGCGAGAGAGTCGTCGATTTGTGAACGATGGATCGAAGAAGGATTCGTCGTGATTTATCTTTCCACGCGTCTCGAGCCCTCGCGCATAATCGTCCAGCGGATTGTAGGGTAGCTTAATTGACACGTCATCTCTTTTCGTGTTACACGAGGAACCATTCGTCTTACCCTCGGTCCACGCGTCGCTCTTAAATCAATTCCGGCCACGGACAAATTACCAAAAAGAATTAATGGCTTCGACGCCGCTCCTAATTGGCCCGAAATCATGCGAACAGGCTTCGAGAGGGGAAGCGGCTCGTCGATCGATGCCGTGCCCTTTCCGATACGAACAGCGGGAGATCCACCCTTGGCTGATTTTATCTGGCCCGGTCAAAGCACGTTCAAACGCCCACGTAAAATTAATAGGCGATTCTTTTCCGGGCTTTGGACGAAGTACGCGCTGGTGTTCGCGAGTTTGTTGCTCGATCGAGCGCGTGAGCGTGCGGATAACCTTTGGAATCTTTGAAATAACGCCGTTCTCGCGTGGGTGGACGAATGAATGAAACTACCCACGTGGCTGACAATGAAGCGCTTTTGCTAATCGAACGCTAACTCATCGTCCGGCTCTGATGGCGATTATGAAACATCGGGGAAGTTGTTTCGCGAAGTTAGACGCGCGGAGAAATATGGCTCGTGGTGTCCAGGAAATCCAACAGAATCATCCAGCGAATACGTTGCGGGACGAGCAACAACTTACTTCGCGAACGCGGAATTTTCAATAGCCGCGGGTGTGATCCTCGACAATGTAATCAGTTTTTACCGATTCGGAAATCGTTCAGGATTACGCTTAAGTAATTTAGAAACCGCGAGATACAGATTGCTCTCGTTTATCAGAGCAGACGGATATAAATAGTTAGTCTCATTAATTGACCTACTCGTTTGTCTTTTCGTCTCTAGCGCGAAAGGTACGAAAACGAAGAACACGCGTATTATCGTTTAATTAACGAAGCGAACTGAATCGCTTACAAGGAGAGAATTAATATTCCAACAAGCAGACCAATTTATAATCCGTTCCCTATCTTCATTCCATATGCGTGGAAAGAGTAATATGAATTTTAAGATCGTTGCTCCGTTTTGAACCACGGAGCTAATAGGAAAACGACGTCGCGAATCTCGTTCAAGTTCATGGAACCGACTCGATTTCTTTCGATACGCTCTGGTAATTAATTCCTCGGCGTACAGACTTGTTACAACGTTGATTAAAAACGCAAGAGAAAAAATTGCTAACGATGCCTCGGGATATCCGGTCGATTCGATTAATATGTACGCTCGTTCGCGTCGACGGATCGGTCTTGAAACATCAGTGGGCGGCCTGACACGACCAATCAAATTAATACCATTTCAAAGAGAAATGCGAATCACAACGAGCTGCACGGTGAGGTTGATAAATCGCTTGCCAGTTAAGCGAGACAGTTACACGGGCATACATTGTAACAAATTACAGGACCGGATTGAATTTTATAATAAATACCGAGAGATTTCCTTCGATGTGGATAGTCCGCGGTCACGTACACATCGTTTCATACTGCCACGTTTTGCATCGCTAGCTGAACAAATTCCCTTTCGTGTGGATTTTCACGACAGGGACACTCCTCTGCCATCGTAGTCGCACGGAGGCCACCGGAATATTAACGAAGAATACCTTTTAGCCAACTCGATATATTGCCAATTCCAAGAATTTTCCTACCCTCCTACATTCCAAACTTCCACCTCGTCAACGCATTCGCGATTTTCTGATTTCTTTCTGCAGCTCGTGTCTGCCCGCCTCGTAGCGTTGCACTTCGCGACTTAGCAGGAAAATCTTATCCTCCAGGATGGTCTTCATCTTCATCATTCTCTCCATCTTGAGCAACTCTTGTCTATAAACCAGAGGCTACATTAAAGAAATAATCGTGTATCGAACATTAACGAAGCTTACGGAGCCACCAGCAGCCCTGCCCCGATTTTCTTCTCGTTTATGCTGTTCCGTATTCCGTTCAACGACAGTCGAACAACGTTCACTCGTTCTCGAATGTTGGCGTTAATGTCGCTATACTTGCTCAGACTTCGCTGTTGGTGCTCGATGTCTTCCACGATGCATATCTCTTTCTCTTTATACTGAGCCACTCCGTTTACCGTCTCGGCAATTCTGTCAACGATCGAGCACGGATAATCACCGCGCAAGGAAATGTTTGTCTAAGAAACGAAAACACGAACGTACTTGATCCGCAGTTTCTCCAGTTCGCTATCTCGTTCATCCAGTCTGTTCTTGTAGCCCATATTGGCCACGTGAAGCGCCTCGTAGTCCATCGTGGTCATTCCTTCTCCCAGAGTTTCCGCGATCTTCAGCCGCACCTTCAGATCTTCTAGACGATGCTGAAGAAATACGTACTTCACGCGATCGGCTGCCAACACTTCTCGACGCTCTGTCTACTTTGAGGGTTTAAGTCTGTCTAAGGCTTTGAGGGTTATTCTAACCGAACAATGATCATTTGTTTCGGATTTGGAAAGTTCGTAGCGAAATTTAATGGGTGACCTCTATTTCAGTAGTTGCCATTTTTAACTGGTTTATTATCCTGAACTACATAACTGCAGTTTAGTTTGAACGATAGATCGTAAATGTGAAAGATACTACGAATTTTCTGTTCGATCCGATAATTAATATCGTGCACGCAAACCTGACGACGCGTCAGAGCATTCATCATCCTATCTGTCAGCTTCTTGCCCGTTTTTTCGAAAACTAAATCGATGGCCACCTCCTTTTCACGGTCCAGAAACTCGTTGAAAGTTTGTCGTTCCTCCTCTCTGGTTGCATGCACTCTTCTCACGTAATTGTCAAAGTCGGATGTCAGATCAGTCTGTTGCGTTATGATCTCGTCGATCTGCATTTTGTACTTCTTCAACGCTTCCTTGTATATCTCTTCCATCTGTTCCATGGTTTTATCGGGGTCCGAGGGTGTCATTCTCTCTTGGGCCTGAATAGTTTATTTACGAGAAGCTTGACAGATACCATTTAACATCGCAATTGCTTTCCGGAGCGAAACGAAGGAATTGGAGAAAAAAGGAACCGATCTCGTTTTACTCTGACCTTCTTCATCTGTCGACTGATCCAAAGTTCTAACAGTCTGTTTTTTCTTCGCACTTCGTTCAGCTCTCCTTGTAACTCTTTTATCCTGTTGATTACGGCTTCGCGTTCGGCCGAAACCTGTCGTAGAAGAAGGGGAGAAGTTACACCAGAAACCTCTTTATTATTTACATCTCCTCCATTTACAATAAGAACTGCCATTATGTGCAAATACACGGATCAAAGTAGGAATAAGAGGGATAAAAGGCGAGAAGTCGGAAGGTTTAGCGTCTTAGAATCTCAATGTATCACGAAGGTCGTGAGGAATAGCAATACCCCGGCAGAACGAGAGCGAGTGACAGGTTTATGCGCACCTCTTCAGGTATCCCGACAACCACGGACTCCTCTCGCGCTTCCTCGTCCAACTTTTCCGTCGTAGAAGTCGTCGAGGAAAATAACTCTTCTGCTTCACCTACTTCTTCCTCATCGTGAAATGCCTCGCTCTCGACGCTCCATTTCGAGACCACATTCCACGAGGACTCTTCGCCAATCGATTCTTCTCTTTCCATTCGTGTCTCATAATCTTCTCTTTCTTCTTCTCTTTCTTCTTCTTCTCCTTCTCCTCCCCAAATATCGTAATCAAACATCTTATCGAAGTTCTGGAGGAGACAGTAATTAGTTATCTATTTACGGTATTAAACTTCGTCGTACTGCTCGTATTACTGCTTGAGCAGTTGATATCTTACGTAATTAATTTATAATCAGTTATGTAATGTAAACCTGCTTGATTTTATAAACTAGCAATATTTCGATACGAGTGAACAATCAATTGCGAAATAACATTCACAAACAGGTAGAGCGTCAAATTTGTGGATTATAGTAAAAGTGGTTTTCTAAACTGATGCACAAGTACATGTTTGCACGCTTCAATTAACCAGGTGTGAAAATGTATGCTTCCAGTGAAAGTTTAAATTCCATTACTTACAAGTGCATTCAGTACATATACTCATTAGTAACTGCACACGATATTACTCGAAACGTATCAGGATCATCGAAGTTAACCCTATTCTACATAATTAGCACAATTTCTAATCGTTCTTCCTCTCGTGTTCTTACCCCGAGATCAACCATTTCCCCGTCCGCGTGGTCGAAGGAAAAGTCCAAATCTTCGGTCGTCATCTTGTAATCGCGCTGAAAAGTCGTGAATAAAAAGAAAGGTTGGAAAACGCGTAACCCGAAGGTAGGAGAATACGAAAGGGGAACAACTACGGAACGAAGAAAACAGTCGAACGAATTCGCTGGCACGGTTGGATCGACGCCTCCTCGAGAAGGCCTCGAGCCGCATGCAGTCGACCTTGAAGATCGAAGATGATCTTCCCTCTCGAGCGAGTGTATACAGCGCGCTGCGCTCGCTTAACCACTCGGTGGAGATACACGGAGGAAAAGTTCCTCGTGGGACGTCGATTAAACCGCTGCGAGCTACCGGACACCGTCGGTGCGGATGCTCGGCGTATCCTGCGGCGCGCAGCCTATGATTTCATCTCTCTATGTGCTTTATTCCGCGCTCGCCCGGTCTCCAAGCTGATGTATGAAAAGTTTATTTATGGGGGACGTGGCTCGTTCGATCACGCGAGAGCCGCATGACGGCGAAACACGCCGAGCTGAAACCCGAGTACCTTTCTTTCGCCGGACGTTAAACGACGAGGAATTAATAACCAGACGTGGCCGTGTGTCGCGAAAAATCGCCACTCGGAACAACCCGTGGCTCGCTTTTGTTATTTCATTATTTTTAGTTTTCGCGCCGGTGCTTCCCATCGCGACGCGAGGAAAACGGAGAAGAAACGACGCGGGAAGCTTCCTCGGGAAAGACTCCCCTTACCTGCTTGAATTTCTGCGCTTCGAACGATCTATCGTATAGGATCTTTTCCCGCTTTAATCGAGGAATCTGTGACCGCCTGACGAATCACCGCGTTCGATTTCCCAAGTTCAGATTTCACGATACCGGGGATAACGGTGGTACGGACAATTTATCTTGGCGAACGGACCGACCCACCACAGATTACCATCTACTTTCCACCCTTTTGTGCCGGATCACCTAACTTTTTCTTTCGATGATCCCACGATTAAAAGAATACTGTTCGTAGCCTACGCAATAACGAGAAGGCACGCGTATTCGAGCAGTGCCACTCTTTGCTTTACGGAGTCGGCCCTACGGGGATTAGATCCGGTGAAAACGAAAAAAGAAAGAGGAACGAAACGACTCGAAAAGGGAACGACGAACAGAGACGCAGAGCGAGGTACTTGAAGCCGCGTGGGCCGCCAAGACTGCATTCCTGTAGGATCAAGGATCCCTGCTCGAGTCGCGCGTGTGTACCTTCTGTACGTGTCTCTCCGCGGTGTCTGTGCCCGTGTAACCGTGTACTCGTGCTTCGTTGCCAACCTGTATGAGCGAGCACACGTTTACGCGCGCGCACTCCCCCTCGCGAACACGCACGCACACGTACGAGCGGTCCAAGAGTGGTCGAGGTTCGATTGTCAGTATCGAATCCCCGCGGCTCTTTTCCCCGATATGCGTGCCACGGCGTGCAGTAGGCAAGAAACGAGTTTTTACGTCCCGATGACACTGACGTACCAATTTCCTGAGTTCCAGTTCCCGAATCTGTACGGGCCGGCGGATGACAGCCGTCGACAAAATTTATTGGTCGCTCGAACGAATCGTTTCGTGTCGTCGACGCGAGATCGGACGAT
The DNA here is from genome assembly GCA_963576845.1 of Megachile leachella. Classification (NCBI taxonomy): domain Eukaryota; kingdom Metazoa; phylum Arthropoda; class Insecta; order Hymenoptera; family Megachilidae; genus Megachile; species Megachile leachella. Next base: position 25,512,616 of record OY756247.1, on the reverse strand, counting down.
CGAGAAAACGGACCGATCTCGTTCTAATAAGAAAGCGATCGCCGGTAAAAATACCTCGCGGGCTATGAATAGCCGCGGCCGGAGCAAGAATTCAGAAAATGTTACGGGAACGAGCGTGGTTCGGCACAGAGAGGACGTCTACGAAAGGAATCGAGGATAGTCGAGGAGAAAAAAGTGGCTCTGAACGGCGAACAGGGTCGTTGACGATCCAACGAGTAGTTCACGGGAACCCTCTAGGAAGCCATCGAGGACGAAGCTCGCTTTTCCATTTGGCGCGATCGAAACGGAGCGCAGGTAGTGGAAAAGAGTCGCAGAGGTCGCGGAGCGCATCCCAGGCCGTTCGTTGGCCTTTCCTCGGATTTGATTTCCTTTCGAATCCACGCCGTGTATTCCCGGCTCGTCCCGTGCAGGCTGCCGCGATGGAAACTGGACTGACTGGCTTTAACGGCGCGTCTTAAGCTCATGTCGGTGGCGATGGTACGCGCGTTGCGCGTGCACGCGTATCCCGCGAGCCGCGCGACGGTGTGCGCGATGTGCACCGAGCAGAGAGTCCCTCGAGAATGCAAGCGCGTCGAATCGTCGTGCGTCAAATAGAACGCGACGAGAGAGAGACGCTGCCCGCGGATACCATTGTGGCCGGTTGCATAAACCCGCCATCTTGGTATCCTCAAGGACGCTCGTCGAATCCTAAGGTCAACGCACTCGACTCGCATCGGGTGCCCTCCACCTCCTCCGCTTCGTCGTCGACTTCTTCTTCTTCTTCTTCTTCTTCTGGACTTCTCCTCTTTCCTCCGCCTCTCTTCGTCTCCGTTTCTCCGTGCGGCCGCTTTCCTTTTCGTTTCTCTCCTTTCTCTCGCTCCTACTCTCGGAGCCGAGCCGGAGAATCTCATCTGGCCACGAGCGAGATGTCATTGCCATTAATCCCGCCGATACGGCCCTGGCCAGGTTCGAATGGAGCCTCCAGCCTCCTTCCTCGTTTTCTTCTTCTTCTTCTTCTTCCTCTGCTTCTGCTTGTCCTTCCTGCGACCTCTCGTATAGAATGATAAACGTAGGATATATTCCACAAGCCGTATAAAGCACTAGGTCGTTCCGGAGGAGGCATTTAATCTGGGCCGATTAGAGCGAAACGGTCTTCGACGCGACCGCGACATCGTGGCTCGTCGAGCGTGAACGAAGTCTAGTCGACTTTGAAAAAAAAAAAGCGAAAACGGAGTAACCGATCCTCTCGCTTTCCTTTCAGCGTTCCATTCCGTTTCGTCACCGTCGGTCTCTACGCTCGTTTCACCACGAATTTTCTCCAAATATCTTCACCGAGATCAAAATTTGTATTTCTACGATTTACGAGCGGAAGGTTTACGGAGCGGTAAAACGACCGCACGAGGTTCCTTCGAGGGCAGCACACCGAGGGCCTCAGTCGGTGACCTCTTATCGAGGGAACCGACCTCGGCGGTCTGAGGTCGACCCGTGGAATTGCCCGGGTTGGGTAAGAAGGTGTTAAAGCCTTCGAAGTAGCCGTGCGAACACACGGGGACAGGTAAATCCTTGTATCCGAGGAGCCAAGGTGTGCAAAAGAAACCAGGAGAAAAATCGGGAGCCGGGACGGAGAAGAAGCAGAAGAGGGAGCGTAAGAATAAGAAGAAGACGAGGTAAGAAGGACGTGAAATCGACGATGCAAGAGCTGACCCCGGCCATCTTGGCCCGCGGGGTTATTCTATTTATAACCGGGCCCTAGCTATATTTAGCTCGCGAGAGCCTGCAAGAAAGCGAACGACGGAGAGAGTTTAAGGGCGAGGCGAGGAGAAAGAGAGTAGAGAGAAAGGCCCAGAGTTAGTTGGACGGTTGGGACCGAGGGAAGGGAAAGCTGGTCCCAAGAGGGCCTCGAGAGGATTCGAAGAGGAGCAAAGAGTCGTCCGGCGCGAATGTATCGGTAGCCCGCCTGACGAATACATTAACGCTCCGAATCCGGCTATCTCGCGTACCTTATACCGTCCGGTACACGCTTCTATCCGCTTCGATGCAACGCATTCTCGCGCTCGCACCTGTGCGCATAAGTAGGCACAGGCCGGTCGACTAGTATCCACGAGCGTAGATCGTGGCTGGCGAATAAACGCGTGAGAATACGTCGTTACTCGAACGGCTTTTTCAGATGGCCGTGCAGGATAGACGCGCGTGTACGCGAGCGAGAACGGCCACGACAGGTATAACACCTCCCGGTGTCGTACGTTGCGTTTGACGCGAATATATACCGAGACGTCCGCCTCCGATCGAACGATATTCCTACGAGATATCGCTTTGTGGAGCAACGCACGCGATACTTTTCGCTCGTCTAGTCAGCTAGCACGACTAGTGTCATTGTTTATGCTCCGACCATTAATAAAGCACCGCGCAGAGATATGAGTGAACGTTGTGTACGCGCGTGCTAGCATTTTTCTTGGTCCCGTGCTTATCGATTCACGGTGGACTCCGATCGTTGTGTGTAAACTCGTTTCACGCCGAGAATGTCCCCGTGAAGAGCCGAGGTACGTGTCTATTCGAGAGAACCTGGCGCGAGTTACTTCCTACTGTTACTCTCGAGTGTGTGTTCGTTCGAGAGCAGCTTTTGGAATTTTTACTGTCGGTTAGACATTGACCGTTCGAGTGCCACGCATCGCGCTCTCGTTCCACGAGTTTACCGCTTCGAACAGTTTTATATCCTCGAATTTAAAAAACGCGTAAAAGTCCTGGATCGTGAAACTCGATAAACGGACGGCGGTCCGCGAAACGAGCGATTAGTTTTCATCCGTTTCCCGGCTACCTCTCCGAAGGAGAAACGTCTCCGAAATTCCAGGATGCAGAAAGTGAGCGGAGCAGCAACGGGGAACCGCGATAGACAGCTGGCCGTCTTCGGGGCGGCAATATACCCGTGTCGGGCTATCGAGGTTATCGCGGTCTTCGTCGTAAATTCAGAACCCAACAAGCCTACTGCTCGCCTCTCTCCCTTTCTTTCCTTACTTCGCGCTTTCTCTGACTCGTTCGTGGATCGCTGACGAACTCCGAGTACATCGGTATTTCGCGAACCGCGGCCTCGGATTCTACGTACAGCACGAACAGGGTCTTATACGAAGGACCGGCACGAAGAGGGTCTTATACGAAGGGCCAGCACGAAGACAACCATATATCCCGGACGTACATACTGGCCGCATACCAGTCGTGGACACGTACAACCGACGTAAGGAGCTGCCGTCTTACTATACCCGCGATAACCGGACGTTCGAGGGGGCAACCGTCCACGTTAAATCATCTTAGTCGAGAGTGGTTTCCTCTCGGTCGAAAAATCGAGGTTACACCCCGCGGCGTCCATCTCCGAAGAAAATTGTACGATACGGCTTTCGTCGGAGAAATAAAACAGAACCGACGCTCGTCGCGTGTTTCATAATTCCATCGAATGAATTGGCATCGAGTTCTGTCGTAACGCGTGCCCGCTTGCATCGCGTCGGCATTTGCGCGCCCAATGACTCGGCGCGAAGTCTCACTGACGAGAAACAATTCTGCCTGACCGATGTTCGACGAAAGTACGTCGGTTTGTAATACAACGAGGCTCCTCTCCGTCCTTTCTTCCTTCGAAGAAATGGCCGGTGTCTTCGACGACGCGGAAAACGATGTACAACAAAATCCCGCGTACGTCGTCCCCTCGATTAACGAGACGAGAGGCTGTCTTCGTTCGGCTCGTTTCCACCTCGATGCATTGTACCGTAATTTTCTGTTTGACGATTCAATGTGTACGAGGACGAGCGGCCAACGACTCTGCCCGTTTTTACCAATGGCGTGTTACGACCGACAGCGCTAAGCGTGCCGCGGGCTACTCTCCGCAATTCCCTTTTTAGATCCGCTGTTTGTACCCGGGAAGCGACTTCCGCGAACTTGCCGCGACATCGTGGACGTATGGTCGACAAAAAGGACCGATCGTTTAACCGTGCCTCGGGCATCGATTTCCTGACACAGGAAAATCGACGCAGAAAAGCGGAGACCGCCTCTGGGTATAAATTGTTCCGTGAAATTAGTTGTCCGGAGACGAGCGCATCAACGCCGCTGAACGCGGAGTAGATAACGCGAAAAGCTCGAGGTGCGAGAGATTCTTGAATGACTAGATGTTTACTTTGTATCGGCTTGTTTTTCATGCCATTTTCCATCTTCTATAAATAATCGTATACCCTTAGTCATCTAAAGAAGACGTCGGTATGACACGTCGTTAGCGTCGTTCGCTATCTTCTTTCTCTTAACATGCCTCGGAGATATTGCGGGTTCTGTCTACGGTAAATAGAGTCCCAGTAATTTTTTCCTTTCGCAAAAATATAGTCGCTGAGAAACGTTAGAAATCCCGATATACTTGATCGAACAATCGTCAAATTTCTTTATTAGTTTTAAATCGTTATTAGAATCCTACAGAATCGATTAGCGAGTAAAAAGAAAATTTACAGCATCGCTAACATCTGTGAATCGAATAATAGGTTGCGAAGTAAGAACGCAGCACCGTGTAGATCGAGTTTCCAATCGCATTAGCCCCGAAACGCGTTCAAAGAACTCGCTGTTCGCAGCGACGTCTCGAACAAATTAAATTAATCTCACCGGGTATCTGCGGTCTTCGTAGATCGAAGAGATGACTCTGTGGTTTGCGCGAGACAGCGTTGAATCGGTATTTTCCAGCTGGTCGTACCCAGCCTGGCGATTTATTTAATTATAGAATTTTCACTCACCTTCTTCGACGTTGGCGGCCCTGCTCGTGCGTCTCGTTCAACGAGTGCCTTCGTCGATCGCGATTTCGTTTCTTCGGGGTCTTCCCCTCGCTGCCGTAGATCGGCCCGCCTCTCGTCAGGGTTCCAAGGTCGCTCAAGGTGGTCTTCTCGTGATGGTTCACGCTGGCGCATCGTTGTCGATCGTAACCTTGGGGCTTCACAGAATTCCCGTGGCCGGTCTTTCGAGCGCCATTGTAAGCATGATGGCGGCCGTGTTCCCTCGGCAGGCTGCAGTAAAGGTTTTGCGAGGTGTACACGGTCCTGCCGCAGGGTTTCTCGTTTCCAGAATTGCCAACGAAGCTGTTCGTCTTCGGCGGAGAGGACGCGTCCTGGCCTTGGCCCTTCGAGCCACCGCCCAAATGTTCGCGCAGCCATTTGCCCAATCCTCCGCCACTGTTACTGTTGCCGGTCTCGTGGACCATCGGGTTGTCGCCGTTCTTGCTTCTGAAACGAGTAAAACGAGTTGAAAACACGCGAACCAATTTATACGCGCGTTAAATCGAGAAAAATTGCGGTTTTTCGACGTCGGAGAGATACTTTGACGACATAGTTCTCGAATACATCGGCAAGGGCCATTTCGGACGACAAAAACCAGACGGTGTCGTTCCGGTGCATCGGAGCGAAAACAACAGTTCGGAATGGTTGAAAAGAGGGCGGAAAAAGGGAAATGAACCTCTTAGGATCGCGAGCACGCAGCTTGGAAGTAGAGAGACGCACAATAGAGACGCAATAATGGCCTCGGTCCAGCGGTTTCGATTTCAGCGTCGAAGCCGGCGAAGAATGGTTGTGTGCATGTAACGAGACAAAAAGCGAGGCGAGGAAAAAGGAGCGTGGAGGGCCACAGAAGACGAACGAGAGGCGAATGAATGGCACACGGCCTCGGGGGAATCAGGGCAACTGCTTTATAATAATAAGGACCATGCAGGATGAAAGAGGGACGGAGAAAGAACGAGGGAAGGGTCTCTGTGTAGTTAGGACGCGGTGACCTTGGCAAGGTCATCGATACCTCTGGCCATCGCTGCTAGGAGTCGCCACCGCTTGGCTTCGTCCTCTCTTACCATTGTCCGACGACTCTTCCTTATCGATGATCCTCTTTGTGTTCCGTACTCTATTATTCTAACACAATGGCGAATTTTTCCGCCGTTCTACCTTGACTAATACGCAACTCGCTTTCGGTTAAACAACGCGAAAATAAACTTTCAGAAAAACATGTTTACTCGTCGATTACCATTATACACGGAAGGCAACTTCTCTACGGAACATCACGACAGTTGGAACGATTTTTCGAAAATCACGTAATTTATTTTAATATATTCTTGGAAGCGACCACGCGCTCGCTTCGCCCTTTTTCGAAGTCAACGGTGTTTTCGTCGGAAAAAGAACAGTTTGAAAATATAACAAAAACTAATGGCGCAGTTAAAGGTTAATTACAACAGAAATTAATTAGCCGCGTGTATCGGGGTTACTTAATTGACCAGCAGCGAACGAATCTTAGGCATTCGTGATAAGAGGACAGTCCAGCTCGTCGAAAGGCTAATCGAACAACGAAATCTCGACCCCGACCAGATGGTAGAAAAGGAAGGAAACGAGAAGCCAGAGTTCGGCAGAGAGAGAAACTCAGAGGAAAGAAAAGGACAGAACGCGTAAGAGGTAAGAGCGGTAGCATCGACCAGGAGTTTCGTGATTCTCCGCGTATTATCCAGTGTGTTACGCCACTGTATAAAATTCCGGTTCTGCAGCCCCCTCCGAGGAGGCCGTTCATGTACCCGTTCACCCCCCACGCTGTTATCTCTTCGAGTTTTTTTCCTATCTCTCGTTTTTGTCATGGGCCCAACGCGAGTCGTTCCTCGGTCCCAAAAGCGAGCACATTATCAGACAGCGGTCCCGAAATTTCGCCTCGGCCAATCAACGGCCTCGTCAGGTGTACGGGGATTCGGTCGTGTATCGACAACGAACAACCGAAAGTCGCTATCTGCCTCGCCTAACGAGGAGGAAAGTGATAACGCGTTGAGCAATATCGTGACAGCCAATGAGAGAAAAGAGTCGAAACGGAAGGGCAATGTTTTTGAAACGATCAAAGGTTTGCACGAATAAACAACGCTTCGTTTACTGCGTGCCGATGTAGATTTTCTGTACAATTCTCTTACTTTCTTTTAAATTAAGTCGTTGTGAAAACGCTCGAGCTCGTTGCAATTAAAATTATTTGAAACTCGATTCTTTCATATTGTAGACTTTCGAAAAATAATGCTGCATACGTAACTTTTTATATACCTTCACTATTAACGCGCTGATTGACACGAAGGGAAAATTGCAAACTTATGGTAGCGTGTCTGACTACGTATGTCAGTTTTCACTGTGACAGCGAGAGTGTCGGTCGTTTACTTAATTTATAATATATTTCTGTACGATAGAAAATTTCGTGTTTTAAAACTTTGCCACAAAGTTAATTAAAGTTCTCGAACGAGTGACGGAGCTGATGCAGCCTGCAACCCGAAAACAACTTGCTCACTCCGAAGAGTTCAATTCTCTTTTTGCCACGTTTCGTTCCGTGTATTTCGTTCTAGTTTATTTGGAGACACGTAGGACCCGAACTGGTCCAATCCACCGACGAGGGGCATTGTTCTAAAGCAGCAGCTATCGTGACATCCTACGAGGAATATCGTTCAGCGTAGAAAGTTTCGAAAATGATGACTCTTAACCAGATATAAGTGCTACTTTTGATATCGATAACGCATGAATAATAGCTCGAAGACAAACTACCGAAGTCATGCATTAAACATGATTCACGAAGCTTTCCGCTTCATCGAACTATATTTTATCACTTAAAATGACTCTGATGACTAAAAACGTGTGACTTTCTCACCGTGTAGTATCTAGTTTTCTAGCACAAGAATGGACAAGCTATTTGTCAATGCGGACACGGGTGTGGCGAGTGAAATTTCAAACTCGCGGATATATTCTTATTTCGTTTAAATGCTATGCAAATTATTGAAATCGTCGATCCAAATATTCAGAATAATTGGAGAATTACAAATTACAAAAGGTGGAAGACTTGGAGGAAGAAAGATAAATTGAAGTAGAACGATTTTATGGTACACCCTGTATATGTTTGCCCTACACCTTTTCGTGGCTGGATGGCCTGGACTTGGGCTGGTTCTCGTCCCTCTTACTCTTCGTCTCGCTCGCCAGCTCTTCGGGTTTTGTGTGGTTCGCTTCGCGAGATCCTCCGCTTCTTCTTGTTTTCTTCGTCGTCCGTACTCGCTCCTCTCCGTCCCTCCCGTGTCTCGTTGCCATTTCTTTCCTCCTTGTAACGTGCCATCTCCTCTTCCCTCTTTCCTCGACTCCGAGCGAACGCTTACCTTTCCTCGACCGTGTTCCTGTCCCAACTGTCGCTTTGCATCCTTCTCCGCGTCGATTCGCGTTTCCCAGATCGAGCCTCGAATCTCGACGAATAATCGAATCCGCTCGATTCCCTTTATTTTTTCGCCACGCGTTAATCGCTAGCTGCTGGATCATACGGAACGCGCAAATAACTTCGCACGATCCGACAGATCGATTCGACCCGAGGAGATGAAAAATCCTTGGCGTGAAATCATCGACGCCGCAGTGATAAGGGAACTCGATTTACCGGGTTATTTTTGTCGCAACGATGCCTGTTCGCGGCTTATCGATGGACAAGCTCGTTATTAATTCGCGCCTGAGGCTTCTGGAGATTCACGAGGTGCTCGAGTTTCGACGGAAATTGAAAGCGTCCAACAACCTGTAGCTTCTCTATTTTCGCCTTTGAATCGCCTTTTGATACGGTGCAATTTACAGTAGTTGCTGGGTAATTTGATGTCAGGAACGCTTCGGTGTTTGTACTTATTACTCACACGCGAATAGCTATGCAAGGCGTCAAGGATATAACGCTTCCCTAACGAGTTTAGCTGGATTATCGAAACGATAAAACCGTTACCAAGAGAGATGACGAATTCCGAACAAACACGGTCCCTCCGGCATTTCGGTCGGATCCAGACTCAAACGAAAAAGTGAAAGTTCTTGGAACCAATATCGTTCCAAAGACAAAAGATGAGGCAAGACAAGCGGGGGAGGAACGGTTTGTTGGCGTTTCGTCCGAAGAGGAAAGGCAAAGACACGCGAGGCCGCGTTCAAACACGAGCCGGTTCCTGACTGCTGAATATAATGCGCACATTATATGTGACCGCGTACCTATTTGGCGAAATTCAGCATCGCCGTGACGGTGGTCGGCGCCTTTGAACCCCGCGCCTTCTTCAGGGTACCATCGCGGAAGGCCACGAACCAGGACAATGCACCCGCTGTCTCTCCGGTTCAGGGTACAAAGACTCCAGCGTGTCCTCTCGGCTTATCGATCGTGATCGACGGGCACGCTCGTGGACCGTTTGCTTTCACGCAACGGACATTGTTGCGTGCCACGAATTCACGGCGCGTGCACCTCTTCGTGTACCGGGTTCGCCAGATGCCTCGGTGGCTCAGGGTGGGATGAAGGTTACGATGGGATGAGGTTACGCTTTCGAATTACGTCCGAGATTATGCTCGCAACATACGAAATATGAACGTTACTACATCTGGTCAAATTTTGCAAAAGCAAGGAACTTTGCAATTTATGGAAGTTAAAAATTTTATTACATCTCACGACAATGCTTCTCTTGTTTACGATCACAGGAATCCAGCGTTGCGACAGTGACTCGAAGTCTTCGAAGTTACGACACGAAGTCCGGTATCATCAAGTTTCTTCCAGCCTCCAGGACAAAAGCGATGACACTTAGTGGCCCGAAATCCTTGACCGGCACAACCGAGTACATTCTCTCGCGAGACATCGGGACCAAAGGGTCGAGCAGACCTGGAGGTTGGAACGTCGACAGATCCCTTATCTCACGAGGGACGAATGTTCGTTCCGGGACCGGCGTATCCGGCGTTACTAATGTCATGGCTGTTGTGACAGCCACCGAACGCGAGGATTTTAGGCGCGCCGGAATGTCGGACGGCAATAAACCGCTCTGGAGGTTCGTAATTACGGTCAGAACGGGTCACGATCTGTCACCGGTGTCGTGAACGATTCCTCGGTTTCGCTCGGTTGGTTATCTAGCGAATCAGCGGGATGCCGTCCCATCTTGGCCACGATATTATATCCCGATCCACGGAAGCGTTCGATTCCAGTCCAGACGACGTCCACGCGGATGCGTGCGTTTAATGGGTAATAGTATACGCAGGAAAGAGCGAACGTTATTAACCCATTACCGCCCACCGATCGTCGCACCAGGATATGTAACTCATCGAGTCTGGAGCACACCATAGCGGAATCACGTCCGTTAATAGGTTTAAATCGTCGCGCACGACAAACTGTTATTAGCTAATCGTGCAAATTAATCAGCCGAGGATACTTTACGATAACGTGCAAGTTCCTGTGGCTTTTTTCAAACAGAGTAACGAGACGATGACGAAGGATACACGAGCGTGCATGGACAACGCTTGACTGCGTTTTACAGATCAAAGATAGCAATTAGGAGGGCCCGATGACCGTCATTTTTGTCGAGCCGTACAACCGTTATCCTTTCTAACGCGTTTCCTACGATCCGTCGATTATTTCTGTCGATCCATAGTGTTACTGCACGAATTTTTAAAAAGTTTCGTTGATTCTGGGTGTTACACATTTTTCACGAATTGTCTCTGCAATCTGCTCCGTTTTACGATAAACGATCAGGAAAGGAGGTAACAACGATTCGATCGCGTTGTCCGTTTCCCGTTGCGAGCTCCGAACAAAGACAGAGGTCGCGATCCGGATTACTCGTTCTGCTCGTATCCGTTTTCTCGCATGCCGAAGGCCGAAAAAAAGAGGGCGATTCGAGTGGAAGACGAGCGATTCGATTCGACGAGATCGTCCTCGTTATCGGTAAAGTCCCTGGCGACCCTGTAGGCCAAGGGTCACCGGGTAAGGTTTTGTTTAACGGTATCGACCGTCCGTCCACGATGCTAATACCTCTCGGTACACGATCATTACTCGGACGGTTGGGACACTGATTGGCTCGTTACGTCACACGATCTCAAGCTAATGATCCCAACAAGACACCGGATATCTCCGATCGGCTGGATTGTTTCGGTGGAATGTGAACGGGTTGCGCCCGGCGTGCTATGGATCATGCGAGAAAATAGATCTAATTTCTGCGAATCTGGGTTACCGTTCGCGTTACACACCGAAATGCAAGGTTATTCGAAGTAACCTCGACGTTCCATCTCTATTATTTCCACGATAATTTATAGGGAAAATGGGGTCGTAAAGCTGAGCGCTTGATAACCCTTGAATATTTTTCTAGCGTAGCTTAACGTGTTCGGCGATGTACACACAAAGTGGAAGGTTTGCAAGCATGTAATTTTAATCCATTTTTCTTTGCGCGTTATGACATCGATATAAATTAAGATAATAATATCAAATGATCCACCCTGTATATTACGAACGTTTTACTCGGCAATTTAGCGCGAAGGAGCACGTGGCACGCTAAGTACACGCGCACGAACGCATTACGAGAAGGATTCGTATAATGAATCAAGGGAAAGAGTAGCAAAGGGGTAGCGGAGACCAAGGGGAGGCAAAAGAAGCCGAAGAAACGGAGTCAGAAAGAGGAGAAGAAGAAGAAGAAGGAAGGCAGACAATACTTGCCAAGGACAGGCGGTATTCAAATGCGTTCGTCGTTGTTGCTCCTGCCATTGCTGCTGTTGCTGCTGCTGTTGCCTGTACGGCGAAACATTTTTACAGACTACCGTAGCTGCAGGACAACCATTATTTTTTTTCTTTGCTCGTAGGTTAGCTACGAAAGCCTTTTTGCTCGCGTCGTTGCTCTCCTCTTCTCTTTCTTTCTCTGCCGGCCGCTTCCTCCTTCTCCGCTTTCTTTCCCAACGTATCCGTATGCCGCAGCGAAAAAACCGACACCCTCGTCCCTTTTCGCGTATATCACCGAGCTTTACTACTCATTGTCGGGAAATATAGCGACACGATGACGCGAGGCGAATTCCTCGAGCGGCACGCCGCCACTCTGAAACGGTCGGCGGGTTTCAGAGCTCTGTGTCGCCGACCCGCAAGAACACCGACCGCGTCGTTAGCGAAACATAATTTCCGTTCGCGCGATTATCGGCGAATACTTCGCACCGTGACGGCCACCAACAGTTCCGATGCTTTCTGGAACTGGTGAACGCCGTGACACAGGATAATGGATCGCGGGAAGACTTTCTTGATAGTTCCTTCAGCAAAAAGGTCTTAAATTAAAGTTAAATTGTTGCGAATGGCACTCGTCCACCTACTGTTAAGTGGTGCAATGAAAAGATGCAACGTATCTCGCCGAAGGCAGGAATAAACGACGCCGACTCACGAGAGATCTCTAAACGCACCGAAAAACGATCTCACGTAGACGTTATATGAACTCGCAAAGTTGCTGCCTGTTAAACGAAAGTAACATAACTGGTCGCATCGAGCAGTGCGTTTATCCAGAAGCGTTTAATCGCCAACCTTAATTGGCGCGTGATTCCGCGGATATTCACCGGCACAATTAAACTACGATTTTGCGACAGTCGTAGAAAACATGTGATCAGCGTACTCGCTGGGACTGCCGGTTCGATTTGTAAAGGTGCGAAGCACCGTAGGAGATAAAGTTGCGTGCGGACGTGTTACCTCGCCGAGGAACGTGCAATTAGCAGGAATGTAAATAAGGAAATTATAATTTAGAAGCGGATGATCGCGAGTGCTCGTGGCACAGACGCTGCTCCACCTCCTTAACGAGTTGCCGTGTGCGATCTTTTTGCGCAACCACGAACGACTCGAGTTTTCATCTTACGCGATCGCGCACCCTCAGGAAAGTGGACGCGCATATATTTACTGTCAAAGTATGAACTCGAGAGTTCTTTCGTCGTGAGCCTCCTACGTATAATTACGCGCACCAGGTCATTCGAAGCACGATCTTGACGCTTCCGATTTGTTCACGCGGATCGAATCCAGTTTGTACCTTCTAACGAGGGTCCTGAACGACCTAATATTTTAGATAAGGTTAATTTTCCGCGTCTTGATCGCTCGATGTCCCTGAAGTAAGACACTTTCGGTTCGCTAATTGCAACAAACTACAACGATCCTAAGCACACCTTGCGTGTACTATACTATCACGATCAAGGTCGTACATTGAACGCACCCCAGCGTTCTAAGCGGAGAAAGTCAGGATTCGATTTCATCCAGTTTAATCCTGTGCCGGTGCACCCGGCCGTACCTAGCTGGCAGGCTCTTAAACTGCACGGTTCAGTGTTTTCCTAGACAGCTGGAAACAAAGTTAAGGCTCCCGTGCAACACCCGCTATCTCGAAGTTGGTAGCCCGAGACACGTCCGAGAGCAAAAGCATCGAGACTATCGCGAAGTCGACGGGCGGTCGTGAAAGCGTCGCACGACCGATAAAGCCGCGATAATCGTCTCTGCGAGCGGTCGTGGGCCCTGAGCGTTCGCACGGAACTCTGGTACGTACACGGCCGCGAAATGGAAGCATAATCGTGGAACAATATGCAGGAGGGAAGCGTGTATCGCTCGAGCGGGATGGGAGCCGCTAGCCACCGACTCAAGTAGGCAGTTACAACGACACTCTATGTAACTACGAACACGTAGTTGATGTACATACGTTTCCGTGAACGTTACACGCGCCATGGGTGCACACCGAGAGCGTGTGCAACGCGGCACGATATAAACATACGTGTCTTATGGTCCCGCGGTTCACCGGCGGTGCATGACGCCGTACACGTGTGTACACGTACGTACACACGCGTCCACGATGCTCGTTGCCGACCAGCTTGCCCCCGGGCCGATCGTATGCAACTCTCTACGTGGGCTCGTTATGGTTTCTCCGGCTCGATAATGTCCGATTGCGAATGATCCCGCCGTGAAATACGTAGCAATCATGCTGCCGCGATATACACGACGGTATGCGCGGCTGGTTCTAGTCGGCAGCTTGTACACGACCCCATCGTGCGACCGAATCCGCGGATTAAGACTTTAGAAGCCAAAGGACGATGCACATACTTGATTCCCTTCTTCGAAAAACTGCTTCTTGGAGTATACAAAAATCAATCACTCAATATTTCTATTTTAGTTTATTTGAAGGCAAAGGATAAACATCCTGCCTAATTAGGAACGGGACGAACTGCGTGGTCCAAAACGGTCCTTCTAGTATAAGCGTGCTGAGATATACAAAAGTGATCTGATTTTGATCGTCTCAGATGAAGACTGTGTCGCTTTTATTTATAAGATGAGTGAAATTCGAAAAGTTGATCAGCATAGTTCGATCAGAGTAAGAAGCTGTACGTGATCTAAGAAGGTTGACTCTCTATTCTAATAAAATATTCATTACTCTCTCGTACTTTCAGGTCATCGGGGCTACACCTGGAATCGCGGCTCTCTCACGGAATTCGATCTGGCGCTATGTCGATTAAGTGGATGACAAGTGGTTGCAGGAGCGACTCTCGCTTCGAGTTGTATTTCTGGAATAACTCTGGTACGGTCGTGATCCGGCACAGTCGGAACAAGCACGATTTCAAGAAACTCTAGCAAAACTTCTCGTTGGGGATGCAACACGAGCGCGAAAGCGAACTTCGGGATCGTGTTTTTGCTCGATGGAACGAAACGATCGAATTCTTGCTGCCTGGAATACTGACGAACGTGGAAATGACGCTGAAGCGGAATTCGCGTCGTATAAATGTCGAGATTTGTATCGCGAGTATATTAAACGACTCGATCTCATTTCTTCCGAAGGGAACGAGTACTTTTTTGCCGCCCATTTGCTCATGAATAAAAATTCGAACTCTTCGAGCACGCGATACGAGTTACAAACCGCGAGTTAATAATTCCAAATGGGAGAAATTTTATGACCGAATAAAACGTAGATAAATATGAAATCTTTTATACCGTGGTTATTATATACTTAGTTGCATTTCGACGAATGTTTGTCAGTAATTGCTCTCTTTGCACGCACCAAAAACGATCAAGTTCTTCGGATCGATGAGAAAAGCGCGCTTTCCCGTAACATATTGTTTTGACACACTTCGAGTTCGAATTCACGCTGATCGTGACGAATGCTAATCCATAAATTACGCAGCCGTGGAAGAAGCTCGCACGCAAGAGCGTCATAACGATTCAAAACGGTCGTTTATCGTAGGCGAAGTTCGTTCTTGCGCCAAGTTCGAACGAGGAAGTGGAAGTCGATGATCGAGCGCGCCGACTGGACCGATCGTTCGGGCTTAATGCATCGTGTAAATAGCGCGTGCACGAACCGTCCATGGACGGTTGTGTTCGTGAAAATGATACGTGAGCTTCGAAAAAGGGAGGAGCACGAAACGACGAGGGGCTGATCCTCGACCGCGAAACGGCGATTTGTTTAGGTAGAATTACGCGATGACCCCGACCCTAGGTCGAACCGGAAACACGTTGCTATAGTTTCCGTGTCCGCCAACGAACGATCGAAGCGAAAACTAATGACGCTTCTTCGCCTATGCGAGCAAATACACCACCGTCTTTCTCGAGCCTACAATTTTGCCTGAATTACACGAACTCGTCGGTGTATCGTTACACTCGTGATTCGCGATTACTCGGCTAAAACGATTTATTAATAAACCAACGATCTAACTAACGCCCGTATCGCCGATCGACTCTAGGTAATCGACGTCGAACAAGCCGGCTGAATCTCTTAATAGCGACAAGAAACGGTGGAACACGGTAATTCGAACGATTTCTCCGTAATCCGGCCTAAATTGCCGCAATGTTGTATCACGTTCTTCCAACTCGTCGAGTAACCGTTGCCGGTTATCATTTTTAATTGAATCAGGTACACGGACATCGCGAACGCTTCCAGGTTGGATAACAGTGCCCGCAAAAGGCGTACCGTGACGCAAGCCAGCCAGCAGCTAGAGGATCGCTCGAGTTAAGCCTCGACCTCGCTGGAATATAATCGACCGGTGTGCTCCATTTCCCGCGAGAGATCGCGCCGATGGGACCGTAGGAAGGGCAACTCCACGTACCTGGGATCCTTTTACGCGACTCGACTTGCACGAGTTCTAGCAGAGCCATGGGTGGAGCGAGGTTCACGAGGTCGGGTCAAACAGACGACTCTAATGCAACCGCTGTTGGACGAGTCTTTAAAATACCCCGGAGAACCCCAAGCACGGAGACCAGATGAACGGATCATCCAGAACGATAAACAATTTTAACAACCTTCCCTTCATAAAATTTTCTTATAGATTCACTATTACATTAGCTAACATGGATCAATACAGAAACAGTGAACACAAAGACTCATCGGGCAAACAAAAATGATCATATATAAGTCTGCACCCTCTTTTGTCCACATTGTAGCAGCCAATTTCGCAATGAAGAGTGTGAATGTGCAGCGAAACCGTTTAACGCTTCGAAGAACTAGTAGAGAGGTCCTTGTGGTGCAGACGTCGTAAAGTGTCCACGACTGAAAACACCTCCGTGCACAGAAGGAATAATCGAAGGGCTACCGTTACGTTGCCACCGACTCGAACCATTCATTTCCCCTTTCTTCAGAATAATTATATTGACGGAAGACAATTGAACGGTCCTTCGCATCTAATTGCACTTGCACCTAGTCTTCTCGGCTGATTGTTCATGATTCACGCATGAATGCCTAATCGCGTATCGGATGCACCATCACGCACAAAAGCATTGGGACTCGTCTGTCAAAGCAGTAACGCAAGAAAAATCCTATTAACCATCGTAATGGGGTTCTCGTTAAGCCGATTGCAGCGCTGATTAGACGCTGGTATAAAATGACACAGTGGAGTAATTAGGACTGGTATAAAGTGACGTATCGCGAAGTATCTCCCCTTGAAAGAGGTCTCAGGTTCTTCGTTACCCAATTGTAGATACGATTTCGCCTCGTAACAGCATCGTAATGAGGGACATCTGGTGTATCATTAACTCTGCAAAACACGCATTTTTCACTAGTATTTTACTAAAGTTACACCAATTAACGATTTTATGTTCCCAACAAGAGAGTAGAGTTTACGATAAATACTTTTCGAAATTTTATTACATACACGATAGAGTGAATCCTCTTCTTTCTGGATAATTGATAACAATCGATACATCGGTTGTTTAGGCACAATTCAGGGGTTATTATTTTCGTACTCGCAAAAACGTCGCAGAATAAATTATATACGTGACCGATTAGAAAAAGCATAACGTTGATGCCGATGTTTTTCTAAAGAGCGCTTTGACTTAATTCGATGCAGGACGAAGGGTCGGCCGTTAAAAAGAAACAATGAAGAATTCCCTTCTCAAGGAAGCCTGGCTCGCATACATCACTCGAAGCAGCCGGAGTATAAATAATTCAGCCGCAATTACCGTAGGAAACGAAGAGTACCAAAGAACCATCGGCAATTATGAAGTCGAAGGGTAATTCGAAGTTAGTCGAGCGTCGAGCAGGAAATTAATAGAACGGTCAACGAGCCAGGATAGCAGAGCCTCGGAGCAGTCCCCTCGGAAATTGGCGTTGCGAGAGTTGGCCAGATTTATAACATCCACTTAGCTTTTCCAAGAGCACGAGATCAAGACGAATCGCGCGCGGTTTACGCCAGAGAGGCCTCGGTTGGTCCCGTGTCGGCGTGGCGGACCCCCGCGCTTAATAGTTTCCAGTTCGAGGGAGCCTTTGACCCGGGGCTGGCCAATAAATCGCGTCGCGAGACTTATCAGAGTGGAATATTCGTGTTCGAAGCGGCGAACGGTGGCGCAGAGAAGGGAAAGGAAGGAACCGAAAGGAAGGAAGAGGAGGCAGAAGCTTCGGACGGAGAGAATTCAGAGCCGGGTTTGCCGACCGGAGCGCTCACTGACCCCTGACGGCTCCAGCCAAAGCGGACGTCACGAGAAACCTTTACCTTCGTTACCTTGCCAGTATTTAAGGATCTTCCTTGGCGTGCCGTACGTACAGCTATGCAGGCATTTAGATCTTTATCCGATCCTCCCCGTCAGGAGCGAGTACTCCAGTGAACCTGAAATCTCCTCGAGAGCCATTATCGGTTCCCGCGATACTCGCCGCCCGCTGAATCGCCTGCGAATTTCTCCGCTTCTGCCGAGTGTAATGGGGAAAGAAACGCGACGCGTCGTTCGAACATTCAGCAGATTTCCCTCGTCGCCGATTTCCGCCTATCGTTACAAGACGCTTAACGACCGAAAGGTTTTTCGCGAAAACCACGCGACAATTATTTGACTCGTCGCGGCGAGGCGGGGCCAGACGCAGCGCGCGTAATTCTCGATTCTCGAGAAGGTGAGCGGACTCGCCGTTCGGGGAGCTTTGGTGCGGCTTTAATCGAACCAGCTCGTTGGTTCTGAGCCAGTTTGTCCGTTATCTCGAGTCATCACTTTCCTTTGAAGACCACCGAAACGACGAAGCCGAACAGGAAGGAGGAGACTCTTCCACGATGTTATTTATCAAGGTTCCCCCGATGTTCCTCGCGATCGGAGCGTCGTCGATAACGGTACACCGTCGTGCGAGTACACGGGCGTGTTATTTCACGCGTATCGTTAGTTTAGTTTCGTCCTGGACTCGGTTATTCGATAGAGGTTGACCATGGTTACACGTTCTTTTGCCCCCTCGAGGAATAAGCGTTACTTGACGCAACGAGTAATGACGGTAAATTACAGGAACGAGAGTGTAACGTTTCCAGCTGAAATGTCAAGGATACTTTTGAATTTGTTTCTGCTCCGACTCGTGTCACGACATTGGAAAAATCGCTCCTTTTAAAGCTCTCGTTGCCGAGCTACGATTGCGACAGCTGTCTTTCGCCATTCGAACCGCGGTTCTGACTGCTCGATTTCGCATTGTCGAGAAAACGTCGTGCGGCAACGCGAAGTGTGGGCGTTCGATAAAGCAAATAATCCGTTCTTAGTTAATAGAGCGTTTGCTCGCCTCTCCAAGAATGTCTCGCGAATGTCTGGAAACCGTGCGCTATCGGCATGACAAAACGTACAGTGCAGTCTCTCGTTTTCAGACTCGGTAAATCCGATTATGCGACGCGAATTACTAGCCGGGGCAGACACCGATAATCCCTCAACGCGAATCCGTGTAAACGACCATCGATTGTATCGTTCGTTCCCCCACATTTTCGCCGCTGATCAAATGTAACTCGTTGACATCCCTCGGGATACAGTTGTCGTCGATGCTCTCATTGTGCACAGCACGAACTTCATTGTACGAAGCTTACTCGAGCTACGAAGATAAGTCGACGTCGTTTCCCTCGAAAGGCTAAGCCAGAACGACGTCGTTTGTGGGATATTCATCGGGGAGAATAGCATAAACTCAAGGGCACAAACGTGATTCGGTCCTAGCCGGACGATGCATGTTATAATGAAATTTAGGAATCAGTATTGTAGAATAATATTTTATAATAGAGAAGATTAATGAAATTTATTAACAAATAAGTAGTTATAATTAATTAAACACAACACAAATGGAATCCCTCGAATTATGAATCTCATACGTCTTTATCTCACGATTTCTCTCAAAGCAATCAACTCTTCGCTTCGCTCCTCAAAAAATATTCAATCACCCCAAAAAGACAATCTTCTAGCAATCTTCATTACATGCAAACTTCAGTCATACCATACGCAAGCTTCATTCATAATATGCACCCATACTAAATATACAATTACAGAGTACTCACACACCAAACATACCACACTACGCATGTACCACAGTATATTCGAAAACTTGACATTAAAAATATATTTGGACCGATCGTGAAAACATTGACCAAGGTTAATGGTCCGAGGTCGTAGTTCGCGCGGTAATATATCACGCGGCGATGAAACAATCCACGAACTCGAGGTACGAAGCGATGAAACCTCCTGTCCTTTCGAATTAAGCGATAGCGTATCAAGAACTGGAGTACGCTTCCGGATGAACGATCCAAACGCTCGATCAACGTCAGAATCGAATCCATGCAGATCTGTAACTCGATTATACAAACTAATGATAGACAGCGCTATAACATTTATGGATTATTTGAAACGGAACGGCTGCCCGGAAGATCCCAGCGGTGGATAGCGAGGTGCCAAGTTTCATAAGCACGTCCTTGCTTATCGGTTATCCGGATCGGTCTGTAACCATGCGCGTCCTTCTACATACAGCATATATACGCGGCGAGTATATAAGAGTGTACGGAGGATCGTTGGTCCGGTAGAGAGTACAATGAAGCACGGAACGGCACGCTGGAAACCGTCTAAACGGCTTATCAGACTTCATCGGATAATATCGGTGCCCGAACCCGAACGTAATGGTTATGAGTAATAGCCGGAGATCGTGGCGGCGAGGTCGGATCCGGTGAACCGTACACGGAATACGAGATTCAGATACAGGTACCGAACTTGCCGCAACTTGCCGTTACGCATTATTCAGCTCGGAGGCCCGTTTTCTGCCACCTATTTGTCTATTGTGCCCGGCGACACCAGACGCGACTCCTTTCGAATTTGTTCCGGACTAAATGCAAAATCGCGGAACAATGGCTTGTAAATGTATAATAGTTACCGGTTTGCGTAAGGAGATCTGGGTTCACTTGCTAAGCCGATGCAGACCGCGGTCAACGATATGTTGGGTC
Source organism: Megachile leachella (assembly GCA_963576845.1). Lineage (NCBI taxonomy): Eukaryota > Metazoa > Arthropoda > Insecta > Hymenoptera > Megachilidae > Megachile > Megachile leachella. The sequence goes on along the minus strand of OY756247.1, from coordinate 25,492,193 downwards.
ATTTCAAAACTCCTTACCGTAGTATTATCTCGCGGTCTCTGCCGATAAGCGGTACAAGAAATTTGGCCGTCGAGCATGAAAAACGAATGGGTTCATCACGATTTTGACATTACGGTTAGCGCACAATGGGCTTGCTGGGGTAAATGTCGTTGTACCGGAACGTATGTTACATTCAAATTGTCCTAAACTTTATATTCCGAACAAATCGAGTCCGCGAAATGTACCGCGAGCATGTTTCTCGAGCGGTAGTCAATCCGTGGAGAGTACTTTCGCATTTCACGGTTTCGTTTCTCCAACCACACAGAAATTACAGGTTAGTCGAGCAACGTTTCAAGCATTTTTTACTCCGGTTCGAGCGGACGCGTAGATCGACTACTCGTCTTTATCGATCAGCTAATTCAGTGCTCGTTAACATGATTTACGTGGACGGAAGTTCCATTAACGATCAATCGGAGCGGTCTTACTTTTCCCTAATCGCGGCACGTCAGAGTCGATCGACCGTAGGCTCGAGCTGCGTGTCCGATTTCTCACGTTCCCGTCGATAAGGCCACGATAAAATACGTACATACTCGCACGGCTCGAAACAAGTGTACTCGTTGACTCGTATGACCCCGCGTGCGATAAATAAAATTCCTGCGCGAAAGGAAGGGCAAAGAAAATTTATCAGTACTTGTACGAGGACTGACCAATGTAAAAGTGTTTATCGCCGCTATTCTAACATCTAGTAGGTCTTAAATCTCGCGGTTAAAACTCAGTCAGATTGCGGGGAATTTTTCAGACGTTTAATGCCGTGATCTGGCAAGCGTAGGTATGTTCGAACCAACAGCTGGATTAAGTCAGAATCGAGTGGATGCGCGGAGAAAACAGTGTGGGATGATCGCTTCACGGCGAGTTTAATCCCTGCATCTCGAATCGCTTCCAGGTTGTCTGCGTTAATTCGCATTCCCGTTCTATTTCTGGGATACTCCGCGATTCTCTAGATTCGGGATATCGAATTTATCGTCGATAATGTACGTAACGTAGTAATCTCGAGCTTAAACGCGATAGTCGCTAAGTTTCGAAGGATCATCGTCGCTGGCACGATTTACTATTCATACGGTAGACTTTCGTCATATGGCAGGATATAACGCGTAGCGGTAACCCTAAGAACGACGAGGAGACGAGGCTGGCCATTCGAAGGTAACACCGTCGAAAACCGCTCGTAAGATGCAGATAATGTCGGACTTTATCAGGCGGGCATCGGTACGACCAATAAATATGCTCGTATGAGGTTGATTGGAGGAAGCGCGATCGCGATCGTCCAAAGCGATGACCAGACGAACGCGAGCGAAGGGGAAAAGAGACCGTGAGGAGGGTGGAAGGGTTTCGAGAGAGAAGGCGATTCATTAGTCGTACAACACGGAAGTGTTCGAACCGAGCACGGTTTCGCTACGTGTATCGGGCCCCGGCCAGCCTGTGTGAGGCCGTTTCTGTATACGTACCACGGAGAAGCTGCAGGGCCAAAGTCGGCTGTTCGTGGACCTCGCGGAGGGTCTTATTATGCGCGACGGGGGCCCACGAACGAGCGAACTCGACGTTTCGGTCGATCCGGCTCAACATTAAAACACGGAATATATTGCGGTAATTCTTTCTGTTCGATTATCCGGCCTGAACCGCCTCGCCAACGTGTTCTTCCTCTTTCTTTCGGTCAACCGAGAGGCTTTGATATTTTCGAAAACTCCTTGTTTTTTCATAGCGAAAATTTACGCGCAAATTTATTTCACCCCTCGGATGCTCATCGAACGATTTCTTATTTCTAAGCAAATATCGTTCCCCACTAGATAATACGAATTTCTTAACGAGTAATAAATAATTTCAGAATACTCGAGGCTTGATTCGAAAATTCCGTATCGACTAAAATTCGAACAAAAAGCTAGATATTAGTTATTTCTTCCCCGTGCACCACCCACGCGTTACCGCGAGCACCGAGCGTGAAATTACAGCGTGATTTAAAACAGACATTTTTGGTCGCGCCAATCGAACTAAAAGGTGTAGGCTCGTGATTTACGATGACACTAGGGAGACTATTCGAGCGCCGAAGTGTCCGAATAAACGATGAATTAATGAATACAGGGGAAAGGGAGACAGAGACAGGGACATCGTAAATTGGTACAACGCGATAACGAGCCGGATCGAAGAAGAACAACGAACGTTCTTCCACGGAACGCTGAGAATTAATAACGCGGTCGTGTTCGAAATAAATCCAGTGCCCGTGCTCAGAAGGTGTTTCTAATGTTCTTATTAATCCTGACCCACACCGACCGAACGGTGTTGCGACCGAAAATTCTGGATGGTTATAAAACTCGTCTCGATGAATTATAGATAGCATACGTTCGATCCGAATACCGCGGGGGGTATCCGACGTTCGAGATTCTTGATTTATAGTTTGATTAGAACTCGTGTACCAGCTTCGTACTTTCGAAAATTAGGAGAAACGGATGAGAGGTTTTTTCGAGTTCCGAGATAAGTACTGCTTTCGACTCCGTAGCGAAATTTTGTACCAAGAAATATTTGGTCGTTCCACGTTTTTTATGACCGTCTTCCATATTTTATGTGTACCATGTGCTATTTTATATGTTAAGGGTATATTTTTCGGTCCCGATTACAATGTTTCTCGATACGGAATTTTGCATCACGCGATATTACGCCCGAGGTGGAAAGATACGCTACTAAAACGTGTATTCTCACGCGTGTTATGAAGCGTTCAATTACAACAGATAGAATCTGAAATGGGGCCGCACAGGCACAACCGGATCACGGTACCTAATATTGGCCGCCTCTAACGAGGAGAACAGAAACACGCGATTACAAATTTATTGCCATTGCTACTGGGTTATTTTCTTACGTGAAAGGACAGCAAAGTGGTGGGTATTTTATGCAACATCGAACGAAACATAGTCTTTATTGTTAAATGTCTTCGGAGCTATCGGAGCGTACAAGGTGTTTCGTAATACGTGCAGTCTACTTCGGAGATCGACGACGAGCTTGTAACTATTAAAACAAAAATTGAGCAATTCATTATCCTACGTAATCTTCGCAACGAGAAGCAGCTTTCGGGTGGTCCTCTCGGAAATATAAATTCATATCAACTTTCGGAGATCGTGAGAAATGAATAAATAAAACATTCTTCTTTTTTATTAGCAAAGTGCTCGAACGATGATCGTATTTTGAAGCGAGCCAAAGGTAACGCAGTTTTTGCCACGATCACCGCCCACGCACCTACAATCGAGTTAATATCGCTCGACCGTTTCTCGAATTACAAACGATAATTACTTTTCCAGCGTTATCGCCCCGAGGGATCACGAAGTCGTAAGACAAGCGACTGTCTCGGATTCCACGGTCGACTATTAGTAATCCCGGGTCTTCTCACGCACCGCAAGGACCGCGAATTCTGCAGATTGCTTCTGCTTCCTGCTTCGTCGCGGCTCATTCTCCGGCTGCCGATCAACCGGTATCCCGTTGCTCTAATCCAAGGAATCTTGTGACCCGATGGACGCGCAGCCAACAGATTAGGCGAGCAAGCTGTGCAATGCTCGCTCAGAATTCTCCGCCAACGACCAACGATCTCTGGATGGGTGACATTTACCGATTTACAGATGAGCACGAGCAACCAGAGAAGAGAGAGCGTCTATCAATCGTGGACCTAGACATTGACCCTGTACCGTTGCTTTCGACCGTTTCGTCGACTCGCGAATGCTTCTACCACTTGACGTTTCAATTTGAGAATTGAGATATACTGCTATTTAATCGTTCGATTTGTTACAGGGAACTGGAGCAGTATCGCTCTGCCAAAGTCAGATATTTATTTACTTCATAAATTGACTCTGATCGATTAAAAAATTCCTTTGCACTAAATAGCGCAACCTTCAGAATAATTCGCACAAGCTAAATGATATTCTGCTCCTCCGATTCTTGGACAATTAGATCTCGGAATGAGTCATACGTTTAACATGTTTATCGCAATTAGTTGCAAGTATGCAAACTATGAGAACGAGATATCTCACACCCTGTTAATTAATTTGTATATTATGCCAGTCCATTGTATACGGTAGGCTCAGTTTTGGTTCTAATTACGCGTTTATCCATCGGCTCGTGAAGATTCGCAAAAGCATCGAGCGTGACTGTTTCTAACATAGTTTCCTTAAAACCGAGCGTGAACCATCCCAGCTGTCACCTATTCCGGATTCGTGCTAACGTTTCGGTCACGGCTGCTGGAAGTTTTAATAAGCAACATAACGGTCTTTCGATTTTAATTTCATACGTTTAGCCCGTTTCGTGCATTCCGTGCGTTTCTTACCCGTCGTATTTTAGAAACAGCGAGCATCGCGACCGTATCTGCATCGAGACACGTTTCACAAATATAATATTTGATAAATAGGCTGTAAAATAAAAGCACGTTCCAAAAAAAAGAATTATCCTTTTCTACGATCGATTCCGCGTGTCCTGACCAACTTTTACAGACGTTAATCCGTGAAGACTGTAATTTTACGGGCCGTGCGTCTTTCGAACAATCGTGTCTGCTTTCTTACCTGTTGCACTGCCTCTTCAGTTCCCGCCGGATACTGCTGCGCGTGCGGATGAACCTGAACGCTCCGCTGCCCAGCGTGTTCGCTCTCTTTTCCCCCTTCTCGAAGATTGGGAGCCACTGGTCGGCCTGCAGGCCGTTCCTCGCGTTGTCATCCATATCTGTCTCACCCTCGGCCTGGAAATCGTTGGCCGAGATTGTCCCGTGGTTGTCCGGCGCGTTCCTCCGGGGTCACTTCACCGCACCCTCGCTCGGCGCGTGTACAGCGACCGGTCGCGGTCTCATGGCAGTGTGTAGCAGCCTTTAACCTCTAACGGATCGGTCAAGTTTCTCGCGACGCGGCTGATCCTCCGTCTTGATTAAGCGAGCATCGAACCGAGGAAAGTTAATACTCTCGACGTTTTCTTTATTGCTCGACGATATCTGACCGGTATCTCGAAGGAATTATTCCTCCTCGAGGACGATATCTCGAAAACGCTCGATGAAAAATTCGGCCGGCCGTCGAGTCGTTCCCGATTCGCGGATCACTTATGCGGCTGGCGTAGGCCGAAGCGGATTACATAACGGCCGTCCTCGTATACACACGCAGCGTCCGCAGCGTGCACGCACGAGTCCGCCTCGTGACGGTGTGTTCGGCCGTTCCGGCGACCGGTCTTCTTGTCCTACCGGTCGACTTTGTCCAAACGATCGGCCGATGCCACCCTGCGCCTTACCTCGAGCGCGTCGCCTCGCCGGCTCTTCCAGGAAACGAATTTGTTCCTGGCTAACGGTGCGTCTCGTTGCTCCTTCTCGTCCCATCCAGCCACTCGAAATCTTCACGATTTTTATCCGTGCTCGTTCGACGATTTTCGTCGCTCGCCGACGGGCCAAGTCTCTTTCTCTTTTCCTATTAGCTAAACTGTTACTACCGCCTCTACAACCGAGAAACACGATCCACCGAGATATCCAAGCTCGTTGCCGGTAACTCGCGATCTCGTATTTCGTGGGCCGACCCGGAAGCTTTCGCGCGGACAGTCACGAACGGACGCCATCACGACGCCGAATACCGGTGATTTTCGTTGCCGGAGAACCTCGCGCGATACGTTGCTCACGATCTCCAGCTGCGAGCTTTTCGGTCGACCGGCCAACAACCGATTGCGAAATCACGCATTCTGATTTGGTTCTATCGTTTCGTCGAGCGTGTCGGTATCGCGCGCGCGCGTTCACCGGCGTACCGACGCTTTCCACGAGCGGAAACAGAGTTTTCCCGCGCCGCGAACTCGCCGCGCGACGACGCTCGATCGTTGCCCGCCGACGCGACGATACGAAGTGGACGTTGAACGCACGCTCGACGTGGAATACCGGCGTCGGTGCATCGGTTCACCGTTCGTTCGCGTTCACGGTACCAGCAGCAAATGTGGCCTCGAGTGGTAGCGCTCTGAAGCGACACCTGTGAGGAGGACGCTACCCTCTTCCTCTTCTTCTCGAGCCTTCTTCCACGCCGCTCTGTTCGGCCTCTCTTCGTTCGGTCCCCCTTCTTCCTTCTCGTTTATCTCGATAACGACGGGACCCTCCGTGAACACCCTCGCCGACTGCTTCCAGATCGTTAAGAGGAGGCCATCGTGGAACGTCAGTGAAAGGAAGATGCGATCGCTCGAGAAATTGGCACCGCTGTTCCACGTGAATTTTACTCGCTCGCTAGCTCCTTCTCCAGCTACTATCCGACACAATTTTAATAATACTCCTACTTGACCTTCATTCTTTCAATTTTTCCTTACAAACTTTCATTTGTTTCTTACAAACTTTCATTTGTTCCGTACAAACGCACTAATATTAACTGTATCAACGATACATAATACGTGGTTCCATAAACTGTTAATTGCATGTTGCATTAATATTTTAATCGAATACCTCAAAAATCGAACGTTTATGATAATAGAATTATCTCGCGAGTCTTGAAAGCATCGGTGTCGATAAAGATTGTGTATCGAGACGCTCGGAAATCATTCACTCTTTTCAATTATCCTTATCGGGAACAGTTGTGCAATTATTCGTTCGTTCGATCGTTTTACGTTTTCTCGATGAGCTCGTCAATTAACCGAGTAAAAACGCCTCACCGTCTCTATTAGAGACGCGAGAGGATCTTAACGATTATTACGAGGGAATAAAACTACGCGTTGATCGACGTGATCGAGCAACATCCTCCGCAATAAAAGCACCGTATAGGCCGTCCGATGTACCAACAGCAACTGTCCAGCGATTCCCTTTTCTCTGCCTAACCCTTCGCCCGCTCGATTTCTTCGACTTCGAGTTCCTTCGCGTTGGCTTTCTTGCGCTCTGATCCTTCTGGTCGTCGTCGAGCTTGTCGAATGCTTGCTCTACCGCTTTGTTTGTTCGTGTGCGTCTGTACCGTACGTGTGTTCGCCGTGTGGCCACGTTGTCTCGACAATAACAGCGACGACAGTAACGAGCCGAGATCCCCAGCGATGCTCGCCAATAAGGCTCGAACTTAATTGCTCCCTGCTCGACTTTCGTTCTTTCTCTCAAACTTTCAACCTTTTTGGTTAACGAGGGAGGCTGCCGACCTTTGGAATTCCTATTAGATTTCAACCTTGGCGTTATAACGCCTGAATAACGCTCGTGGAGATACAGTAGCGCGTAAACTACGTAACGGTGTACTATTTGTAAATCGTAGTATTCACCCTTGCTGACAGAAAAGGATAATCCTATCCTCCCGTTTTATCGAGCGAGAATTCGATCGTGCGCGCAATAATCGATTTCGCACTTGCCAGAACAGGTTATCGCGGCGCGAAAATTGTCGCAATCGCCGTGTTCACCGTTGCTTCGGGTCGTTGAGATACATTTCGCAGGTGCATCACCGAAGAAGAAAAAGGCGAGCGAACGGAGTGGAATGAACTGTATCAGCTTATCCGGCCGACGAATTATTGTTTCCGCTTTCTCAGTTGATATTATCGTGACGCAACTCGATTATAATGCAGCCGTGCCTCGCCTCCTTCGTTCCTCCTTCGTTCCTTAACCGTAGTATCAAGTAATGTCTGCTTATAGCAGTGGAATAATAATGCCGCGTCGCTTCCATGTTGCAACACTGACGGCTACCATAAATTCGAGATAACCGTGCCGAAAATGGCACTGATCGTTCGCGGTGCGTTCTCACGATCAATTTCCTCTTACAGTCCAATCGATCAGAACCACCTACTCGTTTTCCTTTTCCGTGGACAAATTTCTTTACACGACTTCCGAGCTCGATTTTAATTATACACGATCGTAAAAGCAATTTCAGAAAAATTCTTATAGGATATCGTTTAACCGATTCTCGTTCGGAAGCGTACACCTGTCCATATAATTAAAATCAATCGAAGATTATACTCGTTGAACATCGCTGACGAATTAGTATTTATCTAACCGTTCGAAGTCTATTATATTAAAACCGAGTTAATTTAAGTTATATCCATAAGCAGTAGAACATAAAAGCAGTGTTAAAAGGCACCTAATGGCAAATAAAACTTGTCGAACAAAATTGCTTTTTAGCAGGGACTGTTAAGCAAGCTGTTGCTAAACGGTGAGCTCATTCCGCGCACAATGAAACCAAAACGCGAAAACGCATTTCTGTGAAGGCTTTTATGTTTTCTTCATATTTTACACGCGGAATAACGAAGGAGGTCGTTAAAAACAGAGAGGACTTGGTGCCGCGCTCGCATCGCTGCATTCGATGAAAGAATCGTATCGTACGAAGATAGTCCTCGTTAAACCATGCAATTTTGCTCAAAGGGAATACACATCCCCTTCCAATTTCTGAATCCTCTACCCCCGTGTAATAATAATAATAACAACGCGTCTTTATCGAAAGGGAACAACTGAAGGAAAGGCAACGTACTTCAACCTTGAACAGGTCTCCGCAAATCGAATCCAAAGAGCGTTTAATTCGGAAAAAACACTATTAAGAATATAAGCATCGATTAACATCGCGAAACGCGTTTTCGATAAAAATGTAGCTTGAATCCAAATAAACCACACGATACCGCATCGGTTACGTTCTGTTCCAGATAATCGCGAGCTACCGAACGCGATGAAACGAACACCCTTACTTTCTTTCGTTTTGTTAGTTCGTCAAATATTTGTTGGAATAATTTGTCGAGTAACGCGAGCAACTCCGGCGAGTCGGCCGGTGCGTGGAGGGAAGGCGGTGTGCACGATGCTTAATAGGTTCTTGGCAGCGCAGGAAAAGCGAGAAGCAAGAAGCGACCGAAGGGAGAGCAAGCAAAGCGCGTTCGACGGTGAAAACAGGTGAGTAACGGCCGACAGCCCCCGAGACTTGGAGCACGTTGGAAGTCGATCTCATGGCCGTCGAGTGTGGCGAACCACGGCCTGCACGGATGGTTCTCTCGTACGAGCAGAGGGTCACGGTCACGAGCAAGGTCGTAGCCGCGATTGTGTGCACGATGCTTAATGCACAGCGGCTGCGAAGGAGGATAATGGCCCTACGAATTTCGCGATACTTGTGTACAGATCGTACAAGCTCACTATTACCCTCGGAGAAATTCAAGGAAAACATCGTTATTTTCAACCTACGGTTACTCTTTTTGAAACAATGTATTCACTGCAATGCAAAACTTCAAACAGATTACATCTTCATCTTTGACAACTTGCGGTTCAAACTTCGATTTGAAATATTGCATTTAGACACACGAAAGAACATAGTATTCGCTGCAACGCCTTCAAAGCTTCGAACAGAGTACATCCTTGACAACTTACAGTTCAAACTTCGATTCGAAATATTGCATTTAGACACACGAAAGAACATAGTATTCGCTGCAAGGCCTTCAAAGCTTTAGAGTACATCGATCTTCGACAACTTGCAGTTCAAACTTCGAACGTTGCATTTAGACATCCGAAAGAAATTGCTCGATTTGTCCGAATGCACGCAGTCCTTGAACGCTGCATTCCGCGACACCAGCGTTCTCCACAACCCTGAGTCCGAGGGTGAAGCACCGAGAGGCAAATTTCTTCGCGTTGCCCACGCAAAACGAAGACGATAATTACCACGTGGCTCGCTGTCAACGTGTATCGCCGACTCGATTTTCTGTTGGTTTCGTTGGCAGCGCACGACAAGTGCGCTTTCTCGGGAACGCGCGCGGGTTAAAAAGGGTCGAGCCGATGCTTTTGTCCGGCGCGGAGTGAATCGTCCGTGTAGAAGCGAGGCGAGCGAGCGTCCTAGGGCCCGACGTTCCATTCGATCGCAGGGTGTAATTATACGGAGTCGAGCGGGGCCGGGCATCGATCTACTCGAGAGGCGTCGCTGACAATGGACCTGGTCGTTGCTTCGTTAACCGGTCGATTAAAATAGAATGGACGCTGTCCGCGTATCCGTCGAACGGACGAGCGGACGTCATCGCCAGGATCTAGGCCCAGATCCACTTACGCTCTCCGTTAACAAGGAACCATTATTTTCCTATTGTTGACTTTACGTTCGTGATACGACCGCGTGAAAAATGGGATGGAATGCTGTAATCACTGGTTCCAGCCTTGAAGACATCCTATCATCCCTCTTCACATTCAAATACTTTCCCTTACGGTTACGTTAGAAAATCGCGTGCTTCAGAGTTCAAACACCTTTAAGTAGAGCGACTTCCCATTCGCTTCACCGAAGTTGCAACGTTTGTAAATGTAGTGCAGTAAATGCCGACCGAGAATTTAAAGGGTAGGTCGTGTAATTTAATGAACCGTTTCGTTTACTCCCAAAAGATAATTGTAAATGCGTTCTCGATGTCGCGCAACAGCGTGACAGATATGTGACGACATGCGAGAAAATATGACAATACATTTTTACCGACGTTACGGAACGAGACTGTTACCGTAGCGCCATTTACGAGTATTTTTATTCGGTTTATCGACGCGATAAAAAAACATTGTAACATTTACAAATAGCGCGAATAAATACTTGTCACGTGGAAGTAGATACTTCGACGTAACAACATTAATAATTATGCGAGGTGTTATAGCAACAAAGTTCAGGTTGCGAAACGTGCACGGAATATAAGCTTGACCCGACCGGTATAATTGAAACGCCACATTCGTTCACGAACGGAACGTTTAAAAAAATATCGCCCTGTTGGTAATAAAACAATATTCGAACGTGCTCGCTTATACTTTCACGAGCATTTCGTTTCGCCTTCTCATCGTATATTTCATACAAAATGCACCGGTCGATACACGTACGAAACAAAAGCGTAGAGCAGACCACTTAGTTCACCGCGAATCTTATCTCGCGTTGTTTCGCTATTACTTCGAGCGTTTTGTCCCGTGTAAGGCGTCCAAGCTCAAGAGGCCGTGACGCTGCCGTGATTTACACGCGTGCCCGCGTGCTACGAATATCGTCGATACGATCGTGACGATGAGAACTCAATCGATATGGAATAGTTGAAATTCGACCATTTTGTATAGATCAACCTTGCACATTAAAAGAAAGTGTTCAAAATTGATTGATGTTGTAAAGACGCTTCAAGTTATCGATTCGAAACGATCTTTTCGTACCCCATTTTCCAGATCCATTATTCTATATTTAGTATCCAGTGAAACGCGCGAAATACTTTCCTTTTCGTAGCGATTGACTTTCAGCTTCGTCGAGAATCATCTTTAAACGCTGACACGCGTGTCGGATCTTCGACGCGTCGCTTTGACCACGCAGGAAAGCTTCGTCAGTGTGGGTCAAAGAGGCGTCTGTCCACGGTAATTGCACGCTTTCCGCCTCTTCTAGACGTCTGCCATTCGCGAGATCGCTTTTCATGGGAAAGTGTTCTCGACGCGTGAAAAAAAATGAAAGTCGCCCAAGAAGAAGAAAGAACACGACAGAACCACGGTATTTACGTCACGCTCTAACGCACACCGGGCCTCGAAAGCTTCCTTCGGGAGCGTTTTCGCGACGTCCGGTTTCTTCGATCGATCATGCAAAGCGGTACCCGCATCTAGGTTAGGAGGTCCTCTTTCAGACCGGCAATATCTATTAAAATTCACATGTGGGTGTAACGTAATTTCCAACGATGCCGGCAATTTGTTCACCCGTAGTATAGCAACCGCGGAAGAATCGAATCGCGTGCCGGATCCGGCTTAGAAGCGATAAATTACCGATAATAAAGCCAGTGACGTTGAATTAAGCGTTTCTGTGACACACTAAGCGGTCTCGGCCTCCTCCGGTCGCGAGATCATATTTGCAAACCCGTTCAGTTACTCTATTTGCATCCACGAGGAGAGCACGTTGCGGGCCGGCAACGGGTCTGCTGGAAAAAAACCTTGTCCAGGAACCTGATATCGGACACGACAGTGGATAGTCCATTATGCCAGTGTTTAACCCTCGTCCAACGAACACCGGGTCAATTTTGATCCAAGAGTACGCTTCGTGTCTATCCTACTGAAACGGAGAGTGCCGATGCTAATGACTAGGCCGTGGATGTTTATGCAAATTTTTGAACGAGATCGAAGCGTATTTTGACATTAAATGATTTAAAGATCATCTAGAGTTAACAGGTACATTGTACTCCATCAGCATAATTTGTAAGCACGGTAACCGCTCAAGTAATTCGTTTGACATTATCTCTGGAGTTAGGCTGTTTAGGACTTCCGCCTTTTATGCAACGCTCTAGAGACAACACGATTCGATCGATCTGTAATCTACTTAAAATCTGTCTCTTAAATTGCCGGATACTTTCTCGTACATTTTAAGTTAAATAAGCTAGAGCGTCGCAAAGATTACACGATTCGTCTCGAGGATCTTTCTCCGCTTCGACCATTATCTTCCCACCATAAATCGCGAGATCACGAAGCGTATCCGAACGCGAGCGTGCCGCGACACGATGCCGCAAACGAATACGCCAAACGCCGTCACCGCAACGCGGTTTTATTCCAAAAGCCACGATCTCGAAGAATTATTAACATCTGCCGACATGGCTGCCGTGCGCGACCATGAAAAATGATTAATAGTAACCCGCGACGAATCGGTCGTTCGTATGCTAATCTCTGTGAAAGTCATTACGACGAGGTCTTAATTAGTTCCATCACAATGACGCGGCGACATTTCGAGCTACTTTCACCGAACAAAGAGCATATCCGAGCGACGAGAGTGGGCGTACGACTTCCTATCCGCGTCCTCGTCGAATCCCTTATCGAGATCGATCGATTTTCCGTCGTCGATTTCAGACACCGATCTTCCGTGGGACGAGAATGTTGTCCACCTCCACGTACGAGCTTCTTCTCCGCTCGAACATCGCTCCTACTAAGCGGAGACAGCTCACCGAGCGGATACGTCTCAATGTTTTCCATGTTGCTTTATTTTTAATTACGCTCGCCGCCCTCGTTCCTCCTTCCTGTCGGTCGCTGCAGATTTATCGTCGACATTGAATTATAGCTAGCCATGTATTTTTAGAAAGACCCTGAAACTCCTTTCCCGTGAAACGATAGATCATCGATTTCTTGCCATAACGAAATCGTACCCGACTCTTTCGCTAACTATCAGAAACTCTTTCCTTCGATGACATTACCACGTTTCTAAATTTTTAGACAAATCGTGTAAAAACCGACGTCGGTATTTTTCTTAGAACGGTTTGCCATGCTCGGCAATGTACACCGCGTTGCCTTTTTGCATCGAGGTTCATACGAGGCCTGATTCGCTGAGAAATTACTGCGACTTATCCACTTTGGTACAAAAGGTCTTCGTTTTTGCGTATCGATCTTCCGTTGTTGCTGCGCCGTGATTAATTCGATACAAGTATTGTTCCACGCTTCTTGCAGCTGCTTCGCTTTGAATCGAATTGACCGGCGCATTATCGAGCGTATTACAGTTATACCTAGGTTGCGGACAGTCAAAACGGTGAGCTTCCTTCTTCGACGATCGAACAGTGATTTATCTCGGGTCCGAATAATCTTGAGAATCGGAGCAAACGTGACCGGACGATTCGAGCAGCGTGTTCGTCGTGCGGGATCCAGGTCCATGTACGTGCGATGGAAACCGCTCGACATCGTGGAATCGGTGGGTTCGTTCGAAAAGCCTCGCCTATCTGGTCCCGGATAACTCATGCATTATGTAGCCCGTCGACACGGACTGCAACAGAAATATTATTGGCATTTCGGTACTTTAATTTTGAAGTCACGATGCATTTTACGACGAGGACAGTGGCCATTCGTTAACAACGAGGGTTGGAAACCTTTTGTGCTCTGAATCGAGGTCTGAACAATTGAAATATTTGTGAAATCGCGATGGTTATCGTAGATAAATGTCCTACAAAATATTTCCCGTGTCAAATATCGAAAGTACATCTCTCCGACAATATATCCTGGCGCATTAATCCGACGTCTACCGCGTCGGAGAGAGACTCGAGGGTGCCGTGAAGCGGACGCGGAGGTGTCAACAAACAAAACAACGTCAAACGTTTCGTCCGAGAATAATTTAACGTGTCGTAATCGCCGGATCGAGACAATGGCCGAGGATTAAAGAACTCGACCATCACGAGCGGATGATATAATTACGTTTGAAAGGAATCTCGATGCTCGAGAGGTTAACGGATTACCGTGCATGATCTCGAGGATGACAGGCGAGTGACATCCGACGTGGCTTCGTTTCGAAAGCAACGTTAACAGAGACCCGTCACCCACGGAATAACAGCTTGACGATGTCTTTGAGTGGCTCTGTACTTACCAACTGTCTGGCTCGGTATTTACGCGCGTTTCATCTTTTCTCTTGCTCCCCGGTTTCACTCGATGTGCTCCCTTTCGAGGATGACACGATGACAGACACCGGCATTATGCTAATTAAACGTCTAATCAATTCGTCGTTTGTCCGTGCCAGTAAAAACGTAATTGGCTCGTAGTGTCTGGTTAGCGAAATTGAAATGGAACGGTGGTCAAGGTTCCTGGAAAACGAGCGGGAAGATAATTTCTTAACAAGATCGTACGGTAGCCGTTACGGGCAGCGTTCGCGAGCCTCGCTTGACTGGTCACCGAGGCAATAATATTCGTAATCCGTTGTGCGCTCGTTCGCTCGTTTAGACGCGTTTAAATTATTCGCGAGCAAATCTAATCACGGCTGCTGTCACGGATCGTTCACTCGGACGACGTGAATCATCGGCGAGTCGAATCGTGGGCACGTAACAGGCCGACTAGTCCGCGTTGTTAAGAACCACGCGGACGTGTGCGATCTCGAGCTGATTTTCTCGCCACCGAGTTCAACACCGCTGCATACTTCTTTCGTTTTTCGTGCACCGTACGGTCAACGACTGACCGATGTCTTTCGCCTCGAGCTCCACCATACTCTTCGGAAATCCGATATTCTCGCCTACAATTCTGCCAACATTGAAGATCAAAAATGTTCCATCGAAAAATTTAGTTGCTAAACAAAACAGCTGGCAAAAAATTGAACAGTCAAAATGGCGGTCTCTACAAAAAGGTGGACAGAGGTTCCCGCCGCAACAGGTCCCCGCTTTGTCCGCGTACGCGAAAGCTGTCGTTTACGAGGCAGGCCGAAGCCGAAGGTACGTGCAATCGCAAAAGGTTCCATGCAGGTTCGCCCTCGCGTGTGCACGATACGTTCGTGTATGTGCCGTGCCGGTAAGGTTAGGTTAATAAACGTAATGCGACGCCAACAGAGTGCAACGTTGCCGATGCAACCACCCCCAACGTTGCTTCGTGCAGCAACGGCGGGGGCGGAAGGATGGGAGAGAAATATACAGGGTGTACCGAGAGTTTTCGACGAACGCTTTATTATACTTTAATAACATCACAAGTTAAGTTAGGGAAGGTTGAATTAACCAGAGATCTCCTTTGGTAAATCCTTTAGAAAACTTTTATGGTATTCCTTCGATAACATTCTCATTTCGTTTAATAGCTGATCCCTAAAGTTAGAGAACAGCCTGAGGTGTACTTCGATCCTCAAATTCCTATTATAATAGGATTATTCTTTTTCTAAAAAAACTACTCTTCTAAGCATCTACGAACAGGGACGTAATCCTTCCAAACTACTGTGGATTAAATTCGATGAACCACTCTATAAAACTCTTCTCTGTACGTAAGACACTCGACCTCTTTAAAACGTCTTACAAGTTCCACAACACGCTATCCCTAATTATTTAACGGTACGATCGTCCGGTAAGGTTTTAATCGACGGATCGTGTTGCGAGAATCAATTGGAAGGCGAATAGAAGAAAGAGAGAAGAGGACGCGCAGACCTCGGCTGGTTTCAATGGCCTGCACCCGGATAATAATATTCGCGATGTGGCCCTTTCGTAGCCGCAGGTGGTGGAAGGCACGAAAGGGTCGGCCCTGCCGGCATGCCTGGTCTCCTGCTCGCTCTGCCGGCCGGTTCTGTTGAACACCTTGAAAAGAAAAGCTCGGCGCACCTCGGTTGCATAATGCAAGGCGGGTCCGTGGCTTCGTCAGCCAGTTTATCGGCCTGTCAGGTATATATAGCCGGTTGACAGATGTTGCCACAGGGACCAAGGAGATTCTGGTACGCGCGACACACGTTCCTGGTCCCTTCCTCTTCCTTTCCTTCATTTTTCCATCCTCGTCTCGTTAGCTCAACCATCACCCTCTGCACACCAGCTTTACAAAATATTAATTGCTTTTATAAATCATAATTGATACATCTGAAAATACTACCCAGACCAGGATATTTTAAATCTTGAAACATACGATAGAGTTTTCGAAGGACTAAACAAATCGACCGCGAAGATTCTCGTACAAAGTGTACGATTATTGTAGTCCCATGAATGGGAGCGATAAGGAGCCTAGTTTCTTCGCCAGATAGTCCTGCGTCGATACCGCGAATCGTTGTGCGGTTGTTTGGCGCAACGATTTCCGTTCTGCAGTTTGCACGGACGATTTCGTCGATTCGTATCTGCGCTTTAAAGGCAGCAGTAAATTGGAGGCGTTATCTGGACGGTAATACAGATTACGCGATTATCGCGGTGGAAAGCAGAGTTTTAAATAGGAGCATTGTGTAGCAGTAACCATACGATTGTGGTTTTTGCATCAGGTTAGATACCGTGGGGATGATGCATCGTTGGTTGGAAACCAGCAGATTCTCGCGCACGGTGGGAAACGCCGCGGGTGTAAATTACGCGTCAATCTTACTCCACTTGGCTTGGAACAATTTTAAATTACCGTGTTACACGTTTTTCTACTTGGGCGGAAAAAATTACACGAACTTGCGACGTTTCTCCCACCGTCCTCTTGGTCTGCGGTGATCAGAATCTCCAGTTTGAAAGACGTTCATTTTTACCTAATACGGTCATCTCAAAAGTTAACACTAAACCTACCGGCTTATAATATGTACTTAATCTGAGATGAAAAATGGAGTCAAAAAATAAATGAACAAATGACAAAACATAAATTAGTACACACATTAATTCTTTATGTTGATGAAGATCCATGCAGAAATCAGAAGAATCAATTCAACAAAATGTGTCATTTATAATAAGGTTCTTGTGGAACGGTCACTTGACCGGCTTGGTAGTTTTAGTGTTAAACGTCGTCAAATGTACGAAGTTTCATATCGTCCAATTTTCAAGTTTTTGAACTATGAATTTTACAAATTAACTTCTGAGATGTTCCCGCTCCTGCTAGTCCAATATATGTATAACAATATAGCAAGAATCTACTGCAGTCAACTTTTATCCCACCACCCGCATAGTTGTCCATCATTTCTGCAACGTCGTTGAAGGTCGAAGTTCGCATGGCATAAGTTCGCGACGATATGATCCTCGAAACGTGGAACGATATTCCGGGAGGACAGCGTTGCGGAAAAGTCGCGAGGGTAGCCTTTACTGCTCGAACAGTCGCTTTGTTGTCAGTGATTTATGGGGTCTTATAGGAGGCACCGAGATGCCGACTGTCTAGCGTCATGGCATTTCGTATCGCAGTCACCTCGCTTCCGGGGTGTCGTGAATCAAGCGAACACGTCGCGAACACCGCGATTATACGAGCTCGCACGCAGGACACGTAGGACCGTAGGTACTCTGCCGGGCTTTATAGTGGGTCTATACATCTGTAAAAGATCGGTACATTCGTCCGGTCCATTTATTGTCGGTGGCCAGCAGTTCTTGGACCGCGATCTCTGAAGGGGCGAAGATTTACGAAGCACAGCTTCGCGGATCAAGTATCCGTGCGAGGATCTTTTTCATCGAACAACCCTTTCTTTGTGCGTCCGATATAAAGTTGCCTAAATCGTACCTCTCGTAGGAAGTCATAGAACGTTGTAAAATTTCCTTACACGTGTTTGAATTATACGCTTTCTATTTGCCACTAATTCGTATGCGAGTTTACATCCACCGTGAATGGTTGTTATTTGATACGCTGCAGTTGTTACAAAGGATTACCGCGAAGATGTTATCAAAAAGGAATGACTCGCATAAAGAGGTTCCAATCTTGACGAGTACCGACCAAAAGTACCCGAAACGCTTTTGGCAGTCAGAACGGTACACGTTACTTACAGCCGCGCGTGTAATGAAACGAATACAAAGAGCCCCGCTGCAATTTTCACCGTTCCATCCCGGTCATAATTGCGGCAATAACTTTTCGGGGAAACATCTTTAGTTGGCGAACCGCGTCCGCGGTGGAGATTACGTGTGTCTCTTTGCCGAAAGAATCGGCGAGACGATGCATACGTCTCCGACCGGGCATCCGGATACTTTATGGGCCACCATAAATGCGCGTTAAACGCCCAAACGCGTTCATTGTTCGCGGTTGCGAAACGAATTCATTCTGGTTGCCCACCTGCCAGACTCACCATGATTTCTACCGACTGTTAATCGCGTCGCGCCGAGACGTCCCCTAAAATGGCAGCGTCTGCCTGACACACCATTAAATAAAAAATTACAAAGCTCGTACGAAATATAAATAATTTTAAACTCCATATGTGGACATACAAGTATACGCAGCGATCTAGAAATCTGCAGAGTCGACAACAAGCCGTGTAAACCGAAACTTATTTTCTTCGTATTTGGTTAAAATAATCACTTTCTAATTCCACGGCTCTACGCAGTTGGAACGAAGTTTTATGCGAATTTCCACGCGTAATCGTCCTCTTCGAAATTACCCAAAGCATATTGCAAGGTGGTTAAATCGCATCGTTTAGACGACACGGCAACGAGGTTGAACGATCGATCGAATGGCTGCTAACGATCCATGACTCGTCGAAGCTAGCCAGTGTAGGCGTCAATCGTAGGCCAGCCGATCTTCGGATTAAACTATAGGACGGCGCGGGAAAAATCAGCTTGAACATGAGAAACGATCAGCACGTATCCAAGGGAACGGATGCTGCGTTTCTAAGATACGCTTTTATGGCTCTCGTCTCCAATTTCAAGTGTGCTTAGTTGCTCGTGTACCGTAATGGTTTGGACGTGCATGGTAAAGTAGACAATCCCGAGTTTCGCGAATATCGCAACTGTCGAATGGATGTCACCGTTTAGATCCCAGGGAGATCTTCTAGATCGCGATGAACCGCAAAACGGAGTCAAACATGGAGGTAGAACACGAGCGTGCCTTTGCCGTTTCTATCATTCCCACGCCTACAACTGACACGAGACCGCAGAACTCCATTCTAGCCACCGATATTACCTCGAAAAAAGTCATGGACCGATTTTATTGCCATGGTCATAGAATCGTTTTGATGGTAATAGATTTTGCTACTAGCCCCTCAGATTTTGCTCGAGGTTATTTTCAACGTGTGCTTCTTAAGATTTATGGACGCATAAGTACGATAGTCATCATTTAGGTTTACGTTGGAAAGATGTTCTATTGCAGGGATCGACAACCTGCGGCTCGCGAGCCACAAACGGCTCTTTGGATGTAAAGCTGCGGCTCTTTAGTTCCATACGCAAATATTATTTATTTTATAAAAAAAAACTCATTATCTAATATTGCCAAGCGCTGGAATTGCAACGCATCGAATTACCACGCGCTGGAATTCTAACGCATCGAATTACCACGCATTGGAATTGCAATGCATTGAATTACCAAGCGCTGGAATTCCAACGCATTGAATTATCACGCGCTGGAATTGCAATGCATTGAATTACCAAGCGCTGGAATTCCAACGCATCGAATTACCACGCGCAGGAATCGCAACGCATCGAATTACCACGCGCTGGAATTCTAACGCATCGAATTACCAAGCGCTGGAATTGCAATGCATTGAATTACCAAGCACTGGAATCGCAACGCATCGAATTACCACGCGCTGGAATTGCAATGCATTGAATTACCAAGCGAGGGAATCGCAACGCATCGAATTACCACGCTCTTCAGTTGCATACGCAAATATTATTTATTTTAACAAAAAAAAACTCATTATCTTACATTGCGATATATATATTGTCTACTTTGTTGTGAAAACACTGCTTATATATGTAAAAATAGATTATTTTTTTTTCATCAAAAAACTTTATTTATGCGAGTACTATTTATTATTAGCAAGACAAAATTTTGTGGCTCCTTAAAAGCTTTGAAATTTTGTAAATTGTAATTTTTGACTCTTCCGACTCAAAAGATTGCCGAATCCTGTTCTATTGGAATCGTATATTACATCGAATAACCAATTTGTCGGATGACTATTGGTCATAGTACACTCGCAACGACGCGATAACATTACAATAATTGAAGAAATAGTACATTTGTTGCGAACTACTCCAGAAACTGAATCCAAGCGGTCGCTGATTTCTAGACTTCCAGTCAAACACGAAAGTACACGGTGAAGCGTATTATAGGCGAGTACGGAGCGACATAGCGTAAACGTCACGGTTACAAGCGCGAGATTGTCTTTATCGTCTAGTAGCTTCATCGCGTAGCGCGACCATTCGCTTCGGCGATTGCGTCGTCGAAAATTTGCCGGATTTACGAGACGATCCCGAGGGTGGTTAAAGTCGCGTTATTCCGCTTTCTACGTTCCACCCACTCGCGGCTGGGAGTCGCGACGTCCGTGAAATCCTCGCTGCACTCTCCTCGAGTTCGTACCTCGTTGCTGGAAATCGTTAAGTCGCGAGACCAACGACTCGCAATCGTCTGCCCACGCACCGAGGACGTGGCGACACGTCGCTGCTATGGAAAGACCACCGTTTCGAGGCTGGACAGTCTGCCGATTGCAAGCTTGTACCAATATTTTTTACAACGAACGAGTCGAGTGCGATGCATTGATGGACTCGGGAGACTTTCGCTGTTTACGAGGGACAATTGCCAGATGTAATTGAAAGTGAAGATCCGAATGTTTGCGTTAAGTGTAAAGTAGCTGAATTCTTTTCGATAATGGTTCTGTTTTAACACGGTTATGGTTGCATCTTCGAACCTTCGAATCAGAAGTGGTCAGATTTTTTCAAATTTGTAGAAAATTGATTGTAAGAAATGATAACGAAGAGAAGAGTTTTTTGCTTTTATTTTGTGGGAAAATTTAAGTATCGCCCTTGCTAACCTTCCGAAAATTTGAATAATAAATCATAATCTTTATGATGTCCGCGCAAGAATGGGTTGTCGCGTGATAACGACGCGCCCAGTTAAGTTTCGCAAGAGCTTCGTTTATCTCGGAACGAATGGTAATAAACATATCTGTCCAATTTGTTCCCGTTATCAGCGTTGTTCTCGATCAAACTTTACTGCATCGACTTTTCTCTCGTGTCCGTTTAACAACGCCGCGGTACAATTTTATATTTAATTTATATAACAATAAGAAAGCGGTGATGCAATCGGAAACAGAAAAATATGTTTGAAAGTGCCTGCAAGAATTTTGGATCGGAATTAAAAAAGAACAGTACCATTACTTAAACTTGAACTTTCTACTTGTTTCCTTACGTAATTAACCCTCTTTTTATATTACGGTACATGGTTTTCGCGCGTGTTAAGTACGGTAATACAACAACAGCAATATTTATGCGGTGTTTTCTCCAAGTATGTCTACGAACGATAGTGCAGGTCATCGTCGAACGAAATCGCGATCCAGCAGCATCATTCTTGTTCTCGTTACCGTTATCAGACCGTCGATCTCCATTAACGTTCTCCAATATCACGCGTTGGACAAAAGAAACCGGATTTCGCATTCGCGTCGCTGAATCGACGCGAGCGTTTCTCGCCCAGAAAACGCGAACCGACGTTCTCGCGTGATCCGCCAGAGGTGTCAGCAGGGAAACAGAAGCGGAGGAGCCAATAGAAGCGGAGAAAAGGAGGAGCATCAAGGATATATGAAGCAAGGATGACGGTTCCATAAAAGAAAAGACTTGCCAGCATAGCTGAGTGCAAACACATGCTGTCGCTGATAAGGAGCCGTCCGCCACCCATCACGCCACCCATCACTGGCCGCGGCCGCTCCGATAATCCGCGAGACGCTTAATGATTTATTATTACTCCAAGGGAATCGCGGAGATACCGACGATCCTCCGAGTTCCGAAAGCAATTCTGCGAGATAAACTCAGCGGTACTCGCTTGTTTCCCAAGGAAAATAAGCGAATCCTCGCGTGATCGAGATTAAACGTATTTTCCTCGGTTGCCACCAGAGGGATGTTTAGCGACACCTACGCTCACTTTCGAATCCTCTTCTTACTTCACTTTAGCTTCTTTGCATACTTCTAGATTTCGAAAATGATTCTAAGAAATCTTCTAAGAAATCTTACTGAAAATTTGTCGAAATCAAACTAGTCTGAATTATTAAGCAATAGAGACTCATATGACAAGGTGTTGACAAATTGAAACCATTTACGATAATAGACTTGAAACTTTGAACAGTAATTTTTGAACTTTTTACCGAAACTAGAAGTGTATGAAGCAATGTCTAATAAATATTTAACACGTGTATCTATATTGTGGATGGTCGTCAGTGAAGGCAAATTATGAACGTTCAGGTTGAACAGCAGCTTCTTACAAGTCAGTGTTTTCTTGCTGCAAGCGATTGGAGAAATTGCTTGACGACGAATTATTCTTCGTCGAGACGAACAACCTGGGCGTGGTCTTCAAACAGGCAAATATAATTCCAGTGGCATAGTTTGCTCGGCTTCGTGTCCCTTCGAGGAAATTTCATGACGAGAACACTTTTCTTCTTCCAAGTTATCGGCTTTTTAATCGATAAATTCTCTGTCACGATACAAATATACTGCGGTGTGAATTCGAGATATATTACACATTTATCGTTTGGTATGTTTTCGATCTTTTTACAGTTGCAATATATTATTTCGTACAATTATGGTTCGGTAAATTATAGCAAATTCTGTTCAGCCGTGTTATTTGCAAAAATAAGGAAGATTTAACACCTTTCAGAACGTTTATTTTTATTGCAGAATATAGATAATAAGAATAATGTATTACTATTCTTACATGTGGATCTCTTATATCACGCTGGCGCGATTCGAGCACCGAAACGATTCTTTTCGTACGGCGAAAAGAAAAGCTCCGGGTCGAACGCACCGTTACAACAGCGAGAATGTAATTTATATACAAATACTGTGTGTTAAGTATCTACAAACTCGATACGTCCTTCGATTCGAGATTCGTGGACACACGTATCGTTCGAGCGATAACGAATGATCGTCGAAACGGAGAAAACTCAAAAGTATTCCTTTTACAGCGTCATAAATTGCATTTCGATTCCAGCGAATCGCTCGGAGGAATCTTTTATGTTCAATAAATACTCTTGAAAACACTTTTCTCAGCGTCAACGACATTAATATATTTAATCGAATATAAACATCGATTGCCCGCGAACACGTCGCGCAATCGTATCTCAAACAGGTAGTATACGTCGAAGTTTTAACAAGAACAAATTGCACTATCTCTCGTTCACGAAATTCGCCGCGTTTTTCTTATTAAGTTAATATATTTTTTTCGCGGGTGGCTTGCTACGAATCGAGCCAGGAACCGATCTCGTCGCTTAAACTAATAGCGTCGCGAGAAGAGCGAGTTAACAAATCGATTAGAAAAATACGTCCGTATTTACACGTTTCGCGCTTCAGACTACGATGCTTAACGACTAAAGAAGAAAAGTCCTTAAGGTAGTATTCATCGATTCAACGACGAACTTGCTCATCCGCGACGCGGGCAAATTCGGACGTGTATCGCGCGTTACTCGTCGTCCATTGGCATTGAGCATATTCCATAATCTCATACACCAAGTACTCTTAACTTAATTGCTCTACTATGTACACGTGCGTCGGATAACAATAGTCGATTTAATAGAAAAGGTTTGAGCTCCTGCGCGGTTCAACTAATTGCACAGTCCGAGTACTCGAGTGTACTTCACGATAGAAAAAGAAACAAAACAAAATGAGATATGATTAGTCCTCCTCGTTCAGTCGAATTTGTTCGTCGAACAGCACTTGCTTTTCATGCTCACGGACTCGTGAACGCCTCTCGTATCGATAACAAAAAAAAAACAAAGAGAAAACTATCTAACAATTACGAGTGATTATGAAATAACATGGTAAAGATCGCCTTTCGGATCGTTGCACATCGCCTCGCTCGTTTTCCGACGAGGACTCGCAGTTCCAGTTGCCCGCAATTTCACGCAAAGCGTATCTTCGAGTATGGCAAATATGGCAAACGTTACATACGGCATTCCAGCGGTTGCGATCGAGGCTAACGCGACGCGTTTCGCGTGATCCGCGAGCTGGCTCGCGTCGCGTGCAATAAAATATACGGTTGACGCTGGCAAGCGAGAAAAATCCACCCGGACCGCAAGAAGCGCGAAAACGACGAGTCATGTCGCGTCTCGCGAGGATCAGATTATTTACAAACGCAGCTCGACTCTTTTATCTCCTGGTACTAAACGTTCTATGCATTCGGAGAGAAAAAAGACGCGGAAACGCCTTCGAATTCAATATCACAATATCACACGATACACGAAAGCGAAGCGCGCGCAACGAGATCGACGTGGTCTCCGAAAGTTTGCTCTCGTTGCGCTCTGAACCATCGGATCATCCGTGTTCAGGCTTCGCCTACGTATTCGCGACATCGCCTGTTTCTCTGTCGATCTCGTCACCTGAACGGTACAATTTCTACTCTAAAAACGTAATCATCGTTTCGCGACGCATTTCGTAACGTCGATTACCGAATCCTCTCGCTACCGCGTTATTGCGCGACGAGAAAACGAGCGTCTCCGTCGAATTCTATCCCTGCATCTACGCCAGGAACGTTTCTAACCCAGGTCATGGAGCGACTACCGGACAAAATTTACCGCCGACCGTCTCTTTCCGATCGTGGTTCTCGTTCGCGTAAGTTGCGGTTCGCGTATTTACAGCGCAATCGTTCGAAGGTCCGAGAACGCGTCGAGACGAGTCGGGAACCGATCGATAAAAAAGTCCCATTATCGTTTCACGTGGTTTCGCGTGAAAATTACTTCCTACTCTCACCGTGCGCGGAAACGCACCGAGTCATCACAGCAATGGACGGAGTCGGATTTCAGGCGAGCGCGACGATCGAGTCGTGCGCACGACAGCAAGTTTACGACATCGTTCCCTTCGAAAAAGTTTCTCCGGTCAAACGTACACCTCGCCTCGCTTGCTTCCGGCGACAGGTGCCGGTGCCGGCACCACGGTGGTCGCCGTGGTGGGCGTCGTGCCCAGTCCGCTCGATAACGTCGCGTTGGTGCACGACACGCTGCTGATCTTCCTCGAGGTTTCCTGTATTCGGTGAATGGGTCTACAGAGGTCGTGGCCGATGCTGTTTGTCCTTGGTCGAATGTCCTGATTCGCGTGCACCAGTAGTCTGTCTATGTTGGGAGGTTCGTGGCCATTCGATACCGAAGCTGCGCGATTCTCTCTCGGCTGAAGGCCCGGAGAGTGCGGCAGAGACATGCTTCTGTCCTCCCTGGACGGCAGAAGCGGTGGACCCGGCAACGAAGCCGATCGTCTGCCTCGTGGATCTGTTTTGACGTCCTGCGCGATTGGCATCGTGGTGACCATGTATCCCAACTTCTCGGGATTCATCAGGATCGGAGAACGGTCGGTGTAGCTGTCGAAGGTAGGCGAGCTGCCGCTGCTGCCCAAATGGCTAGCCGTCTCTCCGATCAATGGAGTGCTCCTATCTTGATTTATCAGCGGCGTGGATCGCTCCTCTTGGCCGGTGATGCTGCCGCTCCTGCTACTGGAACTTCCGGAACCCTCCTCTTCGCTGCTGTTCACCTCGGTCAAAGTGGCTTGGACGTTGTTCGTTTGATCGTTCGGTTTGATCATCGACGCGGACGTGGTCGTCACCAGACCCAGCTGCGTTAACTGGCTCATCGTGACAGGCGTCAGAGTGACAGGACCTACCAAACCAGCGCTCGTCAGAGTCGGAGACAGGACAGCCTGCGCCAACGCGGCTGCTCCCGATTTTCCTGTCGCCGGAGTGCCCTCGGCTTCCTGGATCGTCGACAACATCACCTGTACCACAGGTAGGTCCGTCTGATAGTGTCCGTTAGCTGGTATCACTCCGACGACACCCGCACCGATGTTGACCGCGTTGGTCGCCGACAGAGCCAGTCTCTGTTCACGGTCGACCACCTCCTTCGTCACATCCGGCGTTGGTATGCGTGGTCTGTTCTTCAGGGAGACCGGCACCGAGTTCAGCTTCGTCATGGTACCTGCGGACGAACACGAATTAGCTTAGCTAGTTAAGAGGATTACGATTATCCTCGTGGAATAGCTTCGAGGCTGAGGATGATCGTCGGTGATTTGTACGCGGTCTTAAGCACTTTAGTGTCAGAACGAGCGTCTGTGGAACGAGGAAACGAACGATGGTTATCGTCGACTAAAGAGCAGAGGGCAGGTCGTGCAGTGAAACTCGCGAGTCTATCGTAAAATTGCTCGGCGATTTTCTTAGATCGTTTTTTCATTGACTGCCAGTGACAGGCACGGGTGGAGAAAGAAGCACAAGGTCTTTGGGAAAGGTTTTTTCCATTTTTTATCGAGAAGCGCGATTCGCAATCGCGGAAATTGTTCAGGTTACACAAGGTTACGGGTTGCGTAATCTCGATGCGTGCACGAACGAAGGTGGGGAAAGCGTTCGAACGTTCGCGAGACTTTCATTGAAAGTTCTTCTCCTGTCGTTGGAATGCGTGACAGAGAAGATCGCGGAGACGCGCTCAGAAATGTACGCCAAGGAATACTCGACATAGCATGTTTTTCTTCTACTTTTTCTCTTCCTATCTTACCGCGATATTAATGGAGAATATTTCTTTCGCTAGCAATGATTTCGCGAAAAATGTATGCATCGAAGAAATATGATTAATTGGTGCATTGCATAACGTTGCGTAATTATAGTTCCGATACTCGGAAATTAACGTCATTTCGTTGCGTTGCGTTGGAAAACTCGAGCGGTCTGTCAACGCGGTCAGAAATCGCATTATCGCAGTTCCACGTGCGCAACTTGGTTCCACTCTACCGAGTCGACTATAAAAGGACTCGGAAAGAATGCACCTGTACTTATTCGTATCGAGATACTTGCCTTGCCTACCCATTCTTTGACTGCGAATGCTTTTCCGTCCGACTAATCTGTCGTACAGCGACATTTTAAGGTTCGGATTATTCGTTTGTGGCAGACCTCCGGTCTCGGGGCTGCTATAAACACTGTTGTGACGGTTCCTCGAGAAAAAACCACCTCCGCTACTATATGTAGTCGATGAACTGCGGACAGAGCCCATTCTGGTGATCTGACGTTGCAGCCAATTTTTTCTTCGTTCCACTAACGGAGTATCCACGCTTTCCTGTAAAAAAATATCATAAAAATAACGTCACGGTTTTCCGCGGTTTACACGGAATGTATAATTAACCATGGGTTCGGGAATATATAATCAACCATCCTCGGTGGCTGCATGCAACAGAGATGCAAAATCTATATGGTCATTTGAATATCGAAGGATTCAAGTTCATCTCGTGACGGTGTAGATACTTACGTAATCGGCGTACATGTCATCCTGGTGAGCCTTGCGATGCTGAACGTGATTGTGAATCTGCGTACCAAGCATAACGTTCGCATAAAGAGCATCGCTCTCTTTGACCTTATAATGCTCGGCCGATCCCTTAGGTTCCTCGCGGCGATACTGCTCACTGGCTACCGTGTACGGTAAGTCTTTCGGCACCACCTCGTCCCAGTACTGGTCCTTCAACAGTTCTGGATGCTCCTCGTGCATTTCGTCGACGATCATGTAACCTGCCTGTTAGGTATCGATAAAAATTAGCTTGATAAACACCGTTTATTACACAGCCACGATAAGCCTATAATTAGTAATATATGTTTGCATATAGTAATTATATGTTCGCAATCCTTTTTATCGTTCGTGAAGGATCTTTTTAAATACATAGCACGTTCTACCAGCTAAATAAGTTTATCTACATACAACATAAAGGTGTAATCGCTGTAGTTTTGTCTTTGCCGCAATGTTATAAGATCACTATGTTCAGCAAAATGTGTGTACGAGTAATTAACATATGAAACGTGTACAAGAAGGTAACTATAAAGACCCGCCGTTATCAGAAATATGCGTAGAACAAATTAGCATACCTTTATGTGTCGATCGATTAGCCAATTCAGCTCGATATCGTCGTCATCCTCGCCAAATGGATTAATCAACACTTCAGCAACTTTCAGCCAGCCAACGTAAAAGCAGAACTGAAACAAACGCGAATTATAACAACGAATCGAAAAGATTCCCGAGTATTACAAAGTAACTTTTCTTACCTGCAACGCCGTGAAAAATGGAAAATACATGTCTGGCTCCTCGTATTTCCCGCCTCCGGCGTCCGTCCGCTCGATGAACTGTCTGCCGAGCAAAGCGGAGAAGAAGTACGCGTACAAAGATAGCGTGACAACCTGTAAAATATAAACAAACCATGTAGACTCTCTCGGGGAAAAACGTGAACAGTTTTATGGCAGTGGAACGCGTGTGCGCGACGATGTATATTATTCCTCGAGTGTCGTTAATTTTGCGAAGCGCGATAAAAAGGCGCAAAACAAACGTCGCGATTACGCGACTGTTAATCAAAGACCTGTTGTTAATGGTCGGCGGGGAACGGGCGGATAAATTAAACGACAGAAATTCGCAGATACACGTCGATCGCGTCGTTTTACTGGATTCTCGGAACGATCGCTCCGAACACTTTCTGCGTACGAAGGTACAGAACGAGCAAAAGCGATCGACGATAAGCGGCAGGTAGCATCGCTATGAATATCCCTTTTGTCATTGTTGCTGATCTTCTCGGAAATATTTTAAAATTCAGATTGCTTCATTCCCAATTTAAATTTGCTGTCCTATGAAATTATGAATACAGGAGGACGCGTGACAATGAATTATCTTTTTCTGAAGTAAATAAGAATATTTAAAATTTAAAAGCAATGAGACCATAAGAGACGATACAAGATGGCAGGTTCTCAGAAAAGAATACGATAGCCGTTCGCACAGCAGCGTAATGTTCACGGAAACATTGAGGACACGATGAAACTGTACACTCGTGTAAAAAGTTCCTTGTTCCAAGAGGGTGCAGTTTGAAATGGGATCGCTGAGTTCGAGGAAGGTTTTTCTACCAGTTTCACCCTTTCGTCACGGCTTACGCGAGCGAGTGAACAGGTTTGAATGAAATAATATCAAGGTTATCGAGAGCAGCGCCTTTCTCGTCGAAGGCCATCAGGAAACGATATTTTATGCAAAAGATTGCCAAGAATAATGCAGCGAGTCATCGATGCTTTGCCTTTCGACTTTGATCGTCGCCTCCGTGGATATTTGAGAAACGCTCGCGACAAACTGGCTGCGAAATTATTTCCGCTGCAATTCGCGCGACGCGAGATTGCAGCCACGCTCGTTCGCCGTCCTTGACCATGCAGTTTGCATCATGTTCGTGACTTGTGCACTATCGACAACGTGTTACTAGGCGAAAAATATTGCTTCTGAGAACGATCTCGAACAAAGGATGTTACAAACAATTATTCAAATACATTTTCAACTATTCTTTCTCTCCGAGATGGCTCTTGAATATCGATGACCTTTAAAGACGTCTGAAAATTGACTAGTAACGGAATCACCGAGTTTACGACGAACGACTCATTCATCGAACAACGTTACGTCATCGATTACCAGTTAATAATTACCAGTCGGGGATATCGAAAGACATTGAACGGCTGGAAGAGGTATCGATCGACTTTTTCCTGCAAGCAATACATCTATCGGCGGGAATCTCATTATCAATTATGTTTAGATCGATCATGAACGATGGGACAAACCGCGCTGTTAGTCAGCGTATAAAAGGAGGCTGATTTTCATTCGCGATGCTCGTGCTGTGCACATAAATTACGTTGCTTATCAATCGACGTGAAAATGCTTGGAATTCTTCGCTTGGAAATAGAGCAAATTGGAAAGGCGGGAAAACATGCCAGTTTAGATCAGTGATAGGCAGGGGTCTATGGAGGTCTACGAAGATTTCAATCTCTGAGAATTCAGACATTTAGAAATTTTGGATTTCCCAGTTTTGTTGGGAAATTTACTTTCTAATGACTTGCAAACACTTTATCGGAGTCGACAGTACTCGTCGCAGTATTTCGACAGATTGACGAAGCGAAATGAAGGAGCAAGAGAACCGCCGACGTGTTAATCTCGCGAAAATGATGGTGTCTACGAGCAGCAATTAGGAAGGTTGGTTGATGAGCAATTAACGTTGCACAATGCATACGTGCTAGTTAATTGCGAGTGCGAAACGTCTTTCCGAGAAGGGGTCGGTGCAACGAATCGAGTCCTTCGAACGAGATAAAGCAGCTAGATCGTGAATATTATGGACGTAGAACTTCTATGGGATTAAACGAATGATTTGTAGGCGAAGAACGACCTCCACGGTTGCTCATCTATCCACGATATTATGTTGCAACTGGATGACGTACTTTCTAACGATTCTTAATTACGTCGAATCCGTGCAAACCGTTTAACCGAGCTAATAGGAACGAATCGCTTAAAAGAACATTTGTTCTTCTGACGCGTCCTTCCGATCGTTAAAAGTTTCGCAAAGTTTCAGCGTGAAACACGGCTGGAAAGCGAAGGTCTTTGCTTTTTTTCGAGAATATGTGCGAGCAAACTCCGAGGAGAATTACGAATTATACACCGGAGCGGTACACGCTTGTCAACGATAACAAAAGGTAGCGATGAGAATCAGCTCAGGATGAAGATGTTCAAAGCACTCGGTATTTCTCAATGACCGTTCTCGCAATTATCCGACTTGTCACTGATTTCTGAATGAGATTGAAAAGAGAACGATGCGTACCGTTATTTCCTCACTGAATCTCTTAACCGTTTGGATCGTCGGAATAAAGAAATCGAACGATGCTATCTTTAGACCATCTATTTCAACGACTTTTCAACGCTGAATTACTCGCCATTTCGCGAACAACAACCAGTAATTTTCCTCTATATTACTTTTTACTTTAGAGCGAATTAGCTTAGACCGTTTAATTTTGCCATAATTCCGGCCACGTAATTAACATAAAGAAAATTAATACGTCTCTGCGATTATCCAAACGAGTTGCTTCAAACGCGTAACATTATCGCGCGTTGTATTACCAGAAGAGCTTTCCACTTATTAGCTTGCATGATTAACGCGATATTATGGTTACTTGCCTGCGTGTAAACGAGAGGGACACAAACGGTGTCGTAACCAATGAGTGCGCCAAGCCTCTTCCGGATGTCGCTCAGCTCGACAAGGAGGGTTTGCACTACTTGGTCGCTGGTGATCAAAGCCTCCCTCCTAGCTCTGTTGATGATGTTCGTCGCCCAAACCAGCGGCATCCAGTACTTAGACATGGCCGCTTTCTTGTTCATCATCTCGAAGATTTTCTTCTCCGACTCCATCATTAGACCTGGAACGATACGGATCACTCGTTATTTTCGCTCGATTGGAACTTTCGATCGAGAAGACCGAACGATATCGACTTTCACCGCACGAACAATTACCGAATTGTTATCGACATAGATAATCTACCGGATTACTAGCCTAATAACTTCCACTCCAATACTTCGCATTTATATCTGTGAAATGTTTACCTATCCGGCTATAATAAGCATCCCACCTATAATTCAAGATTTTCTGAAGACTTTCTATTTTGAATAATTTTATGCAAATGCACCTCGAAACTTTCCTCGCTAATCACACGATGTCTTTTATGTCATACATGATGCACTACAAAACTTGCGATGTTACTATATTCCAAATGAAAAATTAAATAAAATTTGTGGGTAGACGAAAGGAAGAATCGATAATGTCACATATGCTCTACAAAGCTTGTGATGTTACTCGACTATATTCCAAATGAAAAATTAAATAAAATTTGTTGGTAGACGAAAGGAAGAATCGATGATGCGATTATGCAATTGCTCGGGCCAGTCATGTGTTCATAAACACGAAACACGTGGACGATGCACATTGCCACGTACACAATCGAGAATACGCTATTAGTCAGTCGACGATCGTCCTCTTTTTAATCATCGTTGGGAATCGTTTTTAAACCATAACCGCATGAATATGGGCAGAACATTTTTTCGAAATAAAATCGAACGCTCGCGGAACGAATGCTAAGTTGTCGGTTTCCGCTCAGAATTCTCGTTACGTGTCTATTATATAACATTTTAACCGATACTTCCAACAGTAGGCTAGCGTTGCACGTACAATTAACTATATCACTGAAAGTGCAGCGAGCTTCGGTGAAACTCTGGGAATAATTTTGTTCGAGAAATTTTAGCAGCACTTTTGCAAACATTGTGAAACAACGTCTACAACGTATGGACGGTTTCTAAATCAATATTTATTGTTTCGACTTGGGCGTAGGAGTGTGGAACGAACAATGGGAGAAAACGAGAACCGATGTTTCTTTCTTGTTACATCTAAAAGGTTAATTTTCGATACATTAACACTAAACCTACCGGCATATAATGTGTACTTTACTAGGAATTAAAAATGAAGTTAAAAAATAAATAAACAAACAACGAAACATAAATTAGTACACACATTTGTCCTTTACCTTGATGAAAATCAATTCTGATTTTAAGTAATGTATTTTAACCCCTTCCCGTGCCATTTATTTAACAGATGCGTCAGTCAAGACTAACTATAAAAGCCATAACAGTAAACGAACAAAGAAAATTAAAATGTTGTGAATATTTTATATTCAAGGATCCTTGATAATGCAACTCATAGTTGGACCTAAATTTCAAGTTGAAGAATGTTCAAAGTTTGAGTATGGTTTATCACATTTGTGCTGTAAGTGCGTCACGAGTGAGACTCGTCAAAGTACGGGAAAGGGTTAACAAAATGTGTTTGTTATAATAAGAAGCTTGTGGAGCGGTCATTTGAGAAGAATAAAATTTAAACACGTCAAGTTGTATTGAGAGGTGAGGAATCTGCGAATCTAGAAAACCTCTGTGCTAAATTTTCGTATCCTTATCGGCATCAGTTTTTGTCCCTTCTCACGAACTCCGTCAGCCAATTAACTTTGTTATCTATCTCGAGTCCGTATCCTATCGTATCTGAAACACCTTCTTGCTTGTCTCGCGATACGAGATCGAAGCGTTACGCGACGTTTCGTGTTTTATGGATGCAACAGGTACGTTCTATCGGATAGGGACAGTTTAACGATGCTCGTCGTGACAAAAACGACGTTAAAAGTCACGGCGGCCATGGATCGCGACGATCCACGGTCGATCGGTATCCGATCGAGTAACGGGAACTCGGTAATTTCTCTCCAGAGGGGGAACCTTTTTATTGTTAGAGCAGCAACGGCCGTATCCGTAACGAAGCTAGAACACGGCGACGTCCGAAAAAAACGCGACGCCTACCTCGGAACGGATATCGAAATAACTCGTGGCGTCGTTCCGACAAGTAGCGGCCACGAAGAAACCGTCTGCACGATCAAAGAAACGCAAGTGACGACGTCCAGTTATTAATGGTGGCACACATGTTATCCGGTGTAACGTTGGAGCAGGTTCAGGTAATGACCTTAATAGCAAAAACCAATGCGCGTAAACTGCCGTTGAAACCAATATGGTTCGCGGTACGTGTTCCCATTGTGGCCTGCACAAACCGTTTCTCAGGATTATTGATCGTTTCGGTCACCCATTCTTCATTTCTTCTCACTATTCTCCATCGAGCCCTTAGCTTAACGTATACTAAATTTCGGTTAGGTCTTCATTTATATCTCCATTGAGTTTCGATGCACGTTGACGTCTTTCCTGCATGCAGTGTTGCATTGCTGCATTATTCCCATTATATCCCTACGTATCAGATTACGTCTTCATGCATAATGCTATTAAATTCTTGATTAATCTGAAACTTCTAGTACCCAATACGATCGACGTCGCAATTTTTACATCGATCGTTCCTTTACTGCGAACTATTATTTCTTTACGAGTTACCAGGAGAAATGACGGAGGTACGGTGGTCGTCATGCGAGCATTTTATACCGATCGTTTCGCTACGCTATCGGCTGAATCGATATGCAATCGGTTCTTTATTCGGTGTGTGCGGCCTTGATGCAATCGCATGGTCACATGGTTTTTATACAATGAGTTCGAGAATTTGCAACGGAGAATTGTGAGCGATAACTCATCGCATGACTCACGTCAAAGTCGCGAATGCAACATGCTAACGTACCGAAAGTATGGCAAGTCGACGTTACGTTCGGTGTTCCGCCGGAACGAGCGATCGAGCACGCAACCCTATCGAACCAGTATCTAATGCAAATTTTTCTTCGCTGTAAAAGATGTTTATTTCCTTTTGTCGCGTGGGCGGTCCGCATCAGAGGTTAAAAATATCTTCCACGAAAGGAAGCATGTGTACCAAGAATTTATAATTAACGAGCGGCTGATGTCAGGTTTTCCCAGGTTAAAGGAAACTTTCGAGCAAAAATTGCTCGGTTGTTCCAAATTAATTCACATTCCAGTCGAAATATCGTTTCAACATATTTAATATCAACTGATTTTCAAAATGGATTTCAAAAGAGTCGTCAGTTATTTTACGACGGCAAACAGTCGCTAACGAAACGGAATCAGCGTTAATTATGAAAGCATTCGCGTGTACGAGGTCCTTGACGCGAGTCATTTGCACCTAACGTATGTAAGTCGGCAACATGAATCGTTATTCCGAGTTGAATGCACAGCGGATCACGCAGTACGCTAATCGTTATTAATGGCACGGTCGAACGGTAACAAAGACGGTAAAATCCTACAATGACGGCAAACACGACGCATCATTATCATTTTAATCGGCCAGCGAATGCACGTGTGATGGATAACAGTCTCGTGCACGATGAAAACAAAAGCTGTTCGATTTTTTAAATATTCTAGTGCAGAGTCACAAGATAAATGTGGTCGTTGCTCCAATAACTATACTTAGCGACTCTTATAAATTATATATTAAATCCTATTGAACAGAGATTGTCTATGATCCGAGAGGTACTCGTGTTTACCTCTCGAAAGAGCATCAGCTGAAGGCGCAGATAAGCGCGAGAGGAAGCAAGGCACGGAGCACTTGGGTGCGCAAGTTAGGCTTAAAGAGGAGAATGCTCGCCGGGGTCAATAAACGCGAGGATCCTTGCTCGGCTGGCAAGGTCGCGACGAAGGTAAAAAATCAACCGTGTTCCCTCCTTCCCTCTCATCCTTGCCTGGTCGATGAAGCGAGCCGGACCGACGCTGAAAAGCATCCTTCGCAGAAAACCAGTCCCTTGTCCACTTCGTGTGTGTGTCTTTAAGCGTGTTCCACAACGCAGACGCGTTTTAGACACTGTCTGCGTTAGGTCTGGGTTACATGGATGATCGCGACAACGGTGTCCGAGTTAGGCATCAGATGGATGGTTAGAAAGTTGGAATTTCGTGAAAATAGTAAAACAGGTCCAACTTGAAAAAGTCGCCTGACAGAATTTAACTGACAGTCCACTTTCGATGACAAATCGAAGGTTGTAAAATGAAACAAAGCAATGTCACGATCGGACGGTGAACCGCGAGTTTTCCGAAGGTTCACGATCGGACACTTAGCCAAGCACGTTCATCGAGCTTGGCGCCGGGTGAAACTGGACTGATTAGGAAATATTGACGCGTAATTAAAAGCGGGCAAGTTTAAATGATTGCAGGCACACGCGACCATGAATGCGCACTGGGTGTCAAATAGACCAGCTGCCAAAGAGAAAATCGAACTTCGTCCACGCCCGACCGCGAAGGCGTGTACGCTTCACTATTCCCGCACGTGTATCATAGTCACGACACGAAGACGCGTCATTAACGATTTCACTATCAATACGATCGACGAAGGAAGGTCCGGCATGGAGAAATTCGTTGGAACCTTTCACGATCCGATAATGGGAATATCATCGATTTAGGCAGGCTAATTAACTGTCGAGAAAAATAAGCGGTTATTAATCGAGTCGTTAAGGGAAAGGAATGCTACGGTAATTTTTCTTCGCTATATTTATTGTGGTTAAGATGCGGTTAAGAAAAGGGTTAAGAAGGCTACGAAATTTCGAACTCCAAAAAGATTCGGAAATATACGGAAACAAAGATCTTTGAAGTGTCCCACATCTCCGAAGATCTGAATCTGACTCGGTTTAGATAAATGATCGCGTTTTTACAGAAGCTTCGTGTTCTATAAAGATCGATTTTTAGATTGCTTCTAGCACTCGCGACTCGTTCTTGCACATCTTATTCTGCTCTCTCTCCGTGAGATTCCTCGAAGAACGCGTTGCTTTTAACCCTTTCATTACTAGTGGCGCCTGTGAGCGCTTACCGTAAGTGCCTTTAGACGTCCAATTAATTTTACTAGGCTCAAGGTATCGCCACTTTCGAATTTCCGATGGAAACTGTTTAATATATATCATCGAGGCCTTCTTAAAGTGCTATTTTCACCTTGTTTCTTATTATGTGTCATCGGTATCGATCTGCCTGTCAATTAACGTTCGTAAAGGTTTCGTGCAACGAAATATCTGAAAACTTTTATAAATATCTGTATTCCGATCGGTGACTTATACGCTTAAAATATTGTACTTGAAAACGAGGCAGGAACTGCAGCACTTAAATACATTACTTCCAATCGTTCGAGCACGAAAGACGAGCTCCATCCAGAAACTCTGACGCACGCGATATTTCGCGCAATAATAAAAGAGAAATAATGAACGAATAAAAAAATACGATTGATTTACACAGATGTAAAAGGTCTGCGTTATTCGTCATCAACGTGTTAATCGATAACGTTTACAGCCCGTGATCTCAAGACTACAATATTCGAAAGAGAACTTTGGATTTTCGTATCAGTACTTTTCCTTTTATTTTTTCACTTTTCCTTCGTCCATCTGCATAAAGGATCTAACCTTCCTCGAGCAAACCTTGAAGCGTACGTTTTCCAGCGTTTCGAAAGATCAAGTGTACAGTGTTCGCTGTAAAGGTCAAGGGAACAGCGGGCTAGGGTGTTTGTTAATTTTAGTCAGGAGATGTTGTACCGACTCGTTTTCTCGTTTCGGAGAAGAATTTTTAGCGAGCCTGATCGTGTGTCCGATCAGAGTTGAATTTGCGTGTTACCGCCTTGTAATTCAACGACGACTTCCGTTCCCAGCGGCAGCCTCGGTTTCGCGGTATTGTGCTCGCCGATTTTCCACGCGCGTCGTCACCTCTTAAATCCGATCGTAATCCGCTCGAGCATAATTATTTTCTTGCTCGTCGATCGCTCGACATAATGGGACTTTGGTAGGAACAATAATTTCGTGCTAAATATAGGCAGCGCGTGCGACGTATTACGGTCGACCGAGAGACGATGGATGACCAGGACCGTGCATGCGGAGACAGCGCGAGGAAGAAGTGGAAGAAGAGGAAACGGGTTTTCGAATTTCTTGCTCTGACCGTCGTGGACGATCAGGACGACAATGACGGCGACGACGACGATCTTCAGGATAATGATGATGATGGCGCGCTCCAGCACTCTCGCGAGACGACGCAGCATCTATCGCGAGTCTGATACCCGCTAATCTAGCCAATTACTACCTGTAGCCAGAGATAGATTATAGCTCCCATTATGTCTGGCTATATTTAACGTCGTCCACATTCGTGTTCTATAACCTGACAGCAACCGGTACGGTCGCAGGAATTGCAAATAAAACAACGCCGCAACGGTATTTCAACCACGTACCAAATTCGTCAAAGTCTTCAACTTCCCCCCGAGAAGCGTGAACACGCGTTTCAAAGCGTGACCGAACAACAGTCACAGAGAACCGGTGGCGCCAGGAAAGCGGGTTGGTAGCGGATTCCGAAGGTTGCAGCTCGTACTTTTGTATCGCGAACGGATTCGCGATGAACCATATCTCTGGTATATTTTCGTTAAGAATATCCGCTGATAAGGCTACGCATAGCGGATCACGGATTAAATGCAGTTTATCTCGATCCAATCTGTATCAGCTTCCGCTCGTTTCTCGAATCGCTCGATTAATCGATCCATACCAGTTTCGGTATGGCCTGATACCCGTAATGAATTTACTCGCAATGCCGATGAAACGTTAGAAACACGTTCTTGTACTTGAAATTCTCAATCCGTGAATACGAGGGTAAGCGTTATAATAACCGTAGCCGTGAAAGTCTCGGAAATGTTATTTGGTCCAGTGGCCGTAGATAGATCTGTGAGGGATCGCTTGCTCTTGAAACCTTAATCTGCTCGTTTTCGACGAAACGAGCCAGATGGAACGTATCGCTTAATTATCGCGAGTTACACGACGATCATGGGAAAGGCAAGGTCGTTAAGTGGTAGAAACAACGCGATAGAGTATACTTAGCTAGCCAACGTCTGCAGCTAATAACGCGCGGACGATAAGTCGAGGAACGTTCGAGAAGGTTGGAAGAGACGATGTAACGGTGAAAATCAATGGTAACGACGACAGGTCGTGACGTTTGATGAAATCGGCGCCTGGACGAAACAGAGTCGAGACAAACGAGACTGGCCGAGGATATCGGAGCCCGTGATTATCTTATCAAATGACACAGTATCGGTGCACCGTCGATACTACGTAATTACCGTGGGTTATTTCTATATGCGAGCAGGAAGAAAAGAGAAAGAAAGAGATCGGCTCGCGGAGGAAAGAAAAAGCGACGAGCAAGGCTAGCGAGCCAGTCAGAAGAAGCCTGTTGTAACGTCGACTCGCATCGGCCGGGAATAGATGGTAAACTACATGGCGCTGGTCCGGCCGAGTACAACGAGCAAAACGAGCAACTCGCCAAGAAGGAAAAGGAAAAGGATGAGGAACTGGCGCCGGCGCCGGCGCTCCGCGTTTCTAAGCGGTGTTGGCTCGCTTCTTGAAAATTACCCGGACGCCGGACGCACGTGAAAATTGCCTGGCGGCTGGAGTCGAGGCGTTCGATTTACGCTGCCACGGCGACCCAGCTCTCGAGATTCTTTCCTCCGCGTAATTTCCAGCCCGCGATCCTCGCGAAATTGGTACACTTCGCTGTTTCTAATTACCTCGGAAATCTCTCCCGTACCTGTCGCCTCTTGACATTCGAAAGCTCGCCAACGATATTCGCCGTTCAGTCATTTTCTACCCCTACTTCGTTCGCCTGTTTACCTGCGTACGCGCACGTCGAGCAACGTAACGTTCTAAAATTAAAATCGAGAGAACGACTACCTCCGTTATCGAATGATTAACACGTTACGCGTTTCGGCGACCTACGAGCCCGCTAACAAGTATCTGCGATTCTTTCAGCGGATTTTTCAACTAGTCAACACAAGGTTTCGCACCAGCGACGATTTGCATCCGCGTGTTTCGCAAGGTCTCGCGAAAGTCAACGACCATAACGGTTACGTCGCGATGCGACCCGTAAATAGAATCGTTTGCGATTTCAACGTTCTCAAATTTACTCTCTAATTCCGTCGTTAGCTCTGATGGTTGAAAACGAGTTCACTTAGATTCGAAACATTTCGGCGAGAAAGTGTTATATATAGAATCTCGGTAATGTTTTCAAGTTCAGACAGATCTT
The DNA here is from genome assembly GCA_963576845.1 of Megachile leachella. NCBI lineage: Eukaryota > Metazoa > Arthropoda > Insecta > Hymenoptera > Megachilidae > Megachile > Megachile leachella. The sequence continues at coordinate 25,452,663 of OY756247.1, read as the reverse complement.
ATCAATTCTGGTATTCGTATTCTCGAATAGAAACTTTGTCAAAACACGTTATTTGTCTGAGTAGTTTCACAAAAAAGAGCAACACGTTCCTCCACGTCACCGAGACATTACCATTTTATTAAAAGAACAATAAACGGACGAGCTCCTTGGAACTCTCCTCCAGCTTCCTCGTCTCTCGAGATCATATTCCCTGTTTCGATCGTAAATATCGGTACAATCTATCGAAAAGACGTAACGGCAAAAGCGTAATTATGACCGGGTGTTAGCGACCGACGCGTTCGATGTCAAGTATCCAAGGCGACTTCCTTCGCCGTTTCAAATGCTGTTCCTCGCTTTTTTCTCGCGTCGCATTCCTGTTGCATGAATTATTGATGGAGATCTCACGCAGAGATTCACGGTTTTGTCGCGGCGAGACAGATAGTTTCCAGAGTCGTCGTAGAACGGATTTGGATCGACTTCGTTGGCTTCTCTTTCACCGTTGCCAACGACCATCTTTCTTTCGCGATTCTTGTGCGTGATGGTAACGTGTTCGTGGAGATAATTCCACGGAAGGATCGTTTCTTACCGTCGCTCTCGTCACTTATTTCCTCGGTCGCTGGGGAACTGATGGAACGCTCATGTTCATGGAAGATTCGCGGAACCGGCGCGGCATGAAAAATTCGTGCTATTTCTAGTCGACATCTAGCGCATCCTCGCCGCCGTCGATTTGACAAAAACCGTCGAGATTCGTACGTTTTCTTTTGCATCCCGAGAAACGGTTTCTTTTTACTCGCCGAGTACCGTAAGAACGATCTGTACGTCGTTACGACCTAGGGTAAATCGTCTCGAACTTTTTAGATTCCTAATTAGAATTAGAAAAGAGTCTGAAGATGGTCTGATCATTTGTTCGAATGAACGGAATACCGCGAGCAATTGTTTCCCGCATTTTCTCACGGTCTTTGCACGAAGACGTATCTGTGACTTCATTGTTTAACGTGAATACCCTTTAAAGAATGTTATTTGTGTTTTATATTTTATCTGTAAAATTAGTCAGAATTGAGATACAAGTGGAAGAGTAGGTTGATAGAAGTCGTGTCTTGTTATTCGATACAAATGCATTGTACATGAAATCGAGACGCATGATCCGATATTAAAACGTAAGATTTTCTTCGACGCGAACAGGTGTCCATTTTGACACGCGTAGCTGCCCGGAGCATAAATGTCTCATTTAGTTGCAAGTACATAGCTCCGACTGTTGGTTCGGCATGAAGAATATCATTCTCCCTTTTATCTTTCATACCACATCTAAGCTCGGACAGTGAATGACAGAAATCGTGACAATGTAGCAAATGTGCAAATGCTTCGGTGTGCGAGTAGTGTTCGTAGTGTATTGAACTTTCTGTTCCACTTGTGCGATGGACACGAGTAATCGAACTTTGCAAAGAAACAAAAGGTGGTGAAAATCGGAGATATGTAAATCAATCTTTAATTGCGACGCGTCAAAGTGTCGAAATGTTTTTACCTCTGCTTTTTAACGCGTAAAAGCGATACACCGAAGTCCTCTATGACGCCATTAATGAACGATACATACGTTTTAAAGCCAGATGTATAAATAATGTTTGTATCAGAAACGTATTACAAATCTTCGCGAAACGTTTCAAGGCTGCGTATGACGCACAGTTCAATTTCGATTAAATAACGGTTTCGACGAATAAACCCCAGCTATTTACCACACAATACATTCATACGAATTACTTATTAAGGACTAATTGTAATTCCACGGTGAATGCCAAAAATCTTCGCACGTGTCTCGTTTTGGAAGGAATTTACTCACCTCTGGGTCGCTAAATCGTCCTTCGTTACCGTAAGAGGAGGTTAATCGTGCAGTAACTACCGTGTTAATTGACAACGCGTCCTTGAGGCCGCAATAATCGATAAGGAAGCACATCAAACAAATCGAGCCTTACGTTCTCTTCCAAATTACGATTTCCAAGTTTTTATCCATTAATCTTCTCGTTACGCGTAATGACAGAAATACGAAAGTGTAATAAACTGTCAATGATTAAAATAAAATTTCGAGTCACGGATGTTCGAGGACTTTCATCGTCGACTGATTTCTCTCGCGGAATAGTAATTTTGATCAAATTTTCAGAACGGTTTACCGTGCAAATATGAGCGTACAAAAAATGTTAATTATACATAAAAACTAGACCGAGAATTTAGCTTTTACCAATTACGAGATTACGTAACGTGGCTCGATTAAAAATAAGGTAACGGGTGTTAGAATTATTTTCGACAAGGTAGACGAAAAGAGAAGAAAAAACAGTTATATAGTTTCTCGTAACGTTTAACACGTCCGCAATCCACGATTCGGTTCCGTAAATAGCTCGAACAACGGAACGGCAAACGAGAGTGTCACGAAACAGCATTTAGCCGAACAAGAAAGTAAATCGGACGGGAAAAATAAATGTAACTCACTGACCAACGTCTACGATGTGCTGAAGCGTCGGAAATCGTCTCTTCACGCGCAATGAAATCCTCTGCAACGTGATGACGTACGCGAGCACCGCGTACCTCACGATATTTCTCCTCATTAGTCTGCCTCTCTCATCCTGCAAATGTGAAAACATTTCAAAATTATTACCATCGAACACTTGCTTCGGCCAGTCAACACTCGCAGACAAAATAACGCGGCGATAATTTCTCGACTAATGAACATACAACAATAATTTAAAGAGCGATTCCATAAATCATCGTAATGTTTCCTCGCTGAAAGTCAAAATCGTTTCGATACGCCTCGCGAACGCTTCGCGAGAACCAAGGACTCTTTTGTTTTCCATCAAAATTTCCTGCGTTAATCAACGACGTATATTTAATTACAAGATTCAGGCTTATTAAATATAGAAAGTAAGAAGCAACATTTGATCTAAGGCGATTAAACCACGGTTTAAACACGTGTGACAAAAATAATATAAGCTTTTATCTGCGTGATATGTCGTAAGCAATATTAAACGTAAGCAATTTCATTGAAAAGTGAAACGAGTCGATATCAATGGAGAGGCGTTTGCTTGAAAATTCGTATCGAATGCCGCACGAATGCCGAACACGTTTCCCGTGGCTTCTACGCACTTTCCCTTGGTTCTGTTGGCCCGTGATCGCGAATCGTCGCCAGTTTCGAGCCGATTTCAATATTAATCGTAGAAAAACCACGGTGGCGCCTGCCGGCTATTTTTCCTTTCGTTTCTGGCTAACGATGCGTGCATTTTGTAACCGTGCGAGCGTTTTGTAATCAACGATGGACACGGTGAACGATCGTGCGAAGCATGACAGAATGTCAATTTGCTCGGAAATCATTTCGATTCTTGGATCGAGAGTACATTGTCGCGAGTTTTCGCAGATGCGCGCCATTCTTTTTCCACGTAGTAATCGATTAATCGCTCGACGTTAGTTCATTTTATGTGACAAGTCATTCATATAACGACGAGAGGAATTGTTTAGTCTAACAACGATGTAACGTACAGATATGTTATTTATTAACGCTAAACCTACCGACATATAACGTACACTTACTTTGAAATTTAAAAAAAAATATACTGATCGAATTGAGTAACCTCCTCCTTTTTCGAAGTCGGTTAAAAATGAAGTTAAGGAATAAATATACAAACGACGAAACATTAATTGGCACACATACTTATGTTTTATCTTGATGAAAATCAATGCTGATTTCAAGAAATGTATTTTAACGAAATGTGTACCTTATAATAAGAAACTTGTGGAGCGGTCATTTGACCGGTTTGGTAGTTTTAGTGTTAATGTATAATGTAACTGAAATTCTTGGATGAAATTCTCAGATGAAATACTTTTTTAATTATAATTTTTCTGCATGTTTCATAGTAGCAGGTTACTCAGATTTAATTTAATAACAATTATTGCAATAATCATAAAGTAACTTTATCAGACTTAAAGCATTAAACTGCTACACCGGAGTGTCAATTTACGATACCGTTCAGTTGCGAAATCCCTGAGACTTTTCACGTTTCGAAATGCGACATTTGATACGCACCTAATAAACCGATGGCGAAGCATTGATACGAATAAATTGGGTAAAAAATAGTTGAAATACAGTAGATACATCTCGCATTATATAATTGCGTGTAGACATTCCAGTCCGCGAATGTACTAATTGAACGACCCGCCATCGGATCGTTACGTATGTGGATCACGACAGATCTAGATGAAGTATTTTGTGGATCGAGGCACGTTTCGTCCGCTCGATATAATGCATGCGACTCGAGCGAAGAAAGTTTGTCGAAACTAACATTTTTCGTCCGGCTAATAACACGTGGCCGTTGCGCCACGTGCCGATTTCAGAACGATCCGTCTGGATCCGTAGAAGAAAGTTGGCGCGAAACGAGCGAAGGAAACGCGATTATTCCTAATTAATTACACTTGTTTGCTTCGGTATGTTCCGCGAGCGTTTCAACACCGACGTTCGTTAACCATTGAATTACGCTTTCTTGAGCTTTACGTTAATTACGAAATATAAATGGCTTCTATGACTTACTGTCACGCTGATTGATTCTAATGTATTACCGACTGTCTAAGACATTCGTTTTTTTCGTACCATCCTCAATGTTTAGCCGGAAAAAATGGGGTTATCTGGATTCCATAAGGAGACTTTTTTAAACGTTTCACGATCATCGGCTAATTAGTTTCACCTTGACGTAGGTTCTTCGCATTCACTGCCCCAAGCAATGCCAAGCTATTGATCTCTTCAGGTATTCCAAGCTCGCATAACAGTAATCTGTTTCAAAGGCGACTTCGATTAGAGATGGAATCTAACTCTATGCGATATGAACTAACCAAATTAGAATTTAGAAACTTTTGCCTTCGTCACTCGAACTATTAATTTTTACTTTATCCAGTTGTCAAGAACTTTTTTCAGACAGACTCTTTTACCACTCTCGTTTCTCTGACTTAGAAACACCGATCGTTCTTCGCATACTTTTTCTGGAACCTTCTTGTCTCGACTACTTCTACAGATACCAAAAACCTGTCCAGTTCAGCGACGCACGAACCTTCGACTCTAAACTGTTAGCTCATTAACCTAGATACAATTTTCTTGAATAATGTTGCTTTTTAATTCTATGTCCACTAACGTTATCTGCTCAAGATCATTCTCGTTTATCAATCATTGTATCATTAATACATTCTTCTTTACATTAATTATGATCAGACAAGTTGTCCCTTCGTTGAATCTCTTTACAATAATTATGATCAGACAAGTTGTCTCTTCATCGAATCTCTTTACATTAATTACGATCAGACAAGTTGTCCCTTCATTGAATCTTGATTTTCCAACGGTTTACAGTGTGAACAAGCGTACACGGTGTTTCCGTCCGAATCTCTTCCTGCCGTCCCAAAGACGAGTCCCTTCTTCCTTGGAACACGCCGCGACTGAACGTCGCGCGTGTAAAAATGCACGGCTTGGCAGCTCGAAAAGGATCTTGCCGTGAAGACGGTGGGAGTCAGTCGAGCCATCCTTCTCGCCTTGGGACTTGAATTCCAATTAGATTTCAATGAAAGGCACAGCCCCAGAAAAGCTCGTGCTGCCCACTCGCTCGCTGCTCATTCACAAACTTCGCGTTGCGTGACTACACGAGCACCACTCTTCGCCGTACGTGTAACATCAGTCCCGTTCCGCGGTTCGAGAGACCTTGTTCGACGCTGAAATTCCTCTGGATCGAAGATGCTTGGCTGGTATTCTCAGAGGATGCTTAGCTGATATTTTTCGCGTTCGGTGTGCAACTTTCTTGCGGGGGTTCGTAATCGTTTTATCATCGAAAGTGGCGAATTTCTTGCAAACTCGAATTAGTTGGAATGTTCCTTGCAGGAAATGAATCCTGCAATTTGTAAATTTGCAAATGTATGGAATTTGTAACTTCGATTTATGAATATAGAAATATTAAAATAGTGAGTGCATCGCGCCCTCGCTTGCCCATCGCTGAAGAGCGCGTAGGTTCGTCCTTGTTTCTCGCTACACGTTGCACTTTCACTTCGACATTGTGTCGTTGACCAGATCGTTCGAATTCGAAGACCGAATTGTCGGATTCCCTAGAACCTTTTCCTCCTCCTCGTAATCGCCTCGTGTAAGAGCCTCGTTAGATAACGATGAAGTAATACAAAGTTCGCGAATAGCTTTTGACGCTTTTTAAGATTCACCACCAGCCACCGAAGCGGAGGTAGGGAAAGAACTTTCGTTATCGGCCGATTCGTCGCGATCAGAGAAAGTAACGACAAAGTGCGACAATTTCTCGCTGACGATCGTGCAGAAGGTGTCGCGTGAACGCGCGTGCGAGCGTGTCTCGAATCGCGTGCCAAGGGTCGCGAGAATAGCACAACGTTCTCTGTATCGTTCGACTTATCCGTTAGTCCAAGAGGAACAAGAAGATTTGTTCGCTTGCCAATTATGGGATGATCGTTCCGCGTATTTTTTTTTCTTTTCGTCGTTGTTGGGTGTGGCGTGACTTCGAGTTGGCACCTACTTAGGTTAACGACACCGAAACGTGTCACGGCAATTCATTAGCGTAATGAGACAAACGCGCCGCGTCCGAGCAAGGCTAAGTTCGTTGTTTCACGCGACGTTCGACTTAGGAGAATGGTATTTTTCATCGAAGCGCTCTTTCTTCGTTAATTTAACAGTTCGAGAACTTTCGGAATTTTTGGTACTTTAAGATGTTCAATCTTTGCAACTTTAGAAATTTATATTTTATAACTCTTTTTATAATCATAAATACTGAAGTCTCATAGTTTCTACTTCATCAAATTTGCACATAAACTTTTATTTATTAAAAAGAAATTGTACTGTTTCGTACTTACGTTTCCTGGAATAGCCGCGCTGATGAACAGGGCTAAGTTGTCCGGCCACGGTAATAGTTTGTACTGTTCCCACCATCGCTTCACGACCAGACTCACATAAAATCCCAGAACGAACGACATGGGTATCGAGTCGCTCGAGTTGCCGAAGTAGTATCTGATTTTTTCGAATATTCTGCAACAATGAAACGTTCAGTCAAATTTTGAAGTGTCAGCAGTGCAAATAATCACTCAAAGTCTTAATTAAGGAATGATAGATCGAACGGTTTAGATATTTGCGTAGTTCGTATATCGCACATGGTGCAATTCTTGTAACACAAGTGGAGCAAGGTTGAGGTGATACCGCCATTTAACCAGACCGCTACCGGTCTTACGTATCGCTAACTATTGCTAAGTGGGAATTTCCAATAAGATTTCACAGTAAGACGCGAAAATTTTCTAACAGTATTTCTGTAAATAAAAAGACAAAGCATAATTTTCTCGGTGGTGTATTACCGATTCACGTGTTATAGAAGAACGAATTAAAGAATAAAGGCACGAACGGAAGTAAGGAATCCATATCGTCGGGTATATTTGACTTAAGCACCTAACACTGATTAGTAATATTTCACGCTATTCACCTACTGTTTGTTCAGTTGTATTTATCTTACAACTATGTTGTTTCTTTTCTAACTTCGACATAAAAGTTACAAGGCAAGGAAATAAGTTATCTCATAAACGTCGTAATGAACTGAGAATCTTGAAAGTTTCGACAAAGTATAAAAAGCACGATAATACGCTTCCGAACAATTTTACGATCAAGAAAATCGTATTAGAAGACGAAAATTTACCGCTCAAAATCATCGAAATATACGATCGTCTTTATAAGGCGAATCCCGTGTATGATTGTTCAGTCGGTTCGGACCCTAAACCAACCTCAAACCGGCCCTACGGTTCTAAATTTAAACCAAGCGAATCGAAGCTGTTCAAAGGAGAGACCTTTTTGCATCCAGCAGCTTTGGCTCGCGCTTCTTCGTCCCTCTGTTTCTCCTTTTTTTTATCTCTGCATAAATAACAGGTTACGTTTTTATGCGTTTTTTAATGCCGATCCCGGACGAGACCGAGGCACATTCCAACCGTGTATTGTGTAAAATGCTCTTTGTATACCGCGAGGGGCAACAATTTTATTTACGATATCCGCGATTTAAGTGGCCACAATATATCTGGGATGCAAACGTGAAATATCATGCTGCTGGCATTTCCTAGTACAGCTAACCCTCTTGTAACAATGTGGAAACCGTGATTATAGGGTTCTGATATACAGTAAATGCTACATTACAATTTTTTATCGGTTTATATTCTTGGATGTTGGATCAGCATGCGTGTCGCTACTGCGTGTAGGTTCAGAGTATTAGTACGTGTGGTATTGTGGATGGTATTACGTGTTGTATCACCACGCATTGTATTGCTACGCGTAGTGATAGCCGTACGTGGTATAAGCACACGTGATGTCACAACATGTGTTTCTCGCACGAGGAATTCCTCGCATAGTGTAGTAGTTTCACGCGTGGTATCGACACATGTGGTACCATAGTGTAATAGTTTCACGCATGGTATCGACACATGTGGTACCATAGTGTAGTAGTTCCACGCGTGGTATCGACACATGTGATACCATAGTGTAGTAGTTTCACGCGTGGTCTCGACACATGTGGTACCATAGTGTAGTCATTTTACGCGTGGTATCGACACATGTGGTACCATAGCGTACTAATTTTACGCGTGGTATCAGCACAAGAGGACAATACTGTTATGCGTGGTATCACTACGAGTAGTGACCGCCACGCGCAGTATATATCGCCTCGTGTGGTACCACAGTATAGTATTATTGCACGTGGCGATACCACGAGTGATCGACACACGATTGCAACTCGTAACACCGCATGTAGTATCCTACCGGTACTCGTTACACCGTTAAAGTACGCGCTGCAACACGCTTAAATAGAAGGCCATATCTCTACACGGTGTACCATACATTTCCCAGCGCGATTTTTGAATTCCAGTTCCCATAAACGATGTCTACCTGAAATTTAATCGATCGCTCGAGTCGTAATTATGCAAATTGACGTTTATTTTTCCTGTTAACGGTCGTTTGGAATCGCGAGCAGGTAATACCGGGTGCAATAAAGAGCCGGGTGGAAACGCGATCGTAAAGAAGAAAAAGTCGACCAACACCGGAGCTGTACGTTCGTGTACGCACAAATTGACAACGGTATTTATGTTAATAAAACTGGGCTGTAATAAATTTGTCGAGGTTATTCGATGAAACGTAATCTCGATCAGAAGTACCGGAGGCTTTGGCTTTGTTGCTCGATCAAGGTCGGTGTCGCGTGGGTTTATCGACGTTCGTAAAAGTTGCGGTTACGGCAACTTGTAACCCACGCATCGAGTTCGCTTTTTTGCGGGATAAACCGATGACGAAACGGAGGGTGGATAATGTTTATGTCTCGTTTACAAAAGAGCCTACTTGTCGCGGAGATGGATCTTACGTTAATCGGTATTCGCGAAATCGAAGGCTGAAAAAAAAGTTTCGTTTATTGGTATGTCTTAATTTCAAGGAGATGAGCCTCGTTTTTTGTTCGACGATGCTCCTGACCGGTTAAGGCTTCAACCTTCGGGTGTCTGAAGGAAACCGGCGCGGGAAAGATATTCAAATGAACGTATTCATGTACTCACACCCGCTGATGCTCGTTCAGCGCATATCTGTATGTAAGGTTGATGAGGTAGTAGAAGAAAAGGTAGGCCAGCAGTTCTCGCCAGATTAACTTGTAAACAGAGCCTCGCCATCTGTGAAAAAACAAATGAATATTGTTTATTATTAAGATTAACATCGCATGCTAATTATAATCATATTAGTCTCGCCATTGTGCTAATCTTCAAGAAATAAAATCTGCTGTTTCAATTAGAACTTATGTTACCAAGGAAATGATCGCCTTCGTGGAGCAACTATAAAAATATCTCTCTATTGACACTGATTTCATTGAACTATTACCAGTTTTCATGGTCATTTTCAAGGATGAGTGCCCTCTTAAATCCTCTGAAATTACTTACCGATAATAGCCGGCAATTTAGCAATTTGTAAAATTAGTTGTCGAAATTAGTAGTTACACCTAGTAGATACAGAAATAGGTGGAAGGGATACAAATTTCCATTTCAGCGATTAACGTGACGAAACACCGGACGACAGGCGCTTTCGATGTTGCCACTCATTTAGAAATTAGGCAGTGGAATGTTCATTGTAGAACCTTCTAACGACAACTCATTTGACGGTAAGTATTGTATTTAAAGAACATCTAGATATGTGAACGACGACGATAAGCACACTTAGAGTTAAATGTTGTATTTAGAGAACTTTAACCCCGAAACTAATTCGTGTCATGGTTAGTTCGATTTTACGACCAACGAGTACATTGAATTCGCAATATTTTCGTGACGAAACGTTTACCATGTTACACCTATGTGAACTTATTGTCGACGGATTTTATAGCGTCATTAACGCTGTGAACATGGTTCGCCGATATAGTTGCTACGAGTATCTACGATGAATATCACCGAAGGACGATGATACCAAACGAAGGTTTCGTCAATACCAATCACGAAGCAACAATGACTTTACATTCAAATCCCGCAGCCTGTATAGCGCCGACGAAACGTAGTGCAAACGAGGTCAAAGTGAAAAGCCGTGTATTATCGACAGCCATGTTGCTATACATATCTATATTGTTTGACACGCGAGTAAACAGGTCGATATTTTATGCAAACAGAATGATTTTATGAGCACGTTACTCGGTTTGTTACCGATCTTATTTCATACAGACACATATTTCAACAACGAAACAGTGCTATGAAAAGCCTCGGATATCCGGTTGTATTCAACTCTCACCCTAATGTACTTACAACACCGTAACGATAGAAAATGTAATAAAACGTGCTGAGAAGATATGTAAATATCCCAGAATACTTCCACGAAGATGTTTTTAATCGATGACGAAAATTTCGGAGAACGGGTCCCATTGGACCGTTTTCGCCAACGTCATCGAAAAAAATATCTCCTGGAAATGAGTGAAAGTATAGCGGTACATTTTACCATCCTTCGAATACGTCGAATTCCGATGGTTTCTCAAACTCGTTTCGAAATTTCATAAACAAGGCGGAATTGTTTACGGTGCCGCTTCCCGGCGATTTTCGCGTTTCAAAATTGACGAAAAGTTACGCAGTCGAGAAAAGAAAATCTGCATCGGGCCACACCAATATCGAGTTATACGTTTGTTTGTGTGTCAGTGGGTCATGGTAGGAAGTATTGTCCCACACCATTCATACGACGCGTGATCCGCGACCACACGATCGTAAACCCCCGCGTGGTTGCACGCGTTACGCGGTGTTTCTACGTACACCAGACATTACGTTGGCACTTTAGATAGAGACGCGTCATAATTAACCTCGTCTACAAAGTTACGATAATTATTCTCGGTCTGTAAAAACTGATAAATACCGGTTGTCGATAAATAGTGGATGGACAAGTAAGTTTACTGAAACAGGAAAGCGAAGCGTGACGCAAGGACCTTTATGGACTCCATACAATACTAATTTTTATGAACACCGGTGACACGAGATAAACTCCGATTTTATGGACCCTACGGGGTTCCTGTAGACCCTGTCACTCTCTAAACTATCATAAACTTCGATTTCTACATTTATGTCTCCGTGAATAAGCAATACTGACTTCGAATCCCGATTCTCGGAAAATACAAGACTTGTCTTGTAAATTTTGTATACTGTGGAAGAACATACATCTAATTAAGGAGTTAATTTATCTTGGTGGTCATGCTCTAATCTTACACTCGCAAATAGTTTTACCAGGAATGTAAAATATTCGCGCATTCGATGCGCAGGAATTTGCATACAACGTTAACGATGCATAAACCTTATGAACGATTCATTAAAATCTTCAATCGATTCGTCCGACGAAGACGCGTCAAGTCGATAAATCTGCTGCCTCGCGTGGCTAGGCTCGATTAATTTTCCTCACACTCGTTTGAAAAACTTTCCATTGTTGCGGTTTAATGCGCGAATTATTGTTACAAAATCCATTCAATTGTCAATGAATAACCTGTCGAAAATTGAACTGTTTTATAAATCTACGTTCAGCGAGGCGGTGCATCGCGAAGAATATTTCTCGGTTGAATGATTGATTTATGAAGTATTCGGTACGTAATAACACAGGAGGATGAGCGTAATTAAACGAACGACCCAATGGCGCTGCATACTTAATCGCGCGGCTGAAGATAATGTTTCGTTTATTGCATCACCGTCGAGATTTACATGAATTTGTACGTCGAATCGCGAGGATCTTGTTCCTCCGGCAACAAATTGCGAGACTAACGCCGCGATGTTTTTTTACTCGCTGGGATTCGCATAATTCTTCGCAAACGAAACAATGGCTTCGCGTGATCGCGAAATGCATCGACGCCTCAGGGAATTACTAAAACAACGTTAGGTATTGCACAACTCTACAGAAATTTCGGTTCGCGGAAAACCGGAAAATTGCTCCGAGACTAATTTGAGAACGTGTTATCGAAAAACACAATGTTTTGAAACGTCTGGTTACATCGGTTAAAAATTCATATTCCGCACAGAACTCGGGACGTTCTTTTATAATTGCACGGAGAAGAAGACGTTGACGCAGATCGTAAAGATCGACGTGTATACATTGTAAACGAGTAATGACGTGCACGAGTGAATGGGCGAGTCGCGAGGAAACTACATGCAATACATAAAGATACCAGGTGTCGAGCATTTATGCAAGATCGTTATAACATAATACTAGAGCGGTCGCTTGGCGCAGAAGCGTTTCCTTTTTAGTCCTTTCTCTGCTTTCTGGCTCGTGGTTTCCTCGCGAAATCGTTCGTTACCGCTACTTTTGGTCAACATTTCGACGTTGGTTAATTTTAATTGGAAAATCTCGTTAGCAATTCGCTTCGAGTATTCACTACTTTTATCAGTTGGTGTACTTCTGTTGTGGATTTTAATTGCGAACTCGACACTTTGACGGTGTTAAGTAGTGGGTCTTTGTGTTTACTTAGAGGTTGTGCAATATATTTTAATCAAATGTGTGTCTTTTGGCCAGTCCACCCATTTCTGTACGTGGAATTTCCGAATACGAAGGATAGTTGAAGTGATGGACATCAATTTTGGAGAGTGTTTAATATTACATCGCGAGACGGTCAGAGACACGTAGGAAGTGACTGGAAACGCTATAACTGCTTTCGTATCACGACGGAATGCTAAATATTGTTGAAACGTGAGTCATCGGTCGCGTTGCTCTGGCTAACTAGCCAACAATACTCTCCACCATTGCTAAGTCGATTATTTATCGTCGGTTTGCCACGTTCCTGCTCTTTGCCGCAACAATGTTTCACCAAACGATCCGAGATCAAGATCTCTGTGGTCGGAATGCTGCGATTTAGTCGCTCTGTAACAGACCGACGCAATAAGCTCTCGCTAATTTATACCGTGTTAACGTAGTTTCAACACAAACGTTGCAAAGTATGTAATTACTAGCGATAGAAGTGTCGTCTTCGAACAAAAAAGACGATTAAGAATTTTATCTCGCGATAGAGGTTCGAAGAAATCGATAATGGAAAATGCTCGATTCACGAAGAAAGGCGTAACAATACATTCCGCCCTGCTGGTAAGAGGGAAATAAGGAGCCTGATCCACGCTGGACAGCGCAAAGTAACGGTCCACCGGTCAAGGCTCGTCAAGGCCTTTTATCGCTCTTGTCGGCCACGTTTATACCTGGCTGTGTTACACAATTTCGTTCTTTCAGTTCGTTCTCCATCGTACTCTTTAATCTCGTGTTTATACGCTTGTTTGAACCCTTTCTCCCTAAGGGGCGTGTACGACCTTTCTTAGACAGCCTGGATCCATCACTACTTTCGGTCGGAGAATTATCTAATTTAGAAAATACGGAATCGACTTGTATCCTCTCGTATATTGTTTTCGTGAGAGGAATAAAAACAGAGGACTGGCATTCCTTCGTGGATGACTCCTCCTGAGTTCCCGAGAGGTTTCTCTCCTCTTTCTTTCGAGATTCAAGCTTCTTGCGAACGTTTATAGGAACGCTTAAAGCACCGCGGTGGATAGGAAAAGAGGATCTCGTTTTATTCCGACGTTAGTATAATTCAACAGGGAACTATCCTTCAATGTCAGGTCGTCGTACGTGGGGCAAGGAACTGTCGTAAATACGCTCTGATCGGATCTAACTCGATGGGACCTTGACTCGTCCATTTCGCATTGGCAAGGATCGTGCTCTTTGTTCCGCGGATTCGCGTAACTTTAGTAGTAAATTCTGCTAGATCTTTTCAATGAAACCGGTAGAAAAATTGCGAACGTTTATCGAGCCGTTTGGAAGGTATACATCCAGGCTCAATGACCGTGACCATAAAGAAACGCGAGAGGAAACGGATACTTCTCGACGATGACTTGACGTATTACGCCAGCGACTATGACGATATCCGATTATGGCTCCGATCCGCAAGAAGTCGTGAAATTTTTGAAACCGTTTTTTGCCACTGCTTTTCGAATCGAATTGTTCTCGCAAGTTTCTTGCTCTCGGGTCCATTATGTCATGCGAAAAGCTAGTATTCTTACAAAGTGATTCTGGGAAAGGATAGACTGGTTCCCCTAAGTTTCCGTACATAATTCACCATAGTCTGTTGTTAAAGCGGTAACAGATGGGACGGCAGATTCGACCGGGTTCAAACGTCCACGTCGTGATTATAATTTCACTTCCGCTTTCGAGCTATCCCGGCAAATCAACGTGACGTAACCCTGCAGAACGTTTTACCCGAAGCTAGCTTGTAAGTTGAACAGGTATAACAGACTCCAAATATTAATATTAATTCCCCAATAAATAAATTTATGAATTCACAAATTTCTAAAGTTTCAGGAACATATTGCTCCACGTAAGTTTGTGAAATCTTCCACGAGAACGTTACACGATTTTTCTGCCATATATTTTGCTTCGATCACGAATAGTCTCATAAAGCTGACTCGAAGCCCGAGTGATTCAATGCAGCCCGAAGCAGGAAGAGAACTCATCCGCCTACGAACGGCTCGTAACGAGAACGAATCTCGATAAGCATCGAGAGTTGCGAAAGCGAACTCGAAACAGGTGTTCGAAGAGATATCGATGCCGTTAAAAACTATGGGATAGTTTCGCGGCGTGGGTGCTTTTCTACGTGAAATCTCGCAACGTATTTGCTTTTATGCATCACGTTTAACGGAAACGAGCTTACCTCGAGAAACACGCGCGAGTGTTGATCGATCGGCGCGTTTCCTCAAAAAAATGTCGCGCTAAATCGAAACAATAAACAGCGAGCGCAACTTTCAAACTGGTCCCGCGATTTCGCGCGCGTTCCACCGCATATCGTAACAGCTGATTCGACAAACTTGCGAATACTCTCTCTTTTTCTGTTCGACGAGGAAGAAATTAAACGGGTTGGACTCCGTCATTGTAAACCTGTTTCCAGGACGATCTTTTTTGTAATTTATTTATTCTTGAAAAAAGGTGATAGATTTGTGTTATGGATTATTAACGTTCTAATAAAAGTTTCTTTTTTGTGGTTTTGTTATAAATCATTTGCATGCTTCGATGTTGTTTAGGTGTGTTTACGTTACCAGTTTGTTGAAGCGGATATAATTTGTGTAAGTGTATCGTTTGTGTACATAGCGTGAGTCGCAGTGTGTTCTTTTATTATTAGATCGAACGTGAATGAATATAAAAATACTAAAACGGTTTTCAAAATGTAAATATATTCTTTCCTGTTCTTTAATCTAAACTTGTTAACAGTTTAATTAGATACTTGTATAACATAATTGTCCTGTATTGAAATTAATAGCCATCGATTTACATTGATTTTCATTTTTTTCCTCGAAGAGGAAGAAACACATTTAATCAAGCTGTGCGGCTGCAAAACAAGCATCTTCGTGTTCACACAGTACACGATATCTCAAAATCGTTCCCGCGAATGTTATCATTGCGTGTAACAGAGAGAGAATCGTGATGGACGAAGAAAAAACGAATCATCGATTCGACGTAATTTCCTTTTGCATCGTTAAGAGAGCCGCTATGAAAGCGGTTACGGAAGTACTCGGTACAGCGTCGTTTACATAAGCCTGACCGGATGATTAACATCGGCCGTTCGGTTGCTAACTAATTAATTGTATTGTTAAAAAAGAACTGGCCGATTCGACCAGTGAAAATCGCTCGTCTGGCCTACAATCGCGTGGAAAACTCCGGGAACATCCGACCGCTTGAATTGCTAATGAACTTATGTCACGTAATGAATGTTCCTCAATTAACGCCAGAAATATAACTAATTGTTTCTACCGGTGGAACGAAACGATAACGTCGTCATGTGGGATTTAAAATTCCTCGGGCAGTAGTACGAAAGTTATCTCGAACGGAATCGCGTTTCAAAGCCCGATCGAATCTTGCCTCATAAGCGGAAATTATTAGCAGTTAAGTGTCGGGCATAAATAATGTCCCCTTGCCGAAAGATCGACCTCATCGCGTCGATGAACCTCGTTGGAATTAGAAATTTAAATGGAACGATGAATTCGTGAGTCACCCTATGAATATCGACGAACTGTTCGATCGACCTTGCCTCCGTCTTGCGTAAAAATAAACAGGAAGATCCTCGAAAAAGAGGGAAAACGAACGCGTAAAACCGGGACGAACTTCGACGCGAATTCCTGCGTGTTTTTCTAGCCAGGTTGAGCAACTCCGTTCAAAATTCCTGGCGCGTTCGATTCGAGAAACTTGATTAATCATCGTCGCGATGAAGTTAACGACTCCTGACACTATTAAAGGCGTTATAGCCCTGTTCCTTTTTTTAATCGATGAATCTTTGGCATCGATCTTAAGACACGCGCTAGCAGCGTGCACGCATAAACCGACGCACTTCTCGCACCTCGCTTCAAGATACAAGGTTGCTTTTAATCGTGTCACTGTCAATCGAACTCATCGGTATGTATAACGCTCATCTAAACGCTAGTCTATATGCCAGACGGTTTAATTAATTTCATGGTCCGAAGCCTAGGAAGGGAGTAGCCGGTTGGCGAACGTAGGCGAAGTGGTGCGAACCTATAGCGTCTTCGGTAATCGTTGAGCCAACAAACTGTCAAACGCTGAAGACTCTGTTACGAGGAACTACTCGATAACGTTTTAGGTAGCACTTGATCACTGAACAACGATTATTTGCTCGCTTCGATAGCCACTTGTCTCACTCGAGTGTACGATAGATTACTTCCGAAATGGTACTCGAACAAAACTACCGATTAACGATGTTTAACGTTACGAGAGCCACGTGGATTAACGTTCGTAATTTAAGATATTTTAAGCCTTTTGTGAATTCTTAATACGCCGACTGACATAACGAAAAAGGAATGTTCTTTTTTTGGGAGGCATACAGAACGCTCGGTGCAGGAGATTTATAATTCGCTATTACCGTATTATATCACAAGTGTTGTTTCGCAAGAAATACATGTTTGCGCCTTAGTTTCTTCGAAACAAGCAGGCGCCTGTTGTTCGTTACTAGGAAAGAGCTTCGCGATTTTTCCATCGACCTCGTTTCGCAGCCGTCGATCACATGAAAACTCGCTCGGGCTCTTCCCGAAAAAAACCCCGCCAGCATATTGATTGGCAGCGATAGTCTCCTTCGACTTTCGACAAGATACCATCGTCAAGGCAACAAATTGTAATTGATTCCTCGCTCTAAGCAAGATAATACCAATGCGGGCAACAAGGACGCGAGGCAACAAAACGTTGCATAACTAACGCCGGTCACGCTTCACGGAGTGATGCTCCTCGTTTGTCCTCTCTTTGGCAAACTTCTCGGTCGCTTCCTTGATTCCGTCGCTTCCGCAGACGAGAAATTGGCAAAACGTCAAAGGTGTTTCAATTTTCGCACTGTGTCTTCTACTTTCTTGCAAGTAATCGATATCTTCTGACGCATGATTTAGCAAATTCGCTGTTAAACGACAAGCGTATCCTCGATGCAATTTGTAACACCGTGTGTTCACGACGTTACCGGTTTTTGTATAAAAATAAGTATCCAGATAACATGTAACAGTTATTAATGGCAAAGTGGCTCGAATAAATATTCCGGTAAAGAAAAACATGACGAATCCTTGTTTTCGCGAAGATCGGATAAGCAAAACAGTGTAAAGGAACATCCAGAAACAGGTGCACACTCGTGGATGCAAGAGCAGATGCTGGTTGGAGGTTTTCAATGCCGAGGAAGAGAAAAACGGCGGGAGACCCCGGTCACGCTGCTCGCGCGGGAATGACTCCACATTTTAATTAGTAAACGAGCAAAGCGGAATGCCTGTCACACGTTTGACGGCAAAACGATTATTTCGCCATAGGTTCTTGCGAAGGAGCACCGATCGTCCCTGTGTCGTGTCGTTTAACCCACGATTCGATCAAGGACCAACGGAATCTTTTCAAACGGTGTCTTCGCGGAAGAGAAAACGAGTTCCCGTCCTGTTCGGACCTAATCGATACGCTCACCTTCTACTGTGATATGCAAATCGAATCACCGTGATAATTTCTAAGTGATTTGGTCGTTCCTTTTTACTGGCTGTAAAAATTTCCATCACAGACGTTTATCAACCTCTTGCATTTCTACAGTCAGCAATTTATATTTTCGAGCGTGTTGGCCGCCACGACAATTAAAGTCAAGTTCGAGCCGGTATTGCAAGGCGACATTGCTCGGTTCACGAACCGCTACTTTAAATTACTGCTTGCGACTGCTACGTAAATTCCAGCGATACTGGGAAGAACATGTACTGCACGCACGGTGCTCATTAGAGAGCTCAAAGGAACGGCCACGAATAGCAGCGTGTCAGAACAATTAAACGGTTTTTCACCAGTGAACCTTTAGAATTCTGTTGCTTATTTTGCACGGTTTTTTCCACGGATACCGTTTATCGAACGAGGCGAACCTCTGGCAAACGCTTGGCATTGTTCAAGGACTTCAAATGCACCGATCAGAACGGGCACAGTTGTTTCGATGTAAGCACTCAGCTTTCCACTATTTAATTAGGTTCAGCTTTGGTTACCCTCTGCGTTATATTCCAAGTTACACATTTACATTCCTAGATTCATAGACTATTGGGATTGTGGAAGCAAAAAGGTGCTAATTGAAATAAAACGCGTTGGTTGAATTTAACTTTTGGAAAATTGAATAGTGCACTCTACGACTGATGTTTTCTCTTTAGAGTAAGAGGATTAGTAGAAGACTAATTTCCTCGAGTTCGAGAGGTCCCATGCTTCATTGACACTTTTGAATATCTCAGCATGCTTACACTGGAAGGACCACGCAGTTCGTCCAATTGGACAGGATGTTTATCCTTTGCCTTCAAATAAACTAAAGTAGAAATATTGAGTGATTGATTTTTGTATATTCCAACATAGATCTCTCCAGGTGCCTCTGTATCTAGCTCCCTATCGCATCTCCTCAAATTCCTAGATTCCTACAACCCTAATTTACATAATCTACACCTATCGTATAGAAAAGATTCATTAAATTTTCGTGGAAAGATCAGGTAAGCGAAGACACTGGGTCACCCGAGGTTTCGAGGCGCTCGATAGCGATAGCGTCTGCACGAATACGCTCGAAACACACGTACTCGATCGTTCGCCAGCGCGCTCGATATACCCACGGAACACAGGAGAGGTGAACGAAATGTGTGTCATAGGCTCGTGGTGTGTGCAGCAGGCTGCGTCTCATTGTCATTCGTCGTGGTGTCGAACAGCAGCTACGTTCGTGCAGTCGTGCGTGCATGCAAGCTCATAAAATAAACGGAGACGGAGGCAAATTCGCGATAGGCACGATGCCTCGTCGCGACACACGAGCCCGAACGTGACCAATCGGTAGCGTCGATGCACCGCGCCGAGCCGTTTCGCCGCTCCGTTGCAATACGGACACGACCGATCCCGGCTTTTTGCATTCTCATGAGACGCTCCTGATCGTTCAATTTCAGAGACAATGGCCTAGTTCTCGAAACGCTCCTCACGGTCACCCATCGAAGAAAGTTGACGCGTTTGGCTCGCTCGATGGCTCGCTTATTACTCGCGCTTCTTCATGTTTTCGTCCGATCGAACTGTGTTCCTTTTTATCCGATGATTTAATCTTAGATAAACGTTAGGTAGAAGACAAGAAAAAATTGCGGTCCAGGAATCTAATTGCTTTGATTGCTCCTGGGAAGTTCCTAGCTCTTTGTTTTCCGCTCTTCTTTGTAGCAGTTGTCGATAGCAATTTGAAAATTCTAAGACGCTCATTATCGTGACCTTGCTAATGCGGTATAATCAGTGGAAAATATTAAAAGACAAATAAAGTTACGGCTGTAAATTCCACGACTCCCTACCACAAAACGTTCGGAACGCAAAGTGTGCGGGTAGTGTGTTCAAGCTGCAGTTACAGGATTACGATTATCATACGAAAAGTACACACGCGCTCCCTTAACCCAGTAATACGTATCATTCGACTGGCCCAGTTATAGCAGATAATGATGTAGATATTTATCATAAAATATTTGCCTTCAAATATCGCACCCCTTTATAGCAGCTTATCTTAAATATAGCAGCTTAAACTTTTAAATAAAAGTTTTACAACTTACAGAATAGATCTTAGATATAAATAATTGGCTGTTTTGATTCGATCGTTCGTTCTTTTCTAATCGCGTGTACGTAGCGCAACATTATCTATGAACGGCGCTCCGTTCATTTTCCGAATTGATTTCACCTCGGTAGAAATTCAATGAACGAATAGTCGAGAATCATCGAGAAACGTGTCGAGTCACTTGAAACCAGCCAGGATTCCTGGATTTCACTTTTTCGAGCTTGCAAACGAGGAACATCATCCTGCCGCCTTTATCTTGACCAGTCTTCCGCGCAACGCGGGGCCGTTCTTGCTTTCACGAGTGCGATTTGCTGCCACGGTTCTTCCGTTCACGCGCCGGTCCTATTTAGCGCGCGTGATCGCTAGACGCTCGCGCGTCCGCAGGTGCCCGTGTTCCTTTCCGTCGGCGTTCGCGACTTCTAAAGCGGTAAAACATTGGAAAACGAACGTTCACGAAGGCGTAGTGCCAGCCACCGATGGTTTTGCCCGCCTCTTCCTCTGCGTTTACACGCGAGCAGGTTGTTTCCAACCGTCAATCAAAGATCGGCTTAATGATCAGCTTCGCGGCCACCGATGGATTTGTATGTCGCCGATACAATATACACGGACGATAATTATTATCGCGATGGAGAATTAACCGGGATTTTCTATTCCTGGATAGCCGGCTAAGTATTTATAGATCGTTCTGGACTCTTGCGGCTATTTATAAACAGCCGATCCTGTTCTCCTCTTTGGCCATTGGCTCCGGCAGGCCGATAGGAAAGCTGGTATGGACCGCTCCGGAAGCCTTGCACGAGAAAAAGGAAACGTCTTGCATGAATCGCGCTATCTCCGGCAGGCCGCTTCGGTAACGAGAAACACAAAAGCAAACTGGAAAATCTTCTTCATAACTCGCGCGTTTACGTGCACCGTATCTTCTCTATCCACTCCGAATTTTTTACCGAGGACGAGGGTGCGGAGATAGTAAAGGGAACAAACGATGCAGCCTTGATGACCCGATCATCGATTCGCCTTCGACGCTCAACGTGATCTATTGCGAAAATCATGTAGCGTTTGGTATGTAAATGAGTGGACGACCACGCTCCGGTGCATCCTCTCGGGAATATCTTATTACGACGATGATGAATACTTTATGTTCATTCGGGAAAAAAATCATAAAAACCTGCGGTCTTATGGTACCATCGAAGAAACTGACACTGCATCGATTAGATTAAGCTTCCTTTCGATTGTTTGCGGGAATATCGTCTTGAAATCAAGAGTGTAATTCTCACGGGTCGAACCTCGAGAATTTATAACGTGATTTCGAAGAATCACGATGCTACCGAACGAGACTTTCAGATACGTAACCGAACAGGATAGTTATTCGCGAGTTAGAATCGGGATATTACTTGGAATGCAATAATATCGTTTCGATTAGATACGTGCTGTCGCGAGAGATTTTCTATTTCTAGCGATTCCCGAGTATTTATAGACAAATCAACCGTCCATTACAGCGCTCTGTAACGAGCAATAGGAAAGCGAGATCTTACGCGAAAGCCGTTAAGGCCGTTTTCAAGCTGGCGCCCGGAGAGAAAACGAAGACTTACGACGAAGATCCACCGACGCAACACGACGCGTTAAAGGTCGTGGAAATGTCAATAAACGAGCTTCGGCAAGGACGTAGCCAATCGCGAATTGTTTGCCACGATCCTAAATGATTACGCGTTTTCAGGAACAACGATTTAAAACCTGTGTCTAAGACCGACGTTGCCTTGTAAAACATTTTATTAACGCCTTTGATTAATGTCGAGTTATTAATAATGTCCGGTGATGACTACTTCTCTTTTTTTCCTCGCAATTATTCGCGTCTGCGAGCATGAGTAACTCCACGTTTTCCTGTCATGAATTTATACAGTTCATTCTTGTACCGCATGCAAATACACCGCTAACGCGGAAAGTAGATTCGACCGTAATCGTTCCTCTAAAATCACGACACGTTCCGATCGTTTTTTCTCGCTCAATGAACATTTTCAGACTTTGAACTTAACGCGTACGTATACACGACTGTACACTGTGTTGAACTGGTTGTGCGATCTCGAGCATCGACGTATCGATACCGTTGAACGGATACTATTTAATCAAGTGATTCTGACCATGTTGTGCCACGTTCCCAGAACCTCAACCTGCTACAATCTTCAGACTCGCTACGTTGGTAAACTCGTACTTAACTGTACAGATGATCCGTGGGACGTCATCGATGATTTACATAAGGATCATTGTATAACGTTCGATTTAGCGCGTGCTGCTCTACGCAGGCATTGATGTCACCCCCGTTTCCGAGGAAAGTTGTGTAATAAACCGGAGGTTTTCCCAAATAGAGACCTGTTTGCATAAGACGAATGCAAATAATTTTGTGCGTCGATACGATAACGGGAAAGCGAGAGGTTTGCTCGAATTGCTAGAAAAAACATGGTATTCCCTCGTTAGCGCGATCGCGATTATTGAAATTACTAACCGCAGGTTCCTGCAATTATGAGTAAGCGGGGTTTAAGCATCTTATTATTATTTCAAACAGTATCGTCTCGTTTCGACATAAACGACAACTGGAACGAAAATCTCGTGGCGGTCGAGGACAGAACAGCATGGCGATGTTTCACGTAACGTGCCTGTCGTTACGGCTAAAATCAATGTATCGACGACCTTATTTCCTTAAAACGTACAAGCAAGCGTTGACCGAACACCATTTCTGTGCTAGCGGGTTTTACGTGCTCCGCTACTGTGATTCATATAACCGTACGTACGAACGGGAACAAAATCAGGACAATTTCTGTTTTTTCTTACGATCGTGATCTAACGCCGCTGCGAACGTTACGCAGAGTGTCGAAGTTGATCGTACAAGGGGCAACAATGTTACTTTTTATAAAAACTGAAATGACTAATAATGCATCCTTGTACAGGTGCAACGTTGGCAAAATTTAAATAAGCTCTATGAACGGTAACAGGTGGTGCATTAACATTCATGATACTGTTTACAAACACAAACGGAGTAAGTATATTTAAGTCCTATAAAAACAAATCTTGCTTTACATGTCCTGCATAATTTTGCGCGGCGAGTAATTCTTTGTGCTGCGCGACAGTGCATCGCAGAAAAGAAATTTCGAAAAGAAAGATCGATTATCGGTTCACCTTTAGTTCCCTCACGTGCATTTGCAGAATCCTTGTCCAAGGACTCGCGGCCTTCTCCTCCTTCTATGCAGCTGGGCTCTAAATCGAGAACACGGCACATCGAGTCGAAAGTTGAACGTTGCACAACGATCCACCGGTCGCAATATCGCAATATCTTCGTCTTACACGGCACGCCGACTATGTAAACTGTCTAGAAGCGTGCTCCAGTATCTCGAAACGTTCAACTCGGTCGTACGCGTGTCGAAAGTCGTCTGTTTTTCTTTCTTTCTACTTTCGGGCATATTTTGACGCTATTCTTTTCAAAATCCTAAACACGAACCGCCGCGAATCCCTCGTGTTTCGCAAACGGATGATACAAGAATGGAAGTCGAATTTGGTCGGAGGATAATGAAGAATACCCTGCAACGAGCGCGGAATTAATTCAGCAGCGAGGAAAGTGAGAGCACCTCGTTTTCGAGAACGCTTCGCAGGTTTCCTGCCGCTCTAAACGGCGGGACGATAATGTCGCGGCAAAGAATGGCGAGCCGATGAAGGGACAAAGTGCAGATAGCGCGACCAGTGGTTTTCTAGCGGCCAAGTCCGCGAAGAGAGTAGAAAGAAAATCGCTAAAGACAGCGCCCGTCGAAGTTGTTGCTAAGGCCACATAGCGCGCGACTGATCGGCTTCAAGCTGTCACGAGGCATTTCGATCGGATCGATCGCGGAATTCGGCGCAAATGTACGGATATAAACGTATGGTAAACTCACTTGATCAGGATCCTCCAGAAGCAGCCGAAGCTGGAGCCGTTTGGCACTTCACTCGCGTACGATATAGTCATTTCCTACTTAACCACGCATACGTTCGTCTCGATTAAAATATTGTCTCGTTACACGGATCGATACGATCTTGTCACTTGCTTATTCCCTGATTTTTCGATCGTACGTGTTGGTTAAGCGAGGACACTCGCGCACACGCGGCTCATCGGCCAATCGATCTTTAATTTCTCTTCTTCTTCGTCGATGTTCGATGATCGAGTCTCGATTACCGGCCTCTATCGGGTGGTCCGCGTTCGATTTACAGTCAAGAAGATCTCTTTCACGATTAGGCGGAACCAGCTGACCGGACGGACCGACTGTCTGCTAACTGAGCTCCACTGACAGACGACAGGGCTAACAGAGAACGGGGCCCGGCTGCCACCTCCACCTGGGCCTCAGTACCGTTCGCACCTGCGCGGTAACCCTGCTCTCTTTTACCTGTGCTTTACGCTCTCTGTACTCCAGAAGCTGTTCTGCCCGATTACTCTTACGATCAAAAACGTTCGCTTCCTCTTATCGGTGATTTTCTTAAATCTTTCGACTTCGATCGACTCTTCATTACAGGGACATTCTCCAGTTTTGGAATTTTTAGATATCGTAATCGGTGACTTTAGAATTTAGGATCCTTGGAATTTTTACAGTTTAGGATTCTGGGAAATAATGGAGACCACTGGGTTTGGGACTGGTCACCAAAGCGCTTCGAAATGGAAAGTATGCAATTGAAGTTTAAAGATAAGATAAGCAAAACGCGCAATTATAAATAAAGAGTTACAAAATTGTAATTTAGTGTGTAATCGTATGAAAGTGTAGCGAATATTGCGAAGAAGTTGCACCATATAGGATCACAGTTGACCCGGCACCTCCCGAGGGTTAATTCGCAACGCGCGGTAATTGTTCGAGAAGAGGTGTTTCCGTTCGCTAATTACGATTCCCCGAGACGCGTCGATGGCCAACGACAGCAGAGCGTTTCGAACGAAAGAATTTACATTCATCGACGAAAGGATTCGCGCGCGTTACGACACGATCCACGAAGAATTCTTGAAAAATCAATGACACGCCTCGCCTTTCAAATGAATCTGCTTTCGAACCAAGTAAAAGGAGAGCGTTTCTGGCATAGCGTCTTCGCTCGATATCAACACTAGTGCATGTTGCGCTCTTAAACTATCTTCTTTTTCTTCCTTTTCTATCGTTCTTACTGACTTCCGACTGACAATGTCCATTTCTTTTATAGCGATCCTACCGTTAAGCTTTTCGATAAGTATGAAATATTTATGAGCATAAGACGAGGCTTTTATAACCGCCCGTTTTATTTCCGAGAAGAGGACGTCTCCGGAGGGCCGTTCTCGGAAAGAGCGTTGTTCTTACGGCACTGCGGCTGTTCGAATGCCGTAACATCGCGGCTATTGCCTTACCTGAACATTTCAACACGACATCTTGTGGTCGACTCGTGTACTGTGCTCTCACCTTGCCGTGGCCTAGCCTGCGGCAGAATTACGGCCTTCTGGTACCATCCACCGGTCAACCATCACATTTCTTTCAATTAACACGGGCAAACCCATCTACGACATTTTCGTATTTCTCAAAAAATAGTTGATAAGGCCACATATTTCCTCAGAACAGGAAATTCTAATTCTCAACAATTCGAACGACTATTCTAAAATTACAAAGTCCTAATGCGTAAAAGTTCTAAAGGATTTGGGCCCAGTACATAAGAGATACAGTTGGGAAATCGGGTTCAGTTCCCTTCCGAGAAACAAGAACAAGATTGGACCGCTTAATGACGCTGCCGATTTGAAATGGGGAATAACGTGCAGTACATTATCACGGTTCTTGAAATCGGTTAATACGAGGAAAGACTGGGATAAAAATACCACGGGACAGTTATATTCGAAGTACTCTTTTGGCAAGTGGATGGCCTCGAATATCCACGAGCTAAAAGTTACAATTTCAAGATGGACGATTATACAATTTTTCATATTTTGATATCCTTTTGTACGTTGTACACAATATTCGCTGATGCTTGGAACAATTTCTTCTCGTGCTCTGTGATACGCATTCGTATGATGTTCGTGACTCCCTGCTCGCCGAGGGTGCAAGGTAATGACAAGTACATCTCGTGACACACCTCGTGGTGACCCTATGAAAAAATCAAGTGTCGGAATTTGATAGACTTCCTGTAGTTAATATTGTTCCAAAAATTTGGATGGTTTGAAGCTTCCACCGAGTTAGCAGAATTTCGTACTTGGATCATGGTTGAAATCGGCAAAACTCTCTGCGTATTGTTCAGTATAGTTTTGACGATGTCGGCTGTCGAGAGACCGATCGCCGTATTGGAATATCCTTTCAGACATCTGACTGTAGGCCCCCTGAAAAGATTGTTCGAGTTCGAGAGACGTTCGAACCCATCGCTGATGGTTATTTCAACGTTAACGGAACTTACAATCTGATTACTTCCTTGGCGATCTCGTTCCATCTCTCCTCGTCCGTTTCCAGTCCAATGTTAGGCAGAATGTCACGAAATTGCACGCCCGCGACATTCACTCCAGACCAGAGTGGAACTAGGAAACGCGTAACATTTAAGGAGACACGGTACACACGTAACAGTTTGCTTTCTCCTCTCCATAAAATGTAAGAGGAAAATAGATCACGTTCAATTGTTCGACTCACCCTGACTCTCACCGTGTTCGCCCACGATGTAAGCCTGCACCGCACTGGGGGCTATTTCCAAACGATCGGCGATCAAGTAACGAAATCTCGCCGAATCGAGATGAGTTCCACTTCCGATAACTTGATTAGCCGGTAATCCACTCACTTTCCACGTAACCCACGCCAAAATGTCAACTGAAAGTAAGAGTTCCGTTTCGATTGGTTGCTCGATGATTCTTGCGAGAACTCGTCCGTTCAACGAGTATCTAGTTTTCTTCTTTGATTCAACTTAACCTGGGTTACTGACGATCAGAAACACCGCGTTCGGACTGTAGTTGACAAGAGGCGGTACTATGTTCTTCAATATCTCAGTGTTTCGTTTCACCAGGTCCAGTCGAGTTTCACCTTTTACCTGTCTCACACCCGCGGCTAGAATCACCACCTTCGAATTGCTCGATATACAAAAATCTAAAACAACATTCTAATCGTTTTTATCGCTGGCTTATTTATTCGTAAACTTTGGAACTACAAACTCGGGTCTTAGCTTTCTAAGTTCTTGGTTTCCTTATATCTAGGCTCCTCTAACCCTAGGTTCCCTTAAAGCTCTCTTAGGTCCCAAGATTCTAGATCCTACTAGTTCATAACTAATTACCGGTTGTAACCTAGCACTGCAAATACTTTACAAGTTATATTATTTGTAGTAAAGTATCTAAGGACGTGAAGCGTTGGGTAACAGTGGTCAAAATGGATTTTATTATAGAAAAACATGGTAAAGGTCTCTCTGGAAAATTCTATATTTAGTTTCCTAACTGGTTGAAGTTTTCTAGAAATTCGCTGATGCTCGATGAAATCGTTGCTAAAATAAACTTTATTACCTGTGTCGTAATCGATGCGTGGATCTTCTAGATAAACGGAACCATGGCTGTAATCCATTCCTTCCCCTTCCAACTTCTTCGGGAATGCATCCACTAGGGCGACGTGAGGGGAAACTTTCTAGAATGAAGCGACAGTTAAAATTAACGTCTCGTAATAATTGTCACCGATAACGTGAGGTATGCAAAGTATTTTATGATGCGTGTTTACACGCTGAATTTCTGGTATATTCTTCCATCATTCATACATGTCATACACGAACTTTCACTCGAGTTCAAAGAAAAAACTTGCACGAAACTCGAATATTCCATTACTGTTCAAAGGTCGACGAAAAGCGGTGGATTCGCATACCTGGAAGATAATGGCATTCGCGATAGCCACGCCGACCATGCCGGCTCCTACGATCGTCACTTTGTGACAGCAGTCTCGCACCGGTTCCGAATATTTGCACAACAACTCTTCCTTTAAACAAGGGGGTCTAAAAAGTGTACATTCTAAATTAGAATCCTCGTATATCATTCTTTCAAAAGACTATGACGGAAATTCATATTCATAAAGCAAAGTTGTAAAACTAATTTATAGATAATGTTTATCGGTACACTTAATTTTATGTGATGTTTATTTTTACTAGCCAGTAATAAGTGTCTATTTATTAAATTCGCATTGTGACTCTTATGTCACGCTTCTGGAAAATTGGTCCAGTTAAAGTTCATCTACCTCAGAAAGATATTTTTGGATAGATCGAAGATTAAAAATAGAGTGGTTAGCAGACAACGACCTCAATGTTTGACAACAAAAATACGGAAAACTGCTTACACGAAACTGACCGCTCTCTGTAAATCAGATCCAGCGGAGGCATCTTTCCCGAAATCGGCAGAAGGAAATTTTTTCTTTGCCTTATTACCACTGAAAATGTCCTTCAGTAACGTCGGTGGTAAGGTTCGACGAAATCGACTCATGCCCATGTGCCTCCTGGATATTACACCTATCGTACGTTTCAGATGAATTCGTAGCGAACAACTCGAGCATATATGTGACAAAACCATCGTTTCTACCACTAAATAATTTTCTTCACGGAAATTAACATATCGCACGGAATTGAACGAACCTTGACAGATAAGGAACTATTTGCGCGCATAAAGCGTCTAGTTAATTACCAACGCATCAACTTGCCAATTGTTAAACAAACGATGGTTGCAGAAATATAACGAGTCGAGTCGAGTCATAAAAGCTAATGGTAATTGCGGAAAAATTTGTAAACGTTTTCAAAGTCTAATTACATTAGTGATATAAACCTGATTCAAATGTTGGATGTAGAAAGTGATGAAAATGATGTTCACAAAATGATCATAACACTATTATTTATTAAAATATTGTTATAAATATACAAGATAGATTGTAAGAAGAATATCTTCGGTAGAGGGACACCCGAACCAATCTAATGTATCTTACATCAGTTGGTGTAGGATTTATCCCGAGGTAGACATTAAATATTACAAAATACACCTGATGCTGTAAAAACGTACAATAATTTAAGTTTTCACAATGTTCTTTTCACGCTTGCATTGAATTTTGTGTACGTCCTTTTTGTACTAGCCCAGGCTTACCGGTTTAAGTATCATGTTTTATATTAAATTAAATAGCCATTTACGTAATACAATTTGCCTAAATACTGTGTTGCTCGGATAAGCAATACAGCTTGTCACGATTATTTAAAAACATTAACAGTACACAACAGTAGCACCATGTGCCAACGTGAACACACACATATCATCGAGTTGCGACATTCTTATCGACGCGCTATTAAATATGCATTAAATATCGACCAAACATCCTTCGTTATTCGCAGTACACAAATAATAATAAGTAGCATAAAGTAAACGTAAGTAGAAACGATAAGTAGTCGTTAAAAACAACAGTCTTTGTGCATAATTAAAAAACTGACGTTTACGAGAATAAAAACTGATGAACTGGGTTCTGTTGTTGTTTAAATAGAAAAAATATTACTGCAGTACGCAGTCATAGATCGTTTAGAACTTCAAGTCTTTTTGAACGTCGTTCATCGCGTTCGCTGAACTCTGTAGACGGTTCAACTCGTCTGGTGTGAACTTTTGTTGGACGACGCATGTGACACCTCCTTCGCCTAACGTGCATGGCAGGGAGAGGAATACTTCTTTGTCGATTCCGTGGTATCCCTGAAAAACATTCAAATAATTAGCTTCATTCTGAATATTTGAAATATTCAAGTTTCAAATTCTACATCTTTCAAGTACTAAATTTTTGGGAAATATTTAGCAGTGAGAATTTGTTGTATTTGCTCTGAATCACTACCGGTACTTTATCACTAAGGATACGATTTATTTTACGTCGTGCACAATTTTCTCAAATACTTAAAATCCTCGATAAAGAAGCTTAATAGCTTCGTCTGGTGTAAAAGTCATATATCATATTAAGTGCAACGGCCAATTAAGCTAATCATAATTTGTCTATAATCTATAATAGAGAAATTACGTCGATACGATATCAGCGTAAAATTATTATTTACCGTGAAAGATATGCAGTTATCTACTGTGAATTATCGACTTACTTGGACTAAGGTAGATACCGCATGAACTTGGTTAGAGTTTCTCAATATGGCGGAGGCTAGGTTAGACACGCTGAGGCCGATAGCCCAG
Source organism: Megachile leachella (assembly GCA_963576845.1). Taxonomy (NCBI): domain Eukaryota; kingdom Metazoa; phylum Arthropoda; class Insecta; order Hymenoptera; family Megachilidae; genus Megachile; species Megachile leachella. The sequence goes on along the minus strand of OY756247.1, from coordinate 25,421,925 downwards.
GATGTGTAGCCTTTTAGTTTGATCACTTCGTATGCACTGTCGACTACTTGTTTGTGCAAGTCGCTCCAGTGTTCCGGGTCTTCGGGGGTACCAACTTTGTCGTTCAGATCGCGCAGCCTTACACCAGCTACGTTCACTCCCGACCATACCGGCACTGAAATCAGACATCGTTTAATTAAAAAACGTTCCAAGTATTTCCTCATCGATTCCTTATCCGTATTCGAAAAAAACTCGACTCGTCAGAAAATTACGCAAAATCGCAATCGGTGTTCCAATCAGTGTTAGATATTTATGGCCGGTCTTATCGTAGATAAGACTTATCGATCATCGCGCAGAAAGAGATTACCCTTTGAGAGACTCCACCACAAACTTACCGCTCGTGTCACCGTGTTCGCCGATAATCCATCCGTGGCAAGATGTGGGAGCTACGTTCAATTTCTGCGATAAGAGGAAACGGAATCGGGCCGAATCCAAATTGGTGCCGCTGCCGATCACGCGATTCTTTGGCAAGCCAGACAGTTTCCATGCCACGTAGGTCAAAATGTCTACCGGGTTCGAAACGATCAGAAGGATCGTGTTCGGGCTATATCTGACCAGCTGAGGAATGATGCCTTTGAAGATGTCTGCGTTACGTTGAACCAGATCTAGCCTAGTTTCGCCTTCTCTTTGACGGGCACCGGCCGTCACGATGCACAAGCTCGAGTTAGCCGTGGAGGCGTAGTCCGTGCTCGCGTTGATTTTAGCGTTCTTCAAAAACGCGCTACCGTGTTGCAAGTCCATCATTTCACCTTTCAGCTTGTCGGCCATCACGTCCACGAGGGCGACTTCGCTGGACACGTTCTGTAATGGAACATTATTCAGCAGATGATTACGTATGATCGATTGCGCTTAAGTGTCGCAATGAGTCAAATATATCTTACGTTTGTCAGAAGAGTGAAAGCACAGGCCATTCCTACTTGACCAACACCGACTACGGTGATCTTGTTTCTTCCTGTGGAGATCGGCTGCACCACCGTGCTCAATAACCTGGCCTTTATGGAAGTCATTTTCCTGAAAGAAAATTTTGTTGTGATTAATTTTGATTCGGGTAATATTGAGAATGCATTGAAATTCTTTGAGGGTTTAACGACGTAACGGTGAAGGTCAAGGAACTCTCAGTAGGACAAAATGGCGTAGAACTATGGGTCGGTAAAGGATCAATTTTAGCCCTTTTTGAAATATTAATTTTTTCTTAAGCTAATTTAGCACTCGTATTAAATTACTTAGAGAATATGTAACTATTATTTTTCCTGTGTTTTAAGCTGACTATTTCAAGGTCGAAGAGGTCACGCAGGTCATTCACCCCATATATTTATACACGCGTAACCGAAACACTTTTCCGAATGACCCCAAATTTTCTATTTTCGGAACGATTCGTAATTCAAGACGCATTAAGAATTAAAAGACAAGTTACTGCGAAAAATTGTCCATCGATCTTAGTATTCAATATAAATGTTTCTCTTCCGGAAAAAGTCTTCCTGGTCACGGTATTATCAATTTGTTTACCGTTTTTACGGTACGTGAATGAAATTGTAGATAGAACAGTAGTGCTAGTTCTCGCGAGATGCCACTACCTGTACAAGAAGCACGTGTACCACACCGGTATTCCCACGATACTTACGGAAATGCAGTTATGGAAAGTTAACCTCGAAAAAAATTCGAATCTATTACCGATGAACATTTTCACAGACATATTTTCGAATTATTCACTGTTATGAACGTCACTGGCAACGCGAAGTTACAACGATCGAGCAGCACCAATTAACCGACATTCTCCGATTATTACGTTTTGACCCTATTTCCGTGGAAGGACATCCCATATACGGCAAACCGATTCGAATATACATTCGCGTTTTATTTAAAGTTCCACGGGACCGAAACCGCGTCGAATAAAATGTTGAATTATTTATTATATTCACCAACCTTGTTTGCTTTTTTTAACAAATTCAACGAAAAACACGAAATGTATCCGCAGCTACGTTCGTACGTCTGACTGGTCTGACAGCTCGAAGACTTCTGTCTAGTAAGGTGACCTTGTCCCCACTTTTTATACCCTCCCATAGGCTTCGGAGCGGGCTCGCGGGAGCTGACGAAACAAAGAGACGCCGCACCGAAAGCCCCGCTAAATTCGTTGCTCGCTTTTCCCCGACAATTTTTAGCGATATCGCTCCGTGATCGTTTTAGCGGATCGATGAATTTCAAATTCCACGTGCAACAGCACGTAGAACAGGTTGAAATTATTTGGAAACGAAAGTGACGTTGCGCACGCGTGGTATGACGCAACCGTTTCCCTTCCGTGAACGCATTCATCGATCCGGCAGACGCTTTCTTCTTGATCCACCGTTTGTCCGACAATAAAATAAACCTCTACAGGATGTGTGTCGCTTCAGGGGGACTAAAAATACTTTCTACGAGGGTCCAGTTCGATGGCTTCACGCATTTTATGTATTTTATTTTATCGAAGTCGAACGCACGTGCTTGCGCTTGACACAGGCACGGTTCGTTTCGCGCTCTTTTCGCGGTCGATTTTATTTTTAATTCTGTTATTTAAACTTTGGTTCTGAGCATTGGAACTTTAGGATTAAACTTGCAAAATTTTTAGAAATATAAATTTTATAGCTTTGAGAAATGTAAATTTGATAGTTTAGGACAGAGAAAGTGTTGGAAAATTACATGGTAATGTTGTCATACATTTCTTTTACATAAGTGCAAATTATCGATAAAAGTGTATAAAAGTTTATCTATCCAAAGTTTGAGTAATCTTGTTGTAGAGTATACACATTGTAAATACACATAGGTACTATATACATAATCAATAAAAAGTTTGATTGACTTTCCGAGTCAAAGGTGTAAGTTCATCTTTTCAATAGATCGAATTTTTTCAATTGACAAAGTACAAGCTTTTTGCTCGACAGTATTGTTTGTAAAATTTGTCGTATCGGTTTCGTAATTCGCTGATATCATTCTTGTGAAATGAATTCTCTTTCGGAGATACGGACTCGCAGACAGCGGAAACGTTTCGCGAGTTCGGCAGATTACAAATCCACAAATCACGGTTCAATTTTCTTCTCAGTGTTGCTAATCAATTGAACTATGATCGATTGCTACAGAAAGGTGAAAGATGTATAATTTTTTTTGTGTCCGTGAAATTCAGTTGCTCAAGCTAAATAGTTTGCTTAATTACGTCAGATAACCTCAGTGGCGAAAGAATACGAACGGCTGGTTTCGATAACTCGCCAGACTGATTGACCTTATTGAAAAAAATCGTCTGACGAATTAAACTTTGTCCGGTGTTTATCGTACAACGGCATTGAACGCCGGACATCGGATTTTTGGTAAAAAAGAAATGCTTCGACGATACAGTGCCACGCGAGATACATTATCGTTGCGTGCATTTCTTTGGAATGATTATGTACTTCCCGGAATACGTGTTGCTGTACCGTACACCTTCTTGTTGAATCATTCTCCGTAATACCTCCGGTGCAGCCGGAATGATGCAACGCGTCTTCACACGCCTGTAATTTCACGAATTTTCGCGCGATTGCGAAACCTTATCTCTTTCAATTTTTATTGCAATTCAATGCATAATTGAGTCTTTTTAGTTAGAATGCATAGTTAAGTCTTTTAATCGAGTCGTTGAGATTGTCTTCAGTGTTAGAAAATAATTTAGAAAGTTTAAACCCTTGTTTGATAAAAGGTTGTTATGGTTTTTGTCTCATAAACTATGGCAGTAAATGATTATTGCAGTTTCATACAGTATCTCCTTCGATATAAAATAATTTCCACCTGTTCAAACGGCGATAACGATTGGAAACTAACTATCGAATAGATATCGAATAGTTTTCAGTGGAAGATAAAAAAGAACAATAGTGATTCCATTGTGGGCAGTGGTACGACACGTAGTCAAAGGTTTAACGCTGTAAATGGCTCGACATTCTTTTCATCTCTTCCCTCCTCCTAGACAAATAGTTTGAAGCGCGTCGACGTGAGAGAAGACACGTTAGCTCGAGTTTAATTCCGCGTTCACCGTAATGTCGTAAAGGCAACTGACGTTGCCAAAAGTAGAAGCGTTAAACTTTGGTTAATTTCAATCTCGTAATCCTGTCGATCGCAGCGAAATTCTACGCGTATTAAACTGTGCACTGTGGCATTACGTATATTTCTGTGCAATTTAACTTTCGTTAAGCGAATGCCCGCCGATGAAATTGACACTCGAGTAACGGCTCGCGTCGACGTCCTATAATTATTACTCGTCCCTCCAGCGTTTCGCTGAAATTGACGAGAAAATTAAAGAGGAACTTAATGGGGAGTTTAAGCGCCGATTCGTTACACGCACGACACTTCTGTTTTGCGAATTAGAAGAGAAATTTACGGTTCAACGGTGTGTGCTTGCGACCCTGCGATGATGCCACGTGTAATTATAAAGCCGAACGACCGACTCGAATTAGCATAACTGTACAAACGATGCAGAATAACCGGATGTAACTGCTCGAACTAACTCGCCTTTTTAACTGACATCTGGGATTCTTTCGTTAATTTTATGAAATAACATGTTTACGGAGTGCAAAGTATTGAACCATTGTGTCTAGCGTTCAAAGTACGTTTCATTATTAGTAAATCTTATAAAGATACATATGATAATTTACATTTTGTCTTTATTCTTCAACATTTTCTGATATGTCAATTTTTGGCAAAAGTTCTATTTATTTTATAAAACTGATATACCAATTAGGTAGTCATTTTAAAATTTATTCGAGACAGGTAATTCTATTATTAACTTAAAATCGTCTGCAGGTAGAACGAGGAATATAAAACAGCGAGAGTCATGAGTTCCACGAACGGTCGTAGTCCGACCGCTTATTTGTGAAGTCACTAAAGATAGAAAATTGCATTATCGCTAACATTCGAACGTTACTCGAAATCCGCAAGATAATTTCTCTCTATCGAGTGTTAATCCAACCATTCACAAGAGACTATTTCGTAGAAGAATTGCAACACTCGGTAAACAAGATCCGTGCGCAAAAAGGAAGCATCCGATCAAGGTTGTCTAAAAAGAAGCACGTGGACCACTTTGCGTCACCGCGAATAATCTTTCCATTCTCTAACCGTATCCCGCAAACAACCGATTGCAACGTCGATCCGTAATCGAAAATGTGCTCTGTATCTATCCCTGCAAAAAAATTGCCACAGCGGAAAGAAACGCACGTGTTCGCTGGATCGAAGGAAAATATTTCATAAACAGTCTTATCTGCTGCTGGCCACAGAAGACCTCGGATCGCAAGGATGCTGTAACAAAACGAAATTCAAATACTGACACCGGAGCTGGCCTCCATTACTCCACGCACCTTTTCCAGTTACATATTGCATATTGCAAACGTGCTCGTTATAATCACGATTCATATAAAACCCAATTAATCAACCGGTCTTTGAGTACTATTCTTAGAACTGGTTTGATGTAATGCGTTTTTGCCGCCTTTTTTTGCGATTTCTTCATGGTTGACTTTACTCATATCGTGGATTGGTATTCTGTTTTTTAGATTGCAGTTGGTTGAATTAATGGTTTAAGGGTATTTTTTTTAGGGGTAGGGTTCTGTAGAGGAGGAATGGTGGCTGGAGAGAGATACATGGAAATTTGAGAGACATAGCTGAATCGGTATATCCCTAAACTTCGACATTCTCAAATTTCCACGTCCTCAAATTTCTACATCTCTAAATTTCTACATCCCCTAAATTCCATATTTTCAACTCTCCACATCTCCAAATCTCAACATTCCCAAATTTCCACGTCCTCAAATTTCCACATCCCCAAATCCCTACATCCCCAAATCCCTACATCCTCAAATTTCCATATTTCCAACTCTCCATATCTCCAAATCTCTACATCCCCAAATTTCCACGTCTCCAAATTTCCACGTTCCCAAGTTTCCACATATCCAAATCTCTACATCACCAAATTTCCATATTTCCAACTCTCCACATCTCCAAATCTCCACGTCCCCAAATCTCCACATCCCCAAATTTCCACGTCTCCAAATTTCCACGTCCCCAAATTTCCACGTTCCCAAATCTCCACATCCCTAAATTTCCACGTCCCTAAATTTCTACGTTCCCAAATTTCCACATCTCCAAATCTCTACATCCCTAAATTTCCATATTTCTAACTCTCCACATCTCCAAATCTCTACATCCCCAAATTTCCATATTTCCAACTCTCCACATCTTCATATCTCCACATCCCCAAATTTCCACATCTCTAAATCTCCACATCTCCAAATCTCCACATCCCCAAATCTCCACATCCCAAAATTCTCAAATCCCAATTACACAGCAAATACTAACAAGATCTGCATTTATACCACTTTCAAAAGTGAGTAATAGTCAAGTTTCCAATTAAGGAAACCAGACTTGATAAATCACTTCAAAGTTGCAAACTATCAACTACCTAAATCACAACATTGTCAGTTGAACTAATTGCGAAAATCTGTTTGCCAGAATTACTGAAAACAAACTTATAAGTCTGTCGTTTCTTTTCGAATACATCTTGTAGCCTTACTACCCGTTTATTTCGTGATCGTTGCAGGAGAGGCAAATGGAGAAAAAGAAAAGCTATTTCAATTTAAAAGGGGCAAAAATAAATTACCGGTGAGCGTAATTTCATGGAACAACTTGGGCGTGGATCGTACAATGTTGCTTTTCGACCGACGCGAAATTACTTTCATCTTTACTTTCTCGTATCCGTGGTAAAAGTTACCGCAGTGTGTTTTTGTTTTTATTTACATCATTATTCGAACACATAATTCCATTGGATATTCGTGTAGTACTTTTTGCTGTTACACTCTCGTGGTCATGAATGTTGATCGTGAACTCGTGTATATTTCTTGCGAAATGTGTGTATATGCAACATTGATAATCGCTGATTATGATTGTGAAATACGATTATACAATCGCGTAACAGCAAATTACGATCTTTTGAAATAGTGTCAATGAACTTTTCCGCTGGGTATTTTCACGAATTTGTCGAATGATCTGTCAAGGATTATGCTTGTCATTCATTCACTTTCTATTTTGTTCAGATATAATTAAGAAACTTATCGACTCTTGACACAGAATCGATGAACTTTGCTATTGGATTTTTACCAAATCATAGATTAATGTATCAAAATTATCGTTCACCTGATCGATAAAATAAAATTATATAATGTAAATCTTGAAATAGGAATTTATTCTGTAGATAAATATTGCAAAATATAATTATCGATCTCCTTCTACAAAAACGAACAGACCATAAATATCGAGCTAATAAGTCGTCAGACTAATAATGCATAATATTTATGATCCAACATCATTCATTACACAAGTTAATCAATATCTCTATAATGAATCAGCATCGCATGTGATCTCGTATTACGATCTTACTCGTTTCTTATCTATTTCATTCGCAACCTCAGCTCCACTACCATTCTCAACATTTGAACACATGATTAATTAATCGTATGGAAGCATCAGTTTCGCGGCGAACGTCCTACCGATAAGCAACTGGGAAGTCGAGTGCGTGTGTTACCGATAACCGTGAATGTAAACCGTGATAAACGAGCCAACGCGAGCGTGAAAAGTCTTTCGACAGTACGTTAATATTGTTATTCGCGTGGTTAATGTGAATCAGTCTTGCTCATCGAACACGACTTCCGATCGTGCGTTCTAATCGATCATATCGAGTACTTGTCTAGAAATTCCAGATCCGCGACATCGATACGATATTACGTTCAGATAATATCAATAATATGTGCTAATTAAATTACTCGATTCAAAATATGATCTTGCGGGTTGATATTGCACGAGTGAAGGGTGCAAATACAGTGTTGAGTGTGAATTATAGTGACGTAGATTTCGGAGATCCTAAAACTCCAAAGTTCCATAATCGAAGATCTTACAACCCTGAAATCATAAAACTTGAATTTCTACTTGTCTAAAGCTTGAAATTTCCAAAATTCCATAATCGAAGGGCATACAACCCTAAAATCATAAAACTTGAATTTTCCACTTGTCTGAACCTTAAAATTTCCAAAGTTCCATAATCGAAGAACCTATAACCCCGAGATCTCAAAATTTTGAATTTCCACTTGTCTGAACCTTGAAATTTCTAAAGTTTCATGATCGAAGGTCCTACAACCCCTAAATTTCAAAACCTTGAATTTCCACTTGTTTGAACTGTTAAATTATTAATAAATTTAGCTTCAGCTTATAGTGACATCTTACAGTATTAGAAATGATGTACAATGTTAGAAATAGAATAATTGAATATTAGAAACAAAATAATTGAATATTGGTACTTTCGTCTTGTTCGTTTGATAATGTTGTGTTTGTAGAAAAAGTAATCCCTGTTTGATTAATTAATCTTTAAATTATAATGTTTATTGTTTGTGTCTTCTATTAAATAATTTGTTTGTGTTTAAAAATATATTAACAGTTTTTAATGATTATCTATAATTCTAATTATTTAACATGAACCTTGAAATTTCCAAAGTTCCAAAACCCAAAATCCTACAACCCCGAAATCTCGAAACCTTGAATGTCCGTTTGTCTGAACCTTGAAATTTCCAGAGTTCCAAACTTCCGAAGTTCCAAAATTTCGAAGTCCCACTGTCCCACTAGTTTCACTCTCGTAATTAACCCTTTGCACTCGAAGATAATTTTACTGCTTGCAAACAGCAACTTTAAAATATTAATTAAAATGTTAAATGATTTCTTTTGAAGTTATTATTTCTCTACTCATAATTGTCTATTTCACTATGTTTATACATTACATAAGCACTATTATAGAATTACTTAAATAACGCTTCTTTTAAATTAGTGTATTAAATTGAATGGCGCATGACAGGCGCCTCTCGAGTGCAAAGGGTTGATACTCGAAAAAAAAGAGAGATCGAGTAGTGTTCTTAGCTATGAAATCTTGAACCTTTACACCATTTGTGGGTGGTCGATTTGCGAGCATTCACGCGTGCAAAGAAAGCGAATCACCCTTTACTCCTGAAGTAAACTCAGGGTCGTTGAACGCGAGTGATTCCCGGTAACAATAAATAAATGCTGCCAACAGGTTGGCTCGTAAATCTCGAATCGAGGCATAATCGTGTAGCAATCTGGCACGGATCACGCGAGCCTAGATTCAAGTTGCGTATAACCTCGATCGTGGTTACCGTCGACGGTAAGGTGAGACCTAGACGCTCGCGGATCGGTAATCCAGGGTCCTGCTATAAATCAATGAAGAAACGTCCACCATCCGTACGAACAAATTATTCCCCCTGAATTACCATCCCTTTATTATCCTTGCAACCTTCGACCGAGAGAATGCGATTTACTCGGGTTATAAACGTCTTGCTTGATTTGAAAGAAAATTGTACGCGATTAAAAAAGGGTATGTTTATTCTGAAGGATTGTAAGAGAAATTGTATGAGAAATAGGTTTGTAAAGCTGGACAGAATAAATTCTATTCGTTGCGATAGAATTATATAATGGAGCTTATTTAGATAAATTGAGATCTATTGTCATGATAAGGCTAGGGGTTGATGCACAATGTATAATGCACCTTTAAATTGTGAAAAAGCACCGAGCGGACGGTGCGCTTATGCTACAGATTATTACGTGGTTAGAGGTTATTGAATTCATTAGGTCTCAACATGAATCAGTCTCTTTGTTCTATTGATACAAGCAGTTGATAAAGTATAAAATTAGATCGAGATAAGAGTAAGCATTTACTAATAAATGATAGACACGTATTTGGCGTGTGTAACTTAATTGAAGCTAGATGTTAATCAGACACACGTTCGCTCGATAAAATTGTTTTGGACATTACATAAACGCCTATAACGCAGACTCATTTGAAAACAAGATTAAACGAAAAATATTTACAAATTAATTAAGTTAATTAAATGTCTACAATGACTATCATAATTACATGGAATTAGTAGTGTCTATCCTTGTTGACATGTTTCTATCCTTTCTACCTGCTTCATTTATTTTGAAACAACCAGTACAGATAAATTATGAGTATTGTATACGCATCATTGAACTTTCTTGTTGACATTAACGCTACACGGAGTTGATACAGCAGACAATCGAACCATTAAAACATCATTAAAGAAACAATAACATCGTGTCCGCTATTAATCAGGAGTAATCGGTTCAACGATGCATCATCCTAATTAATGATAAATTTACCGTGCTATCTTGTTTAACCTCCGACCCGACTGTTATCCGTGACACCAGCTCTTTCACTATTATCCGAAACGGTGATAGATTGTGCAAGGTTTAAAGCAACACTTTTTACCTCGCTATCAAGGGTCAAGTATCGAATCACTTGCACTTGGCGTGTTGCAATTATCACTGGAATTTGGAATTTCACCCTTTTTTTCTGCAAATTCGATTGCAATGGTCACGTGTAGTATTAAAGGTTACAGTATTCCGTACGATGCATCATTACCGAGGTAATTACCTTCACGAACATGTATCTATAGACACTCGATTAGTCTCGAGATTTTTGTAAATACTTGCCAAGGGAATATACGATCGCACAAACCTGCGGTGATTAACTTGGCTACCGCGAAATTGCTAATGTATGAAATACCGATAGTTAATATACACTTTACTTCCTGGATGAATCCTAAATTAATTTTAAATTATATGATTTGAATCTGTCAATCGTACACGAGGATCTCGAGGTCATGTGTGAACACTCAGGTCGATAACTTGCGTAGTAATTAAAGGATATTAGGAATTAATGACATCCTGGCGGTGATTAATAATTACACAAAATTATGTACGTAAGATTGAACAGGAATTTTTTAAATTTGCTATGGGTATAATTAACTCTTTTGAAACGGTGTATTGAGTACATATATTTTCTTTATAGAAAAGAATTAAAATTTTGGACCATCAGAATCACATACATTTCAGCCTAAGAAGGCTTTAGTCCTCGAAACCTGCTTCTTTTTTAACAACGAATTCAAAGATGACAGACCATAATTCTTAAGTCGATTCCGCGTTAGAGTCAGGTGTGAACTATTGAACGAATCGATACGATACCAGATTTCTTCTAATAAATCTTAATTAATTCCACCGATACAGGAGTCCGATAAAAATATATGTATGTTTATTGTGTCTGCACCCAATCGCGAATAATTTTCCGCGGGCGAGCTCTGTTTCGCTTTATCGTTCGAACAAACGAGAAACGAGTTTTGCAGTTGGCCACGGCCAAAACACGAGTTGCTTTTGGACAATCGGTCCGGTATTGGCGTGATTTCGCGCCATTAATCTTCTCTCGACAATTAACCAGCTGCAGAGCTAACGCAATACCCGGCTATTAATTACAATCAACGCTATCTCACGCACCGGACCGATACGAAGCTTAATCTCGCTAAGAAAATCGTGTTGACCGAATTCGTATCGGCTTTCCTGTTCAAATGCTCAGAACTTTGGAGTTCGAGAAAAGAAATCGATCTTAGTTATCGCTAACCGGTTACCTACGCTTCCGGAATCCGTTTCGATAAAATCGGTGTACTTTTAACAAGTGCCGGCTTGAACGATGGTTTCTGTGGGTCATTCACTGCAATAGGGTTCTTGACTCATCCAACAGATGCCGCGATCGTCCACATTTTTTTCTTCGACTTTTGACCTTTGTAAGACACTTAGGATACATGAGAAATATGAACGAAGGAAATAGTAAAGTATTTCTTTTCTATTACGTTTTAATATCAATAAATCGAGTTTGTTTTTGACAAATCTAACTATAGAGGTATTTAATTATTTATTATCTACACTTTCAAGTACACAAGATAACTCGTAATTGGATCGACAGATACGACAGTCGAGGCGTTAATCCGTCAATGAAACTAATATGTCTAATTTTTATAATTGTAATTACTCTCATAGAAGGTTGTTTAATCAACACGCTCCAGAGATGTTGTTCAACGTACTAAATACTTGCTTAGAATATTTGTCACAGACCGCCCAAGCAAGACGCATAACTACCGTAGTTATTATGAATTACGAGCATCTTTCCATGGGGTCTGGTACCATATATTTGATTTAATGGGGTAACAAGTGTACCGAGACTTATAGCAACGGTCCGAACAGGTGATTAATCTCGTCGTGATTTCTACTTGGGGCCGGCTGGAACAGCGTTCTGCTCCATTGAAAGTGACATCTATTTCGAAACAGAAGTCTCGCATTTATGTCAATAACAATTTGACCATATCTTACGCGGTAAAATCGAAATAATTTCAATCAGCGTGTAAGAGAAAATCCTCCCATATACCAAACTACGATTTACAGCTTCTTCCATTTAATTCCACAGGCTGCGTTTAATTTATAATCGAAGAAAACAGAGCATAGAATAAATCGTGTCCGAAAGCCGGTATGCATAACGAGTCTGCGGCTATCGACTTTTTGTGTTCCCCTCGAGCCGTTTCCTTCTTTTTCGGGGATTAATCATTAGAATCCTGGGGGCTGCCCAATCGTGGTCAATTGATTCACTGCACTGTACCTGGAAGCAGGAAGGACGAAGTAGGAACAACGAAGGAAGATAGAGAATCCTTAGGACGGAAGGGGAGCAGGTCTGCTAATACAAGTCCAGAAAGGATCGAAGGGGTGGAGAAGAGGATCCGTTGATTAGCGGATATCTTAATTACTGATTGGCCACGCGGACTAATTAAATCGTAACTCAATCAGGAGCTGACCTGGTCCTCTCGCCCCCCTGCTGTATCGCAACAAGTTTACGACGGTATCCGAAGTGCTTTGGATCTCCTGCTGCACGCGTAGCGAACTTGTAGAAGTGTTTCGATATTGCACCTGGGAAGTCTTTTTGCCGCGACTAGGGTCACGGGTAAACTGCATCAAGATACTATAAAATATGTACACATGTATTTGCACGCAGAATAATTTGAATATTTAATTCGTATTAAATGTACCGTTCGTCATTGCTATTAATTCCGACGATGATGTTCCTCCTACACGCGTACGTGCCTCTCGAAGCAGCGATTAAGTCGGGGCGGAATAAAAAGCAAGATAATTAGTAATACCTACCGCGGTGTCCCGCAAGTGACCGATGTTTTCGACGTGTCTTTCTTTTTCCCCTCGTATCGGAATATGAATTTTCTTCGCGTGGCGTTCGCCGAATATCCTCCTTAAGCTCGATGATGTGGATGAAAGCGAGCAACCACGGTGGTAATATCAATTTAGCCGTGGATGCTTTTTGTCGTTATCGATGAAGGAGACGGGACTCGGCGAAAAGAGGCAAGAAAAAAGTAAGAGTGAACGTAAGAACCGGCGATGAGTGACGTTTTAATTTCGGATGCACTTTTGAAAGTCAAATGCGGACGGGGACGCTTTACGACAAGACTGAATGTCGACGGATGGAATTATGTCATTAGATCCATAATCGCTTGGCTCGGTATAAATTATGTACTCGGGACGCGTCATCGAGATAATACAGAAAAATGGCTTCGCCGGAGAAGAAGCCGCTGCCTCCTCGCGGATGAAGACGTTGTCGTGCTCCCCCGTCGTTATTGGTGTGGCTTCCAGCCGCAGGAAACCCCCTTCTCGTTCTTTCTCTTTTCTCTCCTCTCGTAACGCACATTCGTTAGCATGGATAATGAATCACCGTTGCCTCGTCGTGCTCCTGTCGCGAGTACCACGAGGAATTCGCTGGTAGGTCGCGACAACCACGAGGACAGGGAAGGCCCCTCCTGCTACGGCCCTGGCTCGTTTCGAATACGAATCGAGAAAGAGAATAAGAGGGACGAGGTGGAGCCATTAAAAGCAGCAGGTACCAGCTTGCCACCTTGCCTCTTTCTCTTTCGAGCATTCTCTTCGCCGCGCTGAGGTACGCTGCTTCGATGAGACTCTCCGCTCGTAATTTTCAATCGTTGCTCGAAAAACAACCTCGAACAAATACGTGCTACATACAATTTCGTACAATCGATTTGGGACGCGTTATCGAGGATGTTTCTAACTGACAGTAGCTCTCGAGTGAGAACGTTGACTAATTTAAAGGCTGACAGAGACAAAGAACCGAGTAAATTTTGTAACAAATTACTGTATCGTTGACCACCGCGGCCCCGAAATTGCTCTTCTTTATGTTTGTAAATGCGATCGTTTTATCATCCCTGTTGTCTGGGTGGTTAACCGCTTTCGTACAATATTAATTATCGTTGGTATACATTAATCTCGACAAACTGGCCGAAATCTTTGATTCAAAGATTAATTCGTATCAACGATCATTCGTGACACTTAACTCTTTACACTCGCGATAATTTGACCGCAATTCTTTTATAAACCCCACTAATTTTCTAGTGGTGCTAAAAATAATCACCGAAACAGTCCCCTATTTATCAACCAAGAACAACTTCGAATAACTTCGGAAGACGTACGGGTGCAAAGGGTTAATCGTGTCCTCGCCACGACGCTCCCTCCAAAGGAAATGTTATCCCTGCCATTCCGGAATCCTTCTTAACTGATGCAAACAAGCACATAAAACGATTCGCGATATCATCCTCGAGTCACTTTTTATTTGCCATCTCTCGGCATGTTTATTCTCGCTTTCGCGCGATGAAGTACAAGCTTGCCTCGCAACCCTCGGATCTTTCAGCGGACATCACAAAGTTGACAAAATTTGCGAGAAACCCTTATCAAGATCGTCATACTTATTCCAGCGTTTGGAGGATCGTCTTCTGCGTCTCGTAGATCGTTCGACAGGATGCTTCTGTCTGTTCCTGTTCTTCTGGAGTGTATGGATAACGCAGGAAGGTCTGCACTCCGTCTCGGCCAACTATGCAAGGTAGGGACATGTAGACGTCTTTGTCTAAACCGTGTCGACAACCCTGTAAATTGGTAAGGTTTGTAGATGGGTGCGTTTGTAGATCAGAGCGTAGAATTGCTGTGCGTTAAATTTCGACGCGTGGTATCGCCACGTTTTGGTAATGTCAAGCGTAGTACTACTGCGCGTTGAATTGCAAAGCATAGTATCGCTACGCGTCAAATTTTGGCGCGTGGTATCGCCACGCGTTGGTATCTCAGCGCATAGTATTCCTATGCGTTAAATTTCGGCGCGTGGTATCGCCACATTTTGGTATTATCAAGCGTAGAACTCCTGCGCATGGAATTACAGCGCATGGTATCGCTACGCGTCAAATTTTGGCGCGTGGTATCGCCACGCTTTGGTATCTCAGCGCGTAGTATTCCTATGCGTCAAATTTCGGCGCGTGGTATCGCCACGTTGTGGTATTTATCAATCGTCGTACTACTATGCGTTGAATTACAGCGCGTAGTATCGCCACGCGTCGAATTTTGGCGCGTGGTATCGCCACGCTTTGATATCTCTGCGCAAGGTATCTCCACGCGTTGGTATCTCTGCGCAAGGTACCTCCACGCGTTGGTATCTCAACGCAAGGAATCGCCACGCGTTAAATTTCGGTGCGTGGTATCACTATATTTTGGCACTATCAAGCGTAGATACTGCTACGCATTACACTTCAGCGCATGGTATCTCCACATATTGTATTACCATGTATACCACGCTTTGTACCGCCACGGTTTACTCCCTCAGTATCGAAACATTAAATCAGAAAATTAATTATAAACAATTAACACAGCAAATTTGCCCTTGTCAGACATGAGATTGCAATATTCATTTAGGGTACCTTCAGGTATGTAGATACGGTGATGCAAATGCAGGTGTTCCGTACGATGGCGTCCACAACTTCGGCAGCACAGACGCCAATTCCCCAGCATCGATAACCCTTTCTCGCGATAAGATCGCTGTCGCTGTCGATTACTTTCGAGTGCAGCTCACTCCACGCTTCAGGGTCCGTCTTGGTACCGATATTCTTATTGATGTCTTTCAGTTTGATGCCCATTACGGTTACGGCGGACCAGATAGGTACTGCTCGATCGGTATTCGATTTATCTTTGAACGTTCGCATTTCAGACACGCGACAAGAGGAATGTTTTTTGATGCTCACCCGATGTGGGTCCGTTTTCACAGATTATAGACGCCTGCACCGCTTTCGCCGAAATTCCAAGCTTCTGTGCAATGAAGTATTGAAACCTGCAGCTGTCTAAAAATGTTCCGAGACCTACCACGCGATGCGGTGGGAAACCGGACAGTTTCATGGCTGCGAACGATAGTATATTCACTGAAACGTAATTCGATATCGTATTGAGACATGTCATTCCTTTTTTACTTGTAAAAAATAAATTTGATGTGAATCAAGAATACATCGATCATTGAACACATGGATTAATATGAGCATGTACACTTACATTTGTTAAACGCTTATTAAACGTTCATTATAATTAGGTTACAGATGTTCATGCACTTCTGACATATCAGTAAGTTTCATCCACAAAGGAATAAGAAATTGAGGTATAAGAAATGTACACACCTGGCGACGTCACGACCAAGAGCACGCTGTTCGGCGCATATTTGCAGACATTCGGTATAACCTCCTTGAAGATATTCAAATTCTGCTCCAGCAAGGTATTGTCATCCTGCTCGTTCGTCGACTTGTCACCCACGGTAATCACGCAGACCGTGGCGTCTCTGGCTAACGAGTAATCTGCAAAGGATCGTGCTCTGGCTGAACGGAGCAGACGGATCAGAGGTCAGTTTCTTTTCACCTTTGGTGCCAATGATCTTCGGATTGCCTAGAAACGTTGCCGCATGACTAATATCTTCCGCCTCCGCCTTGGCCAGATCCTCGTTCGCGTCTATGAACACCAGCTCAGAGGCCAACCGCTGCAAAGAACCGTAGCACGAGCAACAGAAACAGAGATTATGAAGAGTAATTAACAGGAACCGGTCGCTAGCTCGGAGTTATTACGCGCTCGGAATCGTTATGCAATCAGGACCCCATGGAATCGCATTAAGAGCACCCGCGCGATCGATCGCGCCATTTGAGCGATCCCTTAATGCGAAGGATCGTTAGGGTTTGATCGCCTCCGTTCGAGCGGGACGAAGCGGTTCGAGAGCGGCCCATTTTATCCTTCTCGATCGTGACTCTCTCCTTGCTAGCTTTACGAACCTGGTGCAACGAGAATTTGCATTTTTTATAGACGCTCATACTAATTTGGTGTTCTGCTAATTATGCATATACAGGCATAGAGCTTTAGGAGTAGCAAGTTGCGGGAGAAATATCAAAGTGCAAAGAATTTCGAAAGGTATTTCTAAAGTTAGATGCTCCGAGGTTTGGAGATTAACACTAAAACCACCAAACCGCTCCACAAGCTTCTTATTAGGTACACATTTTGTTAAAATATATTTCTTGAGATCGGAATTGATTTTTATCAAGATAATAAATGTGTGTACTAATTCATGCCTCTATCTATTTTTGAACTTCATTTTTAATTTCCAATTTATATGTCGGTAGGTTTAGTGTTAACATGCATCGATCTGCAGATGTAGAGGTTCGAATATACATCTCGAATTACAGTCACCACTAAACCGCAGGATTTCATCGCTTTGACTTTTAACAGACTCCGCATCGTACAGATGTTTTCCCGTAACTTTCTCTCGAAGTTGCATCAATGTCCTCGTTGCGCTCATTGTTCGTCGAAAGAAAGCGGCGCCACGATTTTCAACATCGAAAGGATACCGCAATAATTGATCGAAGCGCCTCTTTCGAGCGGTTTGTCAAGATTTCTCTCTGTTCGAATAATTGATGCCACTTTATCGTTTAACATTTATAATTTCGAGTGAAATTTCGGACCGACGCATCAATCCTATCGTGTTTTTAGCTCCATCGAGTTTCTCTTAATCACGGTCTAATTCGAGCCGTGAATAATAGATTATCGTTGGACGGGTTTTTCGTGGTAAAATGCCCGAGCTACTTCACTTTCGCTCACGCTCGAGCAGATGGACACATTTTTCTCTGACAGATGTTGGTTTCACACGTTAAGACAAACCCGCGGCTACCAAACAGAAACGGCTTCTTAAATATATTACGTTACGCCCTTGTGCTTCCAATCTGTTATTGTACACCGCTTAATCACCATACTTCATCAAGCATGACTTCCGTAGCATGCATAATATCGCAGCTGATGAAGTTTCCCCGCGCGGGCTCATCGTGTAGCTATAGCCCTCCTCTCCATTTTTTTTCTCCTTTCTCCTGTCAGCCCTCGTAACACTCACGCGTATCGTGCGACGACATTGTGCGGTAATTAACTTACAAAGCACCCTGCCCCGTGTGTGTTTTGTAACGAGATTTTTTAATGACGCGTGACCGGCTAAGAATATACCTGCACGTTTCCGCTGAAATTGCGACGTTTGTTATGTAAATCGTCAAACTTTAGTTGCGTATTCCTTTCAGACACCCGTTAGATTTTTACGAGTTAAGTCACGATGTATTCACGCAACAAGTTTCTGATTACCACTTAATTTCGATAGCAATTATAATAATATAAGTTAGCTAGTTAAGTCACGATGTATTCAAGTATTAAATCTTTGAAAACCACTTAATTTCGATAGCAATTATAATAATATAAGTTAGCTAGTTAAGTCACGATGTATTCACGTATTAAATCTTTGATTACCCTTAATTTCAATATGAATCATAATAATATAAGTTAGCAATTAATTATATAAGTTAGCAAGAACCATCCTTGGCTAGAACACGACAGCAAAGTGCAACCGCTCATTTTCCATTAGCCAGCACGATCGAGGTAATTTGTATTCGATCGAGCAAAACCATGTACCTTTTTCTCCGCAACATCTCGCAGTCTCTCATGCGGTTCTAGTTACCTAGCCAACGTTTCACCCTTGGTTAACCTGGTCGATTCCGCTTGACGGAACCACAAGACACCGAAGGTGTGACACACGATCCGTCACACGTTTTATTATTCTTCCGGTGTATGGTGTCTCGCTGTTTTCTAATTAACGTCCACCGATATCGTTGGATAGATGAATCAATGCAGTTTCTGGTTCCAGTGATCTCATTGGAGAAACAAGATTTCGGGACAGGAAGCAGAAAAGCTGAGCGTCAGCGACCCGTGAGATGGTTTGTACGATTTAATGCTGCTCGACGGACATGACATGTTACAACGGGTCGAGGGTACGAGAACAAGAAGAAGATGAACGTCTTATGCAAGCACTACCGAGGAACCTGGGCGTAGTAAGCTCGCAAGGTGGACACTGGAGCCGGTGGAGATGGTACCGGAACGCTGGTACCTCGTTGCGATCATCTCGTTGATGCGATCTGCCAAGTTGAGACGAGCAGAGCAACCGCACGGTTCACTACCTCTTCTTCTTATTCTTTCTCACCTCCTTTTCCTTTGGGGGCATCATTCCACCGTCTCCTTAACTGTTCTTTCTTGCGGTTTTGTTCGATCCTTGCCACCAAAACTTTTCTTTCAACGTTCAGAGGTTCCCAAAGTCTCAACCGACAGTTATTCCAAATACAACAAAACTTCTCTATATTAACCTTTTGCACTCGAAGGTAATTTGACTGTTTACACACAGCAACTTAGAACTTAGTTAAAAAGTTAAATGAATATTTTTGAGGTTATTATATCTTTACTGATAACTTCCACTATTATTTGTTTCCACTATTGATGTATTTTATACATCACACGTGTCATATAGAACCAGTTAAAAAGTGCTCATTTAAAATGATTATATTAAATATAATGGTGACTGTGAGTCACCTCTCGAGCGCAAAGGGTTAATTGTCATCGATATAAAATAAATAAAATATTCTAAGTATCCATTTTAAAAATGACTCCTACAATATCTACCTATCGTATCTACTGTAACATCGTTTAATGAAAATTTATCTTAATCAGTAGTTGGTGACGACAGGCAAACGTTGCCGTTGAAACACAAGTTCCAACAAGGTTTTCCGGCATAACGAGTCTAATAACAGTCAGCTACGCCCCGTATGGTAGTCCACGTCCTCGACGATTCAGGGAAACCGAAACCTGGCATTAGTCGCCCACGATCATTACGTCCTGCTGGAATGTGTACTGCACTCGGCCTTCTTTCGTCGTTTCTCGCAAGTTCACGCACGAGCTAATTATTTGCGATTGTGTGGTTCTTATTCGGCTGACTCATTCGATTAACTGGACTGTTTACAGGAACGCGATGCGTAACGTTTCGCGGAACAAAGAGACGGCAGGGCGTAATGACAGACGTCCATAAAAGCGGAGGAATCCGCGGACAAAAGGGGCATTCCCAATTTCGCTCGAATTACCGCGGCGAAGGTTACGCTTCTCTCAGGTGCACGCACGAGGAAATCAGGTTCTTGGATGAGCAAGCGAGATAAGGGTTGGGTGTCCTCGTAGACGGGTATGGATTTCAACTTTTCTCCTCTGGTGACTAACATAAATCAGCTCCGTGGCGATCTTGCGGGGGCGTCCGACGTGTAAATGCTCGCGTTACGATCCGATAACGAGCGAGAGGAAGCTCCGCTGTATATTTCTTCCTTCTTTTACGTTCCGATCTCTGCCCTGTTCCCCTAGCCGAATTCCCTCTTCTGGTCTTTCGTGAATCATTTGCATAATAGCCTTTTTGATCCGCCACTACGCTAACGAGCCTACATTCACCCGTGCTTCCCCACGAGTCTGAATACCTAGCGTACACGACGTGGCCAAGGCATTCCTTGGATTCCCTTTGTTGAACGTAGAATATATCCTTCGTAGTCGCCTAACGGTGATTACTTTATTCCTCTGCTAAATGTTTGCATCGTTAAAAATGGACGCGTATGCGAACTACGTGTGCTTCGAAATTTTTTTGTGTTACACGTATCGATAATGCACGCTATGCAGGATGTGCATTACTTGATGAAGAGGTACGATTAGCGAACGGATATGGAAACTATTTCACTGCTGGCCAACATTTTTATATTGCAAGGCATTTATCGGATAATGTTATCAGACATTATTTAGAAAATATTTATCAGACAGAGAAGAATCTTTGATATGTAAGCTTCTATATCTAGCTTGAGTATAAGTACAAATGAGGTTACACAGCAAAAACGTGAACTCAAACCTTGAAGAGTATCGCGATTCCAACTGCAACTCCCGTATAACCACTGCCTACAATAACAATTTTCACCCGATGACCGTCCACGTAATCTTCCGGTTGTTTAGTAAGCAAGAAGGTTGCGGTGTTCCAGCTGGTGTCCAGTAACTTCTTTTTCGGTACCGCCATCTTCAATTAATTTCACAGCTGCAATACCCACGGTGTCTCCTCCCGATTCGAACGAAACATGAAGAGCAAGAAAATTTAAAAGTTCGAGCACTCTGAAAATTTCGCCTCCATCAAATCGAACTATGAAAACGACTGTCAAAATATGTCAAACTTTGATTGTCGATTTTTCGAACTTGAAGTTGTCGATTCGTAAATCGATAGTATGTAGGTATGATTAGTTTGAAGCATATTGGTCGGTACACAGGGGCGAAAACGATGAACAGCTGTTGAATCGACACAGCTGGAGTACGTTGTATTGCACGAATTTCAATTTCCTCCTGGTCGAGAAGAGTTTTTTGCCTCCGACATACGAGAGGGGTCAATACACCCGGCTCGGGCGCAGCTACAAATATTAAATTCCTAACATCTTCCGTATTTCCTTCCTGTATTTACCAGACGAGTAACGGACACTTTGCGGAACAGCTTGACCACAAATTACGTCACTGACTTTCCCCATTTTGCTACATCGATATAAACTAAATTATAAGAAATAGAGAATACCAGTACGCATTACTTATCGTTCAAATGCCAGAAATATAGATTACGTGCATAACTTTCACGATTTTTCATGGGAATTGCTCAGTGAGAGAATACTCTATAAAACCATACAGAATAAGATTCAAATAAGACGACTGTTACTTCTTCATGCACTTAATTGCTTGATAAGATTAGTTATAATTAAGCGAGAAAGGAACGAATGGTACCGATGTATAAATCTATGCATCGGCCATATATAAACGACGTGGCAGTCAACGTGTTAATACGGCACAAAGTACACATCCGATGATTTGCGATCTCGGTGGACGCGATAGTTTTCTAGGAAGTCAATTGCTGCCGCTGTCATTTATTACGCGGATCGCAAGTACCCGCATGGAAAACCGGTCGCCAGGTGCGTGAGCTCGTTATTGATGAAGACGCCTCTAAAACGTTGCTTCTTTTCCCTCTGTCTTGCGTTGCAATTTCCGGTAGCACGATTCTCCTTCTCGCTCTTATCTACCCCTCTCTTCTTCTCGTTCACTGCTCGACGTCGTCCGTCGACTCTTGTAGGATGCCGCATTCTCGCAACGCGCCTCGAATCTTGTCGGCGCACGTCTGCACCGCTGTCTTCTCCTCCTCGGTCAGCTTCTGTCGCACGGTGCAGTACACACCCTCTCTGCCCAGCACGCAGGGCACCGACATGTACACGTCCTTGTCTGTTCCGTGGGCACAACTCTGCGAACAACGTTTTCGAGTCTATCGATTCGATTAACATTCACGTTTACGGATAAAGCTACCCGTTATTGCAATGTCACTATACTCTAACTTGAGAGGATAAGTCGAGGAGAAATATAATTACAGTGAAAAGGAAAATTGCGATAAAGTTTGAAAGAAGGAACGTGTCAAGAGGCGTACGAGTATATGAGTGGATGCTGGAAGTACAACTTTCGTGTTCCTCACGATGGCATCAACGATCTCGGCTGTGGAAATAGCGATGCCCCAGCAGCAGGATCCTTTCTTCTGTTCCAGCTCAGGCCCACTGAAATACCCATATAGACTTCCATTTTTTATATTAATTGATTCTGTGGTGACTTACATGGTCTTCACGTTCTCGGCGATTTCGAACCACTTCTCGGGGTCGTCCTGCTCTCCTAACCTCTGATTTATGTCGCGGAGCTTCATACCTCCCACATTGACGCTTGACCATATGGGGACTGTTCGAATAATCTCTTAAAACTTGATTATTAACCCTTAAATGTATATTGTTGTATAAATGCAACATGCTAGTTTTAATCTTATAAATTATATACAAAATGTAGGAAGTCTGCAATGAGTAGTGTTGAATCAACCGCTTTCAAGGTATTTTGTTAGTTGATTTCTTCGGGTAACATTAGAAAATCATGCATTTAAATACAAGTAAAAGAAGTTTTCTCCTCCACGGTGAATATCCGCGTAACGGTAGTGATGTAGCGAGAGTATGTTATATTACCAGCCATGTCTCCTTGCGCGCCAACCGTCATGCAGCTAACAGAGCTCCGCGCCACGTTTAATCTCCTGCTCACGAGATCCTGGAACCTGGCGCAATCGATCATGGTCCCGGTGCCTAGGACACGATTAGACGGGAATCCAGATAGTTTCCACGCGATGTAGGACATCACGTCGTTCGGTTGGGTGACGATCAGAAGGACAGATTTACAAGCGAACCTCGCCACGCCTGGTATGATTTTCTTGAATACCTTCAAATTGTGTTTCACGTTGGGCGTCTCTCCTGGTTCCGTTCCACACGTGGTGATTATCACCACGGCTGACTCTTTCACCATACTGAAATCTACCGGTAGACCGTAAAATCGCGACATTGTAAGTCGTGCACGTAACGCACCGTGGAATTTAATTAAAGTCGGTGGTTGTTCGACAAAAGAACACTCGTAAATTTGTTCGACGGGCATTCGTCGAATGCCGATGCGAAACACGTCCCAAATAAGACGGGGATGCTTAAGAAAGATTGTTAAGAGTCGGACGTATCCCTTTCTGGAAACACCTTTCGTCGAAGCGTTTCTCGTTCGGCAATAAAGTCATCGGAAGCTGCTGGAATACAAAACACTGAAAGGGATCGAGTACTCCTTTTCTCCCCTTGTTTCGGGACGAGGGATTCTCTTTTTCCGTGAGATGCGACGATAAGCGCGCGAAGAATACACGGTATAATCTGGTTACAGGGGTGGCGGAGAGTGTACAGGATTTTAGTTAACACCTTTATGTAAAGCTTTGTGTAAACGTGCAATGCAACCGCGAACGAGATACGCTCGTGCCGCGAGAGATGCTGTTCCGAGATAAATTAGCCGGTAAAAAGTCGAGTCTGTTCTACTTGTTCCGGTAATTGCTACCTCGGATGGGACCAGATTAAACAGAAGAAACGTTACGATGTACCAACGTGAATTACTTATACACTGCCGAACATGGTAAGCTTCCTTAAGGAAAGAAGAAGATCCATCGCTCTATTAAAGCGGCTACGATCTAAACCCATTAAAAACGACTAAAAATTACAGTAGCTGAAGACTTAACTGTTCAAAATATATTATAGCAATAAAACTCCTAGCTGTGTACCACCAAACTTGTTACAATACTTAAAACTTTAACTACCTTGAATTTATTACCGTAGTTAAACCCTTAGCTGATCTAAATTTATTACCGTACTTAAAAATTGTACCAACCTAACTGTTAGCAACTTTTAATTTATTATTATACTTAAACCTTTAACTACGCCGATCTTGTCAACTGGTCACTCTAAATTTACTTCGACGTCTAAAAATTGATCTATATTTCAACAACTTCATAGTTGTCGTACTGTAATAAGATCATTAACAAAACTATTAATATGTAAATGCATTGCTATTTGCGTACGACTCTCCGAAAAGTATGATCATGTAAATAATTTGTCATCGAAATTCTTTGATGGTTACAACCTAACCACAGAGTCAAAGTAACCGCGAAGAGACACAGTTTTCACCCGGAGGATCGCGAAAGGCATCATGCAGTCTTTTGTTTCCGAATTCCCCGAGCGAGGTGGTATATTTTTTACGAGCGAGCACGTTTACGGGTCCGGCGGTCGTGCACGGCTGACAGAAGGACAGAACGAGAGAGAAAGCCAGAGAAACCGAAAAAAAAATGTATCGTGGAGTCGATCACGGCCGAGATAAATAAGAGTGGCATGAAATTTACGAGCCTGCTCGTGAAAAGCTCGAGGAAACGCTTGCTCTCGGCGGCCGCGTGTAAGCACGCGGCGATGTAGATTAGGGCCGAGATTAAAGGACAGGACCAGAAGGATCCGGATCTGAGAACTCGCTCCTAACCCAAAAATTCGTTCCCCCATTTCGGGACCTGTGACCGTTGTTTCTGACCCGTTGCCCGTTGACAGCAGTTCCCTCGTTGAACAACCCAAAACGACCGGGCTAATCTTTCAAAAACGTGCCTCGATCGCGATCGATGTTTCGGTGAATTTCTGGAATTCGTGTCGTGAGTCAGAACGACGTTGATTCGATGATGCATGCCTTGCCTTCTTTCAGGACAAGTAGACCGTGATAAACAGGGTATGATTCATACTTATGAAATCTCGCAAACCAGCACGTACACTTTAATTAAAAATTTAGTATAATAGAAATGGCCGCACGAGCACACTGATTAAGAAATATCGAAAGAGATATTAAGAAATAAGAAATATAACAATAATGACTTTAAATAATCGCCAAAAATTTATGCAAACCACTGTTCATGTAAAGACGTCTTTCCAAGAATTACTCTTAAGTAATCGACTGACCAAAACCACGTATTTCGTACGCAACAACCGGATACTCGGACCGAATGACCAAGATGCAGTTTCGGTGAAAGTTACGTTGAAAATCGGCTTCAATTGAGATACACAAGGTTGGAGTACCTGACGTGCCGGTTACCAGGGGACTTCCCAAAAAAACGCCGACGTGTTGAATGTCCTCGGCCTCGGCGGAAGCCTTGTTCGCGTCGTGGTCGATCAGGCAGACCTCGCTCGCCAACCTCTAAAGATCGTTTGGAATCAAATGCTTGATCGAGCATGATCTTCCTTTGGTACTAACTTTCATTACGATCGCTAGGGCGCAAGCTATTCCGATCTTCCCTATACCTACGATCGATACTTTGACGCGGTGGGGGTAGGAGTCGCAGGGTCCTAACTGAGTCGTGATCAATGCGTTCTTTGTCGTGGTTGGGAACGGAACGTCACCATTCTGTAATTTTGAGCATTATAACTGTTACAGATTTAAAATAAAATTATATTAGATTGTAAAATCATAAGCTCTTGAATAGCAATAGTCTAACAATTACTCTTTGACGAGTAATTTGCTGAAATAACTACTGAAGTGTTGCAGAAAATTTACCTCGTCGCAGTCATCTCTCTCCTCACTTTCGTTAACGTCATTCTTCTTCGCCTCGTCCTCCATTCCTCCGCGTCTGGAACCGCGAAATTAACTCCTCGATTTCATTGGCGCAATTCGATCGACGAATTTAAGCGCAGTTCATACCTGTTAGACCGCTAATTGGGTGCAAGTAGAGACGTCTCGGCTCCAAGCTGGCAGCTACCTTCTTTCGTATTTTATCGAACTGTTCACCTCGCTGGCAAGGTGGTCGCTGTTCCTTAGCGTTCAATCGAGAAGACGTCAGGTAGGGAAGGTCGCGAGCGGATCCGGATCGACCTACGCAACGAACGACGACGCGTCGTGAACGCAGGTATTTCAGGCTAATCGGTGCTGCCCTGTTACCGGTGGAGGAACAACGCGCGAGAAATTGTGCAGAAGAATAACGACGGAAGTTATCCGCGCGCGTCGCTGTAAATTAGCCGCAGGTAGTCGCCTCTGCGGGAGCGCAGGTACATCGCGCCAGATTGTTCATATATTTCTGCTGGTACCCACGCGCCACGCTGGCCAATGCGTGTAAAATACATTATTTTCGTGCGTCGATAACGGAACCTGTGTCTTCCCTGCTATGAGACCTTGTCTTTGATATAATGCGCGAGGCTGCTAGAAACTGCTTACCATATGGGACTACGTGGATGATTATCCATATGCTGTTGTAACAGTACACTCAGACAGGCTACTTTTATATAAGAACTAAGAACGTACAAATGTTCAAATTAAATTTCTTCTTAAATACCAAAGAAATTCCTAAAATCTTTAAATTCTTAACCTGTCCTTAAATATTAAAATCTTAAAAATTCATAAAAAATTGACAGACTTCTTTCTCTCTTGACTACCACATTTTGCATGAGAAAGATTTGCTCTTGACTGTATACAATAGAGTTCCAAGGCTCTCAAAGTTCCTCCCAGATTTGGGAATGTGAAAATGCAATCATCAATGCTAGCTATTGTACGTAAAGTATTTAACTGCATATAGTAAAATGATTTAACTCGAGTGCAACGATTAAACTCGCACACGTTTAATAAGTTAAACCGAAGATGTTCTAAGGTGGTACGCGTACGAGCTTATTTCATGAATTCCGTAAGATTCCCTCTGGCGATATCGCTGTTTAGTACATGCTTAAACTTGGAGTACTTTATTAAAATGTACCTGAAACGAGACTTTACGGAAACTTGATTACGTCCAATACGGTATAAAGATACTGACCACTGCATACATCGTAGCAATTAGAGAAACACGAATCGGAAAACTTTCCAACAATCTTGAACACCGTGTACACGGTGAAATTATTTTCTTGAAGAAACAGCAATCGTAATCGCGATATATTTATCACTCGAACGTTAGATGCATCTTTTACCGCTACTTTGTGTACTCGGAACCGAAAGGTAATCGTCGTGAATTTACCAAGGCAATTATACGTAAACATTCTTTATTGGAAAACTTTCCTTCTACGAAGAGAGTATGAATTGATTACGTAAACGGGTAGTTTACAATTGGTAAACGGGTATTTTACAATCCTAAGACCAACGCTCTGTTATGTGTCCTGGTTACCTTCGATAAATTAC
Organism: Megachile leachella; assembly: GCA_963576845.1. Lineage (NCBI taxonomy): Eukaryota > Metazoa > Arthropoda > Insecta > Hymenoptera > Megachilidae > Megachile > Megachile leachella. The sequence goes on along the minus strand of OY756247.1, from coordinate 25,394,169 downwards.
GCTCGTCTGTTTGCTCGGCCAATCGAGGCGTTCCCAGTAGTTCAATCGTTAATACACATTCGAAGATGAATCTCGTTGGCGAGGCCCGGTGGTAGCTTCCTTTTCGTACGTGGTCCTCGCGCGAGGATCCTGCCGTTACGTCGGACACATTCAATTTTAACGTTAATAATCGCCAGGAAAAATGACTGGCTTAAATGCGGCCATTCATCAACCACGATCGATATTGCGAATGCAGCTTAACGACGGAGAGATAACATCGAGCGTCCCGGTTCAGAGTTATTGAATCGCGTCAAATAATATACGAGCCAATAATGTATGAATAGTCCTGCAATTATGGGCCCGCGATCGTATCAAAGGGCGAGTTGCAATTTAGTAATCGTTCGTTCTCGCCGCGTGGCCATGGATCTCTCGGCGCCAAGCATTTTTTTCGCTCGTCACGCCAACAATTCGTTGTGCAACGCGAAATTGTTGAAAAACGTAGAATTCGCGGACGCTCCACCGGGACGATAATTCACGATCCCCACGATCGTTCGCACGATAGAATCGTGGTTATCATCGTTCGTAATATACCGGTTGAAATCGGTATCTATCGATTAAACGATTTCTCAAGAACGGGTGGAGGCGTGGAAGTATGTAATTTAAAGTCCGACATTTATAGTCGAGCGCGGCAAGTGGAAACGAAATGACCCGCTCCTAGCTAATTAATTTTTCGCTTTAATTAATGATTGCCGCGATATTATCGGGCTTACGGGTCAAGCAACAATAACGATCGCGCAAAGGCCAGCCCCTTATCGGTTATCGCACCGGTTGTGCACGAACGCTCTCCTTGATTTACTGCCAGAATCCGTCTACCAATTAACGAAACAACCAATGTCCATAGGTAATTTCCAACTGCCTCGCGATTCGATACGTTTATCCAGTACTCGATACACCGGAAACAAAAAGGCCAGCAATTTATGACGAATGGGCGCGTGACCGGCGTTCGGGAGCTAAGATTGCCATACTGTTTGGTAAAAAGATTATTTATCTCGCGAAAGCGTGTACGTCCGGTTGAACCGTGGGAAATCGAAAGAAATCCCAAGCAGGAAAATAGCAAAGAGTCTCGGAACGCGACAGCGGGATCATCCCGGTGATAAAGGGTCGACCGACAGATAACGATGTCCATCGAGTGGCAAGATTCATCCTGCTGGACGGTGCAAACGAGTGGTCGGGTAAGATAGTCCTTGAAGGTTGCTCGTAAGCAACCGATCTTCTGGTACTTGGTCCAGTCAACCGATCCAGACACCGGCTCGCTCGCGCATGCCACCGGTGCACAATGGTTGGTAGTACTGCAGCTGATACAAGTATGTTCGCCGTGCAACCGGAATTTTAATTGGCTATTTGTTTGTCCGCTACACTTCGCGGCGCTGCTATTGTCCAGGTTGCCGGGAGAAGAACGATCACCGTTCTTCCCCCGCCTGTACCTTGCTCCTCTTCTTTTTCCCTTTTTTATTCTGCTGGCATGCTTTTCACCGACGTTGGTATTAATTCAACCGGAGAGAAAAGTCTTCGCTTCGGTGAGAATCGGGACTCGTCGCTCTATCCTTTGGTCCGTTCGTGTTGCTCCTGCTAGAGTCAACGATATCGCCTCGAGCTAGAGCAGTACGGATTTTTCGATGCCCCGGTTCGAACCGATCCAACGAAGATTAAGACCCGATGAAATTGCAGTTATTACATGACCAGCGGACCAACCGTGGCCGCATGTATAATCTGCCGTCACAATACGTATCGTTTCGCGGCACCACTTATCGAGGTCATTAAGCGTTATGCGGTGTAATTGGCCGCTTTTCTACCGAACGCGGGTTCTCCACGTAACGCAACGTCGAACGACATTAATCATCGATACGATCTTTTTTCGACGCCCGGCCATTGCGAATGTCTCAATTTAGCCGGATCGTGAGTACACGCACCCCGAATCTGTCGAGTCCACCTCCCCGAATTTCTCCTAAGGTTTATCTCGGCCGAATCTAATTTCGAAGCCGGACCGAGGCTGCGAATTTAATTCATCGGAGCTTCGTTCCCGATTCTCTTCGGTAACGCGGCCTAATAAATTAGGAAGCGACAGCAACGCGATTCGCTTTAATCGCCGGTGCAAGAAACGACGCGCGGACCAGTCGTCCGGAATCAACGCGGAGAGTTGCCCGAAGCGGGCCATGGAACGTCGACCGAACCTCTTCGACCGGGCTTTTTTGCACGCTCCGCGGAACTTATTCCAATTAAAATCGTACCTCTGCTTTAGGTCAGCCTCCGGATTCGGGTTCAAATTAATCGGACCCGCGATTCCAGTGTTCGATCGAACGGAGCAGCCAACATCTCCTAAATGAGCGACCAAACGCAAACCTCGTGTACACGTGATCGTGATTCAGAATTTGTTTGCGTTGCTTTTTTACCGATTGACCGTTTATTCGATTAAGTTCGAAGATAAGGTATCGTCTCTTCCGAGCAAATATGCTGCTCGAATTTAATCGTTTACGCGAATATTAACTTGAACGAGTAGAGTAAAATATCTTCTTAAAGACATCTAGACCTTCCACGTCCAATATCGAATTGTCGTTTCGACTTAACAAGTATCGAAGGTTACAAAAAGTTAGCGTAAATAGCGGCTATTAATCGGATACGACGTATCGCGAAACGTTTAACCGTACACTCGTATCCGAGGACGCGAAAAAAGGTCGAAAGAATGACGCGAGGTTCGATATCTCGGCCCGACTCCCTGGGCTAGAAACGAGCCGTCGACATCGATCGAACGCATGCCTGTTGCGCGCGTATTCAGCCATAATTGCAGCGTTTACCTCGTTACTAAAAAAATCGTACTCGGTTGTTCGTATCTCCGTACCACGGAGGAGACCTTGGAGCAGAGTCGTAGGAGGTCGAGACTCGGCGTAGCTAGTACCGACGACCCCTGTGGCTCGTTGAAATATCGCGCTGACGCTGCTTCATTTCGATATTCTTGGCCCGAGGGCCGAGATGAGCGAAACTTCTTGTGATCGAAGCGACTCGAGCGAGGCAGGAAGAAAGAAAGGGTGGAAAAGGGCAACGCGCGATGGAGAAAGAGAGAAGTCTCTCGTTTTATTACATCGTATCGGGAAGGGGCGAGGCCGATGCTCAATTGTTTATGCTCGTGTCCCGCCCTATCGGACGCATCGGATACACTCTCGGATACCTACCACGTATACGCGGCGAACAAACGCGCTGGCGTGATGCGTGGTACACGCAGAGAACGACCGCTGCCCTTTTCTCCAACCCCGTGCGGCCCGTTTCTCGCTCCTCCTCTTTGTTTCTTCGTTCGGGCTAAGATTATTAATGGCGAGAGGCCCGGGCTACGGTACCCCGAAGTGTCAGTTCCCTGACAATGACGAAGTTTGCACCTCGGGATCCACCTCCTTACGCCGTCGCCGTCGAGTACCCTCGAGAAAAACACTCGTGTCACGTGTCTACCTCGCGATACTTCTTTTATTATCCTCATCTGAATTCGGCGCGAACAACACTCCAAACTATCTTTCAAATTCTACATTCCTTGAGAAATTCAACCTTCCACTTATAAAAAACTGTTCAGTTACTTGAGAATCTGTATCGCCTACGATATAGTAGAGTTCCGATCTTCTTCCTCTCGGATGCATCACTTCTTTGTCTGAGTCAGCAACGATATCGATTTACACAACAGATTGAGCTGATATAGGCTCGAAATAAAAATAAGCATGCAGAATATTGATTACTCGTCCCTAGGCCAACAGCTTCGGCTAAAAATGACGATACAAAACCGAGCGGAGCAGGTGCTTCTAAGCGACCCTCGAGTTTAGACGCGCAGGTGTGTATCCCGGTATCTGATCGCAGGATGGACTGATTTCAACCGAGTAACTATCTCTACGAGACCTAAAGACCCTTTCACCCTTCCTCTATATCAAAGCGACGAATCTAGATCTCGTCATAACTGCTTGATTACAATGGTAGGAGGTCCATTGCTCGAAACAAGAGCGATTCTACGAAGTTGTTTAAGAGATGATGCATGTGGCATATCAGACGACTGATGGCGCCTAGTAAACGACAGCAGTAGGTGTCAGACACGAACATACATTGGACGAGTAGGTGAAACTACGCATTAGGGAAACAGAAGCAAACATCTCAATTGCATCCTTCAACGCGTTACTCGCATACCCGTAATCAGGATAAAGGTAGTTATTAAGAAAACTGGGATTCATTTCCAGTTCCGTGGTTTTTAAAAATTCTTATAGACCTGACCCGCGTTCACTGCCCGGCAGTATATCAGCAGTTTTTTCATATAAATTACAATTTCCGCGCGAAACTTATCTGCACCTTAACACGATGTAATAATTGATGGAACAGCAACTCTGCCCTTTTCCGGCGAGGAAAGAACGAGCCGACGAAAGACTAGGAAGTCGTTGGCGCAATAATTAATACCGCGATTCGAAGATATGGTTCGCGAGGGAGAAGGCGAGAAGAGAAGGTGAAAACGCGATGCTGGCCAGACGAAGGAGGAGAAACGAGACGATAAAATCGCGCGAGCGAGAACGCTACGCGCCATTTGCCGGCGCCGTCGCGGAACACCGAGCCTCTTCCTTTTCTTCCGCTTTTATTCGCCTTTCTTCCACCGATCTGCCCTTCCCGCTTTCCCTCCGACACGCCGCGAAACAAAATTAATACTCGCCGAGTGCACCGTCATAAAGCTTCCTCGCGACGCGGTAATTACGCACGGCCCGGTATTATGCGCCCTCGCCTCGCCGAGTGCACGCGGCGCGTGCTTTACGAGCTTCTGCACGTAATAACAAAGCCTCGCTCCGACGATGACAACTTAAAAACATCCAACGATTCGCCGAGAGTTTGCTCGTACCTGCTTAATAATCTTTGCTAATGTTTCACCGTTTGCAAAATACCCCTTTCGTACACGCTTCTCAAACTGGATTCAACTAAACCACAGCGTGGAATAATCCTTGAGCTGCTTTTACTAGGGGAGACTCGGTTCGTAGGTTTTCTGTTATTAGGAGCAAGTGATGGGGAAACTTTTGGTTCCAGAAGAGTTCAAAAGAAGCATAGAATTTAGAGATTAGGATCTATAGAAACCTAAGACTAGCTCAGAACTTAGAGAAAGCTTGAAACCTAACAGAGTGACTAGAGGCGTTAAAAATCTAGAGCCTACTAAAGTCTAGAGCCTGCTAAAATCTAGAGCCTGAAATACTAAGAGCAAAGAAAAACCTTGAACCCAACCTAGAATTTCCCAGTTTCATCCTGCTATCTAAAGAATTCATATCCCATTTCTTTATTTCTCCTCGATTCGCCTGTTGCACACGATGGAGATGAAACTATGCTCACAAAAAACTGAGCAAGGATTAATAACGAAGAACGAGGCGTTAATTACACGGATTGTGAAACGACAAACGTGCTCTCGTTTGATCCTTGACATGCTTCCACGAGTTAACATGATGCAGATTTGCAAGGAAGTGTAAAAGCGTTCATGTAGCAAACTGCATCTGGGATTAGGTAATTACTGCAATTTCGTTTTCTGGAAAATAAAAGCAGATTCGCTATATATAGTTCGGTAAACTCGAGCATCTGGAGTTTCACGTTTATTTGCTGCTCGTTAAGCAGTCGGTACGTCGTTGTTAGGGATAAACGATGTAACTGGTGAGACAGGATCGAGTTCTCTTCGCAGCAAGAAATCGTGCGAATGGATTTTCTACGAATAACATCGAAGAGGTAATAATCAGACGATCGGGTATGAAGGATGTCTTGGAATGTTGAAGACCGATGTTAATTGCTGGCGACGTTTTTAACGTGCCGCTTCGGATTCCGTGGTGTTTGCTGAATACATATTTCTGCATCACCATTTTAAGGATAGTTTAATAACCTTGGTAGCTTTGAACGGTTATTAACATACTGCATTTTAAAGTGCAAACAATTATCGAAACGTGTCTGTTATTATCTTCGTTAATTTTATTATCCTCCGTTCATTAACGAACGAGCACGAATCTCGCCTGCACGCATGAGTGCGCATTAATCTGGAGAATTAATTTAGGTCGCATTATTAAAATCCATGAAGACGTTAACGTAATCAAAGTTCGCAGCACGGTACGTTCCGCGAGATATTAAAATTCACAGCAATTAGGGAACACGCACGTATTTTGATTACGGCTCTCATCAGCGCGCACGATCGTTCGCGGAAAACGAGGCGAAACTGGTCGGTTAACAAATTTTACTCGGCAGCTCGAGGCTCGAAAGTTTCTTGCCAATTAAACCATCTTCCATCTCCTCTCGGTAATAAGCTTCCCTTGAATATTCAGTGTTATACTCGGCTTGCTTGAGTACGTACCTTCGGTGTTCATTCATTACGCTCAGTATATTCGATTAATTGACTTCGAGTAATTCTAATTACGAAGGTAGTTAAGTTCCTCCGGTGACGATTGTTTCGCGAATTCACGATCGTTCTACGAAATCATCTAAACATTAACTGCAGATTTCTCGGAATGTCGCAAGGACAAATCTTTATTTTCTTCTTCAACTTCCATATTTAAGTAAGATTAAGTGGCTGGATATTTTAGTGTTCTTGTCCGTCATAAAAATTGATAGCTCCGATCGTATCAACGTAATTTGAATAGTAATGGTCCATTTAGAACTCGATTGGCAATAACATTCGCTAAAGAGGATAAAACTATAAATCTATAATTTCATTGGTTACGAGCGAAAGTCAGTTAATCGAATTCAAGATTTTGCAGAGCTACGCGCGATTCGGAGCACGTGGAGCGCCACGTTCGGAAGCGGACGAGAAACGACGAGCTTTCGTTTCGTAATTTACTCGCGACGTTTCAGCCTATTCCCAAAGCTACTTTGCATTTATATGAGCGCGTCTGGTGGACACGCGCGTTCCGTCTGCTCGATCGTTCTGCGAGCGGGGAAAGAGGAGGTCGACGATGCCAGGGACCGATGCGCCGAGATCTTTGTCGTTTCGTCGTGGTCACAGGAACCTTCTAAGAGGTTGATTCGCTCGCGGTAAAAGGGGAGATAGGAAGGAAGAGGAGATAGAACGTGTAGGTCGACGAGAAGCAGGAGGAGGGTCGAACAAGCGGAAGAAACGAGGAGGGCGAAAGAGAATCGGAGCCGCGGCTAGCAGAAAAGAGAGGCCGCGAGAACCGAGAGTAGATGAATTATGTTAAACGCCTGTTTAAATACATGTACGCCTAGGGATACACAAGGCGCGCGAGCGCGAGTCAAGGAGGCCGCGTGCACCATTCGTCTTCTCGATTTATATTAAATCGCCCCTCGAATGACCCGACAACGCATCGCGTTCTCCGCCCGAATCGGCGCCGCTTCGCGTTACTTTCTTCGATCTTCTACAACGACGATCTTTTCTCGAATTAACCTTTCGTAAATAACTTCGAATGCGTCTTCGTCCAAGTAGACCGAAAAGATTTAAAATACTAGCTGGACGTGTTTGTTCAAACAACTCGGAACCCGTGGGTTACAAAAGGTTCTCGTTAGTCGGTTCGTTAGGTAGATTCAGGTCTACCGGTAGACGTATTAATCCTCCGCTAATCCGTGGGACCAAGAGGGTTCGTCGTCCTTGGAGGGAAGTTCAAGGAAAACCAGTGACGCTATTGTCTCTCGATGAACTTTGAACCGTTCCACGATCACCGTACATCGTAGAAGCCGTGTTCGGAGCCAGGTCAAGGTCGCGGCACACGCTTAATTTACGAAGGACATTCCTGAATGCGTCCAAATAGGGTCCGAGATGCTTATCCACGCGATGCCGCGTGACAGCGTTCTGACGTCGGTGTTAAAGCGACGACGACCGGCGGTGTATTCGCATATCTACGCTCGAGGAAAAAAAGAATCGGCGAGCATCGGTTCGCGAGGATCCTCGATTTCCTGCTCGATCTTATCGTTTATCGAGAAATCGTGGCTGAACCCATCCTCCTCGATGCTCCGTCTCTCTCGCATTCCACTCTCTTTCGCGTCGTGTAACCGTTGACGCACGTCCACGTGTACCACGTATCTCGTATTGGACTTAGAGAACTGGCTCGGCCCGAAGCGTGGCCGCTCGATCATAGCTGATTTACTTTATGACCCTACCTGTGTATCGCAACGGTATATACATGGCTGGCTGGTGATCGCGGCAGATATATACATTCAGGTGTAAAAGCGGCTTCTCGTGGCCTCCACGGCTAACTCGAACGTTCGCGGAAGAGGAAACCTGTAAGGTTAGCCGCGAAGCATCCTCGACGATGTTCGAGCGGGCTCGCTTCGTGTACAGGTGCACGCGTCGTCTCGCTTTACGTACGTGCAAGCTTGCCGTCGGGATTCTTTCAAATTTCTCCGCGTAATATCGACATACGGTGTTCGATGCGTTTTTACTCGGCAAAAAATAATCGCGGTATTCGACCAATTCACGCTATAATTTGCTTCGCGAATGCCTTTGCGCCACTCGGCGAATAATTACCGTCTCGGAAAGTGATTTCGCCACGCAAAAACGTGAAAAGTCTTCCTCTATTATATAGTAGAAGAATTTTTCTTCTTAGGCCTCCGCTAACGTAAACAAGCCTTTCTCCGCGAGAAAGCGGTGTTCTAAAGAACCGAAATTCGCTTCGTCATGGATAAGAATCTTCATCAAGGCTCCAGCTGGATGCAAATGATGCCCGTATCGCGAAATAAGAGAGAGGAATTTTCTATCGTTCGGCCTCGCCGGAGTATCTGAAGCCGACGATCTAAAACGGCTTGCACAATGCTATTCCCCTATTACTAGTTCTAATTAGACGATACGTCCCGCGGACTTGTCTACGGGTATATGTGCCTAGACGCAGTCCCGTTGAAGATACGAATCAACGCTGTCCGGTGTCGATTCGCTGAGATTCATCTTGGAAGAATCACGCGCGCTAGACGCTGCGGCCGCTAACGATAATGAATAGAGGCGCGTGTATCATCGCGGACGCGTAACGGAGTTGGCCTCCGTTCGCGGGGATATCCTCGAGTAAACGATAAATATTAATTGAAATCGGCGAGATAAAACAAATGAATCCTTTAGCCACCGCGGCGAGTGCCGGTCACGAGCCAACTCGCTCGGAAGAAAGAAACGAGCAAGAGGGAAGCACGAAGCGAGGGAGGAGAAAGGAATCGTGGCTCGAATCGCGAAGATGAGAGTAGCAAGAACCAGCGGGAGAAAGGGAGAGAAGACGTATTTGCGGGAACGAGCGGAAGAGAGAAGAGTTCGGTCGAGCAGAAGGATACCGCGGCGACTTCGACCGGTGATTTATATAGAATCATATCTCCATCTGAATGTCTTCATTTTTAATGCACGGCCGCGCGATCGTTTCCTCTCGCCGTACTTCGCGTGGCAGCTTCGTTTCGGCTGACCGTGTTTTCCCTCTTCGTCTGGAGCGGCGAACACGCGAGGAGAAAGAAGAAGAAGAAGGGAAAAGGGAGATGCTCGCGTTCACGGACCTTCAAGCTTGGCAAATTTCAGCGACGCCCGCTCGGTGGTCCTTACGGTTAAATTTCTCCGGGCGTACCGCCTCTCTTTCTTTTACCCTCCCGGTATCTGCCTCCTCTTTTCGTCGACGCGTCTTCGACCACGATACCGTGCGTGACACGTACACGGACACGCGCACACAATCTACCGATAACACCGAAGCTCTGCTCGCATGCCACACACGTACCGATCGACTACGCGTCCTCGGAGATTCGCGTTATGCCCGATGATATGGACATTTTGCAAGGGGCGTCGATCGACCGACGGCCGAACGTGCGATACGCTCGTACCGACCGATTTCGTGGTACTCGAGCGTGGATAATCGACTGGCCCGCTATTTTCGGCGCTCCTTCGAGCTTTAAACGACCGAAGGTAGGTCACCCGTCACGCACGATCAATTGCTCCGGTGAAAAAGCGCGAGGTTTTTTCGACGCTCTTTGTTTTCTGCTCGGAGCGAATCGATTTTGATTCGTTGCGTCCCGATTTTGCTCTCGCAAAGTGAATTAACCTGTTCACGAGAACGAGTGGATCGCTGTCTTTCGCTTCCAACAAACATATCGATCAAATTCTTCCTTCTTCCTATGATTTCAGAAATTGACGTTGATAGGAAAGTCTATGAATCTAAGAACTCATAGTCCTTGAAGAAACATTCTACGCAGAGTCCAGAACCTAAGTCGATACTAGTAAGATATAAAGGACGCTTCCAGTAAATGTATCGATCAAATTCTTCCTTCTTCCAATGATTTCAGAAATTGACGTTGATAGGAAAGTCTATGAATCTAAGAACTCATAGTCCTTGAAGAAACATTCTACATAGAGTTCAGAACCTAAGTTCAGAACCTAAAGGAATCTATCCGAAGATTCCATAAATCATATTCGTAAAAATACAAAAGTCTCATTCTTGCCGACGCAAAGGTGACAAAGGGCTGCGTACACCGATAGATGATTTTGAACTTTCGTCGATCCCCTGCTCGCGTGGTATCTGAGGGGCCCTGAAACGTCGGTTCGTGACGACTTCTTTCGAAGCATGACCAGCGATTCTGCACCGTGTCATGTGCTGACGATTCCTTTCGATCCTTGCTCGACACACCTCGTGCCATCGCGAGATGATATCCATGGATCATCAATGATGTATGTGTTCCGAGAGTACGCGGCAACAATGTTCCACGCGTGACGAAGAGCTCGAGAAGAAAACAACGGATCTACTGTTAGCTGATGGTAACTCGCGTGATGGAACGCTGCGTGTAGATATCGACGCGATAAAATATGAGGAACGATGGCAACATTTTAATCTTCATAATTCGAAGGCCTCCGCACGAGAGGATGTGTGTTTTACATGGACACCGACACCTGTCTCGCGCAACGGGGAAAAACGAAAGCTTTCTGACCTCGGCTTTATGGTTCATTTGTGGCACGCAACGGATTCGACATACTTCGGGGCGATTCTATGTGCCTCGTGCACGACAGTTTCAGATGCGATGAAAAAATGCTGGAAGATGCTCCGAGTTCGGCTTTTGTTGGCTTCCTTTCATCAAACATTTTATTATTGATCGGACCAAGTTGAGCACGAAGAGTTTTTATAGAGGTGGGCACCGCTACGGTGAAGCGAATAAAAGCGGATAATCTGCTAACGTGTATCGAGAATTTTTATTTTTCTAATACCGTATGTTTTAGAATCATCACAGAAAATTTGTACGATACGTAAGATACAAAATGACGTGCAGGTGCAACTGTATTTCAGGTGTTTTGCCTCGAACAAATGGAAGCTTCGCTTTGCGCCGGTTTCTTTTCTTCTTTATCTTCTGGACTTCCATTCTCGCGATAACGCAGAGACCGCGATAATACGCGTTAAAACAGCAAAGGGTAAGGTGCAGGACACGAAGGCCGTCAACTGAATGGGCTGCAGTTTTGCTTTACGACGCTCTTGAGTGACATTTAATGCCGAACGGCGCCCTTTAGCACCTTTATCGTCCGTGAACGTTTCGCCTCGCGTCGCGCCAACACTTGCTGCCTAATTCCCTGTGGATTTCGCAGTATGTCTTTCGAGTAACTCTGATCGTTTCGTTCATCCCGTCGAACGGAGCTTCGTCGAGAAAGCTCGTATTCGCTCCGGTGGATGTTAAGCTTCGTCGAGTAACAATACTTCAAGGGAATTGGAAAGAAAATTGAATTTGGAATTCAGTCTTTTATTGTTCGATAAATAATTTTTATTTATTCACTGGAAAGTCATCGTCGGTGTAATAAACGTTTCTATACCTTATTAGAGTCTTCAGCGTTCATAATAATTAGACGGGGAGTAAATTAAATTATTCGTGTTAATTGCCTTGTTATGGTAATTTCCTTCAAGTCTATGGGTTACAAGGGGAAAATTGATTAGACGAGAGGTTTATGTTAATGTGGACTTTGTAATTCATGGGGTGAAAGGGGTTGGAATGTCACACTTGGGTAACAAATGACTGCCAATTCTGTAATTAGATATCAGGGAAGGAAAGGTCAGTCGCTAACACAAAACTAGAACGCGTAGGTTGTACTTCAACACCAAAGTATCCGCGATCGAAGAAACTTTCTCCGCGAGACAACGCTGGAGCAAAGTAGACCATCCTTATAAGGGTACATTTCATGGAATTCGTGATTCGTGCAACAAATTCCCGCGACATTTTGAAGAGAACCCTCCTATAAAATTCCGCAATGCAACCTAAACAGAAAGTTTTCCATAATAAAGAAACAGAAAAATGTTAGCGGAGAAACCTGTCGCGTTTGACGGTCGACACCACGCAGTATCTTCGCGCGATTTGAATATATTATGGGATCATAAACCATCAAGAATCGAACAAATTAGTCTACGAAGAGGCAACAGCTAGTGCCGTGGTCAACGGGAACAAAAACAATACGCGATCTTAAATACAAGCGTTTTTCTGAATAACCATTCACCGGGAGAAATACAGCCCGCGTTAAGCGGGACGTTTATAGCGCCGTGAACAGAGTTAACATCGACGAGATTTGCAAACATCTTGCACGAAAGGGCGTGACCAAGCCTCACGATATTCCGAACGATCGCAAAACACTGTCGACCGCGTTTTATGTCCCTGCGAGGCGCGGCTATTGAAAAGCGAGAGACGGCAACCGGCTCCTCTTCGTGCACAAGGCGTAACATCTTCTGCACCTGACATCGTTGCGCCGACCTTTTCTAAAGATTGTTCGTTGTTCGCCATTTATTAAGCACGATTAAAGCTTATTTATCTCGCAATCACCAACACTCGTCTATTTTCTTAGGCTTATTTGAATTTCAGAAACCATCTTTCGTTTTATGTTTACTTCCAATTTTAGACGGAATAAACTCTTTGATGCGTACACTATCGTCGTTAAATTTACACATGAACTTTCGAGCAGTGCGTTACAGGATTTTATGCTTATTTAGGGAGTACGTCTAGCGAAGATGGACGATGGATCGATTTCTGTCCACCTTGACCGTTGCGAAGGTTTACAGGCGATTTCGTAGATTTAAAGAGTTGTAAAGACTCCCGTTATATCGTCACGCAATTTGAGGTTTAGCTTCAATTCTCGTACGAAAGTGGTACCGCAGTGATCTCACGGCGACTCGTTAGCGGATCGATTCACGAGAAGTATCAGTTTGATCCGGCATTTGGTGAAAAGATACACGGACCGATATATTCTTCTCGAGTATTTACGAGAAACGTCGAGGCTATCGTTTATGAATAGTTCGTAAACGACGGTGACCATCTTTGGCACCTTATTGGTCATTACCATCCGTCCGAAGTGGAAAATCGAATAACGGGCCACGTCGTAAACATTCGGTAATTCACGATTGGCTCGCACGGGAATTACAAGACGCAATACGTGTCGTCGTAATTAAAATCGATTTCGATTATTACTTCGCCGCGCAATTTCCGTTCCTCTCGATGGAACGGAGGTTTATTTTATTTTTTACCTCGCCATCAGGCGATTCGATCGTCTCTTTAATCGAGCTTCGCGTCAGAGAGCTTAGCAGTTTCAGCGACGTTACAACGCTGACGCGAGCTCGCTACATTCTTCGAATACTCTCTCTTGACGTTTCCCGTTCCTCTTTTTTTCTGTTCCTCGATGTACTTCCTCGTGGCATTCGAGGAACACGGTTCGTTCAACTCGAACGCCGAAATTCGCGGATTAATGGGCCATTTAAAGAGGAAGATTGAAGCGCGGACAACAATGAGCACGGAGGAAAGGGCTGATCGGCCCTTTCGCGAAGGTCAATGTATTCATCGGTCGAACAGACTCCGATTGCTCGTATGTACCTCGCGCGAGTTTATTCGCGTCGGTATGCGTCTGAAAAAGGAGTGCCAACTGGTCAGACACGACACAGAATCGAACGGAAAGAATCGATGTCCGATTTCGCTTGTTCCGACGGACGCGTTAAATTTCATTTTTAACGCGAGGCTCGACTCGTCGAAAACCGCCGGAAATAAAATTTGCTCGGACAGACGGTCGAATCGCGAGTCCGTCGATGTTTCTCGCGACGTACGAGGATCAGCGCGCGGATAACTCATAAAGCGAGGCTCGTTTATTTCATCGAAGGGCCTTTTAGCGAGCCGCCTTGTTGCTCGAACGAGCCAGACCGCGTTCTCCTAGGGCCGTCTACGCTCGCTGAGTAACGACATTTTCGAAATATGTTGGTACTCGTCCTTTTGTGTCGGTCGAAAGTACGAGCTCGAGGGCTTGCCGTAGGGCTTCCCGGGCACGCAATGATCGTCGCGCTCGCGCGCACACTCCTCTCCACGTACAGCGCAGGAGGACAACACGGAACGTGCACCTGCAGCCCAACATGGGAATCCCTGGAATTCCTCGATCAACCGGCCACGTTCTTCGGTACGATAGATGCAAAGCGAGCCTTGTCGTCGATAAACGACAACGTCCCGCGCCCGTGAAAGACGCCGGTTGTTTAATTTATACGGAATACGATGGTTGCCCGGACGATTACGAATCGAAATTTATCGACGTTGCGGTTTTATGATCGTATGCTGCTTCGTTAGCGTCCTCGAGCTTCGCGGGGCAAATTTTGAAGGATGAATCGCGCACTTTCTGCTGCCCCTATCGTTGTCCATACGTTTTCCCTTACACCGATCGCGTGGTTCGAAGGACATTCGAGTCCTGAAGTCAACTCCATCTTTTTATGGATATGACATCTTTAGCACATTTCTTGCGATAGGAGAAATTACTCACCTTAACCCCTTATTTTGAGGAGCCAGACTCGTGACGTACTCACAGTTCAAATGCAATAAATCTTGCTCCAATATTTAATACATTTTAGATTGAAGTTCAAGTCCAATTATAGTTTGTATAGTCAAAGACAGCAGAATATAAAATCATCACAATATTTTAACTTTTTTAAAAAATTCTAAAACTATTGTGGTATGTGCGTAGTGTGGTGTGTGAGTACTCTGTAATTGTATGTTTAGTATGGGTGCATATTATGAATGAAGCTTGCGTATGGTATGATTGAAGTTTGCATGTAATGAAGATTGCTAGAAGATTGTCTTTTGGGTGTGATTGAATGTTTTTGAGGAGCGAAACGAAGAGTTCATTACTTTGAGAGAAACCGTGAGATAAAGAGGAGAGATTTCATTTGTCTTGAGTTTAATTAATTATAACTACTTATTTGTTAATAAATTTCATTAATCTTCTCAATTAATAAATATTATTATACACTATTGCAGTTAATAGAAACTTTTCATTGACGCACCTGACAACTAGTCATACAATAAGGGGTTAAGAAAGCGTTCCAACCTTTTGCACCCTAAGAGCAGTGTATTTTTATTACTGATAAGTAGCCAAGATTTTCCAGTTGAAAAGTCTGAAAAACTCTTCTGAATTTCTCTGTTAATAACTGCAACTATCATCTGATCTCCCAAGTTTGCTCCTATAAATTCAAGAAAATAATACCTCGTTCTAATTGTACAAAATTAAACAGTAAGAGTGAGTCACGTTTGGAGTACAAAGTGTTGAAACAATAGCGCTATTTTGCTTCAGGCGTAGCAATTAATGAGCAGATAATTGGAGTTGATATATCGGTTAACGGTCTTAAAGACCGATACGAAACTGTGATAAATAGTTGTAGGATGACAGGTAGCTGAATGGTATTTAAACAGAAATGTCCCGCGTGACTGCAGTTTTGTGTTCTTTTTTCGGAGTACTCGTTACGTCACTGCGGTTCCCATACGTATCAAAATCCCGTTGGGAAACTGTATACATACGCGGAGGTAGAATGTGCACCTGCGACCTACAGAACCCATGGAATTCCTCCGGTGACAAACGACTTAGCGTGAGAGCAACGACTATATGGATCTAATTGTCCTTCCGGAAACGGGACACGCTAACGAGGCGCGTAAAAAAGATTGAAAAATTGGTATAATATCCCTACAAACAGTAGAATCTATAGAATCGTAAAAACTGGAATCATCGACTAACAAATTGGACACGAAGGAATAGAGACCGGTCTTACGTCGAAAGGTATAATTAATCGAAGAAAAAACTGTCTGCTGTATACTTCAGTTATTCGTGATTAATCACAGTCGGTTATCGATAATCAAAAACAAACCTTCTCACCGGTAGCCGGTCGGGGCAACGATCGATAAAGCATCTCGCATTCGTATCGTTTCATTGTCATATTTCTTCTCGGCTGGCCTACATCATGCTCGTCCAACCTTCGAAAACAAATGACAGTACCGCGGTTTAAGGACCTGTTGCGGTCCTCTTCGAAGGGTCGACCGGCATCGCGCGGAAGCTTGCGAGTGTGGAAACGGTTAAATTCTTCAGATAAGATAAAATACTGTGTCCGGATAATCTAACACGATCCTTCTCGTATTCCGATGGTTTAATTTCTTCGCAATGTCCCGTACACGGTCGATCTCGCCGGTTCCGATTACTCGCTTAGCATACGTTCGTCGAGCTAGCGTTATCGTCGTATCGGAGAATGCGTTCTCGCGGGTCGAAAAGGGAATATTCGCGAGGGACAAGGCGTGGAAGCGAACGAGTCCTCTCGAAAGAAACGACGTTAGACGGCTACTTGTCGCGCGCGGGCATCGTTTAAACGAGGCGGAAACGTGTCCGCCCCTTAACTGATATCCGATACGGCTTCTACGAATGTACTTAGTCGCGAGAAGGAGAGAAAATCAGGTACTTAACGTTTAGTACTCCAACTAACGGTTTGTAGACCGTTCCGTGATTCTGGCTTCGTCGAACGTTACGCAAATTCATTCGGTTTTTGTACAGTGTTCATTAAGTTTTTACGATGCTAATATCCCCGCAATGAAATTACCAATTATTCCAAACGTATCCGGTAGATGATACTTTGCAAAAGATTTCCTGTTTCCAATAACTGCTATTAAATTCCAGAATACCAATTTAAACGGTATCGTACATCGACTCTCTTAAAGACCAACGTCACATCGCTCAAGTTAATCTATAACCCATGTACGTAAATGGAAAGTGTCACTGAAAGCGTGACGCGCTTCTATTCCCGACGTCCGAAGTAGCCAGACGCGCAAAATGACAGCGTCGAATATTTAAGATGAAAAATGCACAGCGTTTTCACCTCCTGAGTTCTCGGACGTAACTTCCCATGAAGCTATCAAACAAACCTCGCGGTTAATGGCACGGAGGGCTCGTAGCGAAGCGGAGTCAACCACCATTCATTCTTCGACAGATGCACTTGAACGGTCGAGTCGAAAAGAACGGATAGTCAAGTTCCCCCTTTGGAGGAACGAGCATTTCGCGTCTGTGTGTCGACTCGGAGGAGATTCCTGGAATGCTCGAACGCGGCTGACCATCGTGGTTGACCCAGCAGCAACACACGCGCGCTTATTGTGCACGGTAGCCGAGCAGTCAGGGGTGACAATGCACGCGTACGAACCTCTCGGACGAGTTGCCTACTCGTGGTCGTCTCGACCTCTTCACAATACCACGGAATAGATAATACCCAATCACAGTGGCGGCTCAATGCCACGGCAGCCCATAATAGCCCTAATGCAACCACTGAATAGACCTCGTTGCTTGCGCAACCAACGCTTCTCTTCTTCCTCGTCCACGTCCTTCCGTTCCGTACATATTTCTTCTTCGAGTACTCGCCTTCTCGATGTACGTATTCGTCACTGGAAATATCTCGAGATCTGGTCATCGCAGGGCTGGGGCGTTTATTGTGCAGAAATATTGCGAATGCTTCGAATTCGGAAAGTTTCAACGTCGGAACCTGCCCAACTTCGAATATTTCAAAAACCTCGGAATGCTTTAACCCCAAAATGCAGTCTTGTACCTCAAATATAAGATTCCGAAGAATCCACGATTAAAGTTCTGAACCCAGCTGTTGCCGGCCCTGTATCAGCCTCGTCCTTCGTGACATCGAAGGAGCAGTTCCCCAGGTGAGAGCACATTCTCAGTTCGATTGTTGAGACCGTGAACCGCGATATTGTCCGTCGCATTTTTGTTTCTCGTAATGAACTATTGATCCGACTAGCTGGCGATCCTTTCACGCTGGAGGCTCGGTTAAAGTCCCCGGTGAACAGGGAGATCGCCTTGCACGGCGGCTAAGGGATGAGTGAAGAAGAAGAGAGTGGGCGCACGCATTCACGGATCATTACGCGACAGTGACGAATTATAACGACGCGACCGTAATGCGTCTCCTTGTACAGCGGGCAGCGTTTTTGCCACCGAGACAGTGGGATCGATAGAAGATCGAGAGGGACGGGAGAGAGGGAGAACGGTGGTTAGGGAGGACCACGCAGGAGATACCGAAAGGAGAGAAGAGGCAAGCTACGGTAGTGCATCCTGCCTCGTAAACCTGTTCCTCTTTTCGCCGCTCGGGAACCGCTTTTATTTACGAGTGTCTCGCGTGCCGCGGAATTTCGAATTCGTTCACGGCTACCGAGTCGCGAGGCGGCGGCTCTAGCAGCCTCTAAAGGTTCCTTCCTATATAGGGTGTGTCTGAAGGCGCCAACGCGTTAGCGAGACTAGGATTTGAGGTCGTAAGAGGAATTTTTGCGGTAAATCCTTTCACCGAAGGGACTTATTGTTGCTCGAGCATCTTACGCTTCCATCCTCGTTAGCGCGAGGATTCATCGCGAAGATGTTGCAAGCTTCCATCTGGGCGAAAAGACTCGTTGCCGGTGCGGTTGCCCGGTTGGTTGATGGTTTTGACGCAAAGTAACCGCGAGATTACGTGATCGATAGCGGTGGAGATCGCGGACGATCATAAATTATCATTGCTTACTCGTTGTTCGAGCTTGTGGTTCCCACGTGGTAATGAGACGAGCGTCTCTTTCTTCTGGCGTCTCTCTTGCACCCGTAACACAGCGGCGCTTTTTCTCGCTGCAAGTTGGACGATTTCGTTCTATCCGGGCGGCGGGCAGCAGTCGGTGAAACGAGCGATAATATATTACCGGTTGATTCGATCGTTGCTGTCATTTGCGCCGGACGGCTCGGGGATTAATTAGCCCGAGCGATGCTTCGAGATCTCATTCGGTCGACTCCTGTGCTCCGATACTTTCTTCTTCTTCTTCTTCCTCGTCCTTCTTGCAGGTTCTGTAGGTCGTAGCTTCTTTCGGACGAGCTGCCACGATCTCGTCCCGACATATCGGAACGTCCGCTCGGTGGAACGCGCGTGCCTGATCGTCGTTTAGATTCGCCGTTTCGCTTCGGCTCGGAGCACCGTTTCCGCGCGGATGACAAAGAAACGGTGGACGAGCTGGAAAGCCAAGCGCTCGCTCGTAATTCAGTTTACTTGCAGTCGTGACGGCGTGATTTGCGACCGAGCTGGACGAAGAAACGCGTATCAAAGGGATCTTATCCCGCTGATGATACGCGACCGACCGTTTCTCCTTCAAAACGATCGACGTAGAATCTTTCGGTTAATCGCTCGCTCTTTCCATGCTATTAACCCTCCTCGAGATTCTGCTAGCTTCGAAACCTTTACTTATTTTGCAAGAATGTCGCGATACGTAAATCACGGCACTCGACGCTTTTACTATCGTAAATTCGAAAAATCTGTTCACCGGTGGCAAATTTTCTAGACAAGCTATTAGATGAAATATCTTCGTAACGGAACACGCGAACGGGATATAATTGCTCCGGAGATAGAATTTCACGCGTGCCCGTCATCGTTTACGACTACTCCGGTGGAACACCGATTCGAAAAGCATCGATTGACGTTTCCTATCCCGCCGATCTTTCGTCTCTCTGGCGGCAGTGCAATAATAGTTACGTCGTAAACGCGGTACGTTCGGGTGCAATTAAGATTCCCGGATAACGGTTGAAAAATCGGTGGATACCGGTGAAAAAAAAAGAAGGAAAGGGGGACAACAAAATAATTACAACAGAGAGAAAAAAGCGATCGTAAGAGGAGGCTATTATCGGCGTATAAAAGAGAGGCGCGCGGAGTTGGGTGTGCGGTTGTAGCTCGACGGTGGTGGTTGTTTCACACACCGGCGCGGATCGGAGACGCATGGCCACGGTGTAGTTTCTTGCCGTCGGGAAGGTTTCACCATCGAGGGCGAAAATAATGGGCATCCCGATCGAAGTAAAAGAGACAGCGCCGGTAAGTACGTACTCGAACGCTTGTACGTTCCTAGCGTAGTGGAAGGAAAAGGTCGTTCACTACCAGCATCGTGGAAGCCGTTCGACGAGAAAGCGACCTAAGGGCGAGAGCAAGAGAGAGAGAGAGAGCGAAGCGTGCTCTACGGGTGCTCCTAACCCAGATGATATCGCGCCTAGATATACAACGCAGGATTTTATAGCGTATTACAGGACAGTATAAGGTATATAATGGCTTTATGCGTATACACCGGACGTAACTTACGACGGGAGGCCCGTTTTACGGCCACGACGAGCCTTATTTTACGCGGACCAACGCAACACCCGGAGAGAAAGAGAAAGACAGACGCTGCGACAGGACCGCGGGAAAAGAGCGCCAAGAAATCCGAGCATCGTCGTCCTCGCGATCGCTGGGACCAAACGGAATTGCCTCTCTCGCCAACGACTATTAACGAATCTCGCCACGATGCCGGCGAACCCTTCGACACCGGAAATATGCTCTTAAAGAGCATAGGAATGGCGATGCGGTCGTTCGATCGAGAGATTCCTCGAATATTTCGACAGAGACCGAGGGAGATCCAGGAGAGCCGCTGTTCGACGTCCACCCACCGAACGTTCGCTGGTAATTCACGCGAAAATGTTGGACCGCGCGTCGTTCGCCATTCCCTGACGATCTTAAATCGTTCTTCGATAAATATCTCGCCGACGCCGGGAAACGGAACACCGTTTTAGACCCTTCGTTAAAAACAGAGTAATTCCGTAAACTTCTTACATTGTATACAACTTTCTGGTAATCTTTGACCTACTGAAACCTGTGTCAACTTTTATTTCTTCGATTTCTTAAAATATCAAGAATTCATTGCTGTAGATCAAGATGATATTAACGCTTTTAGTGCCGAACGATATATCGACGTTTGCTACACTTGCCAAAAGTGCCAACGATTGTCGTTCGAAAGTGTCGTTCGTGTAATAGCGCCTTATTTGCAATATCCAGATAACTAAATAGCAATATTTATAATAATAAATAGTATACAAAATTATATATCATAGATATATTTATAATCATAACATTTATGTGTGATAATAAGATTTTGCTTCAGCAATGTTGTAGTACCTACACCAACTGCTTGTCTTGCAGCAGATAAAATCCGTTTATCGCCCGCACTATGCAATCGATCCATCCTTTATTTTTGTTTGTGAAATGTCAATTTTTTTTTTACAAAACAAATTAGAAATGCATATTATATGTTGCGTACTAAGTGGTTTATATAATGTCATGATAAAACAATGCCTTTTTTATGTATAAAAATGATTTGAAAGACAGAACTCAATTTTTATATTATTTATAATTGTATTGTTCGTATTATTTTCAATCAATATTGGAGAATCATTCGTCCCGAATACGTGGCATTTTTAAGCATGTAAATATCATTTGTAGTTTGGTTTTTATAAGCGTTTTTCCAAATCGTTGCATATTTGTCAAATTCGGCCGGTTATCTTCGCATAGGTACTCGTTTTTCGTCCGGCACTAAAAGGGTTAATTGTCTTTCTCTATGCACTAACGACATCAACACCGAACGATAGACTGTAAATCTAACCGTGAAAGTTTCGCGAGTAATTCGCGTGGTGGAAAGTAGACCACGCCTGTCTTCGAAAGCGAGGCACAAACGAGATAGTTAAATCTCCCACGCTTGTTTGCGCAAAATCGATGAATTCCGCGGCACGTTCGCACCGACAGCTACAAAAAGAGCGAGTCCTTGGAGTCCCTTGGTAATCCAGCCCATCGTGGGCACAAGCTAGGTAAGCAAGGTTGATCGATGCCGCTCTCGCGTCTTATGAATGGAGCGGCAACAGCCGGTGTCAGGTTGCGGGGAGGTGTTTCAGCATACCGACGTGTATTTACTACCCACTCGGTGGGTCGCTTAATTATAAAATAATTGTTATTTATCTTCGGCATTAACCGGATATCAGATGGCTTATCTGTACGGCGTCAGGTAGGCATATAGGCTTCGGAGGTTAGGAGGGACCGAGAGAGAGGAAGAGAGAGAGCGTTGGAAGTGGGTGCAGGGCAAAGGAAAGGGCTCCCTCGAGATCGCGGCCACGCTCGACCGCGTCCAACGGAGGAGGACGTGTCGATTTATCTAAGCACTCGATCGAGACGAATTAACGGCTCGGCAGCCGGTAACTTTAGCCGCCACGTTTGTCGCTCGGACCCCCTCGAATCCTGGCAGGCCTGTGTCTGCCTTGCGCGCCTGTCCCCTCGCGATGGACGTGGAACACCGACGATCGAGATTATTCGAGGAACGTGCGAGAATCGCGGTACTAGATCGCGAGAACGAGAAACCCTCTCGCGGGAAACCTCGAGATCCTGGCGAGTTTGCGATCGCGAGCTTTTGATTTTGTCCGGAGAGTGAGGACTGTTTATCGAATCGGTTCGATCCTTTGCACCTTGGCTTCTTTAAGCAGATTTATTCTTATTTACGAAAGTCATCCGAGAAATCCTAGATCGCGATCCCACGGTTCTCATTTTGTCTCCAGACTTCTTCGCATTCTGCCTCTTTTAATCTCTTAATGTCTTCAGTCGCGAGGAATTTCTTATCGCGAGACGTCTGAAACGTCGAGAAAACCCGTTGACACCGAAGAATTCTCCGATCAACCCGTTCGATCGATGAATCATAGAACAGCGCGTCCCACGCGCAACCTCCGTTTGAAAGTTCCCGCGCAAGATCGCCAAAATGGAAAGAAGCTGATAAAAGCAGCCCACCGTCGATGTAAATCGCGCGGACGTACACGGAGAGACGGGTGGGTCCGTGAAAAGGACACCGGCGGATCTCGCGCGACCCAGCACGTTTCGCATTCATCGCTGTATCTCGCGTGGATTCGGTTACTCGCGGCGCGAACGATCGCTTCCGAAGCGGGTAACGCATGTCTGGCCGCGCGCATCCAGCACGATGAAGCACGACGGGCCCTAAGGACTGCGAAGAAGGTGTTACATTACAAAACTCCCGCGGCTCGGCGAGTTTACGGGATACGGAAGCCTCGTAGTCGCCGGCTACCGAAACCCTCGCGTATTTTCACGATGCGTGCCTCTTCGGTGTATGATTACGGCGTATAACGTGACTCGCGGCGCGTCCACGCATCGACGCGATCCGAACGCGACCTCCTCGTCGACGGAAGCCGATCTCGCTCCGAGGAGTCCTCCCTTAGAGAGGGAGGGCCTCGTTAACGACCCGCGCCAATTTTTCCTACCGTCGCCAACCAGTTTCGAATCAGATACATACATTATTGAGAAACCCGAGAAAGATGATGAAGATTCCCTCTGCAGTGATGTAGTATCTTTACGAGGTAATTACGAGTTTCGATCGTCGGACTATCCGATACGCTACTGCAACTTTGAATCGATTCTCCGAAGACTATCATATGTTGTACGAGGTTCGGTATATCTTAATCGTATCGTTCTCAACGATCTCAGGGTGAAAATTATATGTGCGCTAATTTTAAAATGGCTTCGTTGCTTGCCTACGTACTCTGAGTACTATCTTCGTAAGGTAATTGCCAGCTTTGGCCATGGGACTATCTGATAGGTAACCACAACCTTGTATTCTTTCGGCAACTGAAGTTTGGTGGTTTCGATCGTATCTTAGGAAAATCATACTTGTATCAATTTTTAAATAACTCTATCGTTCGAAAGTTACACATTCCGCACAGATAAAAGGCCTTCAAGATTTACAACTTCCTGCAATTCTGCTGTCTCAACTTCGTATAGTCAAACGTGGAGTTATAAATGACTAAACAAGCATGCGAGTGAACAATTATGTTAGATGACTTTACACTTCTGCAATTATTCCGTGTGAGTTCTGAAGAGCAGGTTATAAGGAAAAACGTAGTCCGATTAGAGAAAGGTTCTTGAACGACTTCGGCAATTTTCTTCATCTTGTTTCGCAACAAAGGTAGAACAGTGAAAGTATAAGGATTATCGATCAGCTAGCACGGTCGATCGCGCGTGCTCGTGTTCCCGCCACGCGGACCTACTCGACGTTGGACCACCGTGAATCGCGATGTACGCACCGGCTAGGAAATTTCGCTCGAAGCTGAGCGGCGTACAACTCGCACAGCGGGTTCGTTTAATTCGCGGTAACGCGATCGTTCATCCTGTATACTTCGAAACGAAGTTCCAGCCTCGAGTTTCCGCGAACATGCGAGCAATTATTCCCGACAGATAATCGTTGCCCGTCTATTAACGACTCACGCGGAACGACGTCTCGAAATTACAACTAGTACTTTGTACACTATGTACGCGTGTACAGGATGTATCATAATATGTAGACGTAAATTACTTCGAAATCGAACGCCGAGGAAATTTTAATCGGGTGGGAACGTTAACGATAAGATGTATAGAGCACGAGATATCCTGGAGGAGCGGTGCCACAATTTGCAATAGGATTAACCTCGTGGTTGCGATGATAGAAATGACAGGGACACGAAAAGGGAAGACTTATGTTTCAAGTTTGATAATTTGGGCGTTTCAGAAGGTAGGAAAATGTTAGTGAACATCACTGCCTATGTTTGCATATCGGTGCAACCTGTCATTGAATTCAAAGACATCTTTGAATCAATCATGACTCGTATTGAACCTTCAGAGCAATGTCCGGAAGCCTTCGAGCAAACTTGTGTGAAAGGAGATGAAGCACTGATATGTAGACGGTTGCAACTCGGAAGCAGGGTATCACGAAGCTACCACTGAAATTATGTCCACGCGATGTGGTACCTCCTGTATACTCGCATTAGATTTTACGAGGTACACCTATGAACCGTTAGCCCGAGCTTAACCGGCCGGATGAGCCAGAGGAAGTCGTTAACCACGAACTTATTACCACGTGATTTCTTGTAATACTGCTTCATTATCCAACCGTGAATCACAAAGTACTTATACAATTCATACGGATTACGCAAATACTTGAAACGCCGTTTCCCATCGTGCATTCCCTCCCGAGTTAATTGTATAAAAGCTTAACCGAGAAACAGGACTAATAGTTATGTAGGAATTGAGTTTAGAATACTATCCTTTTATTTAAAACACACAATAACGTAATTAAACTATTAAATATAATAAAACCGTAAACGTTCAGTATTCTGAATTCGTAATTCGCGGCACGCGTCAAAATCGTATCACTTCTGTAACTAAACTGAACTCACAACACTTTTTCTAAACGCTGACAATTTCACGCTGATACAATTTCACAGTGGTTGCCAAATCAAATTAACAAAATATAACACACAACAAACCAACATAAAATATAACACACGTCCACAGTCATTTACTGCATTTATTAACCCTTTGCACTCCTCAATTTCTTTTACCTATCGACTCCTTAATTTACAAAAAATATATCAAGATAGGAGCTCTCAGTAAAATGTATTGCAACAGTGCGAAGTATGTGACAAACACATTTTTCATTTATTATAAAAATATATATATTTAACCAATCTATTTATCTGAATTATTTGTAAGATCCAAAAGAAATGATGTCGAGCCACACTCGACATAGGAGTGCAAAGGGTTAAAAATAGAATTATTAAACGACTTTCCATAGTTGTAGTAAACCGCTGAGTTAAATTACCTGGTAATAACGAGCTACAAAGCACCATTACCAAAAGGTGGTAAATTTTCGATGCATCCCGGAACGAAGTCGAACACAAAACATCCGACGGCACAAAAAACGGCGGGCCATTCACGTCCGCCGGCAATTGTTCCGTTACAAATGTCCAAGCATTGTGCTCGCGCTATCAGCCGCCTAAGTAATCGCGCATCTGCTATCGGCGTGATTGATTCTTGAACACGGCCCGGTCAATGCGGCGAACTTGTTGGCAACAAATTCCTGGTCCGCGAAGCTTTAAGCCTCGCGTCAATGGATTACCCGCTGCGCGACCGCATCGCGTACAAATTGGATTAGCAAGGTGCAGCGGTTCCGAGAGAACGAAGGGTGGATGCAATTTGTTCACGGGGAAGTGTCGCGGCCCTCGAAGAAAAGTCTTTCGCGGATTACGCGGCCGCTCGCGAGTAGATTCGCGGTGGTCCGGCCTCTCGATGAGCGATCGCTACACGCCGCGGCAACGCGCGTCTTTCGCGCCGAGAGTATTCCTTGCTCGCTTGTTGGCAATCAACTATCCGCGTCTATTTCGTTTCCTGTGGCGCGTACATGCGAGCCTCGCGATCCATTGTACCGCTCCTCGTGGGTGTGTAATACGAATTAAATGCTCGTACTTACACCGCCATTACCAGGCGTCGCGGTGCGTCCGCCAAGCGTCTTCCTCGAGACTGAATTAATCTCGGAACGTGACGAGATAACGTTACATTAGCTTTTAGATTATTTAAAATATTCACACAGAACCACCTTGCTGTAAACCTATAAATTTCAGTAGATATGTTAACTATTTTTTCTATCGTGTTCGATACCACCCAGGATTCATTATACTTGGCGAATTCGAAAAGCGTAGATTTTCAAGGAAACAATTTACTCGAAAGTGGCTTCATCCCGGACGTCAATTAGGCATCATTTACGTCGATGCATGGAGAAACAGAATAACAGAGCGCAACGAGAGGGAACAATGTGACGGTAAAGTGTCTCAAAGAATCTTGCATGTGTCGCGGTTGGATATCATGGTATGTCATGACATGAACGCTCAGCTCGTCGAAGTAAAATTCTCAGCGGGCAATCGACCCGGCGCGGCGACCTCGAGACAACTTATTGGAAGGATCATTTGTTGAAATTGACTCGTTCGTACGCGTTCCGAGAAGGATAAAGTTCGATGCATCCTCCAGACGGATAATCTCGTGGATCTCCCTCGCTGCCTAATAACTGGGTACTTCTCACGGCATATTGTGTTTTCGAACGAATTTCAGATTAATTCGAACAATGCCAGTAGGAGAGGCCATGGTGTTCCATCTCGTTCGTTGGTCAGCCGGATAACGACCCCCGTCCGTTTCCTTGGGTGCAGCCGAGCGTTCTGGCCGATTTTCGAGCGTAAACCGTGCAGAGGTGTCGGCCGTATCCATAACGAACAATTCACGATGAAAATAACTCTGCGATGTAGTACAATGGAGCCCCCGTGCGCGCCAGCCACGAGGAGACAGAGAGGCCATGTATGGTGAACGATGGTGTGGCAGGTAGGTACCTTGCTTCAGCGAGCCCCCCATAGAGAAAAGGAGAGAAGAGGAGAGTTGGCCAACGAAGAGAACCTTCTCTCTCTCGAGCTGGTCCAAACTGCCGTAGGAACCGAACTCTATCCGTGTGAGAAACGGTCGACTCATTCTCGACTTAATAACTAATTATCAATTAATTAACTCTGGCGGAAATGACTATCTTCCTAGAAAATTTACACCCGGCACCATGGAATCGACACGCCGGAAACTGTTTCGTGCGAAATATAATAAAAAATTAACCGGATGCATTAACGAATGCGGATATCGCTCTATCGGACTGTAAAGATAAAAGTCTTACTGGTTCTCATTATTCTTATTGCCAGCTTTCGAATTAAAGTACCGGAGGTCCAGGTATACTGGCGGTAGCTGTAAGGGTTGATATCGGTCTCGATAAAGCAGAGAACGCGTTACGAAAGTCCTTGCCAACTCGGTTTCGCCGGAGACAATCCGGTTGCGGCTCGTACCTCGCATTTATCACGAGTATGACACTCGGTGTACCCACCAGCGAT
This sequence comes from Megachile leachella, assembly GCA_963576845.1. Lineage (NCBI taxonomy): Eukaryota > Metazoa > Arthropoda > Insecta > Hymenoptera > Megachilidae > Megachile > Megachile leachella. Next base: position 25,366,364 of record OY756247.1, on the reverse strand, counting down.
GTAAGACTAAACGCTACACGCGGCGAGAATTCTCGAGTCCCAACAGGGTACGGCTTACCTAATTTCTTTCGTGGCGACGGAAGCACGACTTTTCAATTACAGAAACCCCGATGGTTATCGTGGTCGGTGTGCACGGTTCGATCGGCGTTGTGGCAGCGTCGCTTTCGAGCGTCCAGTAGGTTCAGGAATCAGCGGCACGCGATCGAATCGTAGCTCGGCATAGCGCCATCGTTTTCGCGCAGCGAAAATCGCGATTGGCATCGAATCGAAAGCGAAGAAGGCACGCCCTCGGGGGCGAATTGCCGTGCAGATACTAGTCGAATGGTCGATCGGGGCGCGATGTACCGCGCGCTGACTATAATATCGAATATATTGGATAATGATAAAGCCGCGAGCACGTATACCCTCCGCGCACGGGTGATTGGTTATTAGTTTTGGGGCCCCGATACGATCTTAATGGGAATACTTAGGTGGGAGGCTCCGAGACATTGAAGATGATCTATACTCGAGGCCGTGTACACGCATCAGGACCGGCTGATAGATCGACCAACCGACCGACCCTATTCGTGGGCCCTACCGTACCGTACTTCCACCCTTCTCCCTCGATCCCTACGTTCTCTCGGGCAACACGCACCTACGTACATCGTGTAACTCGCACACAAGCGTGCGCGATCGCACACTACCGGACAGCGTGGTATGTGCGACGGTGGTGCGGCAATGGCAACGGCAAACCGGCAACAACACAATGCAGCCAACACGGGGACCGATAAGATCGGGATCCGAACTGCTATGTCGAGAACGCCCGCTGGGACCCACGCCTTTTTTGCACGCAACCTCCCGACCGTGGTGCGTACATATATCTACCCTCTCTCTTTTCCCCGTCGTTTTTTCTTTTTCCTCTATACGCTACGTGGCTCGTTGTTATTATTAGGACGAACGAGGGTTCCCCTTTCGCGTGAGCCCCGGAAGAGGGCCCCCTGATACCGACCAGACCCCACCATGGCCAACGCAGAGTCACTTCCTACCGGACATCTGCTCTGCCCTCCTCGTTTCCTGATCCCGTCCTCCGCAAGCCTGCTCCCGGTGATTCTGTAACCCTTTTTCTTTTCACGGCCGACCGCGTAACGGCGCGTTCGATAGCCTCGGAATTAGACACGGCCGGGCATTCGTTCGATTTAACGAAACGAACCAGTCCACTTCTCGGACGAGGGACGAGGAGGGAGATTCGGTCGGCAGATATCGGTTGATAAGGGTTTCGGACGGTTTCGAATAGCCCGGCCCGAAGGTGTTATTCTTCTGGTTGTACGGTAGGGTGCAGTTTCGTATTTCAACGGGCTGATCGGGAGTATTGTGCCGTTGAAGAAATAAGAAGGAGAAACGGCGGCTGCAGTATCGGGCACGTAGGCTTTTTGCGACCGGCCGTGTTCCACTACCCGTGGCTCAACGAAATTAGATTAGGTTACTTATGACAGCGACGCAGCTAAATCACATTCCTCGCGTGTTCGAGTTCTTTGCATGCACCTTTTCCCGTCGTTCGCATTGATTTATAGGCTCGGGGTAGTCCGCTCCCCATAAGCGGCTCTCGAGGAACCAGTTGCTTCTTTCGGATTGTGCCTCACTGCCTACCAAAGCCAAAGTAACCTTCTTTCGCTCCAAACAACTCTCCTTTCGGACAAACGCAACGAAACATCGCGGGTGGTAAATAATTTCTCTAATTAAACACCGACTCAACCTGTACGAAAGCTCATGCTACTTTTATAACGCGCTAACAGCCGTAAATAGCCTTAATATATAATATCAAGTGCAGTCGTAATGTGAACCACTATTAAAGAGCGTTCTAATTATATGTCTTGCTAACTCGATTATGTCATTGATGGACAGGTAGAAGCTGTAACTCGGACTATAATTATACCTTTTAGAGAACAGAGCATGAAAAATGAACATGAACTTGAAGAAATATAAATCTATTAGAATTTACGATGAATTATACCCACAGTTCTGTACGTTATCGTATCACATTTCTCCAGTATCGTTTTCCGAAACTAATTCCTAGAATATATTACTTTCTGTTTTAATTACGATAGCATAGTAAGGGCCAGATTTTTTTGAACGATTAAGACTCGTTCACCGTAGCGATCAGGTTCCTAAGACGTAAGGCAGTTTACGGCGCATCTGCATGTAAATGCAGACCTCGATGTCGTCAAAACACAGGGTGGGACGTATATGCAGATTGACGATTATCGTATTTTTCGCCTGCGACGTTTATAGTTCGTGCACGCATCGATGTGTCATACTCTCGGCGCATGGATTAACTCCATCAAGTGAAATAGTGCCACGTTCATAGGCCGATAAATAATTCCGGACGTTTGTCAGTCGAGTCGCTCGTCACGCGAAATTAAACCACCTACGCGGTATACAATCTCTCTTTTACGATTCGAGGAGCACCCTAGAGCTACTGTCCGACGACTTCGCGGAAATGCTCGTTTACGACGTTGTTGCAGCGTATACGTTTCATGTTCGTGCTAGGTTAATTATTGCCAGAGAACGTTCGGACGTTTTCGCTACCCCCATCGGTAACTGATTTCACCGCTTTCGTATGATGTAACGATGTTCGTTTTGATTCTTGGGAAGATTGTTTTATCTCGCTACCCCCTAGATCCCTCCTCGCCTGTTCTTAATTAGTCTGATTTATGCCTGTTGGAACAACGTGTACCGATAGCGATCTATACCGTGCTTGTGTTACTTAATTTTCCTTCCTTGCTGGTGCCGAACAACCCAGCTCGATTAATCTCAAAAATGCAATACCTAATTCTAATACTTTTTTTCATGGACTTGATTCGAGTTCCAGTAAAAATAAAATTAATCTTTCATCTTGGTAAGGTACTTAATTCTAATTATTTTCAAACGATTCTCCTTTTGCATTAATATTTAGATTCATACATTTATTTCATATATGGAGAACATATCATATATTTCATATGTGTTGGAACATCAAGGTACTCGATGTAAAGAAATTCAGTTAGAGTCGTTGTTGAGGAGGATTGGTCTTGAAGATGATTGTCTAGTTTCTAAGAAAACGCGAGCATAACTATCCAGGATTCGCGAGGGGTTTGCAAGAGAGTTGCAGTGCGCCGCGAGCAAAGATCCACGATTCCGAGGAAGAAAAGGACGAGGGGGCGGAGGCGCAGAGGAGGACGTGATGAATCCTCGCGATTAACACGTCACCGTGGAAGAGCGTGTTTAATCAGCGCGCGGAGGAGACGCTGCGGGGCGTCCGCATTCGGTCCGTCGGCCCTGTCGTTGCACCCCTTTCAAGGCGACTGCAACACCCCGCCATAAATAATGGGGCGTTCTCGAGCCACGCGGGGGGATGACGATGGTAATTGTGAGTTACGTCCGCCTCTCTTGCGGGACTCGCACGGAGGACCCGTTCCTTAGGGACGCGTACCGAAATCACCAACGATAACGAGACCGATCAAAAACTTGCCCTCTTTTTTTCGCATCTTTTGCTTTTTTATTCCGCCTCGCGCGACGCTTAAACGGCTACGGGCTTTGAATGAACACGCACACGCAATCCCCCGTCCCTGGACAATTTATGAACCTCGCTTCGAAGATTTCTGATAATCAAGAACGTTGTTTAAATGAATTTTTAATACTTTGTTATTCCTTTATTCATGCGCTTGACACTGACTTTGCATCAAGGTGTACACCTCTGGGCGGAGGACTTCATCTTAAATTTAATGTTATTTATCGCCCTTTAAGTGAGTGATCAGATAACTTCGTAAAAAAATATCTACGAGTACTCTTCTAGTTTCCGAAGCATAAATTTACTGCACCGATTTAAGTGACGTAATTTTGAACGCTTTCTAATTGTGGTTTCCAGTCAGCTGACCTAGCAATCAGATTTCTCCGTATCGAACGTTGTCCAGCGTGTAAACGGAAGCGAATTTGTAAATTCTCGATCGACTTAGCAAAGTCGTGCTAATACATGGTACTTAATAAACGACCATCGTCAGACATCGCTTATGTACCAGCTGGTTTATTTCGACTCCAGATAGTCATTACTATGCAAAACAAGCTGGTGGTAATAAAAGATCCTATCGTCGTTGCACAAGCTGTCAATTAACATTTAGCGTTAAACGTTTCTCGCAGAAGCAACTGCTCGAAAGTCTGTATTCGAACAACCCCTCGGATCGAAAGATCTGTTAGCGAGCGTTGTTTTCCTCGCGTACAGTGAGTCATAACTAAAACAAGCGATAAGATCGCGTCGAACGGATCGAAAACGTTTCACTCGATCGGCTCGTGAAAATCGTCGTCGTGCAGGTGAAAGTTTCCACGGTAGTCGCTGTTCCCCGCGGCGTTTGCGAGCGTAATAGCAGCTTGCCAAAGCGACCGAATCTCTGGTGAATTCAATAGCGAGAATCCAGTCGCGTGGAACGGAACGGAGAATACGAACAACGGATAATACGGAGCCGTGTAATGCGGCCGTTTCGTAAAAAGAACGAGGTAAAGAAAGGGGAACCAAGCGAGACAACAGGATGGACGATAGAGTCGCGTTCGTAAGAAGCCCGATTCCGGAGTAGCTGCTGAATCACGGGGATAAGACGTGAATGAACCAAGGACATCTTGCTCTTGTAGAAAACGCTTACTCACCGACTTTTTATTATCTCGTAGTAAATATCGCAACACAGCGATTCGCATTTTGCACTGGCTAATTTCCCTTTTATGAATGAAATTGGTAGCTGCAAAACAATCACGATTCGCCACGCATTGCGAAGAACCGGATACAGCGTTACTTTCTCGTTTCCTGGAAATTAATTTTTTCGCCACGTTTGCGCGCTTCATCTTCTCGGTAATCCGATTCTGTTTCAATCTCTCCGGGCACAGTTATTCGCACTGGCAATTGTTTACGGCCACCGTGAAAGAGCTCGTCGACGCGGCGAGGTTGTCCAGCGTTTATTAACATCGAAGGACAGATCGAATTTAAAGTATCGATCTTCCATAATAGGACGCGCGACGGCGGCCCTAGCCTTCCAAGAGCGGCAACAATAGCCTATTCTCCGGCGGTACGCGGTCGAAACTTTCTTCCCTTATGGGTATTACCAGTGCGCGACATCCAGGCTCGTTAATTAATCCCGGCAGCCTTGCCGACCAGGCAAAAAACCACATACGACGAGAGGAAACGGCGCGCGAGTCGATCTTGCGTTCTGCAAAGGTCTCGTGTGCTTCCTCCTCGAGCTACCGGTCGGGCCAATGAAAATCGTATCGATGTTATTAATTAATCGAGAGTCGTGATCGTTGATCCGCCGCCCGGTCCACGATCGGACGACACGAAATACCGGGGCCCAATATCTTCGCGATTAAACGCGGTGGCCGTTCGAGACCACCGATCATCTCAAGAACGAAGACTGGTCCTCCAGTTCGGCCGATTCGCCGGGCAAAAACCGGGCGCTACGCAACACCGGACCCATAAACAGCTTTTTAGGCGATCGACGGCCCGCTTGAATATTCAACGAATACGCGGCGTCGAGCCGAGCCGAGTCGCGGCAATTAATATTGATTTTATTAAATCGAACTTTTTGCCGCACGGAACGGTCCCAACTGTCGCGACTGCGTCGCGCGCAAAGTACGCGCGGACCGCATGCCGCGAGACCGTCACGGTTTTTCCTGCCGATTCACGGATATGGCCGTCCGGTTGGCACCATGTGTGCTAGAACCGCGTTCTCGCGAATTTAAGAGAACCGTTTAGGAACCTTTTGAAACACCGTTTATATCCACGATCGTTCCCCGAGAGCTGCTTCCAAAAAGTCGTAAATCAGACTCGTTAACCGACTCCCTCCCCGGATCAATCTGCTGACCTAATTAGGGACTCATGGACATAAAAACAGGCGAGACTAAGAGATCAAACACCTTCGAGTCATTTGGTCGGCTCTCGAAAAGCGGGTTCGACAATCGGTCCGAGTCGCGGTGGTAATCCGGCGACAAAGAAAGGCAGACCCTGTAATCTTCCAGCCGAGCAATTTTCTCGAGCACCGTCTCGCGTATCAAGAAATTCATTAGGCTGCGGACAAAGACGTTCGAATGTCATGAAAGAATATTTATTCGAGTGGTCGCGGTCCGGTGATGATATCCTTGCGTCGAAACATGGAAAAGGAAGAGGGAGGTCGCGGAGAGGAAGATCGGTGGCAGATGCCGAGTCCCCAGTGGGACGCCAGGCGCCCCAGGAGTGAAGACGTTCGAGTAATTGGCCCTCCGCTTCGATTCCGACTGCTGCTACGACCGTCGGCCACTCGATTCGGCTCTCGAATCTCGAACCAGTCCTCTCTCGTTACACTGCGAGCGTTCCAACCTCCGCCACGGTGTCGGCGGGGAGCTACTGATTACAGACTTGCCCGCAGCTCGCCTCGTCGGCGAGTCTCCTCGCGTCTTTAACCGCGATCCAAAGACTCGCCATCACCTTGTACTCCGATACACGTGTTACCTGCCGCGCATAATAAGCCCGACTTCTCCCTCTGCTCCTGTTTCCTTCTTCGATTGCTCCATCTTCGCTTTCATCTCGGTGTCCATTCGACGATCGAAATCGTTCGATTCGTGTAACTTATTGTCCACGATACCCGTTCGAGAACAAGGTGTCGTTTATGAAGAATACGGCCGTGATGAAAATGGACGAGGGGTATTTGATCAGCGTTGGAATAACCATCTCGGGACACGTGTCCAACATGTCGCTAATAACAGCACGAGTCTGCTACCGTGAACGATGGAAAGTGAATGGAAGTTTTAATCGATCAGGAGTTAATTCGATCACGAGTCAGCAGTGTTTCCGAGTCATCGTTGTTTAAGTAGAGGATGATATTCAGTCTGATAGCGGTCGATTCGCCGCGGCACGAAAGGCGTGGAGACTGTCACGCTCGTAGAAGGAAGACAATGACGCGGTGAAAACGATTGAACGTTTCGACGCTACCGGTCGTCGTTGTTCTCCGGGCAGAAGCCCAACGGAAAACGACACGGGACACGTTCGTCTCGCTTCTGTTCTCGCTGGAACTTTTTGCCCTCGCGAGACTGTGAGACGGGAATGAAATCCGCCAGCTGCTTAATTACGCTCGCCTCTTTCTTGCGCGCTCGTTCGCGGAACGTGTTAATTTATGACAACGCGCGCGTTGTCACGCCTGGACGACAGCCGAGAAACTCGAGTCCTGTTCGATGCTATCGGGCGAGAAATGCTGCGAGTCGCGAATAGCTTTAGCTGCTTTCCGAATGAATGAACGAAAGGTTTCGTTGCTGTTCTACGTGTAATTTACACGTCGATTTCGATCATTTGCGTCTTCGGCGAGGTTAATGGCTTCCTGAACACCTGGATGAAGTGCAGGTTTATAAACTCGGGAACTCTGTTTTTTTACTAAAAGAAGTTTGCTTTCGCTTAGTGCTTGATCGATCAGAAATTTTGCAATGAAAAAGATTATAGAATTAGGACATTAATCTAAGGACCACCTCTGTGCAGATCGTTATCGGTTAAGCATGAGTAATAGTTGAAAACGCGTCACAATCGAGGACCCCAATTATCCGTCAAATTACAGCAAATAATGGCATAGATTCGCCAGATTGTGTACTCGTCTTCCATTAACGTTCCATGCACAATGCATCGAATCGAGCTTAAGAAATCGAGGATAAACGTGGGCGAGTCGCGGGAAGCAACTTTGTGTCGCACAATGCGTTGCGATTAGAAGCGTGGGACGAATAACACACATCGATACATCCGGCTGATCACCTACGGTTCGTATCATTCGATATTCACGAGGGTCTCTCGCGCTGAATGGACCGTGGCAGGTTTGTAGCCACTAGAGACGATGCTTCGCTACAAGCTGTCTGTTTGCATACACAGATCTCTCCTCTCGGCCACTTGTGACTCGTCATCCGGTTAGAGCATCGGGGATGAACACGTTTTCGCGCGCGGACGTGTCGAGAGATCGACACTGCATTTTTCGTGATATATCGAAAACCCCGTCGCAGGTGGTTCGCGACGTCGCGTGTTCTCGTCGTGCGATAGCATCTGTGCCACTAATTTCCAGACGATAGCGAAAGTGACGAGCGCGGCTCGTAAATTTGCCCGTAAACCGGTGAAACCGATTCCGCTCGGGACCGGCTGGACCCCGTTCTCGTGACTTATCCACCATCCACGAAGCTGGAGAAGCGACTGCTGCACGGACCGCGATCGTAGACAATGGGAGCAGAAAAGTTGCCACACCGGCCATTGTTTCCGCGCCGGGACGTCGATGTCCTTTTTACGTGCATTAACGCGATTCAATTTCAACCGTGAGACGAGCTACGAAATCTCTAAGATGATGTTCGATCCCTAACAGACGTATTCTGATACTTCTGAGATCTCATGGATCTAAATCGAATTTAAATTCTAAGCATACACGTGTTCCTAGAATCAAAGCAAATAAATAAATGTAAAACATCCTCCAACGAAGCGAATGACAATTTCGATCATCAACTCTAAATAGGATTGAAAAGACACACACCGGCGGACACACTAATCGAACCTTTGAAGTATCATTGTACGGCAACACGGTGTGATTTCAGCGCTTATTGCGAATCAACCGGTGGAAATCCGGTGCAACGAGTTATTGCTGAGAACCGAGAAACAGGAAGAGTATTGTTGCGAATACAGAAAGTAGCCAGTTGAACAACATTCAATTTTATGTTCACTTTATATTCCTGCAAACAGTAGAACCCTTTCTGATCATACAGCGGGCCTAAAAAGGTATCGTCGTTTCTTCCATTGCATGTCTTGCCACTATCGAATCCATTATCGACTAAATATCGTTCATTGTTCTCTCGCTATCCTGACACGAATACCACTCCTAGGTATTAGAATTACAGAGTCGCGAATATTTTGAGTGCTTGGAACACCCAGGTGTCATGTATCGTGTCATTGTTCTTCGTTGCAAACAATTGTTTTAATAAAGAAACTTAAATTCTTTGGTGGTTAGATGATGGAACACTTGTCTCTTGTTATGTTGCTTGACCCTTTTATTTTGACGAGTTTGATTCGTGACTCGTTCTTCGGCTGTGATGACTTTTACTCGAATTTTTAATGCACTTCAATTTGAAGTTCAAGTTTAAATATGATTTGCATAGTCAACGATTGCATAATAACATTTCAAATTTTGTTGTCTGTGTTAACCCTTAAATGCATATGGTTGCATAAATGCAACATTTTAATCTTATAAATTATATACAAAATGTAGGAAGCCTGCAATGAGTATTATTGCAGATATACCGCGTACCAATCAAATACACAATCATCTGTTTGTTTTAATTTGAATCAACCGCTTTCAAGGTATTTTGTTGATTTCTTCAGGTAACATTAGAAAAACATGCATTTAAGGGTTAATATTGTAGCTGTAGTAAATTCTGCCTGACGCACCTAACAAATAAGTCCTGGTGCAAGGGGTTAAATGCTTATATGAATTGGTCTACCGAGATTAATTCTAGAATACCGAAATGATCTACTCTGTAATTTCTTTGTAACAAGTGTATCATTTTAGCCAACACCCGTTAGCGGGTTATAATTGAGCCAGGTAACCGTCATTCAAGAGTTAAGTGGGATCGACGGCAGGTTGAGAAACAGGAGAGGATTCCTCTAGGTACGTCGCGGCTACCGTAGCCAGTAATGTTGATTGCGAGGAATCCTGTATCGGCTTCTCTCCGTTCCTCTTCTCGGCGTCGTAGTTCTTGTCGTCGCGCGACTTCGCGTTTCACCGTGTCGTCGGTACTCGATTTCTCTCGCCCGGATGCTCGGCTCGCTTCTTCCGCCACGGATCGAATCGCGATCGAATGTCTGTTACCGATGTCAATCTTTCTTTTTGCGCTTCCGTCGCGGACGAAAATCGAACTACACGCTGACTCGACGACTCTTCTCGTTCCCATCGTTTCGTTTCGCGGTACCTGTGACGGTGCACTTTTTCCTTTTTTATCGCTTTCGTCGTCGAATCGTTTCCGACCGCTTTCGGGGATTTCGCAAGTCGTTCCAGCCAGAAATTCGATCTCGAGCATTTAAGACGGTTTGTCCCTGGGTGTAGTTCGTTCTGCTACTGAAGCCGTGGAATTCTTGGCAATTTCGTTTCTTTACGGATCAACTTCCAGGTATTTTTCTTTAATTAAGATTAATTCGTTTCAACCGTGTACAACTTGCTTCGCGAATAAATCATGCTAGATGATTTCATTAGATACGGTTTTGTGCGTTCCGAAGATTTAATATTAACCGCTTGCACAGTTAACACAAAAAAGATATATTACCCGTGTTTTTCTATTTATTCATTTATTCGTATAAACATTTAATCTCTCTGAATAGGTACAAAATAAGCAATTTAACGTAATCGTTACGATCTTGCCAGTACAACGCGCGGACAAACGAAAGCGTTAAATGACTAGCCAAGTTAATTAACTCCGGTGCCTCCATTAGGCAGTACATGCTGGTACGATTAACGAGTTGTTGACGGGAACCATGAATCGTCTCGTTTTATCGTTTCGCCCATCAAACTTGTGAAATTCCACGTAAAAAATCAGAGGCAGCGAGATCCTAATCGAGTCAACTCCAAGACGACGCGTACTCCAAAAATGGTACGCTTGACTGAGGATGGACAAATAATTATGCAAATAGGCGAACGATAAGATCGAAGAGGAAAAAGCGGCGGCGATCGAACGATCCATTCGATATCTACGTTCCATCGGTGTGCTTCGTAGTTCCACGGACTTAATTTCGTCCGAAGAATGGAATTCCAGCGCCGAAAATTTATGGAGACACGCAGAGCTACAAGAACGCTTTCTACGCAGTTTTGTCGCGCCTAAGTACGCGCATAAATCTCCTACCCAGCTTTTTACCCATCGCGTACGCGTAAATTTCTCTCGACGAATTATCTATCGTCGTTTATCTGCGCGAAAACCAAGGCAAAAATTATCACCTTTTATTCCCTCCAATTGCTATACCATCTTCACAAAGTTAGGTTAGAAATCGCTCGGAGCAAGTATTACGACATATCCTTACAAGTCTTTTTTTGCAACAAATCTCTAAATGTGCACATTTCTAAATATCTAAACTAAAAAATTTATCAACTAGAATAGTCTACCACGTTCACCAAAGTAAATGAAAATGTAAATCCCCAAGGTGAAACTTATCGGCTAGCAGATCGCAAGATTAATTGCAGTTAGCTGAAAGAAATGGTTAAAAGAATGGTTAGAGACGGCATCTGCTCTCGATTCAAGAAGACAATTATAAGGCAAAGATTCCCGCTGGAAAGCGTCTCGATCTCGACCGCTTCGAGCATCTTCTTGCCGCATGGTAGCTCGAGAGTAGCGCTATCTTGATGCAGATAACTCTTCGTTCCCTTTTATTTTTCTTTCGTTCCTCCGTTCCGCGATCTGTAACGTAACTTGTTTTTCTTCCCGACTTTTTTCTGGACGATGGTAACGCGACGAATTCACGCGCATCTTGCCATTCGTTCATACGATTTCCTACACGTGTGGTGCGTATACGGTCACGCTCACACGAGCCACGCGTGTTTTATTGCCACGAACCATCGACATTCTTCCTTTCCATTCTTCTTTTCTTTACTCCTTTCCACGGCTGGCCACTCGCTCTCATCGCGTGCGTGCCTCCCTTCCTCTCTTTTTACGCTCAAAACCGTGCCATTCAGGAGTCCATGTCGCTATTATTATTCTAATTTTATGGCCGAAAGAAGATTATCGAGATTTCCACAGTTCGGCAATTAATACGTGACGATGTAAAAAGATGATGACGTAAAAAATTCGTTCTTTAACCCCTTGCCCTGTGAGTAGTTTAGGTGCATCAGTCAGAAATAACTGTTAATTGCAACAGTATTAAAATCATCAAAGAAAGGCAAACTTTTATGATCATTTTCTATTCAGCAGTCTTTGTAACTGTTAACATGTAACTTTGTAACATGTAACAAATTATAATTGTATTAAATGTATTAAATATTCAAGCAAGATTTGTAGCATTTAGAACGTAAGTGCGTCACGAGTCTGGTTCGTCAAAATGCAAGGGAAACACAGATTCGCGTCACTCTTGTTGCAACCTGACCACATTGTACAAAATATTAGCTGGATAATGCAAGAATAAATAGTAGAAAACAAACGTTATCTGAACGTTTGGTATTGGCGAGTAGTCGCATTTATAGAAACTGTCGAGCGATCGCAGGGAAGATTTCACGCGAAACGCTGCCGACTCCGGGCGCTGGGATTACTAGGAAACACCGGTAGTTAATACGAGTCCTCCGGCTGATCGTATCGGTAATAGAGGATCCGGCAGGAGGTGTGATAGCACGACTTAACGAAGAGCAAGAAAAGCAGGAAGAAGCGGTGTCACGCGTAGACGTTCCTCTTCCCTCGAGACACCTCGGTACTCGGCGAAACGAGCGACCAAGAGACGAACAACAAGAAGAGGAAGAGGAGGAAAGTTAGAGGAAAGAGTAGTTGACGGTACTCGTTATCCCGAGTGACTGCCAAGTCTCGAGCACTACTCGTCGAGATATCTTCACAGATTCGTATCTGGGGTTACAGATCTTACCGTGTGCTCGTTCGTGCACACGTATGCACACACGCAGGTACCGAGGACTCACGGTGACCCGGGAAATCCTACTTGCGTACCTGCGAACGAGCAGGGCGTGAAGGAGGAGTCGGACGCAACTATGCAGCCTATGTAATAGCTCAGGATAACAAGGGTACAATAGGGAGTATAACCAGTTTGTAACTTGATTAAAAAGCCAGTTAATCCTGGTTACGATATGGGCTCCATGGTAACGAGTATAGCAACGTAGCAACCTAACTCTTTATGGGTTGCAAACGACGCGGCAACCTGCACCTGAACGCACTATATGCATATTTTACGGCTCGGTAGAGGGTTGACCGGGTTACCTATAACGTTTCAGAACATCGTCGGATTAGACGGTTACGGTTCTCATCGTATCGGAGAACCGTATCCTATGTGCTGGGTTAGGATTACGCCGGGATATTGCGTGACAGGTTTTTTTCGCTCTGTCGCAGAGCGATGATTCTGCGATCCAGATCGACTCATAGGGGTTTCGCTTATTCGGAATACGAAAACGATACGAAGCAACGGTGCACCAACGTCCTTTTGGAGGTTCCGTTGGTTCGCTTCTCTGGTAGGCTTTTTGAGCAACAACGGGGCAACCATCCGGGCTCTAACTCTCTCGCCCTTTCCACTCGTCTTCTCTGTCCTCCTTGTATGCAAACCGGCTCTGCCGTCGTGAAAACAAAACGACGAAGGTGGGAAAGAGAAGAGAGCACAGTTGGAGAGAGAGGAAAGTTCGAGCCACCAGGAAACAATCCTTCTCCTTTCTTCGTGATCGCGTCCTCCCCGTTGTCCTCCATTCCTCCCTGTTCTTTTTCTCTCTCTCCTCCACCTTCGTCTTCTCGGTCCTCCTTTTGTACGCGACATCAGCGACGCCGTGCAACATCTACGAGATCGGCGATCTCTCGCCGACGACGAAATCGACCTTCCTCCTCGCACCTTCTCTTCCCGCGTGGTTCACGACGTAGAGAGCGAAGCCGTTTCACGGATTCCTTCGAAAACACGACCGCGACTCCTCTTCGGGCCTCCATTACGAGCGAAAGTCCTGGTAACGTTCCCCCGTGAGATTCGAGCCGGTGATTTTGATAAGAGCGACACGCTTGTGAAAGAGTATCATGTATTTAATACGAGAGATCGGGTCCTCGATTAAATCGCAGCCTCCGCTCAACCCCGCGCTAACCGAACAACCAACTTTATCGCTAGACGTATCTATTAATTGTCCCAATTTTACGTCACGCCGGATTACACGAGCGATCGGGTCACGATAAGCATCGTCGAATATAAGATGCAAAGAAGCGTTAACGAGGCACACGGAATCGCGCCGCATAATTAGTCGGCTGCGATACAACTCTGTTTATTTGACGCTTCGCTCAACGAAATTTTACGTCGCGGCGGATTAATTAAATTTACCGAGGTCTTATTATGGGGCGATTGTCTGCGTTAATTTTACTTTCGAATGTCTCGAAACTGCAACTTCAGCGTGATTTCAAAATTTACCTCCGTGCCGTACCGTAGATTACGTACTAGCGTTTGCAGAGATCGTTAACGCAGTTAAATTTTTAAGGCAGTAAACGAAGCGTTTAATGAACGCAGATTCGTCGCGCATATTCGATACGTGTTAGAAGAACAGCGTTCGATCACGACGAGAAGCAAGCCGGGCAATTTAATTTTCTCAACGTCGAGAGGTTTTATTTAATTAGCAGTCGTGTCGATTAACCTTATGAAAGGCGGACGAAGTTGGCTCCTACCGTGTCGGGCTTTAATAGGGTGGCAGAAGCTACCCTCGGTCGCTTAATCTCGTCCGACGCCGATGATTAACGACGGGCGACCGATCACCATTGCCGCTCACCTGTCTTCCACGTTCGCGAGGTTAACCGGCAAGGAAAAGCACGCTGCAAGAATGTTGCATTCCTACGAGCTACAGGGCAGACGAGAACCGAAGATAAATAGACGTAAAACAATGGGGACGGACGAGTGTTCTTGCGGCGTTCGTTGGGCGGAACAGCGAGTTCACGTGGTTGGAAATTTGCATCCGTCCCACCGCCCTCTTCCTCCCGATCCGTTTATAAATCACTCGACGACCAAGCCCTCACCGACCCTCCTCGCTGTCCACGACATTCTGCGAGAAGAGCTTGATCCTCTTGATCCCCCGAAGGGTTGAGAACAACCTCGATGACGAGACTTCGACTCGCTGCCGAATCCGAGAGTTAAATACTTTCATCTTTAAATCGATACCACCTTTTTACCTCAGAACTTCTTCCGCTTCAGAGAAGGCTGGTAGACAGTTACTCTCGTTACTACTTGTCTGACCACTTGTCCCACGTGTCTAGTTCAGTCCAGACTCTCGAAGAGAATAATCCTTAACACGCTAGCTCACGTTACATTACTGTTAAAAATTATCCCATTAACTCCAGGTGCTACTTCGAAATTCCAGACTCCTTTGAAAATCTCGGATGGAGCGAAACCTACATTCAAAGTGACTGCGCTATGTACGTGATCCGGATAAAGTAAAATTAACGACTACCATCGTCGTCGTAAATGGCGCCCAGCATAGTTTAATTAAAAGCGCAAACGAGATAAATGAATCTATTTTCCACGTTCCAGCGGTGACCTCCCTCGCGCGTTTCAGAGGCGATCAGAAACAGGACTCGCAACGGGCTGTTCGAGTTTATCGCGATCGTTCGAGCGGCGCGATTACGGGCGTTAATGTAAAACACGCGCGGGAGCACGGTCAGGTATTAAAAGCGAGGAGGATTATGCTGCGTGCAAGCGAAGAGCGAGGGAAGAGAGTGGCTCGCGCGGCACAGATGCTCGCCGACTGTTCTATAATTTTATAGTGCTCACTTTTATCCGGCCCCTAATTAATGGCCTATAAATTATGCGCGACGAGTCGTTAATGGTCGGCGTGCACAGGCGTCTTGCCTTACGTGCGCCATCCGATGATATTGCCACGCACGATTTTACGGTGTTCAAACGTACCGGGCCCGGCAGATCGCGTTTCCTGCTGACAACATTTTAATGCTCGTAAACAATCGTCAGCTAAATTGATACGAGCGGACAGTCTTGTAAACGCAATGCTCTCGATTCGACCAAATGAGCCGACCACAAAATTGCTTTTTATTACGGAAGTAAAACCTTCCGAAGCGTTGATCTTTCGGCTGTTTCATTCGCCGTATGCAAAATGGAATCGCCCGTGGCAATTACACGCGTTCGGTGAACGGATCATAACACTTTACTGCAACAAAGTGCGCAACGGAGCGGTCGATTGAGATCGCAAGGAATAACGCGGCAAAGTCCATGATAAACGAGTTAATCGATGGCCCGAAACGGTCGTTTTACAATTTCTCGTTGCATACGAAATCAGAATCGAGATACCGGTGAAAAGAGGCGAGCGAGCATCGTCACAATCGAAGGCACGAATTTCAAACAAATCCTTTCCTCCGTTTGCCCCCGCGAGCGTACGTGGCCAGCACACGGCCCGAACGTATTCGTACGCGCGTATATATACGTGAAACGGTACGTACGCCAAGAGAGAGGCTCATTGCCGAAGCATGCAGGCTTGTCTTGTACAATTTGCTCGAACATGTCCGTCGCGGTCGGAACGCTCGTTTGAACCGGTCGGGGAGCGTCCTCTCTTCCTCGACGAGATGAAGAGGATACACGTTCCCTCCTCTCGGTCCCGTGGGATCGAGCACCGACCGAATCCACGGTGTAAATTCTCCGAGTCACTCTCCTCGCCTCCTCCTGTGCTCCTCGACCGACCCCCTTTTCCTCTTCGAACGGCTACCACTCTTCCCTCGAACCGAGACTGGACCACGATAAATCCGTGTACCTTGAAAAGTCGAGATCGAGAGGCTGCTGATCGTAATCCCGTGTCGACAATGTGGATTTGGAAATCGAGACTCGTGGCTGCGATCGATCTTCTCGGAGTACTTTTATGGTGTCGCCAGGTTGCTTCGCGACGATGTTGCTTATTTCTTTCCGAGACCGATTCGATACCTCGAATCAATTTCTCCGCTTAACATCGCTGGGACGTGTTCAAAAGTTTAAATTGAAGGTCCCAGGGGTCTGAGTACCTACATTTTTTTCGGTGAGTTTGTATACAGTAGGCTTTCGTTATATTGCCTCTTTCGTGTGCATTCTTTTACTTCTTATATCGCGACTCTCATGTGCTGTATCATCCCGATATATTATATCGTCACACTATTTCCACGAGTCATGCACTGTGATTCCTACGTTCTAAATCGCCACGCATAGTATTGCCACGCGCCGTAGCTCTAACGTGTTTGATCGCCACGCGTTGTATTCACATGTGTGGTATTCACACGCATTGTACCTGAACAATTGTATCGTCACGCGTTATATTCTCACGCGCTGTTTCCTCGTGCGTTATAATCCTATTATTGCCACTCATCGAATTATCACACGTTATTTTGCAATTCTTGCAACATTGTTTACCGGTAGCCTTCTGGAAAGATTCGATGCAAATCCATGAATTTACGATTTCAATTAATTCAAGAATGCAAGCAAAGAAATATAATGAGAAAAAAGTGGACGAGTTCGATTCTGCTGCAATTGCACGTTTCCAAGCAACCTGGAATTCGATTCAATCGTGTAATTAATGTCTCGCGGGCGTAGATGCACGCCAGCCTCGTTATTATTGAGGATTCCGAGTGGCGGCTAATTAAAATACAATGCTCAGCAAGAATTCGTGATCGACGGTGGCACGCTGACAGCTCCGGAAGCGGAATTCATCTGTCAGCATGATCAACGACGCGTTAATTAGGCGAACACGGTTACATGGTCTGAAGTCACAGAAAAATGTGGTAGATAAAAACTTTGAGGATAACCTATGTTCGAAATATATAATTGTCGTCTAATTTGATATGATTAATTCAAGAACCTTCTTTTATCCCTTTCATCGCACGAACGGGATCTCCCTACAAAAAACTTTGACAAATGCGTCTAAATTACGCGTTTAATCATTTGTGATAAACCGTGGAAACATACGTTGGATATAAAATAGAAATCTGTTCACTATTATTTTAACAGACGTTGATAAAAAATATTGAAATCATGATTCGTTCAATAAATCATTTCGAACACAGCTCCAAGTTTTTCACGCGATTATAATCGTGTGTAGTACTAAAATTCCGTGGTACGACGTCGATTGTGTCAAAAACCGATTCTTTGTAACTGTAAACGGTACGTAGCTTTCTTCGAGGTATTATGAGGCGTCTTTGAGCGTTGATCAGCTCGCATGGCGCGCGTTCGAAGAGCGATGCCCGCGGCAAAGTTCACGGGATTGATTACCTCAGTCAATAACACGGCTGTGTGTATTGATGAGAGCCAGGGAACGAGGGAACGTTAACAGGTCAATGAAATTATACCGTAACAAAGATTGATGCCGGTGTGATTGATGATTGATGAGAAGCCGGCCGTGAAAGTGGCAAAACGCACTTTCCACCTGATCAACTCGACTGCGTTCCTATTTGTTCGTCTCTATCGTTCCAATTTGTATCTCGACTTTTGTGTGAGTGTACGCCTACGCTGAAACCTACGTGGGGGTCAGCAATCTTGTTGCACCGAACGAACGTCGAGCGAGCATCGATCAGTCATCATCCTTGCATTTTCAACGTCTAAATTGCTTAACCCGACGCGTTGCTGCGGGCCCCCATTCGTCTCCCTTGTTTTTCAGATTTACCAGCCGTGTAATTAGTTCGATCCGGACCTCGAAAATTTATTACTCGAGTTGCCAAGTTTTATCTACCCTTTCTCAAAAATTGAACAACTCACAGAAGAAAAATACGAGAAAGTAATTTTCGAGATTCGTCCAGTTCGAGTGGAGTATCAAGAGTAACAAGGTATAGCTTGTCAAGGTATCGAAGGAGCAGACAGCGGTCGAAAGAGTCAGAGAAAGACGGCGTGGCAAAGGATGACGGCGGGCGCAAGCACGTCGAAAACTCATCGGGCCCTTTGTGTGAGCATGTGCTCGCGCGAGCGTATGCTCGTCCGCTCGAATGGTTCGGTGGTTTCGTTCGCGGCTAAGAGAAGGAGGACGACGGTTAGCGCGGTACTAATAAAAATAATTACGGTATCCGTCGTTGCTGCACGTCGTCCAAATCGAAATCTGATAAGGGACTTAATAAATGCCGTGGGCCCGATCTTTCGGGATGCACGACGGAAGGGACGTGGTGGACAAGCCACGTCGAGGGCCACCGAATGATCCGAGACGACTGTGCTCCCTTCTCGATGGCCACTGCGGAATGCGTCGTCTTCGGTCCCTAATGATTCCCGAACCCGGACCCACCGGGGACCCTGATGATATCTAGGCCGGACGAACGTTTCTCCGACCAAGACCTGCTCCCTCGCTACCGTCTCCCTTCCTGTTCGAGCCTTCCTGTCCTATCGTCCACGCTTCGATCGCTGACCGCGTAGCCCACGATAGGATTCTTTGCCAGTTAAGTGTTACTAATTTACCGATTACGATATTAATCATCCCGCTACTGTCCGGGGTTTTTTACGTCGAGATGGATGATCCTGCCGACGTTGACAACGGACATCTGGAGTCTACTAGGTAATTTGCGGCATACGTAGGTCGAAACGGAGGTTGATCATCTAGATTACTTATACGTCGATCTTTTAGACCTGTTGCATTCGAGCAACATTTTCGATTCGATTTGTGAACTCTGCGGTGACAGTATAATCCATCGATTTCTAAACCGTTTGAAAGTATGCGTACGAGAAACGCGAATGATTTCGTGCGTTAAATCGATGGTCTAATAAGAACGCGTGGAATGTTTCTCTTATCTCGGCCATCTGAATATCTTGATTACTTCTAGCGGCTCGGAGCGGTTTCAAAGGTTTCCATCTCCGTTGCGCAAACTCGATCGCCTACGACTCGAGAAGAAAGAGAAAAAATAATTTGTCGAGCGTTCGACGCGCGTGGCGTACGAATCCCGCATTCCCATAAACAGGTAGGACGATAGGTATCCCTGGGCGTGTATCCCGCGATCGATCTCGCAGAAGCCTGACACGAGAACACAAAAGCAAAGGTCGAGGGGTCGCGCGAGAAGAAGGGGACACTCGTTCTCGTTTTAACGCCTAGCAAGAAGGTGTTGGCGTCTCGTCGCACGCTCGACCTTTTTCTCCGGTTGTTCGCGCGACGTTTTGCACGCCACTTCCTTTTCACGGCCGCGTGTGAATGCGGCCGAAAGCGAGCTCGCCGGGAGGCGGCTCGATCTCGCCGCATTGTCGTCCCCTTTTTACCCCATCCCTCTCGGCTACCATGGGGGATGAATGTTCGAATCCTCCGGCCGAATGAATGGCGGAGTGATGTTTGTTTTGAGTGCAGGTTCTCGCCCTTTGTCTCAGCAGGAGCCGCCACACAGTCGTTTCGAGACCCTCTCCCGTTGCTTCTTTCGTTTCTTTTTCCCTTACTTTTAACCGATCGCTCTCTCGCGCCGATCGAGAAACCTACGCCCGATGAAACCGGCAGCCGCGCCTACCCTTAATACGCAGGGACTTTTATTCGATAAGAAAAAGGACAAGTAAAAGTCTTTCCGTCCGTCTGTCGCGGTGAACACGGCCGAGTCGTTTCTTTTCCTTCCTCCTCGCACTCTTCGCTAGCGAACGCGATCAACGAATACGATACTGGCAGTTAGTCCAGACGCGCCATTGTTCGAGCTTCGAGGAGCGTGGATTTCAGGAAAACGATCGCGATGTATTGTTATGAGCCTCCGTTGAGAAACGCTCTGGGACTCTCTAGAATTCACTTCATACTCAACGTTGTAGCAACGTGTTGCTCGAAGTCGCTGGAACTTAAGTTCTTCAAGGTTTGAAAATTTAGTGGTGAATTTAAGCATTGACCATATTTATACCGTTTTTGAAAAGCCTCACATCCTTCGAAGTTACTGTTCAATTAGAGTCTGGGGCCTGTTAGTACTCTAGGTGTGGATGCATGTATTGTCGTAGCAGTTTTTAGTTCTAACTGTGTCTTCACCATTTAATTTTTTCTTTTATAAATATAACTATTGCTCTGATATACTTTACAAGCGTATTTTATTTTACATAACCGCTGAACAGAAAGTACCTACAAACTTGAAGATTTATTTAGAAACTTGAAAACTTGACAAGTTCAAAATTTGAAAAATTGAAAAACTTGAAACACGAATGCCCAGAAATTTGATATCAAGTTTACACGCGTGTCAGCCTACGCTGAACGGTGAAATAATGTTCTCTAAACCTTTTGAAACTCCTCTACCAATCTCGTGTCCTAAATCAAGCTCCTTCTCCGAACAGTTTGTATATCAATTTACACGGAGAAAGAAGTTGTGTGCGCATCTTTACGGGGATACGCAAAGACGCGTATTATAAAGTGGTATCCGAGTGTGCTCGATCCATTCACACGTTCGACCTGTGTTCCGTTCATTCGCACTATCTCTCTAATTTACTCGCACACGTAGAACGTCGGCTTTTACTCCGGTCCTCGAGGTTCAACTTTCCTTGGAGCTACTGTTTGCCTTTCCGTACGGGATCTCCGTTTCCGAGGATATTCTCAATTTTTTAAGCTGTTTTTCTTAGAACGTTCTAACGCTTTTCCCGATTGTTTGTTTTCGAAATCCTTCAGCGGATAAACTGCTGGAATTTTTTCTGCACTTTTATGCAACGTTATTAAGTTGGAGCAGTGTTTACGAAGATCTTCAGGTTGCATATTTTCCGTCTCTCGCTCCAAACAGTTCCATGAATCATCACTTATCCGGCTTTCTACGGTCACTTCATCGTTCCTTAAATCCGACAGAAAGCCTTTCGGAAGCTGAACACGCTCGGCCGGCTAATGCTCCACGTGGAAGTTGTACATTTCTATGCAAAGCTTTGAACGGTCCCTGTCTCTTCCGACGATTAAGATTCTCGGCTGTCCTTACGGATTACGCTTCGTGTGCGCGACTCTTGTACCGCTTTACCGGATGCCATAAATGGAACTTGTCATACAGGTGCAAAGACACGACGTTTTCTGTCAGTCACGAAAAATCGGAACATCGCGTGGATAAATCGCTGTCGTTTGTATAAGTAACTTGTTACAAAACGAATAACATACACCGGCCGACGACAAACAAACGCGCGTAAACAAGAAGCCCGCGGATTCCTCCTCGAACCTAGCAACCCTCGCGCGACAAGAAGCTCTTTCCCGAGAATTCAGCGCGGAATAAACGCGGCTTCGAAGGAAAACGAAGTCAGTACCGGTTCGTTTGTTCCTTCGTTTCAAAGGAATTAGCTCGAAGAAGCGTGGAAAAGCGGCGATCATAAAAGTGTTGAACGCTCGAGGATGTCGATCGACCCAAGCGTTTCTTGCGGCGTCCATGCGGTGGCCTTCTATCCGCGCGTGTACGTATATACTCGAGCAGCGTGCGAGCCGGCATTATACGCGGGCCCATTTATCTGCGAGGATAAAATGCAGATAGGATCTGCGTACGCGCGAGAGGTCCTGCCAGTATTTGTCATGGAGATGCGACCCACCGATATCGCCTCGCCCGTCCGTGGAATTACCCTCGCCGCGCTCGGATTCTTCAGCGTACGCCGGTAATTTACCGGCTCCTCGATGCCGCCATCCTTTGCCGACATATTTTCTATGCATTTGCATAAATTGATAAGTGCTGTTAAGTGTATCGATACTTGGGCGAAGGAATGCGTGATAATATAATGTGTAGAGATATGAATGCGTGGTGGTAACAACGCGTGATGTGCCTCTTAATGAGTTAGCATGTAGGATACGAACGTGTAGTGATACTAACGCAAGGTAATCTAATGTAAGGTGATCTAATTACTAGCGATATGAGTACGTGGTGGTACCGACGTATGATGCGTCTCTTAATGATTTAGTATGTACGATACAAATGTGTAGTGATACTAAAGCAAAGTGCTCTAACGCGTGGTGTTCTAATAACTAGCGATATGAGTACGTGGTGGTACCGACGCATGATGCGCTTCTTAATGATTTAGCATGTAGGGTACAAACGTGTAGTAATACTAACGCAAGGTAATCTAACGTCTGGTGATCTAACAGCTGGCGATATAAGTACGTGGTGGTACCAACGCGTGATGCGTCTCTTGATGTTTTAGTACATACGATACAAACATACAGTGATACTAACGCAAGGTGATCCAAAGTGTGGTGATCTTACAGGTAGTAATACCAACGCGTGATGATTACACATGGTAATCTAACGCTTGGCAATCTCAAGCATGGTAATCTAACGCGCAGCTATCGATGCGTGGTGGTATCAATGCGAAGTAATTTAACGCGTGGTGCAGTAACGCGTTACGATACTAACGCGTGGTAGTGGAACGCATTGCGACACTACCGCGTGGTGCTGTAACGCGTTGCGATACTAATGCGTGGTAGTAGAACGCGTTGCGATTCTAACGTGTGATGCAGTAATGCGTTGCGATACTAACGCGTGGTGCTGTAAAGCGTTACGATACTAACGCGTGGTAGTGGAACGCGTTGCGACACTACCGCGTGGTGCTGTAACGCGTTGCGATACTAATGCGTGGTGGTAGAACGCGTTGCGATTCTAACGCGTGATGCAGTAATGCGTTGCGATACTAACGCGTGGTACTGTAACGCGTTGTGATACTAATGCGTGGTATTCCAACGCATTGTGATAGTAACGCGTGGTACTGTAATGCGTTGCGATCCTCACGCGTGGTGTAGTAACGCGTTGTGATACTAATGCGTGGTGTTCCAATGCGTTGCGATTCTAATGCGTGGTAGTGGAACGCGTTGCAATTCTAATGCGTGGTAGTGGAACGCATTGCAATTCTAATGCGTGGTAGTGGAACGCATTGCAATTCTAATGCGTGGTAGTGGAACGCGTTGCAATTCTAACGCGTAGTGCAGTAATGCGTTGCGATACTAACGCGTGGTGGAGTAATGCGTTGCAATACTAACGCGTGGTGCTGTAACGCATTACAATACTAACGCGTGGCGCTGTAACGCGTTGCGATACTAACGCATGGTGTTAGCTATTTAACCCGTAAGTACCTAACCCATGACGAAACCCAGAACAAAAATATAACAGTAGAATACAACTCATGCCGATCTAAAATACCAACTTGCAAAATAAACTGCTGACTCCCGAAGAAACAAACTCGTCATTCTTTATAACGTGAAGGTGTTGAATATTTAAATAGTAAGCAAGATAATGATCCCGGAAACAGGAGAGCGCAATTAAGACATTGGTAGCGGGCGGCGCTCCAGCACCATTTCCTCCAGTAATTTCAAACCAGTCCTCATTGAAACGGTCCGCGAAAGTTAATTCCAGATACGATCGAAACGGTGCCAGTCTCCCTCCGATTCGAGTGTCCACCAATCCGTTGCCGCGAGCTTAATTAATTCCGCCTCTTGCCGGGGCCACGGTAGTAGACCCCTTATCTGCCTCGATTAACGTGAAATGCGGTCTTATCGACCGGGAATTAGCTCGTTCGCTAAGAATCGAGTGGCTGAACCGATACGGAGAACAAGGCATTTCGAGTTACACGTGATTCGTGGAGATATTATCGATGTTGGCGGAAACGGAACAAGGGGCGCAATTCTGAGGGAATCGTAATTTGTAAAATTCATGATGACTTTTATGATTCCATTAAACTGTTAATTTCTCACAAGATGTACTAGTCATCTTCAGAAATTTTCCAATTTATTAAACCCCTTTTTATTTGTGATAAAAATATGAAATAGTAAATTTTGCTCGCTGCTATCTAGAGCGATGGATGGTTTCCATCTAAAAACGTTTATTTATTTACCTACTCACCTACTAAATTCCGAGATTAATCAGAAAATAAATTTCGACTCCAGGCGGGCATAAATCAACGCTGTAATCCCACATACCTCGAACCGTGTATTTTCAGCGTGATGTGGTCTCGGAATCTCCGTCAAGGGATAGCGATGGTCCACGGGGGAAAAGAGAAAAAAAATGACAGGAGAACGCATACGCAAGGAATTTCGCGTTATCGTCGAGGATGAGGTACGTGCTGATTACCGAGCTGCTTACACCTTCCTGTACTCTTTCTTTCCCTTCTTCTCGCCTCCCGCAAAATTACAAGACCACGGTGTTCCTCTCGCGAATAGACGAGGCAGAGGCAAAGGGTGCAACGGGAATCGATGCTGAAATTACGCCGGCAAACTACGCGTCTTGCAGTGCTTAGAGTTTTACTGATTGCGAGACATAAAATGTAATTGCAAGGTGGCCCTGGAAGAAGTTACCGGAGGTAAAGTGGCCTTGCCGAGGTTTACCGGGATCCTCGGATGCTAACTATCCTGCGATTCGAATCCGGTTTATGGTATCCGTGAAAAGGCATTATGACATTCTTAACAGCACCGTTTCTCCTTTTCTTCCGCTTCTCTTTGCCGCAGGGTAGGTGCAGCAAAACAGGAAACCCCGGGTGATTTTCTACACGCGATTAACCAAATTGCATCGCGTCGAATTCAATCTTACATGCTATTGGTTTTATTAACATTATACCTCGATAGTTTACGTAGAATCCAGTTTCCTTTAAAAAAACAATCGCTTTAAAATCTAGACTTTCTTACAAGACCCGTAATGTCGTTGTCGATGTAGATTCGATTTAACGCCAAACGACTTTTGAAAGACGAATGGCTCAGAAGATAATTACACGGATAAATTAAAATCAACCATCATCGTACAAATATCGCATCTCATCATCCTGATTGCTTGTTATCCAGCCACCCGAAAGAGTTAAAAAGATATCGCAAAAACGGCCGTTCAGTTAACAATGCAGCTATAGCCGTATTCCCAACAGCGAACACGGAATATGACCACTTATTTGCTTCCATCTTTTTCGACTGGTCTCGAAGTTCCGATTCGATCTTCACTCCTCCATCCTTTCGACGCGCGTGTCCACTTCTCGCTAGCACATTCATCAACCACGAGTCCCGATCCATTAAGATCGATTATCTCGATACACGAGAATCGACAATGTATGATGTTGCAAAGTCAGCTTCGCTCCGCAATCTCACACTGCCTGCGGGCACTCTGTTCAGCGCCGTTCGGGGGCGTTTTTCAAGTCGTGTTAAGGAATCCGATAAGTTAGTCTTCTTAGAAATTAAATATTTTAGGATTTGAGGGTTTAGAAATTTTTAGAAATGATATAGGAATTTATAGGTGTAAAGGTTTGGACATTTGGAAGGTTGGAAGTTTAGGTACTCGACAATTTCGACATTTATGTATTTGAAAGTTTGAGAGTTTGGGGATCTGTGAGTTTGGGGATTCAGAGATTTGAGGATTTCAAGGTTTCGTAATTTGGAGATTCCTCATTTAGCTATTTAGGCTTTAGAGAATTCGGAAATTTTTATTTGTGGATTTACAGGGGAACAAGCAGTGTCTCCGACGTTAACCGCATAGGGTCCGAGTAGCCCGCGGGGACGGTGGTCAGAGCAGCCGTTTGGAGGCGTTTATCGTGTCGGGAAGACAAATCGAGAGTCCGGTAATTTCTGTCGATCAAGGTCGCGCGCCACGTCGTATAATATACGATCGAGGTTCGATCGAGCGGATTTTACCCGGAATCGATTTGAATGAAACACAAGCCGCCAGTGCGGCGGAGGAGGCAGCTGGTCCGCGCTCGGCCCAATTAGGCTCTAGACGCCGAAGTCTGCCTTCGATTTTTCTGGCCGCGGCTGAATCGAGCGGAACGCGGCGAGACAAGGGAGAGGACTTTCAGCGGCCGAGAAGAACCACCTCCTTACCGGCTTCACACTTTATTTATCTACATCTCTGTTGCACGCGAGAGGCGAACGGATGCGCTTTCGGTGCAGCCAGCCAACCTACTTACGTATATGGCGCACCGGGGTGCAAATTATGCATGTTGCAAGTAGCCTTTTGCTCGACCCGGCGTGTCTTTTTATTGGTTGGAATATTTTAAAGCCTGGATCGAGGCGGCGCGAGCTCGC
Source organism: Megachile leachella (assembly GCA_963576845.1). Classification (NCBI taxonomy): domain Eukaryota; kingdom Metazoa; phylum Arthropoda; class Insecta; order Hymenoptera; family Megachilidae; genus Megachile; species Megachile leachella. Next base: position 25,339,782 of record OY756247.1, on the reverse strand, counting down.
TCCATGTAAATATATGGAGATACGCCGCGCGTTTTCGAGCTCGGATCGTTCTTGGCTCGGTAAACGCGCGCGAATATGGTGTCCATTAACGCTCTAAACCGTGGCCCGTGGAATTGCGATGATACCTGCTTGTGACGGGCCGCGGGATTCCTTTTTCGAATGGTTAATGTAACTTTGATTAAAATCTGACTTCCAAGTGGATTCGATTTATGGTTTAAGTTATTAGTGGTTCAAATATCTATTAATTACGATATCAATTTGATTCGAGATCGTAAGAGGCAAATGACGTCAATAAATACGATGACACCGTTGATGGTACTCATTTATAGAAAGATTAAGAAGCTTGTAAAGTCGATTCAATTAACTTTCGTAATAAGTGTTCTGCAAAATCGAGACGAGAATTATGACTACCTCGTTTGAGGATCGACATTCCGCTGCGTCTTCCTTTTCACAAGCAACGATTGCAGAGAGATCGCACGTGCGCATCGCAAAATTGATGTACAAATGAAAACAACCAATAGCGACAGTCGAAGACGATTTACAGGCCGAAAGCATGCATTTATATTGCTTCGGTTCACACTGCGTTTTACGATCGTATCTAAACCAATTCTAAATTCCGGAATAGACAACCGTAAATAAAGCGGACGTTATTACGGAGCCGAATATAAAACTTGTTGACAGTCTAAGCCACCTACGCGCGAAGGTGGACGAATCAGCGTGCATTAACTTCTCGTCGAAGGAAAAGAGCTTGTCGCCAGTGGTCTAAGCGCTTGTAGCAGTCGACGTTGGCCTCTCGAGGGAGCGGCGATGAGACTTATGAAAGAGGCCGAAATTCTCGAAAAGATGCTTATCAGAGCGGCCGTTTCGCAATAAGACGAGGCCGTGGAACGTGTAACTTCCCCGACGGTCGTATGTATCTCTCGGGAGTACTCGACTCGGCGCAGCTACGCCGCACAACGTCAGGGACGAGATTTAGAGGCCGCGACGGCGGACAATGCACGACACCTGCAGCACCTCGAAAAACAAGAACGTAGATCGAAAGGGAGAGAGCGAGAAAGGGAGGAACACGGGAGAGAGCTAGGCAAAGAGAGAAAGAAAGGCGGGTTCATCTGGACTCCGAGGCAATAGCGTGGCTCGGGAGAACGGAAACTGGTACCGGTAGCGCAGCAGGATAAACTCGGCAGACGTCTTAAAAGGTCCTCGACACACGTACCGGGAGAAACGAGCTACATCGTTCCGGTGAGAGACCACGATGCATGGAAAACGCCTATTCAACAAAGGGACACAAATCAAAAGAACGCGGCGAGGAGCGTGGACGATTCTCCACATTGTTGCAAAGTGCCGACTACACTGCTCGAGTATATAACTTCTTATGAATCTAACCATTGTACACCTCTTTGACGATCATCTTACCCTCCTCCAACGAGATGGATACACTCGAATCTCCTTAAACGGTACCTTGCTTTCTGTACTACCGAACTGCACCGAATTACCTCAGCTTCGCACTGCAACCAATTCTGATCCTGCCAAAATCGAATCGCACCGAATTCAATTACAGCGTGTTTGAATCGCATCGAGTCCGGTTCTGCCACTATGTGGCGGTCGTATAAATAAGTACATAAATCGTGCATCCCCGTAGGACGTTCATTGGATGAAAAATCAATTATCCGATTTATCTTCTTGTTTGCAACACGGTGCTCCCGAAATGGTTTCCGGTAGTTCGGGACCCCCGCTGACGAAAGCGACCCTGGTGCAGCAACAGGAAGAGGCACAGAACGGAAAGAAAGAAGAGAGCAAAGTTTTTTATCGAGATATTAATTGGACAACCAATTATATCTTATGCGGCCAGGCATAAATTCATAACCTTTAAGCTCGCAGTTAAAACAAACCAATTAGTGGAGCAGGAGCCGATGCGTGGTCCGGAAACCTGCCCACGAAATATCTCTCGAAATTGCCCGCAAGAACTGAACGACCCTTTGAACACAGTATCCTCGACGTTAAGGGAAAAGATCGAGCCTCTGTTCGTTCCATTTCGATCGGGATATAATTTATGTGCGTGTACGCGGTCGATCGACGACGATCATTAACGAGAAGGAGAAAGGAGCTACACGAGTGTCCTACGCAATTAGTATTATAATGACAGGACGTAAACCCGCGACGAACAACCGGAGCAATTATTCAATTAGGGAGAAGAACAATCGTCTTTGGCGTACGACTCATTTGCATTTTCATCATTAGCCCTTTATTAGTAGAACGATATGGGTGGTAAAAATATTATTAGCCTGTAACTTTTGCTTAAAAAAAATTTTATCTCTTCCAAGAAAATATTATTTACGATCTTCCATCGGTCATATATATGATAATTGACATTCGATTGTGTTGTCAGTAATTACGAGGTGCAACAGAAATTACGAACTAAACGATCACGAATCGAAACAACCTTTTTGCTAATAAAATTTCCGTATTAACCGAAATTATAACTCGATATTTAACGACATGGACCCACGTCGACGATCACGAGCTTTCCGAGGAAACATCGTCCTCGCTGTCGTCGCTGAATCGAGGCACCCTTATGCGATGAGTGATGGTGCCGGGTTTCTCCGATGCCAGAATATAGGTGCCATGAGGTGTTCTCTTGATCTTTCCCAGGGCGATTCCAGCTTTCAGGGTCTTCATCACCAGGTAACCGGCTCTCTCGTTCGTGATCTTCATGTTCTTCAACACGTATCGCACGATACTTTCGAAGGTGGCACCCTCAGCCGCGGGGTTCATCCTTTAACACGTTGACTGCCAGAAGCAAAATTCATTTGTTAAATTCATTAGATAATATCTTTATCTGGTCGACATTAAAACACTATCTTATACGAGTATTTTAATAACGAGTATCTTATACGAGGTTTTAACATAAGGGATGAAAATTCATTCACTCGTACAATGTAACAGTCAACGTGTTAACAGCTTCTTAATTCTCTTCACCTACTCTTCTCCTTTATTGTCCGATTACTACCCAGTCTACCATTTTTCACGAGAGGTGAAAGTATATCGCTCTTTTTGCACCGCTTTTTAATCACCGAATCTCCCGCCATAAATTAAGCTTCGCCATTAAATTGGATAATCCTAAGTTATTTTGCACGCTCGAAAGCGGGGAATAAGAGCGTATAATTAATGAAATTGCACAAGACGAAGTTAACGCGTGACGACGTGGCAATATATCGCGATTTTATTGCTCGTATATTAATATCATAATTGAGATATAGTCGCTGTCATGCAGTTGTGCACGCAACGTCTTCAGCGACAATTGCGCTGAAGGATTCCGAGCGAAAAGAATATTCTTTGCGGACGAGCGAAAGGATGCGGTTACGAGCTAGCAAAGAGGATAATTAAGAGTGTCGTGGCCACTCGATGCTGGCTTCTGCGAACGAGTGGCATTAAGCCGAGGAAATTGCCTCGCCTTGAATATGTCCAGTGCTGCCGGGCTAATTACGTTTCGTGAATTTTGTTCGAGACCTTGGATGGAAAGCTTTTTCTTGCCTCTTATGGCTCGATTAATTGTGAGCCACAGGGACATAAACGGGCCTACATTTTTAAGATTCTGTAATTAATTGGTGAAAGTGAACGATAAACTTTTCATCCGAGTCGCGAAAGAAAAAATATTAAACGCGTTTTACGCTTCGAGAGAACTCTATAGTCCAAGATTTTTGCCGTTTTTACCTCGATTGTCGGAAAAAATTAATTGGCTGAAATTAGCCGGAGTGATTGAATCAAGAAATTGAAAACGCCTTTGAAGCTCCTTAATTTTTCTTCGAGCATTCGAGCTTTTTGCGATTCGAGTCTTTTCCGACTGAAAAATGGCGAGGTTGGCAGGTTAACATTTATCGATTTCTTTCTGTTCAATTAATTTTTTTCTTCTAAAGCGAGTCCGTGAGTTAAGGTTCACAATGTCGAACATGTTTCTGGGGTGCAGAAGTTGGTCAGCGACGAACAGTTTTTCGTCGGTCGACATGGAAGCAGGTGATTCGTTGGGCTAATTGAAGGGCTCCCAGTGTGCCACAGTAACGTGTAATTATCAGGTAGAACGAGATCGAGAATGTAGCGGTTAAAGCGAGAATAGAGACATTATTCCTCTGCTATCTTACACTTTCTTTTCCCTTCCGTTTCTTTGTCCCAAAGTAACCTGTCCCATTTTTGTTCTGCGTTCCACTCCCTAACCGCCTTCAGACTTCGAACGTACCATTTTACCTCTAATTTTCATCGATGTTTCAGAAAATTTTCCTGAACCATTATAAATTAAAATATTTGAAATTTGTGATAAAATTATCTACATATCCTAACATCTATGTTATCTACATATTTGGATCGGCAGGTTCGACGATCGAAAAATGGCGGATTCGAAGAGGGGGTGTTTTCGAAACCTGGCAAGTTCAAATACCACACGGCAGACGGTGTTCAGCAGGATGCCGCGATTAAAAGCGCCTAGTGGTTCGCGGAGGCGCGAATGGCTCGAGATACGGTCGCAGATAAGATCGGTGATCGTGGGCGAGAGCAACTCCTTGCCGAGGAGAGAAGTGGAAACGCGCGAGAGCAACGTGTCTTTATTCTCCACGCCGGTTTGTTTCGTCGAAGCGAACGAATTCATTTTTGCCCGAGACAGAAACATTCCTCCTTCTCGGAAGAAGCGTTTTCGAGACTCGAACGCTGCTCGGTGTTTTTTCGAACGGCAAATCGTGGCCCGACTTTGCTCGGTATTTGTGAGAGCGGTTAAAAGACCGGACCAGAGCGAAACAACCGACGTTTACCGCAACTTACATGCGAATCGCAGGGTACGAATGCAAATTCTTTCGGTCGATTTTTAAACGCATACTTTCCCCGTGTTTTCTCATTTTCGACTCGTGATATTAAGTATGCTCGATGTAGTCGAACCTCGCGTGGCTGACATCGACACATTAAACGTAATATCTAATTAAACTTATTTCGTGATTCGGGTTATCGAGTGGAACGAATAGTCCGGACACAAAGGTCCGCTACACGAAGCGTCTACTTACTCGTGTTGGGGCAATTAGCGGCAGTGATGGGTTAATTGGTCTCGGTCCTCGTTTTCGTCGCGTGACGAGCCTTAGAGACGGGGAGATTCCTTTGCAAAGGACAGCTCGCGAATGGGACGTAAAAAAGAGAACTATCGCAAACGTTTAAAGCGGCGTGCACGACCAAAGTCATGCTTTTTGTGCACCAAAACTCCTTCGGCGAAAACAAATTTAAGAGGAAATTGCAAATATACGTCAATGTCGTAAAGGTATTTCTGATTGGATACGCAGAAATATTAAACTGTATCAGAGTCCTAAAGTTCCGAAAACTCGTACTTAAAAAATTCCAAAGCATCAAAGTCGCGCTTTCTCATCAAATATTCCCGACGGGCGTTGACTCGCAATAAACATTCCGAATGGTATCGCGATACGGTGGTCGAAGACAGACATACGACCACAAAGGATTAAGATAGTGACCATGAAGACGTTGCTTTAAATTATCGTTTATTACTTTCTGAAAACTCAAGCACGTCGTTAGAGCCGTGATGCACGATATTTCAGACGGGGAGAATTCGGTCGGTGGACATCTCGAAAGTCGAAACACCTGCGGGATCGCTTGACATTTATTGGTCGAACACAATGTGTTCGTTTTGCTACAAAACCATGGTGCATCGCTGCTGCTCAAATCTCGCTCCGACCACGCGTGCTTTATAGGTGTAATTACGAGTCTTAAAACTTAAGCCGTTCGTATCGTGACAGCCAAATTGCAAGCGACGACGATACGATAAGGGTCTTAGGTCCCATAAATCGCCGCCAAGATAAGAGCCACTCCGATGCTTTTTTCTCCTCCACCTGTCCAGGACACGTTCAGCCTTTAGCTCCCGCAGAATGTCGATATTATGCTAACGTTTCGATGATTTACGCGGCTCACGAAATTTCTGCAGGGTATGCGAATTTCGCTCAGGGGCGATTCGCGGAGAAACGCGAATTCGAGCCGCTCGAGTACAGGTGTTTACCCGAACGAGTTATGCGGCGCAGGTGGAAAGTTATCCTCCCGATATAATGACTCTATCTCCGTGGTGCCTTTCTCCGGGGGACTCGTGGCACGAACGACCAACGGTGTTACGGTAATAGTCCGTGACTATATGCTTGACCGACGACTATCTCGCGCGAGGAAGGAACCCTGCAGCCATGGGATATTTTGCGTGTGCATCAAACGAGAGATCGGGATCGCAGACTTTCTCCTCTGCGACTTTCGAATCTGGACCACGCATCGCGACAACCGCTCGACGTCGTACTCGAAATCGCACTGCATTACGAATTAAAAACTTATCGGAGCACGATATCGACGCTCGTTGAAAGTATGATACATCGATAGGACCGGTCGTTGAAAGTAAGATACATCGGTCAGATGAATCGCTGAAAGTAAGATGTATCGATTACATCCTCCCTTGTCCAGCTATTAATTCTTCATTAAAATAATTGCCGTAAGGGACACGTCACGCGAAATACGATTTTTCGAGGGACGTTTCTTTGAATCGTCGAGAACGTTGTTGCCTTCCGCAAAGCAAATCACAGTCATTACGAGACGAAGTATTTACTGGAAACGAGTTCAGTGGGCCTGGAAGAATAAAACTACGACACGGACGCGACGATAATAAGGCACGCACACGCGTTTCCGATTATCTTTTGCGGCCAACAGGAAGAAAGCAATCCCGACGAAATGCACGATATTAAACGAAACAACGTTGAAATCCCGGCTTGTACAAATATCCAAGCAATTTCAGGCTAATTGTCTGATTATGTTCACGATAAACGTTTCATTCAAGGCTGCTCGATCTCATCGGACCCAACGTGGCTTCGGAAATGCTTCGCCATTATTTTAACACTCAAATCGACCGCACGCCGATGCCAATAAAATCGTTTACGAGCCAGCCAGAGAGTTCGCAACGATACCGATCTCGGGGAGCAATATTGCTAGATATCGACCTGCGATCACGTACTGTTTTACACGAATTCTCGTGTTTCTCGACCGTATAAACGCATCCATTTACTTCCTCGAATATTGCTCCGTGTTCTTTTATTCGGACCGATGAACTGCGGTAACAGGTGATAATAAGTAATTATCTATCAAATTGGAATTAAAATTTTGACGCTCCGAAAATTACGTTGGTGCAAAATTATAGCTTGCTGACGTAAGGAAATATTTTTCTCAACTTGCAGACATTGAACTCCAATTTTCTTTATCAGTTTAATTTAAGGGGGTATCCCAGTGTGACTGGTCAAACAAATCGATTTATTTTTTATCATCAAATCTCTCTTCTTTCCTGAAAGAAGCTGTGTTAAAAGCTGTTAATATCAAACTGAGGTAGGGGATAGTCATATTCATATATTTTAACAATCCTTTCGATTTTGTAACTGCGGACCAACTGGGCGGCAGTAAACATGGTGACCAGTTGGGTAGTTTTTTTCGAGAGGCTAATATTGTAGAAGATCTCAACCGTGTAACTGTACATAACTTCACTTCGAAAAAATTATTTTTTATACACCTAAACATAGACAAATAAACGAGAAAAGTTTCAGGACTGAAATGTGTTAATCAGTTATTGAAAAAATTCTTAACTAACCGCTAAAAATAGTCGCGTCACCCCCTTAAGTTCAGTTCGAACAAATTTTTACTATCGTCACAATTTTCCTTCGACATGAAAGTGTCACAAGAAAGAACTAGAAGTAGCATGAGCCGAGAATGAAGGTGGGATAGAAGAAACAGGGAACGGGAGAAATGGTGCAAAAAAGAGAAGAGGCCGCATAGCCCCGTAACCGAGAAGAGCGCGAGAAAGGAAGGGAGGCCACCCTGCTCGAGGATTACCATAAACACTCGACTGGGTCGTGCATGCACGTTAGTGCTGCGCTAGCAAATACACGTGTAAATCCCGTGTTTCAGCTCTTATTCCGCCTCCACCGTGTTCCCTCCGACGTCGCGGCCCTCTGGCCGCTCCTATGCCTTCTTTGACCGCCTCTTTCCTGCCCTTTCCATCGTCCCTCGATCGGACGAGCCTCCTCGTGGTGCTCGTGCCGGTGCACGAACGGAATCGGTAAAAAGAAGCCCCGGTGTATCGCGGTCGCGTGACTTTCATGCTTGCCCGCTCGTCCTCTATTCCTTTCTTCTTCTCGATCCAATGGCGTATTGCCACTCTCAACTTTTCAAATATCTTCCAAAATCCCTCTTCGGTTCTTCAAACATCGTTTTCAGTGCAAACTTTGCATTATTTGTTTTCTCTTTTGTTGTATTTATTTTTAAGCAACTTCTTTGCGAAGCTGCTAATGTTCAGATTTGTCTTTCGTCTATTTTCATTTTCATAATTGTATTTGAAGTTTGAATTTATAATTTGAAGTACACAATTGTACTTCAAGTTTGAATTTACAATTTGAAGCACACAATTGTACTTCAAGTTTGAATTTACAATTTGGAGCACACAATTGTACTTCAAGTTTGAATTTACAATTTGAAGCACACAATTGTACTTCAAGTTTGAATTTACAATTTGAAGCACACAATTGTACTTCAAGTTTGAATTTACAATTTGAAGCACACAATTGTACTTCAAGTTTGAATTTACAATTTGAAGCACACAATTGTACTTCAAGTTTGAATTTACAATTTGAAGCACACTATTGTACTTCAAGTTTGAAGTTTACAATTTGAAGCACACAATTGTACTTCAAGTTTGAATTTACAATTTGAAGCACACAATTGTACTTCAAGTTTGAATTTACAATTTGGAGCACACAATTATACTTCAAGTTTGAAGTTCACAATTTGAAGCATACAATTGTACTTCAAGTTTGAAGTTTACAGTTTGAAGGACACAATTGTACTTGAAGTTTGAATTTACAATTTAAAGTACACAATTATACTTGAAGCTTGAAGTTCACAATTTAAAGTACACAATTGTACCCGAAGCTTGAAATTCACAATCATGCATAATTATCAACCTCTAAACATAGAATATATCACACGAGAAGAAAACATACTTGAACTTTGAGTCCTACTCGATACGACTAAATGATCATACACTTCCTGTCCACCTCGTCAACTCTTTTAAACATTTCCAGCTACTCAGATGTTTCTATCGAAATGGATAATCATACTTCTCCTCCTCTTTTAAATTGTACATCTCCTACAATATTCCAATTATTCTCAGACAGGTAGACAATGAAGTCCGTTTATTCTCTATTTCCGTCCCGAGTCGAAGCATGTACTGTATTATAACTGTGAATCATTGTCTACGTATCTTAAAAGTGTGGAACCTCTTAAGTCATTCTCTCTCTCCCTTTGCGCAGCAATGTTATCGCTTGTTTCGCAGGAAGATGGTCCCTCGGATAATAGAGAAACATTGAATCTCGTATCCAGCAGATTGGTACCGGATCAAGTCGATTATGGAGCGAAGAAACGGAGGCAAGTGAATTGCACGAGCGAAACAGTGACTATTGAAAAAGCGAGTAGCAGCGAAATAGCAAAAGCGTGGCCTCGAAGCGCCCGGTTGCAGCGTTCCATCTATTGGATTCAAAGCAGAGGCAGTTCGTTTACCATATATTTTCCCGGGAAAGCATTGTCAGCTCGGAAACGGTCGAATACAAAAGCGCACGATGAAAGATAGCCGGTAGCCGAGCAAACGGGTGAAACGCCATTACGCGTACACTCGTGAACGGGACATTAAGGCAGGCGAAATGAATGTTCCGCCGCGGAACGTTCAATCCACCGCATAAATAACTGCCTGCTCGGTTCTCGTTAAAGAAGCGTAGCTACGCTACTGTATCGCGCCGCGGTAGGTTTCCTAGATCTGGAACAAACGATCGGCAGGAATCGCGCGCGAGCCTTTCCTTCTTGCGGACACGATATCTGTTTCTTCTCCTGGCGACTGCTCGCGCCGATATCTGTTTCACGGAATTCCGAGCGTGGCCGGTGATCGTCGAAAGCGAAACAAAGCGTGCCACCCGCGGTACCAGCGCTAGATCGATACAATTAAACGGTCTTATTCTCCACCGCGCCGGTGTTGGACCATTTGTCCGTTCGCTGGTTAATCGCCGCGATTAACACTCGGCGAACGAGCCATTTATCGCCTTATCGATTGCTAGTCGAGAACCGCTGCAATTATGCTCTTATGGCGCGACTCGCTCGATAAGCGACCGAAAAATCGACGGAGTTATGCCGATGAAGAAGTGGTCCTGCTGGATCTCGATGCAGCCATTCTCCGAGGAATGTCGTTATCTGCGCGTCAATTTAACGCTTTAAACGAGATCGTAACGTGCTTTCTGCGATCTGGTTGGCCTTCGGAGTATCGCTCGAACGCAAAAACCAAAGACGAAACGAAGGCGAAATGATTGAAACGGTGTAGAAAACATGTCTCGGGTACTTCACGCTTCGTATAAAACGATCCTGATAGAAATCAGCGAGAATAACGAGGCGATGAAAAGAGCTATGCCAAACGGTAACCCAGTAACCCAATACAGACCCGAGAACATCTCAAGTCTACACTCTCTCTTCGTTTCCCTTTCGTGATCTACCTGCTTCGCGACCGGCGAAAAAATTTGACCCGAACGTGGGCGACGATGATTCAGCGACAATCGAACACGATTTCTACGATACCATTACACCTCTGTTCTCTCGAATTAAAACAGTCGATTGTTAAATTTTTAAGGGATCATAATTACACTTGAACTCGAGTGATCTCAAGATGATACCATTTGAAAAATATTTCCTATCCAAAAATTTGATCAGATCGTTATTACTGATTGTAACTCGGGCCCTTAATAACCCATCGAACCGTGACTACGATTTAAACCGTAGCCAAGTAGCACGAAACACGAAACACAGAGTACACAGATTTTCACCTAGGTGGTCCACCACGATTCTTATCTGGCCATTTCTCTTATCCGTGGCTCGATCCATTGTATACCCGTGGTCGTGCGATCGTGGCAGCACCAATTAAATTAAAGCCAATGGCCTTCCCTGTCGAGGCTCTCTCTGTCTTCTGGAGCTGGTCGAGACCTTCGGCCACGCGTCCTCCCGAGGGAAAAGCGTCTGCGATAAAGTATTGCGAACATTACCGAGCATCGATGACTTATTGCCGCTCGAGAGGCAACGTATAGTTACGTGGGGTTGTAATCATTCGTACACATGTTATAATTACCGTTGCGTGGCCGATTAATCATCACGACGACCGTCGACCAACGCCGTATTACTTTGTTGCGAGCCCAACAGCGACTCGTGAATTCGCGTCGAGTGATGATTTTGTGCGGACCAAAAAAATCGAAAGAAATTTCGCCGTGGTACCAACGAAGCAATAACAGTAACGCTCGCCGTCGTAAATAATCCAGCACGCCTTGATTACCAAGGTGCTTTCTTTCGATCGTCGCTTTATCGGAATCGCGATTCAGTTCCGCAGGCAATTTCTAATTATCCTTAGCCTCGATCGAATTTACATTTCATGCTGATATCGTTGGAGATTTATATTATTGCTAAAAGACGATAAGAGTAGCCTTGGTTGACCCTCGAAGGTTAAATTTAATTTTCAAACCACCATTATTAAATTTCGATTCCTACATATTGTACTTTCAATGATTCGAATAATATAAGGAATTGCGAGGATGACGACGGTATAATGGATAAGGGAAGCAACGCGGAAGCCTCTCGACTCTAATACCCACAGTCTCTATATTCCAAGGATTCCTACATTATTCACCATTCAAAGATCAAGCATATCTCCACTTCAAGACGTCCAGAATCATCGATGTTGAATTCCAGTTACAAGTGGGTGCGGTTTCCATTTAGATGGTTAATAGCAAACAAGGGATTCAACCGAAGGAAATTATAGGACAATTTACTAACTTGGGTTAGCTCGTTAACCTCCGCGTTATAGTCGCGAATGCCACTAGAATTTACACGCGATTAAGCGACTGCATGCCGGGTTCACGCGCCTACATCCACGCGTATCATCCACGCGGAGCCTCGCAGCGATCGCAGTAAACTGTGCGCGAAAGAAACTCACCGGGACGTTAAGGTACCAGCAAAACCGTGCTGCGTTTATGTTCCTTTATTCATGGTATAGTAGATTTCCGTTATACTGCCTCGTATTGAATTCCTGTGCGTGGTATTGTCACGCACTGGTCGCCTTTGAATTACACATGTTGGATCAGTACTCGCGTGGCAGTGTCGTGTCTTAGATTCACATTGAATTGCTACTTGGTGCGTTAAATCACTGTGTGGAGTGGTCGCTACAAGTTCGATTACCACGCGTGGTAGTCACTACGCATCGAATTACCACGCGTGGTAGTCTCTACGCATCGAATTACCACGCGTGGAAGTCTCTACGCATCCAATTACCACGCGTGGAAGTCACTGCGCATCGAATTACCACGCGTGGGAGTCTCTACGCATCCAACTACCACGCGTGGGAGTCCCTACGCATCCAATTACCACGCGTGGGAGTCTCCACGCATCGAATTACCACGCGTGGGAGTCTCTACGCATCCAACTACCACGCGTGGAAGTCTCTACGCATCCAATTACCACGCGTGGGAATCTCTACGCATCGAATTACCACGCGTGGTGTTCACTACGCGTCGAATTACCACGCGTGGTAGTCTCTACGCATCCAATTACCACGCGTGGAAGTCACTACGCATCGAATTACCACGCGTGGAAGTCTCTACGCATCGAATTCCCAAGCGTGGTGTTCACTACGCATGGAGTTACCACGCGTGGAAGTCACTACGCATCCAATTACCACGCGTGGGAGTCTCCACGCATTCAATTACCACGCGTGGGAGTCTCTACGCATCGAATTCCCAAGCGTGGTGTTCACTACGCATCGAATTACCACGCGTGGTAGTCTCCACGCATCGAATTCCGAAGCGTGATATTCACTACGCATTCAATTACCACGCTTGGAAGTCTCTATGCATCCTATTACCACGCGTGAAAGTCACTACGCATCCAATTACCACGCGTGGTAGTCTCTAAGCATTGAATTACCACGCGTGGGAGTCTCTACGCATCCAATTACCACGCGTGGTGATCACTACGCATTAGATTGCCATGCGTGGTGATTACTGCGCGTTAGGCTACCACACGTAGTGTCGCTACATGTGCTAACACCACGCGTAAAATTGCCACACATTGACTTGCTACTCGTATTGTCGCAACTTGTATTGTAGCGTATTGTATTACCACACATGGTATATTCATCCCTCGCGTTCCATCCCCAAATATGTCTCTCTCCCACACTCCTATCATCTAAACATCTTCCAACACCACCATTAGTGGCTCAATACGATCAGTAAAACATGAACAGTCCATCAGTCAACCTCACTCGTGCACTATACCAAGTGTCAACTATAAATCGCTTCGAATTCCAGCGACAAAGCGCGTATCCTTGCAATCGTCGCCAAGCGTGTCGCAATTGATTTAGCCGGGCGTCGAACTGACGGGTCGTTTCGCCACCGATCTCGCAACCCGTTACGATTGTTATTAACGCTTCCCACGCGCTCACCTTCTCGACTGTTTTGCCTGGATACACGTGAGCCGGTGTTGAGTTACCGTGCGGGTCACCGGACCGTCGGTTAAGTAATACAGTTATTGAACAGCATCTCTGCTCACCTGCGAGTAAGGTGAAGTTCAGGTACGCGGCAGCCAGTACGATAGCACTTATCGAACGATCGAGAGCTACTCCTTCGTGCCTCTCGATTCCGCGATCCTCTCCGCCCACGTGCGCGGTGTACGCCGATGTGGAAGCTGCTTCTAGTCTCAGTGCTTCTGACAAGAATTGTCCTTATTTTGAATTCTGATGAGAAGCGACTTTAGTAACGGTAGCAGTGTAGGCTGCGAGTAGCAGTTTCATAGACTTCTTTTTGTATCATTTTATAATTTATGTATAAACTGGTATTGCAATATATGTAGCGTACTTTAGTTTTATCGGTATAGATCTGACAGTAAAAATTTTTATTATCCATCACTCAACTCTGCACCATAAATTTCATCGCGAGCAATTATCATAACTTTCTGGATATTTATAGTATTGTATCGCGACTTTTTCGATAATTTTATAGTTAAAACGACTTTTATATGTGTAGTTTAGACTTTGGTCGTTTGAAATAATTACAGCAATCAATACAGAAAACTATAAGTGCCTCATTTATCGTGAAAGTGAAAATTATTTGCCTTAGCTACTCTCGTAGAGATATTCTGGTTGAACATGTGTTCAGCAAAGCGTTAAAATACCGCACTTTCTACTATCTCGTGGTGTTTAATAAAGATAAGGTTTACAGCATTTAAACGGTCTCTGAAAGATCATTTTCTGTTCCAAAAGTTGGCTGGTATGTTCTACTTGTGTACTGGCCAACGACACACGTAAGGACAATAAAGATGTAATGTCGTTCACGGTTACTAAACGTGTCCCGTACAAGGTGTCCAGAACAGCTTAGAGCGTATTTTATTACGCCCACGGTTTCGCCAACTGGTTTTCAACTTCCTTGTTTTCCTTTGCACCAGAACTGTAATAACGAAACATCTCGTTTCTAAACTCGCTCCAATCAGCGCACGCTTCGTTGTTGTTAAAAAGAGTAGCATAAAAAAATTGGCGGTTTTAAATTAATCCAACTTTCCGTTTCGAGACACCGGTACATTCTAACACGCCCACGTGAATTTCAATCGTGCCCGAAGGAATCGAAATTCAAATCGAAACGGTTAGGTGGCACGATACCGTCGTGACTTTTTGTCACCAAGCTATCCGTAGCTAAATTGCTTTTACATATTAATCCAAATCCGACGACGAAATTTACGACTGGCCCATTACGCTCTTGCGTAACGGATAGCGAAGTTCGCCTCCAGTAGTGCCTCCAGATTAATATCTCACGTTGCTTCACGACGCTTCGGCATGGATTTAGGTTAAGTCGAACACTGTGTACCGGTTAGGACATCGGTCAAATTAAAATACCAGTTCATGCTAGCGAGTTATTGCGCCGATTCTTGGAATACCTCTGTCGAGCACGACTCTAATTAACTCCATCACGTGCGCGTGCAGTGTTATGCATCGGTGCAGCTGCATTCGTCTCAATTTGTTATTGGTTTCGCTTCAATCTTCCACCTCGTCAAAATCATTAGCGATACTCAACCCCACGGGAAATTATCGTTCATTAGAAATGTGTTACATATTTCTACTACACTATATAAATACAAAAGTCATATTTCGGTGTGTGTAGGTAGGTTAGGTAGGTTAGGTAGGTTAGGTAGGCTGGGTATGTTAGGTATGTTAGGTAGGTTAGGTAAGTTAGGCAGGTTAGGTAGGTTAGGTAGGTTAGGTAGGTTAGGTAGGTTAGGTATGTTAGGTAGGTTAGGTATGCTGGGTAGGTTAGGTGGGTTAGGTATGCTGGGTAGGTTAGGTGGGTTAGGTATGTTAGGTAGGTTAGGTGGGTTAGATATGCTACTTATTTGTAATAAAGACTTTCAATAACCCATGTTCAAAGTGTTAAAACTGGGGATTACTCGCGTCAGAATACCGTAGAAATCGGGCATAAAAAGAGTCGTGGATCCACTCGATCCGACAAGAGCGAACAATGGATGGATTTCTCAATCGTCCTGGCACGTAATCGATTAAGGTCCTTCTGCCTCGAAAGCGCTATCTGAATATCGCGACCGAAGGTGCGCCCAGGTATTCGGTCAGGCTAATTGAATGTGAATCGACGAAAGCTCACGTGTGGGATTCGCGTATAATTAACGTTGATCGCGGGGTCGATTCCAGGCATATCTTTGCGTTGCTAGATTATTTAACGGGATACGAGGCTAGGAATCTCTCGTTAGCCTGTAACCGTTCGATTTTCCGACCGCTTCCGAGGAACAACGCTTATCGGATTAAAGTGCATCACGATTCGTTTTACGCCTCGTCGGTTTCGCGTCGAGGTTTCTTGTAATATCGCGAAGCGTTGGCGAGTCATCTTACGACCAACCTTTCATTCGATTGTTAGAAATGTCATAATGACGGGAACCTATTCAGCTATCTGTAGTATATTTCTCTGCACTGCACTTTGTGGATTAGTAATGCTGTGCTGTTCTATTAACTGTAATAGTCGGATCACTATACATAGCCGGTTTTAATCAAAACTTAACATGGTGAAATCGTGTATCAAATCTGAAGTATGATCATTGTCGAATACACAGGTGTTATACCTTAAAGAACTACACTGACTAAAGTGCTTATTATGATAAAATTATTTTAATACTCCAACTGAAATCCTTGTGACTATGTTCCAAGAAAAGAATGTGTATACTAATTTCTAAAAATGAAGTGAGAAAAGGAAAAATGAAATGAATAGAAATTCCTCATTTTTAAAAATGAAATAAGAAAAAGAAAAATGAAATAAATAAAAATTCCTCATTTCTAAAAATGAAATAATAAAAAGAAAAATGAAATAAACAAAAATTCCTCATTTCTAAAAATGAAATAATAAAAAGAAAAATGAAATGAATAAAAATTCCTCGCTTCTAAAAATGAAATAATAAAAAGAAAAATGAAATAAACAAAAATTCCTCATTTCTAAAAATGAAATAATAAAAAGAAAAATGAAACGAATAAAAATTCCTCATTTTCAAAAATGAAATAATAAAGAGAAAAGTGAAACAAATAAAAATTCCTCATTTCTAAAAATGAAATAATAAAAAGAAAAGTGAAATGAATAAAAATTCCTCACTTCTAAAAATGAAATAAGAAAAAGAAGAATGAAATGAACTAATATTCCTCATTTCTAAAAATGAAATGAATAAAAATGAAAGAAATGGAGTATCGTTATCAGTGCGAATTAGGGGTCGAATTCCAGAAATTGGTATCAGAGCAGACTGTTCGCAGGCAGGTCAGCAGCTGGCAGGAATAATCGTGGAGCCAGGCATCGAGCACCGTCTGTTCTCACGAGTCATCGAGGTCCCATGATTTCAAAGGCAAGCAGCGGCCACCTTGGCTCGGCTGTTGAGCGTGTAACGCCAATAAACGTAACACGACGTAGATGAAACGCCACCCTCGCGGAACTCGAACGGAGCGTGCAGATTCACCTGCAATATAGCACGGTTCACGCATAGCCTCGCTGGGAGTAGTGCACGCGTCGCAGTCGCGCATCTCGTTCTCCTCGTCGCTCTTCTCGGAGTTTCCTGGTCCCTAAGACCGTTGCCTCGTACCTCTTCCATCGGGACCGGTGTACGCGCGTACATAAGCAAACCTGTTGTTACCGCTCCTCCCCGCCATTATCTCTCTCACGCATCGGCGCCGATTTTTATAAGCGAGGTGATTCACGAGGCAAGTTCATCAAGCCTCCTTCCTTTACCCTCCTACCTTGGGCACACGGCGAGCGAGCTTTCGCGGGAATTAGAGAGAGCGAGTCTTCTCTATTTGTATCCGCGGGCCTCCGGGGTTAGGGAACGGAAATGGGACGAGACATCGTGGACCCAGTTTTGTGCGAGGGAAATTGTTACCGCGAGTAATTACGGGAAAATCTGATACGGGAGTCCATTGATCTTCGCGGACGTCGAGAACTAGAAGAGCTTATTGGGAAACCTATTGCAAAATAAAACGTAACGCTTGTTAGCGGGGATAATTAATGTCTCGCGTCGTTTTTACACCTGTTACCACGGCGAGCATATGTAAAGCGCATTGCGAAGTCCCATAGAAAATAAACCTCGATATGAATAAATGTCGTGTGTTTTTGTGTCGCTAGCTCTATACTCCATCCATGAATAATTCAAACGAGACATAAACTTATCGATTGGTTATTCACGAATGCTTAATTAATCGTTCTGCTTATCTAGGCTTTTGCGTTATGTCCAATTCAAATGGCTTCTTGAAATTCAATTAAGATAGACGTATTTGTTTTTGCGTAACGGAAAAGACGAGGAGCCAAGAGTGATGGCATTTTACGGAATACTGATCGCGGAGTTACGTACGGAGAAATTGCAACGAAGGAAAAGAAGAGGAGGAGCAAAGAACGAGTGGGAGGAAAGATACGGTATCGTTATCGTTACACTTAAATCTAATACGGATGAAATTCCAAGGCGCGCGTACAAATGGACGCCAGCACGAGGACGTCCGCGGCTTCCTGCTCCGGCGTTCCGATCAACGGCGACGATCAGCTGTTACCTGGCCCACCCACACATCCACGTGTGCACCTGAACCTGCGACGAGTCTACCCAACGCTCCCGTTCCTCCGCAACCAGTTCACCCTGCAACGCGTAATCAAACCGCCTCTTTTTGCTAGAATTATCCTTGCTACGTGCCCATCAGCGTCGTGTATCTTTTGATGACTCGTTGCTCGCAAAAATGGCGATGCGACGTTGAACACGTCTAACTTGGATGCTATTGCTACGGCATTGAAATCACCAAAAGCGCTGGTGTTGTCCGAAGCGATGGACTCAATCAGAGTGGAATAAAACCAGTATTTATTTTGTACAAATTGAATCAGAGTTTTCTCTAGGTTACCCAAAGTGGGGACGTAAAAAGAAACTTTATTTCACATTTAAATGTGGAGTCCCAAAATAATCTTAACTGGAAAAAATTGTTCATACGAAAATAAGAAGTGTATACATTTTATAATATACGTGCATGTTATTTCAAATACGGTTATGCTGTATGAGCAAGAATATTTCAGAATGAATCATAAATTCAAGCAGTGAATCGATATGAGACGACAGCTGTCATTTTGTAGCGAATGAATCATCCGCGATGGTCATCCAAAGTGAAGACGTATAAATTCGGCTTTAGCAACATACTGCGAATTGATTTAGAGTACAAGTTGAAGCTTGATGCGAACAAGTTAGATCATTCACTAAATCCCAAAATTATGTTCTGAATGAAACATTGAGTACACTTGAAAGAAAGTAACTCTTTCAGAAGGGGAAGGAACTCGAACGAGGGTTAAAGATGTATAGGGTTGAAGAAGAACGTATAAATATTGTTGGATTATTTCGCTTTCATCGCAGTTAGCAAGGCGGTACCTTCGTAAAGGAGATCCGCCTTTAATGTGACAATATGTATGCCAGAAGAGTAACATAATAGAGTTCACCTAAATCACTGGTTATAATACACGGAGCCAGAACTGAAACGAGAACTGGGATTATAAAGACAATGACCCCGGCAACGAGCCAGATACGAACCGGCACGATAATTCAAAAGGACATCTAATTCATACGAGAAACTCGTTTTTATTCCCGGTATTGGGTTAGAGAAGTTGAGGGAATAAAAACGAGAACCGCTGCCGGACAAAGAATAAATTATTACGTTTCACAACTTCCGCCGCCATGGAATCGAAAACGTCTCACTTACCAACCTCGCTGCTATCCAGTTGGATCTATCCCGAAAAAACCTCTGGGGTCGAGGTCACCCCTATGTGACTGTCTTCGAATCAACGAGGACTCGAAAACCCGCATGCACCTACTCTTAGTCTACGCTGGTCTGCTCCAAAATATTCCCTCGTAGGATCGTGTTCCAAAATTCACACGTGGAGTTCATTAGCCGACACCTTAGTGTACATTTTTTGGAAGGATATGTCAATCTATCTCCTCGGCATGCACGCACGGAATATTTCTCGTGCTTAGCATTTTTGTCAAGGGAACTTTGCGAACTTACGTCAAAAGGGTTATGAAGAACACCTGTGCTCTTAGGATCAAATGTATCGGATATACTCGTGTACAAAATTGAAGATAAAAGATTGATGGTTCGTAGTGAAATAGGAAAGGGGACGAAAATGTGGAGCATGAGTCCTCCGGTAGCGAAAAGAACGCGAGTAAAAGAGGAGACGGTGGACTGGGCGTTCTTAAAGATGGCCGATCTCTTCGCGGCGCGGAATCAATATTGTTGGATTGCCTCGATAACGCCTCGTAAATATAATAAAGCCCTCGGAACCACTTCCCTCTCGGGTCGGCGTAGTCCGTCTAACAGAGATAATGGTCGAAGCCCTGGGCACCCGGTAGGCCTCGTCCACGGAAGAGGGGTTCCCGATGGAAGGGCCTGAAACCCCTCTACGCTATCGCGTGTCTCTCTCTCCTTCTCCTTCTCCTTCGGGCGCAACACGTCTCGGTCAGAGCTAGCGGGCAAAGCAACAACCGAGTCAGTGCGATTCAGCCCGAGCCGGCGAACGGTTCGCTCCTCGCCGTCGCGTCCTTTCAGAATCCGCTCGTCTTCGCGTTCTATCCGCCGTACTCCGTTCTACGAACTTCTTCTTCCACGACTGTGTGTGGTCCCCTGCCTCTTTCCACCGGACGTGCTTCCCCGCTGGAACGCGATAAAAACAGGTCGACCGTCGTTCGATCGAGACGATTCGGTGTGATAGTTCTCGAAAAGATTGGCCCCGAAGAGTGTCGGAAGATTGAGACTCATCGTGGACGGTTGACTACCGTTTCGAAAGGTAGAACGCGAATCGCGGAAGGTCGCTAGCCAAGCTCCAGTCGGAGACTTCGACGACCGGTACGAGGATGTCGCGCGTCGCGGACCACCCTGACTGTCTGTGTCGTCACCGTGTGTACCGGTGACGACCATCCTCGCGGCGATCTCTAGGATCGCAACCCCCGCCTGTGCGTCTCTGCGACAGCTTTAGACAATTCCTCGATCGTAGTAGCTCCCACGAGATCGGTCGTTCACGATTCCACGAGTTTCGCTCCGGCGAAGAAACCATACGCGGAACGGTATTATGATCCCACCGTTTTCGGAGCAAAAGGAGATCGCGAAGTCAGTGTTTCGTAAGTGATCGTGGATTGGACGATGAATCGACCAGTGACAACCAGTTGTTCGATAGAGGATAAAGGAAAGAACGAGTGATTTGAACGCGGAGAGAAGGCTGAAAGTGCGATTTTAACGATAATACGGTGTGCGTGTATGCTACGGTTCGCTCGACACCCGTGGGAAGCTGTACGAATCACGGATTAATGCACTCCGGAAATCACAGCATGGAGGACATGGTGAGCTCATTGTATCCTCTTAATTATATTTTGCTCGCATAGGCCGATAATATCGATGAAGACTCACGCGCGTTCGCAGGTTCTTTCTCGCGTCAAGAACTACCTAGCCACCCCTTCTAAACGTCGTAAACGTTGTAATCACAGGTTCCGCGAAAATGATGGACGATCGTTGAACGCCGCGATAGTTTGTAATTACAAGACGAAAAGCGTGTACACGCATATGTAAGGCGGCGGCTGGTACGCGCTTCGAATCGAACCGTGTAATTATACGAAAACAAATATCGTTACGTGGCCATCTTCGACGTTACGAGTCGCTGAATTATATAGAACCGCGAGTTGTGAAATGTTGTGATACATTGACAGTACACGTGCAATTTTCACGTTATTATATTTCGCTACGCTTTTTGCATATCAACCACCGTTTACGCAGACGATGAGCCATACCTTTTACGATGTTTCAATAATGACGGCATGCGCATAGCGATTGTCGCGACAGCTTCACAATTTATGCAAAAAATTTCGCTTATACTTCGTATGCAAACTACTCTTCGCTCTCTCGATGTCACGTGTCTTTCAAAACACGAGTCAGCGTTTCTTATTTATAGCGACAATAAACCTACGTACGTTCGACTATCCTTACTAATTAATTCAACTAACGTGACTCGATATACAATTGAGCTAAAAGTAACTTTACCGCCCTTCAACTTCAAGCTGTCTCGGGTGTAACTCGTTATGAAACAGAACATTAAATCTTAATCCGAATCAGTTTATCGACGTACGATTCTGCCTCCAAACACGTTTTATCGCCACTTTCAGTTCGTATTACGTGATTCATACTGCTTGCGTTAAGCATAAAGTAACACCATCTTGAATAAGCCGAGTAGCTTAGAAAGAAGCTATAGTGGCGCCTAGTAGCAGTGCAGTGTTTCTCAACCTATCATCCTCAGATTCACATCTAATAAAATCGAAAATAAAATACATTAAGTAGGATGTAATTTAAACTTGTCACTTGTATTTGCATTTAAAGTGGGATACTGACTATATTATAATTGACAACAATTTTTCGAAGAGTAATTTATAAAAACAGTTTATGTTCGATAAAAATGTGAACCCTTTCACGATCGTAAAATCCATGACCTGAGTCAACTGTCAAACATTGAAAGACTATCGACAGAAATGCAGTAAAACTCGTTCTCCGAAACGAAAGTGGAACGAAAGTGTTCGGCAAACGAGACCAGGAGATAAACGTAGCAAGATGAATCTCACGCTGAAATCGCACGTGGGAACCGGCGAATTAATGTTATACGTAAGAAAGATGGCACAGAGTACCTGCCAGAAGTACTCTAGATGGATGAGCGTCGACGCGTGTGACAGGCGGCGTATTAAGACGGCGACAGACAAATTTCCGAATCGAGCTCGCAAAAAACCCCGAGACTTTTCGTCCGCGGGACGAAGGATCGTCGGTGGCTCGTTACGCCCCGCTCGATTAGTCTTCCGCTCGACTCTGCTCGCCGGCTACACGTGCAAGCTACCCGCGTACGCGTAAATTCATTAAAACCGGTTCATTTAATAGGCCCCGCGCATTACGCGATCGCTGAAATTTCGAGCGGAAAGGGGACGAAAGGCGATCACTTTTTTCATCCTGTTACACGCACCAGTTGTCAAGACGAAAAATGAATTACTTCATACTTTTTCTACTTATAAATCGCGCGAATATTTTTCTGCCAGCTGCAAGGGGGAAGCTTTTTATTAAACTCAACGGACTTCTGACCTGTTATAATAATTTAAAATGCAAGTAAAATTTAGAAGTGCCATGAGACTGCTCGTAGAACAGGGATGTAGTATTATGTCAAGCGTGACAAACTCAGTCATGAAAGCCTCTCGTGTCAACTTCATTAGTTATCGCGTACTTTGACACACAGACGCTGGAACTATGTACGATCTACTTGACCAGCAGAACTTCTAATAAAGATCAAACGCGGTCGTTCACACGCTAGCTACCCTCTTTAAAGCCAGCATCAGCGTTTCTCCACTTAAAACCATTACAAACGCGTGACTCCAGAAACAAATTGAATCGTAGAAGATATCCCACGAGCGGTCGAAGAGAGTCGAGGGAGAGCGTGTTCGAGCGCGTTATCAGTCTCTAATTTCCAAGGGAAGATCGCGGCGAGGACGGAGCGTCGTTTCACGGGGGTAACGATCCTCGAGATCTCATTTACGGTACAAATTAGTCGTAGTCCGGTCCTCGGTCGTTAATGGTCGGTCGGCACGCAAAGAGGTTAGCTTTAATGAAGACCACGCTTTATCCGTGACGAAGCTTGTCCAGGTCCGTGGCCGCGTCGACTACGCTCGTATTTTCGCGGGCGAACGTACGTTGAATGCGAGTTAAACGAAGATTTATGCCAGCACGCGTAAATATAAACAACAATGTGCAATCCCGGCTACATTGTCCAGGAACCGCGAGAGACCAATGCGAACTAATAAACGTCTTGGCTGCTGGATGCTCCATTTGTCAAAAATATTTAAAAGAGTGAAATTGTCAAACAAATGTCGAAAGATTCCAAAAATCTTATTTCGAGAAAACTGTCAGTTCGAGGCAATTATCTTACACAAATATAGTTAGTACAGAGATGTAACCTCCCACGTTACAAGCGGAAAGACTCGATTAGCGGAAACCGCGATCGCTTAATGGCGGTTTCTTGCCTAACGCGATCTCTATCCTCGCCTCGAGTTTTCTCGTGCATGCGCCTGAGGAATGGCGAACACACAACGAAATTCGTAGCCGCGGGCCACGATCGTCCCTAACGCGCCATGAAATTGCAAGAACTCGAGTCGCTCGATGGAAATTACAGTCGAACGCGTTGAACGTTTCGAACCCGGTGAACTTCAATGACACCGTTGCCCTCCTCGGTAATGACACTATTTTCGAGATATTAATCATGGCGTCGAAGCGAGACGAATCTTCTGTCCGCGATGAACTCCGCTCGATGTTTTATACCGAGCCTCTTCTATGTAATTTAACCGTTTAAAGACCGGCTCTTAACGGGTGCGACACACCCCCTCTCGGTTCCACACCACCGAGTTACTTTTTTATCATACCAGAATTATGGTATACGCTGTACATAATTACAGCGTGGATAGGAGTCAGTGACATTTGCGATGATTTTGCATTTGGTTAACTCTTATTTTCTTGCCGGACATTTTATCAAAAACGAAGAAATTCACGTGGAAATGAAGCATTAAGGTCTTCTAGCAAAACAAGGTTACATCAGGGAAACAGAAGCAACAAGTATCTAGAATGTTAATCCGCTTTTTAAGATCTATCATCGTGAAACTATAAGTTTAGTTTGATCGATCTTTAGATCAGAACGCTGTAACTTTGATTCCCAAGGGTTTCCTTGTGTACAAAAAGAAGATTACGCTAATGAACTTTAAAATTCACTCGCTAGAGTAATCGCTCCTCTAGAATTACGTATTCTGATCATAATTTCAAAGACACCGCGGCTTCTTCATGCCCCGATGCAAAAAGGTTGATGATAGGCTATCGGTTGAAAAATTACGAGCCGCGTTTAAAAGACAAACTTGCAAATGGCACAGATAATGACAAGATAACATTGCGCGTTCAAACAACCGGCTCCGAGTTGCTCGTTTCCCTTCTTGGTAATGCACGGTATAATGTTTCCATGAATTGAGACATTAGTTTCAGTGAAACGAACGATCGCGATACACCCGTGGCACACGGCTAACTTTTCCACGAGTACACACGAGAAAAGCTTGTGCCTTTGATGACTACCCTCGGGTACATGAGCGCGTACGCGTCGTCTCCTCGAAGGCAATTTTCACCGGCTGACTGACCTACCTGCTTATGTTTGCCGCGCGATCAACGATGCCTATCCTTGGCACAGCATTTATATCACGGTGGGCAGACGCAGAGGCGTACGCAATATTTCGCCTGTCCGCGAGTAGCTTTCATGAGAATACAGCTATCAGTGAATTGCCGTCGTGAAAATTACGAATATCGTGGCTCGTATATCATCGGGTTTATTTTACGTACACCACGGAAATTTATCGGTCGTGTATGAGTTAATTCTTCCCCGGGACAGCGTGAATCTTCCTTTTTGCACACTGTGGGAGACAGAGCTGCAATCCTCTCTACAACTTTATAACATTCGTTTACGGACATAAATACTTACACTATTTGAAAAAACATTCTGCATTTCATTACCTTCACATCTATTTTTGTAGCTACTCTAAACTTTGTGTGATCTAAACCAATCTCTGATTCTTTTAACCCTTTAGACTTCTACGTCGAGTGTGGCTCAACTTTTCTCTTGGATCTTATAATTCAGATAAATAGGTTCAATATTTTCCTTAACCTTTTCCCGTACCATTTATTTAGCAGATGCGTCAGTTAAGACTAACTATAAAGAGCTATAACGAACAAACAAAATTAAAATGTTGCAAATATTTTGTTTTCAGAGACTCTTGATAATGCAATTTATAGTTGAACCTAAACTTCAAGTTGAAGTATATATTTTCCTTAACCTTTTCCCGTACCATTTATTTAACAGATGCGTCAGTCAAGACTAACTATAAAGGGCTATAACATTAAAACGAACAAAATTAAAATGTTGCAAATATTTTGTTTTCAGAGATCCTTGATAATGCAATTTATAGTTGAACCTAAACTCCAAGTTGAAGTATATATTTTCCTTAACCTTTTCCCGTACCATTTATTTAACAGATGCGTCAGTCAAGACTAACTATAAAGGGCTATAACATTAAAACGAACAAAATTAAAATGTTGCAAATATTTTGTTTTCAGAGATCCTTGATAATGCAATTTACAGTTGAACCTAAACTTCAAGTTGAAGTATGTTCAAAGTTTAAATAAGCTGTAAGTGCGTCATGAGTCAGATTCGTCAAAGTAAAAGGGTTAATTTACTATTTATAATAAATGAAAAATGTATTTGTCACATACGCTCACTGTTACAATACACTTAATAATAAAACTCTTTCTTAATCTATTTTGTAAACGAAAAAGTTGGTCGGTAAAAAAAATTAAGAAGTGCAAAGGGTGAAACTATATCACATCGAACGACGACAAACAGAACTTTATTAAACTCTATTGTCGATATAAATTGCATCCCTTCCGTTGCAACCAGCCATTATAAATATTGATCAATCGGGTTCATTTCCGTTCCGAAACCGGCAACCCCTCGACGAGAAACGCGCAGCTGCTTCTCGAACCGCGACGAAAAAGCGTTCGTGGAAAGCTCGCAGACTCGATTTCTCGAGCGTGTGGACACGCGCGGCTGCATCGCGGGGAACGAAGCAGATGCGTAGAAAATTTGTGTGATTGGGGGTGATACAGTAATGAAACCGTTCGTGATCCACGGTGATAAAATTCAGCGGGGCATATGGTGTTCGCGTGATCGCGGCACATTTTTCTCCGATCGATGCATTACGCGGGTTTCCCCCTCATTTTTTAATCATCGAACGGTGTATAATTTGCTGTCGCGATTAATCGGTCTGCCCGGCTTACACGTAGGATAATTAAATCTAGGGCGTACAACTGAATACTGAAAAAACGGTAACGAGGTGCGTGAAAAAAGGAATGCGATATCCGTCTCACTGGAACGGTATAATTACGAAGCTTTTTGTAATTAGCAAAAAATATCGATTACTGTTCCTTCCTGTGGTTTCTTCGATACGTACAATTTCCCATCCGAAAGTTGAAAAATCCGGTTCTTATCCGGTTAAAGAAGAGGGGTGCATATGGTTGTATTATATATTTTACACAGGGGTAATAAATTATTTATGAACACTGCTTCTAAAGTTACGAACCCACCCTTCATGCCACGTCAACTTCTCTTGTTTCGTTTTACAGTTCGTGCAATCTCAACTTTTGACAATGACTACCCCCTTATGGTCACGAATCGATCCACGTGTCCGTTCCCAGTACCCCCATGTAATACGGTTCAACGATTACTGTTAGGAACGGGATACGAGCGTATCACGTAAGATTAACACTGACCGAGTAATAACAAATTGGACTAACCGGTAACCAAGCCGATATATTGTACTACTCCGAGCAACTTGATCTCGTGCTTAATTAATGTGGGCAATCTCGATTGCGTGCGCGCTATAACTAGCCTCCAGAAGGCAAATAACGAGCGAGAATTACTTATCACTAGTGACAAGATCGATAATGCAATTTCTTGGCGCCACCGGTTACTCCGCAGAAGTTGCAGCGAAGGTGATATCGCGTATAACGACGTCGAGGCTGACGAGATCATCAGAAACGAGTAAACGTTGATAAAACTCTGATCCCTATCGAGATAATAATGAATTCCCGAAGAAATGTTCGTCCGATGACATCTTCTGGCGGCTTACTCCTGAATCCTGGAGAACGTCCAGCCGCAACGAGCATCGTGTGTATGCCTAAGAAGCTTACAATGAAAAGTGAGTCACCAGCGAGCGGAGGCGGCTTGTACTCAAGTTTCCTCCGTTGGGGGCTCGCGCTAATTGGCAGTTATTTCCTATCCGACGTCTACCGGCGTCGCCGTGTATACGCAGCGGATGCATGCATATGCATACGGAGCTTCTCTGGAAATTCTTGGACCCGCGGTGCACGGATTCGCGCGATAACGTGCCCTCCCGACCCCCGACAACCGACAGCCAACAAGAACGTATGCCAACGTGTATCGATGCACCCTCGCCGGGACTACGTTCCACCAGGAAATCGCGAGCCTATTTACATATCGCCGGTACCTTTGAAGGCTGACGAATCGACATTGCTTTCTTCTTGGTATTTTCAAACCCTTCGATCTTACCTATATCTGGAGATTGTACAGATTCTGCAATTTCATACACGGATCCTTGTTCCGATACTTCTTAAAATTCATCAAACGAAATTTTACACTTCAAATGATCGCTCCACAAGTTTCTTATTATAAGCTATTTGTTATAAGCAGTTTGTTAAAATACATTTCTTGAAATCACTGATTTTCATCAAAATGAAGAATAAATGTGTGTACTATTGTATTATTCGTCATTTGTTCCTTTACTTTTTAATTTCATCAAGATGAAGAATAAATGTGTGTACTATTGTATTATTCGTCATTTATTTGTTCACTTTTTAATTTCATCAAGATGAAAAATTAATGTGTGTACTATTGTATTATTCGTCATTTGTTGGTTCACTTTTTAATTTCATCAAGATGAAAAATTAATGTGTGTACTATTTTATTATTCGTCATTTGTCCGTTCACTTTTTAATTTCATCAAGATAAAAAATAAATGTCTGTACTATTTTATTATTCGTCATTTGTTCGTTCACTTTTTAATTTCATCAAGATGAAAAATTAATGTGTGTACTATTGTATTATTCGCCATTTATTTGTTCACTTTTTAATTTCATCAAGATGAAAAATAAATGTGTGTACTATTTTATTATTCGTCATTTGTTCGTTCTCTTTTTAATTTCACTTATAATTTCAAATTAAGTGCACATATGCCGGTTTTAATACCCTGCGTTAAAGCGTTTGTCTGCAAATTCTGAACACACTCCATACAATCCACTGAAATTATTTCAATTTCATGATCAAATTATCTGGCAATAAATAAGTGCGGTTCTGTCGCATGAAATAAATCATGAAGTTAATTAAGAGTATCGTCGCAAAGCCCTGAACGATACCACCATAAATATACTTCCTATCGCAAAATTGCAGCGTAAGATCGTATTCCTTTTCGACAACAAGGTTGCTTAATTTATTATCGTGTCGCGTCATAACCAGTGATATATCGGTAACAGAGGTCGGTATTTTGTCCGACGAAACGACGAAGGGCTACATTTTTAAGGAGGTTCGCGTATTAGCAAAAACCAGAGGGGGCAAAGGTACAAGAGCCACCGGCGGACGCATGCATATTTATGCACCGGCACGGTCCTTTTCGCATCGCGAAAACCATCACGAGAACATCCTTATAAGATGAATTCGTGGACAAGAAGCGTCATTAGCTACGCTGAGAAATTCATCTTCTTTGCGTTAGAAACCTGCTCGAAACATATGTGGTTACTCTCGTTATCAGCCCTGAATCGTAAATGAAAACAATATGCAACCATCTGTATGAAAATTTGGAAATATTAAACTTGTAAATTTATAAATTTGTAAATTTGTAAATTTGTAAGTTTGGGAGTTTGAGTACTTTTACAGATAAATAACAAGGTGTAAGTAGATGTTTGCAGTCATAAAGCAATGTAGACACAAAAGCGCGATACGAAGAGAATAAAAATGAGGGCACATTCGTCATGCGAGGATTAAATCTCCCCATCCAATTACACGTTGTATGCAAAACATGATCCTTCCTCGTTTATCGCCGTGCAGAAAATTATATCGTAGTAGAAACGTTAACGAAACGATTCCCTAATTACCTACGGCAATATGGTCGTATGAAGAGCGGATCATTAAACTCGACGAAGGCAGAAAAAAGGAGGAATTCGACCAAGGAAGCCTTATTACCCCGAGGATTACACCTCTCGCGTTAATTACTTTCTTAACGCAGCCTAACGTCCATATAGCAAATACTTGCCGCTACTTGGCCGACCACGAAGCGGCGCGTTATTCCGGCCACGAACCGCGCGTGAAAACAATTCGACACCCCGTGGACACGGGATTTAATCGTCGTCGGATAAATCCAGCTGCTTCTTAATTAGCGAATAGCGAGGAAAGTCAGTGGTCCAGGCGCGAGATCCAGGGGAACGAGGAAGAAACCGCATACCGGCTCATGCATTATGTATAATACGGAAAACAGCCGGTACTGAACGCCTAGGAACATTTACTGGCTACTCGACGGTTACAAGGTACCGGTACCTGCATTTATAGAAGTACGCAAATTGGTTGCAGCCCTCGCGCCAACGCTTCTCGCGGCGTGGCGCGAGAATGCACGCTCGTGGAATCGCTCGGACGCTTGCAGCGGGATAATTATAATTGTTAATCGCCGCGAGAAAACGTGCAATCCTGGGGACACTGCTATTTATGACGCCTCGACGTCAATTATCGAACTGCCTAACGGGGTCGAGGACGATGTTTCTTCTTCGATGTCCTACGTCGTTTGCGGTTTACGCGCCTCCAAGGGAAAACATTGGCGTGCAAGACCTGTCGAACGTGGTAGTTTAGCAAGAGTGTACTAGTTTGTAATATCGATCGTGTTTTCATTTTTCGCTTCATTGATCCTACGTCAGTTTCCTCAGTTTCGAAATTCACAAATGGAGGAATGTAGTGTTGTATATCAAGAAGTTTGCACAGATATTTATAACGTCGTAATTACTCGTATAATTGATACATTAGTTTCCCCGAGGTGTTAACGTCTGTCCAATTTGGAATTTATGTAAGTTGTAACTCAAATTGATTATGAAAGAGAATTCATTTCCTGAAACGATTAACATCGATTTAGATGCTTTCAGCGATCACCCCGTAATTATTCGTTTCATCGAGCCTTCAATTTCGTTGTAACAACACCTGTCAATTAGCACACGTAATTGAATACTGCCATACTCGTAACCAACAGATGGATATCGCGTAAGAATTTTCACACACTTTCTTCCCGTATTATGTAACGCATCGTGAATGTACTCACCTCAATTACGGCCCCATTATCGCAACAATAAATGCGTTCGTAGATTATACCCAACACAAACTCTGAAACATACATCTATTTTTATCGCATTCGAAATAACACATCACGTCAAGATGTACTGAATTTTTGACATCCAATTCATAACAACAGACAGATAATTAAGAGATAATAAAGGTAGGCGTAAATAATACTAACACGGTATGATTAACTCAATTAAAAAAATACTTAGAAAAGAATGATTTCGCAAACATCGAGCACTATAATTAAGCTCACATAGTTGCTCCATTAATTCATAAGTTTGAGAAGAGGGAAGTTTGAATTTATATCGAAAGGATGTATCGATTGTGTCTAGCGATTGAAATTCAAAATGCGTATCGAAGGGAAACAGTAAATTTCTCGCTGATCCCGATGTGGAACAAACCGTCGATAAAAATCTCCGTTCGGTTGCGACACGAGTTCTTTTGTGAAACTTTTGTGTAATCAGATTCTGTTCGAGACATTTGCGCATTGTGTACCCCATTGTGTCCCTGTTTCTTCGTTTGATATGCATCATCTGCCGAGCTGCGGGTGTTGTATCGATCGCAGGATCGCGGAAATTCCAGCAGCGTATGCAGAAATGCGTGAAATAGAGAGGCATTGTGGATCGTTAACGATTTCAGTCCGTTTCCCTCGTTAAATATCATAACTTCCCACGTTACGATAGCTGAATAGCATTCGCGACGATTCGTCTTTGTGCTTTCTCGTGTGATCTTTCAGCGAAACGCGTGGGTATGAATCTTTTCGTTCGATTACTTGCACAATGGTATTCATCCGAAATGGCAAAGAAAGAGTCTAACCTGGAAGACTCACAAATCACGAGCACTCGGGTAATGGAACGCGTTAGAAACTAGCTAAGAACGAAATGTGACTCATTATCGCAGAAGAGAGCAACACTGATCGTCTCGATCGAGTTTTTCATTCATCATTCGAACGATCAAACAAACGATACACGCCGTAATCGAGCAGCTGTGCACCAGATATAAAGTACGCGTCAGCGTTATGTATTAATCGAGAGGTTCTCGAGCACGGTACGCGATCAAGTAGGGAATTATTAGCCTTATCGAGCGCGAAATTAAGACGTTGCTCGTTCGCCTGTCGAAGGTGTAACTCGCGTAACACGTGTAACGCCATATTAGTCCGGCAACACGTGTACGCGCGGTGTTTTTCGCGATCGGTGCGCTCCGAGTCACGTAAACGCGTTGCCACATCAAACGAGTTCGTTCTGCTCCAATTTCTCTTTATTCCACCGGATACGGCGAAACGGGAATTCCTTCGAGTAGCTGACGGGGTCCTGTCGGAATTTAATTAAGCTGTTGATCCGACGAATGCTGATTATGATGGATGCTTCAGCGGAGCGTGCAAGCGGAACAGAAACGGCGCGATATAAATTGACCGAGTGCCGTTCGTTAAAAAACCATTAACCCCGATCCTCTTCGTGCTCGAATTTTGACAACTGTGTGCTAACAAGCAGCGATCCGAATCGACTTAATCGTAGAGCTAGAGATAATACCGCGGGGTTATAGCGAGGTTAACCGTGGTATCCGACTTCCAGGTGGTCTTCGAGTTCCAACGAATCTCCGATGTTCCTTTCATCTCGACGTAAACTGTTCGAATCGTTTATTTTATATTAGCCGAGCGTACGCTCGACAGATCCTTTAAATTCCAACGTGTTAATTTAGCGTCAAAGTTGGCTCGAGAAATAATCAAGCGGCAAGAACGCGGAGCATTTCCTAGGAAAGAATGTCGCTGTGGAGAATCGTCAGCAGGGGGGTGCTGTTCGAAACGCCTCGCGATAATGTATAAATATCCCGCGTGTTAAGCGAAGAGAAACTCCTCGCGGAACCACGTTTTCCCGCGCGAGTACATCGTGGTAGGGCGAAGAACATAGCTGGCGGCATCAATCAAGAGGAAAGAGGAAAGCGGAACGCTGCAAGGCATTCCTTTCCACGCGAGTGTACACGCTTCGCCACGGGCTGATGGCGTGCTCTCGAGAATAGCCGTTGGCTCGACTTAACTAAAGCCTAACTCGACTTAAGCGCGAGTTAGTCGACCATCCGAGAGCACCAGACTCGACTTAAGGTGGATTCTTAACGCGAGCTGATTGCACGGCCGCTAATCGCTCGCGCCGAGGGAAACCTTTGTTGCTCTTCTTACAGTCGATCCAGCGTCCCACGTTTATCCAATAACGTTCATGGCTAACATTTATCTCATTAACCCTTTCGGGAACAGGAAATAGTTACTATAGGTCAGTGTTTCGCAACCATTTTCGAGACTACCTCTGATAATGACCAGCAATTCCTGTTTCTCGTTCGTGTAAGGTTTGCCCTGTCGATATTAATTAAAGTACTTATGTTAATTGAATCGTTGAATGCGTTCACATCCCACGCATCCACATTCTACGTATCCACGTCCTACGCATTTCACTCCTACGCTTCTACATTGTGCGAATTCGTATCCTACACATCCATACGGTAAGCATCTACATCCTACACATCCATATTCCATATCCATATGCTGTACATCATTATTGCACGTATGCATCACCCTTCGCATTCTTCACCATGGAGTCAACATCCTACGCATGAAATTCTTACAAATTTCACGCATCCATATCCACATTCTACATCTACCATATCCTGTGCAATTTAATTTCACAAAGTCAACGCGTTCGCGGTCTACGAACGTCCTACGCTGTTACGAGTTGTTCGGAATATTATTAGTCCAATATTTATGGGTGTTCTGTCGAGCACAGGAGCGTTTCATTCTTGCAGTTTTAAACGGGTATTTTGGACCATGTGAGCGTCTCCACAGCTTGACGTACCTAACTATTGACAATAGCTTTCTGACAGGCCAGAAAAGCACATTTTTTATAACGTCAGTTTCTTTAAAGAAGTTTATTTCCATGGTCCTAAACTGTGTACCCCTGTAGCGGGTCCGGTCACTTAGTTCTTTTGAAGGACCCAAATCACTTAACTGTTTGAGTCACTTTATTAACGAAACGTTTTACAACTTTAGAGTGAATGCTAAAAGTCCTACAATTTCATTCGCTGACCCATTTCACCAATCACTATATTTTACAAATAATAATCTGTCCGGATTGGTCCCTTTTGGTGACGCCTTCACATCTTGAACTTCCTCCCTTGCTTTCTTTTCTGGCTGCTTAGAAGCGACGGTGAGTCTAAAACTAACTTCGGTGAAAGATACTCAGTTTTACAAACGATAGTCTCTAACAACAACAACGACATTCAACAATTATACTAGTGGGATGATAATCTACATCCTTCAGTGACTTGGACACACCAGTGTGGAGGACTCTGAACCACTCTATAAATTCTACATATAATTCCACTACCGTAACAAGTTGTGAAAACGCCATGGGTCATCGAAGATTTACAACCTTCGACAACAATTATAAAAAGTTAATATTTGACCCGACGCGTAACAACGCAGTTGCAACTCCTACACGATCGAATTCACCCTATTGAATTTTACGCATGCAACCCGCACGCACCGAAGCGGTAGAAGCGAAGAAAGGAACTCGTGTCAGTTGGTAATGCGAGCTACTACGCGTTGCATGAGGTAGTCTGGACGTCCGAACAACTTCGGATCGATTCGCAGCGAGTCGAACGGCAACGAGATCCAGCGAAGTCAAGGCTATGTCAAGTTCAAGGGGAAAAAGATGTTCGTGTCAGCCGATCGAACAAGATCGATTTATCGAGCGCGCGGATAAAAGTAGTCAGCCGTATGACGCTGTAGCTCGTCGTGTTTACGGTGACGTTAATAGCAGTGCTGTAGCACGGGTAATAAACTCTATTAATGAGTTTCGTTAATGGTGGTCGATGGCTCGAACAGCAGGGAAACGCGTCGGACTCGACCAAACCATCTTTTTTATCTTTTACTCCCCTTTCGAGATGTTTTATAGAATGTTAATGGAAATCGCGAAATTAAAAGACAGTCAACGTCTTAATGAGAAAAGCTCGTTATATTAATTTCAACGATCCGCGCACTGGATTCTCGTTTTGCTCTCTTTTCTCGTTCGATCGCTTTGTTTAATGCTTTCTTTGCTCTTCCGAGTGCCACGAGTCGCTTCAACGTTCAAGGCCACGCGATACAAACGAAATTAATTGTCGACGATAATTCTGATGTTATCTTCGCACGAGAGCGATTCTCGTCTACCAGCTTCTCCGTCAAGCGAACGCTTGTGATCTAATTATCGTCGAGTTTCACGCTGCTCGTAAATCGTACAACCGTGAGACGCTCGTTTGATCGTGATTTATGCCGCGACGATAATTCCCGACTCGATTCGTGGCGATCACGCTCGCGCATGAACGATTATCTTCTAATACCTCGGTTATCTTCGAACACCGCTTTCTAGTAGGAAATCGCGAACTGCGAGACGAATCGCGATTTTTTTGGTCTATCTGGGGCAACAGGTTTTTCGCGACAGACGATTATCAATTTTCACGCGCGTTTATCCTTGGAAATCGATGAAATCGTAGGCCAGGTGATACGCCAGCTGGAACACGCGATTACCTAGACCCGGTTCCTGTAATTTTCAACGAATGCCTATCGATTTGCGTCTCGACCAAGGGGAAGGAAATTAAGCGTCAGTCGATGCTATCGCGTGTTCTAAACGATGACTCATTATACCTAATAGATTCCATTAACTATCTAGGTATTAAAACGAGTGGTACTGGATTACCGATGACCGCCACAAATTTCATGTAATTTAGTAATTGGAAAATGAAATGGCTCCGGGCGTTGTAAATGGCATTCCCGCTACGACAGTCTGTGTTTTCGCGAGTCCTTGGTATAATTCTTTCGTTTCTGTCCTTAAACGATCGTCGAACGATTAAGCCATTTGAAATTCTCCGCTCGTCTCCGTAAGCTCGCGAACAATCTTACAATAGATCGTGGACTAATCACCGTTACCGGGAACCAGGCGACAAGAACGAACCGCCGAATTTCGACGTAAACTCTCAACTTCGATCCGAGGAGATTCGACGGTTTCCGGCGACGTTCCAGAATCGGAGCGAAGCCGGCGGGCTTAATTGGCCCCGGCAAAAAGCGTACCGCGTATTCGAAATAATTATACGCGCAAAAACCGAAGGTCCTCGGTGGAACAAAGAAGCTTTTTTTCGACGCGAGGAATGCTACAAAGAAAGGGGTAAGAAAGAGGAACGGTAGCAAAGAGTCTCGGGGTGGCAATCAGGGAATCACGCGAACGCGTGAGGATCCACGAAACGACGGAGACCGGTGGACAAGACGTCGGTATAATTCGCGGGTCGGATTATTGAGACATCGAGGCTCCCCATTGATCCTCGATGAAGATGTCCGGTGGTTAACGAGAGAGATGAATAGGAAGTTGGCCCTCCGGCTGGAATATCTCGTTCGAGGGAACCGCTGCAGGAGGAAGCGAAAGAGAAAGACCGCGCAGCTCGACAAAGCCGTGATTCACGAAGCACGAAAGCACGCCAAACGTTCAAAAAATAAATTGCTCGGTGCACCGAGAAACGTATCTCGCATGCTGTTCGGTTCGTGAATCGAACCGCAACGAAATCGTGTGGGTCGGTAGGCAAATTAGGAGATCACGAGGCCTCAGGCGCGACCGCTTCTAATGGAGACGTTGAAGGGAAAAGAAAGGAAGAGAAAGAGAGCAAGAGGAGAAGAGAGCTGGTCGCTTTGGGCGAAAGGACCCGTAGTCGTTTTCCCAAGCGAGGTGGAAGAAGAGGATGAAAGGGACCGCACTGTTGGCTGGTCCACAGAGGAACGAATAAAAAGGGGATGCGGAGCCGATTCGTAGGTAATTCGTTTCTCCTTTTCGAACCTGTATTTAGCCCCTACGCCGCCCTTTCTTCTCCTCCGTTCTCGTTTCTAAACGCGCGAACAAACACTCAATTGGAAGAAAGTACAGGGATGATCCTTCCGATTTATGGCAAGATACGAACCTTGCGCGCGTTCGAGCGGTTTAGGTATTCATCGCCTAACGTGTTGCAATTTTTCTGTAAACCCACGAGAACCGTGATCGATCAGAAGACGAGGGACTCGCGATTTATGGGAAGATGCCTGCAGCCGTGGTTTATCCAAGACACCGTGATGCGTTTCGGTGTTTATACAAACGCGTGGCTCTGGAACCCTTTTTTAGCTGGTCTCCTGTGGCCAGACCATGTGGAAGGACGAGAGTCGGTTGAAATATCGAGAGCAGCTGTCCTGTTATAAACAGTGGAATTTAATAGCCGCACTCTATACATTTTTACCGCGTACGAGTTTAGAACAGGATACTAAAAAAAGGGGAATTATTCCGAACCACATTTAATTATTGTTCCGTTGGGGAAGAGACGGTTGTTCTACATCACGCCACTTGTGCGATAAACAATTCTGAGAAATGCAGTAGCTTACTGTATATAAAGTCTACCGAGTAGAACCCCATTATAGATATGTTAGGATAAAGTTCAGCGGAGGAATGAACACTTAAGCGTGATAAGTACACGATCATCGTGATTATCAGTGCATTTCGATCCTTAATATTACTTCTGATGTCTCAAACAATATTACTTGCACACGTTGATCCGTTATTATTTTTTTTCATCGAACCTGATCGAGTCTACTGCCTAAGCAACGTCGTAAGCGTGAGTACACGATAGTAGATTACGTCCCTGTTTCACCGATATTAACATTTGGATAATGCAACGTTGAGATAATAGGTGTTGCGATAATAAGGATTCCGGTACACGTCGTTCTTACGAGTTTATTCGCCTGGAAGCATCCGAGCTGCGCGAGCACCGTACCATCGAAATTCCAGTGGAACAATTTTCGCGCGCTGGAAGGCACATCGTTCGACAAGCGTAGTCGCGAGGGTAAACGCCGTTTAAAGGCCGTTGTAAATGGAGTGTACGCAGCTCGGACAAGCGTCGTGCGACTCCACTTAAAACCGGCCGAAAATAAAAATAAGACAGACACTGGCGAGTGCTGTGTCTCCGAACCTAATTAGCGTTATCGAGCCTCGAGAGGTTGCCGAGCCAGAAACCCGCTGTTGGCGCACTCGAAAGGACACTCGAAGGAACCAGTACGTTCCTGTTCCGCTTAACGAGAACTCTATCTCGTTCGAACCCGTGTTCCTTCGTTCGTAGTTTCGGGAATCCGGAGTAGAGATAATGTCAGCCATAAAAGCGCAGTAAAGCGCCTCGTTTTCTCGTGA
The DNA here is from genome assembly GCA_963576845.1 of Megachile leachella. Classification (NCBI taxonomy): domain Eukaryota; kingdom Metazoa; phylum Arthropoda; class Insecta; order Hymenoptera; family Megachilidae; genus Megachile; species Megachile leachella. The sequence continues at coordinate 25,301,891 of OY756247.1, read as the reverse complement.
ACACCGTAAACGCTCGAAATGATCGTTTCCAGGCCTCTCGCGCGCAACGATCGGCTAAAGTGGCGTCGACTAGCGCGAAAAGATCGATCAAAACCGGTAGCGTCGACGTCGCCGTTCGCAACGCTCCGGCTAGCGAGCGCTTTTGTCCGCGAACCGAGAGCGAAACGGAAGGGCCAGTTTGGTCGGTAACGAGAGGGAGAAAAATCGGCGATAATCGAGGCGAGAAGAACCTCGGGCGTAAAACTGGGATCGGTTCGCACGATCTCCCCGGCATACTGCAACAAGGACGCAGAAGCTTCCCTCCAATAAATATCCCATTAATAATGCCGTGTTGTGGATAATATTATGTTAATTGTCGTGTAAGCCCGCTACTACACGCGCGCAGGTTAACCTATGAACATAATAATTACGTGCTATAGAGTATTCTGATTGCTTGAGAACATGGGGGAAACGTAACCATGTTTTATTCCGAGTTAGCTCGAAATTTTACAAGCTTCAATTTCCTATACTATCGAATTTCTAATTTATATCATTAAAGTGTAACTTTGTGAGTTATACGTTTTTAAATTGAAAAAAAATTGGGCCTCCGCAGAAGAACCGGATATAACGAAGACGTCGAGAAGTATGGTAAGAGGGCCAGCGAAAGAGGGGAGGTCCGTTTTAATGCTACTCGGAGACACAGGTCGTCGATGAATCGCGCGATAGATCCGTGCACACGGATACCTGGCAAGGTCCACGGGGGATTCCTAATTCCCATGCAAATCAGCCAATTTATTTGGCAGACCGGCCTCGAACGATTAGGCTAATGCGGTCCGCTGGCCCCACCGTGAGCGTCTGCCGCTCGTAAAACCGTGTTCCCAGCTCCGTTGAGACTTTAATTCGCGGCTCCTTCTGGCACCGAATTGGCCATGGTGGTCTCAGCTTGATTAACATCGATTACATCGTCCGTGAATCTCCACGATCCTTTCCTTTCTCTCGTATCCGAACAATTACGTAATCGCGCCACTAAGAAGCAATCGTTTCGGATTCTTCGATGGAAATCATCGATATCTCAGTTCGAGGATTAGAAATTACGGTAAACGATCGAAATTTATAGCCAGTCAAGATTTCAGCGAAGGAGATCGCGGCGAGATCGGCAGCTCGCGAGCCGATCGACGCCCACGTTCTACGGTCAGGAAACGTTTGAACAATGGACGGCATCGGTGATATTCTTAAATCAGAGTTACCGATTAACGATACCCTTACGGCCCCGTTATACAAAAATAAGCTGCATCGACACGCAAAAGGATTTTCACATTACGCATGAGAATCATACGGTTGGAGATGTATTCTCTTGTAAAAATGGTTTATTCTCTAAGCTTTCCATTTTGCAGGCTATAAATTTTCTTAGCTTTGAATTTTCTAATGTCTCGATTTTGTAAGTTGTCAACTTTGAATTTCTATATTTTTAATTTTGTGAACTATCGTGTTCACGAGTTGGAGGATGCGAATTCCGGATTCGACGTCGCATGAATATTTATATATTTACCTTTTAATCTAGTTTCACGAGAGCGATTGTGCCGCGCCACCGGCCGACAAAGTCCGAATCATTATGTCCGGCCCACGCATTCTTTCCGCGGCGGTCGGAGCCCCGTCTCAGCTTCTCTTTTTGATCGTGCACTCGTCGAGAGTCGAGGCGGCCTGCTCCACGCCGCTCGGGAGAAAGAGGAACGTCCGCGAAGGTTGAGGGAAAGAGGACGCGCGAGAAGAAGCAGGCGTTTGTGAGCGAGAGGGAGAGGACCGAGTAGATGGAGAACGATAGAATGAGAGAGAACGAAGGGCGGCTATTCGCCGGCTGTACCGGCGGTCGAGGTGGTCCGAAGCTCTGCTGGTGGCCTGCTCTCGCACTTACACACTCGATCGCACATTCGATCTTGGGTCGCGAGGCATCGCAGACGACCTCGGACCCTACGTCACCGGCTACGTGGAAACAGACGGTAGACTCTGGACGTAGAACAACACTGAAGAACCCTTTCTGTCTAGACTCTAGGCTCGAAATTTCGATTACGATCGGATATAATTAAACACTCGGAGAGTGACACCGATCGATGTGTCATATCGGAGACATTGATTGGTTAAAACCTGTCATTTAGTAACAGATGCTGCAAAGTTATAATAAACATTCGTATGACTGAAGACCGAGACAAATTAATTAACGTAAATGACCATGTGTGATCGCCACGTACGAGAGGATTGAACTATGTAATTATTTCTGACAAATGATTGTGCACTTATGAAGAAGGTTTTATAATCAGTGTGCATGTTTCTACTTTCGCGCAAATTTGCTGCGTAGGTTCAAGGCGGTTGTAACTTAACGAGGACATCCGCGTGTCTCATTAGTGTGCATTGGAATTGGCAAGAAGTCTAATGGAAAAACGAGGTTTCTTTATCGCGTAACAAGCCGTAGAATACAATAGAGCGGTGCTAAAATACACGCAACGCCCTTAACGCCCTTGTACACCCTTTTCACGCCATTCTGCGGCTAATTCAAGCATCCTGCGCAGATAGCATCGAGGAGCGTATCTCGAAGGATTATTTTTGCAAATATTTATCAAACATTTTAGCCGACAGGAAAGATTAGCGATTCGTTTTGATCGAGTATCTAGGAAGAGGAACCGTTAATGACAGGAGTACGGTTTTCTTTAACGAAGCATGTATAAGGATCGCGATTTATGCACGCGTTTCCGTCGTTAACGAGAAGCATCACTCTCGAAAGTGGGATGAACCGAGAAACGGAGAATTAGCGATCATTTTCCTAGATATTTCGCGTGTCGCTCAAGTGATCGCAGAAAAGGGCCGTCTACAGGGAAGAAATTTATCCTCTAATCACGGAATGGCCGCGTATCCGATCATCTCGAGACGATACACGGACAGAAGGGGCCGATTAAAACGGTGAAATATCGTCACGATCTCGCAGGTGTGCTGCCTCGTTACGTAACGCGAGCTGAATGATGGCTGCGACAAGATTGTAATTACTAAGCCTAATGAGGCTGGAACGCGATCGATGATCGTCCGTAATTTGGTGAGGGTAACTGACAGTGCCTGACCCGTGACCCCGTTAACTCGACCGCGAGAGAAAGAGAGGATAGTCAAGGAGGATCGGCAACAACCTGACAGGATGGAAAAACGAACCGACGAAACCGCTATGAATGCAATTCACGCGATCATTTTGTTTCTTCGCGTCAGCATCCTCTCATTACGCGCCGCTTAATAGAGATGGACGGTTACGAGCGTCGAAACGAGATCGAGATGATAGGACTCGAGATCGCCGGGATCGAACGGGGGAAGTCTCAATCGTAATAAGGCAAGTTTCGTTGCTACGAGAATACGATGACCCGGCTTTTTCGATCGTATTAGCTGCGTCCAAAAGACCGATGCAATTCAGAGTTCACCCTCTCCCTTTCAGAAAGATAAAATATATTTTATTGCCGCAACGTCGAAGCTAACTTTAATCTGACGCCATATGATCGACTCTATATGATCTGACTCTATACGATGTCTTCTCTGATTTGTCTCTAAATTTAATCTTATAGTTGAACAAAAGTAGACACACAATTCGTGCAACTTAGTAATGTAAGAGGGTCGAAAAGGTAGAAGTTGGATCCACAAGAGTAGAATGTGAAACTTGATTACATAGTGTGCGATGCGTGAAAAATTCGGATACATAGGAACTGAGGATGCATTCGTATGGGATGAAACTTGATTGCATAGATGTGAGGGACGTATAGAATTTGGATGCATAATGGGATGCGTAAAAATTGGTTGCACAGAAGTGGGCGAAAGTGTATAATTTGGGGTGCAGAATGCGTGAAGCTTGATTGCATAGTACTGGGAGACGTCTACAATGCATAGAACTAAAATGAAACATGCATAGAATACAGAAGACGAATACTATGAAAGATCACTTCGCCCACAACCGATATTACCAATTAACAGCGACCATTCATTAATCCTATAAACTGACGCGAGAAAGTCAACACGTATCCAGTTCTGACAACTCCATTGTGTATCAACTGCTTTGTCTAAGAAAGGCACGTTTGAGTCGACAAAGACAGAAGATTATTTGAAAGGGAACACCCTATACACCGCGTTTTTTCTCGTTCGTGTAGGTCGCAGATCAGGTCGGTTTCCTTTGTGAGCACGATACACGTCACACGATGCTGTGTACAGGGGGCAAGGGTGCCAGAAGAGGGTGAGATTTAATGCAGTCTCTTCCCTCCCTTCTCTCCTTTTGCTCTCTTAGCGCGACCTCGGAGTCGCTGTACGCATCCTACAGCTTGCTCGATCCGCTTTTGTGGCAACCGTTAAATTGGCTCTTCGGGGTACGCATCTGTCGCTAATACTCGGGACGAGGTTGCTGTCCAGGTTGTAAAAATACGTTGGTTACTCTTGCGGTTCCTTTCGGCTGGTTCCTTCGAAAATAGAAGCGAGCACTCGCATTTTTAGACTCCTCCGATTAAACTCGATTTCTGAACTCATGGTTGTTTTACGGGAAATTGTATTTTGGGCTAGTATCAAGAGATGCCGGAATATACAGTTGCCAGATCAATAAATCATTTTAGGAAACTTGAGAATTCCTAGAAACGTGCGATACCTATATGAACTTGTTTTTCCTGTGAAACCTAGTCCCTTCAAGGATCATTTTTCTTTAACCCGAAGGCACTTTACAGAACGCTATTTCCGATATAGGATCTCAGAAATCGTTTCCAACTTGTCAGTTCAGGCGTTAATGCCTCAGAAATGTTTTAAGATAGCGATCAACGGAAATCTTTAAGACTTGTGCGACAGCTATTTTATATTAATGGTGCTGTAAAAATTTTTTATTTGCAAAATGTATTAAGAATTATAAAGCAGAGGTTGAAAGTTCCGAATATAGATGCTAGGGTTCTTAAAATTTTTTTTCTAAATCCATCGTTTCCCACGTCTGCCGAAATGACAGTTTCATGTTGCCGTTAGCGAGCAAACACTCGAAACACCCAGTAGACGACACGAATGCACGCAGGATAAAAGCCCAGAATCCGTTGTTGCGGTTGACCTATCCCGACCCAGCCCTTTGTAACGTCGACGCAAAGCGTCGTCGGAGCCGAGGAACGTCGAGGATGTGCTTCGATCGTCAAGGGGAGTACAATGGCATTGCTCGCGTGCAAGATACCCGTCGCCTCTCGTCCGCTTCGCTCGCGTGTTTCTCCGCGTCCGTTCGCCTCGAATAGACACGTTTTGCCCGATTGACGCGAGCGAACACGCCTTCTTGGAGTCGCAGCGTTCCATCATGTAGGGAGCACAAAACATCCTGGATTTCGAGCACGAAGAGGGCTGCTATCGTACATCGAGGGGCATCGAAGCTGAAATTGGACGCGAAGGACGTTCGAAGGACACAATAGCCGCTCTGATTGCGTACCTAGGAAAATATTTGCCTCGCGTGATCCCCAAGAATCAGCGTCGGAGAAGAAAGCTCTGCGACCACGGTTCTGTTGGGGGTCGGATTTATCTGAACGGTACACGAGAATAATGCAAACACGTGTCGGTGATTGAAGTTAATAACCTCTTCGTTTGGCGGGAAAAGCTAGAGAACGCTAGCAGTCAGGAAGACGGAGCGAAGGATGGTTTATCACGGCAGGAAACACGCGGAGAAATCACGCGATCCTCTTGGAGGTTGCCTCTAGCGGCTAAAGTTGAATCCCGTTGATCGAAGTCGGCATCCCTTTGACGGTGTCGAGGCCGCGGTGTGTACGTACGAATTTAAAGGATTTCGTGAAACTACGTCCACGAAGAGAGCAGCGGCGTATCCTTCTCTCTCGGAGCACAGCTTGAGGCAGGATGAAGACGTCCAGAGCTTCGTGGCAGCTCAAGGTCTGCCACTTCTCCCTTCTCCTGGGAACCGTTGCCTCTCCTTTATCCCTCCGCTCCTCGGGCATCTTGCTCTTTCGCCGACACTGCCCGCTTTCTGCCCTCTCTTTCCTCGGTTCATATCACCGTCTCGCTCCGTCTTTAATCCTGTCTCTGTTCGCGCCGCCCTCGGCGGTTCGGCGTTCGCGAGAAGAGGAACGTGGCCGGCCGAGAGACGGAAGAAGAAGGACCAAACCAAAGGATCTCGAGGAGAGGGATGACTAGCATAAAACAGGGAGGGGGCAGGAACCCAACCGACTGAAATAATAGGTTGCGCCTGCGCGCTCATTAACCTTTATACCCTGCCAGGCTACAAGCACCACCGACCGACCTTCTTCTTCCTTTCTTCCTGCGATACACGTCGGTATACCTTGGTAGACGATACGTGTGTTTGCTTTGCCATGATCGGGCACACACGAGCCGCCGATTTCGGACTCGGACTTTCGCCACCTTTTACTCGCAACTTTCAATGCTTGGCAGATCTACTACGAGAAATTATGAGCATACATAACGTTTCTTACAAAACCATTGCCCTTTTCAACAAAGTGCACAATGCTATCGATCCTTCTATCGACTATTGTTTTCGACTCGATCGACGATACAACGGTATCGATCAATGTCTTCAATTTCTCGGAATAACGTTGAATCTTCCTATGGCAAAATTTTTATGGTGCGGTTGTCAACAGTTTCAAAGACGTTCCTTACAAAAGGGTTCCCAGAAACTGTTCCGAACGGCTGATCCAAAAAGATCGGACGTTTGTCAGCGAGGCAGACGGATATAAGAAGCTCGATGAAACGGGCTGTAACATCGAAACTCTCGTAATCCTCGGAAAGAGAAGACCGACACATCGGAGAACGCAACGTTTTAATCCGTAAACACGTCGTTCAGCGACGAGGAACCGTAATCTCTTCTTCCAGCTCGAGCACACGCGCCCTTATGCGCCAGACAACCCTCTTCGGCGCGAGCTTTCACGATCGCATTAGTCGCGCTTGCCTTCGACGTTTTGAAACGGATTCCGACGACTAGAAAAGTCCTGCTTGACTCCGCCGCTGAAATTAATGGGCATTCTTCTCGAGGTCGCGTTTTAAATCTGGAACGGTAACTGTAAACTCGCGAGATTAGTCCAACTCGTAAATTAAACCTAATCGTTCTATATTTTATTTCAGGGCGAAGTTTGTTTAAAAATAAGTTTACGATGGAGGTTTGCAATTGTTCTCACATCTAATAATTTTATTCTGATTGGAATCGTCTGGAAGTGTACCTTGAAGTAACATTTTTTTACCGTTTCCTTCAGCCAACTTAGTCTACTGATAAAATAGCTATTATCTCGACAGGAATATCTAGTGTACCCTACGTATCCATAAAAACGTCAAGATTAGTTCTTCCAACGTCCCTAGAACAATTAATTTCAAATTAGACTCAATTGCCCTATTGTTCTCCCATCCCCGTCGTATTATCGAAGATATAGAAGCATAAAAAGGCAAGAGGTCGAAACGTTAACGACCTTTTATTGCTGACGGAAAAAGGAAGGTCAAATAAAAAGCGGTGCCACGGAGACAGGCACGAAGGATCAATCAAGTCGGTCCAGCTGCGCGTCGAATTCCACGGCGTTCTACGATCGCGATCGTCTATCGATATCGTTTATCGTTCGATCGTTATCGAGATGGCCGGTCGGGGCCCGGTGCAAAGACACAAGTCCAAGACGCGTTCCACGGTGGCGAAATTCGTAAGGGGTTTGATCGATTCCAGCTATGTCGAGAACCGACGAGACAAAGGAGGCGCGCGCGGTAGGAAGTTGATCGCCGGCCCGTTTCGTACTCTCGAGCCTGTGCGCCTCCACCTGACAGAGGCCCACAGATTTATCACCGTGCCTACCCGAACCAGATATCATCTCGCCTCCACAGTCCTCCGTGTCCCGTCATACGTAATCCCGCCGCTCCGACAGCTCATCTATTTATGTGGCATTTCTTTTCTCTCTGTTCCTCTTCTTCCACTCTGCCACCGACGAGTACACCCCCTGCCAGCTACCTTCCATAGGTATACGTTCTTGTCCCTTTCGAGACACTGAAACGATACTTGTACTCTGAGAAAATTCGATTCTCCTTTTTTTATCCTTGACTTCGCTGTTCGACATGTTCAGGAAATTGGTGATTAGTGGATGTTTATGCAAATTTATATTTTTATACTGTATTTTCTTGCTTCAGGCTTTATATACACGTATAAAGTGGACGATCTTAAACGATTTGAGAGTATCTCAGCTTCAGACGAAGATCGAACGATATCCTGCGAGACGTTCTTCCCGATGGTCCATCAAATTTGATTACTAATTTAACCCTAAGAGACAGGAAGTAAGGATCAATTTCTTAGAATATAAGCGATATCTAACATCCCACTAGGTTTAATAATTTCTGAGGACCAAACTTCTCCACAATTTCTAACTTCTATCCATCTGAAACTCATAAAATCTGTGTCCTATGATCTCGCCATGCTTAAGAGAAACGTCGAATGCCAGGTTTAACAAGATCACTAACAAACACCGTTGTTCATATAACAACTCTAATCTTTATTACGACGTGCAACACGCCGCACAGCGCATTAATAGCAGCCTCGCGCACATTTTACGAGAGTTAAATAAACGTGACTTTTATTGTTCACGTTTTTAGATTGGTTACCGTTGTAAAGTTAATCTCAACAGTATCCCTGTTTCAACAGCTACCTGTTTCCGAAACAGTGTTTTAATACGCGAGTATAAAATACGTTTAACGATAAATCATATTCGAACAGACCTTTCAGCTTCTTTTCAGTTTGCATGATTCGGCAATTATTCACAGTTTTGTCGATTATTAAACGTTTAACGGACTGAGCCGATTACTTTGTCAAAATACTTGAATGACCGGGGTAGGTTAAGTAGCCTGACAATCGAACCTACTGACAAGTCGATGCAGTGATACTCGAAAGTAGAGCAGCATGATTAGGTTGCATGGAACGGTTAATAGTCGGCGTCAGCTTAAAAATGACTGCATTAAAGGAAATGTATTTGGTCGGTGACGTGGTCAAGAGGCGTAACGGGTGAAAGCAAACGGCGAGCTCTCGACATTGGGAACACGCGAAGCGAAAACATAAAGATCGTTCGTTCCGAAACACGTGACATGTCGATTCGATATGGTGCAATGCCGTTGCGGTTTGAGGTTTAAGCAACGATACCATTATACGTGTCGCAAAGGAATCCATTTTATTTTACCAACCTCGAATATCCAGTTTGCAGCGACGTCGTGACAATTCATGTCTCCACTAATTTTTACTTCCACGCTTCGAAGAAAAATTATATCCTATTAAGTTATTAAACGGAATATTCAGGTTCAATAATAAGGTTTTTGCGAAGATATTTTACACCTCGAAGTTTTGTCAGGCTCCAGTAACACGAAACCAATTAACCGCGTTATTGAAGGGTTGTCTGTGCTTTGAACTTTTATGTGCCAAGAAGTCTCAAGGCTAGCCACTTGCAAATTATTAACATGGATGCTCGAGCAAATTGCACCACTTTTATTGCCGATTTTATTTCTCTTTAACAACTCCTTCGTCGCGACAAGGACACATCAACCGGAGAATTCTTCTGAAAAAGCGAACAAGTCCGTCGACAGCTCGCGCACATCGATAAATGGCAATTTTTCATTTTCCTGTCGGTACGATACTTTGTCCCTCTTCGTAAGTGGGGCCATTCCGGTTGAAAACGTCGCGGACGAGTCCCGAGCTCCATGAACGTCGAGCTAAATCGCTTAATCTGAGGACGATCTCCGACGTTAGCGGCCGTTCACTGTCTCTCCGGTTTAGCTTCACCGGATGCCGGCTGCCCGTCAGATTTCTGGCGATGAATCGCGGGCCCACGGCGGATGCCTTCGACGTCCCGCACGATCGAACCGACTGATACAGTCGGTTTGGTGATGATAATCGACCGAACGAAACATCAGGTTCACCCTGATGTCGCTCGGAAATCATGCTGCAGGCTGTCTTTTAAAAAATTTCATACAACCATGTCATAAACGTTCGGACCTTGTAGGAACTTGTAAATTCTCTCTTAAGCTCCAGAAATGTATTAATTCAACTACTTCCTACTCACGACTATTTGTGTTGCTCTTTTAAATTTATTCTCGAGAATATCTTTATGTGAAGGACTCTTAAAAGGATGTTACAAAAAAAAGCACATCAAGTAATATCTTCACAGGATGTTGCAAAAAACAAGCACGTAAAATATATATTATTTATATTCGAAGGAAGTGGAAACGGCAGCTCACACGTAAGAACGCGAGATATAAATGCGGTCGTAAACTCGTTAACGACGGCTGGCGTAAAATGCGAACGCAATTAGACGCTTAATTAATCGCGAGCCTGCGCTTAGAAATTTGAACGTACGGTCTTCTGACACGTGGACCACGTGCACGCGCGAATTAAATCTGTCCACGAGTTTCTCTCGTTTCTATCGCGCGGAAAATAAGATGTTCGTGAATAGCCGGTGTCCGAGCTGATTCGATTCGCTCCACCGACTATTATCGTTTGTCGACTCGCGTTCCTTGACGTTGATTACGGTTCCAGCGGCTTAATGCGACTGTTCCTCGCGTTTAAGCGACCGTTGCAAATGAAAGCGACGATGCTGCCAATCGGCACCGCGAAAGTAGGCAAGAATAAAATAATGGCTCGTTTAATTTCAACCCAATTTATGGCACCGTGGAGAAGCGTCCTTGAATTCGCAATGAAATCGCGACCAATCGCAACCTTGAGGAACTCCGTTTAAGCGAATCCTAATTAAACAGCATGGAGCGGCTTATACGAGCAACTTTCGATATAAGAGACTATAAAATCGGAGAAGCTGGAAATATCTAGAGCACTTTGACGTATTTTTAAAACGCGAGTTTCAGGTTCTGGAATTAGCAAAGATCGATAACTGCGCGTTCTCTACGGGTTCAAGAGCAGGTGGAATTAAAATTTGGTTTAACGAGTGTTCTGCATCGATTATGGCAAAAGATAGAAAGCAGTCTCGACATTTTCCAGCAACATTCATCGAGATAACCGGTAAAATATAGTTCAAACACGAGAAATAATGGCACGTATTGAACGAGTTTAGCAGACATTCTTTCGCAGGGTATCAGAATTCCTTCTTTATCGATACCCGAGTAAACCCGTCAGTCCCCGTTAGCATCGAAGCACAACATTGTACCCACGTAGAAACGACACGAGATCCATCGAATGGGCATCGCGATCGTTAGGAACGACAGTGCACTTTTATATGTTCATTATTACGATCGGTATCACAGTTCGATCGTGGCATTAAGGCCCGCTAAAAGAGCGCACACCTCGCACAGGAGGCGAGCATTAAGGATCCGGTTCTCCATTTCTTCGACGATGATCCTGGACGTGGCTGTTGGCTTAATAATGTCTCCGGCACCGAATCGTAAGTTTGCGGGGCGGATAAGGGAGAGAATGATGCACGCACGGAAGAGAACAGACGCGACGAAATTTCTTGGTGGCAAGTGGCATACGAGAGGCTGAAGAGCGAGAGAGGGAAAAAGGGAAGAAGACGAGAGGAGATCGCGTTGAACGAAGGAAAGAGGAACCTGTTATTTCGGCAAGGCTCGAAGCCGAGGCGAGATTACACGCTGTCACACACCGTTCCTCGACCGAACCCTTTCGGCTTCTCTCTTCGGCGTCTCCACCCAACCGATCTTCTGCTTCTCTCTCGTCCTGCGGCGTTCCCGAGGACCGTTTAAGAGGGACGACGAAACGCGGACGGCCCGACCAACATTCGACGTCTTATTCGCGCGATTATCATCGCTCGTCGATTTGCGTTTCGCGGCCACTGATCACGCTGCTTACCACTTAACGCGACCGTCTCTCGCCTCTTGCCCAAACTACCCTGCAACATCCGCCGCAGGTTAATTATATTTTCCGTGCCAACACCGCGTCTTGTCGAACGTCACTTCTTTAATCGCAATTAACGCTCGTTGTTGGCCACCGCGGACACCACGCGCGATCTTGTATCCAAACTTGGCCGGGCAACATGCACGGAATTACTATTCGTGGTTTTACGAGGAATCGATGATTGGATGATCAATGCAATTTTCTGTTTCAACTTGAATTGGGTATGGTTATTACTTTGGCTCAGCGGGCTGCCTTTTTTGTGGTGAACAAAATTGAAAAGCAGGTAATTCGTATGGACCTCCACTGCACGAGGAAAAGATTACTTGTTACTTTATTCGAGAAAATACCATGCGAGATTTTGTATGCGGTAATGGCAGGTAATGTAACCAATGTATTACGTATATGGAACCGGATAAATGTCGAAACACAAAGTTCACATTTACATGTTGTGCATTTCCTATTTATTCGTTTGTTGCGATATCTTTGGTAACCTTACGGTAGAACTATCACTGGATAAAACCGTGGGTCCGCGATGTCGAAAACCTCTCAGTTACGAAAGTTACGAAGCTAGCGATTACTGGACGAGCAACGGCGAACAGCAGTCAAAGATGGATCAATTACGCGAAAGTATTCGGAGCTGAAAGCCGACTGTTAAACGACATCCGCTATCTCGTTCACAGGGGTCCGGTAATAATGGATCGGTGTATTATTATGATTTCAATGGCGTGGAGCAGCGATGCAAATCTAGATCGTACAACGGTCCGCTATCGAGCGAGTCGATCGGCAACGGTGATTGATTCTTCAGCATTCATAGGGATCGGCGGACCGCGATATCATCGTCGTCATTGTGGAACAGGCGTCAGTCTGGCAGGAAAGAAAGACACGCCGCCGTGCCAGAAAAACGTGTCCACTTCCGATCGTTCGATTCACGTCACGATCGGTCGAAAGCTACCGATGTAACTACCAACTGGCTCGCGCGTCCAAAGCGGATAACTTTCAGTCGTTCTCCTCGACACTGTGGTTAACCGAGCGAAACGACATTTTTCAGCGACGCTGGTACTCCACCGCGAAATACAGCGAGCCACGATCGGCATCGTGTGCCCTGTTTCCAGCGGGAGAAATTGATCCGTGAAATATGGCGTCCGAGCTGTTTTCCGCTGTCTCCACCCTGTACTTGAAGTTACGGTCTTAATCGAGATTTCGGATCGACGATGTTATCGCTATCGCGAGGGAGCCAAACAATATCGTCGTGAAGTTTCGCAGCGTTGATCTATGAGTTCAGCCGGTGTCCAGAGGCGTGAACGTTATGCCATCACTAGCAACACACCCTGCATAGTAATGGCACGGTGGTAATAACATCGAGTAGATGACACGTAGATAAGTCTGCCGTCGATGGGGCTGCCTCGCGCGTATCGATATATCGTTCACGATGCTGTGATTGTAATTTGTTACTGTACGAGATAATGAGGAAACTTCGAAGGCGGATACCGTTTGAACGTACAGTGTTAGATAGCTAGTATGACGCGTACAGATTAAAGAAATCTTTAAATAGTTAAGTGTGAAGATACAAGGATTTCTCACTCGAAATCAGGAGTCGGAATTCGTTCGAACTAATCGAGACGAGACGTTGACAAATTCAGGTTGATCGTTAGCCAAGCATCGTACAACGTCGATAGAAATTTATTCTGATAATGAACTCGAGTAGAAAGTACCAGTGTGAGCCATACGATCCGAAAAGGTGGCGTAGACCGGTTCGGAACCGCATTCCCCCCTGTTGACAGAAGTGCCGAATCATTCGAACCTAGCACACTGTCAACGTTGGAACATTGGATTTTTATCGAACGGTTCGACCGATGGAGCTACTCCTTACCGAACGATACCTCGATATCTTACGCTCAATTAAGCGATCATTGTGATTCGACGAATCTTCGAAGAAAGCATTAAAGAGAAATCGCCCGAATCGGTGAAAGGGTATTGAACTCCGATCTTTCGGAAATGTTCGGTGATCGATCGAATCAATTTTAATATCCTTATCTTAATCTTCAATTACGGTGTCTCAGTTTATTTAAAACCTTGTTAAAGTAACAAGCGAAATTTCTTTACGTACGTTTCGCGTGTCTAACCGTGTGCAAAAGCAAATAATTTCATGACACTCGCAAAACGGATACGCGAGGCGTAATTAGCTGAATCGCAGCGAATGATCGGCCCGGGCGATAAGATGATCGCACGAGGGGTATCAGGTTGAGCAGACCAGTATCAGACTGGTGGGACGAAACGCATGGGAAATTTTATCGGAATGCGGGATAACGATGTCCAGCCACTCGAATTTTTCACGTTGCATCCATAGATTAGAAGATATAAAGTGCAGCATCAAGTGGAAGCCTCTGTACGTATCACGCGGAGCTTCGGCCGGACAATTTATTGCCAGGAAACGCAATGATCCAGCGACCCGTGGTGAGGAATCCGAATACCGATTACCATACGGCACCATAGGCCGGTTATTCACGCGGTACACAGGCACTGCCACCGTCGCCGAGCGTAATATGAAATAAGAACCACCACCCAGCTATCGAAGGTAACGTTCGACCCTGCAGACGTGGCGAAGATTTCTCGTAAGACAGGAAACTAATGCTCCTCCGTGTTTAAAGATGGGCCTGAATCGAACAGTCTCCGGGAGCCGACGCGTTTGCAGATAACCGTGATTTAGCCAAGCTAACCTTCGAGTCAAAGAATTTGCGTAAATCTTGTCTAATCGTTCGAGGTATGCATCATGTGGAACAGCTGCCTTACACGAGAAAACCTTTACCTCTCTCGATATTTCGAACTTAGCATTTTTATAACAGGGAACGTGTCTTCGGATATTCAATCATTTTTATTCCCAAGGCAAACCGCGATATAATGTTAGAAATTAAATTCAAATTCAAAATAGCTAATTTTCTAAATTTCTGTCCGTAAATTGTTATGTACAATGTGTTCTTCAAAATTGGTCCTTCCTGCTCATCAGATCTCACCATCCAATTTCCACCTTGCCAATCCTCGAATCACGATATAACCATGGGGAGGTTCGTGAGGTGTTGCAAACAGTCGCATGTCACGCGAACTTCTCGAGTTAGCGCCGGTCAAGCCTGCGACCATTGACGACAATGATCACCCAGGAGAAACGAGCAAAATCGCTAGAAACAACGTCGAACGAAAGAAATGGAGAGGATGAAAGAGCAGCGTGCGGAAGGAGATAAACAATGACGAGAGAAACTACAGGTTCTACGGGAGTCCTCGGACTGTCCAGGTTTCGCAGGGAACGCAACGTATAATATCGCGACGAGGGAGAGAGAGAAAGGATAAGGGAGCTGGAGAAAGAAACGGAGAGGAAGAGAGAAAGGAAGATCTCTTCTTTCCTGGTGGTTGGGAGTAGAGGGTGGGGGCAAGGTGGATCGCGGATTGAGTCATTATGCTTGCTCGGAGGAGACCACAGGCCTTGATGCGGGAACGGCTGCCATCGGCTCGTGAAAGGAAACCGACCGGATGATTCAACGTATACAGACGGACAAAGTAGTCGCGGTGCTTACTATACGCTGCACTCATCCGTTTCTCCTTGCTATTCTTCTTCGTCTCCTTCATTGTCCGCGAGTTCTTCCTATTCCGCGTCTCGTTCTTCTCCCGATCGTTCATAGACCGATCTGCGGAACTGATTATACAGGATGCACCATAATACGTGGGCATAACTTCGCTGCTGGACTCGGTACGCATAAATGACGCAAAAAGTGCGTATAAACGTTTGCGCTATCTGATCTTGTTCGTGAGTCCAGTCGTTTTTGTGCCGTGCCGCCTGTTTGTGTATCTTCGACATAAATTGCTCGAAATGATCACTTTTCCTTCGCTCTTTAAAACTGCCAGCTATTCGCCTGCGGTGATGAACATCTTAAAAATTTTCATACCAGGCACACCTATCGTCGTCCATCAGTACATACCATCAAGTGTACAAAAATAAAATTGCATTTAATTGGCACCAATGGCAACATTCGAGTTCATAAACGAGCGGATTAATTGCGAGATGTGAGCTGAAACGTTGACACCGCATTACTATCCCATAATAGATTATTAATTACAGTTCTGGCGTTCTATTATAAGACCATTATTTCTGTTCTGTTAGTCTTCACTGACGCAATCTCATGACATCACGGTACTGTCGGATCGAACAGCACCTAAATGAATCATATTCGCTCCTTAGAATAGAGATGAATCGATCCGGTCAAGTAATACCACCGCACTCGAGAATACCACAATATTATGACACCGTCGAGGTCCATCGACGAGTTCTGCACCGATGCCATTATGAGTGGCTAAGCCGCCACTGGATTTTATCTCGGTTCCCAAGCCGCTGTAAGCCGAACGAGCTGACAAGTCTCCCGCGTTCGAAGGAGAAGGATAGACACAGGGTGCGACAAATACGAACGAGAGAAGAAACCGCAGGTACCAGGTCCGAAAAATCCTTCCTCGGAGCCACGCGATCGATTACCTGACTCTCGGAGAGCGTCCAAGAATCTTTTGACAAGTCACTTTAGTCGACTCCGGGCAACCTCTTTTCGCGGAATCGTTCCCATCGCTGGCCGGCCGATACCAATCTCGCTAACGTATCGTCCAGCACGCCAGCATCTCGGTGAAATGCATATTTCGCTGGATCACGTGTCCCTTTTCGTTCCTCCTCATTTATTTTCCTCACCTTCTTTTTCTTTGTTTCGTTCGTTTCAAATGCAAGGTAAGCGTCGATGTCCCGCTGCGTCGCATTCTGTACGCTTTCGCCTTCTTTCGGGCGAAAATCACCTCGAAACTTGTTCAGGTATAATCCTCGCCTCTGTTTCCCAACTTATTTTGCGGTTAATCGATATAGAAAACAAGCGAACCTTCAGATCTTATTTATACGTAATGCGTCCTTAGTGTGCGTATAAAGTACTGGTACACAAGTGATGGCAATGATTAACTTTTGATGACAACTCAGGCAAGAAATAGAGTATAAACCTGAGAATGTTGTCCACCGTAATTTCACGAGGATTGAAGTTCACGACGGTCATTCTTTACTCAAAGCGTAGCCATTAAGAAGAAGATTTAGACGGTGTAGAAGAAAGAAGAGAAACAGTGCACATTTCGTGTCCAATGATACAACTTAAGGACCTGTTTCGCGTTACATACTCGCACCAGGTAATAACGACGCACAGTTAAAGACATGACAAGTAGAGCAATCGCGATGCCCGTGAAAGTGCGGTCCCTCCATCGAATTACATCGCAAATTACGATCTCCCGCTGTTCGCGATGCACGACCCCACGCGTGTCCTGATGTACGTAGCGCCACGCAACTCCCTCGCATTAAGAGAGTTGATGAAGTCTTCTGTGCGCGTTTCAACCGACCGCTTTTTTCCTTCGCCGACGTGTTTCACGGTTACTATCGAGCCAGTCGTTCTTTCACAGCTACGTTTGCTTCTGAGCGTGAAACAGCTTCTATCGTATAAATTTATCGTTCCATTGCGGTCGAAGGTTCTTATAAATTTAAGCGGTGGAGGAAAGAGAAATGCTAGTGAAATTGTAGAGTGTGAAGTTGAGTAATTTTGTATTTTGGGGAGGTGGAAATTTTGTTTTAACACTAAAACTACCAAACCGGTCAAATGACCGCTTCGCAAGCTTCTTAACACATTTGTTAAAATTAAGTGTTAACTTAAAGTCAGAATTGATTTTCATCAAGATGAAGGATAAATGTGTGTAATTTATGTTTCGTTGTTTGTTTATTTTTTTTTGAACTTCATTTTTAATTCCAAATTAAGTACATATTATATGCCGGTAGGTTTAGTGTTAAAGAAGTCGTTTTCTTTATTGTAGACGATTGAATATTGTGTAATTAGTGAACACGAGAATTCGGGGTAGAAAGATAGCGACTATAATGTGGTAACAAATGAGGAAGTGTAACGACGTAAAGGAGCAACGAAATCGCAATCGCGTGGTCAGAAAGCGCGGTGTGTCGGGTGAGTTGAACGCCGGCACAAGACACGACGGTGCGACGGGACGTGACGAGAGGAGAAGAGACGAGACGTCACGTTTTTCCAGCTGCGGGCAATTAAACCGAATCGGTACTCGCAAGGAGGAGGAAGGGTAGCATGTCACGGTCGCGTTTCTGTCCTTTTCGAGCATCGGAATTGAAGAATTTACGAGACCGTTCGCGAGCAGAGTATTTGCCTTTTCGCCGCGCCTCCCTTAACCGCATCCTCTTCGGTATCTCGGTTCGGTCTCCCTTGAGTATCAGGCCGAAATTTCGTGGTCCCCACGTCTCGAGGTTCTCTCGTCTCGTCTCGCTTCGTCCATCCGTCCGTCCGCTCGTCCATTCGTCCTGCGTTGCCGCGCGGATTCAATGTCCATGCAAAGTAAACGGCGGCCTCGGAACGGCTGTCAATTATCCGTTATATACGGCCCTGGCCCTCGAACCCATTCTTAACGACCCCTTAAAGCTGGACCCCACGGTCCACGGAGCCCATCCCCTCGTGACCGTGTACATCGCGCGCCCGAAAACTCGGCCGAGACGCGAGGAGAGCTTCTTCTTCTTCTTCGACGACACGAACGACCAGAAAGACGAACTCGAGGAGGAAGGGGTAAAAAGGCAGAAGCGGTTTCCGGGAATCGTTTGGTATTCCAACTGTACCGACACTCGCGGCACCTTCCTCCTTCAAACTGCGGACAGATTCCTCTCCGATCGTCGTCGGAGAGCCTGATACAGGGACGATCGCTTCTCTATAGCCACGCCGCGAAGTGTGTCAGAATTGCAAATGGACAGAGCGGCAGCCGACGAAACACAGGGATCCAACGGAGCCGATGGAAAGAGGGCGCGAATTCCACCGTGTAATTCTCTCAGATGGATTCGAAGCTCCACAGAGGAATTCGAGCCTGTAGGAAGCCTGCGGTTTTGGGAACCGTCTGGGAAAGGTTCCTTTCCGTTTTACCACTGAATTTCTATTCTTTGTCCCTGTTTCTAGAATTCTTTTCGCTCACCGACAGAGTCAAATCTTCCGATAGTTTGCTTAATTTATTCTTGGATGCTTTATCGAATACCCAACTTTATGAAGGTTGTATCAACTTAAGTAGACTACTATTTCAGGCTACTCAATCTCATTGTATATTTTAACACTAGATTTACGGACGTTTGATGACTTTTATTTAAACTTACCAGAAGTAGAGAAGTAAATAAATTGCAGATGATATGTGAACTGCCTAAAACATTGATTCTTTTGCTGAAAGTTGACATTTTTACAAAAATTTCTTAACAAGTTCTGTCATCTAAAATAGAAGTATCCGTCATTTTGAAGGGTTCCATAAATCTAGTGTTAAATAGACAATACGTCTCGATGAGTATCAACAGTATTGTATTAACATTTTAATCCTTAGATAAACTATACTATTTATCCAGTGATATTGAGAACACTGAAATGATCACCCAACTCGACCGTACCCGCAATCGAGCGACGTAGAAACAAAGAATCAGTTAACGAGGGATGCCAGTTAGGTTACCCGAAGAACGATCGAAACGCGGAGAAGAATGTCGGGGTTAACAAGTCCGAAACATCATCCCTCCGATCGTAAACGCCAACGCCTCGTAATTATAACGATACGTTCCTTTCGAACGTAACGAGCGAAAAGAAGCCCAGAGTTTCAAGCTTGTACGCTTTTACGCGTTGGGGCAGCTCGTTACGATGATAGCAGGGAATCGCAAATCAATCATACTTCTTCGGATGCTTCGATGGGTTAATTTGACCGAAGCACGAAGCAGTTACTTCCGATTCTAAAACTATTATAATAAAAATTCTTGACTCACCGATCGAAGTTTCTCACGGAATGTCAGTTTTTCGGAGGATGAAGGTTAGGTGTCTCGATCTTGTTAAATTCTTCCGGATTTGTACGGCAAATTCTTCCGAGTATCGTTACGCTACAAGTAACGTACAAGTTGGAAAAAGTTGGAAGAACACGAGAAATTTGAAAAAATTCGAGACCGATCCTGTGCAAGAAACGATGGATGACGATGCTCGACTATTCTGATCGATCTGCACAGGGTGAAAATTCAGGAAGCCACAGATTACAGCCACGTTCGCGTTTCTTCTACCGTTGCATCTTTTATGCGAGTGGCGCCGCGATTGAAAGCACCTCGAGCGTGGAATACGCCAAAATTCCAAACTCTCAAAGTTCCAAATCTCTCAAGGTACCAATCTCCTAAGATTCCAACCTCTCAAGGTTCCAATTTCTCAAAATTCCAATCTCTCAAAGTTCCAATCTCTTAAGGTCCCAATCTCTCATGATTCCAAATTTCGCAAGGTCCAAATCTCTCAAGGTCCAAATCTCCCAAGTTCCAAATCTCCCAAGTTCCAAATCTCCCAAGGTCCAAATCTCTCACGATTCCAAATCTCTCAAGGTACCAACTTCCTAAAATTGCAACCTCTCAAGGTTCCAATTTCTCAAAATTCCAATCTCTCAAAGTTCCAATCTCTTAAGATCCCAATCTCTCACGATTCCAAATCTCGCAAGGTCCAAATCTCTCGATTGGTCGAAAAACGCGGCGTAGCCCGAAATTCAGCTGGAATTTTTCTGCTCACCGTAGGACAGGGACGCGTTTTTCGACGGCGATTGAAAGCACCTCGAGCGTGGAATACGCGTCGAATTCGTCGAAGACGCGTCGGACCCACGGATAATGGTTTATTAACAAAGCGTTGCCGAGGCGTGCGAAGGAAGTGACAGAGCGGTCTCGAGCGTCAAGGGTCGAAAGGAGAAAAGAAACGCGAAGGGAGAAAGGAAGGATTCCGACGCCAGGAGTTCAATCATGAGTTTCGTCGACGCCTTCGAGAGAAGGGTCTTGACACAACGGGGCTTTAATTACGCCGATATCACGGTAATTAAGCCGATCAATGCGTACCATTGTACAGCGACTACGGGGCCCCATCGACGCTAAGGCCCGTCCATAATCACGGTCATGGACCCCCTTCGTTCGACACAAAAGCACCCCGTCCCGTGGGACATCGGTACACACTGTAACTGCACTCTGATCTACCTCTCTCTTTTATGGGGAAATTGCGTGAAAAGAGGCACAAAATCGACTGGATTAATTGAAATACTGCACCATTTGGGGCAACAAGGAGAGCAACTTGCTGCCATTTTTTGTCGACTGCTTTTTGCGGGTTATTACGTTGTTGCAACGAAACCTCAAATCTCAGAATTGAATGACAAGTCTCATTTGACGTAATACATGTCACGTGTGACACATTAATTGAAAACTTAACTCTGTTCAACAATGATTCTCAAATTGAATTTTCCCTGTTTTTAATTGCAACATTTGTAATTGATCTATACTGATATCCAGGTATACTGATAGCAAACAACGCGAACCGTAATTTTCATCGAACTGGAAGTTTGATATGCCATGCGTGTTCTTTAATGGTAATTTTATGTCATCAAATTATGTCAGAGTCGGGGTATCGTATATTTCGAGATAATACCCTGCTTTCGAATCCTCTTTGCTTAATGATGCAACATGTTCCTAGTATATCTTCGATTCAGAGGAAATTGTGTGTGAAATTCATAGCTTGAGGCAACCACGGTCTCGTGCCACGTGCTCGTTTATCGCTGTAATCGCGGTTTGAGCAAGCATCCGCACCAGAAAATCGCTTCAAATAGCTCCTCCCTAAAGCGTGCTCGCTGGGAGGTTTCCGATCACTGAATGCGATCGTTTCAATATTCAATTTAGATTACAGTGCGATCATGTTAAAGGTTCAAGCTTATTGTAGAATACCTTCCTTAGATATTCCATGTTTAACCAAAATATTAGTTTCACAATTTATTTTTAACTCATATTCATACTCTGACTAAATTCAGAGTTTATTTTCAAACTTCAAACTCTATCCACAAGTTATAAAATCGACAAGTCTCAAATTAATAAGCTCTTCAAATCAGTTCCAACTCTGACATATAGAATGAAGACACAGATGAAACCCCAAGAAGCAAACTGCAACATCGTCAAAATAACAAAAACCCCAACAAGACTAAAGAACACCCTCCAGTTAAACCTCCGAAACAAACAAATCTCTTTTAAATATTTCAAAAAGCGCATCGTCATTGGTTCTTTGTACGTCGCCCTAATTACAAGCAACACCTCCAAGGACGAGTTTCATCAAGCGGAGGACCGAGTTATTCGACGGATGATGAACCGCAAGAACGCTTTGTCACTGTTTATCGAGGTTCATTCTTCGCGTGTAAAAATTCCCGGTGGTAGAACTCGAAGGTAGAGGGAAGATTTGTTTGCGGCCGCCCGCACCGTTTCCACTGTTTGTCGTTGGAGTTAGGGGACAATCTAGCCTTCACAATGCACCGTGGCTTTCCAAACTTCCTTGCTATTTGTGAAATACGATGAAATATGAGTGGAAGATGATGGTCAATGGTTTTCATTTTTGAAAGTGGGGTAATTTTTGTATTTTGTGTAGTTGTTGAAGGTAAGGGAGAGAGAAGTTGAGGAGAGGGTAGTGTTAGAAAATGGGGAGGAGGCTTAATATTAATTGTGTGGGTTCTAATATTTGGAGGAACCGTACACCGAGGTGTGCGTGTACTAAGGTCCTTATATTCGGAGGTTTAATCACTCAAGGGTTCTACGTCTCAAAATTCCAATTTTGCAAGATTTCCATCTCTCAAGGTTCAAATTTCTCAAAGTGGAAATCTCTGAAGGTACCAAGCTCCCAAGGTTCCAACCTCCCAAGGTCCTAATCTCTCAAGGTTCCAATTTTTCAAAATTCCAAACTCTCAAAGTTCCAATCTCTCAAGGTTCCAATCTTCCAAGTTCCAAATCTCCCAAGTTCCAAATCTCTCAAGGTACCAATCTCCTAAGATTCCAACCTCTCAAGGTTCCAATTTCTCAAAATTCCAATCTCTCAAAGTTCCAAATCTCCCAAGTTCCAAATCTCCCAAGGTCCAAATCTCTAACAATTTCAAATCTCCCAAGTTTCAAATCTCCCAAGTTCCAAATCTCGCAAGGTCCAAATCTCTCACGATTCCAAATCTCCCAAGGTCCCAATCTCTCAAAATCCCCATCTCTCAACGTCCCAACCCCACAAAATTCCAAACTTGCCATATTCCAATCTCCCACACCCCCAATTTCCCAACATCTCAAATCCCAAACTCTCCACATTTCAAAATCCTAACTTCCCTTATTCCCCACACCTCTGTCCCTCAATATTCCAAACCCCAAAATCCGCAACTATCTAAGGTCCGCAAAGACCTAAAATTGTACATCCTCATACACCTTGCGCAAACTGACTCTCAACATTCCAAACCTTGCGTAAAAACGTTTCTGAAAATTTCTGAAGAACCCGTAAACGAGGAAGTGTTTTTGCAGAGATCATTAACAACGTTCGTATTGCAGGTGACGGTCGCCAGTACCAGCACTCCAAGCACTAACACGGTTCATCCCAGTGTGAACGACATGGACTGGTTTGCCGGTGTGGCCGAGGAAGAACTGTTGTACTACACGGGCGTCGGCAACGACGTCGACTCTCTTTGGGCTGTGATCGGAAGCTTCGTACCACCGCCTCCTAGACCACCTTATTTACCAGAGGAGGCTGTTACCACTGACGGACTCACCACCTGTGATTTGTGTTCGTGGGCGTGGAGGAACGACAGGCATTCCTTTTCTCTCGACGGTACTCTCGGTAAGTGCGACTCGATTTCCTCTTAGATTCTTGAAATTCACGCTCGTTACCTGATTCATTCAAGCCATTCGTAATCAGTCTGAACAAACAAACTGTATAGGGTTTTCCGTCCTTCGAATTAGAGGCTTTTGTACGGGTATTTTTTTTCGATGACGTATCTGAAGGATGACTTTCCTAGTGTCGCGTCGTGCTTTCTTCGGATAGAGCTCTCTTGAGGAAGGGTTTAAAACGTCGCTGATGGCTGCGTTATTCCTTGTGTACATACTTGACCCGTATTTGTTGTGTTTGTCTGTGGAAATGTTTGCTCGCTCTGGATACTTTGAAAGAACTCTGTATCTGGAACCTGAGGTAGCCTATTTTAACGTGACTCGAGTTCCGTCCATGTTTTTACATGAACGTGGAGATACAGCGCGTGGTAATACGACGCGTGGAATTTCGACGCATGGAGATTCAGCGCTTAGAGATGCCACGCGTGGAAATTCGACGCATTGAGATTCCACGCATTAAGATTCCACGCATTGAGATTCCAAGCATTGAGATTCCACGCGTGGAATTTTGACGCGTGGAAATTCAGCGCATAGAGATCCCACGCGTGGAAATTGAGCGCATAGAGATACCACGCGTGGAAATTCAGCGCATAGAGATACCACGCGTGGAAATTCAGCGCATAGAGATACCACGCGTGGAAATTCGACGCATTCAGATTCCACGCGTGGAAGTACAGCGCGTGGAGACTCGACACATAGAGATTCCATGCGTGGAATATTGACGCGTGGAAATTCAGCGCATAGAGATCCCACGCGTGGAATTTCGACGCGTGGAAATTCGACGCATTGTGATTCCACGCGTGGAAATACGACGCGTGGAATTTCGACGCGTGGAAATTCAGCGCATAGAAATATTACGCGTGGAAATTCGACGCATTGAGATTCCACGCATGGAAGTACAGCGCGTGGAAATATGGTGCGTGGAATTTCGACGCGTGGAAATTCAATGCATAGAGATCCCACGCGTGGAAATACTACGCGTGGAAATGCACCAGTTCGTTTCGATTTAACGACTTTCGAAAATGACTATTATCGAACATACGGTTCTACTCTTTCTTTTTACGAAGAGGGTTTTCAGGTTCTTTTACGAAGAGGGTTCGCGATTTCATTACGAGGAGAAATCGGTGGTCAGACAGCTGCGAATGTAGTCGCAGGTTACAAAGCAGCTATTAGTGCGAACGAGGTGATCATCTCCGATCTAACCCATTAGTTTTTAACAACCGCTAATAGAACGTTGTGATATCTCTAAAGCAAATATTAAACTCCAAAATGTTACCCATGTCGCTCGAAACGATCCATCAAAGTTCGCCAAAAAGAAACGACGGACATTTGCATGCGACAACTGCCTAACATTAACGTCGCAGCTATCGGCGATGTCATAATCGATGGACTGTTTAAAACGCGAAAAAAAGGGTACGGTAAGCAAGGTGTGCGTCTTTCAGCATACGGAGTCCTTCGGGTCAAAGGTCGACCGGTTGGGCTCACCATGGGAGGCCATGCTTCGTGTCCGTAAAACTTGTATCTGCTCTCTCTCGCTTCTCCTCGTCCCACGTTCGTGCTAATTCTCGTAACGGACAAATTAAGACGGATAATTCGAGACCGAGCTCTCGCCTTTGGCCCAACCCACACATCCGGCTGATACAGTTCAACCAATCGGGTCTCCAGTTCGACCACTCCTGTGCTTCCACCTTCAACCGTCGTGCTCGATTTCCCTCTTTTATTGATCGGATCGGGTCAGTGCAACTTACTGAATTTTTTATAGACATATATTATTTATATTACTGTCTATGAGCCACTAATTATAAACGCATCTAACTACAAAGTCGTACAAAGTCATACAAAGTCGTCTAAAGTCATAGTTTCAGAGTAAAGTCATAGCTTTACAAATCATAATTTCATATATTATGAAGTCTGTTCAGAAGTCATATACTATGAATGTCAGGAGAATAAAATTCTATATTCCTTTCCGTTCCAATAATTTTTACAATATACATATAATGTAGCTTATGTTACTGGAATTTATCACAGTTAATAAACTGCAGTTACAGTCACAAACCTCAAAGAAGTAACAATGAACTAGGTTAAGTTAGTACCGTTCTCGTTTTCTATAGACATAAAGAATTGAAATGCACCCGATCGAAAAGAGGGTCCCGATGAACGTAGGCCGTACATCCGGTCGAAGGAATTCGTCCAATCAGAAACAGCCGGGTCTCCCCTAGAGGATGCCAGGTTCACACATGCCCGAACGTAGGCACGCATAAGTTTCCGTAGCGTGGCAGGGTGCCCCACCTCTGTTCCGGGCCTGTTCTCATCGCAGCCGCCCTCCTCCTTGTTTCAGCCCCTGCGGGCCTCATCGTTCCAGGCACGCATTATCGCCATTACCATGAATTCCAGCAGTTATTACGCCTCTGTTGCGCCGCCACGAAAATGGCGGCCCCGGTGTGCATCCTACCGTGCAACGAGGAGATGCCTCTACGGACCCCAACCCTTCTTTTGGTTCCGGCGCCTTGCGCTCCTGGCGCGTCGTTGTATTTTACACCGCTGACAATTAGCGTGGCGAGTGGCGATTTCGTATCCTCGCGGGGAAGATTTATTTTTATTGTGTCGATGTAACTGAATAAATTTTAGTGGAGGGTAGTGGGGTGGGGGATGGTACTGCGCGTGAAAATACGACGCGTAGAGATTCTGCGCGTAGAAATTCGACGCATTGAGATTCCACGCGTGGAAATACGGCGCGTGGAGATTCGGCGCATAGAGATTCCACGCGTGGAAATACGACGCGTGGAATTTCGACGCGTAGAGATTCCACGCGTGGAAATAGGGCGCGTGGAATTTCGACGCATAGAGATTCCACGCGTGGAAATAGGGCGCGTGGAATTTCGACGCATAGAGATTCCACGCATGGAATTTCGACGCGTGGAATTTCGACGCATAGAGATTCCACGCGTGGAATTTCGACGCCTGGAGATTCCACGCGTGGAAATAGGGCGCGTGGAGCTTCCACGCGTGGAAATAGGGCGCGTGGAATTTCGTCGCGTGGAGATTCCACGCGTGGAAATAGGGCGCGTAGAATTTCGTCGCGTGGAGATTCCACGCGTGGAGATTCCACGCATGGAAATACGGCGCGTGGAATTTGGACGCGTGGAGATTCTACGCGTGAAAATACGGCGCGTGGAATTTCGACGCGTGGAGATTCTACGCGTGGAAATACGGCGCGTGGGATTTTGACGCGTGGAAATACGGCGCGTGGAATTTCAACGCGTGGAGATTCCATGCGTGGAAATACGGCGCGTGGAAATTCAGCGCATAGAGATCCCACGCGTGGAAATTTAACGCGTGGAATTTCGACGCGTGGAAATCCTACGCGTGGAGATACAGCGCGTGGAAGTATGGCGCATGGAAATTCAATGCGTGAGAATTCGGAGCGTAGAAATCTCGGTAAAGCATCGTCAAAATTGAATCGCGAGTAAACGGAATTGAAATTTTGTTTGCAGTAAATCGAACAACGGTCCTCCTGTTCGAATGATCGATGGCCGATAATGAACCGTGAGACGGCTTTTGATACCGCTATTAAAACGATAAATCATCGAAGAACCCCGGAACGAAGAGACGCCATTGTCTTGCCGAAATCGACGCAATTACCCCCGTGGAAAAAATCAACATGGCTGAGAAGAGAGTGCGCGGGATAGGGGCTGTTTAAGGCGGTCTCACGATGGGGTAATCATCGCGTCACTTCGCATCTTCCGCGACGTAATAATTACGAGATCGCGCCTCTGGAGCCGTGCTACGAGCAGCGTGAACTGCTCGACGAGCAGCCAAGGAGGTGGAAACGGACGGACGAAACGCGAAAAGGACGAAGAGAACTTAATTCGAGCTCTCGAGTCTCGTTCGAATTTCGTGACGATGCGTCCGCGATTCGCACGATTCCTCTGGGACCACTTCATTTGCCCGTCTTGTTGCGTACCGTTTACGCATTACGAGTAACAAGAAGTATCTTCGTTTTCAAATTACCGATGCAGTGTATATCTTAGATCGCATGATCACCCGGAGCAGAGATATTAAGAGTACTTGGTCCTTCCACTCGCTTATTTCGAAATACCGAGCTGATTTCGAACGATTATCGGACCGTTCGTTTGACATGCGAAATTCGAATAATTTGTACCACAGATTCATTAATAACTTGGAACCTGATTGACGTGAAATATCATGTTTGCTTTCTCGATAAAGATACTCTTATTCAGGTATTTTACTTCCTCGAGTACGAGCATTGTATCTAACTTGATAGAAGGCTACAATATCCCCTCGACTTATTTCTCCCGCAGGAACAGATAACTTACTACCCGTTTATGTAATCAGATTTTCTTGCATCCGGGACGGAATTTCTTACGTGACTTTTGACGGTAAAGCTCAAAAGCTGAAACAATAAGTTCCCATTCAAATAATGCCATGTAATCAGTTTGAAGTACCAAGTTCAGGTACCAATGTTTACTTTGCACAGACCGTGTAATTTGAGTAACATATTTCAGTTCGAAAAAGCAACATCATCTTAGGGATGACAGTTCCTTCAGCGATCATAAAACATTGCGAGCGTAAGAGAACGCTGCTAGGGGCGATGCATTTCCATCGTGGATCGCCGTCAGACTTTTACAAATGGTCGTTCGACAATGTAGCAGGACGGTCGTACAAGATAAAAAGAGGACGTCGAAGTGGCTATATGCACGCAGCAAAGTGCCGACAACCGCAAAGAGGCACGCTAACACGGTTGAAGCATGAAAGTAGCAACGGTAGCAGCATCCTCGTAGGAAATCGGAATCGCTGCGTGAGCCAGCGGTTTAAGTGCAACCCGCCACGCTAATCACGCGATGCTGTTCGAAAATGATCGCAGACCGCCAATTAGAACGTAACACCGCATGCCGAACAGCAAATGTATGTATCACCCGTTGAACGAAGACGTTGCCCCGCCTGTCGTTCGCCGAACCGGACGCAAAACCGCGGGACAACTTCATCCCCTCGCAGCAAGTGGCATTTATCGACTGGAAGAGCCTGCTCGTTTAATCGGCCGCTCGTTAGGATATCCTTACGTTTCGAAAACCACGAAGGCCGTCCTTGTGCCTCCTGAGTCATCCTTTTAATTCGCGTTACGCGCTCGCGGCTACGTATATTCGTATTGGGCCGATCTTATCTCCCCGTTGCGTATACCCGGGCCACGTAACGAGGCTTCTTCTTCTTCGCACACTTTTTGCTCCCTTTGCTCCCTCTCTTTCTTCGTGTCTTCTTCGAGGTAAACTTTACTCCTTTCACTTTGGAAAGTGGCGGTGTCTACTTTCGCACCTTCGGATGCCCGAGGGCTCAGCTAATCACCCTTTTGATTGCTTTACTTTGGAAAATTAGATGGCTCTTACGGATTTCTTCGAATTCCGGATTCTTATAATCATATCCAAGGGGTAGCACTTTTGATAGGCTTCGAGAACCTATTTTCATGCTTGAACGATTAACTCTTTACACTCCTTCATTTTATCTACCAACTCCTGAATTCACAGAATAGATGAAGAATTATTCAAACATATCGAACATATTGCAACCGTACGAGTATGTCATAAATGCGTTTTTCATTTATTATAGGTAGTAAATAAATTAAAGTATATTTATCATGTACAATTTATTTACCTGAATTATTTATGAGATTCAAAAGAAGTATGACATCGAGCCACACTCGACATAGAAATACAGAGGGTCAATAAATATAATTTACAAAAATCGTTTATAATTTACAAGAATCTTTGAATTCATCGTGTGGGTTCTTTGCTACTCAAACAAGTTCTACCTCCGTAAATTTTTCTCTTACCTTCAAATACATCGATACAATCTCTGTAAAGAGCGTAAAATCTCAGAGTCCATCAGAGTCCAAATATCTGAAAACGTTAATGGAGAGGTTTAATGGCTAGAGTCAGTTTTAACACCAGTTTTAAACACTTTCCATATCTCCAAAGTTCCAACAACTCAATCCTGTACATACTCGGTTGGGTAGAACGATATATCATTGCGAAAGCATCCAAAGAGTCTCCCGTTTAATTGAGCACCTCATCTAATCAAGGAATCCGTGGCATCGTGCTCGTTTTTAGCAGGGGACCACGATGTCGCATGTTCCTTTGACCAAAAAGAAAATAAGACGAGAAACAAGTAGCTTCGCGCCCGTTAAAGTGCCAGGGCTCCGGAAGGATGCAAACGAGAGCGAGCTGGTTCCCTTTCGTGCGAGCGAAAATTTTTCGGCAGGGGACCCCACCCCGTGGCCAGCTTTTATATGCTCCCGAGTCGCGTACTTTTAATCTTAGAGGCAATCTCGCCCACGTAGATTTATTGGCAGCAGTTTCTGCCCGCTGCAGGGCTACCGTGCACACCGGTGTGCTCGTCCCTTTGATTGCGTGCACCCCGATTCGTTACGTGTGCTCGTATTTATCGGCCGCTTACGGCTAATCCGCACTGTGCCGCGCCTAAGAATTGTTTTCTCCTCGTTTCGAGCGAAGAATACGAAACTTGCCGCGCAAATAAAAAGAGGACCAAAGTCGTCGAGGTATTTTAGAATTATGGGAACAAATTTAATTGGTGCTCGTTAACGATGGCCCGGATGATTTAAATTTAATTTTGGTCTCTTTAATTCTCAGACCTTATCGTCTCTTTAATTCTCAGACTTGATCTTTTTAATGATCGTATCATTAATACCCTAAATTTTTACTTACGGAGTAAAAAGTTTGAAATGTTTAAAAAATACATCAGAAGGTCATAAAAATTTTTTCTGAGAAAAATTGGGAATCATTTTACTTTCATGCATATTAATGAGTCTAGCAGCAGTTATAAACAGAAAGCAGTTTTAAAACAGTGGCAGTCCTTTTATTTCTAGCTCCCACTTTATTTGGCCCGAGCGACCCTCGAAGGTGTTAAGGATTAATATTTTAGTATCACGTGAATATGAACCCTAACATCACGCGATTTTAATGGCAGAAAAAGAAGAATGAAAGCAATCACGTTGGAACTACAGGGTTAGAAAAGTTCTTTAATTGAATTTTAATCGCCAGGTCGTCGCTCTCGAAGAGCCAGTAATTCCCGTCAAACCTGAAAGCAGGTATATCCTTGAAATTATCAGCTCGTTCAAGATAATAGCTTACAATACGCACATTTAACGTTCTCACGTGGGACGCGTATTGAACGAGTACGTTTCTCCAAGAAATTCTAATTCCACCTTGCAACTATCAAAATGGTTATCATAAATACCGCAAAGTGGTTATGCAAATTCTATTGAATTTTCAAGTAAACAGAAAATCCTCGATAAGCTTGAAGTTCGGAATTGCACTTCTCGATTATTGCGTTTTATCGACTCGACGCGAGCAACGTTATAGAGCTTCGTCCTTCGACTTAATTTCAAGCATCGATGGCGTAATTAACCCCACCAAACGCGAGATGTAAGCGTTATTCGATACATTCGGTGATAATAATACGAGGCACTTAAAGTTCTCATGGGAATCTTACTCGCGACGTTTATTGCGAACTTGCGATATAACATTGGTGACACAGTGTATGTCTTACTTACTTTGATTGTGTAGACGGAATGGAATAAATTTAAGTGGAGCGCGGAGGAATGGTGAGTGACGGTATCGTGCGTGGAAATATGGCGCGGGGAGATTCGACGCGTGGAGATTCGATGCGTGGAGATTCGACGCATAGAGATTCCATGCGTGGAATTTCGACGCGTGGAGATTCAGAGCATAGAGATTCCACGCTTGGAAATTCTACGCGTGAAAATTCGGCGCATAGAAATTCGACGCATAAAAATTCCACGCGTGGAAATTCTACGCGTGGAGATTCGGCGCATAGAAATTCCACGCGTGGGAATTCGGCGCATAGAAATTCGACGCGTGGAGTTTCGGCGCATAGAAATTCCACGCGTGGAAATACGGCGCGTGGAATTTCGACGCATTGAGATTCCACGCGTGGAAGTATAACGCGTGGAAATTCGACGCGTGGAAATTCGACGCATTGAGATACCACGCGTGGAAGTATAACGCGTGGAAATTCGACGCATTGAGATGTCACGTGTGGAAGTATAACGCGTGGAAGTATAACGCGTGGAAATTCGACGCATTGACATTCCACGCGTGGAAATACAGCGCGTGGAAGTATAGCGCGTGGAAGTATGACGCGTGGAAATTCGATGCGTGAGAATTCAGAGCATGGTAATTCGACACATGGTAATTTCTATGTGCACTGATCTATTCGAGATAATAATCCTCTTAAATCAGAACAATTATACATATCACATGTGGACATACGAATATCCACTTACACTCAGCTTCACTTACATTCACCTCCTTTTCAAATTCATCAACTAAGACTCACATATGCAGATTTGAAAGCAGAAAATTAAATCATAGCCTTTTCTAATCTTGAAGAAACTCCTACAAGTGTTAAAACGAAACAAATTCTTGACAAAGGTTCTAACACTCGGGCCGTTCAAAATCACAAAGACGGTTCAGGAAGAAAAAGCCTGTTCCATTAGAAAGGGAAATCATAAAAAACGACCACTTTGCCGAAGTAAACGCGACGAAGTTAATTACCGAGATACATTTGGTCGGTTTCCCGAAGTGGCCATTAACTCGCGTCTTTATAGCGTGGTGTTCCAAGGGGTTCGATAATATTTCCAACAATGCAGCTGAACAGGTAGGCATTTCGAGAAATTGGAAGTCGGTTCCCAAGCGCACGAACAGGCACACTTCCCTTGGACACGTCGTAATTCACGCACCACGACTTTCACCGTTAATCGTTGTAGCTTCCTTCTTTTTCGAAAAGCAAGCTGCGCGATAACGGCGCGTAAATCATTTCCGAACATCGGGCTACCCTTGAAACGATTAGGCGACGCATGTTCGGACGCACGACTTCTTCAATTTAGTTAACGATTGTAACGAGTCAATCGGAGAAACGACCTGGTATAATGGATGGGTCGAAGGTGAACCAGTCCCTTGTCCTTTCTCGATTCGATGGCGATCAGTCATTGTTTCGTAGAATGCGAGGATGAGACTGTTTTATATTTATTTGCTCATTTGCACAGATTGAATCTTGGTGATCGATGATGGGATATAACGCTAGTAACATTTGGCATGGCTAGCCACCTTGTTGAACGTCAAGCTCGAATCTACGATTGATATTGGATTCGGAAAGAGAAGGCATATAAATTCTTCGAGATGAAAGATAAACATTGCAACTTATTTTCTGCAGGAAGATCGAGGAGCTTATAACACGGTACGAGGTTTGCAAAACGAGGAAGCAAAACAGAGGCGTGAAGCCCTTCGAGTTTGCCACACCTGCAACCACAGCAACCGAATAACAGGACTTGGCATTACGTCACATTAATCTACAATCAACGTAGGCATTAATGCTGCACCGATCGTGTCATTATTGTATCGTAACGCGGTTATTATCCATCCGGATATACGCCGACGGAATTATATTGCTTTCACGGCCACCGTCAATTGCCATCTCGAAACTATAATCGAGATAAAACCGTACAACGCCGGATCGTAGATCCCGATAGAAAATATGTGTAAGGTGTACGACGGCCCGTGTCCTGCACGATGCAAAGCCAGCCTAAGGAATAAAGGAACACTCGAGAACAGATCCATCATCGGGTGAACGATCGATCGACCGATTTATCCGTCATCCCATCTAAACTTCACCATCCGTTGCCACTCGTTGCTTCCATGCGAGTCAATCTGTCGGGAAAGGTGTGGTCGGAAAGAAGAGACGAATCGACAATCGGTTATCTCTTTGTGACTTTGTGAACTTGTAAGGTAGACGGATATGCTTGGGTCAGAGTTCAGAGATGCGGGGAGATAACGAGCGTGCAAATATGGCGCCTGCGGATAAGTAGATGTATGGTACGCCATGATATTACGCATAGATGTAGAACGTATGTTGCGATACGTTCTATATGTGCATATGTGCACATATGGGCACGTGCATATGTGACATATGGAAGTACAGCGTGTAGATATACGATGTGTGCAAATTGGGAAGACCGAAAACTGTAAAATTGTATAAAATTAGCGCAGGAAAATTTGACTTATTTGACTTACATGAGATTTGACACGTGACGGTACCATATGTGGAAATAGAGTGCGAGGAAATACGGCGCGTGGAAGTAGAGTATACGGAGGTTTGACGCATGGAAATTCAACGTGTGATGATACCACGCGTGGAAACTCACTCTGTGGAGATTTAGCACGTGAAAATTCGACTCATGAGAAATTCAGTGCGTGAGAGTACCATATGTGGAAGAACAACATATGGAGATTTGACGCGTGGAAATTCAGCGTGTGAGAATACCACGCTTGGAAATTCACTCTATGGAAATTTAGCGCGTAAAAATTGAACGCGTGAGAATACCACGCGTGGAAATTGAACGTGTGAGAATACCACGCGTGGAAATTCACTCTATGGAAAATTAGCGCGTGAAAATTCGACTCGTGAGAAATTCAGTGCGTGATAGTACCATATGTGGAAGTACAACATATGGAAATTTCACGCGTGGAAATTCAGCGCGTAAGAATACCACGCGTGGAAATTCAGCGTGTAAGAATACCACGCGTGGAAATTTAGTGCGTAAAATTTCGACTCGTGAGAAATTAAGCGCCTAGAAATTCAATGCGTGATATTACCATATGTGGAAGTACAACATATGGAGATTTGACGCGTGAAACTATGGGACGTGGAGACACTTGCGTGACGTTATCTCGCACAGAAATACGGTGCGTGCAGTTACGGCGCGTGACGATATCAACGTACGACGGTACCATGCACATACGCGATTATATAAAAATATGAGGCGTGAAGATCTAGCGCGTGACAATGCGTGACTCAAAATGCAGTCCATCACATAGAAATCCAACTCATGGCAACACAATGGGTGGTAAAACGCAGAATATAAAATGGTATCCCTTCATTACCTAGAATGGAGTCTCAATCTAAAATTCTCAAGGAAGCAAGCTTTCGCTTGATGCATCCTCGACGTTTCCTGAGAAATAAACCCAGGCTACATCGAGCGAACGTCGAGTTAACGGAATCATTCATACTCTACGTCAACCGTACGTGAAGCAACGAGACCCGTGCCAAGGTACTTGGCACACGTCAACGTCAGATACTTGCGTCGAGTAAAAGTGTAAGAATAGAGCCAAGTGGATGGGTTCTGATCCTTCCACGGGTCGAGCGTTCCTCGAGAAGGCTCGAGAAGCATGCAGGGGTAATCGGCAATAGTCTCGTGGAAACAGACCAGAAGGAAAACAAAGCAGGCATTGTCGGCCTCGTGGAACTCGATTGCTTGTAGTGACTCGAACAGTTCGAGAAGCAATTATTTATTTGATGGCTCTATTGCTGCGGTGTTCGTTACGATCCGTGCGTCATGAGACTACTATTCCGGAAAGGAAACACGAAGGCTGAAATTCACTCGACAGCTGATCTTGAAAACGTTGGATACTGATGATCTAACAATGAGTCGAGATTGAATATTTCGTTCGCTTCGTTTACTGTTATTTCACGGTTCTCGAGATTGAGAACGCGATGGATCTCCGATCGATCAACGGACTTTTCACCCATTCGTTCCACCGACATTGATCCGCTGGTTAAGGAGATATAAGACAGATTGTTAATATCGGATCTTAAAATATTTCACTAATAATTTGATAAAAATTAAATAGAACGAAGTAATAAAGTTTCAAAAGGATCGTTATTAGAGAAGATGAGTTTGTGCAAACGAGTTAAAATAGCCTGGGTGGTCAGCGAAAGGAACAAGTTCTAAGTAGACACTCGAGGGACTCATTAGTGAAGAAAAGTATCAGGCAGAGTGTAAGTTTCTCCCACGAATTAACCTGAGTCACATCGGTTGGTCGATTTGCCATGGACCGGTGGTATTTCCATCGTGTCTAATGTAGCGATACACGTCGGCTGTTAACAACTCTTTCCGCCGCTCGTGAGCGCGTCCGTCGCGTGAAACAAGATAAGCGAAAAAACGGAGGATAAATAACGAAGGTTGCTACTCCACCTCCAACGACAAGAATTCCTAAACGACCGCTTTCTGTGCGAGCGCCACCGCGGCCAAAAAAG
This sequence comes from Megachile leachella, assembly GCA_963576845.1. Lineage (NCBI taxonomy): Eukaryota > Metazoa > Arthropoda > Insecta > Hymenoptera > Megachilidae > Megachile > Megachile leachella. Next base: position 25,266,141 of record OY756247.1, on the reverse strand, counting down.
CCTGAGTGGAACGCGGATGTTTCCGGTACCACGAGGATGGCCCGTGTTCCCGAGATAAGACCGGTCTAAGTTTTCGGCATAGTTCGGTAAAGTGGCGAAGATAAGGCGTCCCAGGATCCTGTCTGTGTTAACTCGTCGAGAAACACGCGACAGCCTGTCACCGGGTAATCGACGCCTTCCGTAATCTTAATTACCCGAAATACCGCAGCAGAATCGCGTAGGTCGCTGTCTTTCGACATTCTAGCAGAAACAGCTTGTTAACACGAACATCGGACGCGAAAATGACTCAATGTAAAGGGATACTATACATATTTTGCAATTTGATGAAATTAATAGAATTCGTACGATTATAAAAATCTAGTTTGATAGTTGGATTTTATAGGTATTGTTTTGTGTTCAATTGTCATGCGCCATACTTGCACGCGTCGTATCTCAATGTGTAGAATTTCCATGCGTGGGATCTCTATGCGCTGAATAACCACGCATTTAAATTCCACGCGCCGTATTTCCACGCGTGGAATTTCTATGCGCTGAATTTCCACGCGTAAAATTTTCACGCGTGGAATCTCTATGCGCCGAACCTCCACGCGTCGAATTTCCACGCATGGAATCTCCACGCGTCGAATTTCCACGCGTGGAATTTCTATGCGCCGAATTTCCACGCGTGGAATTTCTATGCGCCGAATTTCTACGCGTTGTATTTCCACGCGTGGAATATCTATGCGCCGAATTTCCACGCGTGGAATCTCTATACGTCGAATTTCCAGGCATGGAATCTCCACGCGTCGAATTTCCACGCGTGGGATATCTATGCGCTGAACCTCCACGCGTCGAAATTCCACGCGTCGTATTTTTACGCGTTGTATTTCCACGCGTGGAATTTCTATGCGCCGAATTTCCACGCGTGGAATTTCTATGCGCCGAATTTCTACGCGTTGTATTTCCACGCGTGGAATATCTATGCGCCGAATTTCCACGCGTGGAATCTCTATGCGTCGAATTTCCACGCGTGGAATCTCAATGCGTCGAATCTCCACGCATCGAATTTCCACGCGTGGAATCTCTATGCTCTGAACCTCCATGCGTGGAATCTCTATGCGTCGAATCTCCACGCGCCATATTTCCACGCACGGTACCGTCACACACCACTCCCCGCGCTCCGCTTAAATTTATTCATTTACAGCCACATGATCAAAATAAATAATAATATTCAAGTGCACTTAGAAATTGCCTAATTGTGACGTACGAATAAAGCTGGCATATTTCTATAAGAACATGACACAAGGTGCAAGAATAGAGGGACGAAGATAGGGAAAGGTGGTTTGGGTCTGCAGTGTTACGTTACAGAAATCGTAAATCGAGAAGGGAGAACGAGGGTTAGATCGAAAACCGAAACGAAGGAACTACAATTTAGTCGATCGTGAAGAGGTCGTAAATCCCGAAGGACGATTCGTCAGTCGTTTTTGGAACACGATCTGTTTACACGAGCATTTAGGAGCCGAACATCGGACTTAAATATCTTTTGACATCCGAATGGCCGGACACAGGATGCACACACAGGGTGCAAGGTAAAGCATCTGATGACCCTTTGGACATTCTTGCAGCGGGACCCTGCCTCCGCTACAGCTCGTAAAGGGCGAGTAAAAATGATTTGCCGTCGGAGGTTGTCCACCCTCGACAACGTCGTCGTATATCTCTCGTTTTTAATCGTGTCTGTCTATCTAGAAAAATTCGATCGTAAATAAAGGTTGAATTAAATTTTATAGTGACGATGCAGCAGCGAAATTGCTGGCCTTCGGAGCCAATTAACTCGTAAAGATTCTTCGACTATTCCTCCCCGCGGTCCTCCTCATTTCGCTCGTTATTATTTTCATCGGTATTACCTCTCAGGGAAGCGGAGAAAAAAACACGAGGATAATTTACGCGTCTTTCGAGATTTACATATTTCGTTGGGACGAAGTTACACGTCGTCAATTAGCAATCCAAACGAAATCCGAAAACAGGTATCGCTTTATGAATCAACCGTTCCGAGAAACACCGTTCGCTATTAAGACATTAAAAATCTTATGTGACCGCTTAATTACTTTGGGCCTGGCCTGCGGTTTACGTGATTTATTCCGCGTGACCATTTTCAACCGGTAGTGAGCAAACCGATATAAATCCGTGAATATATAATTAAACCGCGATATTAGGACAAACGAGCGACGAGTTTAAATCCTGGAATCGGGTGTTTTTATTTATGATCGTCTAATCATTTTCACGACGATCATGAGAAGGTGTTTCGGATCTTTAATCTTTCAAGAATAGAATATTCGAAATATAATTGCAAGGACTATAAATCACAATTTTCGAAAATCGACTTCCAGTGTGCAATAACCGTGAAATAAAAGCGTACGGAATTTCAATCGGTTGCTGTACCGAAAAAGGAGCCGACGTGCTCTAAAAACAACTGATGAAGTATCCTTAAGAACACCTAATTGTCGGCTTCCCTTTTCCTCTTCGGCCCGCGAGCTGGCCGAGGCTGGACAGTTACAAAGCGCGCGATTAACAGTAAAAACGAGCAAACGGAGGTGCACAGTAACGAATAAGGAGGGAGCAAAGGTACCTTAGGGCTAGAACAGAGATAAGAGAAGTCGTCGAAGAAGAGAAAGCAGGCCAACACGACGAACGATCGCGAATCTCGCCCCTGGAGCCAAAAACCGAGACCGATTAAAATTGCTGCGGTGGCGGGCGACGGCTCAATTATCACCAACCTCGCTCGTCCGCTTTGCCAACGCGTGTGCGGTTGCACGAGCGTGTAAACTCGCCGAGACCCCGGAGGGACTGAGTCATGCGTCCATATTCCTCGATAAATTATTTTTATTAATGACATATTTATTGACGAGACACCCGCAGATACCGGGAAGCTGCCTATCGTTATAATTTGCCGATTCGTGGTAAACTTAAACCTTTCTTATTTGCTCCTTTTATTCGGTGTACCTTGTGCTTCCTCTCCATCGCGTAGGGATTCTACGCGTGGAGATTCGACGCATAGAGATTCCACGCGTGGAGATTCAGCGCATAGAGATTCCACGCGTGGAAATTCTACGCGTGGAGATTCGACGCATGGAGATACAGCGCGTGGAAGTATAACGCGTGGAAATTCAACGCATGGAGATTTGGCGCATAGAGATTCCACGCGTGGGAATTTTACGCGTGGAGGTTCGGCGCATAGAAATTCCACGCGTGGATATCTACGCGTGGAAGTATGATGCGTGGAAATTCGGGGCGTGGAGATACAGCGCGTGGAGGTATGATGCGTGGAAATTCGGAGTGTGGAGATACAGCGCATGGAAGTATAACGCGTGGAAATTCAACGCATGGAGATTTGGCGCATAGAAATTCCACGCGTGGGAATTTTACGCGTGGAGGTTCGGCGCATAGAAATTCCACGCGTGGAAATCTACGCGTGGAAGTATGATGCGTGGAAATTCGGGGCGTGGAGATACAGCGCGTGGAGGTATGATGCGTGGAAATTCGGAGTGTGGAGATACAGCGCATGGAAGTATAACGCGTGGAAATTCAACGCATGGAGATTTGGCGCATAGAAATTCCACGCGTGGAAATCTACGCGTGGAAGTGTGATGCGGGGAAATTCGGGGCGTGGAGATACAGCGCGTGGAGGTATGATGCGTGGAAATACAGCGCTTGGAAGTATAACGCGTGGAAATTGTACATTTCTACAAACATTCACAACATCTCAAACACTCTCTAACCACCCAAAAATTTGAATGCTTCTAAAATTTCTGTATAACTCTAAATCAAAATAGCAGGGAACTCTAAACGAAATTGTCCGCGCAATTAATTATCCGCGTTGCATTGACGAAAACCTTTCATTACAGAATGCTTCCCGTTCTTTTCATACCGTCGCGAACTAATCTGTGCCATTTAAGCGTCATCGAATGTTCAGAAAGCCCATCATTGTGCGCGATTACATCACGGCGTAGGATTCATAAAAGTCCCCCGTCCCGTTGTAGACATCTAAGGATCCGACATTCGTGTTCCCCTTTTACGACGCGAAATCTCACGATGTCTCGCGATGGATCGGACTCTCTCGCGAAGTGTTATCAGGACACACGAATCGTTCCTTAATGATGATTAATGAGCAGTGTACATGGACGATGATTACGTAACCGCTGTCGGGTAATTAGCCAACGAAGTCGTAATTCAAGGATCGTGGCTCGTGGAAGCAAGCTGTTGGCCTTTGAACGTTCTTCGATGCTTAATTATTTTGTCACTGAATGCTCGACTACCAGCGACAATACGCGACAACTGACCGGAACTTTTTCTCTTGATTTTGCTGACAGATTGATGGACGCTCGTAATTAAACGTCGTGTGAATTGTGGAAAACGAAGCTGGATTCATTGATCAGAGAAGACATTAAATAGCATTGACCTTTAATGAAAGCTTGGCTTTGGAGAAAAATCTTTTTAATATAACTTTATTGTCTGAATGTACATCGTTTAAAAATGTAGATTTTTGAGATCATATCGTAATTTGATCGTCTTACAAATTATAATTGTGAACATATCTATATCTGAATGAACAGTGTCGATCTTCATTGTCGACCCTCCGATTGTTTATTGAAACCTTGCGCGTTTCAAGAAGACTACATTGTACGTGTAAATACGAAATTTCGCCAAATGGCAACACTATGCATTTAGGGATTAAAGCGGAAGCCAGTGAATAGCGTGCAATCATCGGCAACCGCGAACACCGAGTGAGGAGATTGGCGATGCGGCGAGCAAAATGGTAATTCGATTGGATGAATTTGTAGCTCGAAGTATATACGTCGATATAGTCGTTTTAACGAAATGAAATTGTTATATACAAAGCCGTAATCGGATTACCACAGCAATCTCGAGGTGGATCGTGGTACGCGAGGTTTCGCTAAATTACAGCTTACGTTTACTCAATTTTTTTACAATTAATTATTTCAGCGAAACAATCTCCGAGCAATTCGCTTACTACAATGTGAATTTCAGCGTACGTGAAAAATCGTACACTGTGAAGGTCCTTCATTTCTGTCGGTAGATTTGTTCTTACATAGTGATGACATTTATGCATTGATTACATTCTTATATACTGGTGATGACATTTATGTTTATACATTGGTGATCACATTTATAGTTAGACGTTAGTGAATGACATTTAAGCTTACACATTGGTCATCACATTTATAGTTATACATTAGTGAATGACATTTATAGTTATACATTAGTGATGACATTTATACTTACACATTAGTGAATGACATTTAAACTTACACATTGGTGATGACTTTTATACTTACACATTAGTGAATGACATTTATACTTACACATTGGTGATGACGTTCATACTTATGTACATGATGAAGACATTCTACACTTTCTTGTACAAGTGTCTGAAGTTTATAGTTCATATCTAAAGCTGATTTTTAATTGTGAAAAAATTCAGAAGCGAAGTTCAATCTGAAACTTCAGAAGTACCTCGGGAAACCCTAGAGCTAGGAATGCAAGAAAAACCTCCTTAAAACATAACCTAACAATGAAATAATTAGTCAAAGAATACGTGGGTACAGGCATTCGTGCAAGAACGTCAATTGTGTCTAACGGAAAAAAATTACACTGAGAACGATGTTACAGTAAATCTTTAATTACCATCGGTCTCAAGGTGTCCGTTTTTTCGCGTAGGGTATTCTAGAGGAAGATAATAACGCGTTTGTAATTACGCATATCGACCCCGTCTGTAATTTTGTAATTGTACAGAGAAGCAGAAAAACGGTGTTCGAAATCACCGTGGTAACATCTCTCCGCGAGATTTCTCGGTAGAGCGCGAAACTATCTGAATGATAAAACGTCCGTTTATTAATAATCTATAAACGAGTTTGTAATACGTTGGGAAGGAAAAAATGAATCGGCCTTCAAAGCACATATTGGATAATACATAAAAACCGCTGTGATATAAACTGTCAGAGGGTCGATACCTATCGAGATGACTTCGATGATTAATGTTTCAACGATACTTGGCTAAATCGTCGAGTACCACTTCGAAATTAATAGGTTTTGCGTAATAGATTTCGAAACTTCTTTCGACGCTTTCTATTTAACACTTGTGGACGATGATCGAGTGTTACCGGAATTCGATGGCGGATACGGGTAATTCAGATTTTCTGCGATTTGCATAATGAAGGAAAGCTTTGAGATTATTCTACCTCACGGTATAAGAACTTTTAATTATTTCGTTGATTATCCAGAAAGAATTACTACAGTTACATGCAGAAATAGGTAACTCAAAATTAATTATACGAAGAAGTAAAAAGAAAGAAGAAGTATTTTTTCGAGGCTTATAATGACAGTAGACTAAAGTTCCTAAAAAAATAAATAAAAAAGCAATGAAATAAAATAAAACGTGAACAGAAAAAAAATAACATTAGCGAATCCTGATGAGTAAAAAGAATTACACACGTCGCTTGAGTATTTTTTGATTGAACATCACCGTAACGAAAGAGTTAATTAACGCGGTGCCAAGTGAAAATCACCGTGCGTAACACATTATAATTTAAGATACAGACATTAAACTTTTCAATTCTACTATTCAATTTATTATTCCATTCAATTTATACCAACGGACCACCGTGGCTAAAAAACTCCACAAACGCTACAAAAATCGTTCTCGTTTCTCCGAAACTTGTGTTCGAAGTATTCGAACACCTTCCCTCGATTCTTCAGCACCTGTTACCAGCCGTGTTCCACGAAACGGTCTATATTCGCATAAATTCTACCAGTCCGTTGCGTGTTATGCGTGAGTGTTGCCGGTGGCAGTGAACACGTGTAAAATTCAGCCAAAGAATGCGTGTATCGATGATGTTCATACGGTCGCACGCAGACCCCCTGTGGATATTTTCAAATGAAAAATTAGATTCTGTTGGAACAAGATACGATACCTTGAAAGAGAAGGACTTCTTTTAGAGTCTTCTAGCGATATACCTAGGTTCACTAAAGTACAATCTTTCTCGTATATAATTTACCTACGATGCAATCTGAGAGAGTACTACCCTATTAAATCTTAAAGGTCTAATTTTCCGAAGATCTCTCTAGGAATTCATATCTCTTTCTTTGGGATTTAATTTTGCTAGAGTTGAATCTTTATGGAGGTCAATCAACAAGTGTGCGATTACTTTAAGGGTGTAATCATAACTCTCTAGAATCTGCAAGGTGTTCAATATTCCTAGGGTTGCTTCTGTGAGATAAGATGTTTCTGTGGTCCAATGATTGGACTCCTGTAGAGTCCAATCTCTCAAGGGTTCAATATTCCTAGAGTCCATTCTCCCTAGAGTGCAGATGTCTCTATGGTCCCATATCCTTAGAGTCCAATCTCTCAAGTGTCCAATATTCCTAGGGTTCCATCTCTCTCAAGTGTTCACTCTCCCTAGAGTCCACTCTCTCAAGTATCCACTCTCTCTAGAGTCCACTCTCCCTAGAGTCCACTCTCTCAAGTATTCACTCTCCCTAGAGTCCACTCTCTCAAGTGTCCACTCTCCCTAGAGTCCACTCTCTCAAGTATCCACTCTCCCTAGAGTCCACTCTCTCTAGAGTCCACTCTCTCAAGTATCCACTCTCCCTAGAGTCCACTCTCTCAAGTATCCACTCTCCCTAGAGTCCACTCTCTCTAGAGTCCACTCTTCCTAGAGTCCAGTCTCCCTAGAGTCCACTCTCTCTAGAGTCCACTCTCTCAAGTATCCACTCTCCCTAGAGTCCACTCTCTCAAGTATCCACTCTCCCTAGAGTTCACTCTCTCTAGAGTCCACTCTTCCTAGAGTCCAGTCTCCCTAGAGTCCACTCTCTCTAGAGTCCACTCTTCCTAGAGTCCAGTTTCCCTAGAGTCCACTCTCTCAAGCGTCCACTCTTCCTAGAGTCCACCCTCCCTAAGTCCACATCTCCATCTCTCTAGAACCCAATCTCCCCAAAATCTCCCATCTCCCATCTCCCATCTCCCAATAATCCAACCCACACTTCACCTCCCAAATATTTCCCCAAACTCCCCATTCTCTCCACCAAATTCCATCAAACTTCAAAAGTTCCCATTGCACCCAAAAGCATTCTTTCGCCATGAAATCGAGGAGCAAAAGATCAAACACAGAGCAGAATTGGTGTCCCTTTCCGTACGCTTGGCTCGCTCCTGACAGGGAACTCGAGACGAGGGTTGTTCCTAAATCGAGACGTTTCTCTTTTTATTTCTCCCTCTTTCTGTTCGCTGGTCGAAACAACATTGTAACCTGACGCACTGCGAGGCTGTTCGCGCGTTTCGTAGCTAACACGAATAATCTTTGGTGGCCAACCACGGCCGGAGATGATTGATAACTCTGTTGTACGCCGTTATCAGCCGTGGCTTGCACGTTGTTATGTTCACGTCAGAAACGTGACGCTGATAGACGTACGGCTCTTCCTCTATCCTTTGTCTCTCGTCTTCTTCTCGTACGTTCCGTTTCGTATCTTCACGTTCGACGTGCTTCCAAGCGACCTGTTGCCGTTAATTCGAACTTACACGCCGCCGTGTTAACCACGAATCTTGCTTTCCGGTTCGATGTTCTTTCTCTGAGGCTTTCTCTAATTCGTCATCCGCGTGTCAACTTAATCTTGCGCGCGGATAGTCAGGAAAATCGGTGTCTTTTTCTTCGGGATTATTTACTGAAACAATCCTAACAAGATTAATGGAGCAATTAGTAGATAAATTGGACCTGATACAACATAAACTAATTTATTTTATAGGACTATTTCGATAAAAGCAAGTTTATGATTTATGTAGACTATCGTGAACGAGACAATAGAACAGTAATTGAAACATAATACCGTAATGAACACCGGTGTAAAGAAGTCCCGTATCAACGTACATGACACCGACCATCAAAGTGTTAAAAGATCACCAAGCGGAATCTATCATGGAATCACAGACTGCCAGCAGCGTTGGAGTTAATAGAATTCAAATTAACCACGCTAACTGCTTCATGATTAATCGCATCTCGATCGGGCAGCGTGTGTCATTTATCAAAACTCCGTTCGAATCCTTCGGGAGTGCTCGAAAAAACGAGGCCAAGGTTCGAACAAAGAACCAACAGCTCCACGAACAACGGAGCACGATTCTTAGCGTCGTTCGGTCAGTTCTCAGTCACGAACCAATGGCTATGGTGGTGATTTCTCAGGGTCGAGCGCCAGCAATGGATTACAAGCGCCACTCTTTTCCTCTCGAACGAACCCTTTCGTGTTCTCTCTGTCGCGAACAATCGGTACATCCAGACCGGTTGAAAAGCGCCTGCATTTCTGCACGAAGCGAGAAATACAATCGAGAACCGGGTGCCTTTCGTTCTGCCTTCGTAACTCTACTTGCGACTTTCGTATAAACAAACCTTACTTGCCTTTTCATTCAGCACTTTTATGTTTACTTTTCATTTAGGGGTTGCTTTTTTGGGGATGTGAGGGTGTGGGAATTTGAAGAGGGTTGGAGAGTTGGAGAGTTGAAAATTTGGAGAATTGGAAGCTTGAAGAGTTAGAACCTTGAAAAGTTGGAACCTTGGAGAATCGGTACCATGGACAGTTGGAACCTTGGAGAGTTGAAACCTTGGAGAGTTGGAACCTTGCAGAGTCTGAACCTTGGAGAGTTGGAACCTTGGAGAGTTGGAAATTTGGAGAGTTGGGGAGTTAGAGAGCTGGAAATTTGGAGAGTTGGAACCTTGAAGTGTTGGAACCTTGGAGAGTTGCAACCTTGGAGAGTTGGAACCTTGGGGAGTTGGAACCTTGGAGAGTTGGAACCTTGGAGAGTTGCAACCTTGGAGAGTTGGAACCTTGGGGAGTTGGAACCTTGGAGAGTTGGAAATTTAGAGAGTTGAAACCTTGGAGAGTTGGAACCTTGGAGAGTTGGAACCTTGGAGAGTTGGAAATTTGGAGAGTTGGAACCTTGGAGAGTCGGTACTATGGAGAGTTGGAACCTCGGAGAGTTGGAACCTTGCAGAGTTGGAACCTTGCAGAGTCTGAACCTTGGAGAGTTGGAACCTTGGAGAGTTGGAAATTTGGAGAGTTGGGGAGTTAGAGAGCTGGAAATTTGGAGAGTTGGAACCTTGAAGTGTTGGAACCTTGGAGAGTTGCAACCTTGGAGAGTTGGAACCTTGGGGAGTTGGAACCTTGGAGAGTTGGAACCTTGGAGAGTTGCAACCTTGGAGAGTTGGAACCTTGGGGAGTTGGAACCTTGGAGAGTTGGAAATTTAGAGAGTTGAAACCTTGGAGAGTTGGAACCTTGGAGAGTTGGAACCTTGGAGAGTTGGAAATTTGGAGAGTTGGAACCTTGGAGAGTCGGTACTATGGAGAGTTGGAACCTCGGAGAGTTGGAACCTTGCAGAGTTGGAATCTTGCAGAGTTGAAACCTTGGAGAGTTGGAACCTTGAAGAGTTGGAACCTCGAAGAGTTGGAACCTCGAAAAGTTAGAACCTTGAAGAGTTGAAAATTTAAAAACCTAAAAGTCCTGAAATGTCATCACCCTATATTCCTCCACTCCTCATCACACTAATCCCTCCCATCAATGCCTAAACCTAACCTCAACCCAGCAAAAAACATCAAAAACCCACATAATATACATCTTCTCAATGAATTCTAAAACTAGAAATAGTTAATGGTCAATATCCACTCCACAAAAACCTCCAATTACCTCAAACGAACATTCAGCCCGCCACGTAAAAGGATTTCTCTCTTTTTCCCATCCAGTACCTCGTTCTAAGAGATACATAGATAAAAGATAAATTGCATCGCCTCTTCTATTTACCATCCAACGACAGTAAAGTTGAGCATGAGTTCACTCGTTCTGCGGGAAACGCAGGTGATTAAGACTCTGAATTAAGAATCAAGCAGGGACATTTCATTAAAGTATTAAGATATCTCGGCGTATCAGAAGTTAATGAGCACAACGAACGGAGGACTTGTCGCCACTTCGTACATCGGCACGAAAGTACTTCGCGAACTGTGAGAACCATGAAATGAACGATCTGGAAACTGGTTAAATGATCGTGTTCGGTAGCTGATTCGGAGAAAATCGAGTCGTGAAATGATTGCTCGGATAGGACGACTTCGATGTGGAAAATGATAGTTGACTGTTGAGAATATTTTATAGAGGTAATGTTGGATATAGGAAATTGTGGATGTTAATTTTAATTTAAGATGCCTCTATATTTCTCGAGAACGATCGAAGAGAAAGTTTGGGTGTGCCGCGAAAATAATAGGAAAGATCATGTAATAAAGTTGCGGACATCCAGCTGAGCGGAAAATGGACGCGGTGAACGCAAGCGTGGTCCAATTACGTGGCCCCTTCATTAAGGCGCGAACCCCCATGAGCTTATTTATTCGATACCGTTATACCAAACGAATCAAAAATTGCCGTCCGAGAAATTTGTTTGCCATGTTCAATAGACGTCCAATTAATCTGACTAATTGCGGGATATCGTTTCCCATTTTCAGAGTAAATCGATTAATACCTGTCATCGCTGCTCGACTTTCTCCAACACAATTTCTATACTCGTTAACTATGACTAATCGTAGCATTCTGTATTCAATATGCACAATCAAAAATTATACCAAAATTTTTAAATCTACAGCACTGTTCAAAATTTTTTTGTAGTCTTTTAAGGAATGTACGTTGAACATAAAGAGTCCAAAGAATGTTTACGGTAAATGGTTTCGTTAAACACCTAAACTCCACACTGAAAATCGCAAGAAAATAGCAGAAATACGACCTAAATCTGGCAAGAAAGAACAAAGGAATTTCACGTAAAAGAAAAACAATCAAGTGACCATAGTATTGCTGTAACGAGACCACTAACCCTCATAGTCCATCTTTTTATTCCGTGTTCTTTCAGAATCACCGCAAAAAAATAACCAACCTGTTACGGTACGGTGATCTGCTAAAAACAGCGTCAAGTGTTTACAGCACCGGTTTAATCACTGCCTTTTGGTTTATTTTTCAGAAGCTCCTGGAGAACTTGGATGGGTGCTCACTCTGGTGATTGTGTCTCTAGTGTCGGCTGGGATCGGTGCGGTGGTCATGGTCACCCTTCTTCACTGTCGGAGGTTAGTATAATTCTTTGAATATTACAGAGAAATATATAGTGTTTATTTAACAATGTAGACACATAGAAATTTATTAAAAGTTAGAAATCTGGACGTTTAAAAAAAGTTTAAGGATTTAGTGTGTAGATGCAGAGATTAGAAACTGTGAACGAGTGTTCACATCCAAACACGAGCTATCAATACAAGTCATAGTATCGGTAGATCTGTAACTGTAAATCAACGTAATTCATCGTTTTATCAGTAAATCGTAGAAAAGTTGTTCTCGGCTATCATTGAACTTGAATTCAATCAGACTTCCTGATAGAGGATTTATCCGGTCGATCGCGGAATTTCGAATCGAAATACGAGAGCGTAAACACCTGCTCGATCGGTTCCCGTGAGATTGCCTTCGAAATCCATACAAAGAGGCAGAAGATCAGCGGTGCATCTCGATACGGATCGGCGATCAGGTAGATTCGTGGAATGATCGCGGTTTATAAGCTGGCTGGCAGCAGCCGATCGATTTCCCTTAAATTACCACCTACCCGCAATGCATCAAATTCGAAAGGGAACCGAACCGTAATAAAGCAGGGTGAACCGGTTACTAACTAGATCGCTTCGATTTGAATTCGCCGCGTGTCAGGCAAAAACAATCGGGAGGAAACAATGAAAAAAGGTGCGGACACTCGTGAACGCAGCTGCTCCGTTTCGTTACGCTCTGATCAGGAATCTTTATTGCGGACCGCTTCCTCTGATTCTTGAAAAAAGATACTACTTCCGATTAACGTTTATTCTCTAATTGCTGATTAATAAATATGTGGATTCTGAATTCACAATATCATTCAGAGATCAAGATTTTTAATATTCTGGCTTGTGATTGGGATTATCTTTGAAGCACTGCACTGCTTTATCAAATTAATTGTTTCATAAGATATTATATTATTAATGTCCAATATTATTTTATGACATCAAAGTATAGCTGTTCATTATTTATTCGAGATATCTCACGAAAAATATGCATTCTTTATACAATATTTTTATTCCATGATTTCTTCAAAAATGCAAGTGTCTTCAGATTTACAATTTCTGTGCTTGAAATTTTTAATAAAATTCTGCTTTCTTTTTGTGTTGCAGATTGAAAAGCACCGGTGGGAGAGGTAAGATCAGTTTCACGGATTACAATAAAATGCACGTTTTTACGATGAGTCAGGTATTTTGAGCTGTACTTATTAATAGAGATAATAGGATTACTTGTAAGCTGCTTATCGAGTTCGCGGTTAAGTCCACTTTGGATTCTTGTCAGTACACTTATCTCTTTATCTCCATAATATAATAAATTATTGCCGTAATGATGTTTTTGTTGGAATCAGTATTAGTCACCATTCGCCGCGTTAATCACGTATAATTACACGGATTCCTTTTAATTTTCGTTTTAATATAACACTCACAGCCGTTCTTTAATGATAATAGAATTTTAAATTGCCATATAGCCAGTAATTACCCGTACCGTTCATAGAAAATTGGTACAATAGGTAGACGTAGCAATCGGAACGTTACGACCCTAATCACAGCCGCGATTATGACGAAGCTCTGACAGATCGTATGATTTGCAATTATCCTAGATCCCCTACAGAGATATCGATTTACAATCCTACCTATTCGATTCCTTTATCCGTTGCTAAAATATGATATCCGCCTTTTAATCGTTCCTCATTCAACCCCTCTTTATGAGTATTCTTTAGAACCTTATAAACCTCGACACGTGTGCCCGTCGCCATTATGCCTAAGTTTTATGAAAAACATGCTGTGTCATAGTAATCAGAGATTAGGGCTTAGGTATCACGTAGGGAAATTACCTGGATGGACGTATAAAAGCTACGGTCATTCATGAATTTATGGGGGAAACCTAGTTAGATCCAAACTTAAAGAGGTTGCATAATAGGGAGATTATAAGTCGTATGGAAAGAGAGGAAGATGAGAGATGAACTAGGAAGGTGAAGTCCTATGAGGTGTTGTTCTATGAGTCCTAGAGTGCGACTGAACCTAGATGAAACGTAGAGAGGGTGAAACAGAACTCCACCCTCACATGTGAACTACGTTAATGTTTAAAGTAGTATGACACTATATGCTAGAAGGTAAAGTAAAGTATATTGCTGTCTAGCAAATGCACCGCAATTCTCGTTTTCTCGACACAATGTGTTAACCTTGAGGCATCCGGATGTCTTCGTGGACATCAGCAGCTTGTCCGTCTGATCAAAGCTGAAGACACACGGGCCTCACACAGTCTGGCGACGTGGAGCGTCGATTGGTGCAAACGAGAAGCATAGTAGAGCCGTGGCGTCGAGTGTCAGCGTCGATTGGAGTTTAATTAGTTCGCATAATGAAAGCCGTTCACGGCGGTATATTCAGCTCGTGCACACGTTAAAGGGTAAAGCGACTCGGCTCGACTCGACGCGACACGACGCGACGTACGGGCGACATAAAGGACAGTGAAACGCGTCTAATTAACTTTCTGATTTAAAATCACCCGCGGCACGATACGATCAACGTGGCTGGGACCAAAGGGAACGAAGAAAGGAGGAGGATCGAGGTTGAGAACGAGGGCAGATAGAAGAAGAGGAGAGAGGGGCAAACCTTACTGCCCGGCTGGCTGCCGGCCTGGGTATACAAGGGTCACTCGAATTAATTATCCGACACTCGTTTTACCGAACCTCCCTGAACTCCGTCGTCGATCCACGATTCGACTTAAGCGGCCTTCACACCGAAACTTCGTGATCGATTCTATTCGGTTACGCTTACTATAATTGGACGACGATCATTATGGAACACTCCGTACGACTAATTGGAACGAATCGACACAAGGTTAATTAAGCTAAACAATCGACGACACACTGCCCGGAAAAATCTAGCCTATACTTAAAAATCGTTTACGTGTTTGGATAACAGGAACCGTTGCTCAATGTTCGTCATTAAAAACTCGTGAACACACCTTTCACGAAATTCTAAATTATATATTGTGACGTGTACAGCTGTGGACAGAAATTTGGGATTAGGATGTCCGAATGTGGCGATGAAAAGGTGTTGTGGATCATTTTGGATAATTAATGGTGCTATGGAAAATTATTGAAGAACTATGGTGATTTAACAAGTGACTATGGAACTTCGATAACTATGGGAAGTTTTACTCTAACCAGATTTGTATTCACTTTGAAGTCCAAGATATCTTTGAATGTTAACAAATATTTTAACACAAAGGTCTCAAACTTCTGCTCACAACTGTACTTACGTCCTATTAAAGTAGTTACCTACTACTTTATTTCTGATCCTCAACAAGAGTGGACGTCCCAACCTGCCATTTCCTCTCTCCCCTATTAATTACGTGAAAACCAGGGTGATTAACGTCGCACGACATCCTGTTAGACCATTTATCCCCGGTTCGTGTAAACTTGTCAAATGGCGAAATTACAGCTGTACACGTACAAACGTAATTGGAACTCTGGCACAGTTATCCAGCAGTAAACGCGCGTTAATGTTGGCGGTGCAATTTCATATCGTTGAGAGGGGAGGAAAAAAAGGAATTAATGAAACATCGTTGAAACGTACAACCGTGCGTAAGAATTGCCACGAATGCCAACGAACAAGAGAGGCGTTAATGGACGGCTGAAAGGGGCTGGTTGCGCAAAAAAAAAAGAAGAGATCCGTACACGTTAGGTTCCCGGCACGATCGACGGAACACAATGGCGATTCGAGAGCCGGGTAGAATAGGTGAATCGAATCCGTTAATCGGCTTATCGCGCGTTTCTCCGCTCGATACGCCGAATCGGCCTCTGCTCCCTCGAAAGCTCCACGACAAGGATCTGGTGTTCGTTGAAAGGGTATTCAGCCTAACATTAACCCTTTTCGATACCGAGGGCGCGTACCTACCTTCTTCAGAGACGAATCGTTTTAGAGTGAATACAGTATTTATACTCGCGACGTTAATTTTGCAGATCAAAAACTCATTACGATTAATCCTTTCATTGTTAAAATCCTGTACATATGTGTACAGAACAAGTCCATATTATACGAGTTTATATTTCTTTGCACCATCTTGTATCGAATATCAACTACGATTTCAAATACCAAGAAAATCATGAAAATTCAACTCGACACATTCCAGCATCCGAGTTCTTTCATCACTAATATCGTCTTTCGCGTCAATGTTTCCAACACGATGACGCGCTAGAAAGAATCACGATCGAGTTGCAGCTAACCGGTCGAAAGAATATCAGCCAGAATGAATCTGGACCCTAAAGGATCACGCACGGTTGCCAAGAAATAGAATCCTGGTAGGTGTTCGAATCTACTAGATCGTGAGGAGAACACTTGCCTTCCCGCTGTCACGACACGCCACGATTTTCACGCGTCCCGTTTGCCGGGCTATCGCATCCGTCAACCAATTAATATTCGAACCATCCAATCCGGTAAATCACGCGGGTTAACGCGTCCGTTGAACAACAACCAGAAGCGACAGCCTGGAAAAAATACGGATCCGATTACCTCACCTAGTGGATGGGAACTATGGTGTAATCATGGTGGAAACGGAGCGTACACTCCACTGCAGCGTAGACATCCCTTGGATAATCGGAGTGCATGGGACACTTGCATTTTAAGAGATATATTCATTTGACCATGTTCGAACATATTCCTCAATTTTAACCCTTAAATGCGTATGGTTGTATAAATGCATACCAGTTTTAATCTTACAAAATGTAGGAAACCTGCAATGAGTAATGTTGCAGATAGGCCACGTACCAATCAAATACACAATGGCGTCATCTGTTCGTTTTAATTTGAATCAATCGCTTTCGAGATATTTTGTTAGTTGATTTCCTCAGGTAACATTAGAAAATCATGCGTTTAAGGGTTAAATATACTTCCAAATTTGCAAATGCTATAACCTAAGCACCGAGATCTTCCTGTACCATTTACACAGTGAAGTACAACAACACGTGAAGTAATATAACGTGTACATGCTTGTGAGTGCATAGCACGTAGCAGCTTTCTGATTTCTGATTATACGATCGACAATGTGGCAGAAAGAGAGCCTAAGAATGTTCATGACAGATCGATGTTCAATTACAAAGGGAGAACTGGCCCTCGACCGATGTAACCAACCGGATAAATCGGTACCGCCTTATTTACGATAGCAATAAACTGCTTCACGCCTGCCATGGAACGCTAAATCGTCGTACGTCGATGCGTTCACCGTCTGAATGCCGGGGAGGACTGCTACGTCGGACGATAAATAACGCGATTACAGCTTGACGTAATCGATTGCACTCGGATTTCTAGCCACTCGAGCGCAAATGAAGTCGCGCGACCATCCTTTCCAATGATGAAGCACCGCGTTCCACGAGCGGCACGTAATGAATGGAAGGTTGATTAGGGTCGCGGAACAGAGTGTCCACGGCAATTGAAATCTTTGTAACGTCGCGGAGCTGTGGGTAATTGGCCCCCTATCCGCCTTGGATTCGCGTGGCTTTGATCGAACGGCTAGGAACAGTTCTTCGGAGGATAATGAAGGACAAATTTCTTCGATGACGCATGTCTTATAGCAGAAAAGTTAGATAGTGACTAACAACTGTAACCTTCTGCCATGTAGGAGGTATTCGAGTAAGTTGAAATCGTATAACCAACTCGTAAACTAACTGATACTAAGCTAACCTGATAAACGCGAGATTGAATTCCGATCTGATCGTACATCTTCTAAGGATTTTGTACGTGGCTGTATGTGAAATGTTTGCAGTTCGACGGCCGAGAAACGCACAAAACATTCTCGATTACCTCATACATTAAAAGACTTCGCGTGAACGTCCGCAGGGTTCGCGTCTCTCCATTACCAGGCAATCTCGTGGTCGTTGCATAGATCCTAATTATGCAAATGACGGTGTAACGGCTCGTTATAAATATCCACGAACCGTACAGGACGGAATTAAATTTCTGCTCGAGTCCGTCACCCTGCTTCTCATTCTGCTACGTTAGAGCGCATCAGCGATTATCCCGGTGAGTTTCTCAGAAGAGGAGGAAGAAGAGGAAGAAAATAGCGTTTAGACGAGACACGAAGAGGAGAGAGATTATACCCGTTGCACGCGTTGCTTTCTGTCGCTGGTGTAAGGCCAGCGATAAACGAAAACCAGTCTCTCTCGTCGCTGGCAAGTGACAGCCGCCAAGAATCGTCCAGGACGACGAAAAGCGCCGATCACCGGACAACGAGGAGCCTCGTACGTGCGTAGGTTATACGGCGCGTCGACGAGGATTCCCATAATCTCGTTTTTTCTCATGCTTATTTCGCCACGAGGCGGCATCTCTGATCTATGAATTCCGAATTCCTTTTTTTCTTACTCGTATCCCCTTCTCGCCCCTTTTTTTCTTTCTCGATTTCTTCATCCGCCCCACTCGATCTCTTACCATCCACCCCATACACGGCCGCGTTTCTATGAGGGTCGCATGACAGCGCGATGACGGGCGCACAATGAGGCCATACAGAAAACTGCCGCTTTTTTTTTCTTCGGACTCATGTCATAATGATTCGTGGTTCCTGCGTACCTACCTTACGCGTGTGTAATATATCTATGACCCGTACGTGTACCTATATACACGATCGTGTAACGTAACAGGATTCTGTCCGAACGATCACCTGGCACTTCACGAGCTTCGTATACCGAGCTTCGACCCTTCTCCACTGAAACTCGAGCACGACTTTCGCGTACCGATCCTTACCAACGAATTTTCCAGGACAACGAACCTCACGTGGGACACGAACCTTTGTTTCTTGTTCCAGCGAGCTGCTGCAGCGTCGGCGTCGAGGACTCGAACGCTCAGGAAGCCGGTGCTACAGCTGGTGGAGGCGGGTCTGGCGGCGGCGTAGCCGTTATACCGGATCGACCACCCTTAGAACTCGATAAGCTGCCGCCTTATCACGATGTTGCTCCTAGTCCTGGTATGTCTAATTAATATTTAACTTACGAGGAACATTACCCAAGTGATACTCTTCTGATGAAATATTTACTTAAATGTATTAATTGAAATTATGTCAAAGAATCACTTGCGTAGTTGTTCTTGAGCTGACGACCATTTTGCCCGCGATAAACATAAGATCAAAAATTTAAGTTGGTATCGGTAGCTGTGCTACTCGAATAACTCCAGCGGTCAAATACTCGAATACCTTCGAATACAAGGCGACGTTCGAGACATTGCAAATTCTCAAACTTCCATGTCCTCAGATTCCTAAATCCCCAGACGCCTGTAAAGACGTTGAATGTCTTGAAGATCGTCTTGTAACGAGTATCCAAATGTTCGAGTAATTGGCACCGAGTTATTCGGGTATTTTGATTAGTTTGCGAGATACCTTTTGAGAAAAATTTGTTAGGAAATTGGTTGAAAAAAATGGAACGTAATTCCAATTTTCCTGGTTGGATTTGATTCAAGGGCACAATGTGTGGTCGTGGTTAGGCTCGCGACGTGGCGGTGGTACGCCAGGAGTCGTCACGACGCCTCTTTCTCTTCCGCAACATAGACGGGCGATGAATCTTCCAGTGGAGAACCACTACACCCACATGCAAACGGACGAAGCGCTGTACGCAGAACTGGACTCTCAGGCCGCGAGCTACGCTAGCGATCTGCAGCTACAAATGAGAGGAAGCTCGACATACGGTACAACTTCCGGCGGGCAGGACGACGAGTACCACGAGTTGGACGCCGCGAGGTTACATCGTCATTACGGCGGAGGCAACGGGGACGGATCTCTCCGAGGGGATACGCTTCGAACCCGCCATAGTAAAAGGTAAGTAAATTAATCCTCGTAATTAAGCTTTTATTTGTCCTCGAATGATCTCTGAAATATTACAATTTAGTAATTTCAATCGATGAACCGTAATTGTATGTTCCTTTCTCGGATTCGAAATGATACCCTCTAACGTGATCACGTAACGATAATAGCACCGGCTCTGATCTTATTACTTTTGACCATAATGTCTGCGAAAGAAACATTATTAATTCCTTTCATAAGCAATTAAACGTAAATATTTGATCGAAAAGAGAGTATCATATATATCAGTGTTTATGAGCTTGAACAACCGGTTTAACGGACACATATCGAACATGGAAAAACTGCGTTGCTATATAGAGTGTTCGCTCTGACGATGACTTGTTAAATCCTTCAAAAACACTTCGTACTTTCACCATTTCTACTTGTGCAAATAACACATCTTAATTGAAAAATAGTCTCAATTAAACAGTCATTCATAACCAAAATATTATAAGAGACTTGAGGCTTTCACGGCCCGGCGTCATACAGGTATTACTGTTGAGGCTTTCGGGTGTAAGCCGTGTCCTGAAGGAAGCGAGTTCCCAACGTTTCGCCAGCATTGCAGCTAGCTTCATCAGGGGATACACTGATACTGGTATCAGTGTATCCCCTGATGAAGCTAGCTGCAATGCTGGCGAAACGTTGGGAACTCGCTTCCTTCAGGACACGGCTTACACCCGAAAGCCTCAACAGTAATACAAAATATTATAACTATTCGAAAAGTCCTGAATATCGAACACCCGGTAGAATCCTTCAATTCTCGTATAACCTATAAATGTCTATAACTCTAAATAAGAGCAAGAAAGATGAGATCGGTCAATTTCATAGAGTAGAAAATAAAGCAACGGTTTATCGTAAACGCTAATCGATTCCTGGACGTTGGCTAACATCGTAATCCGATGTTTTCAGGTTACAAGAACCGGATTACGAGATGTACGAGAACGGGCCGTCGACTCCGGTGCCGCCGGGTCAGATACAACATCATCATCACCACCATCACCACCACAATCATCACCATCATCATCCGGAGTTACGGATCGGTAGCAGGAACGGTGAACATCCGTCGTATCAGAACACAGCGTACACCGGAAGCGACGCTGAACCGGATGGTCCGACGTTGAGCAGCGCACCCAGCAGCGCTTACTATAGTGACCTTAGCTCCAATTCCACGAACCAGCAGATGCCTGCAGCCGCGTCGGCGACCAACACGAACCTTCATCTAAACTCACAGGGTCTGGAGAGTTCGCAGTACCGATTGGCGGCGATTAACGAAAGTTCTGTGCCTTCGGACTACATCTAAACGTTCAAAGTGAAGTGAGGAGTAGTCTGTTCGAATGTTCCTTTAAGTTTGACGAGGTGGAAAGTGCGAATCTTGGTTGTGAATCGGTTGCAAGTGGAGCTTTCGATGGTGCTCTATTTATTTTTCGAAGACTTGGAAGACTTTGATGTGGACTGGTAGTTTGAAGACGGAAGATTGTAGACAAAAATTTAATTTAATCGAAAACTATCGTTGACTATGAAAGTTTCTAATTCACTGTGGCAACGTGTTAAAAGCAGACGAATTGCAGGAATTTCTTTGAGGAAGCCAGTGCCATAATTTTCAATTTGCAATTCTCACTCAGAAATTGATGTTTATCAAACCACACGCAGTTACAGCGAAAGCGATTTCCGTCGAATTAGCATTCCGAATAAACGAACAATAAATTTCCACGAGAGCAATTAATTACCCGACAGGAAACGCTATCACCGTAACCGCAACATAACTTTGGTACAAATTAATCAAGCTCGATGAAACAATTAATTGTTACGTTACGCAACGAGACGTGCGGCTTGTAACGCGACTTCTGAACAAATCAGAAGCCACATTTGCAAACTGTGAACCGTGAACGAACGTCATTATTGTTCTGCTCTCAGGGAATGGCCGTCCATAGTGAATTAGTCTTCCGGTTTATTAGTACGAGTGTATCACGTGTACGTAACTCGTGTTATTCTGATCTGATGCAATAGTGCGACTAGGAACAATCGAGCGTTATTTCGTGCCTTAAGTTCGCGAATGCGAGATCAGAGAATCGCACAGGTAACGAAAACGAGTTTCATAACGAGATCGAGTGCAATGAAGTCGTTTCGAGGAACAGGTGTTTCGTAATTTTACGTTTCAAGACTTTCAATAAGCACCTTTGGTAACATACCCTCGTATTTCAAGCGAAATGACTCGAGATCATGCCTCAACTTTTCAGCCGAAGAATTTCTGGTAGTCTCTTTCTAATTAAAATTTTTAAATTTCAATATTTCGAATTTATAAATTTTTAATGCTTCAAATTTATAAATATTCAACGAATATCTGAATCGATTTGCAAATTAAAAAGACTTCGATAAACGTAACACGGTGCACAGTACTATATTAACATTAGTGAGAAGCTCGTTTCGCGATATCGTGTGAAAGTATTCGTCAGTGAATCGTTAAACAGGATTCCCGGCCTTCGTCAAGCTCAATCGTTTATCTTCGACCCTCGTTCACCGCTGGAATTAATTCGTTTCACCCGATTCGGCAGGACTCGTTTAATCGTCGCCGTCGTGTTCTCTTAATTACCTTCCCTTCGGACAGTCCCGATTGTTCCTTCGACAGAACACGAACTGGAAGAGACATTCTACCTTGGGATTCTCCGCAGACTCCGCTTTTACGTCTTTCATTTGTGTCTCACCTGCGCCAGCCTGTCCACGCGCAATCACTGCACACCTTCGTAGCCACTCTTTACCGCATGGCTTATACAAATTCACCTGTTACTGAATCGACTTTGATATTTTAACTAACAAGATTTTGTTAGGGACTCTTTAACCCTTTGCGAGAGGTGACTCTCAGTCGCCATTTTATTTAGTACAGGCATTTGAAACAAGCATTTTTTAACTGATTCTTTAGTATGACGTGTGATGTATAAACATAGTGAAACAAAAAATAGTGGAAATTAAAAGAATTCAAATCAAAAGAATTAATCAAAAGAATCAGAAGAATTCATTTAACTTTTTAAGTTTTGGAGTTGCTGTTTGTAAACAGTCAAATTACCTTCGGGTGCAAAGGGTTAATTTAAGAATTTTATAATGTTCAAAGTTATACATTTCTGAACCTCACTTTCCCAAAATGTGCAAATCTCAACATTGCCAAAGCTACTGAACTACAAATCTCCAAATTGTTACATCGCTAAACTTGAAAATCTATCAAACATCACCTAAATGACAATGATATTGCTTTTTGTTATGTTGCTATTTTCTTAAAAGAAAAATGTCGGGAGTGTCCGTGCAGTACACAATGGTTTCGTGGCGAGTACTCCTGAGTACCGAAAGGGTTAATCGTTTCCGTATCGCGATAAATCGCCGTAAATTGCACGGGGCAACCGTGAGCTCATAAATTACCGCGGCCCTCGATGGTGGAGTACAAAGAATCGCAATTGACCAAAAACCGTTTCGCGGCCCAGAATCATTCACAGCTTCTCCTCTCGTTTATACGCACGCACACGCGTGCAGGAAACACGGAGTGTGCAACAACAGATGCAACAATGCACTCTCTCGCGGGCACGGAATAATTAATTGCACTCCCTCGCGACCACAATGGCGGTAGGGAGAGATGGCCAGCTCGGTACCGGCGCATTATTTAGTCGAAAAAAATCCCACGAACGCACGGTGCGGCACCGTTGGATGGGTAACTCTTATCGTGGTCATGTTACGCGAACGGGAACGTATTATGGAATTCGTTGGTATCCGAGCTTAATTGAGGCCCACCTTGGTCTACCATCTTCCGCATTTGTGTGAGCCGGTAATCGGCTTCGTAGCTGAACGAGGAAGTTTATGCGATGGCGTAACGTAGAATCTTGAAAGTAACAGTATTTTACTGCTGGGTTCATTTTGCACAAAAATCACTCTATACATTAAATATATACATTAAACTGTCATAATAAAATATTATCTTTGAACATTATTTTTGTCAAGGAAAATTTTTGAGGAACATGAAAAAATTACCTAGATAATTTCTACATACGAATTTAAATTTTGTGCAAATATATTTGTACCCAGCTTAACAGGTTCCTCGATAAAATGGCTGTCGATGAATACATGCGAAGGAATGTTTCAATAACAACGAGCGTTATTTTCCTGATACATACCTTCGGAAATTCAAGAAATCTCCGAATGGCTCGAGGTTCCTTCGTTCTCAAGACGCATCCTCATTCATCGAACAAGTGCAATCGCCACTGTGGAGGTATGGGAATCCACTTCGCTGGAATCCCGCAAAATTCTTGACCCTCGAGTTGTTTAAACCTCTTACAAGATCGTGTCTAATATACAAATCCATTAATAGTATCGAGATGATTCGTTAATTCTCGGGTGTGTACCATTTGGATTCTAAACCTTGATCTTTGTGCAACTTATTATAGATGTTTTTTCATAGAACTTGTTTTACCCGGTGAAAATCTGTGGATTGTTATTCTGTGGACAATTGACTATGTTTCGCAAACATGTAGATATTTTAGAATGTACACCATTGAAAATAGTAAAAGTTATTTTGTTGTCGTGTATGAATATAATTTAGCCCTTTGCACTCGAGAGGTGCCTCTCAGTCGCCATTCTATTTAATACAATAATTTGAAATAAGCATTATTAATTAACTCTATAATAGTGTTCGTGTGATGTACAAACATAGTGAAACAGACAATAGTGGAAATTATTAGTAGAGGAATAATAACCTCAAAAGAACTCATTTAACATTTTAAAGTTGCTGTTTGCAAACAGTAAAATTACCTTCGAGTGCAAAGGGTTAGTGTACGTTCTGATTCAGATTTCTTAAATTCGTTCAAACGAAAAATCCTAGTATTAAGAGATAACGATTTGTAAGTTGGATGAAAGACTCTGTATAAGTTGTGCAGCGATGCAAGGATGCGTTCACGAAGGGCTGTAAGAAAACGTTAGGACCCGCCCTGGCTGAGCACACACCACCTTCGTTCCTGCTACGGGATATATAAATTATACATGTAAATATACGGGCGGCCAGGACCGAGAAAGATCGAACCGTGAGATATCGAGATATGTGTTGGCGACCCGCACACCTCGCCGCTCCTTTCTTACCTTCTTGTGCTCTTCGTTCTCTCCGTTGCCGCGTTACGCCAGCTCGCACGCATAAACTCACGCATCTACGTGCCTATGGCGAATACCTTTGTCGCCGATGCCACCGAAACGTACACGCATACCGTTCCCGCTAATTCCTATGCATTTTTCGAATTACCGCTGAAATCGAGACAGTCTTACGTTACTCAATGTCGAAAGGAAAAATGCTACTGGAATGAATATTGTACTTAACACGGTTTCTGTTTGACGGGGTAAATATTCTCAGAATGCTCGGCTAAGTGCACACGAGAAAATATTTGTTAAAAAGGGAAAGATGTGAACCTCCGGTTTTAATTGCAAATTTTATTATCGAAATAGAGAGGTGTCAAAGATACTGCTGCAAAAATGTAGAAATAGATAAGGAAATTATGTTATGGACAGGTAGTCGAACGTGCGTACTGACGTAAGTACGGTTAGTTATGTTGAAACGCACCGCAAAAAACTGATACCGATTAAATGCATCATTGCGAAACGACAGGAAACCTGCGAGTTATCTTATAAACTTCGATCACGACATGTACTTGATAATATGTATTAACGAGAGCGGAAGGGCCGTGAGCTATTTTCATAATCGGAAAGAAAATGTATCGAGTTTTTATCGTTAATGTTCCTGTCATGATTAAATACCGAATTTGTACTTTTGCGCTGGTGTAACTAGGAAGAATACCTCGGTTTAGAAATTTTGCGGATTAATTCACAAGTTGTTAAGCTCAGTTTCTTAAATTCTCAACTTTATCGAATTTTTATATTTGCAAAATTTTTAATTTGTTTCCTAATTGCATATGAATGATTAATTGACAATTTGTTAAGCTCCCAAGTTTCTCAAATTCTCAGCTCGTTTATTAAATTTGTGTATTTGCAAAATTTTTAATTTGTCACCTAATTGCCTATAAGTGAAACTAGTGAGCTCCAGAGAATGTTACACCAATGCTCGTATGTGATGTGATGTCTTGCCTAAACTTTGTAACTATAAACTATAAAATGTACTATAAAAGACGTAGATTCTATGTGACCAATGTATAAAACTTAAACGAATGTAGAGCGTTGTAAAAATGAACGAGCTTACCGATATTAGTATCGGTTTCGTTAGCTACGGTGCTTAAAGAAATTGCGTTCGAATGATGTATTTTCTGTATAATTTAGCTTACCGTATCTTTCATAGAAGAAAACGCTGTATTGTTTTATTTGTACACGCTGAAAATCGTCGACATTTGTCTTGGAATTTTGTATCATTTCGAGTTTTGCATTTTTTATTTGTAACAAAGTAATTATTCTGAAGACAATCGTCGATGATGTTCAGAAACGTTTCGGAATGCTTCAATGTAAATTAGATACCTTAGATTGTATATACCACTGCAGATTGTAAAAAATGAAATTATTTTATTATTGTGTATATATAATTGCGCGGATAAATTCATTCTGAGCGCAAGGAAGTCAAATGCTTACGCGATTCATGTTTGCAAGCATTTTTTGTATGTAAGAAATTGTACAGTGAATAAACACGAATTTCATACCTTTGAAACAAAACTATTTCTATTTTAACCACTACAAATATTAACTTATAATATACATCATTATGTTTTTTTACTACTTATATTCTTATGACATTACAATAAACGACTTCATCTGCACAGAAATAAAAAGGGTTGCAAAATTAAAAAGGTACTTTTAGTGTCATCTGATGGCGAACGGATAAATTGACAATAAGAAATAATTATCATCACAAAGCCAGATGCAAGCTGCACTTTTATACTTTTAAATAACAGTTGATAATATTGATAGCCGGTAAAGAAGTTAACAACGAAACATATTAATTAAATTGAATCGGGACGATACACGTTGCTCCGTCTAGCGGCAGAATATGAGAACTAATGAAGCTACAGCTTCAAAATCGTGTAGTTCACCCTGTTCGCCGGAGAGATGGCGCCACTTCTTCAAAAAAAATCCTGCTAAAGCCCCTGAACGACGGCAATATTTTTGCACAATCGGTAATTCAGTATACAGTACAAGTCCTGTAAAATGACCTATCCTACACCTTACTCCTTCATTCTTCCTTAAATATAATTAACTATCACTATACTCCATTTTCGGATATATTATCGTCTTATTTCTAAATCGATAATATAAAAAAAAAATGGTAAAGTAGCTATCTGAGACCCCTCTACAGTCTATGTTTTATGATATCTCTCTCCTTTATCTTATCCGTGGTATTGATTTTTTACATTATCGGTATTTCAGTTTCCGTAATAAACTTTTCTATGATGTTAGATCTATTCTACAAATGGTTTATGGCATTATCTACGTCTAAATATCAGCATAGAGTTCATCAACACGTTATTTTTCTATGGTGTTATTCATCCATGGTTCGGATACCACAAGACCATGTGAATAATAGTTAAGGTTATGTATTATGATGTATTATATTGTACAGATCTTCTCTATTTCTGAATATATTTAACTACTTGTAAAAAGGATTTGTAAAATTCTTGATAAAAAAAATATATTAGTAAAACATCCAATATGAAGTTCAATACTGATTCAGTAAAATCCTGTTCTGCACGAATTGGTACTTTGACAGAATTCCAAAGGAACCCTGATCTCACTTTTGAAACTCCTCTTGTTCTTGTATATACGAAGGTAAATTTATAATATTCAAGTTTTGGTTAATCAGTGTAATGTTTTATTCAAAATTATTTCTATTAGGGAGGTAGTGTTCCGCATTTAACTAAGGATGTCTTCCAAATGGTTACTACAGATCCACAGTTATTATCTGTTTCTCTTACTTCTACGCTTTCTATGTTAGAGTCAATAAAATACTGTAATGTTAATTTTGCAGAGTTTGTTGGCATGAAGGTATAATGTGATCCATGTCATTGTTACTGTTTTATAACATTCTATTTTTACATAACATTTTAGGTAAATATTTTCATTTTAGGAGTACTTAAATTTTCTTACATTTCATGATCCATGTTATGCTATCCCATCAGGTTATCATCAAACTGATTTTATTCCTCTATGGACAAGAAATGGAAAGCATATGTTAACACCTGGTAAATATATGGATATTATAGAAGCATTTAAACCAGATATGTATGTTGCTTTACATGATGGAGATACCAATGTGAATAGTAGTAAAAAGCGTGTATCAAAGGCTGTACAACGTACTGGAATATTTTTTGAACAATGTCTAGTTAGGCATTTAGCTTCTGATGCTTTGAAATCTTCAGAAATGTTGGGAGCAATTGAAGGTGGTTATGATATAGAAGCTAGGACACTGTCTATAAATTTGTTAAAAGACAAGCCTGTAATAGGGTATATAATTGATGGACTTCATAATCATGGGCAAGATGTAAGAAATATACCAACAGACCAAATTAAACAAGTGGTGGCACATACTACTGTAAGTTTCAAGATTTTTTCTATTATGTGTCAATATTTGTTTACTCACTATAATTATTTTAGAACCTCTTGCCTCCTGAGAAATTAAAAGTATCGATAGGCTGTTGGAATCCTCTTGTGGTGCTTGACCTTGTTGAATTAGGTGTGGATATATTTGATACATCGTATCCTTATATAGCTACTGAAAATAGTGAAGCTTTAACTTTTTTATGTGATCATGATGTTTGCAATAATATAGAATGTGTGATGTCATTTACAGAAGACAGGTAATATAAAATTACATTCTTAACTGTTAGATTATTATGTTAATTTTCTCCTTTGTGATAGGTATAAAGAAGATTTTTCTCCTATATGCTCTCACTGTGAATGTCTTGCATGTAAAAATCATACCAGAGCATATTTACATCATTTATGTCATACTAGGGAAATGCTTTCTATGGTACTCTTAATGATGTAAGTAGGAGCTGATTAATGGTTTAAATAATTCTATAACTATACATATACAACTTAGTATATATTTTCAGACATAATGTACACCAGTACCTTGAATTTTTCAAGCTTATACGGGAAAGTATAAAGAATGACACTCTACAGCAATGCAGAAAGAAAATTAATTTGAAATTTAAACAGGCTAATAATAGTTAATCAAATGGGTCTACAGGTATAGGGAATATACAGTGTACACAAAAACCAAATTGTAAAAAAGTATTAATAGTTTAATATTAAATTATTTTTACATACTGGTTTTGTAATGAAACTATGTCAGTACAAATTTTATAAAATTATTCTGGTAAGAAATTAGGATCTAAATAATTATAAGAAGAATTACTAAAACTTTGCGGGAAATAATCTAAGTCGTAACTTCTAGTATACTGAGGTGGTTTTATAGGAATCAGTCTGTGTAGTATATCGTGTAGTGGTTTTTCATCTTCTAGCTGTGCTACTGCACAATCGCCACACAAATCAAATCCGTTTTGACATTCTGAACAATGCCATCTCGTGCCTGTTAATGGTTCTTCTCCGCATATTGAACACTACAAAAATAAAAATTACATTTAATTGGTTCGATGTACCGTGAAAAATATAATTTATATACCTTATATCCGACATGTTTAAACACAGAAGATGAATTTTCCTCCTTTTCAGCTTTCACTTGTCTTAATAATTCGATATGCCTTAATTCAGGATTATCATCGATAATACTATTTCCGATATCGTCTTCCTAAGAACAGAAAGAAGAATTTATTGACATCTAACATATAATTTCACGTGCTCATGTTGAATACACATACAGATTCTTCTGTAACTGGTTGCTCTTTGCTTTCATCAGGCATGGTAAAAGACATATCCTGATGAGGAAAGAATGTAGACCGTCTAAATAATGAGTAATTATTGCGTTGATGTCTATGACCCATTCCTCTTTTAACATCTAACTTCACTTTTGGACCACGTCCAGGTATAGGTAAACCAGCTCTCAGGAGTTTAATAAAGTATTTCTGCACTCTACTAGAAACTTGTTTTGGAGTTCTGTTACCTATAAAAAGTCAGAGTTAATTTATAATTTAAATGAATAAAGATTTACAACCATACCTAAAGCATTAGCTATCTTAGTCCATCTCCTCATTTCCACTTCTTCTGGTGGATACTCTATCAGAAGTTCCTCTAATCTCCTTTGTTCTTCCACTGTCCATAACTGATTGAATGTTTCTGGTTTACTTTCGTCAAAAGCACGTCCTCTTACCAGTATCTAAATGTTTTAAACACATATATTAACATGTGCAGAGTATATTAAAGAAGCCTTCCAAAATACCTTTCCATTCTCCTGCTCTGTCTTAGTTGATACATGAGGTAACACATGTCCATGCCTTGTCTGAGGTCTCATACGCATATCAGGAGCAGCTACATTATATTGTGACCAATCAATATAAGGAATTTCAGCGATCTTCTGTGGACCTGGTAATTCTGGTAGTTCACCATTCTGTATCTGAGCCACGAAGGATATTGGATCCTTCAAAGCTTTTGAGCGAATAGACAAAAGTTTGTCCAAATCTTCTATAGCTTGAGCTCGCTGCGCCTCGAGAATTACAATTGTTTTTAAAAGAGTAGTATAATCCTTATTTCCCTTTAACGCTAAGTGGTCGGATTCGAAATAAAATTCACTCGGTTCTTCATCCTGACATCCCTTTTCTTCTTCTTCCATCCTTAATGTTCACTTTTGACAGGTTATACGCGTGTTCACCACAGTACGTTAACCTCAATTATCTGTCAAAATGAAGCGACGAATATCTACATAACATAGCTACCGAATAAAATTTATATACGATTATAACAATATTAAAAATCTAATAAAAATTCAATTGCAAATATAAATGATTATATTCCATATGGTCGCGAATATGTTTATGCCGCTTTGGAGCGCGTGCTCTCACACGCTAAAGTCAAAAACACGTGTCACTGTCATCGACGTTCTTCGAAATTTCAGAATGTTATGTTCAATAACATAAAACAGACATCACATACTTTATGTAAACTTTTACTTGAGGTTTCAATACTAATTTTGGTGTTCATTATTTTTTTTTAAAGATATCTTTTATCTTTTATTTTGTAAAAAAACACAATAAATAAATGTCATGTGCAGCACTTTAGGGTAAATGGAATCGATTCAAAATTTTTTTATTTCGAGCTTTCTAAATTTACAAGAATGTATGTTGCTAGAGGAGCGTTATGTTTTCTTGTTTATGGCGCTTACCACGACCCCGCTTTATAGCGTTAAATATTTATTACACATGGGAACCTACATTCTACCCCGGGTTTCATAAATTTAATTACGAGATGTATAGCGTTAAAGTAAAAAATATTCCAAAAATCTTCATTTCTTTTCAGAAATAGCGGTGTTATTATCCATATGTTGCTAATAACGTGCTCTGTGTATAATAACGATTGACACTCGCTATGACAATTGTTACATTTCTTCGAACATCTTCCTTTATCTTTGAACTATGCAGAACAGTTCTCAATAAATTAGCATAAGACGCAACGCTGTTCTGAAAAGTTTGGAGTTTAATCATCGCGAGGAAAACATGGGATTAATGGGGACAAGAAAAAATGCGATGATACATCGTTTCCATCGGACTTCCATCGTTGTTAAGAAAATGAAGGAATCCTAATTTATTATCTTATCAAGTGTTTCTCTTTGTGGCGAAACTTCATAATACATTCCAAAATGTAAGCGATTACCGAAAGGTGACGCACGTACTACCGATACAGAGTTCTGTAAATTTTGTGCAAACAGTTCTTTTAACGCTCATTAATCGCCGTTTGTTTATCGACGAAAGAAGGACAGCGTGTCCACAGACATTTAACTTGCAGTCTTTATCTCGTTAAACATCGCTTTCGTTCTAAGATTTTCGTAGCCTCCATAAATTCGTCAGAATCAATCGTTTGGCTACCGATCGTCAGAGATATCGGCATTACGGCGTGGCACTCTTATCAGGAGCATCGTGCGCCTGTAAAAATAAGCAGCTAGCTGACCCGCTAACACTTCAGTCTCGTTCTGGACATCTCACGATAACGTCACACTGTCTTCGATTCGGCTTCTAAGGCACGGAGAAGCCGATTCGTGTCTTCGTTACGCCGATTATACGGGGAAAGCCGATCGAAGGCAGTTGCGAAACCCGCGTGCTGTTCGCGCGATGAATCGCTGAATTCGAAAAAACTTCTGTGTCTCTGAATTGGATTAATTCGATAATCGGTCCTCGTTGAATCGTGTGCAAAATGAAGTTAGACGAGGAAAAAGGAAATGGAAAGATTGCCCTGAAACGGGAGCTGGGCCTTTTTAGTGCAGTGAGCATCATTGTGGCTGTCATGATCGGTATGCTACTCTTTCCAAATTATATGCTTATTCGAATAGTTTTCGTTTACCATACCTCAGAGGTATGAAATATAAAATAATCCTTTCCGATGCAACCGTGTTTGTTGTACAACATTGATATTATTATCACTGTTTACCTTCTTTTGCTGTTATTTTTGGTAAATTCTGCACCGAATAATTTTATCATTGTTTTCATATTCATGTGAGACGATTGTGCAAAATGTGAATCAGTTATGCATCATCAGCATTGTTCTACTTAATCATTTATTCGTAAGGAAATTCGAATTCTTATGAGTTAACCAAATATTAAATTTGTACTTATAAAATTGAAACGATAGACTTGTTCTAGATCCTCATGCTCCACAATCCCGAATTTTAGTAATACTTAATTCCTTTGTATCCAGGTAAAGATGATGCAGTTATTTACACCACGATAATCCTGAGCCCGTATATTCCTGTACTGTAAATCCCCAGTGTTATTAATATCTTACGAATCTTCTTGCGCGAACATCTTTCAACTAAGCTTACAATAATTGCTACCGGTATCGACATGTGAGGGAGAGGCGGAGTTAAGACATATGTTCGTCAGTAACAGTATCATCGTGTGTATGCTGATAATAAGAAGCCAATATCGGCATTGTCACAATTTCATCTCAAAGACGATAACAGAAGCTGCTGTTCAAATTTAATTATCCACACACTCCGTGTCCACTTCTGAAAATATTTTTCTTTTCATGTGTAAATAATAGATAGGATCGATATGTGACGAAATTCCTCGTGTACATATACTTACCATCTTTTGCAAGTTACATGCTGGATATAGATAACGTTTCGTTGTAAATCGTATGTGCTTATCCTCCGTCGAAGGGTATTAATGTAATAATTAATAACAGGAAAAGTTGCTACAATGTTCTTAGAATCGCACGAGATTGATTATCCCCTCAAGCACCTTGTTTGAGGTCGGTTAGCAGCAATTGCTTCGGGTGCATGATAACGTAGCGAGGCTTCTTTAACGATTCAAAGCGATGTCCCGCCACTTTCTCACAGTGGTCTTTTGATCGCGAAGAGTTCCTTTTTAGCGATTTAAGTACTTGCAAGGTCGTAATAAGTAATATGACATTGCGCGTTAGACCTCATTTATGATCCAATTTATTTTGATTTTCGACTTAATGGTATAAATACAACGGAAATGTTATAAAATAACACGGACGTCTTAATGTAAGTTCAGACAAAAGACAATTTATGCAAGTGACCTGTTTTTCTTGCTCTCATTGTCCACGAGGGGTCGGTAATATTTATATAATTAATAGATTATTCACAAGTCTGTTAATGAGACTTTCGTAACTAACGAAGTGGTAACCCAGTATTTATCATAATTCACACTTTCTATTTTTATAATCTGGTCAACCCAATTAAGATTATCAGAAGCTAGAAAAATGTATGTATAGTTCGCTCGAAAATGGCTGCAAGTATTTAATTATTTCTGAATGAACGAAAAAGAAACAACTTGATGTAACATTTTGGTAATTATGCGTCGAGCTTTGACACGATTACGAATCAAGAGGGTTAATCAAGGTTAATCACTGACCCACGCGTCCAAGTATTACGAGACATCTTCCTCAAGTATATCTGGTCGATTTGAAACTTTATATAGATTGACAAATCTATCGGGCTTAACTTTATCTGTAAATACGAGGTGACATTTTATCTTCCTGATTTTATCGAGTAAATTAAATCGTACCTTCAGAATCTTCAAATAATATTTATTCAAATTTCCTGGCCCATTTCATTCTGATAGCATAATTATCATGTTTTGTATCGCTTCGTATTATAATACAATAAGATCATAAGAAAGAGATAAGAAAAATATCTTAGAAAGTAAAGCGGCTAAACTTGTAACGATAAGAAACTCAATGTATTTACTTCTTCATCGAAGGAAAAAAATAGATTAACTTTAGACAGTACCGTCGTTAGCGTTGGGCAAATGGGGTACTTTTCCCGGGCCTTGAATTTTATAAAATTAGACATGATGTTAATTCACACAAATGATAATACAACTCATAGCAAAATAATAGGTGGCGAGAGTTTAATTAAATAATTTTTTTTCAAGGTTCCGGAATCTTCGTGTCACCCACCAGTGCCCTAGAAAGGTCAGGATCCGTCGGTTTCTGTTTAATCGTGTGGATCACATGTGGTATACTATCCCTTCTCGGTGCCTTATCCTTCGCCGAGCTAAGTACCGTAGTACCACGATCCGGAGCCGAATATGCGTACTTCATCGAAGCGTTCGCACCCCTGCACGAATATGCTGGACAGATACCAGCCTTCATATGTTCCTGGGTGTACGTAGTATTACTAAGACCAGCAGAAGTGGCAGTAATTATGTTAACATTCGCCGAATACAGTGTGCAACCGTTCTCCTACTACCTCGAGGGTGTCCCCGAAGAAACATTGTTTCGATTGAAGAAGATGATAGCCGTCTTAGCTCTCGGCTTGATCACGTACATTAATTTAACCAGCGTGAAACTGTACGTGAAGGTGCAGAACATATTCATGATATGCAAAATAATTGCATGTGTGATCGTTATAGCGGGAGGAGTTTGGTGGTTGTACACCGGTCACACTGAACTGCTGAAGGACCCGTTCGAGGGTACTACCACTTCCGCCGGAAATGTGGCGTTAGCTTTTTATAGTGGATTGTGGGCTTACGACGGATGGACCTCGGCTGCGATCGTCACCGAAGAAGTCCAGAGACCGGAAGTTAATATTCTTCGAAGTATTTTGATCGCCGTGCCACTGATCGTTTTTCTGTACGTGTCTATGAATCTGATGTACATGGCTGCTCTGACGATACCGGAAATGATTGGCGCTCGAGCTGTTGCGGTTCTCTGGGCAGAGAAGGTTCTGCCATCGTGGTTGAGCTTCGTGATACCTCTTGGAGTCGTTCTGTCCACCTTTGGATGCGGTCTTAGCATTCAATTCAGCGTGTCCAGACTGTGCTTCGTCGCCGGGAGAGAGGGTCATGTACCGCGAGTGTTCAGTTTCATACACTTTCAAAAAATGACTCCTGCAGTGGCAGTGGCGAGTCAAGGTCTGCTCGCCTTGGTTTGCTTGCTTCTGGGGAATATCATCGCGTTGATCGAATTCGCGAGTTTTCTGACATGGGTATTTTATGGTCTCGCTATGTTATCGCTGATAATTATGCGACGAACCAAACCACATGCACCCAGACCATATAAGGTACCGATTGTAATACCTTGGTTGGTACTGGTTCTTGCTATCTTCCTGGCTGTGGTTCCGATTGTGCATGAACCATCGCTTAAATACATGTTTGCAGTAGTATTTATTCTTCTTGGTATTGGCATTTATCACATGTACGTGTACAAGAGAGCCAGAAGCACTTTTGCAGGTAAACGATGAGTTACGAAATGAGTGCTTTATTTAGTATTGTTGACAAAATATTAATGTTGCTCTTATTTGTTTTCAGCGAGACTCACGTACCTGATACAGGCGTTATGCTTGGTTGTTGCCACGGATAAAGAAGACTGATGTGACATAATCAATTACCTCATATTTGCTGTACGAAGTAAAGTTTAGTTTTTTTGTTAGAACGGACGAATTGTAGGTTGTACGTCATATAGAATGAAGTAACATTTTTATTGATTTCATGTTTTTTTAATGAAGAGTTTCAATATTTCTACAAAACAATGAATTAAAAAGTATAACAATGCTTTTACATTTGTGCAGTATTGTAAAGGTTCTATAAAACAACCGCAGAGATATAATAAATATTGATTATAGTACACAATTTAAAATATAGTAAATGTAACGTATAATTTAAGAAAATATCGAATATTTATTATATCTGTACATGAGTGTATTTTAAACATCATAATATTGTAATATCATATCTTATCTCTGCAACGTCAATATTTCAATATTATGATGATATTAAATATCATTAATGTCAATTGTAATTCTAAAGACATGATCATTGCTAACATGATGTAAAATGTTAAAAAATATACAGGATTTTATAAAACACCAAAGATCAACATACTTTGGCATGTATTCATAGTCAACTTGTAATGACATTTTTTTCTTTTTCATCTTCACGTTTTGACTCATTACATATACTAAATACATATATGCATCTGTCTATTATAACTG
The DNA here is from genome assembly GCA_963576845.1 of Megachile leachella. Classification (NCBI taxonomy): domain Eukaryota; kingdom Metazoa; phylum Arthropoda; class Insecta; order Hymenoptera; family Megachilidae; genus Megachile; species Megachile leachella. The sequence continues at coordinate 25,229,590 of OY756247.1, read as the reverse complement.
TAAGGCACCTTGTAAGGCATTTATGAAGTTACGGTTATTGCTAGGAAAGCTCAATGTACTTATTATCTTAAGAAATCTTATACATATCACTTTACATAATAATCAACTTGTCTTGTATATAGCTATGTATAATCAAAAATGCATAACTGAACATATAAAGTAGATAATTTTTGTTTTAACAGGTATTAATTTTTAACAGATAATTTTAGTATAACAATTATTGAAGTTGTAAAAATATAAACGAATCTTATACAGTAAAATTAATTCTTAAAGTATAAAAACCAAATTTGTCTATTTACTCCAGTCTGTATATAATATTTTACTAATATCAACTTGTTAGTTCAACATTAATTAACAATTGATATTAAGTTGCACCACATTTTGGACAGGTTTGTCTTTCACTAAAATATTGATGTAATACTTTAGATACTGAATACAAATAATAATATATGTTTAATTATATTAATTACCTTAATAGTTGATGTAGTTTTTTCCTAAGCTCATTGCACAAAGACCTCTCAGATGCAAGTGCAGCATCTCTTTCTCTTAACTGCTGTCTTAAATGATATATAGTATCTTCTAATGCTTCAAATATTGCCTGGAAAATAAAAGATAGATAATTGACAGCAGAAATTACAAAGATTAAATGTAAATACATACTCTAGATTCTTCTGCAGTGTCGGATAAAGCAGGTGGCTCGTCCAAACAAAAAAATTCTCTGACACATGCAGTGCCAATGAGGAGAGGACTGCTCAATATTGCATTAACAAAAGCTTGAAGACCTCGTATTCTTTCTTCCAAAAAGCTTGGAGCAAAATTATCTCCAAGCCATTTCTTTCTGGGTAAACTTAATTGTGAAATGGGAATTTTTTGTCTTCTCAACTGTGATAATAAACGAACAAAGTCTGTATACCTTCTGAATACAAACCAACAGTCCCCATTCTTTAATTCTACTCGTAGTTTATAAACCTGGAAAAAAAGTGTATGAAACAATACAAAAAAAATTGTTATATAAAAATGTATGATAACTTTGTAATTCAACCTACCGTAAATCTAGCTCTCTCTTCCATAATTTCATATCCAACTATTGGTATTCTTAAGTCATCAGTAGTCAGTGGTGGATGTAAAATATCTGGATTTGCATTGTCATTGTCAAGATAATTAAATCTTTGTACGGTAAAGGAATTTGAATGGCCAGATCCATCAGAGTCCGGGCTATCAAGTACTCTCACTGTGCCTGATTGGGAACCCCTTGCTTTACTAATTGCAAGTGTAACTTCGCTAATACATCCCACACCAGACTCTGACGTGGACATTTTGCCACCAACAAACTAAATGAAATCATGCATACTTAAAAAGAAAATTAACAGAAAATTATTATAAAAGTATAGAAGAAAATGGTATTTGCTGTACACAAAGAGAAAAATATTTATTCAATATCATATAATAATACATTAAAACGGTTTAAAAGATCATGCTCTTATGTCATAAAAAGAGAAATCACAAAATATTTCATTACAAATATATAAATCATTTCACATGTATGAAGATAAAAAAACTATAAGGAAAGTAATGTAATTAGAACCATTTATTAAATTAAAAAATTTAATTTAAATATTAAATATTAGTTCTCAACTGATAGAAAACACCAACCTCAATGTGAATAAATACACACAGTGTACCGTTTTATAACAATTTACTACTTAATCTACTTTACAACATAAAACCATAATTCATAAATGTCTTCTCTGATTAAAACATTGCGTAAAATATAAATATAATGTCACTTAATTAACGGGAAAACACAAAATTGACATGACATATTGAGAGTTTGCAAATATACTCTATCCGCGAAACTAATGTAGCTTAGATGGTGAACTGAAATGGTGAGGTAGGTAAGTAACGAAGTATATAATTTATCATTAATTAACTTTCATTTCAATTTTTATAGATAAATATTCCTGATTAACAAATGATTTAAAATTAGATTTTCAAAACTTGATATTTTAATTCAGGTTAATGAAATTTTGTATAAGTTCATGAACCTTACAACGACGGATGAATACATCTGATTGAGTACGGTTCTATAAGTTTCATAAACGTAGCTATGCGTGTACAACACTTGCTACGTGACACTTTTGAGATAAATAGGTTATATACCTCGATGATTTTGACGGCAAAAAAATAACTTATCTAAAATGAGTGAAAAAAATACTAACACTGCATTAGTTCGAAGGGTCAACAAATTACTCGAATCAAGAGTAGAGCATGACAAAGTATATATATTAAATTTGAATTGATTTTAACTATATTTGTTGTGGAACTAATATATAACGAAATTGTTATTTACACTGCCTCTTCTTTTTTAGGACACATTGGAAGCCTTAAAAGAATTGTCTACGTTCTTTACGGAAAATACTTTAAATTCCCGCAGAAATTTACGTAGTAAAATAGAGAGAAGAAGTCTTGCAATAAATGAAGAATTTTTGTCCGCCTTTCGTGAAGTAAAATCTTCGTTGGATGATATATATCAAGACGTTTTAGCAATGAATACTGCAGTTCAGTGTATGACAAATCGTTTACAAGTTACAAAAGCACAAACATCACAGCTCATTGATCAGACAACAAAACTTCAAAATAAAAGGTAACCAACCAATGATTTTTGTATCAAGAAACAAGCTTATAATATCTTATTATCATTTTTAGTCAAACACTGTCTATGCAGCAAGAAGTTGCAAGTGCATTTATAAAAAATTTCCAATTGACTTCATCAGAGCTAAATGTTTTGCATGGACCTAGTAGAGAATCACCGATCACAGAAGAATTTTTCTCTGTAGTCAATCGTGTTCAGGTATGATAATGAGAATGAATCATTTTTCTATATTTATCAGCAAGATATGTAATAGATGTTCTAAATTACAGGAAATTCATAGCAATTGTAGGGTATTAATGCAATCAGGGTACCAAACATTAGCTTTAGATATTATGCAAAGGATGACATTGCTACAAGAAGCAGCCCTTGAAAGGTTATATAGATGGACACAAAATCAATGTAAATATATTGAAAATGAACATTTGGCTGTATTGCTAATTAAAGCAATGAACAAATTACAAGATAGGCCAGTTTTATTTAAGTATGTACTCAGATTCTAAAGGGCATAGTCTCACAATTTGGGTCACAACTTAATTAGTTTGTCCCTTTTAGGTATATTTTAGATGAATATTGTGCAGCCAGAAGAACTGCTCTAGTAGGGTCTTTTATTGATGCATTAACATTAGGAGAAGGGTATGGTACAACACCTAATCCTATTGAAATGCATGCAAATGATCCTAAAAGATATATAGGTGATATGCTTGCCTGGCTTCATCAAGCTATTCCTGTTGAAAAGGAGAATATCCTAACTTTAGTAAAAGGCTGTGACAAATCAGGTAAAAAACGAATGATTATTTTCCCCATTTGCCTTTTTTTAAATTTTTATTATGCATTTCAGATTTATCAGATCAAATTAAGCAGTGTTTAAGTAATATCACAGAAGGACTTTGTCATCCTTTGAAGTCAAGGATAGAACATGTCATATCAATGGATGCACCAGCAACAGTATTATATTCTATTACAACTCTGCTTAGATTTTATCGTGCTATAATTCAACAAGTAATACCAGACAGTACCTTAACTTCAACATTGGCAGATTTACTAGTACTAAGCGAAAAAAGTTTTCTCAGTAGACTACAAAAGGAAACACGCGCAGCGCTTGGCGAACGCGCAGAACCGCCAGGAAACGATTTGGTACCAGCTCCATCCGTTTCTAGATTATTGGCCCTTCTTAATGAAATTCTCTCTGTAGCAAGTATTGCTGAGGATAGAGAAAAAGACATGCAACAAGTTTGTATCGTAAAAGCAAGCGGTTATTTAATCACATTATTATTCAAAATAAATTATGCATTAAATCACTTACAGATAGTATCATGTATTATTGATCCTCTTTTGCAAGAAGTTAATGAAACTGCATCAAGGTTACCGACTGTAGACATGGCTGTATATCTTTTAAATTGCATGCATCAGATACAGTCTACTCTAGCATTATATGAATACATGGATCAGCGGTTAGAAAGGCTGCAGGTACTTTATTTTTTTTAATGAATTGTATATCTTATGAATTACTGAAATACTATATGTATATTTTTTAGGCTCAATCTGATGCACAAATTGATACTCTTACATCAGAACAAGCTAGTTCATTAGTTGCTCATTTAAATCTGGGTTCAATTTACACGATCTTACAAGGACATGAACAAGGTCCACTATCTTCTATTCCAGGAATGGATCCATTAAGTGTAAAAGAATTTACAGTAAGTAGTTATTATACAGTAGAGAGAATTATATATATATTTTGTTAATCTTTATTAATATTTAACAGAACAAATTGGAGGCTTTTCTGCTAATGCCAGATGCATTATTACTCCCACAAATAAGTCTATTGCAAAGTAATAATTTTCGTTCAATAACGCAAAAACGTTCTTTCGAGGTAATTGGTGCTATTTATAAACAATTATACGAAGCATGTCATGATCCAAAAAATTTATATCAAAATCCAAATGGTTTGTTTACAAGAAGTCCAGAAAATCTTTTAGAAACATTAATTTCTATTTAATTGTGAAAAGAAAAAAAATGTGATCAAACATTTAAATAATTGTAAATAATACATAATTGTAAAATAATTTTTAATAAATTTAATAATTTATACAAAATTCCTATCTTTCTACGTATCTTCCATTCATTCTGAGATTGCAAATTTTCGTATCATTCACTTATTTTTCAGTTCTATCGGAATTAGCCAATGAATAAAACACGTTTTACCAAGGTGTCGTAAAAGTGATATGGTGAGCGCACCTTTAGAAATAGCAGTGGAAGTACAACACAGGGCATGGTGGGTACGACTGGTGTCAAAGAACCTTGATTTAGTAGTAATTTCGGTTCAAAAAAAAAGTTAGGTTAGGTTAGGTATTCCTAGGGAAAGCAGTCAATGTTCGAACATTCGTAGATTTCGAGATGGAATATTCAAATATTTGTGTGACTTGGATTAAAAATCTTAGTTATGGGGTTCTTGAATAAAGAATTCGTGTCGATTAATCATGATACGTGAAAAATTTTGAGTGTTACAACGAGTGGTGGGATTTCTTTCCCCTACATCTACATTTTCCCTAGAGAAGTCCCCCATGCTCGACACTGTACAGTGCGCGCGCCTTCAGGCCACGATTGGCCCGGTACTTCCCGTCAGTCTTCAGTCTGATGCGGTGGAACGTGCTCGTGCCAGGGTTTTGTTCGCGAGCCGCGCGTCTTTCATTCATACTCGTTTGTGGTAGTAACTTCGGTGTCGCTTCCTATCCAAGGCGAGTTACTCGGAAAGATTTGGTGGACTGTACAGAACGGTGCGTGTTAACGTATGAAATATGCAGAGACTTCCGAGCAGCTCGATGGTGTAACGTATATAACTCGCGTAAACACAATGGACATCGCCGTTTCATGCACAAAGGACGGATAGAAAGCAGTGAGTGAGTGAGTGGAGTATAGTGTCCAAGATGGCGGAATCAAGCTATTATCAGGTGAGTCGCAGGTCCATCCACGCTCTCTTTACGAACTGGTGCGCGTTGGTCGCCGCCCGACCGATGATTCCCAGCCGCCATAATAAAATATCGCTTTGGGCGTAATTCGATCACTTCATAATTCTGCTCCTTTGTCTCTTTCCCAACGATATCTCGCCTCCAATGCGACACTACTTGCCTCAAACTTTTGACCAACGGTTTTATCGAAGACAATGATGATCGCTGATTTCTTCGTGAATCGTGACTATCAACGTTCGAACCCGGTCTACGTTAAACGAGGCGTGACGAACCGTGCACACCTGATATCTGTTCAATTCGTTTCATATACTTCCAAGAACTTTCCATGCAGTTCCTGGTAGCACCTGTTTCTGTCGACAAGTGGTATTTCCTGACATTACAAGTCCACAGAGGTGCTCGGTTTGTCAAAGCGTAGCTGAGTAACGGCTGAGAATCATTCTGACAGCAGCGTGATTGTATTGTAACTCCATTGCAGCCGGAGACACCGCTGCCTTAGCGGATCGTTGCGATCAGATCTTTATATCTGACAATTACCGGTTTTACACTTCCGAGTATTCCATGTACATCTTTTTTAATTTTACACTATTTCTTAATTACACCGGTTCACTATTTGTTACACATCAAGTAAAGCTCTGTTCGAATTTTTGACATGTTTATGATCAAGCGATAACGATTAGTCAACGAGATACTCTTCGGAAGTTGGTCACTTTTCGCGAAACATTTGAGTAAAGTCTCATGTGGTTGCACTTCAAAGATTCGAAGTTTAGAAATCTCAGAATTTCGAGGGACACCTCCGAGGCAGATTACCATCGAATTGTCCATTCGTACTAGATAATTCAAAGTACTTTCGCAATTTGCTAACAGATGCTTTGCGTTGTGCGTAACCCAAAAATAAAATGGTACACGCTGGTCAGCCTTGCCCAGCGCTGTACTAATACCGAGTTCTATTTTCTGATAGCGATTAATCATAACCGTGTGTACCTCTACGATTAGAATTCTTGAAAGGCATCATTTTTTCTTCGTTAACGACATTGTGGGTGCCTACTCCTTCGGACATATTGAACATCGTGCATTACGTACGCTAGACGTTACGAAATCCAATAATTTCTTTTCTTTTTATAGCAATAACATCCGGCAGACACGTTTTATCGATACGTCCATAAACTTCGATTTCAACGATTTTTACTTTTCTTTACGTTATAATGATTCTCGGTAGGACTGTTGACCTCTTCGGATTATTATGCATGGCACACATATTACGGAATGCATGAAAATAGCTCATGCGTCAGTGTGTCAAACGCACACCACTCGACACATGTATATGTTTGCTTGGGGTTCGTTGCTTCTTTAAATCGTTCCACCCACTACGGCCCGATTTTGCTCGCGAACATTTTACGGCCTGTTACGAGAACAGGCTATCATCGTTGTTTAATTTTTCTCATTGCAAATCGCTTAAATTCCAAAGTCCGACTCTTTCAAAGTCTCCGACTCCCAAGGTCCCAAATTTAAAAACTAACATTCTTTGCTGGTGGAATTTCAAGGCTTCGAAAATTCTCAAATTCCGAAATTCGTTGTGACATAACCTTGACGGTTCATGGAATTACATTTTGGGAGACAAATTGTTTCAACCCGTTTGACTTTGCCAATGAGAACAACATTAATTACGTCAAATATGGGAACGGTTGGCAAATAGTACAATTACCATGTTAATTTAAAAATTCTTGAAATAAAATTAGAAATTGAAAGTTGCGTAAAAAGGATGCATTTTTGAGTCACAGATGAATTATGGCGTAACAAGATGCGAGGAGATAAACATAAAATTTCACGCACGAAGGAAATTGTCACAACAGTTATGTTATTTAGAATCGCTGTTATCGCGTTACCTGATAAGAGATAAAGTCATCGGCAAAGTCTTTCCAGTACGACTTTACGAATCGGTCCGAGCGCACAAAGAAACGTACTGTTGTTCCATCGTGAGTCGTTGATTTATGGAAGTTCAAGTAGCGATGCGGTGAAACGGTGAATTCTTCAAACAGTATTCATAAACATCATCTGTGGAGATAAAAAAGAAATGAAAAAGACGTTCGTAAAATTGGTCTTTTCTGCAACAGGTGGTCGAAGAGCGGTGACTAACAAGAGGACCGCGTACCTTTACTTATCGGTGTGGATAAAACTTCGCGCTTCGAGCAAAAACTTTTGATAGAGTTTATTCCAGCAATTTTCTGCCGCTCATTATATCAAGTTTTGTTTGAATTATCTTGTACTTGAGGAGTTAAGGGGATATAGAGAGCGATTTTCACACTTTTAATTCTTAATTTTCTCGTTGAAAGAATATGCACATTTTTGGTAATACTGCAATGAGGAAGTAATAGACAAATTAATTTTGTGTTATAAATTACAAGAAAAATTTTGTAAGAAATATTGTGTAGGACAGAGAACAATTTATTTAAAAAAAAATTGTTTCTGTACTATAAATTACAAGAGAAATTTTTTAAGAAAAATTGTGTTGGACAGAGAAAAATTTATTTAAATAAAAAATTGTTTTTGTATTATAAATTACAAGAGAAATTTTTTAAGAAAAATTGTGCTGGACAAAGACAAATTTACTTAAAAAAAAAATTGTTTCTGTATTATAAATTGCAAGACAAATTTTGAAGAAGAATTGTGCTGATTGCAGAAAAATTTATTTAAAGAAAATGTACTTAAAAATTGTAATGAGGTAGATTAGCAAAGTTATGTAAAATAAGATAGAATTAAAAATAATATAATATAAGAGGGAAATGTAGAGAGCATATCGCGTACATATTTGCAACGCATTGTAACGAAAGCTTAAAGAGCAATTAGACACAAATGTGGTGTCCCGTTATTCTCGTCTTGGGTCACTCTATAAACCCACAAAGTTTCATCCACACTTCAGTAAGGGTCGCAGTGTCCCCTCGCGAGTTTCTCCTTTAAATTCCGAAATCGTTGAATTCTGTTTGATTTATCGATTACACAGCACAATCGTGAACATTCCCATCTTCAGTGATTCAGAAATGTAACGTTAACCAACATTACCTGATGACGAAAGCATAGAATCCGTCGGTCGTGAGTCATTAAAAATAAAAATAAAATTCGGACAAGTTTATTTATAACGGAATAGGAAAGTTGAACAATGTCGTGTATTTCGGTGCGCAAGAAGGGAAGGAAGCCGAGTATGTGTCGGCAATTAGTGGCAGTGAGGGCGTGCAAACCCAAATACTTTTGGACTTGCATTGTACCGTGCCCGGTATGTTTTTTGCATTGGATTACTGTTTCTATCGCGATGATATTAGAGTTGCTGTAGGACTGTATAGTAGACTGTCGTTATAGTACTACCTTTATACAGATATGGTATATTGATAACATTCTTTGTAGAAAACGAATTGTCATGCAGATTGCAGTCAGTGTAGACTTTGATGTTTTACCACTGATGGAAGATATTTTATATTATTTTATATTGCCATGTTTGGATATGTAGTATCATTGTATTGCGCTTGGTACTGCGCAGTGTACTTCTGCGCATGGTACTCAAGGTGCAGTATTGGGACTCGTGAAATGACCATGCGTGGTATTGCTGCGCAGTGTACTACTGCGCATGGTACTCAAGGTGCAGTATTGGGACTCGTGAAATAACCACGCGTGGTATTGAGACACATAGAATTACTATACGTAGTACTATCACGCATTGTATCACCACGCATGGTACTCTTGCGCAGTGTACTTCTGCGCATGGGACTCTAGACGTGTAGTATTGGGTCACGTGAAATAACCACGCGTGGTATTACTGCGCAGTGTACTTCTGCGCATGGTACTCTAGACGTGTAATATTGGGACTCGTGAAATAACCATGCGTGGTATTGGGACACATAGAGTCACTACACGTAGTATTATCACGCATTGTATTACCACGCATGGTACTCTTGCGCAGTGTACTTCTGCGCATGGTACTCGACGCGTAGTATTGGATCTCGTGAAATAACTACGCGTGGTATTACTGCGCAGTGTACTTCTGCGCATGGTACTCGAACCTGCAGTATTAGTCTCGTGAAATAACCACGCGTGGTATCGAACACATAGAGTCACTACACGTAGTATTATCACGCATTGTACTACCACGCTTGGTATTCCTGCGCAGTGTACTTCTGCGCATACTACTCTTGCGCAGTGTACTTCTGCGCACGGTATTCGAACCTGCAGTATTGGTCTCTTAAACAAACCACATGTGGTATTAAAACACATAAAATCACAACTCGTAGAATCACTATGCACAGTACAGGAACGTATAGAATCATAATTAATAGTATTAGTCCCCGCCACAATATATGGTATCGGCTCCTAGAATCGTCACATGCAGTCGCGACTCGTAGAACCACCATGTGTGGTCTCCGGATGTGTAGAATTACAGCATATGGTATCAACCACATAGAATTAGCACGCGATATAGGGGTGCGTAGAATTACCGTTGTAGAATCACCATGTGTGATATTGGTAAATACGTGTCATTGAGGCGCGTAGAATCGTATGTAGAATTACCGTGCAGATCCTAGAATAATTGAGTGCAAAATAAAACGTACTTGAAGAAACTTGATGGACAGGAATCTGGAACTTGAAAGAAACATATATTTGCTGGTGCAAAAATTTGAAGTTGTTATCTCGAAATTAGCTGATGATTTCACAAAATATATGAAACGATTCGATCGATAATTACACACACGATAGCAGCGAGGTTGCTGTTAAATCGAAGGTTTTTATCGGGTTACTACGGAACGAATCGTTTAAATATAGATCGATCGTAAGCAATATTGGCGATCTGTTATTATGAGGCATATAGAGTAACGTTAAGTTCAATATTTTTTGTTGGCGGAACGCGGTAGACAGCGAAGAATCCCATCCGCAACAGATAATTTCCAACCGTGTATCCAGCTATGTTTTTTCCCTCGAATTTACACACCACTTTTCTCTTCAAACTTACACACCATTTTTCTCCGCAAATTTACACACCATTTTTCTCTTCAAATTTACAGACCATTTTTCTCCGCGCATTTACCGGACCATTTTTCTCGGATATTCTCGGAAAAATGCAAATGTCACTGCCAGGATTAACTGGCGTGGAAATAGATCTAGTACGTAGGACGTAGAAATAAAGCGCGAATAGAATCGTTAAAACTTCTCAAGTGTCTTTACATTTTAATGACTCCCTGCAAATTCCACTTTCATATATTTAATTACGTACAAAGTGTAAAGGGATTCATTTTTGTCAGAAAAACACAAGAAATATACAGTGATACTTCTCCATATCATAAGAAGTATACAACCAAAGAGTATACAGAAGTATACAATGATAGATTTCCTACGATTCAAATATTATCATAGATATACAAAAGTTCGATAACACCGTCGTATATCTATTTCTGATAAATTTTCATAAACTTTGGCGACAGCAGAAGGGAGTCAGAGAGGAAGGAGGAAGCATCGAATAATCGAATTTGGAATCTGTTTCAGGGCGATTACATCAGGCACCCGGTTCTTTACGAACTGTCGAGCAAGTATGGAGTGGCTGGCAGTGACCAGGTGCCCTTGCCGGCTCGTCTCGACGAGCTCCGGGAGCACATACGCCGAGAAATACGCAAGGTATGTCGAGTTTCGCTTATCCTTCTCGGATGTACACCTCTTCCCCGAAGCTCTCTTTTTCCACGAGCACCGCATACACGGTAGCACCGGTCGCACGAGCACGGATCCCTTCCCTTCTCTTCCTTTCTTCGCTCGCGACTCCTCCGCGAACGCTCTCCCTTTTCGTCTCATCCCAGGTGAGAAACAGAGAAATCTGATATGTGTCAGGCCACCGTCGATCCCATGGCACTCCCGTTGAAAACCGGCACGGTCCACATGACTAATGGTTCCAGTGCACGATTTATGGTTATATTTCGTGGAAAAAACCTCTTGTGCAACTGTAACGAGACGAGGTATTCTTTGGCAGCGAGGAGTAAGAGTTAGGATGGTACCACTTGTATTGCAACTCAGTTTATCGACACAAGACTTGATGTCTAGATAGTTGGGCCACGTGGTATTGACACGAGTAGTTGGATTGCGTAGTATTTGGATCGTGGTAATTGGGGCGTGTGATAGTTGGACGAGTGGTAGATGAGACGTGTGGTAGTTGGGACGAATTGTAACTGGGACGAGTGGTAGATGAGACGAGTACTAGGAACTAGTGGTAGATGAGACGAGTACTAGGAACTAGTGATAGTAGCTGGGACGTATGGTACGTGGGACGCGTGATAGTTGGTCATGTAGTAGTTGAGACGTGTGATACTTGGTTATGTAGTAGTTGGGACGCGTGGTACTTGGTCATGTAGTAATTCAGACACATGGTATCAAGGATATGTGGTAGTTGGGACGCGTGGTACTAGGAATGTATAGTAATTAGGATACGTGGTACCAGGGATGCGTAGTAGTTGGGACGCGTGGTACCAGGGATGCATAGTAGTTGGGACGCGTAGTACTAGACATGTGTGGTAGTTGGGACGCGTGGTACCAGGGATGTGTGGAAGTTGGAACGCGTGGTATCACAGACCCATGGAAGTTGGGACGTGTGGTATCACAGACCCATGGAAGTTGGGACGTGTGGTATCACAAGCAGATGGAAGTTGGGACGCGTGGTATCACAAGCACATGGAAGTTGGGACGCGTGGTATCACAAGCACATGGAAGTTGGGACGCGTGGTATCACAGACCCATGGAAGTTGGGACGTATGGTACCACAAGCACATGGAAGTTGGGACGCGTGGTATCACAAACACATGGAAGTTGGGACGCGTGGTATAACAAGCTCATGGAAGTTGGGACGCGTGGTATCACAAGTACATACATGGAAGTTGGGACGCGTGGTGTCACAAGCACATGGAAGTTGGAACGCGTGGTATCACAAGCACATGGAAGTTGGAACGCGTGGTATCACAAGCACATGGAAGTTGGGACGCGTGGTATCACAGACCCATGGAAGTTGGGACGTATGGTACCACAAGCACATGGAAGTTGGGACGCGTGGTATCACAAACACATGGAAGTTGGGACGCGTGGTATAACAAGCTCATGGAAGTTGGGACGCGTGGTATCACAAGTACATACATGGAAGTTGGGACGCGTGGTGTCACAAGCACATGGAAGTTGGAACGCGTGGTATCACAAGCACATGGAAGTTGGAACGCGTGGTATCACAAGCACATGGAAGTTGGGACGCGTGGTACCACAGACCCATGGAAGTTGGGACGTAGTAATTCGAACGTGTGATAATTGAGATGTACAGTAACTGGGACGCGTGGTAGCTGTAATATGTGGTATCAGAAACACATGGCACTAGGGGCGCACGGTAATTGAACCCATCGCACTTCGACGCGTAGTACTAGGGGTGGTACCTGCAACACGTACTGGCATAGCAAGGGTGTATAGTAATCGATACACGTGTTATCGAAACCTGTAACTGGGGTGCGTCGTATTTGGAACCTATAATATTGTATACAACTACCACACATGGTACTACACACATCTACACACGAAATCATACATTAGGGATCAGAAGTTCAAATCCATAATCAAGTACCATAGTACTCACATAGTCACAGAATACATGAATACTCATTTCCTCGATTAGTAAGAGTTGCACCAGCCAGAGTCATTACGTAAGATCCTGTTTCCGAATGGGTTGAAACGGAAAGTTCGAGGGTGGTCTGACCTATAAGACCGTAACTCTCGTATCCCATTTCCCTTCCATTCACCCGGAACTTTTTCATATCAGTCTCATAGTAACCTTTGTCTGCACAGTGATATAATTAGTTTGGACCGATAATATCCTTAACATCGATAATACCGTAAGCCTCGATTGTTTTACCGTTGTTTACGTAACGCTTCGCGAAGATAGTTTGTGTGTTCACAGTATCAGAGGCAGTAAATCATGCTCGACGAACTAGGTGAGACAGTCTTGCTCTTCTCGCGCTAGGTGAGAAGATATACAGGTCGTTGTTTCATTAAACACCGTTCGTAAATATTATTCACAGGCCGGTGGTGATTAGTCAGCAGCGTTCACCGTGGAAAATGTAGTCTATTGTAACAAATGTAGCAAAAGGTAATGGAACGAGGGGATAGTTTTGATGTACGGGTATAATTTTACGTCTCATTTGCTTCGGATAGGAGTGGTTTCGAGACACGCTTTATCGATCGACAAATCGACGATGATAATCGGTTGTATGTACGCATCCGTACTCCATGAAGCGAAATTCCGTTCTTTGCCCTCGGAGGTTTCGTTCGAGGAGATACTCTGCTACATAAATCACTGAATACTATTACGAACGGGAAAAAACGTAAAATAAATCACGCAATAATAACTGAAAGTTGTCTAGAACTACCGGTTCGATGTGCACTTGCACTTAAATTGCAAAAAGCAGAATTGTTACCGAACAGTATTTTGCCTCCTTTCATAAAATTCTAGCTTCTATCAAACTAGCTAATTAAATATGATGAGTATGTTTAGAGGTCGATCGAAGTGTTAGACAAGCTGAGAACGAAGTTGACTGTCTCGTTGCAGGAGTTGAAGATAAAGGCCGGCGCTGAGAAGCTGAGGGAAGTGGCGACCGATCGTAAAGCGTTGTCGGACGTGGCATCGATCGTGAAAAAGTCGAATAGTAAGCTGAACGAGCTCCAGGCCGAGCTTCAACAGCTCGAGAGTCAAATTATATTGACGCAGGGCCAGCCACAGTCGCCCCAACAAAATCACTCGAACGGTCAAGGTAAGGCAAAGTCGCACACTCGACAAGAAAGAGAAAGATACCATCTTTGTGTTCGCCTTAACGTTGCATGGCATTGACCGAGAGGATAAGCCAGGACTCATGCGCGCCTAAACGGGTTTTATGTAATGCCGCGTGCGTTAGACTTCGTGCCGATCAATTACTGCTTCAGCTTGGCCGTTCGTACGCGCAGAACGCTCCAGCCATCGATATCGCCGAACGAGTTCAAGGATTTTTACGGAAAATCGCGTGAAATCGGGATTCGACGCGGATACCTCGCGTGGGGTCGCGGAACCTTGAGAAATTTCGACGTAATTGCGGAATTACAGTAGATTCGTTATATTGCCTCTCGTGAGCTCTATGCACGTGTCTCATATAATATACATACATCATACGCGGATAGATACGTCACATATGTGTGAGTTCATAAAGGTGGTTTTACATCAATAAATTTTGTGGAAGAATTTTTTCAAAATATTCGTAACATTCATAAATTATGTGGTTGCATAAAATTCATACAATTTTGACTGAACTCCATTTTGATGATACACATGTGAGTCCTCTACTGTACCTGGTTGTCCCTGTTGAAAATGTATATAAATCTTGTAACATGGTTTTTTATTGATCACAGAGAATTTCTTTTAGTAGCCATGACTTAATTAAATATTCGTGACATTCATAAATTATGTGGTTACATAAAATTCATACAATAAAATTCAAGTCAAATTTATGTTAACAATGATGCTATTAAAAGATTCCATTTTTTTAGAATTTTGACTGAACTCCATATTGATAATACACATGTATGCATCAGTAGATGAGTCCTCTACTGTACCTGATTGTCCCTGCTGAGAATATATATAAATCTTGTAACATGGTTTTTTATAGATAACAGCAAATTTTCTTACAGTAGCCATGACTTGTCTTACAACAAGCTTAACATCGAATAATACAGAAGTAGAATAATCACTTCCTCTACCAGTAGTACAAAAGTATCCTTTTTTCAGCTACGCAGTATCGATTTCATTCGCATTTTTACGTCGCGTAAATCTGTCTAGCGAATCATGCAACGCCATCGATCTTTTCGACGTATCAATTAATGTTTCCGCTTATTCATTGGCTAACTTATCGATACATCGAAGTAATAGCAAACGTTACGGTACGTTCCCTCCTACCAAGCTAACGAGTGCTCCGCGTGTCGTTAACGAGGAGCCACTTAATAACTCCACCCGCTAACGAGCCGTCGAGACGACGTCTTCGGTTTTATAAAGGCTCATCCGTGCATGCGAGTAGCCGGCTACCCGCTTTGCTCGCTTTCAGTCCGGCGCATCTCGGCTGGCAAATCGAGCATGTCCAACTCCTAGAACCCATAACCGTTGCACGGTAATCTTTACATCGACGATCCAACGATGCATGGTTCGATAAACCGCGATGAAAGTCGTCGTCCACGATTCTGGCACGACGTACCGCGATCGCTCAGCTGCTGTTATTCTTGAATCAAGTATTCGTTTTACGCTCTATGAGTCACCTCTACACGTGAGAAATTTGATAAGAGGTATTACTCATTTTTGCTTCTCGAAACATGTTACTATTTGACGTCCCTCCGATATCACGTATTTCCAAATTCAGAAATATGTACAACTTTTAATCAGTATATCCATATAAGTGAATTTTGTCGCAATAAGCAGTTAGGAAAGTTCTGATGCAAGTTTTCCAAGAACATTTGCTTCCTTTTGCAAGAAGCGTTGAGCAAGCTTTTACAGGTTTGATCGAGCAGCTGGATACGTGTTTTGCAGTGGACGTTATTCCGGAAACAGTGGTTTGATGGCATTTCCAGTCGGCGCGGCTGGTCATTTCCCCCGTTTAGAGAACACCGTTGTACCAGCGACGCAGTCGTTGAACATAAATTAGAAACGATTAACTCCGATCCTCGTAATCGGGGGTCATGGTACTCTGAATAGTCACCGGCGTAGCGTTAGAATCTCAAACATATCGTGTCTGTCGTGCAATCGCGAGCAATGTACCGTTTTATCTGATACCACGATCCAATGGATCAATTCGGTCCCTACGAGCATTACGGTTACACGTTGTACAAGTACGCCTACACGTCGCTCGCCTTAGAATTGGCTCTCGCTTCAGAATTTAGGAAAAAGTTCTTATCGTTTTGAACATCGGTAATATTCTTTTGCTAGACCGTATGAAACTTGATATAGAAAGTAACATTTTTCGGTGCAGAGGTAGTTGCGACATAGGGTGCGTGGTAATTGGCGTGTGTGGGGTGGTTGCGACATGTAGGGACACGTGCTGGGTGGACGTGTGATAATTGGGGCGCGTGGTAGTGCGACGCGTGGTAATTGAAACACGTGGTAGTTGGGGCGTGTGGTAATTTAGGAGCGTGGTTGGACGTGTAGTAATTGCAACGCATCGCACTTGGAACGTATGATAGTTAGGACGTGTGGTAGTTGGGACGCAAGGAAGTTGGGACGCGTGGTAGTCGACACGCGTGGAAGTTAGGACGCGTGGAAGTTGGGACGCTTGGTAGTTGGGACGCGTGGAAGTTGGGCCGTTTGGTAATTGGGACGCGTGGTGGATGGGACGCATGGTACTTCGGATGCGTGGTAGTTGACACGCGTGGAAGTTAGGACGCGTAGAAGTAGGGACGCTTGGTAGTTGGGACGCTTGGTAATTGGGACGCGTGGAAGTTGGGCCGCTTGGTAGTTGGGACGCGTGGTGGATGGGACGCGTGGTAGTTGGGACGCATGGTACTTCGGACGCGTGGTAGTTGACACGCGTAGAAGTTGGGACGCTTGGTAGTTGGGACGCGTGGAAATTGGGACGCTTGGTAGTTGGCAAGCGTGGAAGTTGGGACGCTTGGTAGTTAGTACGCGTGGTAGTTGGAACGCGTGGTAGTTAGGAACGCATAGTAATTGGGACGCGTGGAAGTTAGGATGCGTGGTAGTAGGGACGCGTGGTAGTTGGGACGCGTGGAAGTTTGGACGCTTGGTACTTTTGACGCGTGGAAGTTTGGACGCGTGGTACTTTTGACGCGTGGTAGTTGAGACGTATAGTAGTTGAAACGCATGATATTTCGGACATGTAGTAATCGGAACACATGGTAGTCCACACGCGTAGTACTTAAAACCCATATATTCTCATGCGTGATACTTAACATACACAAAACTTATAAGTTCTAATATCTGCATGCGTCGTATTACTACGGGTTGTATCTCCCCGCGTCGTATTGCTACGGGTTCTATCTCCAGCGTCCTATTCCTACGCGTCGCTTCTCCATTATCGTAACTTGATAGATTATCCGGCGCCAATTATCCTTCCATAAAAATTCCAACAAGTTTGCCGCGTTAATCGATAAAAAATTTATCTGAGGAATTAGATAACAATCATTACATCTTCTTTATCGAAGATTATAATGGTACGAAGTGGTACCATGAAAATGAGCTCAAGATCGACCTTGAAAGATTAGCTACGCCAATGTATAGCAGTTGGGTGGTGTTTCGTGACGAGCCCGAGGCTCGTACCCGCTCGCGACTAGAAGCGGAGTCTTGTATTCTCTTTGAATTGACGGTAAGTGGTAGCATCTATTTATACCGTGGACCCAGACGAGCTCTATCCACTCCAGTTAAGTCAGTCATCATACATTCTGGGGACTAGCAACCTGCCTCCGAGGTACCTCATTCAGCCTCCTCTTTGATGGTTATGCCATTCAGAACGGTCTTAACAATGCAACGGCTGCGCACACCACCTCTGTAGTTACCCTCTTCGGAGCAACTGGTTCACTTTCTGAAACTTCTAGTTAGAGATAGCTCTTCGTTAAATGCTCAATTATCCGCCTACTTGATCGTGGTGCGAATATTTTATACGATCGACTTCTGGTGAACATTAATCATAGCTCACGAAACGGTTTTTGTTGCAAGGAGTAAAATGAGATTTATGTCAAGGTAACTCGGACGTTTATTAATCGTGATAATGGGGTTGAAGCTTGTTATTTCTTCTCGTAACTGCCTAGTAACTACTGAGGGAGATGCTACTTTATGCAAGATTGTTGCGAGAGGAAATACTATTTGAATACCAATTACTTGTTACTCATCTGTTTCTGAAAATAATCGAACGTCTCTTAATTATACACTCTTTCTTTGCGAACATCCGTGCTGTGATGCTTAAAACTTCGTTAATAAACGGTGGATGTAATATGTAGATCCCTTATACATTGTTCATATGATATTATCAATAAATATCGAACTGACAATTCTGATCTGAGGTCCAAGGTCTCCGTCATAGATTACCGAATTCATCTCGACTATCAAACGATCTAAAAGAATTTGATCTCCGTTTAAGTATCCATTAACCCCTGTTCGGATAAATGATTTCCTAGGGCCGTTCCATTATGGTGGCGCCCTAAACACGAGACATCCTATGAACGGGTCTTACAGAGAGCAAAAAGAAAATATGAACCTTTTGACCCGAGAAACCAGAAAGTATCTTTCTCTTTCTACCGTCGCAAAAAGCAGAGCACACGAGTTTAGAATAAGATATCGCGGATGAGACGGTGCCACGGATTCAGGAGAAAGTAAGTACTGTTCCCTCCTTTCCTCCGGCGAGTACACGCCGCGAGGGAACGAATAACGAGCGAGGGTTCTCTCGTTCACTTTCCAGTTCTTCGAGTTCTGGCCTGCGTGCGTGTAACACGCGTTCTCCGCTAGGGACAGTGAAAACGCTCGCACGCTTCATAGGCGCACACATGTAACGCGATCGAGAGTGTATTACGAGAGGTGATCGGTCGAACGATCGCGCAGAGTACCGTTGCGCGCTCGCGCGAGTATTTCGCCCGCGGGCTTTTGCCCGGCCACTTCACCGTGTATCGAGATCGCGTTTCAGCCGAACCGAACCCACGCTTTCGCATTCCAACATGTCGAGTACCCAGGAAGACCCTCGGGCCCTCCCTTCTCCTTTAGGGACTACCTGCTACCGAGCGGATGTGAAATCTCGCGACAATTCACCCAGCGGCCACTTTAGAAACGATCCCGCCACGAACAATAGCGTCGCGGTTATCCGCGGTTCACTTTAACATTTATTAACAACTTACGGTCTTTTGTTCATGACCCTTTGAAACAACCCTTCGGGTATCCACATTTTTCATGCTGCAGTTACTTTTAGACCCCAGAGACTTCTACGATCATGTCTTTGTTTTGTCAGATGTGTGCATCGAATTAAACTGATCTAATATACAATGTATATATATATTATCTAATATACTATTTTAGTGGTTGCAACTAGCCAAATATCGACAAGATGATTCAGCAGCTCAGTCTTACTCAAGAAATTTGCACATGTGCACCCACGTTCACAAAATTCGAACAGCTAAAATCTCGGCAAATCCTTATAAATCCCCATTCTCATGCTCCTTGGTATCCTTTCACCGGGTGGCCCGTAAACCCAGCTGAACATTAGTTGCGTACATGATTTTATGCCTGATCGTTCGACGCTTTACAGACGCTTAACATCGCCTCCTATTTTAGTCTCGGGTCCAAACTTTTCGCGTATGTTACGCAATTTTTTCCGAAATACAGAAACGGTAAGCGACTAAAGACAGTATATAAAGAATGTTCTTGAAACTGAGTGCATCTTCTTGAATATTGTCCATGTACTTATATTTTACGAATTGGAATCAAATCTGCAATTTGATCATCTAGAAACAGTGTCAAACTTGAATTGCAACTTGTATGAAGCACTTTGAGACTTGATTTCAAAATGTAAATTACAGTTTGAAACTTGATTTTAAAATGTAAAGGACAGTTTGAAACTTGATTTCAGTATGTACAAGACACTTTGAAACTTGATTTTAATATGTACAAGACACTTTGAAACTTGACTTCAAAATGTACAAGACACTCTGAAACTTGATTTCAATATGTACAAAATACTTTGAAACTTCATTTCAAAATGTACAAGACACTTTGAAACTTGAACTCCAAAATGTACAAGACACTTTGAAGCTTGATTTCAATATGTACAAGACACTTTGAAACTTGATTTCAATATGTACAAGACACTTTGAAACTTGACTTCAATATGTACAAGACACTTTGAAACTTGAACTCCAAACTTTACAAGACACTTTGAAGCTTGATTTCAATATGTACAAGACACTTTGAAACTTAAACTCCCAAATGTACGATATACTTTAAAACTTGAACTCCAAAATGTACAAGACACTTTGAAACCTGATTTCACAACTCCAAACTGTACGAACATTTCCAAAGTTGAACTTCAAGGTATACAAAAGACTTCGAGTACTCGAATAAGTCGCACAGAGAAGTCATATTGTAAATGATGGAAAGATTAACGATTTCCAAAGGAGTGATTTAAAGGTTTACGCATTCGCGGTATGCCCGTGTCGTCAGTGCTCGATAGAGGGTAAAAAAATGGTTGATCGATAAAGTCTCGTGTGAGTCACGAATTACAAAAGTCTCGTAACACGTTGACGTGTATCTGCTCGTACAAGCGTGAACAAATCGCTTCTGCGCGATTACAGACCGCGATTCGACGCCCACGGTCCCGTGAATGAGAGAAAACGGCCTATAGATTTGACTGATACTGCCTGTTGTTCCATCAACGTTATCAAGTGCCTTCGGTGAAACTGTTTTACGACGCTTTCCACGGTTCTCTGGTGCAGTACGTAGTAATTTATAAAAGCGTGCCGTTGCGTCCGCTTAAACGATACGAAGCCACGCTTTTCTGTGCGATCGTAAAACCAGCAAAGAAATCACTCGTGCTCGCAAATCGCCGTGGCGATTTATGTCGGCTAATTGACGGCTTGTATAGAATCTTAGTGGGTTTGTTGCCGTGTACGGGGACCTTTCTTTTAAACGCGACATTTTTATCTATACGTTAAACCGGTCGGGTAATTTTGCGCTATCGACGTAAACGGTAGCCCCTATGCTAATAACTTAAACGATACCTAAATACTCGTGGTTATTTTAGATTGTGGATTCATCTTTGTCCATCAGCATCAAATGGCCCATAAAAACCAATACTTTAGAGTTAGATATTTTTATTTCAGTTCAGAATTATCAATGCTCTTAATTCATCGATTTTATCGAACACGGTGGTTGAGCAACATTTAAGCTAATTAAAATATCGCAATAGTCGAGTTGACGCAACAGATTCTTACTCGATTTCCGTCTACCCTGCCACGTACACCGAGTTCACGCTTCACTTTATAGTCACGCTAATTACCTTAATCATGCTCGTAATGAGGATGTTGAGACCACACAACTCTATCCCCCTTTTTACGATACAAGAATAATTAGTTCTTTCATATATTTAATATATGCCGTAGGAAGTGTAGCTGCCCTACGTTTACGGTTTGTGATCTCTCGTCTGTGTGAATCGCACGGACACAGAAAACCGTAGTATGTACACGATGCAAGCGAAATCGTGAATGGACGAAGAGTCACTCGAGTGCATCTACAGAGGAAATCGTGTTATAGCCTATAAGAGCATTAACATTTTTAATTCCGAGTACGAAGACTTTTCTTCCATTTTATTGTACGTGTGAGTCCCCTCTAATTGCTTTATCTAATTACCCAACTAAATCTCTCATAGACATCTCATTAGATAAGGCACTTCAAAATTGAAATACTCTCTCGTTACGGATATGACAGACTGGATGTTGGCAACCCCTCATTTTCTCCAGCGATTGCAGCACCGAGAAAAAAAATCTTTGAATTCTTCTGTTTTTCACGCGACGCTGGGAAATTATGCACGCTTCAAAAGTGTTTGTCCGCAGGGGTTGCACCCCGAGGTCGTCAACTCGAAGATAGCTACGGTTCACCGATTCGGAAGAACAAAAAAAAGTGTTCATCTCGCGTGTGTTTCGTCTCGAAAAGCGTGCACCAACGCATCAATAATTCCATTCATTGTTTCGCGAGGGAATCGAAAAGAAAGAAGCCAAGGGAATGAGTCGTGTGCAGTTTTGTAACGGAAACAAGGAAAGCCTTTGTCGTTGCCCCTAGCTGGCAGAAACGGAATATAATGGGGCACGTGTTCTGTTACTGCGCTAATGACATGGTTTCGCGGAGTACGATTGTCCCATGACCTCTTACGTTTTCACGAATTTATCTTGTCTTCGACGTATTGTTACCTGATCACTTCGATATTCGATCGTGGTCCGTACTTCTATTATCTTCTTTCATGAAGTTATTTCTTGGACAACAAGCTTGCTGTTTGATTAATTGATATATTCTTGTGGACACCTCAGACGTTTATATATATTGTCAGTATGTCAGAGTTCTACATGTAGGACCCTTAGATGGACACATCTGTACATACGAGTCAGAATAAACTTAGTCAAATTTGATTTTGAACAAAAGTAGGAAAATAAGAGGACCAGCACATTCTTATATAAAAATCAATTAAATCAGAAAGAGAAGAAAGACGGATTTAAGATAATGCTTTCATAGAGACATCGCCAATAGATGCATCACCTGATAGAATAATTTTGGTTCATCAAGTTTAATGAATTTTTATGTCAGAAATAGGTGAACGCTCTTTTTATCGAGTACACATATATTGAACCGTATATTGAAGGTACAGTTTGTCAGTACATGACAATAATACCCATACATCTTCATCCACTTAAATGACCTAACATCCCCTGTGTAAGTTCATAGCGAAATAATATTCGACATGAAGCTCCTGGTCCTCCAGCTTGCAAGTAGATGTTCCATGTTCCGTTTTGTCGTATCTGACGCTAGAATTGGTCTCGCCTTTCCGATTCGGACGCTGCTGTTGCATGCATTCCCATGGCCGATATCCTCCTTATTTTCCTCTCTTTCCGTCTCGCTTCATGGCTCGCCTTATTCGGACATGTCAGGCTAACCGTGTGCACCGACGGTGCAACGCAAGTGCAGTTGTCCGTGCATACGCAGTCGTATGTGTGCGTTTACGTGTCTCTTTGTCGGCGATGCACGTTTGCGCGTCGTTACCGTTGTTTTCCGTGCGGCTGGGTAAATCCGCTTGCACTCCTGTCGCTTATATTTATGATAGATCATTTGGTGGGACCTTCACGCTCCCCTGGCTTCGAAAGAAATTTCTTTCAGCAACTTTTTCGTACCTTTTGTCCGTGGTAATCTCTTCAGCACCATTTACCGGCGCTTAACAGGTTCCGCCTGTAGCCTCATGCGTGGCGGTATAACGTACGGCAACACGTGATAGCGCGATTCATAGAGAGTAACGGTAGAGTTACTATTTTCAGAAGTACAGGGAGGAAAGTATTGAAAAACTAAATGTGGAAATCTACCAACCGTACATCCTCTGTACCTGTCTTCAAGTTTATTTTTACCTCGATGTGTTAATTTCAGTTTGATTTTTATGGGCACGAATAAATTAAGCAGAATTTATTGCCAATATTACGGCACATTTGCATCGATCAAGGTCGGAAACATATAAGAAGAACCTAAGTTACAGGAGCGATAAATTGCACAAGACTTCCATCGGAAAGGTAGTGTACGGAAACGTTCTGAAAAACGAGTGTCAGAATTATAAGTGTCGCTTCCGGGCCGACCGGAACTTGGAACAATTACAGTAATCAATTCCACTTACGTAATTATATCGCCGGTGTTTGCGAAACGTACACGACTCCCGTTTTAATACGCCGGGCACGCCCTGATACTCCTTTTTTTCTTTTCTTTTCTTCCATACACGCTGCGCGTGGTGGGTACAGATTTCCTGTGCGTATCGAGAGTAAAACGCGAGTCAAACAACGACGAAATATCGATTCCACATTTTTTCACCTGAATCTCGCGAATCGCGTGCCTCGAACGTTCACTGCCGCAGTGAAAATGGACGCGTGTAGTCAGACATATTGGAAGTCTAATTATCAGCGTGTTTAATTTTACTCCAATCAGAGCGCCGCTAAATCTTTCGTGCAACAAAATTATTTATGACCCGAAATAATTTCCTGAAGTGATAGATCTATGTATAAATTCATACGTCCGCCAGATTCGGCTGACCTGGCACTCCTTCTCGTTACTAATTATACGAAGTCGTTGATCACCAAGGTGCCCCATAGCATTCCACGCGTTAACACGTGGACTTTCATAAAGCCGGAGTTTACACTGAGCGTTGTTAAGATAACCTTTGCGAATAGCTATTAGTATTATGTTCGGAGCCGACGGATCGTGGAAATTTTCGTTTTACGGTGTGCAAACGTTTACACCGGCCGGCGGCGGGTCTAGTGAAAACGAGCGATGGGAAAATCGCGAGTAACGGTGTACTCGCGTGAAACAAAGAAGAGCAACACGGTTTTTTCGCTCGCTTCTACGCTCGCATTGTACATGGGAGTGCATTAAACACGTGGGAGTCTTTGGACTACCTTCGAGATATCTCCAGTGGGTTACAGGAAGTAGGATTCGAGTTCTTGAAGATTTCACTATTGTGACTCTCGCGGGCATGAAACGCGATATATTTACGAGAATCATCACCCACGTAATTTTAGCTTTAAACGTCGCTCCTGGGCACAGAATTTTAACGAGTTATTTCTTACCTTTGGAATAACGCTTTGATGGTATCCTTTCGAGACTTAATTTTGTATCGTTCGGTTTATTACATGTAATCGATTTTTTAAAGATAACGATTGAATCCTTTGAGCAATTCCGACAATTTCGTATTGGATCAAGGGTCAGCTTTTTATTTTCAACGCCTATTTTCGTTTCAGACACGCCTCTGTCACCAATGGGGCCGTCGTCGCCGAGTCAGGAGGGTCTATTCACGGATCTTCGTCTTTTGTCCTTGGAGAAGCAGCTCAATATCGAACTCAAGGTAGACTTCGTTCGTAAAAAAGAGAAGAGAGAAAAGACGCCGATCGACTGAAACATTATTTAAATTGTCATTGATCGCATGAAATTAACGTTGATTGCCATTGTATAATAATACGTATCATAAGCACGCATGATAATGAACAGATCTCTAATTTCAACATACTTCATGAGATAATTTTTCTTCTCGAAACTCGAGAGAGGAAGAGAGTTCCTCGTCAGCAATACGTAATTTAAAACTTGTAAGACCAATTATCACTCGGTTTCTCAATTCATTTCGGTAATCAAACGCTGCAACAATTAGTCCGTGATTCGTGACTGATTACCAGAGGCAGTTCTCATTGTCTGAGTCATCAACGAATCCTCGGCACTTTTTCTCGGCTAAAGATAGTTTTCCACTTCGTCATACGGTGATTTAATCAGTAAACAGAGTAGCAAGCTCTGAACTTCGTTAACTTTGTTACATAGTCTCGTAACTTTGTTATTTACGATCACGTAACATGCACCGGCAAACTGACTCTTGGTGTACGCAGATTGAAATACCGTTCATTAACAGCGATATTATAGCGTCAACGTTGAGAGAAGCTTGTAAAGAAATAGAAAGAAATACGAGTTATCGATCCTGGCAATTCGCCAACCTACAAATGTCAACGAAATTTTCAATATCCACAATCTATGTGGTAGCGAAATCGTATTCCTACGTCATATTACGCGATCCGTTTCAGAGTATAATAGGTTTAGCCATCGAGCTGGTGAATACTTACAATGTTTAGGAAACGCGTAGTCGCTTATCAGACCTTGCCAAGAGAACATCCAAAATGCCGAAATTTTGTTTCAAAAAGGTTAATAGTGCTGTCGTGAGAAATACGCGAGTGTACCATACAGTTTATATTTTATATGATTATACAGTTAATCGATTTTCTTGTTACCGTTACAGGTGAAGCAGGGGGCGGAAAATATGATACAGAGTTTAACGAGTGGCAGGGATAAGAAGTTGCTGCAGGAGGCTCAGCAAATGTTGGATGATTCCCGTGCTAAAATCGAGTTCCTAAGGATGAGAATAATGAAGGTGCGACAAGCTCGTCAACAGCAACATGCAAGAGGCGATGCACCACCGCCCAATGGCGAGGCAACTAGCAATAAAGGTAGAAGAATGGAGGCGTTATTGGTGAAAGCTTGGTTCACATTGGTGGAGTAAATGGATTGCAAGGATTTAGGCTCTCTAAGATCTGGGTTTCTCAAGGATTTAGGTTCCTTGACTCTGTACTCACCCTGACATCTACACCTTCACAACTCTTATTAGTACCTAGACCTCTTCAATGAACTGTACTGTCTATAGACTTGCCCAAAAGGGTTGTATCTGTGTTAACTATAGTTTCCTGAAGCGTGGATTGTATCCGTAGGTTATGTAGCAAAGTACTGATAAGATAAACCCGTTTAAAAATCCTCTTATACTCCACTAAGTAAATACTTGTACACTATTTAAACTAGCAGAGGATTATCAATGCGATAGAGCAACTCCCATCACTTCAATACACTAACTACAATGTATTCTATTCAATGTATAAGCCGTAGGCAAATGTTCACGCCAGTACGCTAAACTATTTACTCTACCAATGTAAATTATGCTCTAAACGTGCTGCACGAATCCGAAATCGGACGAGCAAGAAATTAGCTGGCTGAAGGACACAGTTATCCGCGTTGATCGTATATTGTGTATTTATGCCGGATATATTACCGTGATTCATACCGAGACATGGTACAGCGCGTTACGTGGTTGGATAATGGTAAAACTGTTAAAATATAGTACACACAATAGCTGTCAATGAAACACGATTGTAATATGGTTGAAGTTACGAGAGACGTCCGTAGGAGATTATTGTTTTCACGGCTGTAGAGAGTTTTTATTTGCTATGGAGTATTGTAACGAATTTTATAACTGTACGTGTTAATAATGTTACGTTGCCCTTTTACGGTGCTGTACCTCGCGAAATATCGCGTACGAGCATCGTTACCCTAAAGTACTGTTGTAAGTAAAGGCCACGTGACGTTTATCGTTTACCATTTTGTCCAATCGCATAGGCGTAAGTCTCGAATACGTGTGCACTTTGCTTTCGTCCAACCACCGTTCCTTCCATTAAAAAATATCTATTATCGTTGCTTGGTTCGTTTGATTCGTCAGTGCAATGAATCGAACGCACGGTATATGTATATGAACGTTATTCGGAGGACGCTGGCAGTCTCGTGTGACGTAAAAACAATCTCGCTTTTGTTACATATCAAACGATCACAGTCGCGTTTTGGTCTCGGTCCATACGTTCATGTGCTTTCGATTCCTCTTTCCCTCGAACGAGTCACGTCCGGTCGAGCACGATGAAACACCGCTCGAATCGCGTAAGGATTCTATCACTCTATTAAATAATACACCTCGGACACGATCGATAACACTTTCAACTATGATTACAGACAGGTACGAGCCTAGCTTGGAGCTTGCATTGGAGGAAAGGGTGGAGGAGCTCCGACATCGTTTACGAATCGAAGCTGCGGTGGTGGAAGGAGCTAAAAACGTGATACGTCTTCTACAAAGTGCCAAAGTCGCCGATAAGAAGGCCCTAACGGAGGTACGTATCATTTCCTGTTCAATAACCAACCACGCTCCGATAATGAAGAGCTTTTGTGCGTTGCTCCAAGATACGCTATTCATGTAACTATACCGATGGACACGTTTGTCCCTTTGAATGCTTCTTTATCATTGTGCAAACGTTCGAGCTCGAAGAAGTTCATTTCCTTTTGCCGTCTAAATAAAATCTAATTCAATCTCGAACCGTCATGACACGAGGCTCGTTTTGGTCTCGAAGAGTGCTGTCGTCGTTCTGACGTAAGCGGGACGAGACATTCGATCAACGAATTGGACGATATTCCCTGTAAAACGCGAGAGAATCGCTTACGACGTAGACGACTACGTCGAGACCGAGCGGCGGTGGCGTATAACGCACTGCTCTCGAAATAGCACTGCCTAATCCCCGCTACCCCGTCGTCTTTCTATGACGCCTTTTCGGGTCGCGCTTAGTTACCACCTCTCGAGGGGAGCTGGCACAACCCAGTCGTAAGCAACGCGATAAACCAACGACATGTGCGCCAATCAACCGCGGTCCAAAGACTCGAGATACGCGTGTGTCCGTCCCGAGGACATTCCTGGAGATATCGCTCGTACCCGCGGGTAATTTTCATGCATGCCACCCGGCAACCGGAGAACTATGACCTGAATCTTCAAGACTGACTCTCGAATCCGCCCAGAGTCGCGAAACCCACTTGGACTCGCCACAACATTGCTCCGAATCGCTACCGAGAAGACTGACGACTTCTGTTCCATGAAAAACGAGAAGAGGATGATTACCTGCGAATTTTAAGAGGCTCAACAGTAGAGGACACCCACGTCGAATTCCAAGACACGGAAGCAGACTGACAGAAATAGAAGATACTTGCACGTTAGAGCTCGTTTAGAATCGTTCGATTCGTCGTCGAACAAGATTAAGACAAAGGAGAACGTGCATTTACTTAGACTGGATAGTATTATTAGTTCTTTTTCGAGAGAAATTGTTTCGAGCGAAGTGACGTACTCGTCAGCTGAACCGATCGTACCGAAAGTATCATCTGGTTCCAGGTATATTTGGTCCGCGACTGTTGCTCCAAATTTATATCCGTGCTAATTATACCTTGCTGCTCTAGCGTATGGTTTGTCACCTTAGGAGAAACGATGTTTAAAGTTTGTTCGTGTGTTGTGGTATAACGAAAAGTTCTAAAGAGACCAATAATTGCTGTGATCGTATGGGACATTGATATTAAAGCGATCCTGTCCGAATGAACTCTACCGATCGCGATATTATAAAGCTCTCTAGCTTGTCGTCCAAATTTTTTCAGACGTAACGTCGAAACGATACAAGAGATTCCGAAACCGTTCGAATACAGTAACACGGTTGTTCTGAAAATAGACCAGAAGAGAGACGCAGTATCGCAGAATCGCCGTCTTTCTGCGAACAACCGTGCGATATATATGCATGGATTTGTGAAATACGTTCTGAAAATATACCGCTTGCTTTTAAGCTGCGTTTAATCACTTTTTTGGAACAATTACGTAACGAGGTCGTTCGAGTCCAGAAAAAGTAGACGGATTAAATTGGAAAGGAAGTAAGGTCCGGTAAGGTGCTTCCATCTCTCGCGAAGAGATCGACGCGTTGAATCGATGTGCTGGGGAACGATAGCCGCCAAAGAACGTCGGATTCTCTTCGTCAAGGAGGGAAGGAACAATTGGCCGAATGCTTTTTTATTGCGGTACCGATTGAACGAGCGGAGCGACGATGTTTTGCGGTGGATCACAGCGTGGAGAAGGCTGAGGAAAAAGGTACGATATGTATGGCCGGCAAGGCAACTCGAGTAACTCGCAACCACCGCCATGGCTGGTGCGTGCGGAAGTGACGATTCATCATGGTACGCCGGTCACTTCGGAATCCGGACAGGTACCAGTGAGTATGTCCTCGACCGTCACGGATTCCAATGGCGTCCGCATGATATACCGATGGAACACCAACCAGTCGTCTCCGTCCACGGTTCCAGCCACCACTTCGGTTCTGTCCACTTCGTCGCCGTCTTCGTCCTCCAGTTCCTTCGGCTTTCAACGCGGAAACATACTGTTCACCTCGACCCCGCCACCAAGACCGACACCCAGATCTTTCACGATCCCGAGATCGGGTTTATCGGAGAACGAGTCCTCGTCCTCCAGGGGACGAGGAGTGAACGTGTCCGACTCGGGCTACAACAGCGAACAGTTTTCGTCGCAGTCTTACTCGAGCTTGCCTTCCCGTCGACCCTCTCAACAGTACAATCGTCGATGTAGGAGCACCTGTAGCATCGTTTTATCCGCCGTCAACACGGAAGACTTCACCAAAGAGAGCACCAACAAGTTAGCCAGCGGCGAATCCATCAGACACTCGTACGACAATTCTTGGCGACACCATTCGTCGCATCAACACGTGTTCACGCGTCACCAATTTAGCACCGTGCCGGAAGTCTGCGAGGAGTGTCCAGAAGGAAGCAGTACGTCCAGCGCGTATGGTTCTCATTTCTGTAGCCGGGTGAAGGATAAACTTACCAGCGAAACAACCACCATAAGCAAAGACGCTTCTTCTCAGACGACTGACATCGAGTCCCATGAGTCTACGTCGACGATCGTTAGCAAGACGAGGAGGAAAACGACCACTGGTCTCCTAAGCTCGGACGAGCAGAAAACGAAACAGGTGAGTTGTCAACGCGTTGAATGTATTTAATGCGTTGAGTAGAGAGATATTGAAACGCTGACATGTTTCCCTTTCAGCAACCGAGCCGATCGCCTACCACAGCTTCCGAGACCACCGTCGTACCTTCAGCGGAGTCAGAGAAGTCAGATTCTTCCGCGAAAGATGACAGTTCCAAGCGTAAATCGCGAACCGTGCACATTGACGTCTATTGCACTGGATCCGACGACGACGAGAATTCTGATACATCCAGTGAAAACGATCGCGAAACACCGATGACCGTTTTCGAAAATCCGGACGTAAAAGTCACTCATACTCAGGTGCCGGATGATGTGCTGCCAAGAGGATTCCAGGATGACAAAGCCTTCTTGAAACGCGCCACCGAAAGACGGTGCGACAGTTTTAAGCATGCTCCTATGAGAATGCCTTCCATAGCTAGTTCTAAGGGATACGACAGCGACGATGTTCTCAGCTCGCTGTACCCTTCGCAGTTCAGTTCTTACAGCGCTCTTCGGGATCTGGACTCGGCTCCTTGGTCCGCGGCGTCCTCCAACACGGGTATTCCATTCGACTACGACTCGACTATCGCTACTTCGCCGAAAGATACCTTTTCTGATCTAGAGTCTCTGTTGAATAGCAAGATAGCTTTAACGCCATGCGACAGCTTCGA
Source organism: Megachile leachella (assembly GCA_963576845.1). NCBI lineage: Eukaryota > Metazoa > Arthropoda > Insecta > Hymenoptera > Megachilidae > Megachile > Megachile leachella. Next base: position 25,198,371 of record OY756247.1, on the reverse strand, counting down.
GTACGCTAGCTCCACCGACCGTGAGAGGATACGACGGATGGAGGAGATTTGGTCGAAACGCGAAGGGCAACCTGAGCCGAAACACTTGTTGCGGAATCGGAAATTGAGAGAACAGGAGACCGAATGGTCGTCTGGAGATAGCGGAGAAGATTCCGATGAAAGCGGTACGGTCGGTTGGAGTTTCGTGTCTAGCGAGGAGAGCCAGCGAATGCTCAAGAAAACTGCAACCATTCGACGACCGAGCAAAAGCACAGAGAGTATAGACAAAAGTGTAACGAGTACAGTAGCGAAGGAAGAATCTCGGAGAAGTTTACAACCGGAACAATCTGATTCCACGACACGTAGCGATAGTATTCCGCATCCGTACGCTTTCCGTGACCATGTTGGACCGTTTGGTTCCAATAGTACTTCGCCGCTTCCGTCTAAAGTACCTTCGCGCGTTACCTCGCCGTTTATGACGCCACAGGGCGAAAGAACTGATCACATATTGAAGGCGTCGATATTTGGCTCTGTGGTGAACGCGTTCCGCAAACCGGGCCATCATATTGGTCCTTCGAAAAATCCCTCGTGCTCCTGCGAGCATTGCAGAAGATATTTCGAGGAACTGAATTCCCGGGAACGGTCCAGTTCTATAAGCGAATTCGAGCGACAGACTGGATTTCGTTTGCAAAGCGAGAAGAAAATCGTTCGTCCGGTCCCTAAAAATAGAGATTCTTAAGATACGTTTTTAAAGCTTCTTTTTTAAATATATATATCATAGTATTTCTTGGTTTCGCAATGAGACTATTCAAATATTATAAGGTTGTGTTATGTAATATATAACGCGTGTGTTTAAGTTATTCAAACATCGTATTCCATTTCGACGACTTTTTTTTTATTCATTATGAAATCTATTAAAACATTCTGCTAAGTATGGAGCATTTATGTAAGCTAGCAGATTCATATTATTCATGCTGTTCATGTTGTTAATAAATATTGATTATATTAGTAATAGATCATTACGTACATTCAAGGTTTTTTACCCGTGTGAGGATTTAAGGTCGATTTTTATCACATTCCTTTTTGAACTACTTTAGGCTCAAGCAAGCCTTGCAGAATCAAGTAGAAAATTGGACCTACTGAGATTATCCCTCGAACTTAGACGACAAGAATTGCCACCTGACAGTGGCACGGCAGCTCAGCTGAAGAGGGAACTAGCTAGTGTACAATCGGCTAGTCCAGTCCCAGTTACTTATACGTCCTTGCAACCATTTCGCGGTCCGCTCGAAGGTAGAGCCACCGTACCCGCTTCTGTTTCAAGATGTGCAGCTGTTACTGGACAATTAGAGGTACATTCCTCATCATTTATGGATCCCTAAATCTCCACAATCCTATATGGCTGTATTTTATCTAGGTACGATTAATGGGATGTCAAGATTTAGCGGAGGAAATACCTGGACGTACGAGAAGGGAACATCCGGCAAGTCCAGACTTACGTAGTTTTGTTAAGGGAGTTACAGGGCGTAGTTCGAGCAAATCGTACAGCGTTAAAGATGAAACGAGTAGTAAGTTCTGACTCTTAAATGTATTAAATGTTTGAAAATGGGATGCTAATACTTGTTGCATTGTGTTGCAGATGATATTATGGCAGTTATTAAATTAGACAACCAAACAGTAGCACAAACTAGTTGGCGACCGTGTTCCCAGCAGGCTTGGGATCAAAGGTATATTTTTTATTACACATATATTTGTGTAAGAGGTTCATGACCACACGTAATTTCGCAATGAAACAAATAATACCTCAAGTTGTGTCAGTCTATACAGGTAGAATGTTTTCATAGGTTTTCCATCGAACTAGACAAGTCGAGAGAACTCGAGATAGGCATTTATTGGAAAGATTGGAGATCTCTTTGTGCTATAAAGTTTTTACGTTTAGAAGAATTCATCGATGATGTGAGACACGGGATGGCTCTGCAGTTGGAGCCACAGGGTCTTCTCTTTGCCGAAATTAAGTTCTTGAATCCTATGATTTCGAGGAAGCCTAAGTTGCAACGACAACGCAAAATCTTTAAGCAGCAAGTGAAAAATTTCCCGAGAGCTAATCAAATGAATATTAATGTTGCCACTTGGGGTAGACTTTTGAAACGATCGGCACCCTCGTTGCACAATACGAGAAACTCTGAAAGTCCGCCATCAGGTAGTACTGCGTATTCTCCGTTGCGTCGTTCATGAATTAGGAGATCGATAAAATTTATTTTCGCACAGGATCACAACCTCTGCAGCTTGTTTTCGATACCTCCCTGGAAGACAAACCCGAAACACCTGGAGAACTTCCTGATCCAGAGAAGGGAGGGTTGGGAGGAGCTAGACCTCTGGGATTGTCGACCTCAAGTAGTAGTCCCACACTGCCACGTCCTCCAGAACATCCTCCACCTCCACCACCCACAATTACAAAGAAACCCTCGATGCCAGCACCTCCACCGCCACCAAAATTAGATCAAGAGGTACGTGACTTAAAGTTCATATTTTTCTTCATTGTATCATTTTTTATTCAAGATTTATAGATAAACTTTTAAACGAAAGTCTGTACCTTTTTTAGTCGTTTAGCGATTATCCCTTTTTTTACAAAGTATTTTATTTCTTAGTATTTTCTGTTATTTGAGAGGTTTAGGGTTTGGTACACTGGTTATGGGCAAAAACCATGTAGAACGTATAATGTATACCCAGTTGATTCTATATACTTTCTAACGTTTGTATATAGTAATATATATTTTGTTAAGGCATGTTAGTACATATCATATATAATTGCGCAAAGTACCAGTAATTATAATGTGCTCTTATCGCTTTGAAGATACTTAGAATAATGTTTTTATAGGTACCATTTTAAGAATGCAATTTATTTTAAATGCTTAATTATTCTTTTTCGTTCAATTTGTATAATCGTTTTTCGTTCTTAGCTTTTTACGCATAGCTATTTCTACGATGTTTAGCGTCGACGTAAAAAGGATACACTACAGTGTTGTGATGTGCAGTGTTCCTTTTAGCCAGGTTATAGTTTCTTTAGCAAACTCCCATAACGCGATTAGTTTATTTAATATTTGCTCATCAGTTTAAAATATATTGCAACGTAAAGTAGCTTTTAGAGCTAAGCAGATAGTAATGTAGTTACAGAGTGCATTAAGGGAGTTTGATTTTCTGCACAACGAGGAAAAGGGGGGGTCTCAGGGCGCAAATTTGAGGCCTCTTGTAACAGAGCCTCGTCCCGTGCTGATTGCACCACCCTCTCCACGCACACCCTCGCCCCAACCCGTCGTCGAGTTTCCTGAAGACGAGGTACATACCTCCTATACACGCAGCTTTATTTCTTTCTGTATTTTACTCCTGTATTAATTTACGTTAAGTATCTTTTATTTTTATTTCATTTTTTTTTCATTTTAGTATAATTTCAGTGCACGTGATTCAGTTTTTGCATGTACTTGCGTGTCTACTATGTATCGAAGCTTTTACTACCATATACGTATTTGTAATTTCATACTCATCCTGCTTGTAAATACTTAACAAGTAAATACTTAACAGCCTATAGGTATTTAATAATTACTAGAAATAATTCTTTGAGTACGGTCTTTTATTAAGAATACTAATAAAATAAGTTTTTATTAGAACATCAATACTTTATATTTTATGACTTATAAAGTTACGATTAACAATTCATCTGCGACAAACTAAGGATAACAACGTTTAATATTTTCGATTAATCTATGAATAATTCATGTGGAAAGTAATTAATATCTGATTGGTAAAGGTGTTGGGGTGAAATAAAAATATCTTAATGATTTATAGGTGGTGTATGAAATGCCAAGCAAGCCGTCTCAGTACAGAGACAGTGCCTACGAATCCAGAAGACATTCGCAACTTACTGGAATGACCATAGAGAACTTCAGGTTACTTTCAGTTCTCGGACGTGGTCATTTTGGCAAAGTGATATTGTCGCAATACAGAAATACAGGGGAATACTTTGCGATCAAAGCTCTGAAGAAGGGTGATATAATAGCTAGGGACGAAGTAGAGTCGTTGCTTTCAGAGAAAAGAATATTTGAAGTGGCCAATGCCACGCGTCATCCCTTCCTCGTAAACCTGTTTGCTTGCTTTCAGACTGAGGTACAAATTCTATTTCAGTTACCTTTACGTATATTATTTGAGATATTAAAGATCGAAATTTCTCCATAGGCACATGTTTGTTTTGTGATGGAATATGCAGCTGGAGGAGATCTTATGATGCATATACATGCGGATGTGTTCGGTGAACCGAGAGCTGTATTTTATTCAGCCTGCGTGGTGTTAGGTTTACAGTATCTGCATGAAAGTCGAATTATTTACAGGTAAATAAGACATCAAATTTCATTTACATGTAGATAATCGCATAAGAATAAAATGTTAATAGCCCTATCACAATTTCAGAGATTTGAAATTAGATAATTTACTGCTGGATACGGAAGGATACGTAAAAATCGCGGATTTCGGTCTGTGTAAAGAAGGAATGGGATACGGAGACAGAACAGGAACATTCTGTGGAACACCAGAATTCTTAGCACCTGAGGTTCTCACTGACACCTCGTACACAAGAGCTGTTGATTGGTGGGGTCTGGGTGTGTTAATATTTGAGATGCTTGTTGGTGAGGTAAGTTTTGTGTACCTTAACAATTATCCGCCCTAATCCATACTAATAAATATCTGTTCCGCTTAGTCACCGTTCCCTGGTGACGATGAAGAAGAGGTGTTTGATTCTATCGTGAATGATGAAGTTCGGTATCCAAGATTCCTTTCTTTAGAAGCGATAGCAATAATGAGAAGGGTAAGTATACTTTGTATATTCTACTAACAGCAGAAATGTATAATTAAATGCATTTACAGTTACTGAGAAAAAATCCTGATAGAAGGCTGGGTAGTAGTGAAAGAGATGCGGAAGATGTTAAAAAACAAGCGTTCTTTAGGCACATAGCTTGGGACGATTTGCTTTTGAGACGCGTAAAACCACCGTTCGTTCCAGTAATTGTAAGTGTGAATCATTTGTTTGTTTGTTCATGAGTTATTGGTATATTACGACTGTGTTCATATTTCAGCATTCGGTGGAAGATGTTAGTAATTTTGATGAAGAATTTACATCAGAAAAACCTCAGTTAACTCCACCTAAAGATCCTAGGCCGCTTAATGATTTAGAACAAATGCTATTTAAAGATTTTACGTATATGGCTGACTGGTGCTAGCCATAATGACGTTATTAATCGTCTTCTTTTTTGTTAAATTTGATACGCAAATCATTTAGCGTTCTATTACTTTTTCAGACATCATTTTAGGGGCAATCAAATCGCAATTAATAACATCGATAGTTATAGATGTATTTGTTTAATCTTCAAAATAATATGTTCCACATTTGATAGTGTTATGTATTGTACAGATGTTTTATTTTTAGTGGTAAATGTATCAGGCATGAAGGATTGAAAATCATATGTTTAATCGTCGAATCTCAGGTTTTTAATTAATGTGTATGAATTTCAGACTTTTAACTCGTAGTTATACAATTCAGGTTTACGTTTAATGCAATTGTTTCCAATATGCAGTGTAATAAATACTTGTATTTATTTGAAATATCTTGATATAATGTTGAGATTTAATCGATTAGAATGCCGGAAAAGAAAGATAAAATGTACATGTACTTTTGTAACGTGTTCGTACTTTGATACAGTTCTACATATGCAATCAACATTTATATCGTTTAATTAAATACTTATCAGATTTCATAATCATGATATTCTAAATATTGACCAAATGTCTAAAATGATATCTGTTTAAAGTATTATTTTACAATTCTCACATATGCACATTTACTCCCTTATGTATAGTAAACATTCTCCAGCCACTCAACAATTGTATCCTTAACATAAAGAACCATTCATTGTATAAACGTATTATGATTTATAAAATGCAGAAAATAAATCAAAAGGTAGTTGTATTTGCTCATGCTCATGTGATAGGGAATTAAATGAAGAGATGGCACTATATATGATAGTGTTAAGCAACATAAACATAGTTAACACCGGCCGCTTTAATTACGTTAATCACGCGTACCTAATTATTAACACAATCAGAAATCGAGATCACTTATTAACAATGACTTGTAACAATCATGTATCGATTCATCTGTTTAAACGAACAAATTTTTACCGGTTTGATTCCTACACAATCTTCTTACCCTTTTTACTACATTAATTAGTTACATATTTTCATATCTCTAGTATGTGGTAGAATATTTGTGTTCTAGATATACTTTGTAAATATGTAACCAAATACTGAAAAGTAAAAAATGTATAAGATTTTTGATAAGTACAATGTTTCAGCTTGATATATTACATTACTGTAACACAAGGGCAATACAAATTCACAGTAGCACATTAGTAGTACTCATATCCACCATTTATTGTAAACATCACTCTACGGTTTCTTTCATTTCTTTTTGTACTCTGATTATGTGTACATTATTTTATACCATCATCTTGGAAATGTGCATCATGCTGTAGTTATTGAAAGAGTTTTGCGCTAATATTGTTTTAACATTTTTTTAAATTCTTGTTTTCTATATCCTATAATGTTGTTTAAAGTACTAAATTTATATTTCCACGTAACTAATTCTGAAAAATATCAATAACATATAATGTATTAATTAATATTAAAAATGATAATCTTTTGCAAGATGACTACAACAGTGATTCCTTCATTACTCATCTACCAAATTGACTCATTAAATTTTCTACATAGTATATTTTGAAATTGAATTTACAAATTTATCATGTGTTTTATATGAAAGAATTTTTTAAATGGAACCTGTTGAGGTATGCGAACTATTTTTATTTATATTCTATAAAAAATAATAGTGCAAAAAATTAAAAAAAAAATCATATCTAATTGAATATTATTTAGAAATTAGGTACTGTGATAATAACACGAAAAGGTTTCATTTGAGATTTTCTTATATTATAAACTTATTGTTAGTTATATAAGCTTAAAATCATTACTCATTTTCTTAAAAACAGTATTTGAAATTGTAAAACGGAAAGCTGATTGCATCACATGTGATAGTTTCGAGTACACCTCGAATTGTAGTTGCCTTAATGCACTAATAAATTAATAACCATTTAATAACTATTTTTACCAAGACCTTGTACATCAAAATGGAAACCTATTTATACAGAGGTGCTCGTACATCACATTATTCCTAATGTGCCTGTTTTTATAAAATTCTCATATGTAAGTTTTAAAGCCTAGTTGAGTAACTATAATACGATTTTAGTTAAAACATACACAGTGGTTAAAAACTATATATCTTTTAATTGTATAATGGACAAGAAAATATGGGAATACCAAAAATTTATTGGAATTTTATCGTTTTAATCTCTCTGGTAATTTTTTTATTTTTTAAATTTATAACAAATATAGCATATAATAAAAAGTGTTTATTTTTGTATTTTATAGGTGAAATATTGCATGATTCTTAATAAATCAAACTGCCAAACACGTAGTTTTCAAAAGATCATCTGTATCAGAACAATATTTTCTTGTCGATGTATTAATTATATGTGCTATATACTTAAGACTTATGTATACATATACATAAAAATTAGACATATACAATAAGAACATGATCTAAGAATATTGTACTAAGAACCGAAACATACATAGTTTTTACAAGCGTGAAATCCTTAATGTATGCAGTGATTTCAAGGACGAAATATCGTTCAAAGAATAGTGATTGAAAGATGTATATAATACAAGTGTCTTCATTCTTTTGTAGATAGACCTATTTTAAACGTTCTAAGCAGAAACCTTGTCTGGATAGTCCTTTGTTACTTGTTTTTGTACGTACAAAATAACATGGCACTATTGAGTTCTAATTTTACTTTTAAATTTTCGTTACGTTTATTTTCCAACTGACTATAATGGCCACGTCAATTGATATTAATGAAACAGCATGTGCTTCACGTTTGCAGTGTTTACTAAATCACTTGCTAATGCATAGTTAATATAGATGATAATTATAAAATAATTTATTCATTATTCTGATTTACAGCAGCTTAATACATATCACTTTAGTTACATGAGTTTTGATGGTACGAAATTTACAATATTTCAAATATATAAATAGTAGCTTTGCTAATAAATATTCTAAAGAAATACATCATGATTTAATTCTTTTTAATTTTATTAAGGAAAATTGGAAGAACTTATTTATTTGCTGTGTTATTGCTGTTGCTTGTACTAGGGTCAGAGGCCTTGTTCTCTGTATCTAAAGATTTTGCTAATTCATATAAATAAGAAGTATTTTTCCTAATGTCCCTTTCTAAGTTTGATTTCTTTTCTTCTTTTTCTTTCAACAATTTAGATGTTTCTGGAGCCATTGGTTTCACAAGACCCCTGCTTGCTTTGTAAATAATACTAGTACTGTCTGCAGCTTTAAAAACAAATGTTACCCTATAAAAAAATGCGTGTATTAACTTAGAAAATCACAAATTACATATATCTAACTTTTATAAACTTCTTACTGGTCAATCTTTAAACTCTCTTGTATGTTTTCAATTTTATCCAGGGTAATATTATATGAAGCTGGCCAAGGTACGTATATCTCTTTTTCAGAATTCTTATTTCTTTTTACTTCCAAATATAATAGATCCAAGCCTTCATTGAACTTATAGTTAACATCCCAAAATCGTTTGGCTAAAAATAATAATCATCAAACAGAAGTAGTAAATTACATTAATTTATCATCATAGTTACCTTCACATAGTTCAATGTAAACATAAAATGTTGTATATATTTTCACAGGATCTGTACAGCCCAACTTTTCAATGCAATCATACTAACAATAAATTAGAATATTAACAAATGAATTAGAATATTTCATTTATAAAATTATAAATATTTGTGTACTTACACTAGGATTACATATATCATACATGTTTCAAAAATACTATTCCTCTGACTCAATGTTTAGGTTAGGTAAAGTCAGAAATTATGAAATAATCAGAAGTTTAAATAACTTCTATGTAACATTTCACATTTTATGGAAAAGTCAAGTTAAAGTAGACAGAATACAAACAATCTAAACATGTTCTCAGACTTTACCATACATATTAGAGAAATATGAATATGCAGGACCGCACTAAAGACACGGCTAAAGAGACACACATAGGACCATTGAAAAAAGGAGAATTATTTTCAATATTTTACAACTTCAAACTGCAATAATATAAATTAATATAATTTTAGAATTGTATTTTTTTTAAATACAAGTTATCTTCATTATTTAAGGAATTTTTATTTGTGTATAAGGGTCCAAAATATTTGAGGTACGGTCCTGGTATACCTCTTTACTCTTCATGTAACCCTGTTACATTATTTTTAGTTCGCAATACAAACTGCTAGATGGTGCTGAGCCAATTTCCAATTTATGCGCGAAACAATCAAAAACTAAACTTGTAACTTTTTATATGTGTACTCTGTATATATGGCCGGTGTATTACCCGTATACGGTCGATACCTTATCGACATAGCAGAGCGTCTATTCTATCGACAGATCTCTCGTAGAAGTACCGAGTTTAATCATACAGAAAGAGATGGCATTCTTCACAAGAACTAAAATCAAATACACAAAAATACAATTTACTATTTATTATTTTTCAATAAAATCATTTATACAATTGATTTAAAAAATCTACATTATTAATAGGTTTGTTAAATAACACAGACAATATTGCAAGTTAACTCCCCGCTCACTTAGGTACATTAATCGTTTCTAAAATATCGTACCATAAAATCGTGCGTAATACCACCCTGTATAGAAAAATCTCCGTCTCGCAAGAATATATTTGGTCTCTCGTAAGAACTCATCGATAAACCGATTCTAATCATTAAATAAGGCACTTACATAAAACTATTGTACATTAACCAATAACGGCAAAGAGCAAAGTCTTTACAAAAATATCGTTAGAAAACCATTGTGCGAACCCCTGTTAAAATGTCGACTGTAAAAGCTCTCCCTCCAATTAATTACATTACAAATTCATTCACGTTTACATTACAAACTCTAAGTTAATTTAATTCCTCCTTCATTATTTTGGTATATCCACTTAAACTAATTGCGAAATACGTTCTCAAAATAGACAAGGTACACCGTGATTCGATAAAGCCTCCACGTTTCACGAAGATGTAGATCGAGCTACAGCTGCGCGGATCCTCTCCAAGCGGAATCGAAACCGCACGCGGTGTCAGAGTCCGAGTCGTTGTTCTGCTGAATCCTCGGCGTCGCGTTGGAATTCACGGCCGTCGTGGACGTTGGTCGACGATGAATCGAATGACTGGACCGAGATACTTTTCCTTGGAGCAACGGCGTGCTGGGCTGACTGGCGGGCTGATGATCTCGGGAAGAGCTGAAGTCTTGCGCGCGACGGCTCCTCCGCTTCTTTATGGGCGCGTACTTTGGTGGAGGCATCATCTTTTGCTCCAGCTTTGCAGAAAGAAGACAAGTGTGAGAGGGAGTATTTTCTTTTAGAATGAGACTTTGGAACTTTTGGAACTTTGAGAGATTTTGGAAGAGTGAAACTTTAGATTATTTAGAAATTGGACACATTTAGAACGACATTTAGAAGTTGGACAGATTGGAAGTTTGAGGGATTGAAACTTCGGAAGATTGGAACTCTAAGAGATTTTGGAAGAGTGGAACTTTAGGAGATTAGAATTTCGACAGATTGCACCTTTGAGAGATTGAAACTTCGGAAGAGTGGAACTCTAAGGAATTTTGGAAGAGTGGAACTTTGGGAAATTAGGACATCGACAGAATGGAACTTTGAGGGATTGAAACCTCAGAAGATTGAAAACTCTGAGAGATTGGAACTTTCAGAGATCCAAAACCTCGGAAGATTGGAACTCTAAGAGATTGAAACTTCGAGAGATTAGAATTTTGGAACAGTGGAACTTTGGGAAATTGCATCTTTGAGAGATCGAAACCTCAGAAGATTGGAACTTTGAGAGATCGAAACTTCGAAAAATTGGAACTCTTAAAGATCGAAACTTCGAAAAATTAAAACTCTGAGAGATTAAAACTTCAGAAGATTGGAACTCTGAGAGACCAAAACTTGGAAGATAGGAATTTCACCAAACTGAAACCTTGGTTTACGTGGATTCTGAGGGACCAGTACTCTACAAGGTTGGAATTTCGCAAGATTGGTACTTCGCGAATCGTAACTTCGGACCCTGGAATTTTGGAAGAACAGAACTTCCGAACATTACGCCCTTGGCAGATCGTAACCTCGGAGGGTAAGACTTTGGAGAATGGCACTTCCAGAGATTGGAATCTTGGGAATATTCAAACTTCCTCAAGATTGGAATTTCGGATATTTGGAACTTCGAGGGGTCTGAGACTTTGGAAGATTCGAATCTTGAGAGGTTGGAACTTCGTGAGACAATGCTCTTTTGATGTTCGGACTCTGTGCGATTTTGGGACTTCGGGAGAATGGATCCCGGAAAGACTGAGATATTGTAAACTTGGAAGATTATGATACTTCAACTTTGAAAAATTATTGTATCGTAATTTTAGAAGAATGTGATATTGTAACTTTGGGAGATTAATGAAGTTGTAACTTTGAATGATTATGATACTATAACTTCTGAAAATTGTGATACTATAACCTTTAGAAATTATTGTATCATAAACTTATGGGACTGTGATATTGTAACCTTCAAAGATTACTGACATTGAAACTTTGAACGATTGTGATATTGTAATTTTTGAAGATTGTGATTCTTTGAGAAATTGTGAACTTTTCGAAATGATAGTATCAGAACCTTAAGAGAATGTGACATTATAACCCTGGAAGATTGCATTGTAACTTTGAATGATTGTGATATAACTTTTAAAAATTGCAATACTGTAACCTTAGATCTAGATTTAACCATCGTATCCTCACATTTAGTGTCATCTAATTCTATTCAATCTTTGGTACCTGTACATTATCCGCCGATCCCCACGTCTTGTGTATCTTCTCATGGTTGCTGCTGGCGCTGCTAGTTGCCACACCCAGGAACTGGCTGAACGCTTCCGTCGTACGTTTCACGCGTACGTTCAACGAGCCAATTCGCAGGAAACCAAGATCTTTCTCTGCGTGTTCAAGCAATCATCGTGTTACCGCGTCTCATCGATCATCGTGCCGCTACTACGTTTCCTCTCGATCGAGGCTTAGCTTTCTTATTCTTTCGAACCTTTTACGCGAGAGTATAGGACAACGATATCCGTCGTCTTTTCGTTCGTCTTGTGCAGTTTTGCATGCATCTAATTGGAGAAGACTGGAGACTAAGGACTTTGGCTTCTTTGAAAGAGGAAGTCGCGTTGCCAATTTTAACGATAATTTATACTTTATATTATGTAGTATACTTTATATTATACTTTATATTATGTAGTATATTTTATATCATACTTTACATTATGTAGTATATTTTATATTATACTTTATATTATGTAGTATACTTTATATTATACTTCTACGTTTTGGAGCTTCAAATGTTGTATCATGTATTACTTGTTTCTGCGTTTTATTCATGTCATTGTTACATCATAAACGAGCTGCAGCTCCATTGTCTGGATGTCTTTTATGTCACGTTTTTAAAATAAAAATCATGACATCAATGAAAGAGTACACACTAGTTAATTAACCTTACGATAACATATTTTGAATGAAAGTAGAAATAATTGGCAACGCGTTGGGGTAAATTGCAGCAAGATGTACTAAAGACTGAGAAATCTATGTGAATGTACTAGAAGAAGAATCGAGAAGATATATACAGGTCCGTGTGCAGGAAATGTGCTGTTTCCGTAAACGTGAATAATGTGAGGATCAGTTTTAATGCAAGATAGAGAATGTAACATAAAAAAATTCGACAGTATCTAAAATAATTAAGAAAATTAGTAGATTATCTAAGTAATTCTCTGGATTCTCTATCGCAAATTAAACAAAGATCCTCCCAGCAAACGTGAAACTTTTAAGACGCTACGTTACCCAAGTCGATCCTAATTGTTTCTCTCCCAAGTTTTCGCATTTTCCTCTTTATCAACACCAATTCTACCAAGAAGAAGTATCAACAGACTAATCGTGCGCCAAAATAAATGTAGTTTCACGAAAATATTCCAGCAACAGCTTAAAACCATTCTACTAAATGTGGTACTACTTCGTGTACATAGAATGGCCTCGACGCATGCACTAATCATCTATGTAGCTCCATTTAATTAGCGATCGTTCCATGCGTATTATTAGAATCTTACCTGCATGCTTTTTCCTTGCTTTTATTTCTGAAATAAAATAGAAAATCATTTGAGACTGTCTCGTTGAAGGCGCGTACGCCTTGTAAGTGGAGCTTGGAGGGATCGGGGATGTACAGGGCTAAAATGGAATCGTAAAGGGTCAGACTAAAAGGGATTAGTCCTAGTGGTTACAGAAACTGGACTACGTTGTTAGCACGACAGATAGTTACTATACTCTAACTATCGGTGGTTAATTTATAAGTGGAAGAGCTCGAATAAGTGGGACTTTCTTCTTGAACAAACCTTTACAGTAACCAGATTTTAAATCTAGAATGAATTAAAGAAGTTCTATGAACGAACATGATCTTTAATATTTTTTTAAACATTACCGAGTTCATAATACTTATTTGCAACAGATCATAACATTTCTATACAATAAAATTAACAAAGTCGACCTCACAAATTTGGACACAATTTACATTTCTAAAATTGAACACAATTAATCTTGAACACCATTAGAGTTCAAACATGTCTTCCTAAATAATTTTCACTATAGAGATTATCAATTGAAACTAAGAAGTATACTTGATAATGAAAATTTAAAAAAGTGACTATTTTTTAGTATTCAACAAAATAAAGAAAGTTGATCTCTCAAATTTTAATTGCACAATTTACATTTCTAAAATTGAACACAATTAACCCTGAACACCATCAGACTTCAAACATGTCTTCCTAAATAATTTTCACTAAAGAGATTATCATTTGAAACTAAGAAGTATATTTGATAATGAAAATTTGAAAAAGTGACTATTGTTCAGTATTCAAGAAAATAAAGAAAGTTGATTTCTCAAACTTTGATTGCACAATTTACATTTCTAAAATTGAACACAATTAACCCTGAATACCATCAGACTTCAAACATGTGTCCTCCTAAGCCTCTTTCAATACACCAATTAACATTTGAAACTCAGAAATATACTTGATAATAAAAATCTAAAAAAGTGACCATTCTAGTATACAACAAAACAAAGAAAGTCGATCACTCAAATTTTGATTTCACAAATTTACTTTTCTAAAATTGAACACAATCCTAAACACAATTAAACACCTTGTCTTTCAACCTTGTCCTCCTAAATAATTTTCACTGCAGCCCACCCCTTGAAACCAAGAAGTACATTTGATAATGGAAATATAAAGAAATGATGAATTTAGAAACAGCACCCATCACATCGAACTCTTCCGACGAATATTAGCAATCGATTCGCTCGATTCCTATGTTAGCCTCAACATAAACGATACATTCTAATACACGCTCGAGAGGAAGAAGTTAATTCGGTTAAGAAGGTTCATGTTATTCCGAAATCGCGTGACAAACGTGCCCCCATCCCTTTCTGATACAATACGGTTCAATACGCGAATCTGGGAACTGGTGACGAATACGCGTTTCTCATGCTCGCATGCTTTATTATCACGTGTGACGGTGACAACAAAGAAAACACTGGTCAGAATTCTTAACCGGTGATGTGAACTATATTGCACTTCTGTTCTGACGAGTACAAATATTAGATATGTGATTGTACCTGTATGAAGTACGTCTCTATGACATAAGAATGCAATTTATATCATTTATGTAGTGTAATAAATAGTTAGGTAGTAATAATTTATGTACTGTGTATTGGAAGAGTGGAATTTTTGGAGAATTCGAACTTTTGGAGGTTGGAACTTTGAGAGATTGGGATTTTGGGAGATTGGAACTTGGAGAGATTGGAACTCTGAGAGATTGGAATTTTTAGAAGAGTGGAACTTTGGGAGATTGGACCTTGGAGAGATTGGAACTTTGAGAGAATAGAATTTTGGAAGAGTGGAACTTTGGGAGATTGGAACTTGGAGAGATTGGAATTTATGAAGGAGTGGAACTTTGGGAGATTGGAATTTTTAGAAGAGTGGAACTCTGAGAGATTGGAATTTTTAGAAGAGTGGAACTTTGGGAGATTGGAACTCTCAGAGATTCGAACTTTGAGAGAATAGAATTTTGGAAGAGTGGAACTTTGGGAGATAGGAATTTGGAGAGATTGGAATTTTTAGAAGAGTGGAACTCTGAGAGATTGGAACATTGAGAGATTGGAACTCTGAGGGATTAGAACTTTGCGAGATTAAAATTTTGGAAGAGTGAATCTTTGGGAGACAGGAATTTTTGAAAGAGTGAAACTTCGGAAAATTAGAACTCTCAGACATCGAAACCTTGAAAAATTACAATTTTGGAAGAGTATACCTTCGAAAGATTGACAACTCGTAAAATATAAAAAAGTTCACATCACCGATTGTAGGTTAAGTCACAACATCTACAGTGCTGGGTGTGTTTTCAGGTACTACTGCCACTTCGATTGCTCGCGTATCGCAGCGACGTTTATTTCTTTTATCTCCGCTTGTCTTGCATCGAACACGCGTCGATCCGAAGATCGTTACATGTATCCTGAGTATGGTCGATAAGCACAGAACACATAGGTAACTCGACGTTCAACAGTAACAATAACAACGATAACAACAACAGTGATAACAATAATTCACGCGATCACAAGCATCGTTTGCGATTGCAAAGACGAGAACGTCACGGACGTCACCTGGCCATTGAATTAGGACTACATGCAAAGACTATAAACAAGTATTACTTCTCTCCTTAAGTATAATCACTAAATATACTATTACTTTATTGCTACCCCTTACTATTTAGTACTTTATCACTTCTACTTAAGATACAAGCTTAGGAGAGGTTGGGAAAGATTAGGAAAGGGGAATTTTTGGAGATTGGGACTTGAGAGACTGGTATTTCGGAAGGGTGAAACTTTGGAAGGGTGGAACTTTGAGAGATTGGATAAAGAGCTGCAATGGAAGTGAAAGAATTATAAACCCAAAGTAGTGTAATACTTTCATAATCATTAAACTATGGAGGGATTGCAATTTTTGGTAGAGTGGAACTTGAAGAGATTGCAATTTTTGGAAGGGTGGATCTTCGAGAGATTGGGATTTTGGGAAAGTGGAACTTTGGGAAATTGGAACTTGGAGAGATTGAAACTTGGAGAGATTGGAACTTTGAGAGATTGAAACTCCGAGAGATTGGAACTCCAAGAGATTGGAACTTTGAGAGATTGGAACTTTGGGTGCTTGGAACTTGGAGCGATTGGAACTCTGAGTGATTGGGACTTTGAGAGATTGGAACTCTGAGAGATTGGAACTCTGAGAGATTGGAACTTCGAGAGATTGGAACTCTGAGAGATTAGGATTTCAGAAGAGTGGAACTTTGGGAGATTGGAATTTTTCGAAGGGTGGAACTTTGGGAGCTTGGAACTTTGACAGCTTGGAACTTAGGGAGCTTGGAACTTTGGGAGCTTGGAACTTGGAGAGATTGGAATTTGGGAAGAGTGTAACTTTAGGAGCTTGGAACTTGGAGAGATTGGAATTTTGGAAGAGTGGAACTTTAGCAGCTCGGAACTTGGAGAGATTGGAATTTTGGGAGCTTGGAATTTGGAGAGATTGGAATTTTGGAAGAGTGGAACTTTGGGAGCTTGGAACTTTGAAAACTTGGAGCTTAGGGAGCTTGGAGTTTAGAGAGCTTGGAACTTTGGGAGCTTGGAACTCCGAAAGATTGGAGCTCCGAGAGATTGGAACTTTGAGAGATCAGAATTTTTGGAAGAGTGGAACTTTAGGACATTGGACCTCCAAGAGATTGCATAATATTGATAAAATAGCTGTAAGTGAAAGAATTACAAACCCAAAGTCATCTAACACTTTCATAATCATTAAACTATATAATTACTATTCCACTTTGGCAGCCTACAGTACAAGAAATTCTAAGAAGAAGAAATATGGTCCAAATTCGATGGCCAGGTCAGTACAGTCACCTGGCGAGTTCTCGTCAATCGTCGAGGTGAATCAACCCCCGGTACATAATTGAAGAATAAACGGGTCCACGATCCTCGATACAGCGAACGTAACAAGAGAATGAAATGTGCTCGTGTACCTGATAAGTAGCAAAGAGTGGACCCGAGGATTCAACGCGAAAGAATACTCACGTCAGCGTCGACAAAAGTGACAGTCATACGTTACTCTAAGGTGCGGCTACTTTAATCTTGCGACACAAGCGCTTTACTACTTTAGCAGAGGTGTGCTTCTGAACTTGCCTGAGCGTAGCGGCAGCAGTAATCCCTACAACAGAAGAATACTTCCAGAGCCCCGATACTCACCGAGAACAGAGAACAGAGAGGAGAGAAAGAGAGCCCGAAACACCCATTTCCGCTGTCTATTTAAATATCGTGTCGTCGATTCATGGGCTACCTGTGGCTATACCTTTACTCCTCTTCGGGACTGCGTCAAGCAAGCTGAAGATGCATGCCCATGATTTTTCGAATTAAACCAGGATTAAATTGATATTAGGGAGGAGGTTATAGATGGACTGATTGTTGCAATTAGTTACTTCAAATTCTATCGAAAGTTAAGGTTCTAGGGTACAGATTTAGACCTTCAACCCTCTGTATACACTTTGAGCTACAGATAAAAATTCTAAAAGGTATGTTAATTTTGGGTTTTAGAATTTGTATCGTTTCTATGGGGATATCAAGCTGGGAAAAATTTCTTCGTAATTTATATATGAGCCGTTCAGCGCACACATTGATTAACTCCATTTTTTGAAACATCTTAAATTTAAGTGTTAAAGCGTTTGGTATAGTCATAACTTTTTATATTTATAATAATTTAAGATTTTTCAAAAAATGGAGTTAATCAATGTGTGCATTGAACTGCTCATATGTAACATACTTATATGAGGTCAGCAGAGGGTTAACACCTTGACTGCCACACTGAAGAGATTAAAAATTGAACTACTTATTTTTTCGTGCAATAAATGTATATATGTTCATAATATCTTGCTGTGTCTATTACTTATAATTTTACCTAATATGAATATTTAAAATGGCAGTCAACGTGCTAGGTATCTTTTAAGAAAGGTTATCTACGATTGGAATAACTTCGACGCCTATTTGCGAGCATTAAAGTTTAAGCTGGAAGTAGCAAAATTGTAAGATTAACCCTGAAACAGCAAAGAAGCTTGACTTGTCAAGTACATTCAGAATTTTGTCTGAACCTGAATTTTGAAGTAATATATAAAAAAAGTAATACTTAATGTTCAAGAGTTAAAACAGAAAAAGGGAATTTATGCGACGAATACTTTTAGTTATAAACGTATTAATGTTCCCTCTCGTAAATTTAATTCTAAATAATCATTACATCATTTAAACAAGAAAAATCGATTCGACGTTACGAACAAAAAGCACATAACGCGTGATTTATTCTTGTCGTTCAACTTGTTTCGCGAAGCATGAACCTGCAGAGGAATAAACTGATTAGCTGATAATTACGAAGTTATATCGAACGAGTGGACGCGTTAATTAAATCTCCAACGTTTTAGATTCCAGATACGTCAAGACTACTATTCCACCAAGATTTATGAATCCAACATGCTCGTAGATTGATACTCCTGATTCAAGAATACATAGTAGCTTATTCCACCGCAAAAAAATAGAAAATAAAACGCAGGATCAGATGCGTATCCGAACGTGTTAATATTTCATGTAGCAGCAGCATGCAAGCTTGGAAATATGTGGAAACTAGGAAGCGTAGTGAAGATACGACAAGCCGAGATCTTCGTGACATGCACGCGATCAAAAGAAAGCCGATAGTACAAATAAAAGCCAAGAAGAACAAGACCAAAGCCGAAGCGTATGAAAGCGATGCAAACTGCGGTGTGTACCTGGTGATGTAATCTATAATTGCTTTACCCTGGCCATTGAGCATTAATCGACAACTTATCGCGTCGATTCTTTATCTTATTTTTCATCTAAAATACTAAACAGCACGTTATTGATTTTCGAGCGATTTATCATTCTAGTGTGATTCATACGTTCGATTATTTATCGACTTTCGGTGCTATTAACTCTTCGTGTAGTGAGAGGTGTAAATTCAGTTTGCGTAGATTTTTTGGAGAATCTTGCTTTTGTGAGTGTAGATATTTATGAAGGTGGATGGAATTGAGAATCGGTGTTGGGTTTTGGGAAGTATGGGAGAATTTTGGGAGAATTCTTTTTGTATGCAATGGTCAGCAGAGTTTAAAAATAGTATTCTAGCAAAACTACTTCTCCACAGTTCGATATTTTAATTTCTCAAGATTCCAATCTCCCAAATCCACTCTTTCAAAATTCTAATCTTTCGAAATTCCAATTTTCCAAAGTTCCACTCTTCCAGAATTTCATTCTTTCAAAGTTCCAATAGCTCAGAGTTCCAATCTCTCAAAGTCCCAATTTCTCAGAGTGCCAATCTCTCGAAGTTCCACTCTTCCAAAAATTCCAATCTCTCAAAGTTCCAATCTCTCAGAGTTCCAATCTCTCAAAGTTTCAATCTCTCAGAGTTCCAATCTCTCAGAGTTCCAATCTCTCAAAGTTCCAATCACTCAGAGTTCCACCCTTCCAAAAATTCCAATCTCTCAAAGTTTCAATCTCTCAAAGTTCCAAGCTCCCTAAGTTCCAAGCTCTCAAAGTTCCAATCTCTCCAAGTTCCAATCTCTCAGAATTCCAATCTCTCAAAGTTCCAATCTCTCAGAGTTCCAATCGCTCGAAGTTCCAATTTCTCAGAGTTCCAATCTCTCGAAGTTCCACTCTTCCAAATATTCCAATCTCTCAAAGTTCCAATCTCTCAGAGTTCGAATCTCTCAAAGTTCCAATCTCTCAAAGTCCCAATCTCTCAGAATTCCAATCTCTCGAAGTTCCACTATTCCAAAAATTCCAATCTCTCAGAATTCCAATCTCTCAGAGTTCCAATTTCTCAAAGTTCCAATCTCTTGAAGTTCCACTCTTTCAAAGTTTCACTCTTTCAAAGTTCCACTCATCCAAAGTCGCAATCCCTCAACCTTCCAACCTCCAAAAGTTCGAATTCTCCAAAAATCCCACTTTCCAATACTACAATGTACCCAATAATAATACAATGTACCCAATAATAATACAATGTACCCATCACTCCTTTTCACAAAGTGAAAATAACTGAACTTACACCTCCCAATCAATACACAGATTTGCAACGATTGAATCCATTAACGAAGTTTTTGCAATTCGACGACACGTTCGTTAATATAGAGGACCTTCAACGCAACTATAATTCAGTCATTGTTGGGCCATCGCACTTCCCGTAATGAACGTAATTTTAGAAGCTTAACGCTCGTAATAAAAATGCATCGTAATTAGTCTCCGAAACGTGCGCGTAAAATTTGATCGTTCGATCAGCAACGATCGCACGTAACGATAAAACGGTCGATCTGAATTTACACGGTTAATGGAGCGTACTTTTACTCGTTACGAGGTGAATACTTACTGCGGAAGGTGTCCTGACTGACAGCGGCCTCCTGAGAGACCAAATACTGTCTGGCCTTCTTTCCGCTGTAATCGCGTATCTCTTGATTCGCACCTGTAAACACAGACATTTATGTAAATTTTTATGAACTCCTTAAATTTATTCCTTCGTGTTGCTCTTTTAACTCGTTAGGAAGAATATATGGATTCGATGTATTTGTTGAAGTGTTTGATTGTATCGTTACGCTTTAATTGGGGAGAAAAAATACTTTGTATTTACATATATCGAGAACGAGATAGGTTAACTGGTTTTTTATTAAGGTGGTATCTATCGGGGATGAAAAACGACACGACGGGTTAAAGATATGCACGAAGTGCACTCTGGCGTGCGCGTTATTTTATTTCTGGATGGGCGATGAAGGTAGTATAATGAATCTATGCTTGGAGGATTATTAAGAGGGTTAAAAGTTCAGATATCAAGAGTTGCGATTTTGAGTGCTTATGTAATGAAACGAAGTACAATTTCAGTAACGAAATGTTTTTTAAACGTCTTCAAATTTTGGAGATTAAATGTGTTTAAAACAGTGATGTTTCTTCTGAATGTCTTTAACTTTTGAAGACTAAATGTCTTTAAAACAGTAATGTTTCTTCTGAATGATTTTAACTTTTGAAGACTAAATGTCTTTAAAGCAATAATGTTTCTTCTGAATGTCTTCAAATTTTGAAGACTAAATGTCTTTAAAACAGTAATGTTTCTTCTGAATGTCTTTAACTTTTGGAGACTAAATGTCTTTAAAACAGTGATGTTTTTTCTGAATGTCTTTAACTTTTGAAGGCTAAATGTCTTTAAAACAGTAATATTTCTTCCGAATGTCTTTAACTTTTGAAGACTAAATGTCTTTAACCCTTTGCACTTCTATGTCGACTGTAGCTCGACATTTCTTTTGGATCTTATGAACGATTCAGATAAATAGTCTGGCTGAATAGTACATTTTCATTTAATTACTATTTATAGTAAATGAAAAATGTATCTGTCACATACTCCACATTGTTACAATACATTTTGAATTCCGTTATTAATATATTTTGTAAATAAACTTGTTAGGTAACAGAAATTGAGGCGTGTAAAAGATTAAAACAGTAACAAAATGTCTTTTAAATGTCTGGGACTTACCATAGACTTGGACCAAAAGATTGAAGATGTTCTCGTGATCAAACTGCATGGCAATATGCAACGGCGTGTATCCCTGCAAAAATTGATCGTGTATCTCACTCCCACAAGGGAAACGTAACGAGGATCGAGTCAATTTTAAACCTCGGGAACGCACGCAACCACAGGAAACAGAATCTCCATTGATACCTTATCGCGCTATTTCTCTGTTCTTCACCCGCGTGAAAAAAAAGAGGTGAAAGGGAGGAAAAATTGTCGAAGAACGCAGCCCAGAAAGACAATGAGGAATTAATGGGCGTCGCGTTATGAATATCATTTGGAGCGTGCGAATTCGCATTTCCGCGACGCAACAATATTATCACCTGTGCGTGCACGAACGCAAGATTGAAACGCGATGCCGTGAAAACGAACCTTGCGTGTGCGACGATAGATCGACGCACGCATGAACTTTCCGACTTTCATCCGGCTCGAGTACGCGAATACTTGCTTGTGCGGTTTTAACTCTTACCGCGAAAGTATCCGTTTTGCTGCAGATTTTTCTTCAAAATGTATCACATTCTTCGGAAATTTCTTTGTAAGCAATATAAACTTCATCGAACTGCAGACTTGCAGACTTTTGCAGACAAAGACGGATTCTTTGACGGGTTTATAGGAATGTAGCATGAAATGCAGTGAAGGGAGAAATTTATGTATCATAATTTAGCATAGAGTTGGAAGGAGCTAACACTAAATCTAGTGATATATAATATGTACTTAGAAGTTAAAAATGAATTTGAAAAATAAATACACAAAGGACGAAATATAAAATAGTACAGACATTTATTCTTTAGTTCGTTGAAAATCAATACTGATATCAAGGTATGTTCTTTAACAAAATGTGTGCCTTATAATAAAAAACTTGTGGTGTGGTCATTTAAATGGGTTGGTAGTTTTAATGTTATGGAGTCAAAATTTTGAAGAAGAAGGAGTCTAAGAGTCTTCAAATTCGAAAGCTTTAAAGGTACAAAATTTCAATATTCCATCAAAGTATCAATGTTCCAAGATATTAATATCTTAATATGACAACCTTGAGAGGTCACAATCTCTTAAAATTGCAATTTCTCAAGATCATATTCTGATACAATCCCGATCTCTCAATGTTATATTATTATAAGCTTTCAATACTCAAGGTCCTACTTTATCGAAGTACCAATCTCTGGAGATACCAATCTCTCAAGATCTCAATCTCATGAGATCACAATCTTCTCAAATTTTAATATTACGAGTTTTCAATATCCCAAGGTCCTAAACTCCCAAGATCCCAAACTCTCAAACTCTCAACACTCAAAAGGTCCCAAATTCTCAGGGTTCCAAACTCCCAAAGTCCCAAACTCCCAGGGTTCCAAACTCTCAAGGTTCCAAACTCTCAAGGTCCCAAACTCTCAGGGTTCCAAACTCGCAAAGTCCCAAACTCCCAGGGTTTCAAACTTCCAAAGCCCCAAACTCTCAGGGTTCCAAACTGTCAAGGTTCCAAACTGTCAAGGTTCCAAACTATCAAGGTTCCAAACTCCCAAAGTCCCAAACTCTCAGAGTTCCAAACTCACAAAGTCCCAAACTCTCAGGGTTCCAAACTGTCAAGGTTCCAAAGTCTCAAGCTCTCAAGGTTCCAAACTCCCAAAGTCCCAAAATCCCAAAATTCCTAACCTTCCAAAATTCCACTTCTAAAAACATAAAAACCTCCCCATAAAAAAGAACGGCACATTCTGACCTCCATACGAGGCCCTCACAACCGGTAAATTATACGAAGATGGGGATCTTAAGACCGAGCTGCTGAATTATTAATTTATTAGACGTTATTGGGTGCGTGCATGTGCTATCTGGATAGAGTGACGCATTAGTGGACGCGATCGACTGGACACGGTTGGATCTACTTTTACTCTCGTTTGGTATTGTTAATATCTTTGTAAAAGCGAGAAGGTGGCAGCTGCTTCCTGAGTTAGTGGAGGAAAAGCGGCTCTCTCTCACCTGCCGCCCTCCGCGCGATACTAATTGCCAGATAACGTCCCTCCAATGTTTCCTTCGCTGCGACACGATTTCGTGTACCATCGATTCGATATGTACAGTCGCGTGCATGGATCACTTTTCACGGTTAAGTTCACGGGAATCTGTTATTTCTTATCTTATATAGTGTTGGATTATGTGCTGACACTAAATACGCTGACGTTATATTACAAGAAGCAGAGTTTCAGTTTCTTTCTTATCATCTCATATTCCTTTACAACTAGCTTCACTATTATACCAGTCTTTAAGTGTTGCTATTTAAAAATTGCTATTCAAACAGTAAGCAAATGTACAAACATAAATATCAAATGTAACATAAATATATCAAATACTTTTATCAAACCACCTTAACACTAGATTTACGGAATCCGTCAAAATGAGAGATAAAATAGATCTATTTTAGATGGCAGAACTTGTTAAGAAATTTGTGTAAATATGTCAACTTTCATCAACTTTTAGCAAAAGAATCAATGTTTTAGGCAGTACACATATCATCTGCAATTTATTTGTTGAAATTTAAATAAAATGACCATCAAACGTCCGTAAATCTAGTGTTAATCAAGTGCTGTCAAAAGCTTCATTAAGATTTCTTCCATGAAAAATGTATAGAAGATTGCCATCGAACACGGGTGAAGAAGACGTGGAAGCAGATTTTGAAAGAGTATCTTCCCCTAATCGAAGGGAGCCATCTTTGCACGCGAGTGTACATGCAATTTCGCAGCGTTCCTTCAAAACGCTTCGCGTTTATATCGGTGGCGTGTGCACTTGAGACGTTTGCACCGTATCGTTTGCATCGTAATTGCGTGTCGCGGTTGTATCAAACACTCTGATACGCTTTGTGTAACTACGAAGGAAGAACGTGTTATTAGAGCGCGATGAGCGATCGCATTGCGACGGGGTTCTATGGGACGTTGGGACGATACAATTTCACGTTCAGCTGGATATGCTTTATTCGTGTCTTCATCGTTTTGCTTTGCATGTTTGCCTTTTGTTCGAAATATGTTAACTCGAGAGATAATCGTGTCTCGAATTGTTCGAACTGAATATTTCGCATGTTTAAAAAGTTATTTATGAAATACAAAAGCTTTTACAAATGTGGATCGTAATGAGCTGTATATAATAAGTATAATTTATGAGTCGATTTTTATCGATTTTCTCATAAGTCAAATTTAGATTCAAGCGTTTTCAATTTATCTAACAGGCTCGTGCCGCGGAGGTTAACAGATCTTATCAAACCGTATATTATTAATTATCAGGTATTTTATATTATAGCGTATTTATGATAGTCTTCAAAGCAGATACGATATGAATTTAAAATATTTTCGAGCGAAAGATCGATGGCGATAGTCGAGACAGCGACGAAATGACCCGACCTTGGAATATCGTATGCAAACTGCAAACTAGTGACTGGATGAACCGGTATTCACGAAAGCGAGCACGTACCGGTCGTTTATGATGTCCGCCCCGATAAGTGCGACAAATTGCGCATAATCGTATGCGTGCATCAGTGATTATTCTGTGGAAATGAAAAATTCGAGCTGCGAAAGTGCATCGACTACTTCGTGCAAGGCAAGACACTTCAATTTCAAAAATCTTCAAATACGCGTTGAATTACCATGCGTTGAATTATTATGCGTCGAATTTACCACGCATAGAATTCTCACGCGTCGAATTTACCACGCATAGAATTCTCACGCGTCGAATTTACCACGCATAGAATTTTCACGCGTCGAATTTACCACGCATAGAATTCTCACGCATCGAATTTACCACGCATAGAATTCTCACGCGTCGAATTCCTACGCATGGAATTTGCCACGCATCAAATTCCTATGCGCCGAATTACCACGCATCGGATCACCACGCGTCGAATTCCTACGCATGGAATTTACCACGTATCGAATTCCTATGCGCTGAATTACTACGCGTCGAATCACCATGCGTCGAATTACTACGCGTCGAAATACCACGCGTCGAATCCCTCACGCGTCGAATTCTTCACGCGTCGAATTACCACGCATCGAATTCCTCACGCGTCGAATTAGCACGCGTCGAATTACCACGCGTGGAATTACCATGCGCCGAATCTCCACGCGTCAAATCCCTCACGCGTTGAATTCCTATGCGCTGAATTACCACGCGTGGAATTTACCACGTATCGAATTACCACGCGCCGAATTCCTACGCGTCGAATTTACTACGCGTAGAATTCTTATGCACCGAATCACCACGCGTCGAATTATCTCGACCCATCAATTTCCAAATTCGAAACTTCTCATCCATAAAAAGAAAGCCCCGATAGCAACAGTTTCGCCATCCACAATAACAAACACCAGTTGCAAAGTTCGACAGGGTGAAAATAGGGTGGAACATAACGAACGACTAAAAAATTGAATCACGTTCCCATAAACAGTACGCCGGTCTCTCAATATCGCATTCCGCAATAAACCGTAGTGACAAATGCGTCGAAACCGCGATCATAAGCGGACGCGTTATCGAAGCGAGAAGTCGTAGCCCAGCGAACGCACCCCTCTGCCAGACTTCGAAAAGGGGTTGGTACGCGACGGGCCGAGGGAGAGTTATTCAGCGAGCATCGGCTCTAATTTATTTCACTTTAAAGTCCCCGCGTATAGGTAGGCGAGAAGTCAGACCGTCGCATATAGAGGGCCACACACGGTAGGAATAGGAAATGGGCACGTATGGGGTGACTCCACAGTCACCCTTTTTCCAACTCCAATAGCCTGCGACACGTGTGTCCTCGCGACAAGTGGCGCGACACCCTCTAACTTCACGCATGCTCACTCTCTCTCTCACCCTTTTTCTATATCGTACTCATACACGTAAGCGTACGTGCCCCTTTTCTCTTTATATTAGCTCGCTGCAGAAGTTCTGTCCGCACTTTGCTCGTTTGAGGCTATGTCTACTTAGGAGGCCCGGAGGTATTTTTTGGATACACCTTCTAACGTCTTTGAGAAATGTTTTATTTTAAGAAGTAGATTGTCAAGATTTTTTTTTATAATTTTCTTTATGCAGATATTATGAAAAATGCAAGTGTTTGTTAGTCCGATAAGATTTTCTTTATGCAGATAGCATGAAAGATGTAGGTGTTTGTTAGTCCAATAAGATTTTCTTTATGCAGATAGTATGAAAAATGTAGGTGTTAGTTAGTTCAATAAGATATTTATTTAAAAACATTTCTGTGCTGGTAATTGTCGAATGAGTCTCGTGAAAACACAATGTTACTGTAATTGCAACCTGCTTCTCATTTAACATATTCTCCTATCAACACATTTTCACCTCTTGTACAAAACAATTTAAATGCAAGAAACTTTAAAAATCTCCTTTAATTAATACAAACGCAAGTTGTCAGAGTTGAAGATTAAAAATAATTTAAAGTGTAAGTACTGACAAATGGAATTTGTAAGAGTGATATCCTAGCGGACAGAACTTACACAGCGACCTAATACTTTCGACAATATTTTAAAGTAGCATTGTCCCGACACGCGGAGTCACCGAGCCTCGAGACAATATCGCGTCGTCGTCACCCTTTTCACCCCTTGGTGAACCCTTCCTGTAACACCCTACCAGCCTTGCTGGGATTTCTTCGTGCCTCGATGTCTGCGTTCTGGTTCCTTTCTGGTTTTTCCCTTCCTTCTCGCGCGACAGCCTTCGTGAACGGGACAGCTGCCGGCCACCAATATCACGCACGCGTATATCACCGTTGAGGATTTTCAATTTTAATATTTTCCTACATCGGGACCGCCTTTACGACCTGCTAAATCATAACGGCCCACCCCGACGAGATATTCCGACATTTTGTATTTCGACACCCTCGGATTATTGGTTCCTATGTGCTGGATTCCATCTTTATTCTCTCGATTCCTTGTATGGATCATTTTCTACGCGTACTAGGGTTCTCTAGGATATAGAGGAGGTTTAAATATTTTCAAATTACAGTTCAGATCCTTAGATTGTTACACATTTATGTTTACATCAGCATTTTCTGAATAGTACAGCAACTGAGTAGTTTCATGATCTTCCACCTCTACATCTCTATTTTTACATAACTTATAAAGGTAACGTGTAGTTGAAACACTTCGACTGAAGCTTTTTGCTGTTTCATATGGAGAAGTGTAAATTCCTATACTTTTAAGTTTCTGTATTTTTTGAATCTTTAGATTGTTGTACATTTACGTATCTTCTGAATAGTATAGCAAGTGACTGAGTAGTTTCATGATCTTCTATCTCTTCATCTCTATTTTTGCATTACTTGTGAAGGTAACATGTAGTTGAAACACTTCGACTGAAGCTTTTTGCTGTTTCATATGGAAGAAGTGTTCATTCCTACACTTTTAAGTTACTGTATTTCAGATTCTCAGACTATTACACATTTACGTCCACGTCTGAATAGTTTCATGAGTTCTACCTACATCTCTATGTCTACATAACTTATAAGGTAACGTCGAAGAGTTCCGAAGCTTCACTTTTTGCCTCGTTTGTAGAACGATAGACACATCAGGAGAAATTCGTTGCGGTATTTCTTCTGGCGGATGACGCGTGGATCCACATGGTCCGGGGTTAGATGGTGGACCAGGTTCTGGACGTATGGCGGATCGTAGTCACGAGCGTAATCTGTCACCGGTACCGCTTCCAGCGTAGTTTTCTACGGCTTATCGCGGCATCGGCTCGCATTTAATCTCGGCAAAAAACGGTGCCCGTTCCCCACGGGGACCGTAAAGCCGCCCGTGTGGCGCCTGCATCCTTGCCGGGCGTACGACAGCCAACGACAATGGCGATCCCGCCGGTGGACCCCCGAGACACTGGCGGAATCTGTCGCGTACACCGGGTGACCGTTTCGAACGCGTCTATTCTGTTTCCCACATATCGATTAGCAAACGTAATTAATTCAAACAGTATAATTGTCATTAGTTAAACGAAAAAGAAGTTTAAAAGAAGTTTGAATCTTATCATCACAGGAATTAAACCTATCTTTTAATATTAAATATCAATGTTAAACTATCGACCCATAAATTAGCAAGCAAATTAATAACCTGTAAGTAAGCAATCAAATTACCAAATGAACCTTTGATGTCTCAACATTCCCTAACATGTCGAATCCGTCGATCGATTTAAAAACCTCGAGAACAATTAAGTCTCGATTTCTTCTGCTGTTCAATGTAATTCAAGCACTCCAATAACCAGTAACACGCAGATCATTAGAGATCGCTTAAGGTGAAGCGATCATCATCGATAACGTGTCTTTGAACCTGCGATGCTCGTAACCACCGAACGAATGTCAAACATTGATGCTTACAAATGGCCTCGATATATTTGCAACGATTGTATCGATGCTCGCTAACGATGTTTACAGTGATATTGCGTACCAACTGTACAGACATCGGACACTGAAAAAGTGCAGTCGTTTCGAGGAACTCTCATCGTTTTCTATCCCTAATTAAACAAAAGATTAATATCGGACCTGTTACAAAGTCCACGCAACTTATACCGCATCAAACAGTGAATTAATCAAACGGAGATAATAGAAACATCCACTTTCGCGCGATCGGAGATACAAGCTCTCAGCGACCATTAACAGGTGCAAGATTTTATCCGAGGGGAATGACGATACAATGGTAATTTTGTTGGTTATGGAGTATTGGTGGTTACAGAAATTATTGGTAAATTATTGGACTTATTGGAAATTAATGGACTTAGTATAATTTAGAGTTACTGTTAGTATAAAGTCTTTAAGGGTTTCTAGAAGAACTGAGTTTGTCTGGGTTATCATATTCACTGCCACAGTGAGAGGTTGGTTCACATTACAGATTACTAAAAACGCGAGCACATAATCCTCCTATTTCAACTTTTAATCTGTTAATACATCTCAACATTAGAAGTTATTAAATTCTTAAAGACTGTAAAATTCCTTCTGCTGTTATTTTAAATTATTAATTGAACGTAATTTGCATCTCCGATCAGATGAGATCACCAGTTGATGTTAGTTGCTAGACTTAAAACACTCCGGTATCAAAAGTCTCGATCAAGGGGATAAAATGAGAACATCACGATTTCGATTATGGAAGAGGAAACGAAATCGGATATTACACGGTGTAAAATCACGGCATCCAAGCGAGAAAGATACGCGACTTAAGAGTGTACGATGGGTCTCGACGTTCCCCACGTTTTTCCCTCTTTTTTTCATTTGCCCCAGCATTAAGCGAGAGCCCGTTGGCGGGATAAGCCGCAGAAAACTACGGTGAGAG
Source organism: Megachile leachella (assembly GCA_963576845.1). NCBI lineage: Eukaryota > Metazoa > Arthropoda > Insecta > Hymenoptera > Megachilidae > Megachile > Megachile leachella. The sequence goes on along the minus strand of OY756247.1, from coordinate 25,168,185 downwards.
TGGTGGCTGTGACAGATTACGCTGTGCCACGGATTCACCGTCTGCCTCTCTAAAGCTGCTCGAAGGAAAAAAAGGCTGGATAGAGGACGGATCCATTCCGGAGTGGATTAGCCCTCTCCACGTTGTTGCTACCTACACGAATACACGCGTATTTATTAAATCGAGCGCTGATCCCTGAAAACAGAGAACCTGCTCAACGCCCTGGGACACCGCTCGTGCTTTAACAAATTCGAGACACCGTGTGTTTTACCGTTATTCGTTTGGAACAGCTGATGGGTAGGTAGAATGCCCTGGGTATGGGCAGTGGGCTGCCTTTGACGAAATTCGCGGATGAGTCGAATCATCACGCGTTGAATTACTACGAATCGAATTAGCATGCGTTGAGTTACCATGCGTCGAATTACTACGGATTGAATTACCACGCACCGAATCTCCACGCGTCGAATTACCACGCGTCGAATCTCCACGCGTCGAATTACCACGCGTTGCATTCCCACGCGTGGAATTACCACGCGTCGAATTACCACGCACCGAATCTCCACGCGTCGAATTACCACGCGTCGAATTACCACGCATCGAATCCCTCACGCGTGGAATTACCACGCGTCGAATCCCTTACGCGTCGAATTACCACGCGTGGAATTACCATGCGCCGAATCTCCACGCGTCGAATTACCACGCGTCGAATCTCTCACGCGTCAAATTTCTCACGCGTCGAATTACCACGCGTGGAATTACCATGCGCCGAATCTCCACGCGTCGAATCCCTCACGCGTGGAATTACCATGCGCCGAATCTCCACGCGTGGAATCCCTCACGCGTCGAATTACCACGCGTGGAATCCCTTACGCGTCGAATTACCACGTGTCGAATCTCCTCGCGTCGAATTACCACGCGTGGAATTACAATGCGCCGAATCTCCACGCGTCGAATCACCGCGCACCGAATTACCACGTACCGAACCACCATGCGTCGACTCGTAACGCGTTGAATTACTACGCATTGGGTGACCACGCTCTTAATCACTAGGTGCTTAATGCAGAAATTGAATACTTAGTGCTACAGAAATGTTGATGGAAGAGAATAGCCAGAGTGAAATAACTGAAAAAAGGGCGATCAAACCGAAGAACCGCTATTACGTTCTTGCCCCGTCTACAAATTATACCGTGAAAACGAATGTACTTAGCGAAGAGGACAAACGGGAGAATGTGTTTCGAGGAGACGAGAGATTCATCGTGGAATGAATATGATCGTGATTAGATGCGATCTACAAGCTATTACGACGTTGATCGCCTTAATTGAGGTTCTTGGTGGTGATAAAAGGGTGGAGGTACTTTGCACAATGCGGAAGCGTTTCTTTTTTAACAAAACTGATGATAATGACTCGATTAAACCTTTCATCGTTCAAAGATGATATCAGACCGCGTATCAAACTCCGATACGTTCAAACGTAATTTGATGACATAAACGTAAAATGGAATTATAGTCATCTGAACTTTTATGCCACATTGATATTAATGTAACACTATGTTGAATGTTCTATCTATAATTAAATCCTCAGCTCTTCCATAATAAAAATTATGAATTGAATAATCTAAACTTGGAAATCTAAATTCGGGAATTGTAATAAAAATTTTGAAGAGTAATATAACAAGAAAAAGTGTAGTAAAGCTAGTGTAAGGCTCCTGAATCAGAGGGAAGTTCAGGTTTCAAGTTAACTCCTAATGAAATCAATTAAGGCACGAACTAATCCACTCGAAAGTCCATGTTTTTACTAGCACTACATTCTACTTATTCGTCCATCTATGTGGAACGGGTGCAGTAGTTCAGCGGTGTTTGTCGCGAGCCGCTAACGAGCAAGTGCTCTTCTCCTCCCCGCGTTCTCTTCTTCTCATTCTTCGAGGTCTGTGCAGCGGTTAGTCTCTTTTCTGCCCTCTTTCTTTACCTCGAGCAGTCCACTCCAGCTTATATAAGTCTTATAAAGAGCAAAGCGGTGGACCACACACATCCGATCCTATCTACAGTCTTCTCTCTGTGCGCTGCGTCTACCTTTCCCTCTCGTTTCTTCCTTCCTGCCACGAGGACAAACCCGGTCGTCTCTCCTCTTGCTCCAACTTCCGGAGAGACGCGCGACGCTCCTAACTCGTTTAACCCTTATTCGGATAAACAGTTTCCTGGGACCATTATCTATATACGTGTGCGTGTATCGACACGCAGGTGCACAATCCTTAAAACATTATTCCCTAAATCTCTATCGCGAAGACGATCTTCGTCAATTTATCAGATGTCGATTGACTGATCCTCGTTACTCGAGAAAGCTACGTTTCAAATTAAGAATATTCAGGTGGTTCCGAATGTGGTACCAAAAATCGAACAAAGAAGGAACTTACCCCATTCTGTTACAGGACCAGCAGTTGAGGAACATGGAATAAAAATAATATCAATTTGTCAACATATTATACAGTCTACATTGAAAAACTAAACTACAACATTGCAATAGTTTAAATAGTTTATAGTAGAATATATATTATAATTGTCTAGAACTCACCGTGGTCTCGTTGACGCTCTTGATGTAATCCTTGTAGGTCCCAGCGATCAGCTTCACGATGTTCTCGTCGCCATGTTTGGCCGCCCAGTGCAACGCCGTCTGCAACACACGCGTTGACAGCACCAGGAATAATGATCTCTCCTCGGTCGTTTAAACCGTCTCGCGAACTCGAGAATAAAATAATCGGGATCCATCGGATTAACTCGGTTGCAAAGAAAGAGAACCCCGATCGACATAAAAAAGCACGCAACGACGGAAATTTACGATCGCGAGAGCGAAAAATCGCGACGGTGGCCCGGTTGTAGACACGACGCGAGCAGCTGTAGCGTATTTTCAGAGCCACGGGGTGAAATATTCGCGAATTAAGCAACGGCACCCGGCTACGTCAACCGGAACGAGCTGGATGAATGGCGACGTCGGACAGCACTCGAGAGGCGGAGGAGCACTTTGAGAGCAGTCGATCACGACGCCGGAGAGGACGGGACGAGAGGAAAAGCAACGCGACGAAACACGCCAGAGAACCGCTCTGAGGATCCTGCTCGAATTACTCTTCGCGATTCCCGTTGAAACCCGCCGAAAAAATCTTCGACTTTGCTGTGGTCTGCTGGATTCTTGGCTTTGGTTCAGATTGGGGGCTTTGGAGAAACCTTGATATTATTCTTGTTGAGAAAGGATCAGATTGAGGTATCGTATTGAGTTAGAGTAGTTAGTTATAGATCAATATGGAGTATTGACAAGTGTTTAATTACCAAGTGATGGATTGCTACGCGTTGAATTATCAAGCGTTGGTATACCACGCATCGAATTATTAGGGATCGAATTACCATGCGTCGAATTACTAGGGATCGAGTTACCACGCGACGAATTACCACGCGTGGAATTACTATGCGTTGGAATCTCCACGCGTCGAATTACCACGCGTCGAATTTACCACGTGTCGAATTCCAACGCATGGAATTTGCTACGCATCGAATTACCACGCGTCGAATTACCACACGTCGAATTACCACGCTTGGAATTACTACGCGTTGGAATCTCCACGCGTCGAATTACCACGCGTTGAATTTCTATGCGTTGGAATCTCCACGCGTCGAATTACCACGCATAGAATTCTCACGCGTCGAATTTACCACGCGTCGAATTCCTACGCATGGAATTTGCTACGCATCGAATTACCACGCGTCGAATTACCACGCGTCGAATTACCACGCGTGGAATTACTATGCGTTGGAATCTCCACGCGTCGAATTACCACGCGTCGAATTACCACGCGTGGAATTACCATGCTTCGAATCACCACGCGTCGAATCACCACGCGTCGAATTACCACGCGTGGAATCACCACCCGTCGAATTACCACGCGTCGAATCACCACGCGTCGAATTACCACGCGTGGAATTACTATGCGTTGGAATCTCCACGCGCCGAATCACCACGCGTCGGCTCCCCACGCATTGAATTACCACGCGTCGAATTCTCCCACGCCAAATTACCACGATTTGAACTACCGAGTGTCCTCACCACGCGCCAAATCACCACATATTGGATTACCACGATAGATTCCCACGCATAAAATTACTAAGGGCATCCCTAAACGATGAATTAACACGCACTGCATTACCAATCACGACACGTCGCTCTACACCGAATTGCTACGCATTGGATTACCACGCACGTGATCACTACGTGCTGAATTATTAAGCACCAGATCACCGCACGTTGAATTACCACGCCCCAAATCACAACGCATTCGATTACCACATGTTGTATCACACGCAGTGGATTACACGTGTTAAATTACAGCGTCAAAAGCTATGTTAAACCCATAATTTTTCGCAATAAATTTCTGAAAAATGGCACTAGAAATGAGCAGTCGAACGATAATACCGCCTTAAGCGGAGGAAGTAAAGTGTTCAACGTTGGGACGATTTTTAAAGGATATTCTGTTATAATACCGCTTAAATTGTCCATTTTTTGTAACAAGCACGGCAAAACGAAATGGCAACCGTAAAAATAGCTGTTGGGTAAAACGTGAAGAGCTGCATTTTTGAATCCAAAACGTCGCGTGTCGGTTCAAGCGGACCAGGCTCGTTTAAACGTTGAGTTATATCCGGGCTGGCTTGCTTTGACATCGAGCCGTTCAAATGCTCGGCTATTTCCATATAGCGGGTTATTCCGACGACGACGGATTATTTCGAGCATATACGTTATTATTCTTTGCAAGTTACCCGTGACGGCTCGTAAATTTAATGGCTACCCGGGCCGTGGCCAGTTTTCGGCAAAAATGCGCGACACGCGTACTCCATTCGTACGAATAACGCGTTTAATATCACTTTCACGAGAGCTATCGTAGTACACGTTAATGACACTCGATACAGATTACTCGTTACTTGTTCCAGGAATTTAAATGGTCAAATTGGCTCATCAACTATTCGAGTCACTGCATTTATCTGATCTTCTCAAAAAAGGAAGCGAAACCAATTAGCAGTTTTTTTATTAGCACTTGATATCATTTTTTAATAATATTTGCTGTAAATTCTCGTGACGGACAAGGAAATTTTGACACGATTTCAGAAAAAGTATCTCGAATCCGAACGTATCAATTAATAAGTTAAAAGTCATAAACATTTCATGGATATTTGCAATATTTCTAAACGCAAAGAAATATACCCTGATAACAGAACATTCGTATGCTAGAAATTTCAGCGCGCTGTATCTCGTCCAGCGCAGCTAACAAGGTACTAACAAGGAATCTCCAATAACTCCTCCTTCCAGAAGCCGCAGTGACAAGAAGAATGAAAGAAAAAAAAAGCTGTCCATTCGCGTAACAGCCGGGAAGAACGGTGGATAATCCAGCTCGGACCAGCAGAGGGTGGTCCGTTAAAAGAGAAATATACGATTCGCGTCGGGGGATATAAGCAAGCGGTCGCGGTGCTCCCAGTCACATGTATTTTAATTCCGTCAAGTCCGCGTCCCGAGGGTAGATTAAAAATAGTGTCCAGGTCTCCAGATTCGCGCGTGGACGTCATAGAAACCCGGGAGAGTCCACCTGATCCACCTGGAGGGAAAGAGAGGTAGAGAGTCCGACCGTCTGCACGGTAGCAGAGACAACTTGCAGGCCACCTCATTAGCGGCGGAAAAACTCATCCTAACGAGGCTACGTACCTAATGACGAGAACCACGCGCGCGCTCTTTCGTGTACGCCTATTTACCCGTGTCTCTGTGTACTCCCGTCGCTACATGCCCACTGTGCGATACACGCTCCCGTGTCCGTGTACGAGACCGTACGTGTGACCACGTGTGGGGTGCACCTTGTGCGCCCACCAGCCCTATATGCACCGACTCCACGGCAAATTAACGAGCGACGCACCGACAGGATATACGACCTCCTGCTTGATATTAGAGCCACGTGGCGCCAATACCGTTGCTCCGACAAAGGATTCTATCATCGAACTTTCCTTCACTCGCTTACCGAATTGTCGTTTTCATTCGAGATCGAAATTTAATACGAGATTTGAAGGATGGTGATACAACGTGTGACGATAGAAAGCTAATAGTAAGTCTATGCAAAGTACTTGAAGTCCTTACATTTCCAAGTTTAGCTATACTATTTCACCTAATACTCTCCGTGAGCTGATGAGAATCGAGAAGTCCAGATGGAGGTTTTAAAGGGAAAAAATGTAGCATCGAGAATTCGAGGAAGACACAGCAATGAATCCCGTTTACGTTTATTTACGTTCAGATAAAGGAACGCGAGCGCTAATCAAGATTAGGATCTCCGTTAGGCGACAGCGTGGCGAGTTGAACGAGCAACGTAGCGGGGTCAGGATTAACCTTGTTCGCCTAATACAAGGTCCAACGCGAAAGATGCAAGAATCCGGGGGAATTACACGAGCAGCCAACAAAATGAATTTTTACGGTAGCTCCGCGAGAGGCCATCAGCGCTTATAACGGCGCGGCTCAGCCCCAACGCAACGGTCAGCTCGGAGGCCGTCTACTTGCAGCGTGCTAACGAAGTTTTATGAAGCGCGATAGCGCCATACCTACGCCGTCCCGTGGACTTTGGCGCTCCTTAATTTGTGAATGCTGCGCACACTGTGTCGGCTGGACGGTGCGGTGCCGCAAAAGAATGGTATGTCGGCCGACAACGTGATATATCTTCGGTCCTGTGCCCTGGACCTTCGTCCGACTACCAGGGATACCGTGGGTATACGGTAGCCTTCGTCTTCGCACTCTTTACCGGGATTCTCCTTGGAAATCCTTGCGACGTCATGCGTGAGAACCTTTAACGTCGAAGCCACTCCGTCCAATGATTTGTGCTACCCTTTGTTCCGCGTACGACGGTGCACGAGGTCGTGACATACAACTTTTGCTTCTCCCTTTGCGTCCTTCTACTCTCTGCCGGATTAACAACGTCCCCGTGGGTTGTTCGTTGCCCGACATCTTGTCTCTTGCGTGTTTCGAATCAATTGTTCGACTTGTTCGAGATACCGTGTTCCTCTCGGTCCCTGCATACGTACACCGAACTTTTCTATCGATTTCAACCTTGCGGTTTCAAGACATTTTATCGATATTCGTAACACAACATTTTTTTATTATACATTTACTAGGAACACAATTACTACATTTATTATAATTTTACATTACAATTTTACAGTAACAATTTTACTCAGGTAATGAGATAGTACGAAACTTTATATCCTTCGAGATGAGTCGCTTTCTGTAATTGACAGTCGGACATTCATTGAATACAAATTTGAAACCCCGTACAAGATCGAAGATCTTGAATTAGAGGCAAAGTACAGACTCGCAGTATCTTGTCAGTAAGAAATCATCGTCAGCAGGAATGGGACCCGACATCCTCTCCCGATATCATAATCGCATCTCCGTCCGGATTAATTAGTACGTCCGTAGGGTTTCGCGCGAGCAGCCTCCCTCCGGGTAGCTGGAGCGCAGCAAAAAAGCGGTGGACCGTTTTCGTGGGCCCCGAGTGTTCGGGGCCAGTATGTGCCGGGCACATGTGCACGAAACTATGTAGTCGTGAGTATATAGTTGTCTCCTCGTGGGTACTGATTAAGCTAACCGGCGACTGCGAACGCTTCGAGCCACGGCGAGCGGCACAAGCTTCTGCAGCAGCAGCTACCGCGGGCTCTGATGTATGCGAGCGATACAGATATCTCCGGGAAGGAATTTGCGTTGAATTAGCGTATAATCGGCGGGCCGATCTGCTCATACGGAATCCCGCGGCCCCGCTTACACGTGTCCCGAGTGCTGTATTCTCTGCGCGAACACAATATTTAGTGGCCGTCTTCTACCGGTCCTTTCCTCCCTTCGGTTCCCGTGGGACCTTGTCGCTGGCTGGTATGCGACTCCCTTTAAATCCGCGTCGCCGGCTCCAATTTTTCCTCCCTTTTTTTCTCGCGACCCCCGCGAATGCCTCGTCAATTCGCGCGAGCACGTTGATTAAGCCGCTATCGCGACCGATCGACCGGAGGATCCAACTTCCATACATCAGGAGATAAGACCGCGTGTCATCGACGCACGCGAAGATCCTCTCTTCGCGGAGAATCGTATCGATGGGAGACGAGCGTTTTGGCCCGCGGGCTCCCGAGCTCGCGTAATTGGATCCTTGTTAAACGGAGGAACCTCGAGGAAGGTAAGACCCTTCGATGTTAAGGATTTCTTGCCTCGAACTCGGAGCTCGAATAATTTGACGGTGCTCGGAGTCGGCGAAGATTTTGCACATCCGAAGTTTCGCTGAAGGTTTAATCGAGAACTTCCAAGTTCCCTTGTTGGTCGATGAAACACAAAACTCATTCTACTCATAAATATGTTCTCGAGGCAAAATTTATAATCCTATATTCTGTACCCAAACTTATCGTTCTCGAATCTCGAAGAAACCCAAGATCATCGTCCGATCAGGAAACAAATTGACGAGCAGTATCGGTCCCCTCGGATCGAACAGGACCGCGAATAATCGGTTCGTAGATGTCTTTGTTTCCCCGTAATCGTCCCAGGGTCAACAGATTCCCGGCGACGAGGGATCCGCCTTAACAGCGGCGTTCATCTCGGCATCGAAGATTCGGCCCGGGCAGGAAGCCGGTTCGCCGACCGATCCTCCGAACTCGTGGCTACTCGCGGTGGGTCGTCCCGATCCTGGCAGCGATTCGATCTTTCGTAAGTCGATTCCGGGAAATCGAGGGAGACGTCGGGCGCGTGTCTTCCTTCGCGGAAAGATGGAAGAAAGGAACGGCGATAGAGGAAGGAGGAAAGATAGCAGGATGCCGGGTAACGAGCCTCCGGTCACGTGTACGGCGTCGGGCGTCGAGATGTCAGATCTATCGGCGCGTGCTCGATGGCGCGTGTCGTCGCCTGTTGATCAGCCGCTTGTCTCGTGTCTATGCTACACGCATATCGGCTTAGAGTCTGATCGATTCTATTAGTCATGAATTTTACTTTCTAGCTATTGTAACCCTTACACACCTTGCGCAACATTTACAAGTTTTTCTCCTTCGCGTATGTTGTAAAGTTTGTCACCTGAACTTTGATGCATTCTTGTAATTGTATGTATTTAGTCTTGGTTTATCGAATAACTTGTGAGACACATTAACAAAGCCTAGATCGTTATAACATTGAGTTGTGTCAATCGAGTTTCGAAGTTAATCAAACTTTAATATGAATATCAAACCCTAACTTCATGAACATCATCTTTCCAATAAACTAAGTATAATAATGTCGAAGGTACGAAGATTTTATAATACAAAGTGAATCAAACCTTAATATGAATTTCAAATCCTAACTTCATGAACATCTTCCCAATAAACTAAGTATAATAATGTCGAATGTACGAAGATTTTATAATACAAAGTCAATCAAACCTTAATATGAATTTCAACCCCTAATTTCATGAACATCTTCCCAATAGACTAACTACGATAATGTCGAATGTACAAAGATTTAATAATACATCACGGTAAATATGTAACCAACGAACACAGCATCTTTCGGAGGATTAATTAGCACAATATTTCTCGGAGAAGTAAGAAAAACTGTTGACAACGGGTCTTTCTTGCACCGCGGTTCTGGTAACACGGCCGAGCACGGTTGTAGCATCGCGCAGTCTCGCGTTGTTCGCCGGTTGAACGCGGGGAAACGTCCAAGCGAGAGTGTTTTATTTCCTGCAATTGCGTCAAGGAGGTGTGTTGCCGGGAGAGTCCCGTAAAAAGAAGAACAAGCAACGAGTGGCGTGCCACCGGGAACTTTCGCGGCCCGTGCCAAGGATGATACACAGGATGCAGGAGGTGTCATTAGCATAGCGCGGAAGAGCCGTGCTTTATGATTTATTCGGCCCCTTCTTGTTACGCCGTTCTTTTCACTCGTAATTCCGACTGCACGCCAGGTAAACACGTCTGCAATCCGTACCTATGTAGATCTATCGGTACGGAGATAGAATTTCGCTTTTGACGTGTCGAGGAAACCTTTTGCCGTTACGAAATTATACTCGTGTACAGGGATCGCCGCTCGACAGGTTAATAACACTGATTTCAGATATCACTGATGTCCAACAGCGACTGGCATCTTGTACTTATGTTAATTGTTGGCAATGATACTAATACCTGACATGCTTCGTAACAGTACCTGGCTGTAATGACACTTAATACGTTTAGCCTGGGTCAAAACCGCTTCTAACGATACAAGGATAATTGACCGGTGTCACGCGTTGTACGGGATCATCACGCGTTAGATTAGAACGTGTAAAATTATTATGCTTTACATAATAGCAGGCGTTAGATCATGAATCAAATCACGTCGGATTATCATTAATCGAATAAATATACATTGATATGTTACGCACTCGCGTGGAGTAATCATGCAACTCACTGACTGAGTGTAGGATTCATTACTCGGGGAATCGGAACGTGTTGAATCACTACGCGTCGAATTACCACGCGTCGAATTTCCACGCATCGAATTACCACGCGTCAAAACCCTCACGCGTCGAATTACCACGCGCCGAATTACCACGCGTGGAATTACCATGTACCGAATTACCACGCGTCGAATCCCTCACGCGTCGAATTACCACGCGTCGAATTACCATGTGCCGAATCTCCAAACGTCGAATTACCACGCGTCGAATTACCACGCGTGGAATTACCATGCGCCGAATCTCCTCGCGTCGAATCCTTCACGCGTGGAATTACCATACGCCGAATCTCCAAGCGTGGAATCCCTCACGCGTCGAATTACCACGCATTGAATTTACCATGCGTCGAATTCCTCCCTCCTCCCATATTTGAAACCTTAATTCTTATTTTCCCTAATTCAACAAATTTCCCAATAACATTTAGTAGTTTCAAGTGGGACACGTATACAAGATACGAGTATTCTCCGACCAGTACCGATCCGACTTCCGGTCTCCCACGGTTGCACGTGTAAGAAGTACCTCGACGGGTGTATTCGTTCTTCGAGCAACTATCACGGCAAAGTCGTCGGTGCACGTCGAAGCGAGTGAACGTTTTCGAGTTAATGGACGAAACTGATGGCAAATCGTTGTCTCGTCGCGGTTCGACGAAGCCACCTGTGACATTGTAAAGACGGGATGAAGGAACTAGCGATTTCTGTTTCTTCGTAATTTAGTCGACCGCTTCTCGTTATTTCTTTGTACGCAATATCGCAACGACGGTAATTTACTTCTTCCGCGAAGTGTACTCTGTTATTGACTCGTTCTACTTAGAAATTGATGTAAATGAAATCGTTGTGAACTTAGGAAAGTAATCATTCTGATCGACGTTCATTCGCGATATTAGATGAAGTAATTTCAGAGCAAATTTGGGGTGTTTTCATTTTTGTAGTTGTAGTAATTACAATACATCGAGAAGCTTTATGAAAAGCTAAAACATCGGAGTTTTCATGCATAGACAACCAGATGCGAATCTGTCGACGAATCGCTCTTACGAAGAATGCGTTGTTCTATTGAATCTTCAATATCGTACCTGGAATAATACCAGGAGTATCGTTATATCTCGGACAGGGATCAGGGAGAAGGAATTAAAGAGCCCGTTGGACGGGATAAAAATCTTCGTGCAGTCACAGCTCGTTTGAGCGGATGCCTCGAGTGATTTCAGTTACACCTCGTTTTGCACGATCCGACGTACATACTCTTATTATTTCCTCGATCTAGGAAGCCTTGTTTCAATCGCATCGGTGAATTGAAATTGTAGGCTCGATGGTGCTGGATAACATTGTGATCTGCCGGCAAAAAAGAATCCGTATGTCGGTTCAGGATCGCGACTGACGTCCGAACCATCGCCCCATTTTCACCTGTAGTTGCATTCTAAATAATTGCGGGATTTAACGCGTGGTGATTTTGCACGCACTGATTCGGCACGTTGTAATTCTATACGATATTTGTGAGTCGACGCGTGGTGATTCGGCGCGTTGGAGTTATCACGCATGGAATTACTACGCGTTGGAGTCACCACGCGCCGAATTACCACGCGTGGAATTACTACGCATGGAATTACTATGCGTTGGAGTCACCACGCGCCGAATTACCACGCGTGGAATTACTACGCGTTGGAGTCACCACGCGTGGAATTACTACGCGTTGGAGTCACCACGCGTGGAATTATTACGCGTGGAATTACTACGCGTTGGAGTCACCACGCATGGAATTACTACGCGTTGAATTACCACGCGTGGAATTACTACTCGTTGGAACTACCACGCGTGGAATTACTACGCGTTGGAGTCATCACGCGTGGAATTACTACGCGTTGGAGTCACCACGCGTGGAATTACTACGCGTGAAATTACTATGCGTTGGAGTCACCACGCGTGGAATTACTACGCGTTGAATTACCACGCGTGGAATTACTACTCGTTGGAACTACCACGCGTGGAATTACTACGCGTTGGAGTCACCATGCGTGGAATTGCTACGCGTGGAATTACCACGCGTGGAATTACTGCTCGTTGGAACTATCACGCGTGGAATTACTACGCGTTGGAGTCACCACGCGTTGAATTACCACGCGCCGAATCACCACGCGTTGAATCACGTCGCATCGAATTACCATACGCCGAGTTACTATACCCCGAACACTTTCTGCAAAGAAGAATGTTACTCATTCTAACTTGAGTTGTCAGAGTACCCCAGACTTGTCAGACAATTTGAATTAAAGACACATATCGCATCGTAAGTTCATATACAGTTGAACCTCTAATATTAACAAGTACTACAGTAAAAAGTGTAGTGTCAGTCTTGTGGTAGTATCAGATTAAATAGGTAATCCATAGAGAAATCCAAAATAGAGGTAGGTGACAGGTGATTAGTAAAGGCAATGGTTAGAGTTAATTCTGTTCTTCTACAAGTCCCGTGTCGTTCAATATCCGGTCCGGTATCCAGCTAATTTCCCGAGAATTTGCATGCCGATACAAGGATAGGACGTGGTGGCAGGCAGCAGTTTCAATTTCGCAACGCCAATCCAATCATGTAAATCAGGGGTAGCATTATTAGTGGCGGCAATCGAACTCTCCTAGACCAATAGGAGGTGGCCGTGGAGGAGGTGGAGGTAGCTCGATTACCGATCCGAAACGAACGGAGCACAGGCGTCCAACTAATCCCGGGTTTACCTAATCGCTTACTCCCTTCCTCCTTCGTCTGCGCACGATTCCGCTCGTTCGCAAAGCGGCTTACCCTTCCACCCTCTCCTGTACTTCCCTCGTCGGAATACCCGAGAAACTGTGCATCTGCGATCGAACACCGTTCGATTTTCCTCGATAGTCGATCTTCAAATTTGTGTTCTACCTTCTGGCTCGGTGCTCGTTCGTCTATAGTATTTTCGGATACTTTGCGGTGGCACTTGTCGCGAATAAATCGCCATCTTGAGCTTGATTCATGCTTTACTAGACCAGTTGGCATCGGTCGGGCAATTTGTTTCATTTTGGGTACTCGATTGTACTAGCTGGGTGGTTTCAAAGAAACCGTGTTTTAAATTCTTCAAAATTAAAGTCTATAAAATTCCGAATTATTATTGAGTTTATAAATTTCTAAATTTAGCAAAAGTTGGAGATTTGAAGATAGTGAGCTTTGAATATCAGGATTTTTCTGAGGAAATAGAGGCACCATCCATCAGAGCACTTTTCATCAGTACGTGACTATGTCGATTGCAAAGAGATACTTCTATACTCTTTCAAGTGCACCACAGTATAACGAACACCTTGGTTATCGCATCGCACAATATTTGATCAGATTGTAGCCGGTTATCTGTCATCCAGCAGACATGCAGTCCAATATCAACGAAAAAGCCCGCCACTTGCAGAGAAACAGAAGAGTAAAAGTAGAAAGTGGTGTATTCAACGATAACGTCCTCGTACGTTTTCACGAGTCGTACACAGTTCCAAAAAAAAGAAACACAGGAGTGGTTGAATATGGCGGGAAATATAATCAGGACGTAGCCGATAATTCCCGACGGCGAAAGAGCCGGGCTACGCGATCGAACGAAAACGTAAGCCGGTTAATCCTCTGTGAAATACCGCGCTGGATCCGAGAACTTTGCCGTACGGCCGAGGACATCGAGGACATCGATTATTCGCGGGAAACCACTCGCGTTAATCGTTGAACTCCGCTGCAGGAGGATGTGCGCGATCACTTGCTTCCGCCAGGTACGCGCCACATGATCCCGCAAACCACGGGACACCGGAATCCTTTAGGGACTCTTGTCCTGCAAGAATCTGGGCGCTTTGCCAGACAATTATACTCTTTTATTTGTGTATTATATGTTTTATCAATTTTTTGGGTGTGCCGGATTATTGTGCGCCGAAGTATTATGCGTCGAATTACCACGCGTCGAATTTAGCAAGCGTCGAATTTACCACGCGTCGAATTTAGTAAGCGTCGAATTTACTACGCGTCGAATTTAGCAAGAGTCGAATTTACCACGCGTCGAATTTACTATGCGTCGAATTTACCACGCGTAGAATTTAGGAAGTGTCGAATTTACCAGGCGTCGAATTTACCACGCGTAGAATTTAGCAAGCGTCGAATTTACCACGCGTAGAATTTACCACGAGTCGAATATACCACGCGCCGAATTTACCACGCGTCCAATTTACCACGTGTAGCAATTTACCACGTGTAGAATTTACCACGCGTGGAATTATCACGCGTCGAATTTACCACGTGTCGAATTTACCACGTGTCGAATTTACCACGCGTCGAATTTACCACGCGTAGAATTTAGGAAGTGTCGAATTTACCAGGCGTCGAATTTACCACGCGTAGAATTTAGCAAGCGTCGAATTTACCACGCGTAGAATTTACCACGAGTCGAATATACCACGCGCCGAATTTACCACGCGTCCAATTTACCACGTGTAGCAATTTACCACGTGTAGAATTTACCACGCGTGGAATTATCACGCGTCGAATTTACCACGTGTCGAATTTACCACGTGTCGAATTTACCACGCGTCGAATTTACCACGCGTAGAATTTAGGAAGTGTCGAATTTACCAGGCGTCGAATTTACCACGCGTAGAATTTAGCAAGCGTCGAATTTACCACGCGTAGAATTTACCACGAGTCGAATATACCACGCGCCGATTTTACCACGCGTCCAATTTACCACGTGTAGCAATTTACCACGTGTAGAATTTACCACGCGTGGAATTATCACGCGTCGAATTTACCACGTGTCGAATTTACCACGTGTCGAATTTACCACGCGTCGAATTTACCACGCGTCGAATTACCACGCGTCGAATTTACCACGCGTCGAATTTACCACGCGTAGAATTACCATGCGTGGAATTTACCACGCGTCTAATTTACCACGCGTGGAATTTACCACGCGTGGAATTTACCACGCGTGGAATTTACCACGCGTGGAATTTACCACGCGTGGAATTAGCACGCGTCGAATTTGCCACGCGTGGAATTAGCACGCGTCGAATTTACCACGCGTCGAATTTACCATGCGTGGAATTACCACGCGTAGAATTTACCACGCGTGGAATTAGCACGCGTCGAATTTACCATGCGTGGAATTACCACGCGTAGAATTTTCCACGCGTGGAATTAGCACGCGTCGAATTTATAATGCGTGGAAGTATCACGCGTTGAATTTCTCACGCGTCGAATTTACCACGCGCCGAATTACCACGCGTGGAATTAGCACGCGTCGAATTTTCCACGTGTGGAATTATCATGCGTCGAATTCACTACGCGTGGAATTAGGATGCGTCGAATTTACCACGCGTGGAATTAGCACGCGTCGTATTTCTCACGCGTGGAATTAGCACGCGTCGAATTCTCCACGCGTGGAATTACCACGCGCCGAATCACCACGCGTCATATTCTCACAATATCGTCACCTCACATCTTCGATCACCCACCATAACACCCCAATAATAATACCCCATACTAACTACTAAAATCCCCAGCAACCAATCCAAAAGTCACACATCCCACTTTCTCTCCCTTAATCCATCACATGGCCCTCGATATAAGTATTTTGCGTGTCCACGGAATCGCAAGTAAAAAAATATAGCCTTTGTTCCCCAGTCGGTACTGGTACATGCATATATTTCTATTTCCCAGTACGTTCTTCGATGATCTAGAGGCGTGCCGTCCGGAAAAATGCGGTCGGAGATCCTCCAAGTCGGAATGATATTGAATCGTTCCCTCGTGTCGGACGTCGGTGCGGGTACCAATATATTTCATAGACGGATACAACAAAAGGACACGGTTTCCTCGGAGAGACCTCTCGGAGAGATTAGTATGCTCGTATCTGCATGCCGCAAGATCGTATCTGCCGCGAGCGCGGGTCCTTTGTGGGTTTTTGTTTGCGTTGCGTACGTATTTATGTGACCGTTCTCCTCCTCTTTCTTTCCATCCTCCTTCACCCTCGTTGTTTCTTCCTGTAGCTCTTCTTCTTCTGTTTTCCGAGCCATAATCGCACGGATGCGTCCTCCTTCGGGTATGTCCCGAATGATTTGCTTTATCCATTCATGCTGTTTCTTTTAATAGAACCTTTGATTGCTCAACTTTTGATTCTAATGAATGATACATTGCGTGATTACATATTTGGCAATGTAACACATGATAAAAACCTAAATTTTCTACTTTTGAACGCCTCTTTCCCTCGACAGTGAATTACAGAGAAGAACGAAATTTTAATTGAAAAGGGGATGAAGAACCAACAGGAGCCAGACGTCTCGAGCGAAGTGGAACTCGAAGAGCAACGGTCCGAGACATCCGTCGCCTTGGCACAGACCTAATCCCTACTGTGTACCAATTACCTCGTCCATTTTGGCTGCAGTTCATGCAAATTGGATTTCGGTTACAGAAGACAGGCCCCTTATTCGGGGCTTTTGTCGTCGTTCAGACGATCCGTAAGGATAAATGTGTCGCGCGCCCAGGAACGGTCCTCCCTTGCAGTTGGACCGATCGAACGGTCAAGCGATTCTCGAGAAAAGAACCGTAAAATCGTTGTAGAGTTTCCAAGGCAACTGTACCGTGCTTTCAACAATAAGAGTATCGTTGTCATCGGAGAGGTAGTCGAGCCAAACTGTCCGTAATCGGTCCCATTTTCCGTGCCACTCGATGCTCCGCAGACCGCAAAATGGCGGAAAAAAGGTGCAGATCGCCCGATGGCAGAAACGTTTCATGGTTGCGAAGAAATTTAGTTACAAAACACGAGACAGAACTTTTTAGACGAGAAGATACTTCCGTATTATTTGCAACAAATTGCAAAAGGAGCAGAAAGAAAGACAAGGCTTTGACATCTCGAAATCCAAAAAGAGATCATGGTGCATGGTAATGCGGATAATCATGGGAAACGTCGATGATCGATCGTCTCGCTGGGAAAGGAAAAGAACCATTATGTAAAGATGAACTTTTTGTGGCAATCTCTGCGTCAATTAAATTACCGCGATGCGTCCGGGCCCTGAGGTTCGATCGAGCCTACGGTAAAGTGCATCGTGCGAGTGAGAATCGTTCCCACGAGAAACGTATTAAAGATATATAGAGACGGTGCCCTCGGTCTCGAGAAAAGACTAAATTGGTGGCTGCAATGTAATATAACGTGAACGGCTACAGCGGAATAACCAATTTGCTCCGAAAAATTCTGGAAAACCATCCCGTCCGGAAAACTACATGTTATAACGCCTATAAAACTATCGATTACGAAGTTCGAGGGTTACTTCGAGTAATTGAAACTTCTTTAGCTTATGGAGATGGAAGACTTCAAGGTGAAGTCTTCTTTTTATAGAGGAATCAAAATCTGAGACATACAAGATCAAAATCTAAATTTTATGATAAGACGGCAACAAAGTTTATTTCTATTGTAGCTGATGAATTTTTAGAACAGTAAGGCACAAAGTTCTAGGAAATATTAGGAATAGTTCCTAATGTTCTAGGAAAATGACAACGAAGAAGTTTTCTTTCGATTGGTAAATTTGAGGGTTCGATATCGATACATATATGTGGATCTATGGACATTACCACTATTTTTGTATATCATAAATCCTTTACAGATTTAACCCTTAAATGCATGATTCTCTAATGTTACCTGAAGAAATCAACTAACAAAATACCTTGAAAGCGGTTGATTCAAATTAAAACGAACAGATGACGCTATTGTGTATTTGATTGGTGCAACATTACTCATTGCAAGTTTCCTACATTTTGTATATAATTTATAAGATTAAAACTGGTATGTTGCATTTATACAACCATATGTATTTAAGGGTTAAAATCTTCAACAGAAAAGATTAAATCATTCCCTTTTGAAAGTTGGAAGAAATAATAATGTAAGAAGTGAACCGTTGGCACGTTATCATCGAGGGAGGTCGATCGTTAGCATTCCCCGTTCATCGTGCATCGGTTTTTCGGAAGTGCAACCTGGGAGGGCAGAAAAGTCCGGCGGTTGCATACGAAAAGAAGTCGAGTGAGTCAAAATTCGAGAAAAAGCCAGGAAATCGATGGTATCGAGGCACCGTTTCACTCGGGTCCTGTGAATCACGCCGCGCCGGTTGATTAGTAGTCGCCCACCATAGGGTTTTGTGTCGGCTAAGCAGCAAGATGACGAGGTTGATGACGCTTGTCCTCTCCTCTTTCTCTCACGACTCCGCGTGGCGGCTGTGCGCCGAGAATTCTATTATTTAGACAGCGAAGCGAAGCCTGACACAGGTGGGCGCAGCACTCGCATACCCAACCGCGTCGTTTAACGCAATTACCTCGCTGCCGTGCAGACGTGCGTGAAATCTCAATTTCACCCGCTTGCACGCCGCTTGTCACCGCCGCGCCCCGCCGGATACCTGCTCTCGCGTACACGAACGGACGCCGAGCGTTTTCTTGCCGCGTTACCGCAACACGCATCGCGTACGAACGCGTTTCATCGACAACTCTAAACCTTACATTCTTGACGTCTTCATCCAGACGATCAACGGGACGGGAATTAACAAAGTTGAAAAATCCATGAAGGAGGAATCCGTCATTGATTTCATTCGGTATCGAAAGAGTATCCCGATCAGGGATTCGCGACACGAAGGGATGATGCACTTGTCAGAATTTCTATTCGAGCTACAATCCTTCGAAACTCACAAAAGTCAATCTTGCTCCGTAATACTCGAGCAAAATACAATTCGATTCCACCCAAAGTTTGATTCACCCAAATTCTCTGTATAATTACTCGAAGAGAAATAATTGTCCACAAGAAGTAATCGAAGTCAGGAGGAGCGACGCGTAGGAGCGTGTCACCGTAGAAGGGAGGAGGGCGTGTTAGAAGGGTTCGGTGTGCAACAGCACGGTCACACACAGGGGTCAGCTACAGATTTTTGCGGGCAGCTCGAGCCGCCGTTGGGCAGCTGGCGTGCGGTTAGCCGCTCTAGCCACAGCGCTGCGTCGGTCGTGCATCACCGGCCACCGTATTAACCCCAAGCCTCGACGTACTCGGCCAGTACCACAGGCCACAGAGTCCGCGGTCCATGGTGCCCCATGCCCGTCCTCTCTACCTGTACACCCACCAACTCCACGCCGCCACCATATTGGCCATAATTGTTCACGGTTCCTCGCGTTTCACCCGGACCGCCTCTCTCTCTGCCTCGCGATGGAACGCTCGGAACGTTTGTATCCTACCGTTCGATACGTTTTCCTCGTGTTAAGCAACGAACGTTTAATGCCTCGGTATTTAATGCCCACTATACGCTGCTCTTCCGCTCCATTCGGCTTTCCATCGGATATTTTGCGGTTCTGTTTTTATTCGCCCTCTCTGATCACATTTGCCTATGAACACTGATCAATTCTTGTGTTTTGCAAGAATTCTGTAAGACGATAACCATTAGTTATTAGCCGATAACCATAAGCAGACATTTTCCTATCGATCCTCAAACATACACTGTAACAAAGATTTGTATGTATGTATTTTATTTTCTTAACACTAAAACTACCAAACCGGTCAAATGACCGGTCCACAAGTTCCTTATTATAAGGTACATACTTTGTTAAGGTACATTTCATGAAATCAGCATTTATTTTCATCAAGATAAAGAATAAATGTGTGTGCTAATTTATGTTTTGTCGTTTGTATATTTATTCTTTAATTTCATTGTTAATTTCAAAGTAAGTGTACATTATATGTCGGTAGGTTTAGTGTTAAAAGAGAGAGCGTCTGATTTCCTCTCAATTTGCCTTATAATGAAAATCTAACAGTCTATCAATTTCAAAATACAAAATTTGTGATTCCTTGATTTCTGTCGAGAGGTATGAACGATATAAGTTTCGATTCGGCAAAGTTTCGCGTGCACAATGAACAGAGATGATCGCGGACGATGATCAGACATGTCGCGGCGGTTAAACCGCGAACCAACCCGTTCGAATGAATAAATCACATACAGACGAGACGTTTCCAAAATGCGTGCGTGTCGCTATACAAGCAATATCCCTGATAATGACAGGTTACGCGCGACGATACACGAACTTCAGTGTAACCCAGGCTACCAGGAAATGTTCCGCGAAGTTAAGTACCGTGGAACAGGGTCCCGGTCGTTCGCTCCGTTATTAGCATCGGTGGCAGCGCGTAGAGGCTCGATCGAACCCGGTAGAGACCAGATATAACACGAAACGAAAGAGATATGCTCCCGGGAACGTGTCAAATTAGCCGTTGTTTTCTTCAACGTGTAATCATTCTTTCTGCGGGATGCTGACGAATGGGGCCGCCGAGAGCTCTTTGCATGCTTTTGGTAAAATGTTTCTTCGAAGTTAAACCGCGAAATATGTAAAGGTATGTACCTGTGCGCGGAGTCTTAGGAAGCGAGGATAAAAGTGGAGGAAGTAAGAGTATTAGCGCAGCGTGGAAATTTATTTAGCCATTAGTCGGTTGTAGAACGCGTTAAATCGGTTGATCGAAACGCAACAAGATCGGTAATAACGGACGTAGCTCTCGATTCGAACAGTTTTCATAGGCCATCGAGGATGATTAAGAGGCATAACGACCGATGTGGATCCGCGTACAGGTGGCTGGTAACATCCGAGTATCGGTGGATCGATCAGCGAGTAGTAGCCGACACGAAAGGGCGGGAGAGAACAGCTAGCACGAGCTCATATTCCACATAATGAGGGCGGCAGCAACATCAGACAGACCGACATGGCCGCGTAATTGAAACCTACCGGACGTGCTGACCGGCGGTGCATCTCTATCTCTCTTGAATTTCGTAAAAACGGAACTACTCTCCGCGGGAAATCGGAACGTACCTTTTGTGCTCGCTCTCCGCCACGCGAAATCCATTTGGACGAACGCGGCCCCGTGTATTCGCTTCCTTCGCGCGTATACGGCCGTTTACGATCGATAAAGCTGCCTCGATCGCTGGTAATTGGACGATTTCGCGTATCGAGACCGGGAAACACCGAAATACCTGAACGCGATCGACCCGAAAAACCATACCCTATACTCTGTACGTACGTAATTTCGGTAATTTGCGATAACTAACGACTTCGACTGAGATTACTACATTTCCTGGGACCCTCTCGGACTTGCCAATGATTAAATTTATGTCGGGCGCGAATCAACGGATTACCGTTGCGTTTGATACCCTTTGGTCGATTTTATGGCGTTTAACGTGTAACGATTCGACGTCGAAAGTGAAGTAAAACTAGATATGATGAAAGTTAGTTGAATCGTTTATTTTGAAAGTGACGTAAGTCCATTTGCACGAATAAACATTATTTTAGTTCAATTACCTAAAACAAATTTGTATAATAAAATTACATATTGACCAGTCAATAAAAAAATTGCTGAATTCTTGATATAATTAACCAACATTTTTTCATTGACTTATATGCCAACCTTTAAAATAAATGAAAATGGACTTACACCACTTTCTAAATAAACGGTGCAGTTATTGATAAAATTACTTACATACTGCGTTGATCCATCGTCGAGTCCACAGCGACATGAAACAAAAAGGACACGAACGTTAATAAGTGTCACCGTTTATATCTACTTATCTAAAGTATTGCACGGACGATCGTACTCGCGTGGCAACGCGATTAAGCCTCGAATTCATGGCGAATATCGTTAACGGACGTTATGGGGTGGAAAGGCAGAGTCGCAAGGACGAATTATCGTCGAGTATATAGTCGGACGTTCGTTGACAGGCGGCAATCAAGTTACGCGGAGCCGGCAATCGCGTATCGGCCGGCAAATACGATATAACTGCTATTAACGTCGTTTTTGCGGCGAGCATGATAGCGCGGTGGCGTGCGAGCGTGCGAGCGTGCCAGCCACCGAGAAACCACCCGATCGGCGTTGTTACGTGGAACGTTCGCATGGAAAATCATTGGAGAGAATTTCCAAGGCAAAGTAGAATCGAGGAACGTGCAACGGCGAGCACGAGACCGTTCCTCGATCCGTCATGATCAACCGGCACCTGTGATTTAATTGTCACTCGGCCGACTTCGGCAAAAGTTCAGGGACGCTGCCGGCTAGCACGATAATTTCCTACCCGCCACCCTAAACATGGCCACTGTATAACTCCCTTATTCTGTTTCGTGTAATCACGATACGTTAGAAGAGCAATTATCGGTAATTTTCTTTTCAATGTGTTGAACGAAAAGAGTGTTGCACGATAAGATACGTACGAGGGTACCGTTGGAACGAGATTCGATCGATTCGTTGTCTAATAACGCGAGTGCGGTAATTAGGAATTTTATGCGAGCGCGGATTAGTACCGATTTAAGCGTGTTCTTGTTATTTCCGGAATAGCGAAACCGTAATTACGTTATTTTCTACGCTGTTATCCTCCCGTTAAGTACAGAGGGTGTCGATATTACAAGCTTCTCGATCATGTTATCAAGAGGCACATCGCGAGGCGCATTCGAAGCGAAAACGCGTTTTACGAATCTTGTCGAACGAGCGACACGATATCCTGTCCAGCAATTATAAAACTGCTGTATAGAGCCACCGTCACCGCGAACACATGTCGGGTTAGTGCTACCCCCTGCTACCCTCGGTTTGCGTTCTTCGACGCCGACATGGGAGCGAACGCGCGACACGCACGAACGTAACGCACGCACGAACGCGCGTACCGACGCTCGACGCGACGCGACGCCCCCCGTTCATCGGATCGCCACCATCGTGTACTCGCACGTTTCTGCCAGCGTACGCCTGCGTGCGTCGCGGTTCTGAATAATTTGACATGTTGTCGTACACGTTATTATTCAGATAGATCTTGAGATACGCGAGCGGACCTCCTTACGGGGAACCGTGCACACTCTCCTTCGATCATCCGGTTCGTCCGTTTCCTCGCCCCAACGCGTCCTCACCATCATTCTTTTAATCATTCTTAACTAATTCATTTTTGATTTTCAAAAAATTTACACTAAAACTACCAAACCGCTCAAATGACCGTTTCACAAGAAATTTATTATAAATGACACAATTTATTGAATTCTTCTGATATCTGTATGGATCTTCATCAACATGAAGAATTAATGTGTATACTAATTTATGTTTTGTCGTTTGTTCAGTTATTTTTTGACTCCATATCTCAGATTAACACTAAATCTACCAAATCGGTCAAATGACCGCTCCACCTGTTTCTTATTATAAGGTATACATTTTGTTAAAATACATTCCTTGAAATCAAAATTGATTTTCTTCAAGATAAAGAATAAATGTGGATATTAATTTATGTTTCATTGTTTGTTCATTTATTTTTGAACTTCATTTTTAATTTTAAATTAAATACACATATGCTGGTAGGTTTAGTGTTAAATCATTATACCAAGAGACATAGCTCAACGTTACAGCCTACTTTTCTCAAAAACAGAGCGTTTTTCTATTGTAAAAAAGATCGTCTAATTATTTCTATTGCACGTAACAAAATCCGAGTAGCTAAAAGGAAAGTCGATACAGTCGCTAAATGCACAAAGTTGCTCGATATCGACGACAACGATCGATCCGAAGGTAGAGATCGGTTTTCAGCGACGAAACGGTACACCGTTGCAACAGAATCGATAAAAGTCATGATAGTCGCGAGTTTCTCTATGGAGATTGACATTTAGATTGCGGCTGCAGGGATTGTCATGCGAACGGTGAACCCCCTAATAGGCTCTATTAGCATGAAACGGTGTAATCGCTTCGCTTTCGCATGCACACAAGAAAAGAACGGTCCCCTATCTCATTATACGCGTGGATCGTGGAGACGTGTCTCCGTAATAATACAGTTGGCAATCAACTAAACGTCGAGAGACGCGAGCATAATAAACCTGCAGCCCGCACCTGCGCTGCACCGTCTAATTATTCGACCGCGGTTTTTTAAGTCGCGGCGATTTATATCGAGCAATTAGCTCTGGCTGTAGCGCTAATTGGAGAGAGACCGCGTACCAGTGCTGATAAACAACCATTATCTCGTTAGAGAGCTTCGCGTGGGGTCTGCCATTTCGCCAATACAATCGAAACTTTCCAAACACGAAACACGCTGTTCAATTTCCAGCGAAATTCTGAATGTTCCGCACGCGAACGCTAACGAGAGAACTATACCCATTATTCTATCAGGGTGGTAACATTTTTTTTTGTAACAATGATTTAGCAAAAATGGGAGATTGAAACGGAGGCGCGAAAGGGGCGGATTTAAGATAGAGGGAAATCCACGTTACGCGTGAAAACATAAATTAAAATACGCTAGAACAGTCGGTTGTATCAATCAACGTCTGGCAGGTAGAAGGGAGGCGCGAAGATACTTCGTCATTAACTCGGCAATGGGCCACTTTTCGGGGAACCCTCTTAGCTCAGATTCGGGTAATTTACTTGCCGAGGATGAGATTGCTTGAACACCTTGTCCGATATATCCGAGTCCTTCTGTAAACTCGATCGTTTTCACTCGCCTTACTGCAATTCGAAATTATTGTAATTCTCTTGAAACAATTCTCATCTTGACCATGCAGCAGCAATGTTAAACAAGTCCATATCCAGATTATCAAACATCCATTTTACGAAGCGAAACGCACCCCTTATTTTGGTCGTTCCGTAAGCTATTACTAACAGCGACAATGTTGATACGATGGAACGTTTCCATCCGCAGCTGCGTCCATCGGTAGCGTCTTAAATGGTCATCGATCTATACATATGCAAGAGGGTAACGAAATGGGGTCCAGTTGCACGCTCAGGGAGATCTTCCGCGGCAGATATAGCGCCGGTCCCTAAACATCCACCATTATATTAAATTGTGTATATTTCCCTTCATAATTACTTGAATTATACGCATTATGTAAATCGCTATGTTAATGCACAGCTTCCACCCTCCCACACCCTCGTACGCACATTCTACGTCTTTCGACCGCCGTGCTATCCGCAGGATTACAGCAATTTCGTTTAAGCGCGCGCTAAATGTTACTTTATGCACTTTTTATTCAGGCATCCGGCATCCGCTCGCGCGGATACGCGGCTCACCCTGGGCTACGCTCTTTCTAGATCGTCCCTGTTTAACGCATGCCCCTATTTACATAATATTTCGCGAGCGATCCGTATCGGGCCCGTGAGCGTGTTGCGGTAATACATTTTTACCGTGTTAGAATCAGAAGCTCGAAACTGATCATTCGACGTCACGATCGAAGGTTCGATGAACCCCTTAAATCTGGTTTCACAAACTGGAAGCAGTTTCCTGATTTTTCAAAATTCTTTATCATTTCTGCACACTGTGCCAAGTGTGATATATTCGAGTCGTGAACATGCTTATTACTGTACGAGCTTAAAGTGTAATAGCGATTTGCAGTAAACGCATACGGGTAGATCATCAGAACACATTGTTGTACGGAATGCATCGATAAAAGAACGAATAGCAAATTATAGTTGAAAAGGTGCGACGAAGCCAATCGCGATAATTCGAGGCTTGCATTCGACGAGCAACATCTGCCCGCTTCTTGCACTTCTTTTTCTCCGACTACTCTGTTTCTCTTAGCCCGATTCCGCTCTATTTACATAATGTCTCGCAAGATCGGTATCTGGGCAGAGATTGCGATGCCTTAATAAGCGCCGCCGCTGAAATTAGGATCCCGAAGCGATTCGCGCGCATTCTCGCCGACGCGGGGATCAGCCTCGGACGGTGCAAAATATCGAGCTCGATGGGTCGGATAAGCGAGATCTTTGTTATTAGCGATAAGCATCGAATCATAAAGCAAATCGACGCCGCTGGTCGCCAGTTACTCTCGATTCACGTGTTTTCGGCCAACCTGAACGCCGCCCTGACGTTAATTCCTGGGTAATTTCGTGTAAACACGATGTCGAACAACGCTTTACACGTAGCGCTACGGTTTTTCGTCATTTCGCGTCCAACGTCGAATTTCGCTACTAATTTATTCGGTCTACTTATACGACAACTTTCGACGTTTTCTCAGAAATTTATACCTCGTTTTCTCCTTAATTGGACTCTGAAATAAAACTCTCCTCTGAAATTCGAGAGGAGATTGTGAAGGTTCTCGTAACATAGAAATATTTTCTATATTTAGAAAGCAGAATTATTTTATAAAGCGATCTTATCTTCGCTTAAAGTGACGTCCGATCGACTCATCATCGGATTGTCGGAGAAAATTAAAGATCGATGCTGTTAACGGTAAAGATCTCGTCCTTTTTCTTTCCGGAGGGGGCCACAGAACGATTACCAAGTAATCCGTGGCCTCATTACCGTGGCCAATTATCGAATGGACCCGTCGACTCTCAATCAACCGGTGGACGAGGACGAGGACGATGATCGACGACGAGGTAGATGACGATCGACAGCAATTTCGATGATGATACGGAATTATCCAGCGCGAAGGGATCAGCGGATCTCGAAGATGAAGAAGAAGGTAGCCGGCTACTTTCGACTCGAGCAACCTCTCTCTTTCGCACTCCCCAATGTTTTTAACAATGTTTCTCCGGGCACATGGACATCGGTAGACATTTACTCGCGCATGTGTGATACGAGAGCGTACGAGGAGGTTTATTACGCGCGTAGACGGGGTAGAAGGACGATCAAGGATCCGCGGGCGAACTTCGTTACGGACCTGTGTGATTTTCCATGCAAATTGAGTTGTTCGCCTGTCATTATGCTAATAAAAGTAATGACGCGTCGCGTATATACGGGTAATGCAGCTGCTGTAATGAACCGTGGTGCATATCGGCGTCGGAGGTCCTCGCACCACGTTGTCGTGACACTGACGACATTTTTCCACGTTCGACAGCTGCCCAAGAGACTAGGACCCATAAATGTTCGCTGAAACTTCCCGTATAGACATCGTGTATCTGCAAAGGATAAGGGTGTTCACCCTCTGGCTCTTGCATACTCTAATTAACTCTTCAACTGTCACGACGAACATCTGTAGTGCAGCTCATTAAAACACCGGTTGTTAAGGATACAACTTAATTATCGAACTTAACTTCACAGCATGAGATCTCTTATTGTGTAACACTAATGTTATTCCAAGCTTACTAATTATTCGGTAATGAAAGATTCGTGAATGAATCGAGTTCTCGAAATTATTAGAAATAACGAGACAAGATGTCAGTAATTATCGCGGACGATCGTGACGGTTATTCCGTAACTTTTTTCCTCCCTGAACATGTTCGCTACGAGACTTTTCTTCTGGAGTAACGAACACGCAAGAAATTAGCCGTAATAAAGATATCCCACCTCGCATTTACGCTTGAACCTGATGGCGAACCGCGTGTACTACAAGCCAACGTTAATTACTTTTTAAATTCATGCTACGGTAAAAGAAGTTTTTGTCTATGCCGCGCTTGCTCTTCCAAAAATTTTTCGAATTCAAAATATCTTACATGTTGTTCATATTTAATACTAAAACTACCAAACCGGTCAAATGACCGTTCCACAAGAACCTTGTTATAAATGACATAATTTGTTGAATTGACTTTTTTGATATCTTGATCTTCATCAAGATAAAGAATTAATATGTGTACTAATTTATGTTTCGTCGTTTGTTCATTTATTTTTTGACTCCATTTTTCATCTCCGATTAAGTACATATTATACGCCGGTAGGTTTAGCGTTAATAAAAATTCGAGTCTATATAGTAGCTGATATACTAAATGAATTTTGAAATAATTGTTAGTACTGATATTACCACGTGTAGATATAACGCCAGACGTAGAAACCAGATATACCAGGCGTGGAAACACAACGCGTGGCGATACTAGATAATACACTGTGCGGTGATAGAAAACGTTGTGATACCACGACAATACCACGTTCAACGTATCGCGTGGCGATAATAATATGTAATAACGTTATCGGGTTCAAATATTACGGTAACCTCCGTATATCGCCGTGCATGTTAGACTATATTCGTAGAAGTGCCATGTAGCAAGACTACCGTAATACAAAGGTATGCGTCTGAAGGTAGGAAGTTGTTCGACCGTCATTAACTGTTTCCCAGCTGCAATTGAATTCGCTCGAACGCGTTTTCCCGCGTAAAGAGGGTGTAAACCGAATACGTTTTTCCGGGCGCGAGAAAGGGGAACGTTAGCGAACATCGATGGTTCGTTTCTCACAAAGCGACGCTCGTCACCCGCCGATGCATCGTGGGAGTGATTGCGGAAACGTCTGCCGTCGCGTCGGTGCCGCCACCGCCACGTAACGTGCGTGCATAATGCATATCGCGTGACTCCGTCACGGATCCGGACAGTTACAACGTGTACACGCGTAACAATATCGCGTATCAGAGGGAATCTCTCTTTCTCTCGTCCCGGCGTCTGGCATTTTAATCGAAACCCGTGAGGGAGAAATAGATTGCCCGGGCAGAACGTGTACTCGCGCGGTCGGCCCGGCGTAACGAGCGGTTTTATAAAATAGACGCCACACCGTTTCGCGTTCCTTCGCTCGCCACAGTCTCATGAGTTTTCTTTAAAACAGTCCATCCAGAAACATTGTATCGCAATTAGAAACGCGCCGCAATTATCCGTTATCTCGTCCCCCCTATCGAACTTAATAACGAACCGCTTCTTATCGGGAACTCGTTCGTGGAGGATGAACAACCTCTCATCGATAATTTATCATAAATCGATTTCGCTAGATTATCCAATTTAATTAGATTCAACTCTTCATTTTGCGGAAATTAGCTAAGTGCTATTTGTCAACTTTTATGCTTAAAATAATATCTATTATAGAACACTATTATTGTAATCATTTATTCGCACATATTAATATTCATCATCCTATTTACATCTGAACAAGAAATTCATTATGAAGATTTTGATAAAGCTCTGTCATATTTGTCTTATATCATATGTCATATGTCCTATGTTCTATATCATATGTCCTATATTATACATAATATCATATGTCTTATATCATAGTCATATATTCTATGTCATATGTCCTATGTTCTATATCATATGTCCTATATTATACATATATCATATGTCTTATATCATATGTCATATGTCCTATGTTCTATATCATATATCCTATATTATACATATATCATATGTTTTATATTATATGTCATATGTCCTATGTTCTATATCATATATCCTATATTATACAAATATCATATGTCTTATATTATATGTCATATGTCCTATGTCATATGAGCCTTTCAGTGCACACGTTGATTAACTCCATTTTTTGGAACATCTTAAATTGATGTATTAAATCATTTGGTATAGTCATAACTTTTTATATTTACAATAATTTAAGATTTTTGAAAAAATGGAGTTAATCAATGTGCGCACTGAACGGCTCATATGTCATACGTCTTAATTCAATCAATCTTTATTACAACCTAATCGAAACACGAAACTGCCCAGAGTAAGGCTAAATTGAAGAGAATTTATTTCTGAAATATTGCAAAATATCGGACCGCTCGATACTTGGAGCAATTTGTAAAACAAGAATTACCATTCTTGTCGAGCGTTCTACGGCCTCCACATGTTGCGACCTTGCCTTTTTTTCGGCGTCGACCGGGTATATCGCGAGCGGCGCTATAAGCGGGCAATTAAAAGCGTGCGGCAGGGACATTTATGTTGGCACTAACTGCCCGTTAAGACGGAGGAACCGCCTAACCGTGGAAGGTGTAATTGGCCGACGTGCTGAAGCTGCAGCTCGTAAAACAGCGGGCGTGCCTGGCTCGCTGTAGTTTTTCCGCTCGCGCCGCCTCTACCTATCGCCTTTCGTTGAATTTTCAATTAATCCACGTCGTCAATCTTTTCGTCCTTTTCTAAAATCCTCTCTACCTGCGTGCTCTTCGGGCGTCGAGAAATCGATTCGAGTTTCGCCATTCTAACGAGAAGCTTCGTTAAGTCCTTGATTTCCTGTACTTTTTTTAATTACCGGTTTTGATCCTCGTTTTATCGGACTGATCTGATATAAAAATCTGTTCAAGTTTTGTATACGATAATAAATAAGTTTGAAATTTTCTTATCGAAAGGAAAGAATGATCGGGCGGTGCTAAACGAAAATTAAACGCCAAAAGCGTAAAAACGCGGCGTAGAATTAGCCGATCGTCGCTGACGCGTTCAAGCTTCGAAAACGTCTACGAAGATCGATGAAGTCGACGATGAGCTGGCAAAGAGGGAAACGATCGATCAACGGGTCGCGATCTCGAGCTCACGAGGCGCAGGTCTCCGGTCCCAAGGTTGGACGGGCAAATAAGAAAAGAGCTTAACTGAGACGTCGCATCTGGCTCATTAACATCTCGTTGGACACGAGTTCGCGCGTTCTTCGCGAATTCGTTTTCACTGCGGCCAATATATTTTAATTAACGATTACGCCGTAAATATCGTTTATCGGCATCGTAAGTCAGCCGAAGCGGAGGATATAACATTCATTTTCGGTCGGGCAGGGTACGCGTAGGTGTGACATCGGTTTCTGCGCGGGCCAAGGGGGTCTCAGGTGGCCCCTGTTGCCGATAACTCCTCGCCCGAAATAGGAATACTTGAAATTCGGTTATTAATTTCGTTTCGGGGCCCGACGGGGCGCTGGCGACCCCCTCGTGCGTGTCAGCCGGGGTTGGCCCTTCCTGCCTCGCCCTTGGGTCTCCCTTGAGACAATGGCCGCCCGCGGTGCCCGATGTCTCCGACGACGTCTCAGGACCCCCGTCGTGGCAGCGCCGGCCACGTATGCCCGCCGTTTTACTGCTATAGAGACGTCAGATATCCGTCCCGTCATTTCGTATTCGTGCCCTCGCCACCACCCTAAGAGATGCCTTTTGTACCGACCGCCAACTTTTACTATTTCGCCCAACATACGTTTCCGTACACGCGTATTCCAACTTCATGCACGGCTAAGTGGAACATCTGCGCTTAAACAAAGAACACCTACATTAAACAGTTATGCGAGTACCATGTTCTCAGTCAAGTACGAATCCTTAGAGTACACCTGCCACCAGCTCTAGGAATTCGAAGGAGCAGCTGCATGTTCTTTGTTTTAATCTGATACGTGTGATTGCTGTGGTCAATTTAATCGGACATGAGAATAATTCATTCAGAAAATATACTTCTTATTTCTGTCTGTCGCAATCATGTTTCCTCAGTGTCCATCAGGACTCATCTGGTGGTTGAACTTGCTGTGTGACTACGAAAATCATCCCTCGCACTGTCACGTGTATTTTACATACTCTGAAGTGTTGTAACAGCATCGTAAATATTCATGGTCCATTGACACTGTTGAAATTGATGTCTTCACAGAATCATATCTCCTTTTTCTATATGATATTTTGCAGATACTTCCTATTGTAGTTGTTGATCATTAGACATTTGCAAAAGTGCATAGAATTCACAGGAACATTTCTTCTTTTTCTATATGATATTTTGCAGATACTTCCTATCGTAGTTCTTGATTATTAAACATTTGCAAAAGTGCATAGAATTCACAGGAACATTTCTTCCTTTTCTATAAGATATCTTGCAGATACTTCCTATCGTAGTTGTTGATCATTAGACATTTGGAAAAGAGCACTCAATTCACAGAAACGTTTCCTCTATTCCTATAAAATATGTTGCAGATACTTCCCACCATAGTTCTTGATTATTAAACATTTGCAAAAGTGCATAGAATTCACAGGAACATTTCCTCTTTTCCTATAAGATATCTTGCAGATACTTCCCATAGTTGATTATTAGACATTTAAAAAAGTGCATCGAATTTACAGGAACATTTCCTCTGTTCCTCTAAGATATCCTGCTTCCTCTGACCACCAAGAGAAATTATGGCTTCATGATCGTAACATCGCACTAAACGGCAATGAATTAGAAATCGATCGACTCGAAGATCCTAGACTGCACAAGACGATCGACGAAGTTCATTATGCAATCACGAGAGATAATCTCGGAGGGGAAGAATCTCGCGATAGAGATCGACCGGTTAATTGAGACTTAACCGCGGGCCTCGATCTCGCGATTATACGGTGCTCGCTGTATGAGAGAAGACACGCGTGTGCTTGGTTTTACCAGATCGTCGAGGGTACGACACACGGCGAACGAGCGGCGCATCGAAACCGTACGAAAAAGGAGCTCCTCGCTGGATTTATCGTGATGCATCGGGATACTGACAAGAACAGCTGTGCACAGCCCCGACTCTCGCAGCGGGAACGGATCCGCCGCGGGAAACAAACGTACGATAACGATCCGCGTGTTTTGCGCCACGTATGATGTTATTGTCGCGATTGATCGCAATTTTCAGCGGAGAACGCGCTGCTGATTTATCGGGAACGGGTTAAGAGGACCGTATACAGAGTGCCTCAAAAAAGGTGCGCGTTACGAAAATCCCAAATTCCAGGCAAAGAACGATCCTGTTGGACTGCTTGCCAATTTGTTTCGATATTAAAAACTGGATACTTTATTACGATCTTAAGTGAACGGTCGAATGGTCGGTTTTATTTATTTCAGACACAGGTTGATTGAATATATTTTTCTTTAATTGTGTGTCCACAGTGAGGTTGACAGTAATTGTTACTCTGTTTCGTATATCAAATTTCCTTGTAATCAATTTTCACATACCATCTTCTACAGGAAGTCTTAACTTGCTCTTTCGAGGCAGCCTGTAGATAGATACATTACAAAGATCGCGTGTACGCTCTCTCGAAGCTAACAACAAGAAGTTCTCCGACAAACTGTCCACAGGATTGTTCATTAAATAATTAGTTGCCTTTGAGACTCCGTAACAACTTACAAAGAATTCAATACATAATGGTTTTCACGCTATACCATACTTTTCTCTCGAAAACGATCGATTCGTGCAAGTAATTGCCCAGTTTGTATCATTTCCTTTAGGACGCAATAATAGAAACAAAGTATCCCTTACTCGTTACCGGAACACGAAGAACGTGGACCGTGCATACTCAAGACGAAAATGATCGATTCGTGCAAGTAATCGCGTCGCCGTACGAATACAATAATAGAAACAAAGTATTCTTTGCTCGTCAAGAGAGCATTCTGACACGAATTACCCGGTCGTTAACAAACTTGAATCAAGTGCAGTGAAATCTCGAACCAGGTCGGGTTTGACGTACACTGACAACGTGCAATTTCGAATGCAAAAAATCTGACTGCTACTTACGCCCTGAATTCCAGTTGATCCCACGGTGGATGCGTCGGTTGGTCCAAAACGTACAGTGAGCATGAAACGAAAGGTACAATTTAAAAATTCGAAAATTTTTATTTATATTCGGACGGTCTGGATTTACACGCTCGTTTGTAAAATAAACAAGCATTTTCTTTCATTTAATTCAATTTTAGTTTGGTTAAATTCTTTAGTTTCATTTTGTTCAAATGAAGTGACGGTATTCTTCTATTTAAGGGTTTAACCCCTTGCACTATCACGTCAGTCAGAACTGACTAATTACAGCTACAATATTAACCCCTTGCACTATTTTGACGAGTCTGACGCACTTTTATGTCGGCCATGATCAATTTTAGTCAAATTTTCAATACGCTCTAATTTGGAGTTCAAGTCCAATTATTCAATTATCCAATTATTAAATTCAAGTCCATTTGCACAGTCAACGATTGAATAATAACATATTAACATAACATTTCAAGTTTTTTCGTCTGTTTTAATATTGTAACTATAATTAGTCAGTTCTGTCGGTCGCACCTGACAAACAAGTCATAGTGCAAGGGGTCAAAACAAAATATTAATAAATGTTTGAAATGTTATGTCAATATGTTATAATGCAATCTACTATGCAAATTATACTTGTATTCCAAATTGAAGTGTATTAAAAATTCCAGTAAAATTAATCAAAGAAAAGCTACTAGACTCGTGAAAACAGTGCAAAAGGTTAAGAATGTGTATCTCTTAGCTTATGAAAGTTGTTGAACGTCAAAGGGGCAGAACCAGAAGCAAAGTGATATACCTAAGAACAAATAATCTCGCAGAAAAACGTGCTGAGTGAATCTTGACCGCTGCTGTACCGGAACAAAAATCAATCGCACGATTTAGTGGCGCAAATCGCACGAGCGTGTAAACCCAGCTTTAAACGGACTCACCTGCGGAACCTTTCAACCGTAACAACCGAACAAAGATCTCAATCAAGGTGTTCAGGTTAATAAAAAAAAAAAAAGGGAAGATTTCAGTGGGCGAACGGTTCCGCAAGAAACGTGTAGTCGAATGATGCAGCGTCGGCGAAGGGCAGCTCGAATGGACGACAATGTGTTAATTAAAAACGCATCGGTGTTTGTTCCGCGACGCGGGCAAGAAAGGGAAGACGTCCGGCAGCGTATCGGTAACCGTGAAACGCCGAATTTCGGAGCGACTCGGTTCGTTCGCTGTGCTTTTTTGCCGCGTCGGTTCGATCGAAACCGAAACAAACACGGTAAGCGGAGCAGTTTGCAATAAGTGAAACGCGATACGCGCGAGACTTTTTTCGGGTCTGGCCGGGTCCTCGCGACGGGAAAAGAAACCCGTTCGTTCATGGTAACTGCAGAGATACAGCCATCCATTCACTCTCGAGGATGAGCTCCGCAGCCGATACTTTGCTACATTTCGTGACGCCGTAATAACCCATACTCACGGACGTTGGATCCTGGACAGCGACGGACAGCGCATGAAACAGAAAAAAAATCGGGATACCAGTTAAAAACGGATCGGAAGGTCGGCCATCGTTTCGCGAACCGTTTAATTTTCAATTTCTTGGACCGTTCCGACAATTCGATTTCTCTCACCGACGACTGTGGCTCGGGTGAAACGGACTTGATTAGCTAGGCCGAGTACATGATCAAAGTGGAGCGGAGCGGCCATTATCTGGGAGGAATAATATTATCCAGCAACCAATCTGGCTTTCGATATTCGTTGGAGGTAGTACGACCGTACGTGTTGATTTTGAATCAGTGAACCGCTTTCCATATTTTCGAGGAAGTTACAGTGAACGCGTTATTAAAAATACGACACTTTCGAGTAGTTCAAGTACATTCTTTATTTTCCAAGTAGCTTAACCTTTTAGGTACGACCGAATTCTGCGTGTGGATATTTCCCTGGACGGCAGGGTCTAACGTGAACGATTATCGATATAACACTGCAAAGTGTGACGGGCAATCCCGTTCTATGCACGAAAACATTCAAACGAAGTATTTGATGATTAAATCATAATTTTTTTAAAATATATATTACACATACTTTAACTATAACAATTCACTTTAATAATAATTATTAACCCCTTCCCGTGGCATTTATTTAACAGATGCGTCAGTCAAGACTAACTATAAAGGCCACAACATTAAAACGAACAAACAAAATTAAAATGATGTATTTTATATTCAGGAATTCTTGGTAATGCAACTTATAGTTGGACCTAAATTTCAAGTTGAAGAATGTTCAAAGTTTGAGTATGGTTTGTTACATTTAAGCTGTAAGTGCGTCACGAGTGAGAGTCGTCAAAATACGGGAAGGGGTTAATATAATTGTGTGGTGAGTTCAAAGATCGCATCCGCGAAAGCCACTATAGTGACGCGTCGTACCTAAAAGGTTAAATATTCGGCGCAGTAATCTAAATTTTCCTTAAAATTTAGAAATTTTCAGATTATCGAGTCTCGCAAGCTTAAAAGAGCAAATTTGCGTTCCACCGTGAAATTACCATATTGGCAATTTCTACAACCCCGATGTAATTGGAGGAGGAATCGTTTCTGCCCCCGTGCTACGTGCATAATGGCCACGCCAGGATCCGAACTATAAAGAAGACGTTCTGTCTCGACAATTTGTTATGCATACCTCGCATGGCCGAAAATTGCATTTAATTCGACCCTGCTTACGAGTCCGATCGACTGGCCCAAGGTAACGGGCACGCCGAAATGAGGTGGGTTCGAGCATAAATGTAGATGTTCCATTTAAAAAGCCGTTTTCGCGTGTTTAGCATAATATGTAATCGCGCGAATCGCTCGGTCGTCGTATTATCCGCGATCCTCGACGCGGTTATATCGCGTCCACCGATAGTCGTTAAAAAATGGCCCCCGAGATCGGCTCGATCGCGTTCCCGGAACAGTTTATACTCATCGAAAACGAGCTCGCGCCAAGAATATGATCAGTTTCCTCCTTCCTCGGTTGCCGACAAAATTATTAAGCGATGTCGCTCGCCGGGGAGAAAATCATGTTAAGAACGGCTATAGACAAGAGATTTTTACGATGACACTCATAAATAATTATGCGAGATTCGTTATAAATTTTGGTAATCGATGGCCAGAGGTAATTGCTTAAATTAAAAGCAGCGTGCCTTAAATCGCGTTCACACTGTGCCCTCACTTTTCATATGTCCTAGAACCTTATTTTATAACTAGTAGGGCAGTTAGTTCACTCAACTTCAGTCAATGACGATTAGGTTTAAAAAGACTTCTAAAAAGACCAGTGACTTCAACGACGATTAGGTCTAAAAATACTCTGTTCTAATTATTAAATAATAATATTCGATTTGGAGGAATATTTTAAAAATGTGAGTATAGTGTAAGTATTATTATATAGTTGTTTGTTAAAGTTGTTTGTTGTTGTGAAGCAGATGAATCTACTAAAACAAAAGATAAACAAAAATCAGGAAGGGTATCTCACGTTCGCAGCTTCTTGCCTTTATTATCATATAGAGATTCCAGCAAATCTGGCTATGTAATATTGTGAACAAACTACAACAGTTGTGGCCATCGAATATCACCTCTTAACGAAAGCACTTTTCCGGACAGGTAGTGAACATGGTACGGTTTGTTTATAAAGTTGAAACTCTTCGTGGACACGAGTAGGTACGTTTTCGACGTGACGGTATTTCGTCGACGAGAAAACGAGCTGCGGTTTTCCGACTGCGCTTCGTCGAGCAACTCCTGTTCCGTTTAAATATTCCATCGTGAAACCGGTATCCGCCTAGCGAGTTTCCATCAGTCGCCGAGTAAATAGCTATTCCGCGTCCACGTAATTCGTACGGGCAAACGGGCTCGCACACCTGCAATCCCCTTACTCTTCGTTGGACAGTTTTACCGCCTTTCGACAATTCCGCCCGCTAGCAGTCGATGTACGCGATGGGGAAAAAATCACCGCTCCGTTCGGCGCGAAATCCTCGCTCGCGAATTTTATTACCGATCGGTACACTCGCTCGCTCCAAATCGTCGACCAGGCTCGTTTCGTCGTCGCTTCCCATTTTTCCGTCCAGACGAAATTCCGTTACAAGCCTCCATTTCGGAAATTTGCAGCGGTCGTTAGAGCTCTAATTATAAAAAAAATTAAAGACGAAGAAAAAGTTGCAGGTTTCTGGTTTAATGTCGCACAGGATGTTATACGAGAGGACAGAAGATCGGCAACGAGCACGACTTTATAAACGGCACGAAGAAAGTGGAGAAGAACGATGAAGAGGCGGAGGACAGCTGAAGATCGTTCGGCTCCCAGCGGAATTTTAACTTTTAATAATAAAGCGAGGGAGTTGTTACATTATGATAGGGGTCCAAGAGAAACGGTGGAGGCGAATTAAAGGCGGTAGGAGGATCTGCTTGTCCTCGTCTTTCCTGGACCAGGGCAAACCGCAGCACAGGTACCGCCGCCACCGCGTAATTGCCCGCCTCTCACTTGCCGCTCGTTCGATTGATTATTATTTTTGCGCCGCCTGACCCCGACTGACCTCGATGCCCGGCAACTCGATTGCCGTTCGATCTCATCATTAAGAGGACCCGAAAACTCTTCGTGGACACCATCTTGCAACCATCATTGAATTACTTGTTGATCGCGTCATCTTTGCTCCTTTGAATTTGTCATGATTTACCTCGACTAGCATTTTACTTTTCAGAGATAGAATTTGAAGAATTAATTACATTCGTATGGTGCGTCATTGTTTCGTTATTGTAGGACACCATCTTGCAACCATCATTGAATTACTTGTTGATCACATCATCACCTCCTTTTATTTGTCATAATTTACCTCGACTAGCATTTTACTTTTCAGAGATACAATTTGAAGAATTAATTACATTCGTATGGTGGGTCATTGTTTAGTCATTCTAGTATACGACAAGTAACTCACATCATTTGGTTTAATATAATTTAAAATTAGTATTCTCTAACTCTGTAATAGGGGAACTTTGTCAGACTCGAGACACCAATTCCCAAAGTCCGAAACAGTTCAAAATTACAAGGTATCAAAAGTTGCGAGGTCACAGAAAAAATTCCAGTGGGAGAACGCCCTTTACAACGAAACGGTCAAAACTGGTAGCTATTATACGGAAAGTACTTCTGCTTCGACGAGTACCGACACCATCTCAGAGATTTATTTCGCACGGGACCTGTTGGTTTACACCGCACAAATGTTAACAGTAAAACGACGGAATAACTCTTAAACTCTGTGCAACGCGCACCTTTAATGAACCTCTCAGGCGGGTTACATACTTGGACATAAAAGAACTTATTCGCCGGCCGATCGGTGGCTGGCTATTATCTTCGTACACCTCGACCCAGCTGACCTTAATGTATCGAACGCTGCCGCTCCTTGAATCATGTTATTAAACCGCTTAAAAGGTTGTGCTCTAATCTATTCCGGGTAATCGAGAAATCTGGCGGGAATCTGACTTTACAGAAATGTTAAAGAGGCTCTTCGTGCAAACAAAATTAAGAATTCAAAGTCGTCGGGCGAAAGAATACGTTGAAGACAAAAGTAAAAGTGGCAATGATCGAGGAAGTAACCGTAAACGACACGCCTCCTCTTTTTCACGCCGCACGGCGGAGGATAATTTGATTCGCGTGGGAGGACTCGAGTAACGACCGAGTAAACTCGGCTAGCCTTCTAAGAGAAACACTATGACCGTAAAAACTCGAATAAGGACGTACAACTTATTATACGAGAGTTGGGAGTTTACAGAGTTTGAGGTTTTTGGGACATAGGGAGCTGCAATTTTGGTATGGTGAGATGTTGGCAAGGTAGAAAAGGTTGGAAGGGTAAACTTTATGGGGTAGGACCTTGAGATGTCAGGATACAGATACTAGAAGATGTTGAGACATTAAAAACTTGAGATGACGACTTTGTTCAATGACGTACATTATTAGTATTAATAATTGTTAGTCAATTTGTGGTAGGTACAATATATGGTGCTTTAACCCCTTCCCGTAGCATTTATTTAACAGATGCGTCAGTGAGGACTAACTGTAAAGGGCTATAACGAACAAACAAAATTAAAATGTAAATATTCTGTTTTCAGGGATCCTTGATAATGCAATTTATAGTTGGACCTAAACTTCAAGTTGAAGTATGTTCAAATAAATAAGGTTTGTCATATTTGAGCTGTAAGTGTGTCATAAGTCAGACTCGTCAAAGTACGGGAAAGGGTTAAAGGAGTTCTGATGACACGTATTCGAGTCCCGTCATTAGCGACTGTTTGCATTAACGATAATTGCTTGGTGATACAATAGCAATGAAGAGGCCATAGAAAGTATAAAATTGTAGAATTTTGGTGGCGTTATGCAACACGTAGGGGCGCTGTGGACCAAGAGTGATCCCGTAATCGCGTAATCCCCGGTTTGCCCCGCGATTCGATCAATTACGCCGACACCATTGTAATTTGTAGCGTCTCTATCTGCATTTGTCTGGTGGAACCGGTTAACGAGGCCAGCCAGCCAATCGGAGAAGGAACGATCTCGTTGCCCCCAGTCAGCTCGATTAATCGACTGTTCGTCGAGTAGAAACAGAGAGGCAGCCAGGTTTGCGCGACTCGTACACACGCGTGTACATATGTACGTACGTTACCTTGAATATTTTCAGCCGATCTGCTCGGCTGCTGCTAACTCGGCGCAATTTCAGCTGCGCTTCCATCGTCGAGCTGAAATAAAGTGGCCCCGAACACACCAAGTAATTAATTACCGCGATCTGATTGCACGCAATTAATCCCGCCGTCTTGCCGGCGGATCATTAATTAAGAGTAAACGAATGTCTCCGGGATGTAGACACTCGCGTGGATACGCTCATTTATTTGGAATAATTTACTTTAAACGGCTAAGAGACTTGGCGTGCTTAGAGTTCTGTTCTATCTCGGGGAGCACGTCTTCTCGCTACAGCCACGCGATAAATTGTCTCTTATCGACTCGTATACCGATATCGATCTGATACATTGCATGTCGCTGGTGTGTAGTTCGCTTCTTGAGAATAACTTTCCACTTGGGTTATATTTCAACTCGGCGATGAATATAATCTTTTTGGAGTAACACGATGAGAGCTGAATATCTTGGGGGATATCAAAAGTTAAACGATTCGTTTCGAAAGTTTCGTGTCCGCAGCGATTGTACGGGGTATTTCGAAGACAAATTCCTTTTCAGATAAGATACTGTGTCTCAAATACTCTGTCAATTTCTATATCCTGCTATTTGCGTTATTAAACAGTCTTCTATATCTTTTGTCATATTTGCAAACACGTGTCACAAACTATATTAGTTCCGTTATGTTTTAATTTTGTATAACGTTTTCGATTTTATCGTTACGAATTAATCTTTCTGAAAGTAACTGGGTGAAGATAAATTGTCGTTACGTATACGCGTTCTTTCGAATATCAGATAAAATCACGTTAGATCCTTAACTGCCTTCCGTATACTTTAGGTAGTTCCGAGTATGTAAATGCAAGGTATTTAGTAAGAGACCATAATGTCGATAATGAACGCGAGGAAAAAGTAGGACTAGAAATCGTCGGCTAGAACACCGTGCAACAACTACATTATTCCAGTGTCGATCGGACACGTACGATAGGGTGCTGCTATTACGAACGAAAGCGTGAGATTCGGATTTAACGGTGGTGTGTATATCTCTTTCTTTCCCTCTTTCTTTCTCTTCCTGCCGGCAATCAACGAATTGATTGCACCAGAAACCGAGGAACATTTCGTTTAGAAAGCCGTGCCCGATAGACATCGCTCGCCATTATAACAGTAGCCCGGCATAATTGAAAACGTAATTACATCTCAGTCCATTTTCCTTTTTACCCACGCGGAGTCAAAATCTACCTCTAACAAGGGACACGCAGCGCATACGTTAACGAACTGTAACGCAATTTTCCGTCTCGCGGGTGCCGCTCCATTCACGAGTTTTCCGCCAGTAATGTTAATTATCTTCGTTGCGAAAAAAACGATCCAACCTGAAACCAGGTTCTCTTCGTGGTCCTTCCTCGGTTCACACGGTTGCTTCACGTGGGTGTCTCGCTTCGGTGACCCATGACCTTTCGACACACTACACTCCTCGACTGATAATATTAGCGAACTTCTGAATCCCAGAATTTCTAATTTTCGAGTACCTGTTTCCTTCTCGTGTCTGTAATTTCCCGACGTCCTCGATCTTCGGTCCCAAGTTCACATCAAGAAATTAAAAAATAATAGTTTGCAATGTTTCAAGTACTTCTCGAATTTCCAAACTCTCAAAATTTCAAATGTCCCAAATTATAAATGAAAAAATTAAAAATCTCCCAACCCTGTCGCAACCCTTGCAAAGACACCTCCGCGCTAAAAACTGGAACGATACCGTAGCACGTAAATGTTCGGGACATGTCGAAGCGAATGTGGATCGTCATCTCGCGCGGAACTGTTGACACAAGAAAGATCGGTCGGTCTTTCAACAAAGTCACGTGATTCGTCGTGGATAATCATTCCCAGCAAATCGGCGATTCGTTCTTCCCTGGGCCGTCCACCTTGGCAGATCGATTGGCCGCGCTCGTATTCCGATCGCTTTATCCGCGCGAGGGGTCCAATCAAACACGCCAGAAGCGAAACGAGCCAAGCGTAACCGACCAACGCGTTTCATCGAACCAAAAACACGTTCCTTTTATACGGATGCGATCGGGTGACCGGCCACCCCTGGCGGAATAATTTCAGTTTCGTCAGGTCGAACCAACGAGTGCATGCTCCCACCCCCTGCCTCCCCCGCCAGTCACCCCTACAGGCTTCGACTAAACCGCGTGCCCGTGGGCGGATCCTGGATGGACCTAATAAATTGTTTGTTGTAATTAAATGAGTTCGAGGGAATCGTGTAGGGCGTTTTACGTACAGGGGCGTCGGAGGAACTCCATGTACAGGGTGTCTCTCGTACCCTTTCAGAAAATGAATTTCTGCTCGAAATATTTATATACTCAGTTGTAATTGTACTGTGGATATTCATGCACTTATGATACATCTATGATGAATATAAGTATGTACAAGTATGTACTCTTATGTATGTACAAGAGAATGAAATTCGTTCTTACAGATACATGTATGCAATTGAATAATTGAACGATTTTGGGTGAACTAAAATAAACTTGACAATAATGTACATTACAGAGGAACAATTTATAATTTGAGCAACTTCAACTGAATTAAAAGAAACTTCACTACAATGTACATAACAGGACAATTTATAATTTGAATGATTTTAACTGAACTAAAATAAACCTCAATACCATGTACATTACAGAAGAACAATTTATAATTTGAGCAATTTCTAGTGAACTAAAATAAACTTGACAATAATGTACATTACAGAAGAACACTTTATAATTTGAGCAACTTCAACTGAATTAAAAGAAACTTCGCTACAATGTACATTACAGAAGGACAACTTATAATTTGAATGATTTTATCTGAATTAAAATAAACTTCACTACAATGTACATTACAGAAGAACAATTTATAATTTGAACGATTTCAAGTGAACTAAAATAAGGTACATCACAATGATGTAAAAATAAGGTACATTCACAAGGTACATCACAGAAGAACAATTTATAATTTGAACGATTTTAAGTGAACTAAAATAAGGTACATCACAATGATGAAAAAATAAGATACATTCACAATGTACATTACAGAAGGACAATTTATAGTTTGAACGATTTCAAGTGAACTAAAATAAGGTACAACACAATGATGTAAAAATAAGGTACATTTACAAGGTACATCACAGAAGAACAATTTATAATTTGCACATATTGATAGATGCTACAATATGAACATCTAAGACAAACATCTGTATGAAGATACCAAGTAAACCTCAAATCATGAAGCTATTGCTACTTAATGAATTCCTACTTATAAACCACGTCGAAAAAGAGCTACGTCCAAAGAAGATGAAACGATGAAAAGTTTATTGTAGTAAATGGAATAAGCAACCCTAGCGGGTCACCCTGTATAAAGGAATAAAGATGAACGGCCTATGGATGGGCCGCTATCTGCGCCGGTGGAACAGAAACACGCTTGTGCCGCGACAGCCCCTGACAAATGACGGCCCGAGCGGGGCTATTGCCGCCGCCCCAGCAACCCCTCCTCTGCTATCATCAACCCCTCTCCGCCTCTATCTCTTTCTCGTTCCGTTCACCGTGGCTGTTGCGTCGCGTAGCGTTCGCCACCCCCGAAACCGGGCCCCCAGGACCATGATTAAACAGGGGGGAAAACGAAATTGAGCGGCGAATATTCCGAGGCGCGCGCGCCACCCCGATGAACTCTCGATTGGCTGCGAGCAACGAGCTACTCGTTTCAACCCCTGGAATTTCGTAGCGGAACTGCGAGAAGAGGGAATGCTGCGGTTGCACGTTTAAGGGTTTGGAAAAAAGACCGTTCTATTTGGCGGCAAGAAGGTGTGTCTG
This sequence comes from Megachile leachella, assembly GCA_963576845.1. Lineage (NCBI taxonomy): Eukaryota > Metazoa > Arthropoda > Insecta > Hymenoptera > Megachilidae > Megachile > Megachile leachella. The sequence continues at coordinate 25,124,091 of OY756247.1, read as the reverse complement.
AACAGTTTTGCTCTGATTGATGGAACAGATGGGGTGCTTTCGGGTTGTATTTCTATCGTGGATAGAGTCGAGTCACTATTGACTCTTTAAGTGACACAAATGGGTACCCTCGGTACTGATTGGATAAATTCATTTGTTACGCGTTTACACCCTCTGGGGTTCGTTAGGGAAAATGGACCATGGGGAGACGGTGGGATAAATACTCGTTAAGTATAAAGGGGAATAATTTCATTTTTGTGGAATAATTTAAAGGATATAAGCATGAGTAATTTTTGTGAATGTTTTCTTATATTTTATTCATTGGAGTTTGACTTCCGTTCTAGAACGTTGCCACGCGTCATAACACCCGGTTCGTTATATCCAGGCCCCCCGGTCGAACACGATAAATACAACAAAAGCGAGCCACGAAGGACTGAAAACTCCCAAGAAGAAGATTGCATCTACAGGAAAGCTGCAGCCTGGTATATTGTACTCGCACGCAAGTTATCCGCGTTCGCCTGTTTCCCGCGGAAAATTGAAGAAAGGAAGGATCGAGCGAGGGGAAATATCGTCGGCGAGCAAGGCACATTCTATTTGATTTGCAATTCGAATCGCACTCGCGCACGGGTAAGAGAAGAAACGCTCGAGCGAGTGGCTGTACCGGGTGGAAGAAGGAAGGTAAAAAGCGGAATGGCAAGACGAAACGAAAAGACGAATCGAAAGTCGGTGACGTCTCTCGGGGTGAAAACGCGATCTCCGGGAAACGTAGCGGCTACGAGCAAATTGATCCGGATTTTCCTTCGAATCATCTTCCGTCTAATCGCGACTTCGATTCGATCGCTCGATCTGGCAGACGTAGCTCGTCCTGAACCGCGACGCGACTGGGGAAAAAAATAAAACGAATTTGATTCCGGGAACGGGGACAGAAGTGATTCCCGCCGTTTCATCGTGACCCTTTTACAATCGACGCTGTGAACGGTTCGCGAGGGTGACTGAAAAAAGGACCAAAAAGCAGGAGAGAGAGACGGATTTATTCCAACTATCAGGAACGAGAGGCACGAGAGTGGACAAAGAGAGGGAGAAAGAGGCAGAACGCGACGGCGGCCGATGGATTTGACAGAAAGCTTTACAAAGCGCTGTCGCGCTATTTTGTATTTTATTTTCGAGCGGCGCCCGGATTGGACACGGACGTTAACAGCACTCGTTGTAATGCTTTATAATGCCCCGTGTGCCTCTCTCCGTCTCTCGTCCGTCGCGTTACTGGATAACAACGGAAGAGGGGGCAACAGGCGCACACCATCCGTCGGATTTTTCACGGTAAAATATGAGAGCTGTTCGGGAAAACAAAGCACCTTTCTGCCTACTTTTCGATATTTGCGAATGAAAATTGCATTATGAATGTATTACTGAACTTTCACGATTTCGTGTTTGTTCTACGTAACGAAATTTCTACGATTATTAAAAAAGTTACATAAAACGTACAAGAGAAGCGCAAGAAACCTTAATTATTAAAACGGAAACCAGTTCTCCGATTTCGTTAAAATCAATTCTCCAATTTCACGAACCCAATCATAACTCGCGGAGGAATTTCAAGCCGCTCCGTTCCTGGCGTAACTCACCGGAAGAAGCATAATGGGCCACCATTTGCCCGCGCGCACACGCGGGCATTATTGCGCGCGGTCTTCTGTGGCGCGCGTGAGCGAGCGGTACCGCGCATCTTTTATTCATCCGACAGAGTGGAGCCTTAATTTGAATTGAATAGGATTTATAAATTATTTCAAATTATAGTTGCGACGCATGACCGGTACGGAGAGTTGGAGCAGCTACCGGCTGCCTAGGGGACCTCTCGCGAGTGCCCGACGACACGACGACGCTGCCGGTGGCGACGACTTCTGACGACGAACTCTACTACTGTTTCTCTTACTTACTTCCTCCAACATTCCACCCTTTTTCACGCAAACTCACATGCAAATATTATACTGATTTAGAAAGACATTTGCAAGTTACACTTTTATAATTATAGATTAAAAACATTGACATTTTGTTGCATGTACACTCTTATAGATTTATCAATATATACAAAAGGTGTGTATGTACGCTTTGGTAGATCGTTAACGTTTTTTATTTACCGGTGTAACGTACATCCGTCGTTCTGAACTTTTATATACCAGAAAACAGTAGTGTTCGTCAATCTTATTCTTGAGGTATCTCGTAAAGATATATTGTAAAAGATCTGTCGATTAAATTCCACGGCACCTAAAATTGAACGAGCCAATGTATATTTGGAGTGGGCAGGTGCAAGTAGGTTCTATTCCGCCTTGAAATAGGCACGACGAAACAAGAGGCAGAGTCGCGAACCCTTTTCTTACCAGGGCTTTTGCCGAGATTTTCTTACGTAAGCACGGCACCGGCATCTCACGCTGGAATTCCAAGTCCCCCGAGCGTCGTTGCGCTCCGATGTAAGCACGCGGCTCGTGCACCAAGAAGAAAAGTATTCTCCGCCTCGTCCTTCGTGTCTCGACCCCTCTCGGTCCGAGCGCGCTACGTTCGGAAGCCGACGATGGATACGGACGGAAAAAAGACGCAGGGGCGCGAGAAAAAGTTGCATCGTGGACCGTTCTCCACCCGGTGCATCGATACACAGACCGAGCGTATCCGTCGAAACGAGTCGAGCGTGTAACGAGTTTCGAAAGTCGCAAAAACCAAGCCACTTTATTGCTCCCGATAGAAATGTATCGAAACGTCGGTAAGCTGACGCTATTTGCCATCCGCAGGCCTCTTTTCCTTCTGTCTTGCGAAACTGCTCATTCCTCGCGTTGCATCTTTACGTGGCGCAATTCGCTTTTCAACTTTGTTTAGAAACTGTGCTGCAATGCTCTCGTTGCCAGTTGTATATGTGTTTACTCTTGCGAAGTTTATAATATGTATCAGTGGTAGAATCAATAGAAACCTGTAGGGTTACGTATTTTAACGCTTCATCTAATGGAATGTACTTCATGGGGTACGTTTGTGGTAAATGGTAGTGTGGTTCATATTAATGAAAGAAATTAAACTTGTTAGTATTAAAGTCTCTGTATATGTACATCAAAACTTATTAATGAGATGTACTCATGTGTCATGCACGAAGGGTAGTTTTATAATCACATACGTTTAAAGTGACTTTGACTGTCAAAATCAAAGTGGATCATCGTTACATTACAATTGTTACATTACAATTGTAATCATATAACTATTGTCTTATAAAAGGTTCATATTTTGTAACAAATACATCAAGACAAAAATATCAAACTCAATCACAGCCATGACTACATTCTATCTCATGAAGCTAGCACAATCATTGTCTACAACTCATCTTGAAAGACAGTTTAAATTTCAGAACCTAAACTGGAATTGCTAAAAGGAGTCCCACAGTCAATTTCATAGGTTATAATAATGATTGTTACACATTTGGCCGAGGAGGAACATAAGTGTATAAAAATGTATAGAAAGTAGTAGATGTTGAAACAAAGAGTTCGCAGACGATGCGAGGCATACACGCGAGAGCGAGTCCTGCGAGAAGAACGACTCCTCGTCGTAAATATGGTAATCCCAAAGTATCAGCGCTACCCGGTGGGTCGGGGACGATAACGACCATTATGCGAATGCTCGACGAAAAGAGAATTAGGGGAATCATTTGTTAGGCGAGCTGTCCGTCGCAGCTGATATAATCCCCGGATGTCGGCGCCGAAAGACACTCCCTGCAGTCTTCCACGAGCGAAGACCAAGCGAGCGGACTTAGGATCTATACGAAACCAGTTTCGGCGTCGGGGACTCGCGAGAATATCCTTTCTTGAAAAATCACTGGATCGATTTAACGAGATCTTGATCCGACCCGGTGCTCAGGTTCAATCAAAACTAGTCTATTAATTTAGTTAGAGGTACGTGCTGGAAAACCATTATGGCGATCGAGGCTCGATAATGCATGAAATTAAAAGCGTACGCGAGTGCATATTTTATGCGTATGATTATATAGGCATCATATAAATAATCCCGTAGGAATGTGGATAATAACAGATAACGATTAAGTGTTCATTTTATTTAAGTTCGATGACACTATGACGGTGAAATAAATTTTATCGTTCCCTCATCGTTTCTATATGGATTGGTACTTGCATACAGGAAGACGTGCAAATAATTAAAACATGATACCGGAAAATTAATATTTATATACCGATCGTATGAAAAATTAACATGTAATAAGTGTCACGGTGAGTACACGATTAAGAGTTTAATACCATAATCGATCTCCGATTAGCGAATACATAATTATCTCGTCGATCTCCGACTTGATCGATTCGAAAAAAAGAAGCAGAAAGGCATCGGCGAGAATTAAAAGATCAAATCGGTCGGTGACGCCCGTCGCAGAAGTAGGTGTCCATATATCTGTCATCGGTTCGAGGCGTATTCACCGGGTTAGGATATCGAGGGAAGAAACATCGGTTTTGCCAGGAGCGGCAGGACGTTGACCAGGTCAGGTTCTATTCCCACGGGACGTTGGACGTGACGCGTATCGTCCCTCGTCGTCCTGGCTCTCGATTCTTTCCGTCGGTCTCCCAGCGCGATCCGGGCAAAAACCGCGAACGAGCGTTCGCGTTATGAATTACAGATTGGCCAATGCGTAAGTACGTATCGGAGCATGGCACCGCGGGTAACGCATACCTGTGCCCGCTGCGGGGCACACGAAGAAGCGAAGAAGAGAAACGGCGAAGCGAGCCAGCAGGTTGCGGGTCGTTCGAAAGGGGTGAAAGAACGCCTGCTGTCGAGCTTCGTACCGCGGGCTGTCGTCTTCGTTCTCGAAGGATAAGAACGGAAAGGTAAAAGTACGTACGGAGAGACAGAGAGAGACTCGCGAAGAAGAAGTCTCGAGCGTATACGTATTAAATATACATATATACGTGTATATACGCGCACTCCGGGATACGTCACCCGATTAATTTGTTGTTAGCAAACAGGTTGGCAAACTGCGAGCGGATGCTGGCTCGAGCAAATAAAGGAGCCTCCATTTATTAAGCCGGCAATAAAATAGCGCTCCTCCGCTCTTCGTTTCGCCGTCTTCTTCTCTCGGCCGGTTGTCCGTGGGTGGAACGCCGTGGAACGAAGGAAGGGGATGCCGCCACGGTGGTTTCGTTGGGAAAGAGAGAGAGCCAACGACGGGGGACAGGGACTGATTTATGCGAAAATCGGGGGACTCTCTCGATTCACGGAACAGGGTACACTGCGTGGAAGTAATGCCCTTCCACGCACGGTGAATCGGGTTAATCCACCCCAAAGTCTGTTGTCGAGAAGCCGCAGGAGGAAGCGCGACGCTCGAGTCGTCTGGACTCGTACGGGACTAGCCATAAATAGGACGATTAGCTGGCTGATTTGTTGCTTCCCGGCTTTCTATCGTCACCCAATTTGGCCGACAACCAGCGAACCTGCCCGAAGACGATCGGGAAAATCGATAAGAACGATTCCACGAATTTCGTATACGAATTATACATTCGTTTCTTTTAATTATGCAAACGAGCTCGTGGCAACGTTTATTCGTAGATGGATCGATCGCTACACACCCGATGATGGTTATCGTTCTCTACGTTGTGTGCCAATTTCTAGAGGTTGCTTAACGCGATTCCTATACACGAGCCCGTGAAATTCACTGACTATCTACGTACCACGAACGATACATCGCGCGATTATGTACCACTCATAACGCAGATACATGCGATTAATCCACCGCTGCGTGCGTTACCGGCACTTGATGCTCCGGTGAACAGATTACTCCTTCAGACTCGTTCGAAATCGCTCCGCTCTCTTATTACGTTGATAATTAATCGAAAACTACACGCACTACGCAATCGAATACTACGCGTATTCGAGGAAAAAATTCAAGGAACCGAAAACTTTTTGGAATCCAAACTTTTAACAAGAAAGACACGAGGAGAGAAATGGGTTCTCTCGAAAGCCATCGGTCCTCGCGGAAAAATGGACTCTGCGTTCCAGGAGGTTCATTCAGGTTGGCGGTAGTCTGGTCGCGTCGCTCGAGCGGCGAACACGGTTGCACGGTATGCGTACAGGGCTCACGATAAGTATCTCGACACATGTCGGCGTAAGTGGCGCGATCAATAAGCCGCGAGAAGAGGAGATTCGTCTCGCGACGCGGTTGGAAGTCGAAAATTGTTGGGCAGGATGTCCACCGGTACCGAGGACGAATCGCGCGGAGAACAGCAGGTAGATCGTCGTACTCTTGATCCTCTCTGTACGAACACGGTAGCCGTTTCTCTCGAATACGCTCCTCGAACGCACACAGGCGCGTTGCGAGACGATCGCGCAACTTCTATACATAATATTCTCGTTCATATTACGGCGTGGGGCGCACTGTCGCGTCGTTGGTTCCACCGGACAACGCCACGTGATGGTAATGGCCGCGATAATTATTTAGATAGCGGAGGATATATGCTTCCTAGCGCAGCATGGGACCCGGTCCCGTCGTTTCCATGGTGTGCCCCTCGACGCTGGAATCGGGGACGTCGAGCACCTACCACCGTTTCTCCCTTTCGTAGCCAGACTTCTCGTCCCTTCGGGCTCTCGTTATTCCGCGATGTTGCCAGGTAACGTCGCTTTTCCGGATCATTCCTCTCGAACCCGCATCGCGTCTCCACACTTCGAGGAACACTCGGCTGAAATACGAATCGCCAGCTGCCTTGTGCATATCTGTCCTTGTCTCGATCGTGCGAGAATTATTTTAACATCGAACGAGATAAATTGGCGATACAGGTTGCATCCTCCTGAACGTAATGAGTACCACTGAAAAGTATTTCTCCTCTTCGTATTGGTCGTTCCGCGTTGTTGATTCGCGTGTCGGGAAAAGAATTGTTGCGTTATGTCGGGAATATTAGAGAGCGGTTGAAGTAGACGTCTTTGAAGAGGCATTTTGCATGACGCATAAGTATCTTCATATCAGGGACTAGGAGATCTGCCAAGCATTCAAACGTCCAGATTACCCTGGAGACACGGTGCACGGAGAAGCGGCCGTAAAACAGAGGAACGCCGGTTCCCCGTGGAACACGCGGGACACGAATACAACATTAGGGGGGTATAGAAAATTCCTGTTCACCCAAAGAGGAATATTTAATTCAAAGGTTAGGGAGAAGGAGACGGAGCAGGAGGAGAAAGAGAGGGCCCGCGGCGAACGCGTAAAAGAGAGAAGGTCGCTTTTGAAAGTACGAGGAGTGGAGGTTCTGCGGTGCTTCTGGGTGCTGCAGGTCGACTGGTTGGCTCTCCCTCTCGGCTCGAGGGTAAAGGCACCGCCAATTAGCTCGAAATAATGAACGCATTTCGGCGTCTTTTGTTTTGCTTCCGTTCGCCGCCTAGCTAGCTAACAGAGCGCCCCGAGCGAGAGCGTGGCATTACAATGGAGGAGATTCTGTTTCAGAAACTTACCGTGCACCGCGACATCGACCACGTCGAACGCTGTGGTTTACCCGCGTCGACGAAACGCAGGAAAAATGAATCGATAGATTAGAATCCAGGTACGCGCGAAAAAACGAAACGAACCGAATCGCGAGTCTTTCTCGCCAAGGAAGAGGATATTAATCTCGACAAAATGCTACTTTCCTACGTTAATTCTCTAGCTTTTGTTCGGTCGTGGGCGTGCACGTAGGCGTACAGCCGTGACGAACGAGCACGTGAAGCGCGCACGAGCACGAGCGTGAGAAATCAAGGTTTTTTTAGCAGTTTCTGACGATAACAAGATGGTTGATTCGAATAACAGGAAACGATGTAGTGTAATGTACGATTTAACGAGACGATTTAATAATCAATGATTATTGGCAGGGTGAGAACTGATCTAGAAATTAAATGCGAACTTAAATGCAAATTCGATGTGTCAAGGACGAGACACTTGATGGTGCGAGCAATCCTTAAAGGATTAAGTGCAATTCAAACGAATGTGTTCTTTGAATATCAATCACTGTCTCTCGAACAATGGTCCTGTGGACACGTGCAATCGCGCATCCAGCAGGTATCAGCGCCTCTTTTGTTTATACACGGTGTGTCAATGAATCGCAACGAATGGTATTGTAACGTGTAATGGGTTGTACAATACGATGCATGTCCTGTACCAGCGTGTTACAACATAAGCTCACGGTATGAAAGAACGATCTGCAGGTGGCATACAGGTGCATGCGAGACTCTGATGGAGCAAGGAATTATTTCCGATTTATTAAATAAAATTCGTTGCACGTTAGAAAATTCTCAAAATTACTAATATGCTAAGAATCCTTTCTGGCTACAATCGAACCGAATGTGCCGTATCGATTTCGTCCACGAAAGGATCGATCGTATTAATTCAGCAAAGGGTACCGCTGCATACCGCAGAGGGGCACGAGATAAGGTTCCAGGCATAGGTGAGTTCCAGATGCGACCGCGAAGCCACGGATCTGGGCATAGTCGACGTAGCGAGGGAACGGAAAGGAAAAAGAGAGGAAGATCGGAGGAGGACGGTAGAAGAAGAAAGGCGCGCAGAGAGCAGGGAGTAAGAGCGCGGAGAGAATCTCGAGAGGGCAAAAAGCAAGCGGCGCGATCGAGTGAGAACGATTCAATCAGGAGCCACATAAATCTCCTCCCCGCGGACATCCCGAGCCAGGTCCCTCCGGTACCAACGGGCTTCCCTTCTTCTTCTTTCTTTCTTTCTTTCTTTCTTTCCACGATCCTTCGGTTCGAGACCGTGTCGTCTTCCTTCCTCTCGTACCTCGTCCTCTTTCTCCTCTCGCGTTGCCAGCGCGCCGCGACTCTCTCCACCGTCGCTCCCCGACCGTGGAGCGTATTAATTATGCGCCGTGTGCGCTCGCGGGCATTCCACGGCCGGTACCAGTATTTGCGGCATTGTTAATCCGCGCTCCACGTCTGCTACCGTTCGCGTTTCTTCCACCAGCCTGTGTTTTCCTTCCTCAGCGTCGGAGGAGACCGCGTGCCCGCTCCTCCTCTCTTCTTTTTGTCCCACGGGTCTCTTCCTCGCGTGCTCCGCGTCCACGGTTGCTCTTCAGCTTCGACGTTGTCGTCTCTCTCCCAGCATCGCCGCGGGCGGAATCTCCGGCTCGTTTCGAACGCTGGCAAAAAGAACGAACGCGGCTCGATATTTGATAAAAATTTCTTGACTATATTCGTCCGTTACGCGGTCCATAAACGATCCGACGATTCTGCGGCATGCATCGAACTGGTCGAAAGGTACTGGTCCTTGATCGTGTTGTCGTTGACGTACAGCGATCCAAAAGACGTCCGGTTGTCCATATTCAGCTACGATGCCTCTCTAATTTTGTGGTCCACAACTTTTTCCTCTCGGGCCGGAGATCGTGTCATCGCTGACGTAATTGTACGCGTTGGTGATGGACGAAGTACGAAGTTGACGTTGATCACGTTCGAGCAGAAAACACGCGCGTATCCATCGAGGAACGTAGGTTTCGTAATTCTCCCGGAGCGAGGAACAAGACCGAAGAAGACGCGAGCCAGAGACGAAGAGCGAGAGGGAGAGAGAGAAAAAGAGAGAAGCCGAGCACCGTTAGGGACTATAAAGTTAGGCGGCTTGTCTCCTCGATCACACCTAAACGTTCGTTCAAAGGGAGCTGCTTATTTGTGGCCCCGAGATAAAATCATTCGTGCCATTTTCATAACTCAGCCGGTCGCGACGTATTGTGAAACGCGGGGACGTTCGAAACGGCCCACGATCCTCTTCGCGCACGACCACCGAATCTCTTCGAAATCCCGAAACGATTAACGATCGAGCCACCGGGTACAAATTACGTCCAACGGCGAAAAGTTTATCGCGGCCGACGCGAACGAAGCCAAGTCGACGTTTCCAGCGGAGAAAAGAAAAGAAAACAGAGAAGTTTCCCCTTAAAACGTTAAACCTTAAAACGAGCAAACGAACCGTGCGACGTTTTTCCGCTCGGTGACAAGTATAGCGGCGACGCGGTACTTCACGGGACGGTAATTCATAGCGTTTTACGAGGCGCGGAGAGCATCCAGAAATCCCATTTTCCCGGATGATTGATTCAATTGCATCCGCGTGCTTGCTCTCGCAGGACACATTTCTCCGCTCGTCGAGGACCCTGCTAACCCCGTTATTATTTTCAGGCCTGCGGCCTGTGTTTTTCGTCCCGTGGCGGGCCGGTATAAACGCCATTTAAATAAACGGTACTTTTAAACCGATATATTATGCGCCCGACCAGCCACCGTTCTCTCTCTCCTCTATCCCTCTGTTTTACTCTCTCTCTCTTCCAGACAGCAGCCGTCCGAGCCGGGAGTGATGGACTGCCGAGAGTGCACACGGGTGGCTGATTCTCCCAGAGTGCACGGGATGCACTCTTTGCGTGCTCGTCACCGAGAGAAAGAGCCGCGGAGAGACGAGGGGTGGCTCGTGTCCCGGCTGCGAGTGGATGTTTTGACAGCGAGTCGCGCTAATCGGTCTTTCCACTTTGCCCTGACGTACGGGCCCTGCTCTATGTACGTACATCCCGGAGATTTCTAATTGCCCGGGCAACGAGCCGGATAGTTTATCCGATGCCTGAGTGGATACGATTGTCGGAGACAAATGCGAATGTCTGCGCGACGAATATGGAACAGTTGGTTCTGGTGACTAGGGATTCTAAGTCGAGTCTCGATGGGTTACAAGGGATCGATTCGACGCGATTTAATTCTACCTCGGGTCAGTCTCGCGGTGCCTGTTCCCGACGATCGCCTTTCCAAAACGAACACGGATTCCCGAACCGGGTCTAACAAACTCTCGCCACGATCGAGAACCTCCCTGTCCGAGGGAGAGCTACGAGTCCAAAGAAGTCACGCCTTAAAGGAGGATCGTAATTTTCCACGAGGCAGATTCGAACAGAGAAGTCCGGGGGTGTGTACTCGACTTTTCGAACGATCGTTGCGGGGTGATATGTGAAGGCGAGTCGAGGATTACGCGTTAACTCGCGGATCGTCCCGGTGACGATACACAGAGAGAAGAGGAGGAGAAAATAAGAAAACGAGAGTAGTAACAGCGAAGAGTGGAAAAGATGGAAGAGGATCGTACCCGCAAGAATGTTGAGCCCGGAACAGCGAGGAGACACGCGGAGACACGTGTAGGTTGGAAGCGGAATATATAGAGATAGCCGAAAGCACGCGAGCAAAGCATCGTGGCTCTGTTTGCTCTCGTTCCAGTTTCGCCCGATTTCTGTTGCTCCCTTTTCTCTAAATCTCTCGGTCGCGAAGGTGGCTCGGTTTTCCAGCTGCGCGACTCTCGTCAACGTGACGACGGCGGCCACCCTCGGCGAGCCGAGGCATTCCCCGCAAAAAAGCTCCCTCCCTCGCGTACATAATGGGGACCGCGTTGACTGTTTGGTCCACAGGGACTGTTTTTTCGTCCGTGGTCCCGCTCAATTTCTCTCTTTCTTTCTTTCTCTTCCGACCGTGTGGCTCCGCGTAGGTATAACGTCCGCTTTCCGCCTACGAGCGAAATTCCGGCCAGGGGCCAGCAGCTTTGTCTTCGACTTTGTCTTCGACGCCGTCGGGGAAAGAGAAATTGGCGAGGCTGTTCCACCGCGCCGCGCCACGCCGTTGTTCCAGATCCTCGACGCGGGACCCCGTTCGATGCTATCGGTCCGGTCGCTTCGACAGATTGGACGACCGGTCGAGAAACGGCTCCAGAAGCGAACGCCTCGACGCTGGCAATGCCGTGTCGCGACGAGTCCCGATCTAATCGCTCGCTATGCCTTGAAAAGTAACCAACGCGAGCCGGTAAATTGGACAACGACGGCCAGTTACAGGATCCAAACCGACCACGGTTTCGTCTGCCACCGACGGATACACTGCTCCACCTCTTGATGGACAACATTCCTCTCGCCATTTTCGCGAACATTCTTGGCGACTTAATTTTATAAATAGACGATGTTGATCGATCTTGAACAAGTGTGCTTACATATTTCAAGTATTTTAGTTTACTTTCTCTAAAAAAAGTTGATGACCTAGAACACTTTCAGTACAGACTCCATTTCTTGATAGCAGAGATTCTTATCGTTATTGTTTGAAATATTCTTCTACCGCGATATGTGCTTCACCCTGTAGCTCCAACTGCGTGTTAAGAAGTCCAAAAGCGAGACCAGGCTAATTGGCCAGCGCTACTGTTGCCACGAAAGGATGTCGCAAACTTAGACATCGTCGCGAAGAAGAAAGAAAAGCGGTGGTCGAAGAGAGAAGGAGCATCAGGGTAGTTCATCACCGAGCGAATTGGCGGTGTAACGGTCATAGCGTGAATCCCGGTCGTTCTATCACTGCTAACAGACATCTGTGTTCCTCTTCTGGCCAAGTTCGTCGCTTTTTGGCCATCTTGCTTCCTCTCCGCCTCCCTTATTTCTCAGCGCGCGGTCACCCCCTTTTCGTGGCATCGCCGTCTTTCGAAAAAGCAGCCTGCCCGCGTATAGACGCGAGAGGACAGGCTTGTTTAATGGCGACGATTACTCAACGGATCGAATGAGCCGCGGCCTCGTGCCCGACGTCGACCGTAACGAAATACCAAAATAACGTCACCAATAAATATACCGAGTGCGGTGTAACCGAGGAGGTTGGGAAACCGCCTCGTTCATTTTCTGTGTACCGTTGCCGGTGTGCCGATGCCGACTCCTCTGACAAACGGCTCCAGGATTAACCGACGGTCCCTCCTAGCTTTTGCTACGGTCATGGAGCTGCGTTTGGTACTCAAAATGCTATTTTGCAAACTTGCAAGTTATCGATACAGGGAACATACGGGACAGAATTTTAATACATTAAGATTTACACTGGGAGTAAGATTTGTTCCTGAACTTCTCTGGACTTTAGAGTTTATGAGCCAGAGGTGTAACGAATTAACTAGTAAAACGAATTAAGCGCAAAGGGATACTTATGATCTATTCAAAGGGACAAAATAAACAGTCAAAGTATATATCATGGTTGAGATCGTCTACTAGTTTTAGAGATACATTTGGATGTTCTTTGTGACAGCCTAAAGACCGCAGCTAACGTTATTTCATGAACAGTTTTCGTGGAAAAGGTTTTTCACGAGGCGATCGTTTATAAAAGAAACACAAGTAAGTTTTCGTCGCGCGAACGACATCGACGACTACGTTCGGTGTCTGGTCGTCTGGTTAACAACTTCCTTCGTCTTAACTCCTCGAAAGCCATAAAATCTGGCTTCGTTTTATCGTCCTTATATCAACTTTCGGAGTGTTTGCAGAAGAAGCAAGAGAAACAAGTAGTCGTCTAATGTCGCTCGTAAACGTTCGTAGGGACGATTTTTTTGGCCGACAACTCTTTTGCCGTTATGGCCGTCAGCGTCCTTCGTAGACAAATAAAGGGTGCTTCCGGTCGAACGATTGATAGTATCGAACGAAATTTCGTGTTCGCGTTTGTCGTGGACTGGTAGACACGTGTTTCACATTGTAACTAGGGTTTTTGAGGTTGGTTAAATAAAGTCTATGAAGTTCTACTGTTAGTGTCAACGTTTTAGGACACGAGAGAATAGAAAGGACTATTTGGAGATTAGAAAGGACTAGTAAATTTTGTGAATTTACTTAGTTACGCCAATGGCTTTGTGTATTTTCAACCAGGAAGCAATCTTCGAGTTTGCTCCAACTTTCAACATAATCGTACAACTAAATTACAACTTATTCCGCAGGCAGTAATCGCGTGTATCGTTCCTTTGACGATCGCGTGACGTATCGTTGCACCCCTCGTTCGAACGCAACACCTCTACCCGTACCGAAACGTTTATCGTATTTCTTTTATTCGCGTGTTCATTACGCTATCGAAGGTTTTAATAAAAACGTGGAAATACGCAGAAGCAACATTTACCAGAAAATTTATATCGATTCGCTGTCGTTCAAGGTTTCCATCCACGAAGCTTATTATCCGTTCGGAATAAAAAATTTCGGCTGTCCGGTGATAGACGCGCAATCATCTTTTCAAGAATCGCGTGCGACGGTTGACGCGAGCACGCGGCCAAAACGAGACCTTTTGACAATTATCGTCGGCTCCTGTATCGAGATAAGACGCGAAAAAAGGGGACGTCGACGAAGACGGGACGCGCGTGCACGGCTGTTTACCCGATGGCTTTCCTCAGCTGGCGCGTTCCATCAGTCACACGCAAATAACTCACTTCTCGCGGGGCTCGAGCGGGCGCAGCGGTAATTTATGTTCACCGAAGTCCTATCGCTCTCGACCCCGACGACGTTCTCGCACCTATCCCGTCGACATTCTCCTTCTCTGCTTGTTTGTATTATTTCAGCGTCGAAACGCTGCCTGCCTACCTCCGCGAACAGCTTTATGGTTACGTCTGTAAACTTGCGAAACTGCGTTGCTCTTCGTCGTTGCTCTCCTGATTTAGAAGGAATTTGTCGATGACGATAGGTTTCGAGATGTAATATCAGATAACGTAACGGCCGTCGGAACGGCAAATTTATGCGAAAGAATTTCACACGATATTTGTCGAATCATTTGTATGCTAAAGTTTGATAGTTTCGGCACCCGACAAAGCTCCGTGATTTCGTAGAATCGAACAGAAACTTTATAGTACGTTTCGAATTCATCGAAAACAACTCGGAATACCTCGTCCGTGAACGAGCGGTGTAATGGCCGTTAAATCATTGCTATTAATTAGACTGTTCTCTTCCGTTGATAAAAGTCCTTTCATTAATCTGTCCGAGAGCATAATCGTTTTTTCCCTTCTCTTTTCTCGAACGGAACAAAATAATTCGTTCAGGCGAAGCACGCGCCCGTAGGAGACCAGACGCCTCGGGGCGGCCTGGCCTGTCCGCGGAAATCGTCTCATTTCTCGTAAGAAATGTATGCCAACCGGTTCGCAAGTTAATGATCCCATTAATTAGTTTCGTTTCGTTAAGCGAGGCACGAAATCTTGTCGTTGCGCGAGAAGGAATTAAGCGAAATAATTAGACAAATTAGGACAGGCGGCAGGGGTGGCTGGCTGAGGGGATCATTTATCATTAGGATCCACTATTAATTCCTCGTTAATTCCTCCTTTCCTCGTCAAGCAAGATAAACGAGTGGCTCGACGGTCTCGTAACGTTGCTCTCTCGCGAGAAGGGCCCTGAGAGTCCCCGGGAACCTGAATGGAGTATCACGAGCTGCCCAGAGGAAGAGAGAGAACACAAGGCGAACAGACGAAGGTAAGAAAAAAAAAATAAGAAAGAATGAATCGCGCACGGCGAAAGAGATACGAGACCGATAAAACGTTGATTGCATTGAAAAAAAGGGTACAATGATAAATGCCGTGGAATATAATGGAGAAAACACAACGAGCGCCTACCTGCTAGGCGTACTCGCGAGGAAGACGAAGCGGACTCCGGAGAATATGAACCAACAACCAAGTAATTGGAAGATAGCGGGAAGATTCGAACATGAACGCTCAAAAAATACCCATTGTTCTGCAACCTGAGACGAAGCACACTTTACGGATACATTCTCCTTACATTCGTTAAACAATATTCAAATTAACCCTATACTTATTAGTTATGGCGAAAACTAGGATCAAAATTATTGTACTTTTGTTGGATGACCTATCTTAAGTAAAGAATAAGTCATAGACAAACCATGACTCTCGATGCTCAACAAAAACAGCGTACGTCCACCATTAGTGATAAGGGCTAAAGTCGTCTTTTCCCACTAGAATTAGAATATATATATTGTCACTGACCACGGGCTCCTCAGATTAAGATTTAGAGTCAGTATTGCTGCAAGTTAACGAGGTCGTTTATTGGGAATTGAGGTTGTAAACCCAATAAACTCTTAGTATAGTAACAGTGGTTTTATTCCTCATCCCAGATTCCAACACTTTATTTCTTCCTAAGAAGTCTGTCGCTGTGTTAGAACATCAGATCTTCCAAAACCCATGAAAATTTGAAGGGTATCAATTTCATGAGAGTGAACCTGTCTGACCATACATGACCGTTTTCACTGCGACATTAAGCGATTTCACCTACGCAGCTGCTGGCATAAAAATGTGAGGAGACAGAAAATCGAGAGGGTAAGGTTTTTCTAAGTACGCGATAAACGGATGGAGCGGAGTATAGCAAAGGGTAAAAAAGTTTTCGCTGGAAACGAGCAAAAAGCTGAAAGAGGCCGACACAGAGGACACAGGTGGTTATTATGCCATCGATGGCACAGGTGAGAGCTGTTTGTTTTAAGCTCGGAGAGAAAACCGAGGCCCCCACGTTCTCAAACACATCCTCGAGTGGCTCTCCACGGGACGCCCGATACTCTCTTCTCGGCGAGGACCATTGTAATACGGTACGTCCCTGAAGAGCTCGTGGCCACTCTCGAGAGGCCTTGATGTTTTGCCGGTCCTCTCGAGATTCTCGAAAAAAGAAGAGCATCGCCAACCCTCGAGGAGTGTATCCGTCCACACTGCATGCATGGCCTTCTAAGGATTTCCATACGTGTTCCTACGGAGGAAACACGAACCGCGGATGTATTGCCATGGAAATAAACGAGCCAGCTTGGAGTACCGTTAACGAACGCTTCTCTCGACAACGCGAGGTGTCTGAGACATTCGAAAATTTCGACGAAATCGAGGACTTTATTTG
Organism: Megachile leachella; assembly: GCA_963576845.1. Lineage (NCBI taxonomy): Eukaryota > Metazoa > Arthropoda > Insecta > Hymenoptera > Megachilidae > Megachile > Megachile leachella. The sequence continues at coordinate 25,107,484 of OY756247.1, read as the reverse complement.
CTTCCAAAACTGATCGATGTTTACGACTCGTCGGCATCGTTTTGCGTCCCCCCGAAATGAACATTCAACGATACGGTCATTTTTATCTCGGACTTTAAACCATGCGGATAGATTACTCTCATCGTGTCATTATTTGACCGAAATTAATGAAAAAATTATACGTTGCGATGAAGAAGAGGTCTACTGAACGCGGAGCGGACTAAAGATTTGCATCGACGTGCGCACAGCAATTATAAACCGCTAACGACCATAATTAGAACTGTCGTTACTTTTATTAAGTGAGCAACGACGACCGTGACGGCGATAAATCATACCGTGAACGCGTATAAATTGCCCGCGTCGCTGTGGAATAATGACTCGGGAACGTCGCGTTATCCGTGTTTTATCCGTGTGAAACGGCGCAGCGAGGCTATTTAAAAACCCTCCAGCCAATTAATTCAAGCAATACGCACTTCGATATACAAAATGATCACAATTTTCGAATTTCTGCGTTGAACTTCCGTCGAACTTCTCGCGCTGACAAAATGGCGACCGGTATCGATAGCGGACGCTCGTTCGAGGACAAATAAACGCGAACTGGGGCGTCATAACTGTCAGCACGGTGGCCACGCTTAATAAATACTCGGTTGTTGGCGCGACGTGCTCGCCGTGTCTTACGAGGGTGGCGCGGCCCTCGGCTCGAACACGCGCGATGTGGCGCACGCACGAGCGTGTGCACACGCAAACGAAGCGTCGCGAGCTTTACGCGGGACCAACGAGTGAGATAGTAGCTCGGTGACAGCGGCAACGAGCCGTGCATCGGTTAGTCTCGCCACATCACCAACTCGACGTACGAGCTTCTCTCATTCGGATCGAGCATACGTACAAGCGCGTTCTACAAGACGCGTACGTCGCTGCTGCCACGCCGGAGAAAGAAGCCACGAGTTCGCGGCAACTCGCTCGCATCTGCTCGATAATTCTAGCTGGCGTGAACACGCGACGAGCATACGTCCAGAGATTTTATCAATGGACGGCTGGTCGTCGGCCTACGTCGACTACGGAATTTATTTTGACTTTTCGACTGCGTGTATATAGTTAATTTATTATGTAGACCTTTAAAGTTATCGGTACTTATACAGGTCTCAATACACGATACTTAAATATTAAGGAAATAGCAATCATTTGGAGTATAATAACTTGGAAATATAATAGCAATTTTATTATTGCTATTCTTAACCTCTTGCACTATTTTGACGAGTCTGACTCGTGTCGCACTGGTACCTCGGTTGTGATCAATTCTACTCAAATTTTTGATATGCTTCAATTTGGAGTTCATGTCCAATTATTATTTGCATAGTCAACGATTGTATAATAAGATATTGATATAACATTTCAAGTTGTATTGTCTGCATTGATATTGTAGCTGTAATTAGTTCTGACTGACGCACTTGACAAATAAGCCATAGTGCAAGGGATTAACCCATTAGCATACAACTACGGGCACAGCCCGTAGTAGAGTGATTGGGTCAAACCTAAATATTATAGGCATAGCTCATCGCACGATCATCAGGACATACGTGAACCTTGTTTACGCTTTCGGTCCGAAATTCTTGTACGTAAATTGCAGTTTAAGGGGTTAAGTTAGCTATAATACAACTGCAGAATAGAATCATAGGTTAAGGGGTTAATGAACAGATCAGGAAGATTTTGAACAGATATTGAAACAAAGTTTTGTCCACTAATACGTATATAAATATTCTATCGTACTATCCTTTGAGAGAGAATAACGTATCGTTGGTGCTAATAACCCAGATTCAATCACGACGATACCACGAAAGCACAAGTCAAAAGGACACGGCCCGACAAAGTCCACCCTTTCACGATCGGTAGTTTATCATACGTCAGCAAGCAGTTCGTCGTTACTTAGAAAGGGTTGCACCTGCCTCCGAAACGTAAAAGAGCCCGCCAAAGATAAACGGCAAGCATTAAGTCTCGAGCATTAATTATCAATTCCTAACCGAGCACGTACCGGTCGAGATTAATAAAGAAAGACCAGATTTTCTGCCGTCCCCTTCGCCGTTCGAACCACTCTAAATTCAACCGACTTCTCCTTTCCGTTACGTGGCGTTATTATTAGGGTCGCATCCGTGGCTACAAATAATGTCCCGGCGTTGAGTGACGCGCGCCACAGCGGGGAACTGCGAGAGGAAGCATTCAGAATGATCCGCGAGGCTTATAGGCCTCGTTGCGGTCTATTTACGGTGCGTTCTTGACAATATGCGGTGACCGTGCAACCTAGGCCTCTCTATTAAAGCTAAACGTATAAGCATAGAACATGCCTTCTAAAACCAGAAACAAATGTATTCTTCAAAAGTGGAAATCTAAGATTTTAGATATCAAAGCATAGGTACTATCTGTCGTTGACTTTTCGTCTGATCTATGGTCTGGATAGGGTAGTGCAATGCGAGAGACGTAGAATGAAGAATGAAGAATGAATTCTAAGTTGGACTTGTAACATGTAGAAACTGAATGAGTAGGACTAGGGGTGCGCAGAACTTCGATGTATAGAATTTGTAACGCGATGGAATTGGGGTGTGTAGGACGAGGAATGAGCAAAACTTCCATGTGTAAGACTTTGAGTGCGTAAAATTTGAACGCGTAAGAAATAGGACACGTGGAACTTCGATGCGTAAGACTTGGAGCGCGTAGAACTTGGGATGCGTAGAACTTAGGGTGCTTAGAACTTGGCACGCGTGGAACTTAGGATGCTTAGAATTTGGGACGCGTGGAACTCAGGATGCTTAGAACTTGAGACGCGTGGAATTTAGGGTGCATGGAACTTGGGACGCGTAGAACTTGGGACACATAGAATTTGGGATGCGTGGAACTTCAGACGTGTCGAACTTAAAATGCGTGGAAATTGGGGTGCGTAGAATTTCGACGCGTAGAACTTAGAATGCGTGGAAATTGAGGTGCGTAGAATTTCGACGCGTAGAACTTAGGGTGCGTGGAAATTGAAATCTGTAGAATTTCAACGCATAGAACTTAGACTGCGTGAAACTTGGGACGCATAGAACTTAGGGTGCATGGAAATTGGTGTGTGTAAAATTTCAATGCGTAGAATTTAGGGTGCGTGGAAATTGGGGTGCGTAAAATTTCAACGCGTAGGACTACATTTACACAAAATAAAATACGCATAAATTTAACAAATAGAAGTCGAACAAATACCACTAGAAACTCATAAAACTTGACTTCCTAAATCTTAAAAAACTATCGCCACTAAATTCGCACTAATTAATCGAAAACCTCAGTATAAACGTTAAAAGGCAAATAGAGTTCATTCCTTCTGCCAGTTACGAGGACCAAAAGTTGGTTGGCAAATCGCGAAGAGGATTCGAGAGGAGGCGCACCGCAGGGGTGCTTCGTGTCCCGCAGCTGTGCCCCGCGTGAACGCGAACGAATGCGCGCGATGTGTCACGGAATTAATTGGATGCCCGTTAAATCCGAAGGCGTTAACTTTCGCGTATACGTTTCTTTATCGTCTTCGTTTATACGTTTTAATAACGCGTCACCGAATGAAATAAGCGCGAACCGCCGCCACCGCCTTCGCCGTTCCTCGACCTCGATGACCTGGACCCCGTTTTATAACGCGTCATTAACCGTGAGGTTTTTATAATTGTCGTGCCGTGGAGGTGGAAACCAGTTGTGCTTTCTTGGTTCGTTGGATATTAAGCTATCGATATACTGCTCCGTTATTTCTAACTTATTGAAATAGTTTCTTAGACTTTTGCAATGATTTTTAACCTTTTTATTTTTGTGAAACATGTGATCGTACAATTGTACCTTTCTATGAAGTGATATATGAAAGTTGTTGAAAAAATATAATTATGAAATATACTTTCCTGTAAGATGACTACAAGCCTAATTTGCAGATTTTGCAGATTTTACAAATTATAAATGATTTATTTTGCTCAGTGATATACGTCTCATTGTTAACGCTTCACATTTAGACAATGGATAAATTCCTCACCCAGACAAAACCTACGAAGGAATTTCGTGGGAAGGAATTTTCGTAAAAGACGTAGAATTTCCGGGATCAAGAAAACGTACGAATTCTAGAGAGGCACCGGAACGTGACGGATCTCGAGATTACCCGACGAAAGCGTCGAATAGAAACGTTAATATAGACTTCCTAAACGTGGTTATTGAGATTCCCGGCGCAACGACGAGGCCGAAGAAGAGGTACGGCAAGGAGAGGAATGGAAAGAGTAGAACCAGGTGCCCATCCGTTTGTTAAGCACCGAGTTGGCCACACAGAGGCAGGGGCCCCGGGCGCAAAAAGATGCGTGTGGCATCCGCGGTGGCTCATTAACCGAGCTGCCTCTAAATTGGCCTCGCGGCAGCTCCATAGCTACTTCTTAAGCAACCCGTGGAATATTTATGCCCGCCGCGTGGCCGAACCTCGGACTCGCCGAGCTTTCTTTCGTTTAACCTAGCCAAAATGGACTACCATGCTTCTCGCACCTTACATCTACTTATGACGACTGTCAAACCGATCGTCTTCTGTATTCGGAGGAATTACACGCTTAGACATACATAAATGTAGTTCAAGAATTATTAAATTCATAAGCTTAGGAACTTCCATGTTCTTTATAATGAGGATTGTCAAACGGAGCAATTGTGTTTAGTAATCAGAGGAATTACACACTTAGACATACATAAATGTAGTTCAAGAATTATTAAATTCATAAGCTTAGGAACTTCCATGTTCTTTATAATGAGGATTGTCAAACGGAGCAATTGTGTTTAGTATTCAGAGAAATTACACGCTTAGACATACAAATGTAGTTCAAGAATTACTAAATTCACAAGTTTAGGAACTTCCATCTTCTTTATAATGAGGACTGTCAAACGGAGCAATAGTATTTGGTATTCAGAGAAATTACACGCTTAGACATACGAATGTAGTTCAAGAATTATGAAATTCACAAGCTTAGAAACTTCCATCTTGTGCATAATAACGACTGTCCAATTATATCAAACGGACCAATTATGTTTGGTATTCAGAAGAATTACAAGCTAAATGTAATTCACGAAAATTCACAAACTCAGCACCTTCAAAACCTTCAAACTTCCAAATAGTAAATTTTGCTGAGAGTCTCTGACCCTCCACATCCATAAATCACCCCAATTATCATCCATACACCTCCATTTCAACACTTCCCAAAGGAAACATAACACTCGTATCGTGTGATCCGCAAGCGATGTGCCAACGCTAGATCAAACGACATTCGAACAATTCTTCGAAAGACGCGTGCTATCCTGAGAAAGATGAAACGGAGGAAGAGAGCAGGGTGGAGGGTGTGCTAGGAGAGTGGTTTACTGCGGATCCAGCAAATCGTAAATATCGCGAGCCGGCGTGCGCGGGATCGGCCTAGGTAGAGGCATAAGTTAGCTTCGCCATCGTCGTAGGTAAACGTATCGGCGAACTGGCGAGTGACTTTTTCCAGCGTGGCTCGTGTTCCTGATTTACGGAGCGGTGCTGTGGCCAGCCAGGTAGATATGCGCACGAACGTACACGTACTAGGAAGGTGCACTGTTAGGGAACGCGACATTAACGGGACATTCGTTGTCCGGTGCTTATAAGATGAAAACGACGGTGTGGATAGTGGTATGTTGGATGTACGTAAGGACGCGGTAGATAGGTTATGTGTTGGTGTGATGGGAGGTTATTGGCATGTTGGATATTTGTATATTGGATAGTGATATGTGGGAGATGTGTGTATTGGGTATTGGTGCGTTGGATGTTGATGAGTTAGATATTGACGCGATGGATAGCTGTGTGCTGAATATCGACACGTTAGATATCAGTGCATCAGATACAAATACGTTCGACATCGACACATTGCACATCAACGAATTGTACATAAATGTCCTGTCCTTAGACACATCATCTTTCATTGTGTTACATTTATAAAATATTAAACATGATCATATATGATCTCATTATACACATCATACGTCAACGAATTGGACATAAATACTATAGCCTACTTCACTATATAAATATTTTTATAAACTAAATTGTCAAATTTAAAAATCCCTGGACACTCAAGTTTCTAATGTTAGGTTAGGTAAGTTAGGTTGGTTAAGTAAGTTAGGCGTGTTAGGTATGTTAGGTTAGGTAGGTTAGGTATGCTAATACTTGTAAAATATTAAATATAGCCATGTAATGATATCAATGCATGTATTGCACAAATTAGAAATAAATGCGACATTCTATTTCACCGAAGGCGGAAAACTTGTAACGCAATTTTAACGGGACGCTTGTAATATAATAGCGCGAGGCGCATGTAAATCGCGTATGGAATCGACTCTTATAATCTCGATATCGCTCGTGACCAGGCTAACGGATCTGGCAGAGGCGCGGTGCACGGGATACGATCGGGACAACCTGCAGATAAGCATCGAGGGAAGGAACTCTGATCGATATGCAAACATCTTCTTCGTAGTGAAATTCACCTCGATTCCGGAATACTAGATAAGCATCGCGGATCGCACGAAACCGGAGATCCTACCGCGTCGCGGACGAGTGTTCTCGTCGCGATCGAAAGGTTACTCGCGGAGGATGCCGTGGGAAAAATTTCAGGTTGCAATGGTTCCTTACAGCTACGAAGTGTGGCGTGACTAGGGGTCGTTAACCTTTTAGATTTGGCGTTTGTGCGATAGTCGCAAATTGATTGTTAGAGCTGGGTGTATTTTATTAGTAGTTTCTTGTATTGCCACGAACCATGCAAAAGGTACCGGTTTGCATGCACTTAAAAACTTTTACTGTGTGATGTAAAATTACTACAAAGTACACCTGGTAATTGTCCTGTATAAAAAAATTGAATGACAGAATACAGAAGGTAATGCAGATCATGGCTTGAAGAGGATTCTGTGGTCATTGAATTATTACGATGGTTTAACGTGGAGTAAAAACAGAAACGAGTTTTTTCTTGGAGATCACGAAATGAAGAGATAAGGAAATTACACATCGACTTTTACTTCCATAAACAATAATCGTGTGATTATTACACAAGACGCAGCGCGGCAAACGTGTAGTTAGCTCCAGAATGTATCACCAGCGGCTAAGAAATCAGCAGATCGAGTAATCGCTTGGCCTGCAGTCACAAGAGATCGAACGGAAAATAAAGCGTCGTGGAGCGATTCTCACGTGTACGGTTAAACGATTTGAAATTTACACGACTATCTCGTGAAAGGTACAGCTCCCGCTCGATACCACGCGAAGGGTGCGATCAAAGGCCGCTGGCGAACCAAAGGATGCTTACAAAGTGATAAGTTGTACCTGCGTGCATCGTTCGTTTCGCCGATTTCTAATTACGATATTACTCTGCCCTCCCGGCGTACGAATAGCAGCCAACGAGTCACGTAACACGGTAAAAGGTAGCAAATTGGCGAGGACTCGGGGAAGAAAAAGAACGACCCCTTCGAATTATCCTTCGTGCTCGCTGCGAGGAATCCAACATCCGGATGTAATTGAGCCTATGACTAAATAACCGGCTTGCAATAGTATCTCTCTTTACGCCACGGGGATAGAAATGAAATCCCTCCGACTGGTTAGAAACATTCGAGCCGAGTTTTCTTGCGATCGCTCGAGGCGTCGATGGAAACGATCGTAATCCGGCCCCAATTTGGCAGGAAATCGCGTGCCGTTGCCCGCACGAAGACGCTCGTCCGCCCAGAAGAACGTGGAATGTTGTAATTGGCGGCAGAAGGTACCACGGGTCCCGATGTCCTCGACTGATAGCCTCCTCTTTCTCCCCATTAATTTTTAGGGACAACGTGTTATTCCTACTTTTTGCCACTTTCTATCCGCAGACACTGTACTTTATTATTTCGGTTTCTTCTCTACCTTGTTAACCATGGATACGTGTTTCGTACACTGCAATCTTGCTTTCTTTGGGTATGGACAACTTACCGGCCCGATACCGCCCATTTCGTTTCCCAAATAATTAACGCTACATGTAAATTTGGTAATTCTTTTCAATTTATGCATTTCTAAAACTTCAAATTCAAGAGACCTTAAATTTACCGGTCTTCAAATGTATAATGACATGTACATGATTGTATAATCATCACATGTATATGATTGTACAATGATCACATGTACATGACTGTATAATGATTGCATGTATATAACTGTATAATGATCATATGTATATGACTGTATAATGATTATATGTATATGACTGTATAATAATCACATGTATACAATTGTATAATGAACACATGTATATGACTGTACAATGAACACATGTATATGACTGTATAATGATCACATGTATATGACTGTATAATAATCCCATATACATGATTGTAATATCATGAAGAATATTATGTAAAAAATAATTGTATTACGATTATAACATTTTTTGAACACGCTAATATCTTCTGCATACGATATTGCGCATAGGCAATGCTGTCAAGGCAATTGCAGTATTTTGAATACAGGGTTCGAGCACTGCAGCTGCTGGTTATCACTGCACAAGTGCAATCTATGACGAGTGGTCCGCAGGGAAAGAGATCGTTAATAGGGCGATTTTGCACACAGTGTCTTAATTGCAAGGTTAAAACGTATCTACTTTTCATAACATACATACACATCATTAAATATAACTTGTTAATAATTCCTGTATTAAACATTCTCAAACTCTGAGTCTTATTTAACTGAACATTAAAATACTTTTTCTCTGATAATTTATTCCAATATTTATTTTGTATCAATTCACTTTCTTGCTGTTCGCGTATCAATCTTTTACTCCTTCATAAAAAAGTGAATTCATGAGTAATAACGTGTATAATTGCAACGTTGCACTCCGTATAGTTTTACCGAAAAATTTTTCGAAAGAGCGATATATCGCAGTGCAGCAAAGGACATGCCGTTTCGGCGACACCGTCACAGTCGACGGAACGAGGCCAATAATTTTAAAGCTATCTAGTCGAAATTGAATGGTCCACGAGGGTCGAACTAATTGATCTGGCCCGTGCAATTTCGTTCGCGAACGTATGGGGAGGTCGTTCTTGCGTTTATGGGGGATGCGGATCTCCGGTGCACACATGCGAGGCACATTGCGCACGAATAGATGGCGTGTACGATCGGGTACGGTTCCATCGTTCGTGTCTGTGTTAAACATATAACTCGTTCGCGTGGCGCCCCGGCTTGACATGTTTTGATACAAATTAAGCGGAGAGCCCGGAGAGCCGGTGATAGAGTGGCTCGAGGCGCCAGCTTCCCATCGTGGATATATATTTTCCCCGGGCGTGATTAGTTAAACGTCGTTAGGATAACGCGTGACAGCCGTCCCCGCGAAGGGACCACCGAAACCTGGAAGCGATTTATAAGTCCCAACGACGTCCGCGGGACTTCTCGGATTGCCAGCGAGACATAGCAGTCTTTCCTTTTTTTTCACTCTTCCCTTCTGCGCCACCCTCGACCCAAAATATTTCACGACGAATCACTCGTCGTTCGAGCTCTAATTGACCGTCTACTACGAACGACGCCGTAAACGAGCGTCGAATAACTGGCCGTGGCCAACTGAACCGAACGGAATCTTGTCGCCATGGTAGCTATGTAAAAAACTGTGGACTCTGTTCGTATTTTACACTTTAGATAATTACAGATATACACATAATTTTGAACATGCTTCGAACATCTTCTGTATTTGTAGAAGGTATTGTTCTTCCATGACTTGATATCAATTCGTTGCATCTTCATGCACGTGTCAACGTTTTGACACGGTGTCACTTATATGTAAGATGCACGTGTGTAGTTTTTATGTGTGCACGTGTTACATGTGTATGATACAAGGTAAACGAAATTAGAAAAGAGGAAGATTCACGGAAGTACCAAATTTCCTGCGGAAAAGGGACGCAGGGAGGAGCAGAGCGACGCCAGCTAGTCGTCGAGGCGTTGCTGCCGATCAATCACGAGGACTCGTCGATCCCGCCAGCCCCCTTTGGTCCTTCACGGTTTCTCTACGCTAGATAAATGACAGAACGGCGACTGCGCATAGACCCCTTGCGACCTTTCGTGTTCTCGCGTATCCACGGGGATGTATCGAAGCTCGAAACATAACACCATCGTCCATGCTACGACTCCAATGTGTGGTCAGTGTTTAGCTCGACAGCCGAGTGTCCTGCGATTTGACCTCTTTTGTTGCTGCTCCTCAGCGTCTCTTCAACGACTTCCAGCTTGCGGAAACATGCGTTCAGCACGTGTTGCGACACGCTTTTCATCGAAAGACTTCTCGACATTGAACAGACACCTTGTGTCGTGTTTCTCGTTTACGAAGAAACAGGGTCCGAAAGCTCGACTTCGATGAAAAGACTAGAGATACGAAATAATGGCGAAGTTATTGTGTACCGGTTCGTTTATGGTACTCGAGGAAACTGCCGAGTCGAATTGTTCGAACACGTGTTTCGTTAGACGGAGAAAATAGGCAGCTCCGCTATTATAAGGGTACATGTTTTTTTAGACAACGTATTTACACGCGAGCTGTTGGACTCCTGTTACACGAAAACATAACCTTTCGAACCGGACACTTTGGGACTCGAGTCACGATAAACTGGCGCTAAACCGTCTGGCGTCTACGGCGGTGTCGGTTAACGCTTAACAATTTCCAGAGCCCGGATACACCCGACACCTAACTTACACGTCCATATCCTTAATAATTAGACACCTCGAGACATTTGACAATTTCAAAATTATTAGAAACTGTGAAACGTAAGACCTATGGAACCTATGTAACATGTATGGGACCTAGTACTTGTGAAACTAGATCTAAAGTGTACCAACATAATGATTCTCTCCTTGTTAATTATCCAGAACTTTAAAAATCTATGAGTATAAATAACCTTAATTCTTGCACCGAAAATAGTATGAATTTTTGCAACATAGAACGCTTCGACGTTGGCAAAGAGCCACCGACGATCACTCGTCGCCACATATTTGTACGACGTTTTGAGAAAGGAGGGCGTTGTCGTGGGTGGAAGCGGAATCGAGCTAACCGATGTAAGAATGGGTCGCAGGAAGCCCAGCAACGATTCCAGGCAACGGAAATGTCTCCCGTAAACTACTAATCACCATAAACCACTGGGATACACGTGTTACGAATTCTCGGTGTAGAGGAATCACCGCGCTTTGCGTTTAACTCCACCCTGCATTTGTTGCTCTCCCGGGGAAACCTCCGAACATTTACCTCCGCGTTCCTCTTCTTCCGCGTGTTCCTTCGTGTTCCATCTTTCGATCTCGTTCTTCGTACGTTCAATAGATCGTTTCTAGTCGTATCGTGCGAAAGTTTAACATCGAATATATGTGCACTTTGTTCTTGGAGGACCGTGAAACATTTTGTCACGGTCACACAATGAAAATAATAATGAAGACCATACTGTAGTTATCATGTGAAGTGAGTTGGTGATAAACTGCGGGATCTACTCATCATAGTGCACAACTATTTGTAGCAAAAACATGCTTGAAGACGCAGAGAATCTCTAAAGATGTAGAAAATAAATTCAGCAACCTTGAGTACGATGTCTTATGTTTATATTGTTGTGACTCATATCTTGTAACTCATCAAGAACAAATGCACGTGTTGACAAGAACAGTGCATCCTCAAAGTGCAAGAAAATCCTGTCAGTTAAAATACCGCTCTATCGTGGTATTCAGGCCAATAGCCGTAAATCAAAAATTAATTTACATAGAACAATATTGCGAAGAGTAAAAGACAGCAGAGTAGATATGACCGCAAAGAAGAGGCATCGAATTGAACTGCGTCGGCGAATTGGCAACAATTTACAATGTCCATGTTCGCCAAACCGAAACTCAACCGCGTGCGATTGATTGCGAGTTGCTCGTTCCTGGGTTGCTCGTCCCATCCTCCCCATAATTCCAGCTAATCTATAGCGAAAGGTTCGCCGCATCGGTGCATAATAATTTCGGGATGTCCGCGTTCGGAAACGGATCTTTCGGCGCGCTTGTATCTCCGTTTCTTTTTCTCCGCGAGTGGCTTGTCGGCGCCGCGGCGTTGTACGGCCACGGTCTTCGTATCACGATAATTCCGACTAATCTATCGACGGTGTCGATAGGCAATCGATTGCAGGAACGGCCGCGAGGAGGAAGAGGGGATCCGTTGCAACTGCAGCCGCCCCGCTGTGGAGAGTTTAGGGGAACAAACACGCCCACGAGGTAACGCATCCTCCTAAGTCGTCGACACACCGTACCAAGGCACAAGACACCGTCTTTCAGAGGCGAGACGACCAGGAGGGTGTACAGGAGGAGACATTCGTCTCGCATTAGCATATACACGAGGAACCAGAGAAGCACCGGCAAACTGAGATAGAGAGAGAGAGACAACATCTATTCGCTTTACGGGTGGAGCCTCTTCTCCTACCTTTCTCTTCAACTCGCTAGTCCCACGGACGATAAGACTAGATCGTTATTATTCGCGGTTGCGAGATCCGTGGCTTTCACATCCACCTGCCGACGATCGCGAACTATTGCGAAAATGTGTCACGACTGGAATCGCTACATCTCTAGTATGCAGCTGGCACGTGGACTTAGCCTTGGGTAACCTAGAACCTTTAGAAATGACCTAAGAAGCGGACCGTAGAATCTATGAAATCGAGTGCCTATGGAAGCTGGGATCCATGAAATCTCGAATCTATAACACCTGTGTATAGGCTATAAAACTCGGAACCTATAGAATACAGAAAGAGACCTAAATAATCTTATTCCTCGTATCGCAACACGCGCAAAAATTACTCGGAACTATAACAAATAGCTGTGTTCTCGCGCGTAATAGAAGTCGCGGCAAATGGATTTGGATGTCGCGAAATTCTGCACGGTGACATTTACGCAAAAGTCACGGGTATCGTTCGTAAAAGTGTCACGAGTCTTTTGACGATCGCCAGCCGTTCGAGTTGTGTAAATAGCAAGAAAGAGCAGGGGAATCGTTCGAGGCTCGTCACCTTCCCCTCGTTCGCAGTCGGAGCAATAAAGTCGTATTGTTTTTGCGGCGTTTGCGTCGCTTTAACGCCCGGCAATATAACCTTAACAGCTCTGGCTAGGGGAAAAAAGGGGAGAACGAGAGGGATAAAGAGAGCGATAGATCCCGGTGACTTTGTGCCCAATACGGCGCCAGAACCTTCGCAGGTCCCGATGGTGCAGCATGGGTCCGTGGTTCTTGGACGTTGTACATCGTCGGACGGTCCATGGGTCCGGATGCGGCTGGATATACCTCCTCGTATACACCGAACGACCCAACCCACCCGTTAGACCCTCGTAAAATTTTTTTTCTCGATCCTTTTGCTCCGATCCTACGGAGCAAACGGTCCGCTATAGCTTCGACGTCCGAGGATTTAATTTGGGCGACTACGTTCTCGTTCCATCCACCCTTTCTTTCTCTTTCTGTGCCGAGTCTTTTCTTCTATCTCGTTGTTCGCCTCTCTTGTCTCTCGATTCTTATCCGATGGTTTATCATATCCACTCCTCGCTGTCAGCAAGGAATATCCTCGAGCTCGTTTTTATTCGGTCCAGGATTAATACGACGTTATTAATAAAAATCTCCGCGACTTTCGGCGAATTGCCACTCAGAAATAAATCGATCGCGTTTAACGGCGGCAGGTGGCTCGATCGAGGAATGCGTTCGGTGATTTTTCTTCGTGAATCGTTCACGTTTCGGACACCCTTTCTTCCCCCTCTCCCTGATCATCCGAGTTAAACGGGTAGCTCTCGTACGAAGAGAAAGGCTTATCGTCTTCGCCTTTCGCGTTATCTTCCAGTACAGAAGGTGTTAATTAAAAAGGAGGACGACTCGTCGAACTCTGGTACTTATCGTGTCGCTTAAGTCGTTTATCTCGTCGACGGCCATTTGCCGGGTGTAAACATTATTGACGCGATAATACGCGTCCCATTGAGCTTTCTGACGCTTTCCTACGAACGGTTCACAGGCGAGCACGTGTCGTCAAGATATACACGCTCGTACCGATTTTTTGTGGCCACTTCAAAGATACACGAGACTTTTACGATCGTCCCTCCTTCGCGTCGAAGAAAGATCCATTCGAAAGAAAGGCTGCTCGTAGCGAAATACAAAGTGTGCAAGATGGCCAGGAATGCCGAACGATTCTACCCGGAGTCGTACACTCGGTATTTTCGTTACCGCGCCAGATTACGTATTACGAAAGCAAAAATCGTGTATTAGCCGAAAGGACTCGCGAGATAATTACTTCAGGCGGAAGCAGTATTTCACGGCGGAAAGGTACAATTCCCTCGAAAAGCAGTATTTCGGGCGTTATCTAACCTCGGCCTTAAATCTCCTTATGGTCGTGCGAATCGGTAGGTAAAGCTCCCTTCCCCGGGGTATTTATCATGAACAGATAGGCGGTGCACGGGCACCGATTTTTTCGTCGCTATAAATCTCCGAGGACTCGCGGTCGGACACCCACCGTACGTATATATCCTAAGGGCGAGGCAAATGGCCGTCTTGTCCCGATTCACGGACGATGTAAACGTTTAAACGGCGTTACACGGAGGCACAAGAACGAAGAGTGGTGGATGTTGTTTCCTCTGCGCGGCGTTTCAACAAAATTTCGTTGTTCCGACCGAAATATATCCGGGACATCCGAGCCGTGACGGGCCGGGTTCCCCAGGAATCGAGTCGGGGCTCGAATGTCGCGAGCGGAGGCACTAAGTGGAAATTGTTGTCAAAAACGGCGGGGTCGGAGCGCGTATACCGGTTCGACGGTACCAACGTGCCCGCTGGCTCATATATTTCGGGGACCCCGCGGTACCCAAAGCGAGCAAACGTGGGCGTGAGGGACAACAGACACCCATACACCCATGGCTCCTCGCGTATGGGTCTTACCTGTATCCTACCGACACCTATTAGTCTGTTCGTCCACGATTCGACGCTGAGATATTAACCCTTTCAACGCGGTAAACGTCCGCTCCAACGAATTTCTTACAAATACTTCCACATTTCCTTCGCATTGCACTCCTTCACTTCTTTTACCAGATTTTTACGAAATAGATCAAGGGGTTTTCAATAAAATGTATCACAACAGTGTCGAGAATGTGACAGATACATTTTTCAGTTATTACAAGTGAATGAATATATTCAACCTGTTAAACCCTTTGAACTTCTTAATTTCTTTGACCAGCTTTTTACAAAATAAACCAGGAAAAGGTTCTCAATAAAATGTATCAGAACAGTGTGCAGAATGTGACAGATACATTTTTGAGTTATTAAAAGTGAATGAATATGTTCAACCTGTTTAAGATGTCGAGCCATAGGAATACAAAGGATCAACCCTTTGCATATGAAGGTAGTTTGACTGCTTACAAACAGCAACTTTAAAACTAGGTTAAAAAGTTAAATGAATTTTCTTGAGGTTATTATTTCCATTACTGTTTGTTTCACTAAGTTTATACAACACATGTGTCATGTTACAGAATCAGTTGAAAATGCTTATTTAAAATTATTGTATTAAATACAATGATGACCGTGAAACACCTATCGAACGCTAAGGGTTAATTTCTTTTATCAGCTTTTTACAAAATAGATCAGGAAAGGGTTCTCAATAAAATGTATCAGAACAGTGTGCAGAATGTGACAGATGCATTTTTTGATCATTACAAGTGAACGAATATATTCAACCTGTTTAAGATGTCGAGCCATAGGAATACAAAGGACTAACCCTTTGCACATGAAGGTAATTTGACTGTCTACAAACAGCAACTTTAAAACTTGGTTAAAAAGTTAAATGAATTTTCTTGAGGTTATAATTTCCACTACTGTTTGTTTCACTATGTTTATACATCACACGTGTCATGTTACAGAATCAGTTAAAAATGCTTATTTAATATTATTGTATTAAATATAATAATGACAGTGAGTCACCTATCGAACGCAAAGATTAATTTCTTTTATCAGCTTTTTACAAAATAGATCAGGAAAGGTGTTGTATCAGTGTAGAGAATGAAAGGTAATTTTTCAGTTATTACAAATAGTAAGAGAATGAATATGTTCAACCTGTATAAGATGTCGAGCAATAAGAATACAAAAGATGAAAGGTACTACTTTGATACCTGACTTAAATGCTCGAATATACTTGAGAGAATGTTTATACTTGTTATTAGTAGTTTAGAGTGGTTAGAAAGAAACCAAGGGCAAGATCGGTCACCATTGAGAAGGCGATTCATTGAGAAGGCGTCGTGGCGGCGTGAATGGGCACCTCGGCGCGACGAATTATGCGAGCACCGGCCAAGATGTTTATCGTCCGAATGAATTGAAGAGCGTAGAACGAGACGAAGGGGGCGAGACGAAGCAGTGCTCGGGGGTGCGGCGAAACAGTTAACCGTAGGGTGGCGTGAAGTTTCGTCAAAGGTGTTGACACAAGGGGAACGCCGCGGGTGGAGGCGTTGCTACAAGCCGGCCTCATTCACACCTCCGCCTCTCTCGTTTCCTCTCCACGATGCCAGAAGAGACCGTGAACAGAGAGGTTTACCTCTCTACCGACGTGATCCAATCAAGATTTCCATGAACACGAGATATTGGTTTATAACGCGAAACCGGAACGTACGAACACCGGAACGGGGATCGGTGGAACGTATATTTCTGTGCTTTTAGCCGTTGCAAAAGAATTTTTAATCGGTACCTACCGATTTGCACTATGGATCATACAAACGGTAACGATGCGTTGAATTATACGAAAGGAGAACTAATTAATTTAAGCATGCGATATATGAAGACCCGTAAATGAAGGTATCGTATAACTTCTTTCAAAAGCTGATACATCGTTAGGGATTTGAAAAACATTTCACTTATTTTTTTTACCTTCAGAAAGGAAGAGAATTAATTACAACCTTACGGTTATCTGACTGTTATCCATTAATTGCAGGAGAAAAATGAGTATTCAAGTTTCAATTGAACGTTCATTTCGAATAATTAATTAGGAGAAATCAGATCTTCGTTTCTACGTGCGCAGATAACGAAAAGATTTAGTGTCCCTGAAGGAATAGCGGTGCGTGGAAAAACTAAAAGTACCATTTCTATATAAATAAAAACGGCTATAAAAGTTTCCGTTGTGGATGCAGATGGTTATAAAAATAAAATTACATCGTCCGATTCTGAAAACGAAGTCATGTTTTCTATTAATTAATTCCGCGGCGTGTATTAGTGTTTCCTCTTTCTTCATTAATTTCCGTTACTTAATATGTATAAAATTCTTAGGAAGTCCTTATTAAGTTTAGATGAAACACGCTGGAAGTAATATTGCACTATCTCGATGAAAAGCAAGAGGTCCCTACGGTTCGGTTATTCGATTTTATTCCCATTCATATCTACCAGGCTTCGCTGATTTATATTTATAGAATTCCTACCACGCAGCGTGCTTTATTATGCTAATTGCGAGATAAAGTGTGCTGGAACTAATATGAGGTTACTTTGATGAAAAACGAGGAATTCGCATGCTTCAGTTATTAAATTTTATCTCCCTATTTTCTACTTAGTTTCACTTATTTATAAAGTCTTTAACAAGTAGCATTCCGATTTATTCTTCGATAAAGTGGATTTCAATGAATATCATATTAAATATACCCACGATAAATTTTCCGATTCATATTCTTTCAACTTTCTTGAACTTGCTACTATTAAAAATCACGAACGGTAACAGCATAGGATGGAATAGCAACGCGAACTTCAAGAGAGAGAGATTGTCTCATTATCGGACATTAAGATCGTTCGGAATTCTCGATCGATAAAATTAGTCGTATTTGTATGCTCATCCGGCGAGTAAGGTGTGGGCCACAAAGAGGGCTGAAGGGTGAGTAGGTGGAGCGGAATAGGACCACCCAGCCCGTGTCGGCAGCGTTAGTGTTAGCATAACGCGTGGGCGCCATTCTTTTCTCCTTATACCTCTTTACCCTCCTCTTACATCCCTTTCCGGGTCGGCATAAGTCGTGAACGTCACCGTGGCTCTGTCCACACCGAGGACTACTACCAGGGCCGGCCATTTCGAAAATGGCGCCCAAGGTGAGATGTCCTTTCTTTTCCCAGCAATAAACCATCCTGAAAACGACCAACATCCCTTTCTACCTCGCATTCCGACTCGCCTTTTATTCCGACTACGATTCCAAGATGTACATCAATTTAATTTACCTTGAATCGATAAAATTGAACAAATGGAAAAATATTTTTCGAGACGAGACGAAGAGAGTGTAGTCTTCTTCGCTCAGCGACAAAATCCGGGCCTGAGGAATGGCATCCAAACGAGCCATTAGAAGTGCAGCAAGATTTTCAAGGGAGATCATTAATAAACGGCCGAGTCACCGTGTAACCGATCCGCCATTGTCTCGCCGGATGAATGAATTAACCTCGTTCATCCAGCCAGACGATGGATTCTCAGAGACGAAAGGAACGTTTCTGCCAGACACGAGCATCGTCACGGAAGATCCGACGTCTGCTTTTCATATCGAACTTCCTCTCCGCTGCAAAGCGGTACCCTTCAAAGCTCGACGAGAGCTTATGAATAATTCTAAAGGACCCGGCGAATAATCGATAACTTTGTGAAGAAACGCGTCAGCCTGTGTCAGAGTGCAACGTTTCCCTTCAAAAGTATAAAAAGGAACCTTTTAATACCCGTACGAGACGCGAAGTGTCTTTGAGTCCCCTCGAAAGATACTCCCGAAGTTGTTCTCGATAACTGCGGAACCGTTCAAGTTCATTAACTTTCGATATCTGACAAATTTTGTAAAAGTACCGAATTTGTTAGAGAACCGGTACTCGGGGTTTGCTAAACATTTCTTCACCGCTGTTCTTATCTCTCCTCTAAAAACATCACGCGATTCCGCACACTTCTCGCTGGAAACAATCATTTTCTCCGGTTGAGCGCTCCGGCAACTTTCTCGCGTAAACGTTCGTAATATCCGTTCCATTTGTTGGCGTCGAAGACGCTGGCGGCGGTTCTTCGTAACGGCAAACTTTCCTCTGGTAAGCAGCTCGATCATTCCTCGCGCGGAGAAGAGAAAGAGAGCAACCCTCTCGTTCGTTCATTTGTTTGTTCGTTGATTCGTTTGCCCCGAGGGCTTTCGTGGATTCAAAGACTGACTCGTAGACGGTCTCTGAGAACGATGCTTTCTCCGTTTCTCTCCCTCGACGTTCTCTCTCTTTTTTTCCTTCGACGGGGTTGTAAGGGGACGATGGAGAGCCGAAGCGAACAGAAACGGTTCCCCGGCCCGCGATTCCAGCAGGTTCATTAGCGCTGCTGTCCTTTGATTAATGGCCGCCGGAGGATACCACTCGCCACCGGTTTTCTTACAGATCATTTCACCGTCGCCTATCTAGATGGTCGTTAAGATGATCCTCCTACGAGCTTTAACGGCCCGGACAGGCTGCGAATGAAATCGCGCCCGGTTACGACGCTTCCTATTACCAGTTTACGCGAGTTATCACCTGCTATGTCGCCACAGGTATCGCCCGCTGTCGAATTCACGATCGCGATCGCAGCTTATCTTTTCGTCACACACGAGAATGCTCTCGTTTCCGCGAAACATTCGTCAAACCCTTCGCTACCGCACAGCTGCTCATATACACTCTCGCTTCCACATCTCGACATTTGCAAACATTCCAGATTCTATTAGGTTGTTCGGAAAGTAATTTCGTTTTGTGTCAACAGATGGAAAGATGGTAAAGTGTATTGGACCAGAATTGATAATATGTAATAAAATAAAATATCTATTCACTATAAGAAAATCGTATTTCGTTTCATCGAAAAAAAAAAAACTTAAATTCCCAAATCTCTAAGTAGTCATATCTGTAGATTCACAAATCTTGTTCCTACATTCTAAGGTTTCTACATTCTCTAACTTATACTTAAACTGTTAAAATCATTAAAAGTCAGTAAGTGAGCCTCCTCGTTAACTATGTTTTTCTCAAAAAACTACACTTGCTCTTCCATACTGCAACGTCTATATTTACCACACCGATTTACCGCAATACGGTAGGAGTATGAAACTCGTGTAGAACGAAGCTGGATATACATACATCGATTGATACACAGAGAGATTCAGACAGATGAAAGTACACGATAATACGGTATTGTCTGGCAATAATGACGAAGAAACATTTGCAACGAAGTCTCGTGTAGCGTTCACCTGTAGACAAGTTCGATTCCGATCGAAAAGTTCGGAATATCGAAAACACGTAACACAGCTCGTCGAACGTGCGCTTCAATTATACCAGACCAGCGTATATATATACCATAAGTTGTAGCGGCAATTTGCCTTGTGTTATTTCCACTATTGTTTTCTCCGGCCTCCCGTTTTTCCCCGTTCGCCTGCATCCCAATTATTCGACGCCCCGGGCCGTTCGATCTCGCCATTATCGGATGACACGGACCCGCGCTTTTATGTTTAATTGATATTTTTCGTAATTCCCCCGGAATCCAATACAGAAACGCTCCAGCGAACAGATATAATCCCAGGCTCGACATTGCTCTCGTTAAAATATTTCCGATCGAAAATATTGCGGAACGGTGAAATACAGGCTCGTGCAAAAGCGATCGTACATTGTGTTAGACCTTAAGATTCGACAAAATTAATCTAATTTCGGTGATAATAATTGTAGTCTAAATATCTGCTCCCAGGCAATTAACTGGGAGTCTAGAGATCTCTAAGATAGAGGCTGATCTTCTTTCGGTAACTCGGCAATAAATAACGACCGTCGTAAAAGCTCGTAAAATCTGATAATATCTTGAAAAAGGAGAAAAATGTTTAACCCCCCTCTAACCCGTTCCGACTGTTGGCAGCGTGTCCGCGTCGAGTTTCCCTTGCGAAAGGCGGCCGCATTTTTCCGTCCACCCTTTTGTTCTCGATTTATCGGAACACGAGTCGAGAGCTATACGAGCGAACCCACCGCGACCGTCGAAAATGTTCCACGAAATTAAATGAACAATTCGTTACGAACAGCAACAATGGTTCCGCGTTGAAATGGCCCTTTTCCTCCCTACGGGCCCAGCTTTTCGTTCGCGAACTCTATTAATTAATCCGTATTTATTCACCTCTCGAGAGGCGTTTCAAACTTTCTTAACCAATATCGGACGAACGTTGTCGCGATAAATCTGTTGCCCTACGTAATTGGGACTTCCGTGTTAAACCAGTGGTCAGAAAGTTTAAATATTAAAATCTTGTGAGAGTATATTTGTCATGTAATTATAGTAATCTGTAGGTATTTCTACCAGTGACACACTTATCTCTGTAATATGTACACGGTATAAACTCATAAAGGAAGAATTAAGCAGATTTATCCCCAAAGGTCGAGCACTTACAAGGGTATCGTTTTCAAGTAGAGCTTTCGCAAACTCAGGATTAGCCTGGCATGGGGTAGTCCGTGTGAATCGCCGTGAAAATTCGTGAAATCGAGCCTCTCGGTCAGCGAGGCCCAAACCGAGATACGATCTGTTCTTAACGATCGTTTAACGACGGCCATGGGGTTCGAGCAGTGGCGCCAGGCCCCTGGCGTTGCGGTGAACGTAACACGGAGCCAGAAAAGCGCTAATAAATTTTCCAGAGTCGGTATTTCCTGTCCGTATATTTCGACCGTTTTTAAGTCCGTTACGACCGCCGCGAAAAAATATTAGCAGTAAATTTTCCCCGTCGGACTAGTCTCTTCCTGTCGTTCGAATTCTCGCCGGTATAAAATTAGATTCCTCGCTTATCGTAACCCACTCTGTCTTCGTTAAACTTAATTAACACCCGACCTCGTCTTTTTTTGCTCGTAAAATTATTACTATCGAGAACAAGAAAAAAGGGCGGTCGCGTATTAACAACGCGTATGAAGTTATCACTGCGTAATCGCAGTTCCTTCTTTCAAAGGGCCAATTAAAGAATAATACTCGATTTACGACGCGCGATTAGCTGGGTCAGTATATTAGCACCGCGTACAAATTGATGTGCATCGCTTTCAAGATTTACGATTTACCGAAAAAGCGAGAGATTGTCACGTTTGTTATTCGCGTCGACTGTTACGCAGCCGTAAAAGACAGGCCTCTTCTTACCTGCGCGATCGACCCTTACTCGAGGGGGAGCTGGAAGAAGCGGAAGTGGGCTCCAAGTGAACCAAGGGAGAAAACGGTTCGGGACAGGTTATGGTTCCCCAAGTATAGCAACGGCTCGTTAACGTAAGACAACCGAGGCGATAGCGATCGGCTAATCTTCGCCGAGGCGAGCCTGCCTAGGCTCAGCGTTTTTGTGCGTCTCCGGCAGAAACGCTTCGTGAGCAGATTATCCGGCTCGACGTTCTAAGAAGAGCGCATATGTTGGGACAATTAGAGACTCCCGGGACAGACCCGGCTAATTCTGTTTGATTCCTTTGCCAACAACCCTTCGAAATTATTCCATGACTAATATCTCTGTCATTGACCCGACTTTATAAAAAAGTATACTGATCGAATTCAGTAACCTCCTTTTTCGAAGTCGGTTAAAAAATGATATGAAACGGAGAAAGTGAAATAAAATTGTTTGAATTTGAAAATAAAAAATAGTGGCAATTAATTAGAATAAACATAGCTCTTTAACGCGTTACAAGAAAAGCCCGGATTCACATCGTACATTACAGGAAGGCGCTCCGCTTTTCACAAAGATACAATAACTCGTATCTCTCGGTACGCCCTGTAAAGTGCGAATTAGCAATTAAGCGGTGCAATTAGCGGGCGGTGCTCATTATGGAAATTCGCCGCGCGACTAAATGCTTAATACAGGACCCAGCGTGTGTCTCTCCGGTCTCGTTGAATTCGTAAAGAAGAGAGCGCCAGCCCGCATATAACTAACAGGCTAAGAGAGGAAAAGCCGCTGGCTGTTGGTTGGTAAGCGACGTACATACGTAAACGTGGGATCCCGGCTAGAAAACGCGATGGTCTGCGTGCACGCGGGAGAACGTTCCGTGTGTAAGAAGCCGGTGGTGTGCCCTAAGCAGACGGACGGATCGCGTGTCGATCTACGTTGAGATATTTGTTACTTTACAGTTGTATCACGTTTTTCGCGTGGAAAGAAAGCCATTGTTTGTAGTTCGTACACGCTACGCCCGCTCGACCGAGGATGCGGAGAACCCGTCGGAACCCGCTTCCTACTCTCGTCAAATCCACCATTTTGATGGTCATCGACAAGATGGCTCCTCTTCTGTCGTTCCGCGCTCCCGACTCACAGAAAACTACATAACCAATACTACAGAATTCAATTCCGTTCGAATTCATATACATCTGTATACACGTGTTACATTAATATACGTGTAAGAAATGTTTACGATGTAAAAATTTACAACCGTGTTGTATGTACATGTATAAAACATATACACGCAAGAACACAAAATGTTTGAAGCGGTTAAGCTTCTATCGACCGCAATTGTTTAAACCTTTTAATTAGCCCATTGTTAACAAGACTACGAACGAGTTTTATTAATAACTCACTCCTGTACGCCGTAACTGATAGGATCAGGGCAAAGAACGTTAAATCGTCTGTCTAGTTCGTACAAAGCGAGAGAAGCACGGTCCGTGACCGGGGTAAACGATGCTACACGCGAGTTCTTCGGGAATTCTCTTGGAGAGAGCACACGTGGCGACATTCACGAGGAAGCAAGGCGAGGACGGTACGACCTGATGAATTCGTGAGTCGACGTTGATATTTCAGTGTCAGCGTCGGCAGTTTTTGTCATTTGTACCGGCAGCCTTCAGCGCCGAATCGCCGTGTATACCCCTGACACGTCGTCGTCGCGCTAAATCGAGTTTAGACTCTAATTACGCGACCGCAACGCCATTTTCGGATGCCTCGGTCCGTGCGCTGTCCACGGTAATTAGGGAACGCGTCGTCTAAAAACTGAAGCAAATTTTTTTCAAGAATTCTAGCTAGTTTGTATTTCGCCTGATCTGGTTACGGTTTCGCGGTGGGATTCTCAATTTGCATCCTGGATATCCGAGCCAGGGTATTCTAGATTCATAGATAAAGCGAAGAAAGGTTCGACAAATATTTGCGGAAAAGGATTTGTATAAGTAGGCGAGGCTTAGGACATTACACCGGGCCTAAGAGTTTAGGTTTTGTTTCGACTGGGTCGTTAAGAGAGTCGATTGCGGAACACGAAAACCTTACTGACTCGTTAAATTGCACAGCCAGAAAATAGATACCGTTTTATTATAATTACTCGCGCGGAGAGGTCGGTCGAATTCTAATCACGTTTGAAGTCACAATCGTGTCGATCGATCATTCTCTTACGAACCTGCTCTACGTACGCCTACTTTGCAACCATGATTAGCCACAGTCGTCAGGAATAATTACGAGCCCACATCGTCGAAACACGTTTGATCCTCGACTTAGCAAACGAATCGAACGAACGGAATTAGTTGAACTGCCTATCGTGCCAGTCTTTAATTGTCCTAACATATGCACTGTTCTTGGAACGTCAGACGGGCGAATGTACCGTTCGTTAAATGATCTGTTAAATTATGCGATCCCTGGAAATGAAAGTTCCATGACGGTTCAAGTCGTACCTTGAGGCCGCGTAAAATGAGTATCAATCAAGTGCCACGAGGTGGAATAAAATTTATAAAAAAATGCAAAATAGAGTAGGTATGAATTATTCTTTATCGAAGAACGTGATTGTAGTAGTAAGTAACGATCTTTCGGGGAAGAGAATTTGACGAGCGAATCCTGAAGTCGAAAAGCGAGTGGGACAGGAAAGAGTAGGGACTCGAAGGAAAGGGACATCGCTCGATAATTTGACGTTACATGCGAGCATAATTATCGGAATACGGGTAGCATGGGCATTTTATGAATTTTAAAGCGTACAGCTGTTGTCACGCATCGATACGAGCGGTGAGCCTAAAGGCAGTCTCTCGATGCCGCAACTCGCATTTGCAGGTCGTTTGTTTGACAACCAGTCGCTAACTGATACAACGTAATGAAGAGGACGAGGGTAACGAAACCAGGAGAGGGGTCGGTGTTGGTTCTTCGAGTGCCCATTGGATTCCTATGTATACATGTCCAAGGAACCGGCCAAGTTTCCGAACGGAAAGGGCGTACCGGATGTTTCAGCTCGCCACTTTAAGGGACATGTGGCCGGACAGATAGCCATCGGTCTTGAAGCTAATTAGCGTTGCACAGTGCGAACAAGCAGTCACCGATCCAACCACGATGTATACGTAAACGCGTGTATTCCGAGCGATGGCAAACGCCCTTCTACTTTTCTTATTTTTTATTTATTCCTCCTCTTACTTTGCCACGGAATACGCTCGACTACTTCTTCTTCTCGACGCACACCGGCCCCACGATCGACGACCGACCGTCACGAACGATTTCGCGGCCAGATACCGAGCCGACGTTTCGTCGTTCCTCGTTATTACTCGCATAATTTCTCCGAAGCTCCTCGCTCAAGGCGCGGCAAAATTACGGGTAAACGAGGATCGACTGACTCCGCTCGTGCGTGCAAAACTCGCGTGTACGTGCTCGTACACGCACACGAGAGCATTACCCATACCCGTAACGCGACATCAATCACTAGCAACAGAGTTCCGTCATGGCCCGTGCACGGGGAGATTCTTCGAATGCTACTCGATGCTTCCGCGGTTCGACTTGATTCTTATTATTACTGGAATTTGTGAGAGACGAAGATTACCGAGCTGGACCGATGATTTAATACGTATCCGAAACGAGGATCTGAATATAGGAATTCGAACACGTACGAATTTGGGGATACAGGAATTTGGCAATATAGAAATTCAGGGTAGACAAGTGACAAATAGCGAAGGAAAAATGAAATCCTAGGAGAGTGAAACGAGAAGCGAAAGTCGAGGATTTCGAAGAAGGAACGACGAGAGAAGATGCCGAAGGAAGATGACGCCAGCTTGGCGCATCCGATCTGCGACACCCAGCCTGCTCCATAAAATGTGAACCTTGCTGATCCACTATCAGTTCCTAACTTCGTCGGTGTCTCCGTAACACGATGGAAACGGAGTCACAAGAAGAAACCTTGAAGCGGGCAGGCAAATCGGTTATCCCGAGGATAGAACGTTGAAAGGCCAGTATTCATGGGACCGTGAAACGAGGCAGTGCTAATTACCGACAGACGAGGCGTACGTAATAATCGCGGGCAGAGCTGGAAATATATTTCTCAGTGTCTTCAAAGCGTGCAGGAGGCACAAAGGGGCGACAGGTCGTTTGGCGAGTCTCTCTGGTGAGGATAAATGATCACCCGCGAGCTGAATTCGAGTCGAACCGAACGCGGTCTAACGTTCCCGTTGCTACCGTCTTCTGCATCGGGGGCATCGTCCAATATAATAAGAAGGCAATTACGCAGGGAAACGAGACACCTATAAATAGGCGAGGAAAGGTTAGGCTCGAAACAGAAAGAAACACCGTGAAACGAACAGGATAAGGAGAGGAGGCGGAAGAAGAAACAGTTAATTTGTTGTGTATCAGCGGCAGCAGCACCGGCAGCTACGAGAGACAACCTCTCGCGAATACACCGGTCCTTCCTCTCAGAAAATAACTAGAGATAATTACGAGCATAAATCAGAGTGTTAATATTCGGGGGCGTAGGTAGGAGGTGCAGGTATATCTCGTCTGTCTATGTAGGTAGGTAGCTCTCCGTTATGCGTGCGCGTTCGTACGCGCGAGTCGAAGCGAGAACAAGGGTCGAGGGTAAGGAAGAAAAAAAGAAAGACTAGCTAACCGAATGAGAGTCTTCCAACGAAATAATGCCAACTACGGATCGGTAGATCATTCGTGGCCAGAGGATACGCCTCCTTGTTAGCCAGGGTTTACTTAGTCCTGCGACGCTGCCACGACGTGCGTTACGCCCGCTAATAGCCCATCGGTAACGAACTACCGTCGGCATTTCTTCTCGTGACCCAAAGATTCGATCTCGCTCGGGAAAATCACTCAGGAACAATTCAGTGTTGGCAGTGTGCAAAAGTTTTAAACCCTTGCACTATTTTGACGAGTCTGACTCGTGACGCACTTTTATGATCAATTTTACTCAAATTTTCAATACGCTCCAATTTGGAGTTCAATTATAATTTGCACAGTCAACGATTGAATAATAACATTTCAAGTTTTTTCGTCTGTTTTAATATTGTAGCTATAATTAGTCATGTTAATATTGTAGCTGTAATTAGTCAGTTCTATCTGACGCACCTGATAAACAAGTCATAGTGCAAGGGGTTAACCAGTTAACTGTGGCGATCTTTTTGCAAAGCACGCACCAGTGTGTGTCGCGATAATCAAGCGATGACGAGTTACGTCTCAGAAATCTTAAATCGTTTACACTTTTTATTTGTTTATTTCTTTTTGCGTCAAACAACACACATTTTAAATATATTACAAGTTACGAATATAATTTAGTTTTCGCCAAAATTACAATTTAAATATCAAAATTGTTACAAAATTTTACGAGTGACGAGTATACTCGTCAATCACAGTTAACTGATTATAAAAAGATCTACTTTTGCAAATATAAGCTACATGCTAATTCAAATACTTGGAAAGTTGGGAATTCAGGAATACTGGAATAACTTTGTTCCACGATACTTTACGAGTCCTCCGAGTTCCCAACATCGTTTGCACGGGGTGGTACGCATCGAATGATCGTACCGGAGGATCGCTATTCGTGGCAATTTAATTACGCCACGGTATTTTCGATGTTTTTCTCGGCTCTGTATCGGCAACAGGTATCGAGAGGCGAATCAGAAAAAAGAAGAACGCACAGTGGCGTTGAAACACTCATAACAGGTGGACCGATGGCCGAGCCGAAGATGCATCTTCGAGGTGGGCGGTCCCACACTCCTTAAATCAGCCTGCAGCCACCATAACATTAAAACTGCCCCTCTCACGGTCCGGCTCTTCTCATCGACCTGCCGTTTATTTGTTTGCTTAGAGCGAGTAATTAGAATCCGATACAAATGGTTATTATTTATCGGCGAGATAGGGAAGGAGGTGGCAGCGAATGCAGAAGTAGTAGGTAGGAGGGAACACCTTCTGATTGCCTGGCGTTATTAAACCGACCAATACCAGCGGATAAATACACGAACGGATGCTGAAGCCTTGTTCAACGGCCAATATAAAGGGTGTCGTGTAACAGATGATACAAGCGGAAGGAGCGAGATTACACGTGGAAGGATAAATCGAGAATATAGAATAAAATTGTTTTGCGCGTTGTTAATAGCTTCGGGAATATTTTGTTGCTGATATTCCTATTATGAATGTCTTTCCGAATCGCAATTACTACATGTCGATAAGTCCTGCAATAGCTGTTTATTTTAATGACGAGCTCTCGTCAGTCGAGTAGATTGTATCACACTAGTTCTCGATGAACGAGGTTCAAGGTGATATGTACCATCAAATTCGTCGGAACCATCGTAGACTGCCTCGCGAAGAATTCTAACAATTTCGTGCGAACAACCACAACGGATCGCGAAGCGATGCGTCAGAGACTTGTTTACCGTCTTGCATCGCAACGGGACGCACGCACAAATCGAACAGGCGAATCAATCGCGATGCCAGACGCGTCGGTTAATAAAGTATAATGGGCACACGGTACCCCGACGAGCGTGTACACCTGACCCAGCGAATACAATAGCTGTCCACGAGGTTCGAGCACCGATCACGTAGACCACGTGTGCGAACGGCTTTTTAATACGGGCTCGTAAAGCATCCGCGAGAAAAGAAAAGCTACGCGCCGTGATTGTCGACGATCGCACAAAAGCGCGGAGAACGAGTCGCTCAGTATCGATGGCTAATCGATGCAAACGAAAAAAAGGGTCATTCGTCTACTCGTGTCGAATGTTCAATCGTCTCTTTATCAATTATTCACCGCGTTCATCTTCGTAGCGGCGAACCGTGAGACACGATTTTTCCGTTCGTTCGGTTATCGGCCAATCGTCTGATTTATTTGTTCGGCAGAAAAATTCGGGCAACCGGGAGAGGAACGACGAGTGGGAGTTACGTTGATTAGCTTCCGTGTTGATTTAATTAACGGGGGAGTAATTGGAATGCCTAGCGTCCCTTGCCCTCCTACAACGACACCCTTCCTGTCGTTTGCTTCACTTTGTCTCCCGCATCCCATCGCCCTCGCATTCTAGCGACCTGACCGTTGCATATTCATCGATGGATTAATATATAGATATATATACGGGTGTCTATGCGTCGAATGCAAACAGTGTACCACACCTGAACACTGGTTACACCAAATTTCTGATTCGACAAATACTTGGAACTGGAACACGAGGAGCAAATGTTCGGAAACGTTTACCCCCCGATCATTGCTAGATCATAACCTAATCGGATTTTCAGACCTTTCAGAATTTTTAAGCCCGCCCCGCATGATGAGGATATCGTACTCTTCGGTAGAAGCAAAAAATGCGAATTGTAGAACGAACAAATGTCCGAACAAGGGCAGAATTTTTAGCTAAAACATTTTTCCGCGTTTTTCCGCGAAGCATGCAAAAACATTACGCGTGATAGACGGCTTGCGTAGGACGCTGAATGGAGCGAACGCGAAAAAGACCACGGAACGAAACGGAACGCAGCTCGTTGCCAATTTCCAGGAGCGCGAGACCAGTCGCAAAAAGGGGCCGTCGTTGTACGGTTACGTTCGTACGGCGGCCATAGGCGAGCGTATATCGCGGCGATGTTATCCGCAAACACGCGGGTTCGGCCAATTTATCCCAAGGGATGAGGCAGACGTGGGCCGGCGTGGGGTGTGGGGCAACCTTGTCCAGCGGAATGAATTCAGCACGCAGCCCCTGTGCGGTCGAGCCACCTCCATCCCCTTTCGCAAACCACCTCCAGCCATCCTGCTACATCCCCACTTTACAGCCGCTTCATCCCCTGTTCCTTCCTCTCCTACGTTCCACGAACGGCCGTTAAAGGCCAGTTCAAACTATTCGACCAGAAAACGAGCCGTGTTAACGGGAACGATCATGTTGCGAACAGTTTTCATGAACATATGATAATTCGAACGCTTCTTTCCCGGAGAATAATCTACCCTTTACGAAACTTCCCTTTCGCAAATCTATTGGTCCATCATTTTTTATTGCAGATATATCTCGGATTTTAGACATAAATTACTCATGATAGTTTGAGTTATCAAAGACTTTTTTATTTATTCCTATTTGTCTCCAATTTTTCATTGAGCAAAAATAATTTGAAAAAACTTGGGAATGTTAAGGGTTTCTTTCAGAAGAAGACTAAGCGGATCTGCAACGACCCCCAATCTCCGACGATCTCCCGGCTTATATGTATAAGGTATATCAATAGTGTGAATAATCCTTAACTCGTTACTATCGGACACTAGTGATCCGCTCCACATATTGGCGGTTTGGTATACACCGGCTGCCTGATTGCCACGGGGGCTCTTAGATTTATTGACCTGTCAATGGTGGCGCGTGAAAACGGCGAATTTACAACGCCGCAGGTGTTAAGTTCTGCCGTGCGTGTAATAACGGCCTGATCCCAGGCCTACGGTAAGCCACACCGTAATTATATTTCCGAACCTCTGGCCCGCCACCTTTGTCATTATCACCCGAGGCGGTGTGCTCGTAACTCAATGAGATCCATTGCGCGTAAACCTGTGCCTTCATACGGCTACACGATCAAACTGCTCGCGAATCTATCATTTTTTAACGCTTCTTTCGTATGCACGCGATGGAGACACAAGTACCTTGTGAAACGAATATCTGACAAGAACTTGAAGGATCACGTATGCAAAAAGAAAACAAATCGATTCGATAATTTTTAAAAAAAAATTAGAATGAATGCTGAAGATGGTCCTTTGAGAATGATAATTTTTAAGAAAAAATAATCTTGTAAAGAAATGACTTGAAAGACTTCTAGTCAGTGATGAAAAATTAATTCAAACATTACTCGTTAAAAATTGTCTATCTAGTGTAAGGAATATAGTAAAAAATGATATAAGAAAGCCGATTTTGGTTGCTGGATTTTGAAGCTAGTTAGGTGAAGACCACTTGGTTGAAGATAAGTAAATAGTATTTGCGAGGAAACAAAAGCGGATAAAGGATATATCTTACCTTGAGCCGGGCGAGTCTCGGTTCCTCCGCAGCCAATTTCGCCAATGCCTGATAATCCCCTTGCGCCGCTCTGACCAACCACTCCCGTGACTTCCCGTCCAGTTGCTGCTTCCCGATGCAATAATTGGCTTGATTAACAGGGGTTACCAGCGATATTCAGCCACCGGACGATAACGCGAAACGAGACGAAACGGAACGGAACGGGAGGTAGAACAGAGATTCGTGGCTCGATTAGAAGGGGAAATTTTAATTAAGATCTCGGTACCAGATCGCGCGCATTTATCGTGGGCAACGCGCGATCCCGATGACGAAAGAATTATCCGTTCGAAGGGAGCGCGATAATCACGATCCACGGAAGAGACGATGACGATGATGAACTTACCGAGGCAACGGAAGCGCTGTCATCTTCGTCGGCGCCCTGTGGAGATAAGAAAAGAGTACGAGTCAGTCGACTTCGAAAAATCAACATTACCGGCTACGTCACGGACGACGGGACCCACGGATCGGCGTGCAAGCCTCGAACGTGGAGAACCGGTCGTTCGTACGACCGCTCTATATGGTGCTGAACCATACGGAGAGGAGAAGTGCACTCTCCGCGGTTACCAACGCCCCACAGGGGGGTGAACAGGGAGAAGAAAATGCGTAAAAGCAGCGGGGTGCCGCGCGCCACGAACGCGGCCCGCTCATCAGATTGATATACGGATCCAATAATTGATTCTCTGACGCAAGACCGCAGGAGGTTGGACCAACTTACGCAACCCCTGTCGACCACCGCCGCTCGGACACCGAGTGTTTCATCGGCCTGTGGCTAACTTTGTCTACTCTGCGCTGTTACCTTCAGTCTCCATCGACTCGTACCGATGTGAAATCGCGCTAATGGTTCCGTTTAACCCATTTGCAACGTCAACGCGTATATGCTTCATCCTTCAACGCAGCTCTTACGCGCATTTTTTACTACCACCCTTCGCTTCGATGATTCACAATTATTTATGCATACTTAGTACATCCTTGCGAAATGAGATCGAACGTGTAGATCACAGACATAATTATGATATTGTAATCGAAAAATTAATTCGAGTTACTCTACCGTACGAGAAAAGCTTCCAATGTTGCACGCATCATTACAGAATGGGTACCGTCCGAACGTTTAAGAACGCAATCGACTCATTTAATTGCTAAATCTTTTGTAACGAATTGCTATATCTAGATTCGCGTGGCAACCCAAGGAAGAGGCAAAGAAAAAGAACAGAGAAGAGAGACAGCGAGGGGCGGCTGATCCCAAGAACGCTAAACGACTACTCATCCCTGTTAAACTGTTTGTATTTTCACTCGTCACGGCTGCATCGTTCGTTCGAGGTGCTCACATCGACACTCGTATCCGAATCAATCGTGACTCCTCGTAAATTACTTTCAACGAGGGTAGAAGAGGCAAGAGGACGAGCTCTCGAATTCGGTCGAGTCATCATTAGCCCGGGCCCCGATATATCTCTATCGATCGACACCAGCTCGCGTGTCCTTAAGTGAAATCGTGATTCGAGAGGCCGATCAATGGGGCCCGGCTTAAACCGTGCTCGCATAGCTCGCGTTCCTCGCTTAATTTAATTTCGCTTAAATCCCCCGGCTACGTTCCTTCGTCAACCATATCGTACAATGCAAATTGCTCGATGGTCAAAGTCGATCTGATTCGCGTGTCACCGCGACATTTTTCTCCGAGCGTTCCCCTATCAATTTTCTCCTCGAACGCGCCAAATGAGAACCACTGACCCCCCGTCGCGTCAGGTGGTGCAGCCCAGCTACGTTCCCAGCTTTCCTGGGCTATACGACCACTCTCTACGGAGTTGTGCCTCGCAAATGCATCGATACACACGACCGGAATAGTCTTTATTATGTACGTGTCCCGAACGTTATCCTACATCAGTGATTCGACAATCGTATTTTCAATAAGCGCTTGTTATTGCTTGGCCGCTTCGACAATAACCGATCGCGGATGGGCCGCAAAATGGATTCGGTTGTCTTCGTTCTTCTCCTCGAGATTTTGAATCTCTCCGTAGAATTAATCATTCTACGAATAAATACCTAAACTTTATAAATTCCCAAATTACTCCGAACACTAAATGCAAATTTTCAAATCTCAAAAATCAAAGACCTCGAGCTTGATAAGCAACTAGGCCACGGTTGTTCGAAGTTTAGCGACATTAAAACGACTCCTTCGCGGACTATAAACAGCGATAACTACTTTCGATAATAGTTGCAATGGACGATAACTCCTAATAAAGTATGTATAAACATCGTAACATTCCGTTTCTTGCATTTCTGTAACACCCGCCAATGACACGTTGCTTTCGAAGCGGAACATTAAGATCCTTGTCACCGGTAGGTTTTGTTATTTTTTAAACGATCAGACATTCGATGAGATTGGCCACGAAAGAGACACGAGAAATATGCAAATGACCAGCTCGTTCTGGTTTTGATCGCAACGACCCAAACAGACGAACGGACAAGTCAGCGACGTTGATGCCGCGACAGCCTCGACCGTATAAATGCGTTGCTTATCAGATAGGCTTATAGGAGGACCGTAATCGTAATAGCATCGCTACGATTCATTCGGCGAGGCAGTACGGGAGAGAAAAGAGAAACCGAGAAGATAGGTCCATCGCGATCGACGCCTCGACCCGTCAGCAGGTTCATTGTTTCTTCGTAATTAATATTTTAATTGAGATCACCAGGAATTAATTAATGCTACGGCGTCGATCACAACCCTCACTGGGAGTCTTGGAGTGCTCGTTTCATCGATCGTAACACGCCGTCTTGTCAGAGAGCCGTATAGAGCCTCGTTCCATGAATTTCGTCGACAATCATGACTTCACGCTGAGCGGAAACGCCTCTCAGATATTATCTAGAGACTAATTTTTTACTCGCTATTTATTCGTATAAGCGTTACGATTATGCGACCGGTGCACTGGAATAACTTAACCACCGCTCTGCTGGACTTTCAAGTGTCGCACGAGCGAATAGGAGAAACGATTTCATTTTTCGACGAATTTCCATACGAAGCGTAGCGTAAGTGTGTCTGAAATTGTACGATGGGAAACTCGCTTGCAAGTACATCTAATCGAATTAATTTCGCGAACGCGATCGCATTAACGGCACCGCCACTCGAAAATCATACACGTGGCGAGTGTTTCTTTCCTAGATGGACAACGAGGAGCCATCGAAAAGTACGGTTGCTCTCAGGGTCGAAACGTTTTAATAAACGGACGCGTGCTAACCCTCTAAAGGGGCGTATAAATATATTCGGTTGTTCCAGCACGCGGAAGAAGAGAGACACGGCGTAACAACGAGTCAGAAGATGAAGAGTCGGAGGGAGGGTTGGATATCGGTGAAACGGCGAAAAGGAGTCAGAAAGGGAGAAAGGATAGGTGGGATGGGACGAGAGGCAAAACATGTTGCGGCACGAGCTGCCTCAAGAGCACCGCAGAATTAGCTTTATTATAACCTGGGGGCCATCCATACATGCCTAACAGAGCACGAACATTCGCTGGCCAATAAGCCGAATGCTAACCAAACATTTTCGCGACTCGCCGCACCCTCGAATTTATCCCTGCCACACGACGTGGACGCAAAGCCGGATGGTGGGGACGGGAAAAGGAGGATCGATTTCACGAATTAAAGCTGGATATCCATTTAATGCGCCCGCTAATGTTCGGCCGCGGTGGTCGACTATTAATATACCGGCTATTTGCGGGTACCACTTAAAAGATTATCGACGATTTAGGGAATTATCGACGCTATGGATTACCCGCGAGATATATGCTATATTGCCATCTGTGGCGCACCGTTTATCGAATCGCTTCATTTAATTACAATCAAACGTTCTTCTTTATCGACAAGGTCCTCGATTACGAGGGTGAAGAATTTGCAGGAACTTGTAAAAATCACTTCTTGAGTAGAAAGGTATTTAGTGACGGGAGACAACAATTTTTAGAAGATAGTCCTGCAGATGCAATTCAGTGTGCAATCTGACCGAATTTAGATCAAGACCTTAATATTTTCAACATAGAACCAAGAAGATTTTATCAATTTCTGCCCATATAATCCCACTGTCATACTCAAGAACCCGTTTGAATTTACTTGCCGTAGGATCACCTACAAGACATCCATTTACACTGTGCCGTAGTCTCGATATACCCTGACTATTCTAACGAGGTGATCGTTAGGAAGGAAGTTTTCTAGCGGACGAACGATTAGGCCCGGATTAGCGAGATCGATTATGCGACGCTGTGGATAACGTTCGGCTGATTTATTCCCCTAATGGGCGTTCGCGCATTCATTTCGTGGCCGTACGAGGCAATTCCACGGCGGTTCGTCGGATGGTGGCGACCGTACTGCCGCTGACAGGAAAACTCTCGCTGGGTGATTCAGCGTTCGGTTCGGCGACGCCTCCCAAACCGACCACCATAATGCCTACGCTATCTGCCCACCTACCTAAACGCCATTTCCATCGGCCGCTATCGTCCGAGATCATAATCCCAAGGTTTAGCCCGGGACTCGGACGAAATCGCGCCGAAGTGCAGACCGCTGTTTGGATTTTCGACACGCGGAATGCCAGCGCGAGACTATGGATCTACCTTGTACAGTTCACCCCTTGGCGCTTGGTAATCGATGACACCTTGACTCTATTATCAAGGACTATGTGCACGACTTTATGCAACTCTGTTTTATTCAAGAGTAAAAGAATGAGACGTTTATTGAATGTACCTAGACTACTACCCTCGTTAAGCTGTCTGTGTCCCTCGCACATACTTATGCAACTCTGTGTTTTATTCAAAAGTACAAAAATAAGACGTTCATTGAAGGTACCTAGACTACTACCCTCGTTAAGTTGTCTATTTCCCTCGCACATACTTATGTAACTCTGTGTTTTATTCAAAAGTACAAGAATAAGACGTTCATTGAAAGTACAACCCTCTACTACCCTCGTTAAGGTGTCCCTCGCACATACGTGTCGTAACGTAATAGCAAAATACTATGGAACAACTTGTGGACTTGAATAATGTCGTATCGTGTTATAACGTCATTAAGCTACCACAGTAAATGTATTTTGAAAATAATCCAGCAACGAACAAAATTCCAATACTCGACCTATTAAAATGGAGTCGTTGAGCCCGTTACCAATATCGAATGAAGTTCTCATATTGAAATACGAAGTGGATCGGCCGGGCCAGGTTCGACAAGGGGAGTACCGAACGATTACACGACGCAGGAGAAATTCGGCATAGAGACGATTATTAGCCGAGGCTGCTGGTATGGCGTCGGGAGTAATTCATAACCGGTAGCTCGTATTTTCGCGGCGGGCACGTCGAATTTGGTCCGGATGGAGAACATGGAACGTCGACGCTGCTCGTTCACCCCATACCCTGACCACCCATCGTTGACAGGATTATATTCGTACGTACCTATCGTGTTCCTCGGTGTACCTCGGTCCCGCAATACGCGTCGCGCGATCATATTCCCGTCCACTAATAAATTTACCGTGGTACTCTGGCGCACGGCTATCGTACGATTGTCATCGCTCGATTGCTCTGTCGGAAGCGTTAGTGTTTCAATCGACGACTTCTCTGTCGATAATCGACGCGATCGACACGTCACCATCAAAATGACGAACTAGGATATTAACCTATAGGTTATGACATTAACCTATGAAAATGAACCTATAGATGGAATGAATATATGGACGACATCGAAAGAAAGCGACATAAGAGAAGCTGACGGGGATCAAGGTAAACCGTTTTGGGGGTACAGTTTCGTCCCTTAACGAGTTTATCGCATCCTCTTTAACGTTATTAACACGGGCTAACGAACTGGAAATGCCGAGTCATCGAGGTCCTACACCGAACGCAAAGCCACGGTTCCAGCACGTACCGGTACACCTGCGCGTGTGACTGTCTGCGCCCACTCGTGTTCGTATGTAAGTCTATAGACACGGACATGTAAGTGCAGGGCGAGAGCGGGCGTTCGACGGGACAGGTTACGTGTATAAGGTAGGATAAAGGTACGTACAGGTACATCCCTCGGTCCTGTCTGTGCGGCCCTGATACCCCAGTCTCTGGGCTAATTCCGAGGTGTAATCTGCGGGTACCATCTCAATGGATTAGCATATAGATAGCGAGGTGGGCTGACCGTATATATACGCGCCTAGACTACGTCCGGGGACGCAGCCCATGTCCGTTTTGCTCTCGTGTCCTCGTGGACGTAAGGGGGTCAGGTCGGTGCTTCGACACCTCCGCAATTGCGGGAAATGGATCCCGTACGCGTAGTATACCATCAAACGTTTCCCATGGCTAATCGAGAAAACAGCGATTCGATCGAACACGGTTTCCTTTGCGGATCGGGTCGTTGCAAAAGCGACGCGGTCGAGATATACGATTCGGGAAAGGACCAGTGCTCGATCAAAGGGAAGAGAGAAAGCGTGATCGACAGAAATGGCAGTCTGCCATTGGCAGCGGCCACGTGGGGAGGAGTAGACGAGAGAGGACGAGGACCGAATATTTTGCTGGAGGTGATTCGGTCGCGAGGTAATTTGTGCTCACAGCGGGGCTGAGCAAACATGCGCAACAGGGGTGCCTCGAAAAATTAAATAACCCGATGACTGGTCACATTCTCCGACACGCGGCCGACGTAGCGACCGAGAGGACGTGGTGTACATACGTACGCACACGTACACTATCGCTCAAAAGTATCTGATCGTATGTCGGATAGAACAAATACTTGTTCCTGCTAATTAAAGAAACGGCGAAACCGTATACTCTCGGCGTAAACTTACGGGGAAACTTTCGACTTCTAACAGCGCACCTTATCGTTACGTTTTAATCAATTTCTGAATTATTCATTTTCGATTTTAACAACTTCTGTCCTCCTCGAGATATTTATCGATACAGGGTCGTATCTGTTATTATGTCGTTACGATACAATGAAAGTTGTATTTATTCATTTACGTACGCCACAGGTGGCAAAAAATGGCTATAAATGGACAAAATTTTGCGATAGGGATGACTAAATACTTTTGAGGGGTAGTGTATGTACCATCGTGTTCTAAGAGATGTCCGCGAGAAGGGCGCCTCGGTTGAATGACGTGGCCCTCTCTCCTCTCCGTTCGCTTCCATTTCCTCCGAGCAAGACCAAGGACGGTCGGATATCCCT
Source organism: Megachile leachella (assembly GCA_963576845.1). Taxonomy (NCBI): domain Eukaryota; kingdom Metazoa; phylum Arthropoda; class Insecta; order Hymenoptera; family Megachilidae; genus Megachile; species Megachile leachella. The sequence goes on along the minus strand of OY756247.1, from coordinate 25,069,177 downwards.
AGGGAACAGCAGCGTGGATCCTCGTGGAAGCTAGGACGAGGCCCAGGATTGGGTCCAGGGAAGCGAGCGCCGGCCTCCCGCGGACTTATGAATACAAATAGCCGCTCACTGCGCGACTCAGATTTCTGATAAGCTACGCTCCTGGCTTACCGGTACCATCGACCGGCATAAAGTAAGGGCTAAGGGACCCTTACAGACACCACCGACGCACCACCGTTTAACGGAAGATTATCGTCGCGACGCCGAAAGATTCGCATCGGACGATATCGCCGTTGTATCGGTGGAAAGAAAGAGGCCCGGAATGTTGTGCACCGGAGCACGTGGAGCCACGATCGGATCAAACCGACTCCCTCTCTATCGATTTCTCTACACGGATGGTGAAAGAAGACATTATTCAACCTCTAGCGGATACTTCTTCCATCTTGGAGAACACTGCGGAACAGGGACACAGCGATACTTCGCTCGAACAATACTTTCTTACTGAATTTCTTATTCACTGACCCACGAGTATTTCTTATTCACAGTTACACGAGTAACCACGTTACTGAACAATTTATTTACGTGTAAATAAAGTCTAAGTCATTAAACGTGTAAATAAAGTCTAAGATTGTTGTAAAAGATTGTTCATGAAGATGTTTATGAACCTACATTGACTAACATGTAATGATCAGTATCTTAGCAAAGCTCAGTATGCGTCAACATACATTTCTCACCAGATGGAATTGCTGGAACGATCGCGTGATTAAATTCGAATAAAAAATTAGATTTTGTAATTGCAATTAACACTGTATGCAAAATAGTCCAATTAAAGGTACATACTCGCAGACATAAAGATGGTACGATCGTGAACGTACACGAGCGCAAGTCATTGCCGTATACTTTGTGCGCGATAAGATTATAAAATTGTGTGGAGATACATTTCGGATACATTCTAAATTCGATGGGAAGTTTTGAAACGAACCGCGTCCCGTGGTCACGAGTGTCTGAACAAATGGCCGTCAGTAGATCGAAGGAGGCGTAGTCCTTACACGACATTAGCCGCAGATAAAGCCAGATACTGTCTCCAATCGTGAAACGCACGGCAGGAGCGAAGGTATCTTCTCTCGCTGATCGACCGGATGAAACCGGGGAATGACCGATCGACCGATGGCATTCCTTTCTGCTTGGAAGGCAGAACATGGATGAAGACGCGTAATTTGTTATCGGCACTGTAAAATGCATTCCACGATCGAAGAGTAGTCGGCGAAGATCGTTGCGTAAGATCGCTGCGAATACCGAAACGCAGGGAATAACTTTTTAATCGCGTTAGCTTCGGAATATTCATATTATTTTATCTAGTTTATAGATCGTTCACGCCATCCTCTCTTAACGAGACGTTTTGATATGCACCTTTTAAATTGAATGAAAATTAATCAACATCCTGTTCGTGCTGTCGAGTACGCGTCCTGTTTATTATACAAATTAGTTACAAACATGCTGTAATTGTTTCACCCGACGATCTTCGTTATTGCGGGTTATTGAAAATTAACCCCTCTGAATCAGATTTTTATCGCGATTAAAGAAACATGGGTACCGAGTCGTACGGACGGATTAACAACACCGAATTTCTTAGCCTTCAAAATTAATTCCTTCGAATAAAATTTCCTCCGCAACTCGATAGCTCCCACGCTATCGTTAAACGTAGATTCGTTCGATTTGTCAACGGAAGGTCATCGAGTAGGCTGACAGTTAGGTAGAAACAAACGGAAAAAAAAGTTCTGTCCCATAAGCGGACCACCAAGAACGATGCGACCCGGAAGGGTGGAGACTCGTTCGCTATCGTGACAGTCACAATCAGTTTTCGACGTACTCCCTGACTTTGTCACTACGGGAGACGGACTCCCGTGGTCGGAACGTGAATGGCGCATACGAAACGAAGAAATCAAGCAATCTGATTCGCCACGGGTGAAAAAAGGATCGTTTCGCTGGCCGGTAGTTGATCGAACCTCGTTCCGTTGAAGACGAAACGATTCTAGCACGAGCAATGGTACGAGTACGATGCTGGCAAGCTCCCGATGCCACGAAAGATAAATCGAATAAACGGGAAACACGCGGTATCGCGTAACCTTATTCGGAACAAGGCATTTCGAAACGAACAATAGGTACCTTTTTCTCCTTCTGTCTTTTTATTCGCTGCTCCATCAAGTGTACAGTTACTCCGACATAAAGACATAAAGAAGAGAAATCCCGTGGCACGAAGGGAGGCAGAGACGGGTGCGCAAACAAATTTAACGCTCTTGTATTACGGCACCAATTTAAATGATAATACGCGGTGTGTATGCTTCCAAGATTAACTCGTAATAGGCTGGAATAAATGTCGGTGGACCTGTTAGGCGTATCTAGCAGTGCTACATCGGGGAACAGTAGGTGTTAACTACTCCTGTAGACAAGCTTGTTTATATCGGTACGTATACCTGGTAAATTTGTCCCGTGCCCGATGGCGCTAAGGAAATTGGGCCGCGTATCATCGAGTACGATGATCTCGATAGTCTCGTTAACGTAACGGTAATAAATTATTATCCGCCGGCGAGAGGTATCCTGACTTGTAATTATCCGACTGGTTATTAAAACCTTATCGGGATTCAATTATCATTGAACTGCCACTATACGTTTGCCCGTTGATAAATTATTTCATAAAGGTGTTCACTCATCAATTTAATTATCTTACATCGCATTATTTATTCTTAAAGTAAAGAATCGTAAGATCAATTTATTACGATAATAAAAATGTTACACGTAAAGTGACTCATTCAACCTTCCCGATCGAGACTAAAAAATATTCTCCATAACGGTATCGTTACCCTAATTAGAAAACCTCGTAACTCTAAAACTTGAAATTAGCTACAAAACGCAATCGACGCATCCCTCGAGTAATAAGAGGTAGCTACGCTTATCGCCTGTTACTCCCATTCGACTAGATCCGTTTAATTAGAAGGACAAAGCATAAATGAATTCGCTATGTTGGTCTCTCGCGTGACAGCAACAAGTTAACCAACAACTCGTAAATCGTTCGTCCAAGTACCAAAATATTCCACAAAAGTCTAGACCCACTTTCCACCTGGAACCCGCGGTTTCGAACATCGCATGCTCCATAATCTAGCTTCGAGGATTTAACACGCGATATTATAAATGTCTTCAAACTAATAAAGTCTTGACTTGCTTTAGTTTTAAAATTTCTCCGGATCTAGGTTACCTGAGTGGTCTACTATTCTCAAATTCTACATTCTCATATTCTTTTTAGGTTCTTAGACCTTTTCTGAACGTACTGTTTCTTCGATCTAAACTGACCATTTTCCTAGTGGAGTAATAGTTATTCGAGAATGTCAGATTGGGGAAAGTTTCCCGCGTGCACTCTTTCGCGCAGCTTAACGGCGGTCGTCGAGGGCGTCTCGCGCTACGGCCGACAAGAAACCCGCTTTTACTTCGACACCTCGAGGACGCGTTCTAATTAGGATCACGCGTGTTCGCCTCTTCTAGCAACGAGTCTTCCCGGTGGTTGGTGCTTTGCTCGCGCCGACGAAACGAGAGAGAAGCGGCTGGAAGATACTCATCGTAAAGGCAGCTAATACGACCATGCCGAACTTGGAATTTCTCTCGTATAGTTCCGCATACATTAGGGACCCTTGGTGAAACTTGCCAGGGTAGTTTGCCTGCTAGCAAAAGGAGCAACCTCGTCGAGGGCTTGAGGCGCGCTGAAGGACGAGCGCACCAGGGTGGCTCGAGGGTGTAAACCGCACAAAGTAATCTTACAGAATGTATATGCAAAGAGGTTCGCCGTCGTAACGACGAGGAGAGAGGCACGAGGGGCACAGCTTGCATGATCCTATCCGCGACAACACCGACAAGACACCCCCAGAGGCAAACTTGCCTCGTACTTCCAAGATTGTTCGACCTTTGCTTCCTACTCGTCGTCTTTGCGATCGTTTTTTTATCCTGGCTGGATGATCTTGTTCGAGAATTTCGTCGACAAGTACGAAACCGAGTTACACTGAAATCACCGACGGGAGCACACCAACGAAAATAATCTCTATCGACGACAAATTTTACATTGTTCTTTATCTTAAGATTAGATAATTCTATAATTGTTCCATGACTCTGTGGGTAGTTGACTTTCGCTCATAGATAAAGTTTCAAATATTGAACACAATTATTCCATGACTCTGTACGTAGTTGACTTTCATTCATAGATAATGTTTCAAATATTGAACGTAATGAGTGTACGATAGTATGATGGTACATTAGAGTTTGTTAATTTAAACACAGACGTAGAATATTGAACACAATTATTCCATGACTCTGTACGTAGTTGACTTTCACTCATAAAGATGGTAGAATTTGTTAATTTGAACACAGACGTAGAATAGTCGTAACTAACGCCGTAGCATCGAACGTTTCCACGGAAAGCGGAGAAATATACATACGATTAGGAAAATTCTCACGGAGATACAACTCTTAATAGTATTCTTTACCACCCGCACTTTCGGCGTATTTACATAAAAACGAGCAACGGGTCCGTGGCCCCGAAGCGCGATGACTACGAATAACCGCATTAACTTCGCAGCATCGTTTTAATATTTCCTTTCTATCTTTAACAAAATGTCCGACCAAAATATCCAACGATTAATCGAAACAAATTCAACGATTACGCCCCGTCTCCGTATTTTTAAACGTCGAGTGTTTACCGTCCCTCGATCACGATTCTCGGTGTCTAGCCGATAATCAGCGTCACGATGATACAAGCATTCATCGACACGTGAACCGTGATGCATTCAATGACCCATAACGAGGCTTTCGAAGAAAGACACGGGGGAGAATTACGTGAAACGTGTTGATGCGACGATCGCTCGGCCAACGACGCGGCACGCGACACAACGCTAGACGAACGAGTCATTAAGGATGCGAAGGGCGGAATACCGTGGCCACGGTGCATGATAATTATTGGAAAGAAAGCTCCGACCAGAAGAACGGCTTACTCCGAGCTGCCAACAGATTACAGGATGTCCGGAGGCGAGATTCTCTCCCCATGTCCCGAAACCCTATCCACTAACGACTAATAAAAATTAACAACCGGACCTGTTCGATTCGTACATGAAAGACGGACCGCCACAAATGGACGATGACGACCGAATAATAAATAATTACTCTGTGGCCCACCTGTGAAATGCTCTTCGATAAGTTACCTCACTGTGTCTGTTCACTAAAATTCTACTGAAAATATCGTTGAGAGATTTATACGATCCCTGCGGCTTCAAATTGATCTCCAAAATGAAAGGTATTAAATGAGAGTAAAAAATAGCATTCCTGAGCGATAAAAAAGAAGGGATGTGGGCTTGTAGTGACCCACTCCCAGGCCCCGGGATAAAAGCAGAGGGTAAAATGTAGGTCAAGCAGACAATGCTCTATTGTTCCGTACGTGTATCAAAATTCGCTTGTCGTTAATGCGGAGTATGCAAATGTTTGAGAACAAGTTCACGAAAACGGAATTTGCGTTTTTCCCTGAATAAACAGGCGCAATAAACGTTTCCTCTGGGCGTTCCGGCGTTGAAGAGCAGAACGCGAAGCTCCATTCGCTACTTGTACCGCGTTCGAGTCGAGCAAGCACGAAGACGTTCCCTTCCTTCCGATTCTCGCCGAGGGTTCCACGTGGCCGGTCCTTTTAATCGTTCGGCACGATAAACATATCGAAATTATGATGGAGAATCGGACCGCGTAAAGGACGAGCCGGTACTCGTAGCAAGTTTAGTCGGCGGAAAGGATCCTCTTTCTCTCTCCGCGTCTGCCTCCTCCACTTTTAATTTTCAGGCGCGGCTAATTATGATTTACGGCAACATCGACGCAACATCCTGATCGGTACGCGAGATACCGCCCGCAGGATATTCAAATGCGATGAATATTGCTCGCCGCGATAAACGGCGCACGAACAACGACACACGAGAAAGAGAGAGAGGGAACAACAACGAAAGGGAAACGGAGAGAAAAAGAACGAGAAAAGAGAGATGCTAAGAAGCTGACTGGCGGGGAGACGCGCGTGTAAAGGATACGAGAAAAGGATTCTTAGTAGTCTATTCGGTATGCAAGATGGGCAGTCAGACCTGTACACACCGTGTGTCCCTTCCTCCCTCAAAGGATGTATATCCTCGTCTGCGGATTATTTCGATATCTCCACTTTATACGCTATAAACTTCCCCTACAAGAAGATTCATGTTTATCTTCACTCCACTTTTCATTTATTAATTTTACAACTGTAGACCTCTGATCCAACTGTACAAACAATTCATACTATATTCTAGCTTCATAGTACCTTATTTTATTACAGCAAGTCTACCTGTTCTTCACCAGCCTTATTGAATGTCTAATAACATATACTGTAACTTATGTATATTGTCATGAATATATGTTCTTAATATACCTACAAGAACATACTTCATGTTCATCTTCACTCCACTTTTCATTTATTAATTTTTCAACTTTGGGCTTCTAATGCAACTGTTCAAACAATTCAACCATATTCGAGCTTCATAGTACTTTTTTAATAAGAGCAAGCCTATTTATTCTTCACTATCCTTATTGTATGTCTAATAACATATAATATAATTTATGTACATATTGTTATGAATATAAGTTCCTAATATATTGAAGCTGTAAATTGTTTCATTTGAACAATAATCAGTTCACGTATAAGTCATCGATGGTGCGGTCATCATTGGCCGTAGATGGGTAGTTACGATTTGAATCGTTAAAAAAGAAAAACACCTCGTTTGTGTTATTATGCGATGGTATCTCGAGGAAATAAAAGATACTTATTTATAGGCCGGGGAGCTGTTTTATGCGTGTTCTCACATGAATTACATCCGCGTGAAGATCGTAATCTTTCTGTTAGAGCCAAGTAATTTGTCGATATCTTATAACGGCACGAAGAAAATAGACGTTAAATGTGCGATTATATTTAATAACAGTACGATTTGTGAGCGATTAATAACTGTTATGAACTGTGAATGCGAATCTGCGATTCAGTCGAGATTAACCGTTAATAAATGGATCGATTCGCATTTTCATTCAGATGTTAACTCGCTGTGAAGCCTTGAATCCTCGAGGAAATCAATGAGCGAAAATAAAATCTTACGTATTTAATTTAACGGAACAGAATCAAGGGCGTGAATATTTTATGGATTTGATTATATTGCGATTAAAATTGCGAATCGATCCTAAAGGTTAATAAATGGACGAGTTCATTTAATTCCAATAATTAACAAGCGTTTATTTACTCGTAGCGTTTTCCCTACGCGTAGCAATCATCGGATTCCGTAATATCTCGGCGGACTAACACGATTACCGATCGCGATTAGGCGTTCGAACCAGGCGCACCTTGGAATGTAAACGAACGCCCAAGTAATTTGTTAGTCAATGAGCCGAACAGACACGAGGTATATAATTCCGTGGACTATTCGGGCGAAATAATTATTCGGTGAGAAAACGGCGATCCGAGTGAAAGAGGGCAAATTGTTTTGTGCGAGGTGAAGGAATATTAGAAGGTTAATCGATTATTACCTTGTCTGATCGCTTTTTAGTGGGCGTGATAGCGCCGTTAGGTCTGCCTTGGAGATCGGTTTCGCTAGCCATCCGGTTGAAACGTTGCATCCGTTCACGGAAGCTTAATTGCTCGGTTGAGCCTGGATTTGCCACGACTGCCTCATCTTCCTGCACGGTTTTTAATATCTCCAATTTTGCCAAGTCTCAACGAACAGTGACACACACAATGACTACGTCCAACTACTGATTAAACACTAATGCAAAGAGGCGCGTGGACACTTTAGACGAATACAACCAAATGGCGGTGCTTATCTATCGAGTACTTTCATGCGTCTAATGTAAGCGAGATATGCGTGACTGTGTGTAAGCGTTGAAGTATGCGGGTTCCAGAAATTAGGGGTTAAGGATCGGGATATCGAAAATTTGTTAACACGTATTAGATTCTCATTGCATCGTGGAATAGTCTCAGATGGCAGGACCAACCCTTAGACACTACAACTAAACACGTGTAAGCAATTTGCACCATCCATTTCTCATTCCAAGTTTCAAAGTTCTAAAATTCTCAAGCTCCGAATTACGGAACACTTCCGAATGTTCAAAGTCTCAATATTCGAAAATTTCAAGATTGCAGAATTCCAGGACTTTGAAGTATCGGAATTAAAAACTTCCACTTCTAAAATTAGAGATCTTAAACTTCTGAGATCTCTCCATCCTAATTTTCAAGGTTCCGGCGCAATTTCGGAAACTCGCACCCTTCTAATTACGAGAATTGAATCGCTCGTGACAGAAAGAAGCTTTTAGCGTAGAATAAACACATCGTGATACCACGTCGATTAAATGACATTCGCTGTAATCGCGTATACCTTTCTACCCAAAACCATATACGCGACAACAATGTTGCACAATAATACCCAAATTATCTCCGTTCGCAGTAATTACGCGATAAAGCGGAAACGCGTTGAGCCATTTTATCGTGTGCACAAGCACAACCAAAAGAAGTGTGGACAAAACACTACATAGCGTGCGTACGAAGAAACGTGAAACTGTATCAGTTATTTACGCTTTTTTCTTTAATTAAGATCGTCGCGATAATAATTGTAGCTATTCTTGCTCGCTTCGTAGCGCTGACAAGGTTTCACGTATTCTTTGGCTTTCAAATGAATACAGAAAAAGGAAAAACTCACCTTGATAACTGCCTCTGATCCTCCCTTATTCCTGTCGACGTTTTCCTTGTTCTCTAGCTTGATCTTATCTTGACTTTTACGCCGCGGTGGTACGGGTGGAGATGACGTTGAAAATCCGGTCTCGCCATTTTTTTGCTCGTTGATCGTTGCCTCTTCGTGGACGAAACTCGATTCATCTTGTTGAGGGTTTCCGTTATTCGACGATGGACTTTGAGGTGCGGGGGGTGGCGGCCGATAGGGGGGTGGAACTCGAAGAGGCGAGACTGGGGTGGCTAGGTCGGGGGTGGCAATGGGCGATGCACTTTGCTCCGCGGTGGAAAGGTCTAAAGGACTTTGACGGTACTTCTTCTTCAGAACCAAATATTTCTCTCCCTGTACAAACGACTTTCTTTAGCTTTTATACAAATTAACGTATGACTTCTCAATTCAATAATTCTAACAAAATTCTGAACATTTATTAATAACTGTAATTACTGTAGAGTATCTTGAAAAGCTTACTATGTTCCTAATATTTAAAAACTGTTTCAGACTACCTTGACATTTCTAGCATGTTCACTACCAGCACTTAATTGACAATTTTATTATATAAAATGAATGTAATAACATTACTAACATGTTCACTACCAACACTTAATTGACAATTTTATTATATAAAATGAATGTAATAACATTACTAATATGTTCACTACCAACACTTAATTGACAATTTTATTATATAAAATAATGTAATAACGAATAAAATATTTAATACTAAATTTAATATATTAAAATATGTAATATTGAATTTAATATATTAAAATATTTAATACTGAATTTAATCTTTTAAAATATTTAATACTGAATTTAATATATCAAAATATTTAATATGAACATACCTATATATTATACATAATATCCTATATTTTATATACATTTATATATCTTCTAACCTAAATGACAATGTATGTCGAACGTAACGGTAGCTACCGTGATGACGTCACAGAGCCCGCGCTACGAATTTCAAATATGCTCACCGCCATATTAAAGAATTGAGTACGCCAATTACCGAATGACAAACAGAAAGTAAAAAATAGAAAAAAGTATGCAAGTAAACGAAAGTAGATAAGGTTATCGTTTTCATGTAGCGCGCGAAAGGTAAAAGCTGGCAACGTCGCACAAACGCGCAACAAGTCGCTCCTGTCAAGGCAGGAAGGAAATTACTGCTGCATGACGCACCTCTTCGTTCTTTATAGTAGCCAGGGTGTTTACGTACTCCTTGAAACGATTCCGTGCCTCCACTGTAACGTAAACGATCGCACTGCTCACCGAATGTTATGATATATACTGTATGCCGGGTGTGACGGGTATCGGAGCTCTCGTTCCGTGTTTACACATCGAGCACACTGCACAATCGGGTCACACCTTGGCAAGACGCGAGACAGCCACTCGGCAGTGGCTATCGGTGGATTTCCAACGTACCTCGGGTTTCAGGGTCCGTGAGGAATTTCTTGAAGTGCTTCACCACGTCGTGATTGCGTGCAGTACCACCGTTTTCCAATAAATATTGGCGAATCTCTTCGATAGACAGTTCGCTGGGCGTCGCCATGTTTGTCACTGATGCTCGGCACACTAGCGCCGCTCCCGGCTACTCATTGCCCTGTCGGTAAACGAGATCTCTGTCATGATATGACGTGTGCGAATGCTAGTATGCAAATTAGGCGTTTTTTAGTTAATTGGGAGAAGAAGGGAACATATTTTCACGCGTAGGAGATTCTAGATTAAACTCTTTCTAAGTTATTTGGAAATATTTCTTAGCTCTGTATCTTATGATTTTCGTGTTATATCGCCACTTGTTTTACGCTCATAAATTTAACACGTCGCTAATGCGCTCCTCCCCTTAATATGTTCTCGAGATGGTATCAAATATAACAAATCGTTTCGATGAAGTAAATCGTTACTAATGTTGATGGTTAAGTATCGCAGTGTTAAAGATTTTGACCGTTGCAGTTTTCGAAAGGGTCGAACTTAATTATTACTAGACGTTTCATTAGAATATCATTGATAAAGAAGTTTAATTATAAAGGTACCAACGACGCTTCCTGTCCCGCGATGTGCGTGCGTGCTGCACGCATATACGTTTGTCCCTTATTCTTCGCCTTCTGCCTTCGTCTCGCGTACAATATTTTTACACACCGTAGGTGATTAGTAAGAGCATTTTCTTCATTACAAAACATTGTTGTAAAGAACTGTTCTTATTATAGCGGCGCGATTATCTCGGGTATCTTGTTCATGATCGCACGTATTATGCAAATAGCTAATGCATTTTTGGCTCGCATGTATATATGCCGTATCGGAGTATCGCGATTAAATCAGCACTAGTTAAATGGTTAATTATTTAAACAGACTATAACTTGCTGCGAGATAATATCATCCTCTCCATCTTCTTCAACGCGATCTACTATTTCATGTAGTCTCATTAACTTATCAACGATCACGGTGCAATTTTAAGCGGTATCCTAAACTACCGATCACGAAGATTGCAACTTTGAGCTTTTGTATCTTAATCACAGGAAATTGGCGGAATTTTTAGATCGCAATTCCATAAAGCGTTTCATTTCGCTAAGTCCTCGGAGAGTTAATAAAACTCTTATTAAAGTCGGATGCGATAGAACAGGCATAAAAAGAAACGTAAAATCAGTGCTGTTGATTGCATAAAATCTGCAACTCATCGCCGCGTTAAGTCAGAGCATTTAAACCGTGGTAGCGGCAGTTTGCGCGATGCGTTTGTCGTCCGGATGTTCACCCCGATGAAACATAACCTATCAGATCGCTAAAAGGTTTCGCAAATATTTGCGTGGGAGAATAAAATTGTATGCGACCGAATCGTCGCGCCGCTAATACACGCTCGTTCAACGCGTAATGAAAAATCGTTTTTTGCTTGGTCGCCGTTTTTTACGCGCAATGCGAGATTCGAGTTAACAGCTGGATCGTGCATTACATATTCCATCGCGTCCTGCACAATTATAATGCAATTAAATTGACGGGTATTATGCGTTATGCATGAGGAGTAACGATTGCACTCATTACTAATGATGTTAACAATTTTTTTACTCTCAGCGGAACAATATGATTATGGCTCGTTAGTACATTATTAACGAACGAAATTACACGTTGTGCCCGTGTATGCATTTTCACGCATACATAATTTTTATTTGCATTTTTAAGTAGCAATTAGTTATCGTTCACTTACTCCGATGATCTATCACACGATGAAAGGTTTTTGTAGTACCATCTTGTCAAATTTATTAACATGTAACATTCGTTTCGCAAATTGCTATTTTTCACTGTTACCGAGATCTTAGATTCAGGGAGCTTACGTAGTTAGGGCGAGTAACGTATGGTGATAGAATATGGATGATGTAACGCGTAAATGCAGGGCCGGAATACACGCGCAAGTGGCGATACAACGCGTGGGTAATTCGACGGTGGCGATATAACGCGTAGATAATACACTGCACGATACAACGCACAGATAACACAGCGAGCAGTGACACAACGCGTGATGATATAACACGAACATAATGCGATGCGTGGATAACGGCGAGTGGCGATACAACGCGTGGATACCACGCTTGCGACACAACGCGTGATACAACACGAGAGAAACGCGTAACACGGAGTATGGTGATAATACAACGCGTGGATAAGACAACGTTACAACCAAGAACAGAAAATTACTAAATTACATGAAACGTATGATCAAAATGTATTTTGCAACATAAGTCACGCGGATCGAGTCCACTAAAATAATTACAACGCGAGGATAAGACAACGATATAACCAAAAACAGAAAATGACCAAATTACATGAAGCGTATGATCAAAGTGTATTTTGCAACATAAGTCACGCGGATCGTGGCGATCGAGTCGATTAAAATAATTACAACCGCGAGGATACTCGTGTCTGAAAGAAAGGACAAAAAAAGGATCGGTTGAAGGTAAATATGAAGCGCCTCCCGCGGATCAAGATGATAATCTTTCAAGTACGGTAGCCGCCACGCAGCGTGTTCTTTGATACAATTCTAAGGCCGGTTTGGATTGATGCGGGAGATTGGGCATGGTATTTCCGCGAACAAAATGTGCACCAAGAGGTCGTCCGGGGGCGAAGTGGTTGTAGCAAGAAGAACGAGCGGCCAAGAACGAGGACAAAGGAATCGCGTCGACGCCCCGTGGCCCCGTAGGTGCATCCACGATATCATCTACCCATGTTCCCCTTTGCGTTATGCTTATGCTCGTGCATACGTAAAAGATGCGCAGAGCCTCGGCTGCAGAGGCTGCAGCCGCTTTATCCAGCCGGTGCAAACTGCAAAAGAGTTTGTGTGATCTACCGCCAGGTTTATATGTCGCCGCTGAGATTCCGAGGAGAAACCGCAAGCCTTTCTTTTCCTCCTCGTCTCTCCGGCCGTTTGTTCTCGCGCCATTTTAATTAATTCTTGGACAATGCTACAGAGGAATGCTTTCTTATTGTACGCGAGCGTGTATCTGGCCGTGTACAGGAATTAATTATGCAATCGTTCGTTTCCGACACGTTGTTTCCCTTTTTCCTTCATTTTTCATTTTCGTTCAAGTCGAAACATTACCCGCGAACATCGAGAATTTTAATCGGTCCGATCTAAACTGCTAGATAAATTAAAAAGTAAATTTATCGTATAATGTTACTTCTGATGTCACGCTCGATGAAGACGATACGAACTTTGTTGCAATCGCGGAATTGTATCTCGTAACCTTTTTTAATTAGTCATTAATTATTTTTTACGTAATCTTTACTGCTAATGTCAAATACATTTTTTTCACGTTGATAACGCCGTTACGTATCGTCGTGAGTTTCACTTCTAAGCAGTTACGAATTTCTAAGTAAATTGTATCAAATCATTTCCGTAATTGATATGTATCGATATAGCATAGTCTCATGTCTCGATAAGTATCGAATCATTCGCCAGCAAGGTATCAATTTCAAAACGCGAATGTATCGTCGGTATATGAAACCAGGTTTCAGTCCCACAGCTATTCGTCCATAATTGGAGCGTGTGTACTCGCTTCGTATTGTCCTGCGATATATATAAAACATCCCGTATAAAGAGCGTACTTTGGTGGGTTTCTTGCGCGGTTTTTAGTCCCCGTATCTTTGGTGGTCTCGTTAGAAGGACAGTGGGAGGTCCTCGAGGAAAAAGCAGCAGTAATACGTAACAAACGCGGCCGCGTTTCTCTAGTCGAACTCGTAATTTCAGGCCCTAAAAACCATCCCGAAGACAGAATGCAAAAAAAAGAGATCCTGGCTTCTTGAACGTAATGTACATCGGGCACAATCGATGCAGTCATTACGTATTATACGTACGCGACATTAATCAGCTCCTGAATCGTTTCGAAACAGTTATCTCGGCTAATGTATACGGGTAGCGAGTTCTTACTCCGTTTTACTGGGAAATAAATATCGCTAAAAACTTTCATTGCGGTGTTAACAAAAAATTATATTATGCATTTGTTCAATCTCTTTATTGTCATTTGTGCGTCGACTTTCCACCATAATGTTAAAGGTTTGTCAGGTCTAGCAGGCTTCATATCTCCACGGTTTGTACTTTCACGGACTCCATCATTATATGAGCCGTTCAGTGCATACGTTGATTAACTCCATTTTTTGAAACATCTTAAATTTAAGGCATTTGGGATAGTCATAACTTTTTATATTTATAATAATTTAAGATTTTCCAAAGAATTGAGTGAATCAATGTGTGCACTGAATGGCTCATATGTCTCGTTATGAGACGTAGACTTCGGGGTTTGAAAATTAGGGAGTTAAATTTACACGTCTAATCTTGCAAAGTAGAGGACAAGTATGGAAATTTCTCCCTTGCACGTATCCAAGAAAAAATTACGAGGCACCTAAAAGCACAACGTTAGCTGGAACACCCCCCAGCACACGGTAGCGAACACAAAACGTTTCGTCGAACAGAGTTATGGGGTCTAATGAGTCGAGGGTTTAAAAGCGCGAGTCCTGATCCTCGCGGCAAAAGAAGGCAGCTAAAACCCTATCGGACCGTTCAATCTATCCTGACTACCGTTTACCACGGCATCGTTTAAACTGGCCACAGGTGCTCGCTCGTATGTACGTTCCCTCCCTCTCCCTTAAAAAAAAGGAAAGAATGGCCGTAAGAGTTCCAGTATGAGTTCACGGTGTGTTTGGCTTTCTCATAATAGTTTAACCGTGAGATTTTTTAACACTCGATGATCGGCGGTACGAGTTCGCCGGCGGAAAGGCAGTTCAAACTTCAAAGATTCGCGATCGAGGGCTCGGCTCTACACAGGCATTACATATTATCATGGCTGGTATCCAATCGAACCGCGCGTGTCCCCTTTCGTTGACGTCGTAAAGCGGCTTTCCGTGCATACAAAGTCGAGGGCTCGACCAACACTCTGTACGGGGTCGCGTTGTCGTTGGTGGCTACAGGCCTATGAAAAGAGCAGAGTATACGTTGCTGCGGCTAATAGCTCAACGTTTCTCCGCCTTTTTTCTTTGTTCGCGATACAAGCACCGTAGAAATCGAGCAATTATTTACCTAAGCATTGCTCGGCAAATTTTTCATTCACCGTTTCGGACCGACCTTTATCGAAACTTTCTCCCGCGAGCTTTAAACAAATTCGATCTTATAGAACGCTAAACGTTTTCGAAGATTTAAGACCTGTCCAAAATCCACGAGTTTGATACAGACGATGCGTGACCGAATATAAATCAGTGTCAATTAATTATAAACGACGTTTTTGCCGGTGTACGTTGGATGTCCGATGCTTCGTATTTTATCACTTTCAGCGACGCGCACGCTGAGTTGTCCGCTACTACAGACATTATTCAGATAGATAACGAGACAGGTTTGCGCGATGCGCCGAGCGAAAATCGTGTTCGTTAATTAATTATTAATACCGCAGAAGTTTTGATACTTTTAGATCGAATACAATTCCGAGCGATACAGACGTACACTATCGGTACACGCGTTGTCGTTTGATCGATTTGTAGCTAAAATCTTCCGCTGTGTATTTCAGTTAAAAAATTGGAATACCGAGAGGACAGTAACAGCAAAACTGCGTTTATCGTTGAGCCGTCGTTCCACGAGAATGTCGCAGCCTGGCGCGATCAATCTTTGACGTCGATGCGGCACCCGGTGCTATTTCAGAGTGTGTCCGCGCGATAATAGCGACTGCCAAGTGGCGACTATTAGTAGCGTTTTGAGCCAGGTACGCCGGTCGACACGGACGAATTAAAACGCGAGCGAGCACCGGGGAAAATAAAAAAAAAAACGGTCTGGTCGAGCGAACATTTAGGCAAAACGGTGGGAGAGGGAGCTCGCGTACGAAAGTATTATCCACGATTCGTGTCGCTGTCAGTAACAACGCATTAACGCATTCATATCGCATTCCAACCCTACGTTCGATTGCCTGTTGACTGGCGTTCTCGCGTTTACTCTCGTCTCTCTTGTACTTGCCTCGATACACATGGTTGTGCAAGTGACACCAGCGTGTACGGCTCGGCAACACGAGAAAAGTATCCGAAACGATCAAAGCGTACCAACAAACAATGCGCGTGTACTAAATATGTACCGGCGTTAATGATAGGGACCAGGGTGAATCTGGCTCCCCCAAAACATGGACCTCCCTACGTTGTATAAAACGCGGTGTAGAACATCGCTTATATTTTGTATCAGAATTTATTTTCAATCGCTCGCGTTACACGTAGCGCTTTACTAGGAGCGTTACTAATTGATTTAATTTTCCGCCTTTGCAATCACGATATGAAATTCAATGTCATGACAACCAGACTTCAAGTTTCCACAACAGAAAAAAGTCGTGACGTCTCGCGTCATGATAGCAATAGTCACGGTTAAACGTCACATGAAAACGTATCTTTTTACCTAGGTCTCCAGCGGCAAAAAGTGTGCCAGTAAGTATAGGGGCCCGTTGACGTACCGCGAGATGCCATTACGCCCGAGGTGTGACACGCGTTTTCTCGTGTGCACTTATCGCGTGTCATTCTTCTCAACTATCTTACAATTTGTCACGGCACAACGAACGTCCCGAGAACTCGTGGAAAAAGTTGCAGGCGAGTCGTTGAGCCGCGACAGCGTGTAATAACGCGCCAAGCCAGACCTGTAATTTACCCGATAAAATACCGGTCGCGTTTCACGGTTACCGTGCCGTACTTTTAAATAGTATCTACTCGTAAACATTGTATAACAACGACAGTTAATACGCAGTATCAACGTCGAATTCACCTGTTAATCGACGTCGCGTAACCATGTCCCGAAAACCTGCCAGTCACCGGAGTCGATTGGAACTCAGAAACTTGTCCGATCTCGCGGAAAACTGAAATTTACCTGTAGCTACACCTTAACGATCGGCATCTCGCTGCATGCATATGTGCGCAATAAATTACGCGCGTGCTGCGCGTCGCCACCTGCAGTGCGCGCGAATGTGCACGTTCGCGAGAGTAGGATTCGCGCGTTTTGCCATTAGCGAGATGGTGTCGTGACAGTGATAGTGTGGGCGGTAGCCATTTCGGTGTTAACTGTCAAGAAGAAACTATGGACGACCTGGATAAGGTGAGCTGACGACGTTCTAATATACTCTGCACTTATGGTGCCAATGTTAGATATCGTTCAACCTTTTCTAGGATCTAGACTCTCTTTAGACTTCAAACTTCTCTCATAGTCCTTCTTAGCATCTAGGCATTCCTTTAGTTCTAGAGACCTTCACTTCTACTGAGGTCCTGCAAGAGGTCTTCCTTAAGTCCTATTCTCTCCTTAGGTCCTAGTATCTCTCATATTCTCTCCCTAAGCTGTAGTTTCCCTTCTCCACTAAGCTCCTCGAGAGCCCTACGCCTCTACGTATTATGTCCGCAACCCATAAATTCCCCCGGATAGTCCTTACGCTATGGCAGGGAATCGTGCGTAATCAGGAACGTATAAAATATTTTCGCGATGATGTATGGGAGTGATGGTGACGGAACAACGTTGTCGATGCAAATCGCGCACACTCGTGACAATTTGGTGCATGGAAGGAACATGGTGGTCGCTGAGAGAAGAACAGTCGAGGATACGAGCACGAGCACCCTTTGCAAGTTCGCGCACGAGGTTCGCGTCGTCCCAAAGAGGACCACCACGCCGCCCACGTCGTCGTCGATTATCGGGAGGTATACGTGAAAGGTAAGGGCAGTCCGATCGTGGATAACGATCGTTTATCGGCGCCAACTCGCTATCGTTCCTCGGTTCCCTTGTCGACAGATCGATTCGAGGAAATGGAGAATTGCGGTAATTGCGATAAGTAAACGCGATATACGTTTACCTCGAACAAAGATCGTTCGTGCAGGGAAAGGTGTTAATCAAGGTTAGAAAAGATACGAGGCGTATCGGGCGATGCGGTGGGGGTTCAAGTCTACTAACGAGTATCTATCGATAGCGATTTGAATATTCTTGAACGAACTCTTAAGGATTTATTAGACCACTTACGGTTCAATTGAAGATTTATATTATAGAGTAAGATTTATAGTGTGCAAAGAGGAAGATTATTTTAAATTAAGCGATCGCGCGCTAAACGGTCAAAAGTTTTGGTGATCCATAGCGCGTGTCCATTTCGCGGGCAGCAGAATTGACGCTTCCGAAGGAAGACACGCAAGTGTTTGGCAGGGGCAAAAAACAGCAGTTACGATGGAATACAAGCGAACTCGCAATAATTACCGGATCACAGATCCTGCAATACGGTAGTCGGTAGGCGGTATGGCCTACCAACAGGCGCATACAGGTATACGCAAGCTCTTTGTCGGACGGAGGTGGAGTACTGGTTATATTGGCGCCACCTCCTGCACGGTTAAGCGAGCGACTAGGGCAGACTTACGCCTTACGCTTCTCTCTCTCTATACCCCACCCTTTCTGTCTCTCTCTCTCTCCCTCTCTCTCTCTTTCTCCAACCATTCTCTTTGTCTCTCCCCGGTTCGCCCCTCGGACACCTCTCTCTTCCACGTTCTGCGTTGCTCCGTTCCGCTCGTCTCTCTTTCTCTCTCTCGGCCTCCCCTCTGCCCTCTCGTCCCTCTCCGCTGATGCTGCAACTCTGGCTCGGCTAACCCAACCTAACCCGCGGGCCAACTTCATTCCACGCCGACTGACCACCACCGACGGCCGTCGTCGTCCTCGACGCCGTCGTCGTCGTCATAGAACGCGGGTCACGCGACACGCCGTGTCCGACGGTTAACGTGTGTTTGTGAGTCTCTGGGTGTTGTTTTTTCCGCGCCTCTTCGCCTACTCGCTCGATCCATCAGCGACAGGGTTACGCACCCTTGGACGACCAAACCGAGTGACCTTCCAGTGCGTCAAGACAGTTTTATCTTTCGTAGTTTACTCGTTTCCGTTGTTCGAACAGAGAACAAGACGAAATCGGAGAACAAGGTGAACAGAGTGGGAGATTCGATTTGATTCCTGGCAAGAGGATTCGGTGTCCCGAAGACGTTCCGCGTGCAAGAAGAGGAGGGGACGATCATGGACATATCGGAAGATTGCTGGGAGCACGTGGGACTGCTCCAAGAAGTCTCCGGCTCGGAACCACCCCCGCCACCGATCGCCCCCGACTTCCTAATTCAGCAACAGGAGGTGAGCAAGCAATTTCTTTTTCTTTCACGCGGTACGCCTTCAATCTTCCGAACGGGAAAAAGCGCGGGAGCGTTTTACTTTTCACGCGGTACTTCCTCCGAAGTTCAGAGATCACGTGCCGATGGTACCCGACGACAATAATCCTTTTACACGCTTATTTCGTTCTATGATCCTCTAAAACGATTTATAATCGTGCACGTGTGTTTTGTTTAAAGTAATCCGCCGGGCCACAGGTGGACTACATTGCGTCGCGATAATGTTGCACCAGCTTCGTTTCATGAAACGTTTAAACATTTGCACGCGGAAAATTGTGTAACATTTTGAAAAGTTACCAGCTTCGAATAACAGGTTGTTAACGAAATTAACACCGGTAGAAGGGAAGTTGAACCTTTGTTTGAAAATCAATTCGATACTTCTTTACGCAATCGTTTGATTTTAATTTCATAAAATGGAAGCAGAGTGTGCGTATTTGCGGAGAAATTTGAACGATTTCGCATAACAGAACGTGTAATGTTTTACAATGTACGGTGCATTGTTTTAGCGGACAGGAGTAGGGTTGATAGAGTAGAGTATGATGTTAACAATTTATTGAACTGTTAATGACTTTAAACGGGGTGAACTTCAACAATGGTACATTTATATTAAAAAATTAATCTTGCATTTATACATTATGCTATTGTAATTGTGATCATTGTATAGGTGTATCTATTCTGAAAGAGAGGGGTGTAAGTTTGTGTATGGATCTTCTAAAATTAAGTTGTTACTTCACCAAGTAACTTGTACCGAGAAAAAGTAAAGAGGACAAGTTCCCAAAACGCCTCCGAATTAACATCCCCGGCTTCCACAAGTTCGTCCAACGATCGGCGCCAATTTTCGATACGTCGGTCCTCGCAGTTCTCTAAAAACAGAAGTAAACGTCGCGTGATAGGTGTTTCGTGTTTCGCGAACTCTTTGCTTCCCTGAAATCGTCGTGTTTCCAAGTGGAAGGCACGACAACGCTCGTGCAAAAACCGTTCGACCGATTCGAAACGAGAGCAGCTGTCCCTCCGTCTCAATTTCGTTGTTTGCTTATTCGGAAGAACCTGCAATCCAACTATATCGAAGAGATTTAGATATCATTAGGTTGTTGGTTATTTCATCGGGGGAAGATGGAACAGGAAGACGAGGAAGCCCGTATCGTTTCAATTTCGGGGGTCTTGTGTAACGAGGCTCTCGCGGGGGAACAGCATGGGTCCAAAGGGCGTTGGTTACGGTGCCCTGTAATCATACCGGAAATTATAGGCATTTAGGCGGGCATGAATGAGCGGATAGGAAAGTTTAAGAAGATATCGGTTGCATCGGTGCGTCAGAGGCGCGTGCAGCTCGCTCCCTCTTCGGACTTCTTCGACTTCTTCTCCTCCCTTCAGTCTCGATGCCAATTTCTAGAGGCACCTGCACCTGCGACGCCCCGATCGAGGCCCAGATTCACCTTCGATACATGCATGCACTCCTTTCTGCTGCACCGTTTTCGCCTCTACGTGTGTATGTGCACACGCGCAAATTCTGGGACACCGAAGTATCGCCGGTTAATTCGTCTCGAACGACGGTAATAACTGCTGCAACATAAGTTGCAATCAGCTGTCCGTTTGTATGGGTGTGTATGTTGCACTCACACACTCCACTCTGAATTATTATGATAAACGATTATACGTGTACAGGGTGCGCCATAATATGTGGACATAACTCTGCTGCTGGATTCCGAGCACGAACAAATCTTGTAGAAATGTTCATCGTATCTGATTTTGTGTCCAGGTTTTTTGTGACGCAACACTTTTGGGTGCTTTTATTGAAATTGTTCCGAGTGACCACCTTTGGTCCCAATTTTAATCACAGACATAATGTCAGTAATCTTTTGAGTTGTTTGAAGTTGTAACGTGATGAAGTTCATTGGAAATTTCTTTGGAAAGTGTCGATACTGTTGCTGTGTTTGTAAATTGGGGAGTTGAGTACTCCCACGAATCAAAATGGAGGGGATGCATTATGTATATAGTCTGTTATTTTTTCATCAAGTTAACGGAGTTCACATTATTGTTCTCTATCTGATTCGATGCTAAATATATTGGGTCGTCCGGAAAGTTCATGCCGATTTTGAGGGGAATTGAAACACAGTTCATTTAAATTTGGTACACATTTATTAAATTATATAGGTGCCATTCTGATCTATAACGTTTCTCCGTTTTTTATATAACTTGAGAAGTCCTTCCAGAACGTCTTAGGTTTTTTGGCGAAAAATTATTCTAAATAAAATTTCATGCCGCCTATCAAAAATCGGCACGGACAACCTAATATATAAGAGCCTCTAATAAAATGACAACACGTATCAAATTAGTTGCATCGTAAGGATCCGAAACTTTTGAGAGACGATGTACAGCTAGATTGATCGCTCACACTCGATCGTGTAGAAATCGTGTTGGTGCCGGCATTATTATTATTAAATTGCTTCCTTAGTGCACGCGTAGCATTATAAACAAGCGATCGAGAGTGGTCGCGAGGAGGGCAGTTTAAGTTTAGCTCGGGGCGATTTTAATGCGGTTTGAAAATTAAAACATTAAAAGGCAGCGCAGCACTCGAATGGCGACGCGATTTCGCCTTCTAAAATTGCTCGGAACGCGTGGTTGCACAAGCGAGCGCATTACGGTGTAAATTGCGAACGAGATGCCTGGCCGGACTCGCGTCGCAAATAAACGTCCGGTTCGGTCCGGTCGATCGACGAACCAACCAGGGACCAAGTAAATAACGGGTCCAATTAAAACGTCGCCGCGTATTTCTTTAATTTAACCAGAGACAAATACGTATGCGTCCCGCGCTATCGTCCCAGCTGCATGCTGAAAAATGTTCTCGCGCCGAAATACGCCTGCGTTCCCGATCGAATCCGCACCTGCGTCGAAATAGTTCGCTTCGAAAGGCCGCTCCGCGTCTCCTCTTGGCTAAGCTCGAGCACTGCTCACGTATGAGTTTCCCACGGCGGGCCAGGATGGGCCCGTGTGGGAATATCGAGGCTTATTACTCGCGTATAGGTAACACGTTCGATCCTCGATCGACCGTCGATATTCGTATTCCTTCCTCGCCTGTCTGTTTTTCCCTCGTTCCTCTCTTTTTCTCTTCGTTTCTTCGGACATTTTTTCCTTTCGCCTCGGTCTCTCAATTTCTTTATTCTTCCTACACACCTGTCTCCCTCTATGGCGCTTCTTTTCACCCCTTTTTGCGATCCAGGGAAATATCGCTGATGACGACAAGTTTAATATACACTCGTTCGAGTGAATTCTCGAGTGCAACGTAAATTTTCTTCTCGAGGGAAAAATATGGGGAAGAACCCTTCACCGTTTTCCTTTGATCTTGAAGAATCATTACTTCGCAGAATCTAGACTAAAATCTCCTACGATTTCTCAATTTACTCGTGTCGAAAAGGACGTAACCTAGAAGCCACGATTTTCCGAAATCGAAAGCAAATTGAAAGCTCTTCACCCTTAGCCCTACCCTAATGTCCCGTTTACACCGAAAGCCGGAGAAGCAGAAAAAGAAGTGGCTCGGTGCTCAAGGCACGTATTCGCTTCGTGAGAGAACTCGGCCGATTCGTACGATAACGACGGCGTACAGACTGCTTCCGAATTGCTGTTTTCGCTCGGACACCGACCGAGCATCGTCGTGAAAATGAAATGAGAAGCGGAACGAGGCTGCCTGCCGTGCGAGTCGCGAGGCACGTCCGTGGAATTCCACGCGATTCCCAAGACAGATTGCGACAACTTCGACTTCTGATCTCCGATGCAAAACACTTCACGCGGTGAAGAGCCATCGTGTGTTCGCCGGGTACACAGTTGCTCGAAGTTAAATGTTCTTAGAATGCAACGCGGATCAGACAGAAAGTGTTCATTGTGAAAATTCGATAGGATAATCAGGGACGTTCGAGGTGTTCGTTGAATGGCCAATAAATTTATACGAGGTCGTTTCCGATCTCGGCTAAAACACATAAAAATAGCATTAAACAACAATGATTTCAACATTGGCGGAGTTGAATGTAAAGATATCTGCCATTTTGTTGCACGAATATCGGAAACGTAAATATTATACAAACATCGAGTTTTATATTAAAAGATAGACAGCTCAGCTAAGATGTCAGTTTTATATCTCAGTGTTCAAACATGGCTCAGAAAAAATAAGTTCTGGTCAATCATGTTATGTAGCAATAGCCAAGCAAGTTCGATAACTCTAACGAGCGTAATTGTAACAAGTCGACGTATGAAAAGTGGAAATCGATTAAGTCGGCGATTAAACGTAACCATCGATCATCCCTTATGTCCTAGCCCGTAGACCGTTAACGCAATTCACTCTTATCAATGGCGTTCGCTCGCGGCGATTATTTTTCCCCGTTAATGTCGCCTCTAAATATCCCTCGAGGTCGCTTTATGTCCTCGTGTCAGAACTGGCTCGCAACTACTTCACGATACGACTCCAGATTCGAGCGTAAACCGACGAAACAAGATTCTCGGTGAAATTTATTAGCCAGCTATAAATTATGGCGTTGGTACACCTGTGCTTTACCGGGTTCGGACTTGTCTCGAGGCCGATCATTCCGAAGAGCGTCTCTTTATAGCCCTCGTCCTCCACTTCCGGCCTCGAGCACCCCTTGACCGGAGCCCGATATCAGTGCTCGAATCCTCGCGGCCGCTTTCGAACAGCGGTAGTTCGTTATCCGGATAATCTTGACGTTAGTCCATAGGATACGTAGCACCTTTGGTTCTTTAATCTCCGCCAGCTGCGGCTTCGGCTTTTAATTCCTTCGGGGACCGGATCTGATCGCCGCGTAT
Source organism: Megachile leachella (assembly GCA_963576845.1). Classification (NCBI taxonomy): domain Eukaryota; kingdom Metazoa; phylum Arthropoda; class Insecta; order Hymenoptera; family Megachilidae; genus Megachile; species Megachile leachella. The sequence goes on along the minus strand of OY756247.1, from coordinate 25,044,914 downwards.
TAATTGGGACTAATTAAGAGCCAGCGGGTAGGGATTTCGAAAAAAACCATCTTTCTTCAAAATCTTGATCCTCTCGCTTTTTACCGCGTTCCGCTTGTAACTTACAAGTTCGTACACGCGATAAATCATCGTTAGTAAATTGCGTTTATATCGTCTGTATGTTATATACTCGAGTGCAACGTTCGCAACGTGTTAACAACACGACTACCACGCTGAAATTTCGCGTATACATTAATTGTTGATCACTTCGCGTTTCGTTAAATATTCAATTTAATTAACCGAACTCGAAGCACCGCTGTCGATCACCGCGGTGATAAACGTGTCAAAACACTTTTTACGAAAGTACGTACACTGGTTCGTGTTACCGTTAAAATCAGAAACGATATTAACTATGAAACGAGTGGTATAACAGCACTGAAACTGGCTGTCATCGTTTGCCAGGAATCAGACAGGTAACGCCTGTCTCGCTAACTGTCCTATTTCGGGAATTGTTCAAAGCGCGATGTCTTATTAACCCGTTGTCCGTTAACGCCGAACGGACGACTTTGCGAATTTAATATTCCCCGGACAAGTGTCCCTGAACTGGAGCGCCTTGCAACGCGTCGGGACCAGATTCACCCCATCGCGATGCCAATTTATCACTGTCGCGGTAAAACACCAGTTAGTATGAATCAATTCGCAAGAATCTCTGTATCTTCGCGAAACGCGTATAAATGCGGACGATAAGAAACTGGAGTCCCTGGGGCTCACCAAAAATGGCCACACGAATCCATACGTAATTACAGCCACGTCAATGAAATATGAACACAATTAATCAAGCGTCTTATCCAGTCCGTTCTTAAGAATGAAAAAAAAAACGGATTACAAGCTACACCTCCGGCATCAATCTTCTCGAAATTGGGCGGAATTATCGGGCGCGAGATGCGTGAAACGATACGATACACCGTCTCCTTCTCTTGACACTAAATTTCGTACCGAGCGATACTATCTTCCCACAATCTAGCGTCCCACGCAGAGAGAGCTCCCATGGTGTTCTCGGAGGGGAAAGATGTCGCTAGACGGGACGCTCCATCGAGCGTCGTTTCGCTCGATGATATCTGCTTTTCCCGAAGACTCGTTGCGAGGTTCACACGGCTCCTAGCACCCCGATGTTCCGCGCTTTCCACGCGTCTAGGATACGCACTTGTCGCCAGGCCACTTGTCGACCCCTTCCTGCTTCCACTTCTCCCTTCGTGTTGCTCAACTCACGCCCCATGCTGGAAGGCTTTCTTCGACTGGAAACACGCGACACGTGCATCCCGTATCGACTGGACACGTGCATCGCGTTCTTTGCTTCCACGGAACCCCGTGGTTACGCTCCTGCGAGCATGCTTTTCATCGTTGCCCTTCGAGTGCCATCGCTTTCCGCCGCTGTAACAACAATTGCTCTTGCAACTACGACGCTACGAATCATTAGAGCCAGCGGATGCTGCGGGATACGCTCGATAGAAACGTTTGTACTAGGACTCTTCCGAACAAGAACTTTCCCATCGCCTTCTGAAATTTCTACGATCTACAAGTTCTAAAATTTTCAAACTAAATTTCCCATTTAACACGTTGACTGCCACGTCACCCTTATACGGGTGACACTTAAGTATCTATACTGATTTAACAGGTATATTGTTAAAATTTTATTCACTCTCCTAACCATACATTTTCGCATTAATTACATGGATTTATGGAAACAAATATAACAAGATATTGTGCAAATATTTAGAAAAATTGATCAAGAATTAAAGCACTATTGAATGCCATTGGAAATTACTTTAGTGTGGCAGTCAACGCGTTAATGACCGAATATCAAACTCTTCTATGTACCCTTTTTTATGCTAAGGAAGACCACTTGTTGCTAACAATATTGCTTCCAAATTCTTCAACCGATTTGCAAAGTATCTTGAAAATGTCTTCGAAGAAGACCGCGAGTATCCGATGATCGAGCGATCATGACTCGTGCAAGTACGATTCGAAACGGTGTAACTCTTTGAGCGAGAATACGCTTCGCGAACCATGACAGACTCCAGCGAGCGGTAAAAATCTTTCCCGTGTCGTTGCGGCCAGTCGTGTATCGCACAAAGTCCCGAAGCTGCCTCTCCATTTTCCGACAAGCGCGCTTTCACCCCTCGACGTCTCTGCTTTTTTCTTTCGCCTCTGTTTCCCCTTTGACTTCTACCGTTCCCTCCGCGTCCTTTAAAAGTTTTCGACCCTTCGCGTAAACGGCGAAGCAGGGAGGCTTTCGTTCTAATTGAACGACCCTCGCTTGCTTGGACGCCGCACGCTTCGCCAGGAGAGGGTGAGTTTATCTCTACGCGCGTTAACGCGACCCGATGTTAAGCTGTAGGAAAGCAATGCTCCGCTTTTATTTCGTCTTTGCATACAATTTAGGTTTCTGCTGGATAACGAGATAAAGATATCTCTTCAAGAGATTAAGCGAAGTCGACAATTTTCAAATTTCTGAATTTATGTTTACGCTTCGCCACGAGAGGATTTACGAACCTGGTTCGATTAAATGACAGACTTTTAATTATTTTAACGCAACAGTTATTGGAGTACTATTCGGTGCCTGATATAACGGATGTCCGTCGGCAGTCGCCAAACGTCACGCGACAATTTCTCACGAGACTACAGCATCCCGTTATCAGCGCCTCGGGAAACGCATCCGACTCGTCATAGAGATCATGAAATACGCTCCTCTCTTTGTTCGTAGCGAATATTAAATTCCTGGGTAGTTTCATAAATACGCGGCGGTCATTCAACCTCGGCTATATTTAAAAGGAATCTAATCTACGATCTGCTCGCTACGCTATTCCGCTCGAACTCGCCAGTTAATCCGTTTTAAGTTCATTCTAACCAAGCTCACAACCTAGAAATCCCCATTCATCCGCATCGACGAAGCTCTTTATGATTTCTAAAGGCTTCCGGATCGAAGCCTGTAACACGGCGTTCGATCATTTCGTGCTGCAAGACGGACAGAGAAAGAATCGCGAGACGGATGAACGAGGCTAGAGAACGAGAGTCGACATGACAGAGGAGGTGTACTCAATGAGTCGGATGGAAAACGACCCTCGTTCGTGGCGGGGTTTAGCCGATTCTCGGTTTCCTTCCCTGCCAGCCAGCCACTTTCCCGCTTATTCAGCAATGATTCAATTCGGATGTGCTTTTTACGCCCGGCAGCAAAGGCGATAGCGCCGGTGGGAGGTTACCGAGCCGCGGTTGCAGTCTAGCTAACCGAAAAAGGGGGATGAAAACGGGGAAGAAGGGACACGGAGTTATCCCGCGTTGAAAACAGATTGCTCGACGTTCACCCACCACCGACGCCCTCCTTTCATCCCTGTTCTCGCTTCGTTTCGCCTTCGCGAGACTACCACCGCCGAGAAAAACCAAGAGTATGGAGGATAGAGTCGATTAACCAACAAGTCGTTCCTTTAACTCGCCTCGTTCGCCTCTTTTCCACGAATACCTGCACCCTTGGCGAGCTACGCCACCTGTCCGGATCTTACTCGTTCGATAACGGAACTTCTTGCGTCGTATATCGAAACGTTTTATCGAAACCATCCTCTTCGTGTAATTCTTATGCGTGCATAGGGTCCTCATTGATGGAGGCCTCACATATTTTTCGTCCGTCTGCAAAGTTAAGCCGAACATATTTTTTCGTTCGATAAACCTGTGTCGAATATTTATAGAAAATACTCTTGCAATATTTTTTAACACGAAGGTGATATACTGACATTTCACCATTTTATTTTTAAAACTTTGCAGCTAAATTAACGTCGAACATGTTATGTAAAGAGCGTCAAGTACTGCATGATTTATTCACAAGTATTATTAAATATAAAGACCCGGTTTTCTGACGAATGTTGAAAGAAGCCAGCTGTCAGAAGACTCATTCGTATTTTTTCTTCCCCTCATTTACAATCCCGTATTCCGCTGAAAGCAATACACTTATACGACACGTACAATAATGCGACGCACACGCAGTGTCTCTGAATCAAGTCCGCGGAAACGTCTCGGGGCGAATCGCACCTGCGCGCAGAATCACGCGAGCCTCACGGTGTCGATAACGAGACGAACCGAGATTCTGAAGCATCGATGGTTGCTGTGGCAATTCGTCTCTAGAATCTCTAATGACGATAACCGAGGGTCTTTTAGTTAAATGGTTCGCGCAATCCTTGTTCGTGCAATCGCCTCGAGCTTGGTGGCCGCGAACATGCCATTAAGCTCAATATCTATTGATCAATCTGGGTTTACAGCTTTTTTAAAACTTGCATATGTGCAAGTACCTTCAAGATTTTATTTAGAAAAGAGGGCACAGATATTTAGGGAATAGGGGAAGAATTTGCCATGTGTGATGTTTCTAAGTCTTTCATAATTATACATCAATGAACAATGTATCCATGTTAAATCGAAACGAAGTATGACAGCATGACAAGAAAAGTGTAACTTCACTGGGTTATGATTAAAGCGACGTTGGCACCGAAAACATGAAATATACGATTACGGTGATCGGGCACAGATGCGGTACAAAGTGTCTACTAGGCTCGTTTGCGAAGGGTCGTCGAAAATCAAAGGTTGTCCATAGCCCTTTACCCGATGCTCGACTGACGTGACGTAATAGGATGGTTCGGTGCAACAACGAAAGCATCGGTCTCACTCGGTCAGTCGCATATTAATAGGTGGGACCGTGTAGCCAGGAGCAGGCAGCTGCCGGCTCGTTTGCAGCACGCGATACCCTCGCTCTCACCTGTAACGTATATCTCCAATCTCTTTCTCTCTTCTTCTCGCCATTTTCCAGCCTCGTCCCTCCGCTCGACTACACGATCGTACGTTCTTCCTCCACTTTCTTCTCCTCCTGTTCTTGCCGGTATCTATCTCCTTGAGGAGCACTCGAAATTATTATTCCCGTTCACCAGCGAGCTAAAGGCCCCCGTATCTCGCTCGCTTAATGTGTACAGGGTGTTCCGATATTCGAGCACGAAGTATCCTCGCGACCGAGGCGATTTCTCGCCGGGAATATATAGGCTGGACCTGTGTTCGCTCGGCACCGGAGCACTCGATGATTTTACCCGTGAAATAAACGCGTGTCAATGAAATACGCTCTCGCGGTTATTGCGAGCTCTTATCCCCTGTTAATTATAGGCCTCGGTGTTATCTCTTCGGGCGTGAATTCGTTAAGACTGCCCTTATCTGTACCGGAACATCGACTATGCTAAGACCAAATCTTATGTACCCTCAATGGCGATCTAAGAGTTAAGGGCCTGTAAAGACCTGATTTGCGGTTATTCTATAAATTCTGCAAATTATCGTGCAGCAGAGATAATATTTACAACCAGCTCGCGGTACTAAACGTTTATGAAATGCTTATGGAGGCATAAGCAGAAAGTACTTCAGATTTATATATGATAAAAACTTTGTGAGGTGTTCATCAAGTTCCATCACACTTTTCCACAATTTAATATGTACGAACACAGTTTTATCATTTAAATTTGACTCGTGCGAAAATCGAAGATAAAGTTTCTTTTTCACGACGAAACAATTCGTGCATCGCAACACGACACGCTAGGAAAGCAACGTCGCGCGACAAAACCGCGGGAAACACCCCATGGCATTCAGTATCGAGCAATATTAATTTATCACCGCGAGCAATAATTACTTTCAGCCGATGTCCGGTTTAGGTACGAACCAGCGCTCGATTCGATCGAGAAAAGCAATACAAATTATCCCGGTGGAACGAAGAGCACGGGTCCGGTTTCTCTTTTTCTCCAGCGTGACCGATCGAAGCCGAGGCTCGCGACGAGCCGAGCATCATGATGGATCGGGCCAGCAGCTTTTATCAATCGTTTAAGCGCGATCGTGCCTCGATTGTCGAGGAGCGACGCGGTGTTGCTCGATTTCGCAAGCTGCCGTCGATATTCTTTGTCAATGAGGATCGACTGTGAACGTTCCCAGAGTCGTTTCGCGACGATCATCGATCACCAAGCGGGCTGGTGCGTGATCGAAATCGCTACGACGCTCTTATGCGAGTTCGAGGACGCGACGGTGGCTGCTGACTCGTACCCGTCTATTCCTTTCTTTCGCAAAAAAATTATGCTGTGCCTGGCTCCTCCCTCCACTCTTTGTTTTCGATTTTGGAACATAGGACTTTTTTACACGGTCCTTCTTTCTCTCGATCTGCATTCAATTTTCAAATGCTAGACATTTGAGCCGTTCACTGCAGACATTGATTAACTCCACTTTTTGAAACATCTTAAATTTAAGTGTAAAAGCACTTGGTATAATGCTAACTTTTTATGTTTATACAAATTTTTAAACGACAATATTTATTTTGGCCATTGAATAATAAATAATATATTTCAGAAATAAATTTTTTTTATTCTTTTTTATAATTTTACATCTTTTAAATGATAGCCAGTTCGTATATATGCATTCTGCACACTTTATTTGAATTTATATTACCAAAGGAATTTTAGAAACCTATGCACATTATTTCAACGCATTTCTCCGCTTTTTGTTTTATGGAGTTAATCGATTTAAACATTGAACAGCTCATTTCGTACTCTAAAAATAAAAGAAGACAGGTGCAAGATATAGAGATACTTCTTTCGATTTTGAAATCTAAAACTAGATAAGTTCTCTCTAAAGACGAAAGAGGTTGCTCTAAAGAGCAAACAGAGAAATGCAGCGTAAAAAAGGAAAGAAGCTGTAGTGGCATTCTTTTCGATTCTTCGAGCGGTGACCCGATATCAGCGCGCTCGTACGCGTGTACTCGATACCGAACATAATGCCCGCTCGGGCTACGTCGGCACGATAAATTATCGTAAACGCATGTTAACCGCCCGCCTTGGATATTTGTTAACAGGTTAGAGTAGGCGGCTCGTGTGTACCCTCGTTCCGTCGTTACACGTACGTTTATACGCGCATAAAACGTGCTCGGTTATGGACGACTTCTCCATGCTGCTCTCTTGACCGTTTCTTCCGCCTGCAACGCTCGGACAATCTTCCTTTCGACTAAATGTCTCGTTGCTAACCGTTGGCCCTCCGTGCAGCCACGGCGAATAAATCGGACGGTTCTTTCGTTTCGAGTCATGGTTCGCTAAAATTTTCCTGTTACCCTCGAGAGGATCGCTACGAACACGCGAAATATGCTCGCTCGGAACGAAACTAGTTTCAAGGAGTCGGTTGGAACGAGATTTCATTCTGTTCTGTTTGATGGCTGTTTCCGCCACTCGACAATGGCATTTTCTCGTTCACTATCGTGCTTCCGCGTGTAGTTCCAGTTATGAGATCGTAGATCTTCAGGGAAACTGTTGGACTCGTTATTTACACGGAACTTGTTATCCTAAGAACCGAAATATCGAAGAATCTAAATTGACATTCTTTATGGTCGGAGCGACTCGTACACGAACGGAATTCGCTTTTGTTTCAAAATACATGGTCCAATATTCAACCCGTTATTTGTTAAAAGATCAATCTGTATTATTCCAAATCCGATAATTCCTGGAAGCCGTAATTGGTTATTTCAGGTTGCAGAAGACAGGTGAATCGTACCTACCGCGATGCGAAATTTGTTGGATACAAAAATATTTCGATGCATTCACTCTTTATCCCGCCATTAATCATCGACGTTTTAGTTGAAAAGCTCCCAGTTGATGCACGCGAGTCTTAACCCCAGCGACCTCGAGCGAAGCATTCGCAAAAATCATCGTCCACGATGTGTATCGGAGGAAGAAATGTCGTCTATCCGTATTATATATGTCGGTTCGCGAACGATCGGCGGATATGTACGCGGAAACCGAGTCCGCTGGTAGCGGAGGACCGTAACTCCCTGCTTAACTTAAGTTATCGCCCCGCTGCCGATTATTAATGTTGTCACTATTAATAACCGCAGGTTACGCGGATCGCACGCACGAGTGAAATATTGCTCCACGCTCCTGAATAAGTAACTCAGCCATTTATTCTAAAAGAAAAGTAAATAAGATGCACGTTAGATCGCGAACGATTCACCGCGGGATGCACCGCGCTTCCACGAACGCCTCTTCCGGTCGTTAATGTCCGCTGGAAAAACCCCTCTTAGCTTGTTAAACGGTTTCAAGCGGTAGCCGGTGACGTCGCGCGATTTTAACGCGTTTTAACCTAATGGTCATTCCTTGTAAAGAAGTTAATTAGTTCCTGCGACAAGACGCTGACGTGCACCGCCGCTGTTGTTCCTGTTCGACGGTTTTCACCTACGACGTTCACTCGCAAACAGGATATATGCCTCTAAATTATTCTGCTTCCTATTGCGATTTCATTTTCGACTCGACTTCTTCGATCCGCCGTTTTTCGTGCGAATAACGGAGTCGCATTGTACTCTCCATTGTTTCCACGAAACAAATCTAGAAATTCTATGCACTCCGTCTTCGGATCCTTGCACGGTTTCGCCGAGCAGGCTGCCGTCGCTGAACACTCGAAAGCACGTCGACACGCATATATACGTAAATATATACGTAACGAAACTCGCACGATGCACACTGGTCAGTACCGGTCGTTGGGTCGGTCGAGTAGGTGCTACTCGTCCGGTAATTTTAGCCGAATCTGCATATTTTAGCACGAAAGCTTCCGTCGATCATTATCCTCTCTGCGACTTGGCCAACCTGCGGCTCAACAGCCGCCACTTTTACTTTGTTGCACACGCTTCGTGCAACATTGCCACGCGATCCTGTGGAAAATCGTTGAACATGTACCAACGATAGAAAATGGGTCTACAAAACGAACAATTACTATATCAACTCATAAAATGTATATTATTTGCTTCTTCTTGAAACTTTCGAGGAACCGCGGCGCCAATTTTACGGATTAATATTCGTAATTGCGTAACGGGTCTCGTGTACAGATTTGGTACGATCGACGGAGTAACGTGGGATCGTTTTTTTTATTTAAAAATTACCTGTTGATGACCGAGAAATACTTTCTCACAGTCGAGGTATCGGTCCGCCTCATCTACACGCAGCACCCCCATCACCCTTGTCGCGGTTCTCCGACTTGTTTACAACGACCAGGACGCGGGTCACCGTTATGAGAACCTTACGACCACGAACGACGGACTTAATTGTAATAACTGTAATTAGCAGCACTTATCCGGTCGATAAAGAACCGAAGTATCAAGACACGGAGGGCTCGAGCGTTCGATTAGCGGCGTGAATCGTGAGCCGACGAGTTCCAGTAAAAATTCATGACCGATTTAATGCTTCGAGTGATTGTACTTTCTAATTAAGGGCACTGGTGGGTCGTTATGAATATTTAAATACGATACATAATCGATTTTAGCTAGAGAAACGGTACACCATGAACGGTAACACGAATCGACTGCGAAATCTATTTCCAAGTTTTTACTTTTATTAACCCCTTCCCGTGCCATTTATTTAACAGATGCGTCAGTCAAGACTAACTGTAAAGGCCATGATATTAAAACGAACGAAGAAAATTAAAATGTGAGTATTTTATATTCAGGTATCCTTGATAGTGCAACTTATACTTGGACCTAAATTTCAAGTTAAAGAATGTTCAAAGTTTGAGCATGGTTTGTCACATTCGAGCTGTAAGTACGTCACGAGTGACACTCGTCAAAGTATGAAAAGGGGTTAAGATATAATACAATTAATGAAATTAATAATTTAAGTTTATATTAATAATATAAGTCTACACACATACAATTAATGAAATATATTCACACTGTGGAAAGTGCAAGATATTTTCTTAAATATCTATACAAAGAAATGTCCGAACAACATAGCTTTCTAAAGTAATCGACTCTGGTTCTAACTGTTTAAAACCCAATTATAAAACCGCGGAACGTGGCTCACGAATACACGATCTTCGAGTTTCGTGTCTGAGATACGACCCCGACAATACCGTCCAACCGAAACGCGCAAAAGAAACAACAGAATGAAAAGAGACACGAATGAATTTCAACGAGCCCTCGCGATTTCGTTCTCCAGCATCGTTCGAGGCGCGTAGGTTGCGCGTCTAGTTTGCGAGCGGCGATCCTCTTCTGCGAGAGCCATTTCCAAGAACCAAGCTCCAAGCAACCGCCATGGCCTTGTCTCCCTGCATTATGGATGCGTTATAATTACCTATTCATTTCCTATGGGCACGTAACATCGAGACGCGCGTTGCTTTGCACCTGATTGCAGATAGAGAACCTACAGCTCCAGGACAAGAGAACTCTCGGCGCGGTACATCCGCACCTGTCCTCGACATATACAGATAGTTTGTTATATGTTTTTTGAAAAGAGCAAATCGTGGTAAATTTTGCGCGAATATATGTCGGTCTTTATGGGGATTGAAATGTCTTGGGAAGTTTGTCAAATTTTTTTGGGGTGCGAATTTGTAACGTGATGATGCGAGGTATAGTGCATAATACAGTGTATGGGTAATACAACACATGGGAGAACGTGTAGATATTGTAGGAATAGAGTTTTACTATCCTTTTATTTAAGAGAACACAATAACAATTAACACAATAACGTAATAAACTATTAAATATAATGAAATCTGTTAATATTCTGAATTCGGAATTCGCAGCGAACGTCAAAATCGTATCCCTTTCGTTTCTAAACTGAACAAACAACACTTTTTCTAAACGCTGGCAACCACTTCCGCATAACATTTCATACCGTCCCTTTCATAAATCGTCATTCACAACTGCAGTCGCACATACAGTTTCACAGTGGTTGCCAAATCAAACTAACAAAATATAACACACAACAATCCAAAATAAAATACAACATACTCCCACAATATTACGACACATGGCACGGAACGCATAGTAATCTAAAGCATTGTTATCTAACGCGTGGTTACCTAACGCGAGGTTATCTAACACGTGGTTATTTAACGCGTGGTAATCTAGCTCCTGACTATCTAATGCGTGGAAATCCAGCCCGTGGGTGTTTAACGCGTGGAAGTCTAGCTCGTGGCTATCTAACGCGTAGAAGTCTAGCTCGTGGCTATCTAACGCGTGGAAGTCTAGCTCGTGGATATCTAACGCGTGAAAATTTAACTCGTGAATATCTAACGCGTGGAAATTTAACTTGTGGATATCTAACGCGTGGAAATTTAACTCGTGGATATACAACGCGTGGAAATTAAGTTCGTGGATATCTAACGCGTGGAAATTTAACTCGTGGATATCCAATGCGTGGAAATTTAATTCGTGAATATCTAACGCGTGGAAATTAAGTTCGTGGCTATCTAACGTGTGGGAGTTCAGCCCGTGGCTATCTAACACATGGAAGTCTAGCTCGTGACTATCTAACGCGTGGAAATTAAGTCCGTGGCTATCTAACGCGTGAAAATTTAACTCGTGGATATCTAATGCGTGAAAATTTAACTCGTGGGTATCTAACGCGTGGAAATCTAACTCATGAATATCTAACGCGTGTAAATCTAGCCCGTGGCTATCTAACGCGTGTAAATTCCATGGTATCACATATCTAACCCATGACAATCTAACACATGAAATTTTGAAGTTGCAACGCAACACAAACCAACCCTCAGATTCGAAGAACACATAGCTTTTCTATCTTTGCAACCTCTTCCCGTACACGCTACTCGTTTCACGCGAGCTTCAGCGAACGGTAGCGTGCGTACCATGAGTGTGTTGTGTGCACGCGGTATTTGTAAACGCACGCTTATGAAAGCGAGGTGGCAATTAGTCGACAACGGACGGACGGTATTTTCGCGTTGCATCGAGCACGTCGACCGAACGGAATCGCGAAACGGCTTTTGTTTCGAGAACAAGCCGTGTGTTTGTTCTTCCTGCGAATCGGAGGATAGAGCAACGGTGCTTTCAATGAAACGACGGATAATGAACCGACTGGTTGCGAAATCGTTTAACCGGTGGCGTGCGACTCTGCTATTCGATTGTGCGAATCGAGCATTTCCTGCCGTTAGAATAATACGCGTTTCATGTTGTGTTTTATCACGGAGATCGAATGCTTCGATCTTGAAACATGTTTTACTCGTGCTTCGCAGTTTTTGTGAGCAATCGAACGAATATTTTGCAGACACGTTAATAGGAAGGAAAAAATTATGGTCACTTTGTTAATAATTTCCATTTATGACCCCTTGTTTAACCTTAATCACGGGGCATGATCTCATTACAAATTGTAGTAATGCGCTTGTTATTGTTTTATTAATTCATGAAGATCTGATTACGCGAACGCGAAGGTATTTATAATTCAGTGGATACGTCAGAAGTACACCGACGTATATAGAGTTCTACAATTTCGGTTTAAAATGATTTTCACATTCTATAAAAATGTCTTGGCTCTGAATTGAACGTGACACATTTTTCCGTCGTTACAGCGGAACACGCGCTGCTCGCTAATACCTAGACGCAGCTCGACTAATTAGCGAAAAGAAAAATCTTTCGCGACAATGATCGATCGATCTTTCGTGGAGCACGAGCCAAAGCTCTGTGCTCGAGGCGACTATTTTTCAAGCCGAGCTCCGTGGTCGATGTTGGTTCTAGGAAAGCTAGCTGCTGCCAGCTGAAGCAGAAACCGTAGGGAGAATGTCTCCTTCGCAATCTCCCGAGCTATCGACTGTCCTCTTTGTTTATAAATAAAGTTCGGAGAGGTCGTCGATGTAGGTGTCTCCGCATAAAGTATGGGGAGGTATATCGCGACGCCCTTCGTCTTCGGGGTAAAATGGAAATGCGTGGCAGCGGGCGGTATTGGCGAAACCCCGCGGTTTCGACTCTTTGGCCCAACATTCACGAAGGGAATAACACCACAAAAACTGAAGGGAGTCGTTGCTTTCTGGCAAAAACGACAGTTCCTGGTTCGCGGAGAACGTGCTAGTTTTATCGTTTACTTCGTACGAAAAATACACAGTATATTTTGGGTTTCGTTATTGAAAATTTCTTAATTCGTCCTCTTTCAAATTCATCCTAAATTCGGTCTTCAACGTTGACTATGGTTCTTGTGCAGCGTTAACCCCGAAGCTTCTACCCCAGATCGAGGGTGAAAAACAGGTCTGCTCGAAATTCCGTTCGGATTCTAAGCACGGTCCAGTGTCGAACGATTCGAAGCCGCTTCGAGATTCTTTTTGAGGCTGGGCGCACAGTAAAGTCTGCGACGAGAGAGGAAGGAACGACGAAGAAGAAGAGGGTCGGGGTGAACGAGAAGGCAAGAGAGCGAGCGGCGCTGAGCGGCGCAGTTTATTTCGGTCGGGTTAATTAGTGTTGCCTCGCGAGGTTTACGGTTGACATTTCGTTGGTCGTTCGTTCGTTCGTCGTTCCAGGCGTATAGGAGGCGACGGGGAGGGTAAGGAGGAGGACAGACAAGGGGAGACCGGCTTTTTTACGGCAACATACTGGTCGGCCATACCGAGTTGCCGAGAAGGAAGACGAAGTCGCCGCAGAGGAACAGTACAGAAGAAGAAGAAGAAGAGGACGAAGAACAAGGACACACCGGCCAATAAAACTGCAGTGCCCCTCGAAGGTGCACCGAAGGCGCCAGGGCAGTCTGGACCTCCCTTATTAGCTCCCCTCTTTCGATTTCTACCGTCCACCTAAGGTTCCCGCAACAACCTTTTGTTTTATCCTACGGTGTGAATATCGCACCGTTTTACGGCGTCCAGATTAGACCCGTGCCTTTGTGATTCCGCCACGGGAAGCCTGCGATACCGACGCTCAACGTTACGACTCCTCCAGAGTCCTTGAGGTCCAAGGCGGTAAAACGTTCGCTGGACGTCGATCGACGCCTATATTCCCCCGACGCGAATTTCGACATTAGCTAATTCAATTGATCATCGAAACAGTAATTTGAGCGCTGCACTTCGAATCATTTCATCCTCGAAGGTCCCAAAAAGAGAAAAGAGTCCTTCTATGTCTCTCATCAGTCTTCTAACGACGAGAAGCTCGGTGTACGAGGAGCTCGTAATTCCGTGTTGGCAGGACAGTTTACGGCCCTCGTGTCCTCCTGATTTCCCTGTTTCGCCTCGAATTAGGTAGTTGAAATCTTTCCCTCGTTAGGCCGAGCCTGAACGATCCCCGTAGCCGGGAGAGTAACGAATTACAAGAACCGGGCAAAGAAAGGTGAGATAAGAAGAAAAAAGAGAGGGGGGAACCTTACCTAACTGGGTCGAGGGTGAAACAAAGAAAGAACGGTCAAAGAGGGACACGGGTGAGATGAACGAGTAGTAAGGAAGGTGGATGGTTTGCTGCCTTATTAAGAGGTCTTATCGCTAGAGACAGCCTGGCCTGACACGGCCGTTTAACTTTTACTCGACCTGCAAACAAGTAGTGGACACACTGGCCAGGCAGATAGGCCTCGCCACGCTACGAACCTTTCGGTCTTATCACCGTTCAAAAACTTGACGGCTGTAAACACGAAACGATGCTGCAACTGCCTTCAAACGACGCTATGTAAGATTTACCACCAGTCTTTAAGCACCGTAACGTTAACTAGAGGCGTTAGAATGATTAAAGCGTCGCTTTCGAAGGTTTGATGTCGAACTCACGGGTAGGCAAGGTGTGACGATACATCGCGCGATGAGACCACGCACGGCAGTACCAAGAACACAATGTGCGGTGATACCAAGCGTAGATAATATGGCGGCGATATAATACGTAGTCGAATATCTACAATCTTCGTGCGGTAAAATGATGAGGCAGTGATACGCGTACGGTACTGATACGTGTACGAATCCAGACAAAAGTACTCCTATCACGAAAACCTATTGTATTCCCAAATTCGTCGCAATAAAAGTTCTCGCACGTGCAGCAAAAGTTACAGGTTCGTTTCAACCTGTCTCCCGGCATCTCGAGGTGGTCCAACAAAATATTTGCCGCGCAAACAAGACATCGAAGGGACAAGAGAGCCTCCCTTTTGCGGCGGGACAGTAAACAAAGGTGAACGACGCACGAGCGAAGGTGGAGCAGGATTAAACGGGTTATTGTGCGGTTTTGACGGGTCGTGATGACTCCTCGAATAAGGTAGTCATGGCACGAGACGAGTCGCAAACGAGACGGGAGCCCAATTTTCTGAAAGCTTGCACATTATGTCGGCGACTGTTCGTCGAGGGGGCGTGATCGGCAGGTCACTAGGTTTACGCAGCGCAATAAATCATTCGAAGGACCTTCTGTGGCCCCTCTGTTTCTCCCCGTGAACGAGCCTTGGGCTCTCAGGTACCGAGGTCCTTGGAAAGGATCCTTATCTTCCAAGGAGAGACCTCGTCGACCTGTCAGCTAATCCTATTAGCGACACTGAATCTTGCGTTGCCACGCAACTACTATTTTTACAGTTTTTCTTACGATTCTTGTTTTGCGTCGAGTTTTTATTCTTCGTTCTGTAGGATGAACTACCGATACGTGATGAAATTCCAAATGTTCAGATTTTTATAAGTGTGCCGCTAAAAACGTACGAATTACTCGAATATCTGAGCCGATGAAACGGTTCGAACGTTTTTATTCCGGAAGAACCGTGCCGTTGTCCGCCGCTACTAATCCCCGACACTCTAATTTGCCGGATAAATACTTCTTCTAGGGAAACGCTCTTAGCTACCGTCTAATAACCCGTGAAATTGTTCTAAACGACACGGTAACCGAGCGTTCCCCCTGGCTAATCCTTCCGACGTCTTCGGTCCGTGAAATTCTTCTTACATAGCTATCTCGAAGTATTCGATTGGATTTGGAGCAAACCAGATCGCATGCTACTCGAAATAATTGAACGATCAGACAACTCCGTTTCGTGGTTAGCATGTTTACTAGAAACCGCAAGTTTTACGAAAGCGTGACACGCTTACATTTGAAACATTCCAGTGGGTAAATTGATTGCGACTAAGTGACTTATGTCGATTATGCAGGAATTTCAGGAGGATGATAATGCAAGTCTTCACCTGACCAATTCATTTACATTTTGAAATTCTAAAACGTTGGAGTTCAACCCTAAACCTTAGTTAGTACGGTAAGGGGATGTTGGATCCTCCAGAAGTCTATTAGCAGACCCAACACTTCTTAGGATTCAAAATTGATTCACCAAAGAGCACACTAGGTATGCACGTCTCATTTCGCTGGCCCACTCACGGCAATCACTTTCCACGAACGAGTCATACTTCGTGATCTCAAGGGTGTCAAAAACCCGCGATTGAACGTCGTCTCGGAGCTGTCCTGATCGTAACTCGAACGTTTTGATCGTTCGCGTCACGTAGCCGTAACAAAGTTCCGAGCTCGAGAAGCGTGGAAACAGGCGGCAGGGACGCATCGTAGTACCCGGCGATTTCGCTGGCCGGACAATGGCGCGATATAAGCCGGAAGAAGGTGGCTCGTCGAGGGGGAGGATAAGAAAAGATAGAGAGAGCGAGTGGGAGGGAGAGGTTGGCAGGGCAGATTTATTCAAGTCCCTCGCCGTCGGGTTGACAAGAGTAGACTCGCGTAAACATACTCGTTTCTCCTTGTTCCGCCGTGGCCGTTTGTCGAGCCGCGGCGGGGAAACGGCAGCGCAGTCGGCGGGATCGTTTCACGGTAGTTTGGTCAGGAGTGGGGCGTCGGGAGGCGTCGGTCGGGTTCGTGGGGACGTTCGATTCGAAAGGACGCCCGCGCGCCAAACGGTGGACGAATAGGGAAGCGCGTTACGAGGCAGTCGTCACGCCCACGGGGTTGAGCCGGAGCGTACGATTGGCCCGTTCCGTCAGAGCCACGTCCCACGCGGCCAGAGTGGGGGATATAGACCGTTGCTTTCGGTTTTCCTCGCCAGAGGGGGAACTGGGACGGAGCGGAGCGGAAGGCCGATGAAGTGGTGTGAGTGGTGGCGAGTCAGTCGCAGACTGGAGTGCCCTGTGAGAGCAGGGGACGGACCGAACGAACGAACGAACTCTATAACTAATCGCTCGTGACGCTTCGTCGTCTGTCCGAATGTCCGTCCCATCGCCCGACGCCGCGCTCATACAACGTTCTCCGATTTTACCGTTCTCTTTTTCTCGCGGTGACGTGAGCCGAGTTGTGACGCGATCGCGACCACGGTGAGAACGTTCCAACACGATTCTCTTCCAGTGTACAAGTTTTTCGTCGCCACGGTGTCTCGGGATCCGTTTGTTCGTGCCTTCGTTGGATATCCACCTGTGTGAAACACGTCCGAGGACTGTGCTCGTAGGGTTCTCGTTGTTCCGTCGGCGATTCGAGCTGACGCCTCCTCGCTGACATGTGGCCGCTGGTCGAACGCTCCGTTTCGGACTCCAAGACACCCTGATGGCAATCACCGTTCGCGAACTATCGCGTTCGTTCGTCGTCCGTCGACTGCTTGCCACGTTCGCGTATCGCACGACCTTCTCCACGAGACCGGTACTGACTTAGTGGAAAACAGTGTTCTAGCAGTGCGTGCAGGTGCGGTTGTGACCCGATTCTTCGTTAACGAGAGACACCCGCAGAAATAGAGACAGGGGGCTAGTCAGACAGAAACAGAGAGATTTTCGAGTGATCGTCGACGTCCGTCGAACCCGGCTGAGATGTCAGCGTACGCGCAGTTCGGATACTCGTATCCGTCGGCGTCCCAGGTGAGTCGTAAACTATAAATCAGCTACTCCAACTGACTCCGGAATCGAATCTCCATAATCTTCGCCGTAGTTGATCATCTCCGCATATGTCGAATACCCGTAGGCGTAGCCATTGGAGTAGGGATTCCTAAAGTGTGGCTCCAAACCGGTGGGCCGCGAACTAATCGCGTTAAATATTATAACAGTAGTAATTGCTTGTATTTACCACCTCTAATCTTCTAAAACACTTGGTTGCGAAAAACAATCATTTTACGAACCCCGGTTCATAAACTAGCAAAACTACTAGAAAATAGATAACTCATTCGATAAAAATTTTAGAACTGCCAATATGTAAAGTTTGTAATAATTTTTCGATGCAGTAAACCGTAATTTATGCTTAGGTGAATTTTACTTGCCAATTGGAGCAAATAATAGTAAATCAATTGTACTATTCCGCGATAGTAGATCGACATCTGAATATACGATATTTATCAATGTAAGTACAACCTTCAATAAAATGAAATACCAACATAATTTGCAAATATAATGTTGTGAAACGTTTATGTTAATTGTTCGATTGCTCCACGATAGAATTTGATTAGTCATTTTGCAAACGTAATAACGTGGTACATAACAGTGCTATGAACTTTTACGAGTATAATACATCGAGTTTTCGATCAAAGTTCTTGACAGGGAATAATAATTAGCATCGGTGAGAGAGAGGGATGGAGGACAGGTAGGTCTAACGGTATAACTTCCATTGTCTGCAAAATCGTACCTTAATTATTCATTTAATGATGGTCGTTTACTGGGTAGCAATTTCAGAATCATTACTAATCACCGTCAGCCGATTATTTCTGATCTTTTTTCCTTTCATCTACTCGCGAAAGCGAGTGCATTGTGAGATAGACAACCGCTAATTAAATCCTACGCCCCTTATTAGACTATGTTCCGCGAGATCGCTCGTTCGCTCGATTCATAGCAGATTTTTTTCACAGGATCCTTTGCGTAGTAATTTTCATTAAAAATCTACAAAACTGCGATATCGTGTTATAATTGGTCCAACTATTACCCGATAATTATTGCGCAAACGTTTCGAATGATGCTAATAAAACGATTATCCGTTTAACGATATTTTAAAAGAAAACTCGTTTCTTTTAATAGCCGATCGATTAAGATAGGTTTTGCGAGAGAAAATATATGGTATACCATAGGTGCACCTGTTCCTCTTAAATGTTCACCGACGGCCGTCGCTTGCCGTCACGCATTTTTAACTTCGAAGAAAATGTTTAATTACATTTCTTAATTAATTTGTAAACTCCGGTATTTCAGCATATTTTAATTCGCTTTGCAAAACAGTCCCTTCCGTGAATACCGTTTCTCAAAAAATTTCATTAAAAAATTCAAACGTAAATTTAATCGAAGCATATATTTCTTAGCTCGCTATTAGCTCGATTAAATTCCATTTGAAACGTTGCTTAAATTCCAGTGGCTACGCCACTGCGATGCTATAAAAGATGATTTGTGCCGCAGTTGCGTATCGGAAAAGCTGCAGGTTAAATGGCACCATTCATTGATGTCCCTAATTAGTAAGTTGAAAGGGCCGATAATAGGGTAATGTACGGCCCTGCAGTTTACCTGACAAAGGGACTAATCCTTTTACTTGCGGTAATGTTTATAAACAGATACATCGAACGCATCTGCCTAAGTATCGGGAAGATTTATCGCGCACCAAGGTGCCGAGTTAAATTAATTACGGGTCGATTAAAATTCCTATGCTCTCGCGTATACATTTTATCTATACTTATGAAACTGTGTCACTATAGCTAGGGAATTCCTCCACCGTACTGCAATCGGATACTAATGCATTTACATTTTTATCGTACAGTTCACAGAACCTACGTAATTTGTTACTATTTGTGTACTAAAGCAGTCTCGGAAATTACGTTTGCAAATTGTTATCGATGCTTGTCGCAATAAGTATAAATAGTATTAAGAACTGTACGTAAGAACTCGTAACATCAGTGTTAAAAGACAATGTTGTAACTTATCGTTAAAGAAACTTTTATATTTGTAACTAATTATCGACTTCGTTTTTAAGTCTAAAGATTTGTCAATTACTGTAGACTCTGAAAATTAAAATATTAGCCACTCTAATTTTTTTGACACTTCTGAACATTTAATATTCTGAATATTTAAGTCGGTGAAAGATTTGTCAATTATTGTAGACTCTGTGAAAATTAAAATATTAGTCACTCTAATTTTTTTGACACTTCTGAACATAGTCTGTAGCTTTGTACCTTCAAGATCTTTAAATTATTAAACGAAACTGTGAAGTAGAAATGTTAATAGGTACAAATATTGGAAATCCTAGAAAATGGTAATAACAGTGATGCAACAATAGACAAGTCCGAATAATTCAAGCAATCGAACGGAAATTACAACGAATCAGTTTGCAAATTGCTAATAATCACATAATAGTCGATTAGCATAAAAATATGACAAACAAGTACGTCCCGTTGTCGAGGAATGTACGTACAATATGACGCTTTGGTAACCCAGTTTTGTCGCTTGTAAATTGTCTGGTCGGAAGGGCAAAGGGTATCGAAGGCAAAGGGTAAAATGAAATTCTGATTTACGACGGGATCGCAGCGATGGGTGGCGGTGGATATTCGGCAGTGGGGCGCAGGCGCGCTCCGTTGCCGAAAAAAGGAAAGAACGGAAACCGAATAACAGCATCCGAGCAAACGACGCGTTTTACGCGCAGGTGCAACGGCGCGAGGCTAGATAATAATACGGGTAGGTTTGTAACCCGCATGGGCCCGCGAGAAAGGTGCGAGTTGCATCGGCAAGGTTGCATCGCATTGTTCCTTTTAATGCGCCTCTCAAAAGCACGGGCTCAACTTCGTTTTGATTAACCTCACGATAAAAGGGCTACTCCCTTTTGTTTTCTTTACTCCCGCTTAAATGCTGCGAGAACGATGCCACTTTTTAACCTTTTACCTACGTGTTCTTTCAAATATTTTTTCTTATCTTCATCTACTTTTTCAAATTCAATGTTGCTTTTTAAATTCTGGGATTTATTAATCTTTTGATAGGGTGGACGTATATGAGGGTGGATGTATATGAGGGTGGATGTATGCGAGGATGGACGTATATGTGATTGGACATCCTTCGAAATAGTTTGGTTGTTCTGGTGATCAAGTATGGATTTGACTTTTTATCTTTGTAATTTGATCTTCAGTCATAGTTGGTTTTAAATGGTAGGATTTTTTAGGTTTTTGATTAGGTGGACGTATATGTACGTTCTGCGAAATAGATTGGTTGTTCTGGTGATCAAGTATGGATTTGACTTTTTGTCTTTGCAATTTGATCTTCAGTCACAGTTGGTTTTAAATGGTAGGATTTTTTAGGTTTTTGATAGGGTGAATGTACATGTACGTCCTCCGAAATAGTTTGGTTGTTTTGGTGATCAAGTATGGATTTGACTTTTTATCTTTGTAACTGATCTGCATTTATAGTTGCTTTTAAATGATGGGTTTTTTTAGGTATTTGATAAGATAGACGTCTATGTACGTTCTTCTACATAGTTTCCTCTTAATGATCAACTCTACATGTAACTATTTATCCTCGTAATTTAATGTTCATTCAAAGTGACGTTTTAAATGGTGGGATTTATCAACATTTTAATAAGATGAACATATATGTACGTTCTTTAAAATAGTTTCCTTGTTCTGATGATCAACTATGTATTTAACTTTTTGTCTTTGTAATTTAATGTTCATTGACAGTTGCTTTTAGATGATGAGACTTATTAAGCTTTTAATAAGTTGGACATTTATGTACGTTCTTAAAAATATTTTCCTTATTTTGAAAATCAACTTAGTGTCTAACATTTTGTCTTTATAATTGAATGTTCATTGACAGTTGCTTTTAAATGATGAGACTTATTAAGCTTTTAATAGAGTGAACATATTTGTACGTTCTTAAAAATATTTCTTTATTTTGAAAATCAATTTTGTGTTTCATTTTTTGTCTTTATATTTTAATGTTCATTTATAGTTGCTGTTTAAACAGTAGGATTTATCAATTGTATTTTAGTGAGGACATATATGTACGTTCTTAAAAATATTTTCTTTATTTTGAAGATCAATTTTGTGTTTCGTTTTTTGTCTTTGTAATTTAATCTTCATTTATAGTTGTTGTTTAAACAGCAGGATTTATCAATTGTATTTTAGTGAGGCCGCAAATGTGTGTTCTCAAAAATATCTTCTTTATTTTGAAAATCAACTTTGTGTTTCATTTTTTGTCATTGTAAATTATTGTTCATTTACAGATGTTCTTTATATAGCAAGATTTATAAATTGTTTCTTTAGTGAGGACATGTACATTCTTAAAAATAATTCTGTATCCTGTAGCTGAATTTAATATTTTATTTTTAGAAGATTATATGGTAATAATGTAAATCGCATCCTTTGAGGGTAGTTAAGATCGGAAGTGTTAATTGCAGCGCGAAATAATGGAAAGATTGATCGTGCAGTGACTAAGTGACGCTAGGCGGTGTCCAAGAATGGTTTACGATCGCGCCAATTCCCGTCGTGCAGGATAATAAATATTTTACGCGGATCATTGCTACGGAAACGCGAGTAACGATAATTGGAGTTTATAGCCTACTTACGTGAATTTATAATAGCGACAGTCGCAGTCTACAGCGGGTCGAATCGTAAAATTCGCGATTACAGATTAGGCAGTTAATATATTTACTGTCAGCAAAGGGAGGTTCCAGTAGTATTCCCGTTCGCTTTTTCTATTCGATGTTATTGCAGGTTAAACGACGCCACTTAATTTTCCTAATAAAGGAAAAAAGAATGTACGTGTCTCGTTCGGTCTGAAACAAGGCTTTTAATGAAGTATTTAATTAAGAAAACCGGATGAAAGTGTCCAAGCACTTTTTTATTACGGTTTGTCACTTTCCTCTTGCACTTTTATGGAACGCCGTGTTTAGACGGAAAAAAAGTTCGATCGATTCTAAAAGACTCTTTTAAGACTAAAAGGCTGTTAATACCTGTGCACGACGCATGTACACGTCGTCGAATTAAAATATATATAGAAGCAATTTCGTGTTATTTAAGGTACTTTTCGTGTTTCAAATTGTTACCAATTCGATTGCAAACTGTTGGCCTTTAAGGTATCTATTATTACGTGTTTAACCTTTTGCCAAGAATAAATCACTCGTACCGTCTTTTCTATTAATAGTCAATAACATATACAATCCTGTGCTAAATTATCCACGATGAAATACTTCGAAACGTTACTTCGTGCAACTCTCTAAATATTTTCGAAATCACTTCCTGTAATTTTGTATTAAACTACTTGCTCGAAAATTTATACAAATGTTCACATCGACTCACAAGCAAACATGAATATCGTAGTTTAGGTAAAATATACAGAACTCACACCGGAATATCATTAACATCGTATTAACTAGATCCGTGTTAACACCTCAGCCCTTACGTTTTACAAAAGAGCTCCCGATTTTTTGCCACATCGTTGATTCTTGACCGGTGCCGCTCTATCTTATCTCTAAACCACTACTACTCGTTTTCACCGGTATAGTATTTTTTGCCGCCACTTTGGGAAACATAAATCGCCTGAATATCTGCCAACAACTTCGTTATCCTTCTAAGCGAAACTTGATACGCGTATTTACGAGCTGGAAGTAGAGAACGGGTTTTTTCGTCGTTGCACTTCTTCGAGACACGCATCGCGTGCGTATTCTCATTGTTCTCGAAAAACTATAATCGGGTCGCGCCAACCGTGAAAGCACAACAGGTTTTTTCCCTTTCCGGCGCGTTGTCGGATTGGCGCCAGAAATTTTAGATTCCGAATGAATTTAGAGGGATTCATTCATTTTGGGGGTGAAATACTGGGTTATTGTTAGGTTATTACTAGGTTAATACTGGGTTAATACTGGGTTAATATTAGGTTGTTATTAGGTTGTTATTGGGTTACTATTAGGTTACTATTAGGTTACTATTAGGTTACTATTAGGTTACTGTTAGGTTACTGTTAGGTTACTATTAGGTTACTGTTAGGTTACTACTAGGTTACTGTTAGATTACTATTAAGTTACTACTAGGTTATTATTAGGTTACTATTAAGTTACTGTTAGGTTATTAATAGGTTAATACTAGGTTATTATTAGATTATTGCCAGGTTATTACTAGTGTTAGGTTGCTCCAAGTTCTTTCAGAGGAGGGTGACTACCCTTTACTTTAATTTTTAATTCAATTTTTACTCCAATTTTTACTTCAATTTTTACTTCGATTTTGAGAGCCTAGACTTCACGTTAGATTTTCCTAAACTCTGAGTAAAACGAATTGTAAGTTCTCAGTTTACCTAAATTCTATATGGAGGAAGATCCAACTTGAGAATTTCAACACTTCAGAATTTGGTAAATTTTAGAAATTGAAAAATGTGAGAGTTTGAACATTTGTACTTCGAACACCTTTGCCTCCATTATTGATTTCTTTATGTACTTAAATTTGAGGTCCAATGAATTACATTTTTCTAAACTTTAACTAAAAGAAACTATAGGTTCCTGGTTCACATAGATTCTATTTAGTGAAAGATTTAACTTGAGAATTTGAACACTTCAAACTTTTACTAAATTTATTTAGAAATTGAGAAATGTGGAAGTTCAACAATATATCCTTCGATCACTTCTGCCTCCATTATTGATTTCTCTATGTACTTAAATTTGAGACTCAAGTAATTAGATATTTCTAAACTTTGACTAAAAAAAACTATAGGTTCCTAGTTCATCTAAATTCTATGTAGTGAAGGATTTAACTTGAGAGTTTGAGCACTCCAGAATTTACTAAATTTATTTAGAAATTGAGAAATGTGGAAGTTCAACAATTTATCCTTCGATCACCTTTGCTTCCATAATTGATTTCTCACTGTACTTAAATTTGAGACCCAACGAATAATATTTTTCTGAATTTTAACTAAAAGAAACTATAGGTTCCTGGGTCACGTAGATTCTCCGTAAAGAAACATCTAACTTGAGCATTATAACAGTCCAAAATTTACTAAATTGTAAGTTTAGTTTGTAGTTTCTGCATAATTGTAAATTATGCAGAAATTAAAAAATGTAGGAGTTAGAAATAGTTCTATAGAGTATTCCATAAGGAAAAAGTATTTTCTACAGAATTTAAAACTGCACATCTACATTTACATTAAAAAACATACACCATCGCCTTCATTAACAATTTCTCAGTATAATTAAATTTGAAAACCTTCATCTACCCCAAACTTCCTAAACTCCAGATAGAACATATTATACATACCCTCAGATTTTATGTAGACACCCAAAATTTGGTTCAGTCAGTATTTGTCAAAGTAGTTGTATTTCTAGTCGTACTCCCTCTTGAAACGCAAGAAAAAAAAGTTTTCGCAGCAAAGAATTACGAATTCGTTGATTAAGGAGTAACGAGAAGGCAATTGGACGTGGTTCGTTAAATTCAGCAACAACGCATCGAATTCCGATCCCTCCGTTATTTGTCAGCAGCGGCAAAACACGTCGAACAGGTCGACTTTCTACGCGGGAACATCTGTTCCGCCGGTTATAAGTATGCCTGTGTTACGACAGTAATTACTTTTTCATTCAACGAATAATTAGCGATAAATTTATTAGTGGTATCGTTCCTGTTTTAAGCTTGTCGCTATAATAGTTCATGCTTTCCGATAACTAGTCAATTTGTGTTCATTTTTTGATATCAGTACACGTCATTAAGACATGATATCCATTTTATGGATGTCACGAATTTTTCTCGTACATCTAACGGTAATATTCTTTTCATCCGTAACTTGTTTTTCATAGATATGAAGTTTTCCTTGTGTATAATAAATGTAGTTGAGTAGTCCCGTACAGAATAGTTCTAAACTAAAAAATTCCTGAGATAAAAGTTCACCTGAAATTTTTATACATGTATATGGAGGTTCTCGTACATGTTTTACAAATGTAGGTAATCTCCCGCAGATATATCCTTTGAACAAACCAAAGAATTCGCTTCATTCTGCAGCAGAAATGGAAGTACCATAATTTCAACTTTTCGTGCGAGTATGTATATGAAAATTTTTGTACATATTTTGCACGTGCGGTAGTCTGCGTTTGTAGAAATTTCCTTTAAATTAGCGCTGGGATTCGTTGCACATCCCCGAACAAAGTCTAACTACCTAAGCTTATTATTACTATAACTTACCGAATAAATTTGTACAATTCACTGCAGAAAATTTTGCTTGTAGCGATAGATTAGAACCAACAAAAAAAAAATCTCTATAATTTTCACAAACATCGCAACGATGATTCATAAAAAACCCCATTCGCGTATATGAAAATCCGCTTGTTTACGCGTTTACCTGTATCAAGTTTAACAAAGACGAAACTCTGTTCGCTCGAACGTAATGAAAACCTCTGGAACGGCTCGAATTCGATCCGAGAAATCACGCTCGTGCACCGAACGCAGGATCCCCGTTCTCCCGAATGTCGATCGATCGTTACAATTTACGAGACCGATTTTGCGAGCTTCTTTCAACGTCACCTTACGCTCGCGCCATTTCGATATCAAACATCTGCTACAACTTACACGTTCGCGACTGTAATATGGCGATAATGCCAATACCACGATGGGGTACATCGGTTCACCGTTGTATAATTACGGCCCTGGACACGGAAGCGCTCGATATCTCCGTAATATCGGTTTTCAGGATCGTGGCCTACGCTCTCTTTGTCTCTCTTAATTCTCTTTCTCCCTCTTCGTGTTTCCCTTCCTTTACCGTTCTCGAACATCGTCACCGGTGTACCTTCGATTTCACGCACAACAAACTTTTTCCTTTCGAGCAGCCTATTGCCACGCCTTATATTGCCTGGAAGCATCCCTCTTGCTGTGCTTCATATCGCCGCGCGTGGCGTTGTCGTTGTATTCTACACTCGGGAATTTGTCATGTGTTGTAGCATGTGTGGTATTAGTCACTCGTTGCATTACCTCGCGTTGTATTCTATATATGTTGTACCATTTGTGGTGTTAGAAATATGTTGTATCATCTCGCGTGGTATTAGGAGTTGTATTCTCCACGCGTTGTATTCTGCATGTGTGGTATTACTCACACGTTGTATTCTCCATGCGTGGTATTACTCACACGTTGTATTCTCCATGCGTGGTATAACTCACACGTTATATCACTATGCGTGGTATTACTCATGAATTGTATTCTGCACGCGTCGTATTCTCTAGACGTTGTAACACCACGCGTGGTATTTCTCATGCACCGTATTCTCCATATGTAGCGTCACCATGCGTGGTGTTCCTCACGCACTGTATTCTCCAGGCGTAGTATCACCACGCATGGTATTACTCACGCACCGTATTCTCCACGCGTAGTATCACCATGCATGGTATTACTCACGCACCGTATTCTCCACATGTGGTACCACCACGCATGGTATTCCTCACGCACTGTATTCACCACGCGTGGTATTCCTTACGCACCGAATTCACCACGCGTGGTATTCCTCACGCACCGTATTCACCACGCGTCGTATTACTCACGCACTGTATTCTCCACATATGGTATTGCCACGCGTGGTATTACTCACGCACTGTATTCTCCACATATGGTATCACCACGCGTGGTATTACTCATGTACCGTATTCTCCACATATGGTATCACCACGCGTGGCATTCCTCACGCACCGAATTCACCACGCGTGGTATCCCTCACGCACCGAATTCACCACGCGTGGTATTACTGATGCACCGTATTCACCACGCGTGGTATCCCTCACGCACCTAATTCACCACGCGTGGTATTCCTCACGCACCGAATTCACCACGCGTGGTATCCCTCACGCACCGAATTCACCACGCGTGGTATTACTCACGCACCGTATTCACCACGCGTCGTATTACTCACGCACCGTATTCTCCACATATGGTATCACCACGCGTGGTATTTCTCACGCATCGTATTCACCACGCGTGGTATTCCTCACGCACCGAATTCACCACGCGTGGTATTCCTAACGCACCGAATTCACCACGCGTGGTATTTCTCACGCACCGTATTCTCCACATATGGTATCACCACGCGTGGTATTCCTTACGCACCGTATTCTCCACACATTGAATCACCACGCGTGGTATTCCTCACGCATCGTATTCTCCACACATTGTATCACCACACGTGGTACCTGAGCACTCGCATTCCGCACACGCTATATTCTCCACATATACCCCGCGCATTATATCGCCACGAATCTCAAATTTTATCGTCGCACGCTGCAGATCAAAACCTCCGTTCCCACCCATCGCAGTCAACGCGTTAACACAAACATTTCTTGCACGCATATAGAAAATTTACGATTCCATATACATCGCAGTGGCGTGTAATAACCACCATAAAGGATGCTTATTACACATCAATTTTTCTTCCGCCTCGTCAAGACAGGAGACTTTAATGATACACAGAAGCTCACCGTAATTATTGCCAGGTGAAATGATTACTTTGTTGTTGGATGTTCGATCGGTTACCATAATGGCCGGCTAGATCCTCGTTTACACGCTTGGCGGAAATTTCGAGGATCGTTAACTCCCGTGATGTTATACTTTGTTATTATCAACCGTGTTGCGTTTATGCAACGGACAAGCGAAATTTAGCGGAGGCACGATCGACCGTTCTCGTACGAAGATCCTTCGTTAATGATTGACGGTATCAACAATTACGGTACCGATTCTCGCACGTACTTACCCGATGGTCCACCAGCGACCTTACACGCACGTCACGGGAACCGGTTACCTGCTCTTTAAAGGTGCACGCGTGTCCAGTCCCCGAAGGAACGACGACCTGGTTCTGTACAGTCGGCGCGAATAATTCGGACGTTCCCTCTTTTTCGCGAGATCCACGACTCTCGGCCGCAGAGCATGGCCGATGTAGGAATGTCGTTTCTGAGAAAAACGATCGATATGTATATCCGGTAGATCGAATTTCACTCGACTCCACTCGAATATGATTTTGTTGTTCATATTCTTCGCGCTTATACCTTCTCGTTCTTCGTCATCGAATCTCTGCAATTATCTCCATTCTCAAACTCCCTAATTTTCTGAATCTTAAAATTGGGACTTTACTTGATGGTACTTTAGTGACCGTATATTACACGAAGTGAGATAAATATGCGAAAGTATGTATTAATGAGCAAGAAATTGTCGCGAAGAGAGTCGAAGATCAAAGGGGTCGTTTTTATCTTTGTGTTTATCTTGGAAAAAATCGCGCGATAACGATCAGTCAAGTAGGATTTTCTCGGGAAACGTAGCCGCGAGATTCCTCGTAAAAATTGACTCGGTAAAGAAACGTTTCGCGGCGAGCCGCATAAAAATACCAGAAGAGACCCGTCACTCGTACAGTTAACGTTCACGCCTTCTTAACGTCGAGTTACAGCCACTTTAACGGAGTCTTTAGGGCTTCAAATAGATCTTCGCCGGCACCCTGACGAGCTTTCGCATCCTTTTCCATCTCGACGTTTTTAAAGCCAACCTCACGAAACTGCTAGCGGCATTCCGTGGCGCCCTTTAGCCCCCGGAGGTAATTAACGTTAAATTGTTGCCGTCATTACCATACGATATTTCACTGGCATCTGGTGCGTGTCCGTCGTTGCTCACCAGACACCGAAATCATGGGCTTCTTTATATTTCAAACTTTACTACCGGATCTTTTCCTCGTTTCCATTGTTACGACTCTGTTTATATCGCTCGGGGGTGCACGGATTGAAAAATACGACGTGGTTACTATATATAATCTTGTGAAAAACAGTTCTCCTTTTTATTGTTTCTTAAAGAGGGCGCAGACAAAGAAGGTGGAGTTAGAAGACGATTATCGTACTGATACGAAATATTATGGCAACTTTTATGCTTCTAATTGATGTAGCTTTCTTTATTTGGTAGTGCATGCGTGAGCACCGACTCTCGTTATATTGCAAATATTATGCGGACTTTTATGTGTACCTTCCATGATCTAACATTCCTTAACGATTCGTATCACTACTTTTTGATCCACAGTACATAAATCTTACACTGCGTTACGGTATACAGTACGGTATGTTATATAGTTGTATTAACTACATCTTGAAATTATCACGCAATTACTCCATCATCTACTTATTGTATTATCCATACATCGTACCTTCCTCATCAATCATTAAAAATTAACCTACGTTTTAAGCTATCATATTTTTATTCACTCGGATGCATTTCAAGCACGTAAGATCATTGAATTTGTCAGAAATAGAAAATCCATTGGACACGCGCTTATCGACCTCTGACGTGTAAGATAAAAGCAATATTCGTTCAAGAGACACGAGATAACGAGGCTTGAAATCCGATTAAACCTCGTTCAAAATCGATCGAAACAAATTGCGATCGTGCAGCTCAATATTAATCCAAGAGGTGTTAAACCGTCTAACGAAAGTTGTGCAAAAAATTTTATAATTCTCTGCACTGCATTCTCTATTTTGTTTCTACAAATTCGTCGTATATTTACTTGCAACATGTTCAATAAAAAATTGCGCGGATTTATATGCTACAGTAAAATAGTTTCACTTTCCACAATTTTACTTTTTCACGCAAGGTAGCAACATTTTTTATACTCTTCGCAACAGTCGATATTTATTGACCAAAAAGATTAAAAGAGTGTACTGATTTATGAGTTGTAGTTTCACTTCCCTTAGTTTTAATTTTATACAATGATTATATAATCGCACTTTCCTTTTTTATTTGAATCCATGACAGCGATGAATATTTATTCGC
This sequence comes from Megachile leachella, assembly GCA_963576845.1. NCBI lineage: Eukaryota > Metazoa > Arthropoda > Insecta > Hymenoptera > Megachilidae > Megachile > Megachile leachella. The sequence goes on along the minus strand of OY756247.1, from coordinate 25,014,500 downwards.
TATTACGAAAAAATGTTATTACAAATTGAACACCAGATTTATACATACAAGTTTATGTACGTAGATAAACATTTATAGTACAATGCTTTCTATTTGATTTACTTAAACTTTAACGCAAATGTGTTGGCAATTTTCACCTTTTCTTTCGCATCTCGATAAGTGAGATTTATTCACAATTTTTCATTGCATTATTTAAATGATCTTTCAATGCTTATCAGTAAAATTATTTCTACTATTTAACGTGCAAGACAAGTTGTCTCGAAATCCTAAAAAGAAATCAGTTCACCCAGTCAGATCAAGGGTTAAACTTTGATCGAACGCAACGTTTCACCGGGAGAGAAATCAGCGTCACGGTTAATTTGTCTGGAAGAGGGGTGCATAAAGGTTCGTATTGGTTGTAGAAGAACCGACGAGACTCGGGACTAAAGATTCTTCGGCTCTTGTAGCGCAGAAAAAGACACATGGAAGGCGGAGGGTTGGAGAGACCGTGTCCATTCGTGATCTTGTCCGCCATCTTTTTCGTACGAATTGCGCGCGCGTGTTCGCGTTCCTTTGGCCGCGTTATTTCTCCTCGAGCGGGCTCGTTCGTCGATCAAAGCGGATCAGAGTTAATCTCGATGGAGAATCGAATTCATAGGCTCGCGACACGGATCTGTTGGCGTTCGCGTGCGCTCGAGACCCCTTATTGTCAAGTTTCTCCAGTTACTTTGCACGAGCACCGATAACTCGCGATCAAACCGCTGCTTAGCTCAACTTGGACACGTGTAATCCTGTTTACGAAGAACCCTTTACGTTCGCGAGTTTTACTCTTCGAGGACTCGACTCCATCTTTGTTCGTGTTTCGAGGTACCGCTTTTTCTACGACGCACGCGTTTCTAGAAATTCGTGCGGACTTATCGTGTCGAGATCGTGGATAGATTAGTATGGTTCAATTGCTGCGAGAAAGTTGAAAAACTGACCGAGTCTTTTTATCGTCTTCGATACGAAAACCGTATTTGCGATCTTTATCGAGAGATCGTTTGTCGAGATTACTTCGTAATGAAATTACACTTTTGAGTACGAATTGTTGATCTATAATTAATTATTGATTGGGTAATTCGTGTTCAAAATGTTTAGGGGGATTAACGCGAATGTTGTATAACAGATAGAAATGCTATCAGTATCAGAGCAATTATGTTTAGTAAAGATAAATAATTTAGTTAAACAATTAACCGAACATCGTGTTCACACTGAGTTTTAGAAATTTAACATATCAGTTATGAAAGAACAATAGTTAATCGAAACGTGACATTCGGTCCCTAATAAACCTATCATGCCAGGAATACAAATTCCTGCAATGTTACTAATTAGGGTCACGAACGAACGACGCCAATCTGCATAATGGCAATATCATTTCATTTTCTTATCCGAGGATGTTTCGTGGAAACAATCTTTATTCGACAAACGATCGTCAACGAAGCACCGATTTACGCAACTGTACCCGGCGCAATTAGCATACTGGCGTATCAGCATCGCGTTTATTTCGTACATCAAGCATCGAAACATTGTAAACCCGCTACCGCACGAAAGATTCGAGTCGAGCCATTTACATCGAAATTACACGTTCGTAGCAGCAAATTGTTGCTCATTATCGGCATCCAAGAAAATATCAGCTTACTCTTTATATCACGCACTGCTACTCCCTGTATCTGGCCAACCATATACCATACTTAACGTTTTCCACGAACCTCTTCAGCTCGTGCGTATCGACATTCGGTTTTAAAAAGCGGTACGGTGGGCCAACGCCCCGGTACACCTGCATTTTAATTTTATTTCTCAATTACTCGAGTATTTCCAGCAGGGAGAGATCCGCCATAAGAACGAATCTCGAGGGGTTGATTCGCGAGCGCCACCGAATCGTGTAGAGGATGAGAAAGTGGAAGGCAGAAGGAAGAAAAGGGACGTATCGGGAGTCTTCCTGGAGGGATCGCAGGGTTTTCGCGGTGATGCCGCGGGGGTGAAAGCGGGCTTTTAAAAGGTTCCGATGGGAAACCCAGCAGGGCGTGAATGGCTCCAGACTCGCTGGAGGAGCCGCAACGGGAGAGGAAAGAGCCGGGGATAGAAGGTCGGTAGCTAGCTCGACGCAACAGTGGTGCGTGCACGGGGACACACACGCCGGATCGCACGCGTGTTGTCACGGCCTCGAGGTGTTCCACCACACCTTCTTCTCTTGGCTCTTTGTTCACGAAAGTTCGGTTTACCTCGTTCCCTTCTCTTGCCCTTTTTTCTCGCCTGTTTTTGCGCCACCTTCCAACGACCACGGGACTAGCTCCTCTGAAATAGAGAAACGATCCGAATGATCATGGCGAAAATTTCGCTTCACTTCAACAAAATTATTGGAATAATATCTATGAAGTACAGAAAATTAATAATTTTGTTGTGCCTCAGTGAACCGAAATTTTATACTGGGCGAATCTTACAAAAATTGTCTGACGTTCTTTCTTTGTAGTTGAGGAATATTCGGATGTTTCTATAACATATTCCACAGTTCATGATCTCCCAATCACCGTACTGATTAAGCATGACGTCGACGTATCGTCAAGATCTGATGTGGATCTCGAGTACCCTCATTTATCGCGTATTCAGCAAACTGGTTATAAAACGATGACTATCGGGATTAGCAGAAACTCGATTACACTTTAGGAAACAATAAGTAAATTTGTACAACGGTAAGGTTTAACGTAGGTGTACTTGCAGATATACGACAACTAAGCTCGAAGATTTTTCCTAGTAGCGCTATATTACCGTTTGCTCCGCGAACGTAAACTAGGCTTTATAGCTAGAATTGCCGCGCAAAGGGTTGTTGGAGATATACATATATCGCGGTAGGCTTCTCCTCGGTAAATTAGCTGGCGGTAAATGAGGATGAAATGAATCCCGGTAATTAATACGACAGAGGGCTCGCAGTTATTTCGAGAGAACCGCTTCGCGGTGGCACGGAAGGAGGGAAGATAGAGGGAGAATCCGTGTGGAAAACAGGGAGAGAAGAAACGGTTCGCGCACGTACTATCTTTTCTATTCGTAGAGAAGTGTCGAAATCCAGGGCCCGCCCACGGGAAACGGTGATAAATAGGACCAAGGAAAACATTATTTTTCTCGAAAGCGATGATTTTTCCGTTGCTTTGTTTTCACGAAACTGCGATCGGAGACGAGGAGAAAGAATCGGAGGAAATCGTGTCGCCAGAACGCGTTTTTTATAACGCGGTCCCCGTATCTCTTTTTCGCTTCCCTGACCCCTCTACAGCGCGGACGTGTTTACGAAAAACGGGATTCCACGTCGCGCTAAATAGTCGTAAGATATTTCGACGCCTGCTGACGGCGGCTACAAATTTCCCTTGATAATTTATCGCCGACCGATACTTAAATAGCGTCCCGCCGTGAAATTGGACGAGAACGCGGGCCGATCATCTTCTGGCCCTTCTGCGCGTTCGTGTGCGACTTTTAATTTATTTTCATCAACAGCCTTTCTCGCGAACTGTTGTCCATTTCTTTTCGTCTTCATCTTTCATTTATCAAACACGTATTTTCCCGGGGTACATCTTTTCCGAAATTGGCAGATCGATACAGTCCATGTTTAATTAATGACAGGAAGTGCACCGATTACATTGCGTATTCATTAAAGTAACCGAGGCATTTATCAAGTAAAAAAGATATGGCTAGTAGCGAGTTGCACGATTATTCAAATGAAATGGAAGTTCCAACGCAGTTGAGACGCGAGTCGGAGTATCTCCGAAGGCGAGGCTCGAGACGAAAGTTGCGAACAGAACTTGGATCGAAGCTATAACAGAGTTATTAACACGAGATTATTATGTAAGACAGTCTGTAATTAACACTCATTGACATTTATTATCCACCCGTTCATTTTCTTTCGCTGCGTAGTTATTTATGACATTTTCATTGAACTGTGCAACAGGTATCTCTGTGATTGCTACTGATAGACATGTCACTTTTTCCTTCGGTTTCTTTCACAGACGATGGTACGTTGTAGAAATTATTAACCTTAATTAAGCAGCTACCGTGGCGTTAGTGTCTCGTTCTCCTTGCTCGATATCGATCTCTTTTCATAGAGTCGACAAGAATGCAAATTATGAACATGTTCGATCTCGCAGATACGATGTTCGAAAATGACATTGAATCTGCATCTCGATACGAGTAGGTACACAACCGATGATCGAGAAACATTTTTTCAACGGGGAAACTATGCGTGTACATTTTCGATCAGTGCAACACCGTCAATTGAGCATTCGATGTTTAACACGAAACACGTTATGAGGTTACACAGTAATACATAGTTACAAACGTGTCATTCATTTGCATCTGTTTACCATTTTACCGGGACGATAACTCGGTAAGGTAATAGCTAATTCTTTGTTATATAAAACATGGAACGGTTTTTGTCCAGCTTGTAGCAATTATACGCGAAAACCTGTACGTGACAAGATATTTGTTATCGTGATTTGACGTAACTGTTTCGTGTTAGCTTGTTCAAGCTTCTTGAATCGATAGCACACTTCGATTAGAACATTTCGGTAGACAACGAGGTTCTACAAAGTTTCAGAACGGTGTAGCATAATTTTTACCAGAAACTCTTCTTATATTGCCATGCATACTAGTACAATTTTGCATCGTCATTGTGCTACTATGCGTGGTATAACCATATGCAATCTGCATTGCTGCAAACATTGCCACGTGGGTCAAGGAAACATACCAGTACGTTTGAAAAATGCACCCAAAGGGGTAGGTTTTTCGAACGAAAATAAAAATTGAATACAAATTGCAAATCACGGGTTGAGTCATCAACTACTCAACTCCGTCATCGAGTATTAACCACGAATGGGCAAAGATATTTTAATCGTGAGTAATCTACGTTCGTTTTAATTTACCGCCTTTGGAGTACTTTCGTGTATGTACTCGCAAACGAACGTTCGCAGTAATTCGAGTTGTATCGTCGAATCGACCGGTCGATAAATTTCCATTTAATTTACTCAGCTAGTTGTCGAAAGCCTCGAATGGTGTTCAAGGTACTCTGGGCGTCGTTACACGAAATTACGTGACGATTATTGTTATCGAAGGTTCGCGATCGCGGGGGAACATCGATGCCAAACGTAATTCGAAAGGGAATATGTTTCGTTATTTTTTTGTTCTTTCCTTCCTCCTCGTCTGATCGTTACAGCTTCTTTTATATGTTCGAAGGGGTTATAGTCTTACCGGCCAGGACGAACCTTTTAAGAAATTAATTGTCAAGTGTCATCTGTGGCTTAATAACGAGAGAGATACCGCTATTCCTTTTCGATTATCGTCCATTAAAGTAACATGAAATTGCTATCGAGTTATCGGCCGCGCATATTTATAATCGGATCGAGCTGATAAGCGAATATCACCTGCTTTCGAAATTACAGCCATTATCGCAGTTAACCCCTTACACGAGACTTATTTTTACACTCGATTTTCTAGTCCGATCCGTAACTACATTCTCTATACCTCGAACAATACTTTTTTCCGAAGAAATCAGAAGAGAAACAACGATGAATCGTTATCGTGAATTTCGCTAAGTAACAATCTTGTTTCCACTTATAAATATAATTAACTAAATGTAACTCTTTAAATGTAGCTGATAACGTCCCAGAAATCTGTATTTGACAAATATGTCATCCCGGTTCAATTTCGTTATCCGACTCATTTATCTTATTGTTTGACGTTGCTGGCACTTAAGATTTCATCGACGACATCTTACCTACCTCTTATCTCCGTTTTTCGTCAAGAACATCGTTGTCCGATCGTTCTTGGAACCGGTGATATACGTAATTAACAACTACTCGGTAAATCGTGGGAATTATAACTCGTTACGTTTCTAGCGGGGAACGGTGCACACGGGACGGGGAGTAGGGGGCGCATAATTCGCCGGTGCACGAACGTTCGAGGAATTAAGAATAATCGCGGGGAAGAAAAGAACACCTTGTTAATGAAAGACTGTACTTTTTCAGCTGCTGGTGAGCGGCGGACAGCCAACGACGGCGACGTCGCCGGCGATGTCGTCGGGAGGTGCACTGAGCCCAGGTGCACTGTCACCGTCGTCGACGGCGACGACGACGGGCGCCGCGGCGGCGGCCGCGTCCGGAGGTGCGAGCACCCCGGTAGGTGGTGCCACGGGGCCCGGTTGCTGCGAGAACGGCAGGCCCATGATGACGGACCCCGTAACGGGGCAAACGGTGTGCAGCTGTCAGTACGACAGCGCGGCGAGGCTCGCCTTGGGTGCGTATCCGAGGCTAGCACCCACAGCGACCTCCTACTCTTCTTACCCCACGCCGACGCCCTCCACCACCGACCAAGGGCCCTACCCCAGCATCGGCATGGACAGCTCCGCGTTCTACCCTCCTCTGGTGAGTCTCCGTCTTTTTCTCCTTGTTTGGCCTAGTTTTTCTTTTCGCTTTGTACAGAAGGTCGCTTAATTGTTGGACGATAATTAGCGGCGGGTTTTGCGTAACGCCGGATGAATAATTCATCGGCGCGGCGCATGGAAACACCATCGCGCGCGTGCAACGTACGCGGCACGAATCGTCGATGGCATTGTTACACACCGGTAGATTACGCGCTACCGATAGAGATTCGGGGTGTAGCGGCTTGGCAACGATCGCCGGACAAATTTCAAGTCCAGCTTTTGCGAGAACGCTCGGTTTCGAGTAGGCCCGATAAATCAGCCAAATTACACATCCCACCAACTAATCGGAAGAGTTATGAGCCGGCTGCGCGTATTTATAAAAGCAATCATTAAACGGTTTATTAGCTCGGCCACGACTGAGAAGGACGGAGCGGCGTACTTCCACGTCGACAGGTATTAGAGGCGGTTTTGCAATTCGTTCGAGCACAACGACGGCCATCGCGACGTCAGATTGATCGGCCCGTCGAGCTAGGCGTGCCCGACGATTATTACTCCTGCCGGCTAAACTCGAGACGGATTAGCGAGCGGTCTTGCCACGAATTAGCTCGGAATTCCGCTGACGGAAGCCAGGGACGTCTCAAATCGGCCGTTGCTCGAACTCCTTAGCCTCGTGAATCCATACGTCTCCCGCGTTTCTCTTTAGAGCTCCGTCTCCGTCGCCGGCTGCGTCGAATTATTCACGCACGGCTGTCGAGAGCGGAGCGATAATCTCGTTTAAGTTTCGGTTCGCGGAAGACGCGTCGAGACGCTACCTCTAACGAGGACTCCGTGATGGATTCGCGGTTATATTTCAGGGGAAAATTCGCTACTCGCTTCTTCGCCAGGGAGGCAGAGAATCTTGTGAAACACGCGTTTCCCCTGCAAAGACACCGGTTTATTCCGTCGTGCCCGGTGCACGCGAGGAAAAAACGCGGCTAATAATAAGTCCTGGACCAAACAGGCGCCCGTTGTCGACTAGATGCGCTGCTCCCTTTGCTTCTTCGCGCTAACGACAATGGCGTGGGTGATCGAGACGAAACGCTGTTTCGAGTATCGAATTATATTTCGAAGATACGTGTCTTTTTCGCTCGATGTAATCTAACGTGAGTCACACTGACTCATCTACCGACTGATCCAAAGTCTTAAAGTCTTAAAAAACTTCTCAAAATCCCACTTAAACTTCTGGAATCTTAAGATTTGAAATACCTAACGTGTCGAGGTCCTAAAATCTAGAGAAGCACGATCCTAAAACTTCAGACTCTAAGGACATAATTCTAAATTTCTAAAATCGTAAAATTCGAAAATTCCATCCCCTAAAATCGCAAGGTCCAAAAGTGCTAGGTCATAAAGTCCGAAAGTCGTAAAATTGAAAATGTAAAAATTCTGAACTTTCGTAAAGGAACTTGTTTTTCTGAAATCGCGAGATGTTATCAAAATCATCCGACAGCGTTGTGCGGCCGGATGAAGTGTGTGGTGATCGAACGAAATTTTTCCAAACGATCGCGTAAGAGCAATGACGTACATGGACTCGAAACGTTTTACAATCGCGAACATATCGACGATAGCGGTGATAAACGTAATTAACGTAGAAATAAACGGCCGATCGTATCTCCGTTTCGGCCAATTTATATCTGCACTCGAGCGTGTGGATACTAGCTAGCAGGGAGGTAGACAACGATAAAAAGATTGCTCGGAAAACACTCGTTTCGCCAGATGTTGCGAGTCGCCTGATACAAGTTGCTTCGACGAGCGGAAAGGAACGTGGAAGAAAAGAGAGCTGATAATTAAATTCTCCGGTTACTTCTTAGCAACTTTTCATTTTTGTCAGCTCGTAACTCGTCGCGGACGGTGCATTGGGTTTAGTCGGGGGAACGATTAACAAGAAGCACCCCGTTTTGCAGGAGGAATCTTCGTTAAAATGGAGTAGACCGTTTTGTTCGCTGAGCTTCGTTTTTGTAATACTACCTGTAGTTCTAGCTTACATACAGTACTTTATAGCACTGTTACTGAACACTTTTTAAACAATTTCTTCCAGTGAGAAATTATGTTTAACTATTGAAGAGCAGTTTGGATCGTCTCTGTATTGTCATCTTTATGCAAAGTTTCACACGCAGTAATTATGCTCTCAATCAACCGAGACACGTTCAGCGTGCACGTTGAGTTTGATTTAATTGGGATAATGATAATAATTAGCCCGTTTTGCACGGAGTATATAGTCATTTATCTTGTACGTACTTCAACGACGGGTCCAAGAGTGATATTGAATAACGGCAGACAAGTTGTAGCAAGCCCTCGATCGGCCGAACGAACTGGATATTCTACTTTGTTGCAGCGTGTTCCCCTTCATATCGAAGTTCGACCACTTGACGATTATGCCAGACAATATTTGCAACCGAAGAACCAGTTTGTTATCCGCGCTGTATTTGACGCGATTTAACCCTTTCCTGTATACTCATTCCGAACTTAAATCCAATTTGTCGATCGGCGCAACTTTATTTTACCTCTTTGTATCGATCGGTGTGGCGAACGCGGTAGAAAGTACAAATTGATACAAAACTGGAAATAAGATTAACCTAGCAGTGCGACTATCTTTCCGTTTGAATCTTGCTTAGACGGAAACGTAAAATCGAGCAGGGGGACTCGAATACCAGTTTCTGTACGCGTTTTTGCTTACAGAATACAGTTCATTGAATAATCAATCGCGATAATCTGGCGGAAGTAAAGAGACAAAAAAATATACTCGGTATGATGGCTTAAGTGCAAGATACAAGATATATTAGTGCTTAATTAATTTTTTCTTTCGATGATCGAGCGATGAAACCGCGTTACATGACATAATTAGTCCAAGTATGAGCATTTACCAATTCAAATGATCCATTTGCTACTTCATATAATTATAACGCAGTAGGCGGACTTTCCATTATATTATCAGCGACGGGACAGGATCTTTGAATTCGAAATACACTGGGTTGGGCAACGAGTTTTCTATTTTGATGTTACTGTGAACAGAGTCTTAATGACTAATATATAATTAAACTAACAACCTATACGGTATGTAAATATTGAAGCATAATAAATCGATGTTCCACCATTTATTACGAATTTCTACCCCGACCGAGTAAATCGCTACGAACCAATCAGCGCATGTCTTCCGATAACGACACGTCACTCTTCATTGGTCAATGGTGTACAGCCGTTTCAAGTTCGACAAATGGACGAACTGGGTGCAATCGTAGATAACGAACGATTTAATCCCCCTGCAGGTGAATCACTATTTGCGACATTCAAATTTCCCGACCGGAGTATCGCGCGACATTGATTCTTCAAGTAGACTGTTATCGTCTCCGACTTATTTTTTTCTCGAGTTTATCTACACTACTGCCGTTTGATCTTGCCGACTCGATGAGACGTAGTTAGATAACAATAGATACGATCGATGTTCCTTATCGTCTCGCGGAAAATAGACGATTCTTTTCCCGATCGAATCGTCGGAGTAATTTTAGCGACATTAAAATCTTCCATTCTCTGTTTGTTCGAATTCGCAGCGACCATTAGGGTAATCACCGCGTATCGTTCGGTTATCCAATAACCGAAAGATTGGCCGGCTCGTTCCAGTCAATTGAACTCGATTCTCTTTTCCACCCCGTTCCATAAACGCGTAATCGTTGACTTTAACGGGTCTCGCGATTCCGTGGCACCTAGGGTATTATAAATGTCCCGCGTGGACATTAGCCCCGTGTATCGGCCGGGCAAATTAATTTAGATTGGCGTTTTATCGCCACCGAGGGGCACAGAGATAGAAGGAATGCAGATTTTAATACCAGGCGTAAATTTCTCCGCGATTTCTCAGTCAGCTCCGCGGACTAACTACTTCGCTGCTAATGTTAATTGCCGTCGGAATATTTTGTGACACCCGGTGCGCGTATTATGTCAACGTTCACCGATAATGCCATTCATAAACTGGCCAACCTCGACCCGGCACGGCGATTAGACGTGGCGGAACGTTATCGACCGCAGGCTTCGACGCGACTATGAAAAATCGTATTCTCCGCGATTCGTGCGTGCGGTCTGCAACTCGTTCGTGGAAAACGGGTTAAGAGGTAAGAGGAAGTGGTCGGCTGAAAGGAAGCAGGGAGAAGCTGTCTGCGAACCGCTACGACCTAACCTTCGCTAGTCTCCATCGCTCTTTCTAACGCTTGACCTTATTCGCAAACTTTTTCGGGTCTTCAAAATTTTTATGTACTTTCAAATTTTTTTGTCTGTAGTTCTCAGATTTTTGTTACACTTTCATCTTTATTGCTTCCAGATATTCTTATATTTTTAACCCTCTGCACTCGAACATAATCTTACTATAACAGCAACATTTAAATATTAATTCAAATGTTAAATGACTTCTTTTGAAGTTATTATTTCTCTTCTAATAATTTCCACTATTATTTCACTATGTTTATACATAAGCACTATTATAGAATTAATTAAATAATGCTTCTTTTATTGTATTAAATCGAATAGCGCCTAAGAGCCACCCCTCGAGTGCAAAGGGTTAACTCTGAAACTACCATAAGTTTGACTGCTCCACAAGTTTCTTATTATAAGGTACACATTTTTTTAAAACACATTCTTCGAAATTAGAATTGATTTTCATCAAGACAAAAAATAAATGTGTGTACTAATTTATGTTTGGTTAATTGTTTATTTATTTTTTAACTTCATTTTTAGTTTCAAATTAAGTACATTCCTTAAAATCAGCATTGATTTTCATCAAGAGAAATAATAAATGTGTCTACCAATTTATGTTTCGTTTGTATATTTATTCTTCAACCTCATTTTCAATTTAAAAGTAAGTGTACATATGTCTATAAATTTAGTTAAATCTTGTTTTAGTTAAATTCTGTTAAATCCTAAATAGACCTATGTCCTACATAATTTTGTCGACTTACAAAAGTGCATAATATAAACGATCAGAGAATTAAAAATCCGTGATCAATGTCAACACAGTTAAATGTCCGCAGTTAATAAATGAGAGGTTAATTATCGTTTTTCGCCTGTACAATGAAGGTATTAACGGTTTAGGGATAATGATTGGTTTGCATGCCTCTGTGTGCCACTGTACCAGCATTCCGATCCGCGATATCGTGAAATGCGTTACTTTACGGCTCATTGATAAGCGTAACACACGTAGCACTCTTAATCGCGGACGTTTACGCTCTTATAATTGGCAGTTACGCGCGGCTTGCATGCGATACAATGTGCCTACACGCTTCGGTTCAGAGCAACTCGAGGTGATCTTTATTTTCCAGCTGATCGTCATGCTTTCCGACTTGGTGTAATGCTCGCTGCCCGCGTCGCTTAACATTCTGCATATAAAGCGTGTCGTAAACGGTCAAATGATTTGATTATGAAAATTAACCTGGTTACATGTATGGCCAACCGGGAACATGATTAGATAGAAAAGTGTCCGACAACGGGAATAAAGATTAGGCTTTCGAAATGATCCTATTTGGAATGCTGCAAAATCTGGTCAGTTCATGTTGGTTAAACGATACGAACACTAATTAGGGTCGCAAAATAGTCCATGCAATTTGCAAATAATCGTTTTAAAAGCTTGCAATTATTTTTTGAGTGGAATATAATTTATTTAGATACTCGAAGCATCGGTTAGATACAATCGTGTTCACCATATCGAGTGAATATTCTCGTGACCGTAGAAGCAGAATCCACTATCAAGATGGTAGTTGGCGTTATTAGTCGAGCTTGACCGATTGACGCTCGAAGAATGCCATTTGTCGCGAGACGGTGCGTCGAACGTCATAGTTTTGCACCTTTATCGCGATAAATTGCAGTCGGCCTGCGACCTGACCGCTTCGCTCGGTCGTTCGTGGAATTTCAGCTTCGTCCTGCAATTTCGTGCACGCGACGATCGCTCAGCCTCCGCGACAACCAACCCTGGAATGTCATAAATGACCGGCCACCGGGAATTTTGAGAATTTTGACGAACCTCTGACCCTTCCTTAGAGGCTACTTACGATATCGACGTTCGAACCGAGAGGAAATCAATCCTCGACTTCCAGCAACCATTCGCTCAGAATGTTTCAATAAACAGGTCATATTTAAGTCCACCTCGCAAATCTTTATCGTCAGAGTAATAAAGTCCTCGAGTCCATGAATTCAATTTAAACGATCGAATTATTTTTAACCTCGAATATAAAAAGCAAATTTACGAGTCTCTGAATTAGATCCGAGTCGCGGAATTGTGCTTATCGCGAGAGGTAATAAATGAAACTTTGTGTCTATGAATTAGATCTGAACCTTTTATGTTCGTACGGTTGAAAGGCTATTAATGATCGTGAAAAGCAAGTCTGCCAATCAAGGTAATAAAGTTTCGTTATCGTGTGAAAATAGTTGCTCGCGTTACCCGAGGTGTTAACTAATCTAATCGGAAAGGGTGAAGTCATTAGTAACGAGTATCGAATACAATATAATCTTATCGATGAAGACACATATACGTATACATATTAATATAATAAAATAAAGTATTAATCGGTATATTTCAATCGATAGTTCCAACGTTAATGACCAAGTTTCCAGCAAATATTTTTTTTAAAACATAGCTATGCATAAAGTGTTGTACAGAGTTCAGAGTTCTGAAGCTAATTCCGTAAGCCAAAGTGTAATAACGAATTGTAAATTTAAGCACGTGCTACCGATTCGAGCACGTCGTTTCGACGAGCATTATAATATAATAAGACTCGTATTAGCATTGAATGAAGTGGGTGGCGCGAGAGCTGGCATCGATAAAGGAACTAATAAAAAGGCAGACTCTTTAAGACGATCACGGTGGTCCTCGGCAGAAATAAATAAAAACTCGAGCGTGGCTTACCACCTCGGGTTCGAAGGTGATTCCTCTCTCGTCGAGTCTCATCTCGCGAAATGGAACGTGTTTCATGGCCAAGAATGGATCACGTCGAAGCTTCTGAAAGCTGCTGTCCCACGCGGAAGCTCTCTACGGCTTCGTCATCGACCACGAGTCGATACTCATTCCCCTCGTCCTTTGTCGACGTTAATTAAATTATCACAGAGCAACTGCCGGCAGAGCTTCGAACTTTAACTTTGAAGGCCTCGCGTGACGGGCTTGCCGTGTCCCCTCTTTATATTCGGCCAACTTTTCCTCCGGTTGTCTTTTGTCACTGTTTCCGAGTCGAACTCTGGCCAACCCCGTTTAGACGGGGTAGTTTGCCGTATTGTCACTCGTTTGCGAAACTTTTGCACGTGCTTCTGCTTCCTAATTGGCTAGACACGAGCTTGCATGGACTTTTCGCTGAATGGAACTGCTATTACTCGAATATTTTATATTATATTAGCTTACCACATTTCCTGTTACAACACCTTTACAATACCTACTAAATGTCACATTTTATATTTTTCCTCTCTTTTTTATGTTTCTATATTTATCAATATACTAGCGATATCAGTACTCTGCTATATCGCAAGTGATTTTATTTTCTCAAAGATCAGAAACTTTCCTATACTTCAAACAACTCCCTTCTAAAATTAGAACAATATCCTGTGACAATTATTCCGACAATTATTCTTATTTATCAAACAGATCTCTAAGAGAATTGATTGGAAAATTACGGAGCGTTTTCAATCAGAAGCGATCGTTAACTTCGTCATTCGTGCAGGATAATCGTCGCGATAGTAAATCGTTTAGCGATGAAACAGAACGAAACGAAGCGTTTATTCGACCGCGAATCTATCGTTAATCGAATTGATACGAAATCACCGTGTGGTTTAGCAATTTCGCGACTCGTCACGTATGTATATTTCGACTTGCGTGTAGGAAGTCGTGCTCGATCCGACCGATACACGTAGTCGCGCGTGCACGTGCTCGCTGATAATCAGTCGCGACATCGTTTCTCATTTAGGAGGATGAGACGCGTGTCGTGACCGTGGACTGACTGCCTGCAAAGAGATCGATCTGTAATTTTCGCAAATTCGAATCTGTAATTTTAGCACGCGAGGATCGTGCACATACGCGTATGCTTTGGAACAATGTGCTTGTATCTCAAACTGATATAGAATTTAATAATGAATTAAAGAGATGTGGTACGTACAGCTAATACATTAATAAATAATCGAGTACAAAGTAACAGAATAATGTGCGAGGGAATATATGAGCCGTTCAATGCACACATTGATTAACTCCATTTTTTGAAACATCTTAACACTAAAACTACCAAGCCGGTCAAATGACCGCTCCACAAGCTTCTTATTATAACAAACACATTTTGTTAAAATACATTACCTAAAATCAGAATTGATTTTCATCATGATAAAGAACAAATGTATGTACTAATTTATGTTTCGTTGTTTGTTTATTTATTTTTTAACTTCATTTTTAATTCCAAGTAAAGTACACATTATATACCGGTAGGTTTAGTGTTAAATTTAAGTGTTAAAGCATTTGGTATAGTCATAACTTTTTATATTTATAATAATTTGAGATTTTTCAAAAAATGGAGTTAATCAATGTGTGCACTGACGGCTCATATTTGATTTAGGTTGAGAAAATATTTGATAAGAAGTTGTAAAATTTGAAAATCTGCGGGATGTAAAAATGAAAGTTAGGAAGGTGCTGGACCACCCGCGTGTCGCCATTAAAGTCGCCTGTAAAGGGTACGTAAGGGAGAGGAAGAGGGATAAATATGCGCGGTCTCTCCCTTCGGTAAAAAAGGGGAGAAAGAAAAAAGGAGAGGCAGAAAGGAGAAAACAGTGGGCCACGAGGGTACCAGAGACAGCGGATTTGGAAATCGAAACGAGGGGATGGGTCCTCGGGGAATTAAAGAGTCGGGGAAGCAAAACTCGACGTTGATCTTTTTGTAACGCGAAACTTCCTGGCGCCAAACACCTCTAAGCCTTCGGTTCTAATAATATCCCATTGTGCTACCATTAGCCAAGCTCGCTCGTGGTCGTCCCTTTTCTTACCTATCCCTCTTTCTCTTCGCGTCCGTTCGTGCTTCTCCATACGCTTCGCAACGACACCTCGAAACAACACCATCGACTCGTTCGCGTCGGCGTGCAGGCGTATCCGGTCGAGACGGCATTGCACCGTTTGCTTTGCCTCGTTAAACTCGCAAGTTTTTGCTCCACCCTTCCTCCTCTGGAGAAATTCGCGATTTCGTGGCGATAACTTTGCGACTGCAGCTTCGTCGCGCTCGAACGAGTTCGCATTTTGACGCGCGCTCGTGGGTGGAGCTCGATTAACGGATCGTCAGTCACTCGACGATGGATTGACCGATCCGCTCGCTGCTGGTGTGACCTCGTTGCCGTTCTGGCTCGTGCGAAATCGCCGCTTAAGATGATGGATCGATTTTAATTCGATCGAAACATTTGCATAAATTGCGTCAGATTAAAGAGTGGGCGGCTCGCTTTGGAAACGATGATAGGCAATTTTGACAAGACAACTGTGTTGCGAGACAGTCACAGAGATAACGAAATTATGCGCCGGTTGCAGTTACATTTTTTTTAAATGCTGTCCGCGTTGCAACTCATTGATCATCGTTTTCAAAACTGGATTACTTGTAACTGGTCTACCTTGTTGATTCGATCAAAGTTCGTTTAAAACGCTTTCGGTTTAAAAAACGTACTCTTCGATATCGAACGGTGTAACATTTAAGATAAAATTGTTAAAAATTTATTATCACGTCGAAAATCAAGACTATTTACGACGCCATTAAACGCACTCAGTATGGAATCCGCAAACATTACAACGTTGCCGATGTAATCAATTATACGATTCCGTTGCAGGGAAATCCATACGGATTGAAGGACACGACGGGGATGGGCATGACGGCGGATATGGGTGCTGCATGGGGCACGGCTGCCCTTCAACCTGCCACCACGGGTTACTACCCCTACGATCCAACCCTGGCCGCCTACGGGTAAGTTTATCACCAGGTTTCATGGTCTCTCGGCTCCATTAGATTAAACCACCACCCGCGCTTCGTTCTCCCTCCACTTTGGTGCTCGGTGCCGCCATTAAAACAAGAGTCACGATCTCTCAGCTAGGAATGGTTATCGTTATCGCGAATCCGTAATATCTTTCCCTCCATCCAATCGAAGAACCGCGGTAGTTTTAAGCGTCTCGTTGAAGCTTATATGAACGTAACGATTGCCGTTGCGCGTTCACGATGGTTTCAATTTGGAGCTCGTTTTGGACGCTGTCTAGAGAAGGGAGTATAAATTCGAGCGTTTTATCGATACTTTGCACACGTTCGGAATTCTGAGCTTTCAGCTTTTAGATCAACTTTTAAACTAGTGACCAATTACATATATCTGTAGGGAAGGAATATTTGTAACTCAATGTAGATTCAAAGAACAAACTTTTTTTTACCCTTTCAACTTATATTTAACGTTTAACACTTTTACTGCTTTTCAAAATTATGTCCTTTCCCTATCGCGGTCACTAATCAATAACCTTTTACTTTTATCCCAAAACATAAAACCGCTCACTCTTTCGTGCTATGGAACATCGGTAACTTCAATTACAATTACATTTATTACCAACAGTAAATTATTAAATTAAACACCATTATTACCAAACTCGATCACTCACTCAAACCTTCACTCTAATCCATTTCTCATTACTACTAGATAAGCCTGTCGAAACATTCGACATATTAATGATAGATTAATAAAATTTAATAATAAAGACTTAAAAAAGTACATATTAATATTTAGCGTATATTTACATGGTTTGAAATTAGTAAAATTTACAAAAGTTCACTAAATACAATGTTGCTAGTTTAAATTTTAAATTAAAAAAAAAAATTTTTTACAGGTTGACAAAAATTTGATTTTAGACTAATTCGATCACGCTGATTCCAAATCTGTGATCCGTTTTTTCTACGACTTGTGGTTCCCGAGAAATAAACTGTTGACACGATAAGGCGTTTAATAATTTCTCACTACTATACTCTGCCAGTGTAAAATAAAGTTTGTTCTTTGAATCTACATTGAGTTACAAATATTCCTTTCCTACATATCGATAGGTTTGAAAGTAGAGGAAATATAATGTACCCCAATTTAAAAGATCGTACAACTGTAGAGATGTAAAATTGTTCCTAGAGGGGTTAGAAGTGTATTTACAACTCGACGCATGCCCAGCCAAAGGTAGACGACAATTAATCCGTAAGAAGGGTGACGAGCAAACCGGATGCTCGTTCTTCCTGCTCGTGGATAAGAGTTACGAGGGTGCTGTCAACACTAGGACCCTTGTAGTTCATCTTGTAGGGAAGCGAGCTGGAGGAATATCGATGGGCGAGAAGAGGTCGTCATTTAGAAACGACACTCGGATCTTCCCGCAAACATTGTGTGTATCGGCGTAAGTGATTCCTTAGCCAGCATCCTCGCACTTACTTTTAACGGTGTGTATTTTCGTTACGGATCCGTGTTTTCATTAATAATGGCGAACGAAATACCGACGGGGGTGAATTTACGACGGAAATTTATTTTGGTAGCGCAGCATGCTCGACGCGCTGTTGCATCGCGATACACACCGGTGATATATCAAAATCTGTCAGAACGGTAGAACGATTATTTATCGAGCGGGAATTAAAATTGAAAAAGTTGTCGATTCTTGTGGAAGGAACAACATTGTCGAATGTTTTTTTTCGTCAAAGTAGTATCATTTTTGCGGCGATTCGAAGGATATCCCGGTTATTCCAGATATAAGAGAGAAGTTGTTGGAAGTTTCATTAACGCGATATTCCCTTGACCTGCATAGCAACTCGATTCAAGAGCACCGATGGCGTAAAGAAAATGTTCCATGGGTTTCTGCGACGCACGAGGAAGTTTCGTGGGAAAGAGGGTTATTTTCGAAAACCATGTGTCGCGTGCCGTTGACAAAATGAGACATTGACATAGATTTCGACGCTAGTCGTAATTGGAAACACTTGGGGTTCTCGATTCTTCCTCGTTGCTCGTAAATCTTGATCACCCTTCCTTTTTTCCACGACTTTTTCTTTGTTTTCTCGAAACGAGTTCAACGTTACACTTTTCGTGTTCCGTTTCACGTGGCGTGTGCGGCGTGTTGGAAAGTAAGGCGAGGCAACAATTAGGAGAGAACGCCAGAGGTCTGGTCTGTCTGGAACGATAGAAATCGCCAAAAGAGGATCCAATATCGAGCTTAGATCTCTCGTTTCGATCTCTCTCGGTCTGGACGTGCCGTTCTGATTCCTTTGATCTCGCCGATTTCTCGTCATCGTCGAGGAAGCGGTGGGTGTCTCGGTCTCCTCTCGAGGGGGATGAGGACACACCAAGATTCGAGAGGAAACGGTGCACGACGAACGGTTACAAAATGGCTGTAGGCAACCGAGTGGGCGTACGTAATGGAGGCTTCCAGGTTGCCTGTGTGTATATAGTCGCATCGCGAGCGTAGGGAGAGCAGTAGGTCTCTCTCCGTAGGAGAGCGAGTGAGTGAGTTTATTGATTGGCTTCCTCCCGGGGTTGGCTCGCCTGTTCGCCAGGCCTCTCTCTATTCTCTTCCTCTCTCTCCGACGAATTCCAGTCTCCCTCTCTCTCTTTCTCGCCGATTCTCCCTCGGTTACACCTCTCCTTGTCTCTTCCTCGCCGGTTATACACGCGAGTTTCTCTCCGCTTCTCTCCTCTCCCACTCGTTCTTCTTCCACCTCTAACGCCACCGACCTCCTTCCACCCTCGAAAGCGACCCAGCTCCCACAGGTGCTTTACTTACTTTGCTTAGCAACCCTCGTGTCCACACACAAACACGCGAGCTCTACTCCACCAGTTCACACGCGTGCGTACCTTCTCTCTCCCTCCTTTACTTCTCTTCTATTACCCTCCACTCTATCCTTCTTATTTTATTTATTTATTCCGACTTAGCAAAAACTGAACACTGACGACGGTAAATGGTTCTTTCATTTTTAAACCTCGAATCTTTGCAATTTTACTGCTCTGAGCTTCCTTCTTTACTTTACTTTAACTCTCGGATGCTGAACATCAGACTGACACTTTAGTGATACAGAAATACATAATAATTTACATTCTTTCTTACATTGCATAAACAAAAGTAAATGTTATAGTCTTGCAGCAATATATTTTTTCAAATAGCAATCCTCTAAAGAGTCTTAACTTTGCAACATTTTCATCAACATTAAATTGACCAATAGGACATTTAATTTACATTTATTTTTAGGAATAAAACCTATGATAACAAAATATATGTGTAAATCCTTGCCAAAGAAGAATGTATAAAAGGGAGAAGCATGTGCGAGGCACAGAACTGTAGGCATTGTTTATCGTGGAATATATCCACCCTCTCCAACTCTGTCGGTTCTCCTTCCCGTTCCACGCGGAGCCTCTATTAATTTACTTGCTTAATAATACGACAGCCCTCTTCGCTCGAGAGGAGGACTCTGCTACTCTCTCTTCCTCTGTATTTGTCCCCTGTATTCTGCTTCCTCGCTTCGCGAGCTACCCTCTCGTCACTTTCGTCGTCGACGGGCCGTTGCTATTGTTTCAACGACGCCCTCGAACTTGCGGACTCTGCGCTCGCGCCGGGGTATGAATCGGGGTTATAAACTGAAGCGGCTCGATTGGGGACGGACGAGAGCATTCTGATTACGGGAAATGAGAAATACGTCGTTTGCCGACGTGGAATAGCGAAAGATCCCTGCGGGAATCGTCGCTTGCGTTTGGTTTTGTCTCTTTTCTTCCGTGACACCGGCTTTTTTTACCGAGCTCGCATTTCGGTCTTTAAACTCGCGTTCCAATACTCGCAGTTTTAACATTCGTTTTCTATCTGTTGTAGTTATTAAAGCAGTAGTTAAAACAGTTAAGTTTCAAGAAAAATATTTAGTAATATAAAAAATTAAGAACACAGACTGGCACTAAAACATCTGATAATTAATATTAATGAAAGAATCAGAGCTCATCCCTTCTAACGACGTGTACGGACACAAAGGACAACATAGCAGGTGTTGAATTTTTCTTCAACACTATGCAACAAGAAATTGTGGACAAAATTATTATCTCTGAGTAGAATTGTTCGAATCGATACGGTCCATTAAATAATGCAGTCGTATTAATAATACTTACTGTGTTAAATATATAAGAAAAGTAGGACGTGGTAATTGATAAACGAGGTACAATTTGTGCACGTAACACAAGTAAAAATGCAGGGATATTTTCCCCAAGTGTTCCGTCGAATAGTTTCCAGTAAATCGACTGAAAGCGGGGCGCAGATGCGGACAACGTAGAAATCTTCTCCGAAGCTTTTCCCATTCGCGAACGCCATTTTTCACGAAGATCCCAGCGACGCTGCATCCCCTCGCCCCTTCTGTTCTCCGTTCCGCTCGTTTTTTAGCTCTCCACAGTTCCGCAGTATCATCCTGGTGTTGAATAAAAAATCACCGTGAAACGGTGCCTCTATCTCGATCGAGAAATTCCGAACGAAAAACCAACGCCAGTTTATCGACTCTGTTTCGTCTCATTCTGCTATTTATAGTAGCCGTTCAATAATTTCCCGTTAGAAACATCCGGTGCTCGCGCGAATTACTTATACATGCGCTTGTACCATACTTTTCCTGCTAGAAAACTCGTTTCTTAAAAAAGCTCTCTAAAACGCAGGAAATTAACCCTATCATACGGTATGGAGAAGCATTTTGGAAAAATTGCGAGATGCTCAAAATGTTTGCATAAAATATTTTGAGAAATGCAGGTAGAATGTAGAAATGCAGACTTAGCAATTCAACGAGTAGATAATACAACGCGATTCAACGGAGGTAACTCAACGCGTGCTTCAACGAGAATAGGTAATAGTGGCGATTCAACGCGTAGATAGCTCGCATAGGGAATTTAAATGTGTAGGTAATTCTACGCGTGGCGGTTCAACGCGTAGGTAATTCAGCGCGTTGCAATTCGACACACAGGGAATTCAAACCTGTAGGTTATTCAACGGGTGGCATAGGTAATACGCGCATAGGTGATTCAAAGCGTGGCGGTTCAGCAGATATGGAATTGAACGCGTGGAGATTTAACGCGTAGGTAATACAACGCGCGACGATTAAACGCATAGGTAATACAACGCGTGACGATTCGACGCGTAGGTAGTATAACGCGCGACGATTCAACGCACAGGTAGTACACCGCGTGGCGATCCAACGCGTAGATAATTCAGCGCGTTGCAATTCGACACATGGGGAATTCAAACCTGTAGGTTATTCAGCGGGTGGCATAGGTAATACGCGCATAGGTGATTCAAAGCGTGGCAGTTCGGCAGATATGGAATTGAACGCGTGGCGATTTAGCGCGTAGAAATTTAACTCGTGGACATCTAACGCGTGGAAATTTAACTTGTGGATATCTAACGCGTGGAAATCTAGCTCGTGAGTATCTAACGCGTAGAAATTTAACTCGTGGACATCTAACGCGTGGAAGTCTAGCTCGTGGATATCTAACGCGTAGAAATTTAACTCATGGACATCTAACGCATGGAAGTCTAGCTCGAGGATATCTAACGCCTGGAAATCTAGCTCATGGATATCTAATGCATGGAAATCTAGCTCGTGGATATCTAACGCGTAGAAATTTAACTCGTGGACATCTAACGCATGGAAGTCTAGCTCGTGGATATCTAACGCCTGGAAATCTAGCTCGTGGATATCTAACGCGTAGAAATTTAACTTGTAGACATCTAACGCGTGGAAGTCTAGCTCGTGGATATCTAATGCATGGAAATCTAACCCGTGGCTATCTAACGCGTGGAAATCTAGCTCGTGGCTATCTAACGCGTGTAAATCTAGTCCGTGGCTATCTAATGCGTGAAAATCTAGCGCATAGGTAATACAACGCGTGACGATTCGACGCGTGGGTAGTATAACGCGCGACGATTCAACGCACAGGTAGTACACCGCGTGGCGATCCAACGCGTAGATAACATAGCACGTAGCGATTCGATGTGTAGATAATACAACGCACGGCGATTCAACGCGTAGGTAGTACACGCGGCGATCCAACGCGTAGATAACGCAACCTGCGGTGATCTAACGCGCGACGACCTAACGTACGTTAATTGGGTCTAAATTGATCATCGCTTTCCCTCGTTTCGAACTGGAACAGAGAAAATCATCTCCAGTTGGCGGCTCGCGTCGCAATTAAAAGGCTCCCTCGTTAAACGATGAAATCGCGGCTGGAACTTTGAGCATTTAACCGTACGAGCTAACTCAATTCTGACCCGATCCGGAGATACCGCTTTTTCTCGCTCTCCGTTAGATACAGACGTCTGCTATGGGGATACGAGAAACAAACGCTCGAGCGAGCTTTTTCCAATGGACCGAGCCGCGACCGGTTACCAATACCCGATTTTTCTCCGTGTATCGTGTAGGTCGCGATCGGCTTCGACAAGAAAAATCTCACGTATCTGTGAACTCTATAATCGGCGAGGACCGCTCTCGCCGTTGCGAGCCGAGGAAAAACCGGAGAGCCGACTCTCGACCTTTCTCGCTTAACGGACCTCTCGCTCGTTTATTGGCCAAGCGAATTTTTATTTTATTTTCTGACGGTGATCGACGAACACAACACGTGTCACCTGCAAATTATGTATATCGATCGATGGACAGGTCGGAATAAATTAAAATTCTCTACACGATTCGTGCTGCGCTCCACAGTATCTGTTCTTACAATTTGTATGTTTGTTTTAACGAGATCGACCGATTATCCTTGCGGAGGTGAACGATCCTCGCGGGACTTTCACCTGCCGATTACGTATTTTATTTATCGACGATATTTTAAAACGTTCGGTTCAGGGAAAATTTTATATGCGGTATTCTCGAGTAGAAACCATCGTATGTAGATTATGGCTTGCGTAAATGAATTTATTTTCGTACCATCCCGATTAGAGTTGTCAGAACTCCGGACACTAACTCATGCCGCTTGTACTTCTCCACATTTCTTAAATTATTTATTACCAGAAAATATTTTCGATAAACTGAATACATATCCGACGGATCGATGTCCTACATCTGACAACTCCGTCCTCGATAAGTCCATCAAATCGTTAACATTCGTGTACATATTGCTCTAAAACGATCTACGTTTATAGAATCATAAACCTCGAGTGAACATAGTTCTACCCTCCATGGGGCTGCTACTTACTGCCGCAAGTCCTGCACTTCTTCAACCCCCCCTGCATCGTTAGGTTGGAAACAAGACGAAACGAAGGGAAGGAAAAAGGGAAAAGAATCGGCTTGGATTAGATAAGAGGTGGCGAAGGTTGTCGTGGAGTGCAGAAGCGGTAGTAACACGCAGGGGGCGGGTCAGTCGGATGCAGTGCGCGGAGCAGACGCGGCGGTAGGTTGCGTGGTGCAAGGTAGGTTGGCTGGCTGGTTGGTTGGTTGGTAGGTTGGTTGGTAGGTAGGAAGGAAACGTTTGCACATCCGGGACCGGGCGTAACTATCGAAGCTATATACCTACACGGCTATACCAGGCAGGAGGACGTAATTACGCGCGTTCTGCCAATATTGGTTAACCTTTCGAGGTTGACGCCACCATATGCAAAGCCCCTAATGAGTCGCTCGAGTGGCCCCGGTGTCTAGTATTACGCGCTCATCTCTGCCCCCGCTTCGCGTCGTTATTACCTACTGAAGGTATTCGACGATATCCTCTCTTTTCCAACCGTTTACCACCCTATATACGCTGCAAGCCACCGACGCGCACGGACCACCCTTTTCCTCCTCGTCTGCTCGATCTCGTGTTCCGCGTTTCCAAATTTGCGTACGTTTTCGTCCTCGGTCGCTGGGCGATAAAACGCCCGTCTCTCTCGACCCCAGAGGGTGAATATTGGTTTCGATTTGCTCGACCGTGCTTGAAAATTGCCTCCAAGAACAAAACGTTCTACGCAGTTTGTGAAACCGTGGGAGATTTCAACGCAAAATGAACATCTTTAACCCTTTGCACTCGAAGATAATTTTACTGTTTATAAACAGCAACTTTAAAATATTAATTAAAGTGTTAAATGATTTCTTTTGAAGTCTCTACTAATAATTTCCACTATTGCTTATTTCATTATGTGTACATCACATAAACACTATTATAGAATTAATTAAATAATGCTTCTTTTAAATTATTGTGTTAAATTGAATGGCGTCTAAGAGGCGCCTCTCGAGCGCAAAGGGTTAAATTGGTAGCAATGGATAATTTTTGGGTATAAAAGATACTGTGGCAGTAAAGCCATAAATAGCGTCGAAAGTTTTCGAGGTCCTCGAAGACCTAGGCTTCTGCGAACGTTTTGTCGCGTGAGCTCCTGTTTGCCTTTTTATGGTCATTTTCTTCCTGGTTAGGAGCCATTGGAAAATTCGGCAGAATAGTCCTGACCGTCGTAATCACATCGCTCTTACCGCCATCTATTATCACAGTTCAAGTTCATTGTTTTTGTACATAGTTAACAGACTTATTGTTATTGTTTTGTCAAATATATTTGTTGTCTGCTACCCCGTGTCACAGTTATGTCACCTTATCCTAAAATACATTAGAAAGATGTACTCTCATCGTTATTTTATACATGTCACCATTGTCATCCGAGACATTATAACACCCTAAGACTTAAGTTTATCCCCCGATCCAGAAATCCTTTGTTCCGAAGCAACTGGAACAGAGTATGAAATATTTCCGCGAGGAACCGTTTCGAAGCAGAGGCAGAATCGAAATGGTGAACGATAAGGATAAAAAGGACAAGAAATATGTCCCCGGTAGATTTACAATTGCGCACGAAGCTCAAATCGACGAGAGTATTCGTGAACTGGATTTGGATGGATCGACGAGAGCAATCACGAGCAGGATAACCCACGCAGGCCGGATTCCTCGCGATCCTTCGGCGTGCTCTCCTCGACGGGAGAGAACGATAAGGCCGTGTCACGGAGTTTTACGTACGCTGAGATCGTGGCAATCTCTCTCCGCTAACAGAAGGGAAGACGAGCTTTCGTCGTTCGAGCAGGCGGTCGAGCTTCTGCTCGTTCATTGTCGCATCTGCATTGCATCGAGCACGACTAGCGTGGACGATCGCGTCGATACATCCCAGAACGATTCTCCGTTGGCACGCAACGCCACGCTTCGTATGTAAATCGGCACACATCGACCTGTACACGTCCGTGACTGTGTCCGTGTGTGCGGATAATTGCGCGGCAACGGCGTAGCCCCATCGCGTGGGTGGCAGTCGAAATTGCGCATATCAATGAAGGGGTCTCGGGCGCCGATTAAATCTAGAGAGGCAACGGCCGCTGTCAATTTCTAACTTCCTCCCGGACAGCTTATTCGCGGAACGAGTCGTCACGTTTTCAACGATGCTCGCAACTTTCCACGAACTGTCGCCGTTCACGTGATTTTCGGACAAAGGAGGCTCGAATTTTAGTGCGTCGTTGGCAGCGACTGTTTGCCCGGTTCGCATGCAAACTTTTTCCGTTCGACGTACAACTTTTCCCTACTCGCTTCGGCTCATGAATAGTTCTCCCGGTTAATCCGATGTTTGAAAAAACTGTTTGGCCCTAATAAGTAATTACGAAACTGTGCCACGCTTCGCCATTTGCCGTTACACTCGCGTGTGCACTCATGCGTTGAATCTCTTAACCTCTTTGACGCTTGTGAACGTTTAATTTATTTTTAAATTCATCCACCAAAAATAATATCGATGGACTAATCTTCGAGTATTTTTGTATATAAATAAGTAAAATGGAATTACATAAAAAATCTATCAGCAAGCTCAAGAAAAATTTCCTTTCAATTTCTTTGTACCTGACTCCGCATCGACCTCGTCCTTCTATCCATTTTCTTTTCGTTGTTAGAGCAATCTCCCACGATCTCGATCGATTGGACGTTTTCGAAGTTCCACGTTAAAAAAGGCGGAATGAGGAGGATGGGGAAAGGTACAAACAAAAAGGCGGCTGATTTTATAGAGAAGGTACGAGAGACGTCGGCCGCCTTTCCCTTGTCAGAGGGAGTTTAATAGAGGGTGAAACGTCCTCGAACTTTCACGAGTCCGTTTCCTCGGCATCGCTAGGTTCTTCGTCCCTATCGAGTCGCGGTCATCAGCAACGTCTTCAATGTGGATTGCGGTAATGACGTCCAACTAAGGGCTGAACCTTCCCAAAAGGGAATTACACAACCTTTTGTTTCCTCCAGTCGGAGAATCCGATCGTTGGTTTTCACTCGATCTATCTTGATCTTCGTTTTCCTTCGATTTATCTCCATTTTCTTTATCTTGGCTCTTGCGGAATTTTTAACCTATTGTCTGCTGCAATAATGGTCACTATTCACGGTTAGTCTTGACTTTTCGAATCATGAAAATATTTCTAAAAGACTATTAATATTGTAGGAATTCGTTGTTATTTTTAAAGAATACAATATCCAGGAGCCTTCAATCGTAGCTCAATAAACACCGAGTTCTCAAAAAGGCGATAACGAACGTCCGAAGAGTAAATCTCGGCTACACGAAGATCATCATCAAGTACCATTTTATTATGGTACGGTGCATCTGAACAAACGAAAAGGTTTCGCGTTCGTTTTATCGCGACTCGTAAATTGATAAAGCACGAACGGTAATTTGGCATTCGTAGCCGCGATAAATAAACGTCCAAGTAGACGTTCGGTACCGACGAAAATTTTACGGCCGGCTTACCTTTTGAACGGGAATCTATCGTGTTTTACGTCCTCGCCAGACGAGATCATCAAAGATCCTTTTTACGCGGACGCGAGTTTATTCGAATGGAGACGTTTTCCTGAGTCTAAATCGCGTTTTACGATCGCGGCTATCGGCTCGATTCTGTTCGGGCGAGCGCAACAAATGGTCCGATGAAATCTTCCGTCCGGGGTTATAAGTTTAGACGCGATCTAATCTCGGCCTTTCGCCGCCCGAACGACCAAAGGTATCCCCCGAAAATATAGCCCGCGTTACCGTTCACGGTGCCACTCAATTTCCACCTTCGAAATTCACCCTGATGCCATATTCCTCGCAAGGTCTGATGCACTGATTAATATTAACTTGCAAAGAGCTATTTTTAAAAATCTAAGGGTATAACCCCTTCCCATACTTTGGGAAGTCTCACTCGTACATACACTTCAAATGTGACAAACCATACTCAAACTTTGAGCGTTCTTCAACTTGAAATTTAGGTGCAACTATAAGTTGCATTATCAAGGATCCTTGAATATAAAATATTCACATTTTAATTTTCTTTGTTCCTTTTAATGTTATGGCCTTTATAGTTAGTCTCGACTGACGCATCTGTTAACCCCTTGCACTATGACTTGTTAGGTGCGTCAGAAAGAACTGACTAATTATAGCTACAATATTAAAACAGACGAAAAAACTTGAAATGTTATTACTCAATCGTTGACTGTGCAAATTATAATTGGACTTGAACTCCAAATTGGAGCGTATTGAAAATTTAAGTAAAATTAATCATGGCCGACATAAAAGTGCGTCACGAGTCAGACTCGTCAAAATAGTGCAAGGGGTTAAATAAATGGCACAGGAAGGGGTTAAACTAGCAATCTAGAGGTAAAAAGTGATGTATATAGGAAACTATGAATATAGGGGTGTAGTTAATAACCATAATACTTTCAATTTCTAATAAAGTGAATCGAACGGTGTAAAAATAATGAAAGATCGCAAAGGGTTAATCGTTCGGTTCCCTTTACGCAACCCTCTCGACGCTGATTCGAGCAACCCTCTTGTCAGGCAGCGTCACGCTTCGAATACAATGTCGTTGGTAACCACCGCCTCGAACAGCGATACCACCACCATCGTCGCCACCCTTCCACGGCCGATGGATCGTCGATAGGTATTTTAGGCTACAGTATATAATGGTACATACCTATAACAGCGTCGCGTGGGGCTGTCCCGACGGGGGAGGACACGGGACGAGCGAGAAGGAGGACGAAGAACGAGACACAAGGGTTAAAGTGAGACGCGAGACAGGAGAGAGGGGGATCGATCGAATCGCCATTACGGCGAGTGAGTGCCGGGGTTACTCGATGGAATCACGCCGCCGCTAGGGGGTTTATTCTCCGTATATATTTGCCGGAGTATCACCCTCGACCCAGTAGGATGTCGCACCCCTATACCGGAGGGTTCGATGTTCCAGCGAAGGAGAGAGAGCAGGAAAGGGAGGAATAGATCTAGGAAGCCTGGCTGTCGTGTGGAGCACTTCGGACTTGCCAAAATCTGCGGGGAATTCGCACCCCTCGACAGGATGCCACTTTTCGAGTGGAGTGGCTCGCCTCGACAAATGTTGAACAATGCTTACGTTTTTCCTCATGAGGTCCTCCGTTTTCTATTAGAATATCACCTGTTCCGATGTCTAACACCTCGTTGCCCAAATTTCATGTCCACCTTTACCACTAGATTTACGGACGTTTAATGATCATTTTATTTAAATTTTAACTAAAGTAAAAAAACAATTGAATTGTAGATTATATGTGTACTGCCTAAAACATTGATTCTTTTGTTGAAAGTTGACATTTTTACAAAAATTTCCTAGCAAGTTCTGTCATCTAGACCTATTATCCGTCATTTTGACGGGTTCCGTAAATCTATTGTTAATAACTTCACAAAATATACTTCATCCCTATCTTAGTCTACACAAAAAAATAATCAGGTAAATAAAATAGGAGAGGTGTAAAAACTTTTGCGAACGACTGTACACACAAGCGATCGATCTTATTAAGTTAAACGATCAGGCGGGAATGAGACTACCATTTAATGAGCCAAGCGCCACCGATAGTCATTAACGACAGACGTCATGAATTTAATTTGATCAAACAGATTATCGAAGAAGTCAAGACTTTAAATACTATTAACATTTTCCGATGCACAGTTCAACATTAAACTGGATAATTAAATTAGAGTGACCCTATCTAATCTATCGGAAGTCTATTAATAAACGATACTGCAAACCGATTAAATCCGATGTTAGCTAACGTTGAAAGCCGTATAACGGTTGTCCGAGTTTAGCAATATAAAATTTGAAATTTTACACATCGGTCACTTGCACACCCGCTGCCGGAAACAACGATTCACGCGAAACGATTCGATGTTTCAGATATGGCGCCGGATACGACCTGGCAGCGCGGCGGAAGAACGCGACGAGGGAGTCGACGGCTACCTTGAAGGCCTGGTTGAACGAGCACAAGAAGAACCCTTACCCGACCAAGGGCGAGAAGATCATGTTGGCGATCATCACGAAGATGACATTGACGCAGGTGTCCACTTGGTTCGCGAACGCGCGAAGACGCTTGAAGAAAGAGAACAAGATGACCTGGGAGCCGAAGAATAAGACCGACGACGACGATGACGCTGTTCTCACGGATTCGGAGGATAACAAGGAGAAGGATGATTTATCGGGAGACAATCAAGGTGACAGAGTCGGAGAGGAGGCGAGGAGAGGCCTCGAAGAAAACGGTGAGTTCAAAACATGCTAACACGAAAATTATGACTTTGTTAGAAAAACGAACGTATAACAAATCGCGAAAACACGTGCTTTAACGATGATAAAAGGGCGTAATTTTTGTAACAACTGCAACTCGGTCTCGTAACTAGATCGCGGCTACTTATGCAAATTTATGTTTTCATAAAGTATTTTCTCCGTTCCTATGATTTTTATCTTAATTCGCAGATTTTGCATATTTTTCTCGTTCTGAGCAATTTATTACATTTGCTTGTAAATAGCATATGATTTACATATATTTTGCATGCTCCTTGTGCGCTGTAAATACATCAACATAAGCAATCTACTCATGACGCTTTGACAATGATAAAATTACCAGTAAGAGCGATAATTGTCGATGGTTAGGTTTGTTCGCAATTATCCGGTTCGCCTACCTACGAGAACGCATCGGAACACAAACAATCCTACCGAATACCTGCGATTTTTCGTTCGTGAATCATAGCCGAGCAAGAAATTTTTCTGTCTTACGTACATCTTCCTCGTTCGGAACAATACACGGTTTTTACGTGGGCCGAACTTTGTTTGGTCGTGTTTCACGTGCCTTGCCAAGTTTACTCGATAACCAGGCATGCGTGTAACGGCACGAAACGGGAAATGCAATTGTCTATGCGCTCGTGTGTCCTCTTCGGCGGCGAAAGAATGCTTAGGATAACCGGTTGGAATCGCGGAAGAATGGCCGCCATTAGGGGCCAATTATCGATATTTCAATGCGAGTCGCTGAACACCGCCGCACCGCGTGCAATACCGCCGGGTTAACAGAGTCTTGGAGAGGGTGAACTCGACCCACGATACCGTACTGATCTGTTCGACTCGGAATGCCGGTAGCGTGTACCAGCTCGCGTGACTAGTTTCCTCGATATCGAGTACCCATCGGTCGGCGTTTCTGATATTGCACAAGCATCCATTCCACAATAAGCCGAACCGTACGACCTCACCCTACATGGTTCGCCAACTACTCGAATAGATCGCTCGCCAGATCCTAGCATAACCTTCCATCAAAATCCTTCGACTTACCCTCCATCACTTTCTAATTGCGTTTGAAGGTTTCTGATGGTCCAAACCGAAAAGATTGATATCTGACAAAAATTCATTTGAGACCTGGACCTCAATTTTAGATAAGTTTTGTACAATACTGGTTACGATTCCAACTATTGAGTCGTCCCGAAAGTTCGTGCCGATTTTGAAGGGAACTGAAACACAGCTCATTTAAATTTGGTACATATTTATTAAATTATATAGGTGCCATTCTTCTCCGTTTTTTATATAACTTGAGAAGTCTTTCCAGGACGTCTTAGGTTTTATGGCGAAAAATTATTCTAAATAAAATTTCATGCCGCCTATCGAATATCGGCACGAACTTTCGGGACAACCTAATAGAAATCTCAATAATAGAACATGTGAACAATTAACTCTTCAGCACTCAAAGTTTCGAGACCCCGTTAAATTCATAGACCTATGAATTCTGACACAGAGAACGTTTGTTTGAAGCTAGTAAATTCGTAGTACAAAGTCGAATTTCTCGATCGCACCCCTGGCGCGCAGCAGCCATCGTCCTGCCCGATAGGCTACTTATTCAGGCATTTTGCCCAACGGCCGGAAACGGTGAGTTAGAAATTCGCTGCGAAACCGGCCGTGTGTCGGGCTCTATATCGCGGAGGCGGACATAATGGTTCACATGTGGGTAAACACAGTGACGGGTTGCGGGTTGCCGCGCAAAGAGATTAATGGCCTTCGGTTTGGTCCCCCGGTGGACCGGGTCGGTTCGTCGTCGGTATTGGTACGGTCGTGGCCGAGCTCTCGCGCTTGTGCGCGTTGCACACGCACACTGCTGCACGCGTGCTTTCGCTATAGGGTTTGTGTAAAGGTGTCTATTCAACGGCAAACGGTTCGATGTTACCAAGAAACTCGGAAACATTTTACAACGCTGTCTATTCACCAACGTCGCTTGTAACAAATTCCTGGACACCTCTTGTATCTATGTATCTTTCGCACAATAAATTCGAGTTGCTCTATCACTTTTGCACGCTTCTTACTTGCTTGGAAAACTTGTGGCGTTTGACCATATTGAGGATGCTTTCAGTCAGGTAGTCCAACAATTCTTTCTGTTCAACAATTCTTTTGTAAGAGCTATTTATTTCAATTATTTTTAGTTATTAAGGAGACTAGGTATGAATTGAAATGCGTTGTGTGAAATGAAAACAGTTGTCGATGATGTAAAACAGCAAATGGAGATTGGTACGTAGAGGCAAATTAGAAAGAGTAATTGTGTATTTCTGGAAAGAACAATTGATTGTTGCGAAGAGCAGTGGAGACGCACCTTAATGTTAGCTGGCTGGTGCGCGCGCGTTCCAACGCTCGTCTCCCTAAGCGTGTGTCTCTGTGAGTGAGAGGCGGAGGGTGCGCCCGGGCTGAGTAGCCATCCGTAGGACCATATACTACACTTCGTGCCACAGGCTCCATATATATACATGTACATGTATATACTCGTTGTGGATGTATATAGATACAGTGCAGAGAGTGGTGGTTCGAGGCACTGTGATGTATCGGCGCCCGCGGCGAGACGAATGGTACAGACCCTCCTATGGCCACCATTACCCCACCGCACATTGGCCAATATCGGTCCTCTCCCTTGCTTCTCTCTTTCTCTCTCCCTCTCTCTTTCGCCTCCTCTTTCTCCTCTATTCGTTGCCCTCCACTCTTGGCCGAGTCCCTTCGATTCTCGGGGACATTTAGGTGTTGTGTCGAGAGCTGCGTCACGCGCGTCCCGCGATGCCTCGTAATTTTAAAGGACTACCTCGGAAATAAGCCCTCCGAAAATCCGGCCAGTGCCTGTAGGAAACCGATTTGTTTTCTATTCCTGGCCCTCGATGTTCCTTCCAGGCCCGCACACGCGCAAGGTGATTTGTGATCGCGTATGAATATCCGAATGTCGGAGCTCCGCTTGGTCCTATTGGTAAGGATAAGAGTTATCGACCGAAACCGAGCGTTACGGTGAACGCGGAGTCAAGTGTGGCTCGATTCGAATTCGTTAACTCTTGCGATCACGTTTAACGTTGAATTATCGTGCTGTACGTCCCATTTTATTTTGTTGTATACTACCAAGCTGCACATGAATATCGATGGAAGAACATTGAACGTAGAATAGAAATTAAAAGATTTAATCGTGGCAATTGGTTGCGTTCGAGATACGGAGGAGGCCGGCGCGAAGATTATGAGATTAACGTCTGATAAAAGGGGTCAAAAGTTAAAGAGCCACTTGTGGACTCGACGGTGGTATCTATTTAGTTGGCCCATAAGGTTCCCTTTTATAAGGGGGCGTACGCACCCTAAACCTAAACTCTCTGTTTGGCTGTATCTCTTTCCGTTTCACCCTTCGTCCGTCTATTTCGCCGTTTCTCTTTCCCTCTAACGGGGCTACCGGCCCCTTGCTAGCTTGGGAATTATCGCTTGACGACCCATCAAGTAAACCCTCTGCCGACTCATTCGAACCTCTTAATGAAATTCTCACCCCTGACTGACTGGCTGGCTTGGCTCGATGGCTGGCTGGCTAGCTGGCAGACGCTTGGGACGATCCTAGAGTGCCCCGAGAGAGTCGAAACAGAGACGGAGAGCGACGGAGAGAAAAAGAGGGAGACGAAAGGAAAGGGAAAAAGATACAGCTTTTCCGTTCTCCCTTTCTGGCTCTCTGCCTCGAGGGGAAACTAAAATCTCTCGCGCCTCAAAGTGGTTGAAGGCTTCGCTCCCTTTTTTTCACAGCATCCCTTACAGCTTAACCGTATAAGGGGTGCAAGCGAGACGCCGCCGTGTCTCCGTCGGCAGCGTCGTCGGCGAACCCTCGCAAACCGAGTGTCACCGATACAGGGACTCGCGTGGATTTCGCTTTCACACCCGGGATTATAAACCATTAATTCTGACATCGAGTCGGGGGTCGAATAACGAGGGGCTAGCGAGCGTAATGCAATATATCCCCCCTTGACCGTACTGAATTTTCTATTAGTTCCGTGGAAAACACTTTCCAGCGTATTTTCACGAATCTCCAAGGGTGAAGAGGTTTTTACGAGCCATTAAGTTCGCTTTTTATTCGATACGCTTATCGGCCCGCATATATATACGTATTCGCGTTTATGACCGACAGGAATATTTCTTTTTATTCCCGTGGCTCGGCGATGCCCGGCTCCTTTCCGTCGTCGACCATCGAAAGCTCGCGGGCAATTTAGTAAATTGACGCGACCCGTCTGTTTGCAGAGCCGATGAGGCACGTGAAAGCGGAGCACTTGCAGCACGACAAGGACCTCGACGAGGAGGACGACCTGGATCTCGAGGAGGACCCGCGACGAGGAGAGCATCCCTTTCACCACGCGATGCAGCACCACCACCACCATCACCAAGGATACACCGGAGAGGACCACCTGAAAGACGAGGGCATCAAGTCCGACTGTAGCGCCGCCGGTGTACCTATACCCGCGACCAAACCTAAAATCTGGTCCCTGGCGGACACTGCAGCCTGCAAAACGCCACCGCCACCCTCGCATCCCCATCATCAACAGTACCACCACCTCCACCATCAACAGCACTACGGTCAACAGCAGCAGCAACAGCAACAGCAGCAACACCATTTGACCAATCAGACCCACCACCATCACTCTCAGCAACCTTGGCTCGGTTCTGGTGGCGGAGGCGGTACCGGAGGCGGTGGCGGTGGCGGAAACCTGAGCTCGTTCGCGTTGCCCTCGTCAGCGTCGATGAGTCCCTCCGCAGCAGCGACCGCACCGTATTCGAGCGCTGCTACGAGGTACGGTGGTTTTCTCTCGTCCTCGTCCGGAGGTCAGCTCCATTACAACCCCAACTCCTCTTCCGGCTCGAGCTCGAGCGCGTCCTCGTCGGCGGCGGCGGGGTTTCCCGAGGTTGGTACGGACACTCCACCCCAGACACCGCCCAACATGAAGGTGGCTACACCGAATGGAGTGATCCAGGCACCACCGGGCGGTTACTGCACTGGTGGCAACGGCAACGCCACTAGCAACGGTAATCCCAATCCGTACGGGGCAAGTCATCCGGCCGCTGGTTATCTGTCGACGAGTTCCGGCTCGGCCAGCAGCGGTTCCTCCTTCAGCTCCAGACTACAGGCGTCCCCGCACAAAGACTTCTCGCCCGCGGCACAGAATTCCATACTGCATCAACATCAGACCACTGCCAGCTTACCACCCACGGAGGCTACCACTGCGTTTAAACCGTTCTACAAGGGGTACGTGGAAAATCATCCCCCCGATTAGGTCACCTCCTCGAAGCATAGACTAAGTAACCAGACAAGTAGCTCGTGCCAGTATCTGAAAGCGAAGATGGCTCAACCTTCTTTGCTCTTAGCTAGTTTACTTCGAGACCTGCCTGGTTACTTGTCTAATCCGCGGTGCAGTAGCTGGCGCCAGTTACTATTTCATATGTTTCCTGTGCTGGCTACTTTATCGCTTACACTATCAGTGTAAACTGGACGTCAATATTCTGCAGAGACGCGAAGTTAGCGGGAAGCAATTTCTTTGCATTTAAGAAGTAATCTGCTTATAGTCTTGATCTTATCTTTGACGTCCTCAAAGTGGTACGGGCTAGTATGATCTTTACGTACATGTTCCAAATACTAGTAGCCAATAATCTAAACCTGTTCTATCCTGCCATAAATATACTATGTATATAGTATCCAAAAAGTTGAGCCTATTAACCAATTAAATCCACATTCCTTGTATTAGCTAACTTTTCGTCTCTGTTACTACTTGCATGAGAGTTAGAATACGATTGCAATGATCGAAATCCTGTGTTCCAGATCGCAGTCAATGGGCAGTGGGTTCGTGTCACCGGTGTAAGGCACGTTGGGTCGAGGTTGGATCAACGACGCGTCTCTCGAGGTGAGTGAAATTACAAATCCTGTCTCTTTTATTATCGGAGCTTTCACGATGATAGGAGTTAAGGTTCGTTTATACTCAAGATCCACGCGAACCTTCGATCATTATAACTTGTCAAGTTCCCACCGTGTAGTCGTTTCGTAAATACTGCAGTTTATTCTCGAGAATTCACCTGAATCTCTTTTATTCCTGACACACGACTCCCGTTAAGTGGCCAGAAGAATTTCGATGTTCCTCTCGCGCAGTCGATGACGAATCGTAATTACAGCGACGATGTTGGTCGTATACGATCGTAATTCATTTTACGATCGAAAAAGGAACGAAGGGAAGAGCGAGGGAGGAAGGTTGTCCGACAGGAGAGTACACGAGTGCGTAATCGGTTTGCAAATCGATGGAATGGCGTGTTCGCCCTCGATCGTGGCTGGCAGGGCCGCGTTGCTCGAGCGATCGCGAATGCTGCGTCGAATGCGGCTCGAGGAAATCGATAAGAAATTAATATCCGACGCGTCGATTGGTCGTTAGGGCTGGGCTAGCGTTGAAATAATAATGGCATTGAGTATCGAGTAGCTTGTGGCCGGCGAGCGTAGTGGGAGCGAGAGAACGAGCGGCAACGAGAGAAAGAAAACGGGAGAGAAGAGAGGCTATCGCCACCTCCTTGACAGTGACAAATGGACGGAGATTTCAATCGGTGAATGGAATCACCACTGGCTGTGGCCGGGTCTTTCTCTCGCACACGGCCCGCTACGTTATGGGCGAGCTCTCGTGAATACGTGTGCAACCGAAGGTGTGTACGTGTCTCGGAATACACGGTACACGGGCACACCTGAACCTGTCGCGTAGCTGACTGAGCGGTCCACTTGTGTGTACACTCCTCTCACGAATGGGATGCTCTCGGGACACGTCGGGTTCGAATTAACGGTGGAATGACAAACCCGCTTCGAGACGGTGAAACACGATAACAGGTCGACGCTGGGTTCTTGGCTTTCCGGGTTCGATTTGACCGAGGTCCCGTTCGACGCTCTTAACGATCTAATTTTTCAGAAAATTACTTATCACATTCACTTACGCGCATCAAACTTACACCTCGAATCAATAAAAGAAAAATCAGACCTGTTTCATCAATTTCTAGTTTTTATAAGTTTCTCAAACGTTGGCGATAGGCACCGAATTTTGGTTCATCGAAAACCCAGCCAATTGCATAAAACGCTCGAACGAAGAGAAAACTAGAGGAGATGTGGAAAAGTGGTTATCCGTAATAGCGTAGCGATCGTCGAATCGTCGAGATTTCGTTCCATTCACGAGATTGCGCCAAGAAAGAGAGACGAAGGGACTCGAAACGGTTGTTCCCTCGTTTCCTTACAAACGATTCACCGGATTCATCTCCGGAGCGTTCTTACTCCGATTTTTTTGGTCGCGCATCTTCGAGATATCTGGCCATTCAAGGTTATCTGATTGCCTTGATGCTGTAAACAAGCCGAGACCAGTTTTTCAGAAAAAAAGTTGCCCATTATAGATCCGAATCTGCTCGATAAGGACAATCAATTACAGTGTCCATTAAAATTTATCAGGTCATTTATCGACTTATCGCTTTAATAATCCCGTCGCGACAGCGAACTAGACTCTTTTTGGTCCACTTTCGAAAACTATAATTATTCGAGTCTCGGTCTTAATTACGTTATTTTCCCAAGGCGTTAGAGTCTGAAAATCCGTCGTGTAAAATGGATACGAGACGTTCTAGGAATCGTAGCAATTAACGTCGGATCGATCGTTCTAACCGAAAGTTTCCCGAATTATTCGATAGAGGTGACGAAGCGCCAAACGAGAGGATCCACGGCTAAGAAATCAGTCGGAACGAGTCGAGGTGTAACGAAAAGAGAGGACGCGTTTCTCGTAGCTGGCCAGCTCCGAGAGCAGTCGGAGAGGAGCGAGAAGAAGAGAGAGGCATCCTTTCGAAGGGAACCGGGTGTTAGCCGGTACTCTTATCGCGTGGCGATCTGATCCTAATTTATAGCCGCGTCCCAAATAAACTAGTTTTCGCTGTCGTCACCTCTCGGACCCTCCTCTCGTCCGGTGTACGTGGATCGAGGGACCTTTGGGGCCTCGTGGCGTGGACTCTTATAACGCAGCGAGCCAAAGTCCCATCTCGATTCATCGTCTCTCCTCTCGGCCCCGCTGTTCGTCCACCGAGCTGGCTACAGGGAGCCAGGTATATACGTACGAGCTCCAGATCGTACGAGGGAAGTGCCTCTTGTTGCACCTACCTGCTGGACTTTTAATCTTTTTTCCGTCTTCGAGCAGCAGGAAAAAGACGAGAAGATTCGGTGCTCGTCGGAGGAGCAGAGACGAGAACAGTTTCGACTCTCGTGGCCTATAATTGCCAATTAGCGCGGGAATATTTAATTGCCATTAGGCTGGGTGGTGAACTCCCGATCGGCTCCCTTCTGCCTGACCTCGACCAATGGCTGTCCCTTTTCCTTAGCGATATTTACACGATCCGAACGGCATCTGCATAAAATTCGCGACCACCGTGCGCCCATGGCCTTTTTAACGGCTTCGGGATTCCGGGAGTAGTCGTCCACTCGATAAATCCTTGAAAGACGCGCTCTTCTCGCGAGATTTGTTCGCTCGCGGGACTGCTTCTGGTTCTTCGCGCGTTTCTCAAATTCCTCGCGGACGTCCTTCTTTGTCCTCGAGCCCCATTTTTGTCCCGTATTCTGGCTATATCGCGGCTCAGCTTTATTACGAAGGATCGTAGATCGTGAGATCCTCAGGGTCGAAACGGTAGCCTGGATTTACGTCGTCGGATGGCCGCTAGTCGGCTTCGTTGACGCTACCTGGGGTAACCGGAGAACTTGCTAAAACCCATCTCTTTCATTTTGAGCGGAATCCGTGCGGACGCTCCCGTACCAACTTAGACTGCAAGCTGAACGCTTTTACCCTCTATCTGCTATTGTAAGTAGAATTTTTCTCTTAAACTTCGCTTTCCTGCATTCTGACTCTTTAATCCTCCGACTATGTACAAAATTTCTTTTCATTAACACTAAACCTACCGACATATAATGTGTGCTTAATTTGAAACTAAAAATTAAGTTGAAAAATAAATAAACAAAGAACCAAACATAAATTAGTACACACATTTGTTCTTTACTTTGATGAAAATCAATGCTGATTTTAAGGAATGTACTTAATTTGAAACTAAGAATGAAGTTCAAAAATAAATAAAAAAATAACCAAACATAAATTAGTACACACATTTATTCTTTAGCTTGATGAAAATCAATGCTGATTTTAAGGAATGTACTTAATTTGAAACTAAAAATGAAGTTAAAAAATAACCAAACATAAATTAGTACACACATTTATTCTTTACCTTGATGAAAATCAATGCTGATTTTAAGGAATGTACTTAATTTGAAACTAAAAATAAATAAAAAAATAACCAAACATAAATTAGTACACACATTTATTCTTTAGCTCAATGAAAATCAATGCTGATTTTAAGAAATGTACTTTAACAAAATCCCTTATAATAAGAAACTTGTGAAGCGGTCATTTGACCGGTTTGGTAGTTTTAGTGTTAAATTTATGCTGCACGTTATTTTCACGCCTTTCAAACACAGTATACCTTGTATAGTTAGAGTTAGTATATCTCCTACATTCTTTTCTTCTCTACCTGTCATTCGATATCAATTACATTTTTGCTTTCACCATTCACTCGACACTGATATTTAATTACTACAATTTGTTTCTTTGCGACTTTATTCGACAGCTACTTTATTCCACTTGACAAATCAATATGTCTAATCAAGCAGCAAACATACGAGAATAGCAACCTCGCAACGAGAAAGGAACGAAGAATCTCGCAATTCCGAGAATCGTAAAAACATTGAAACACAGAAGTTTTCCCGTGAGACAGTTGAACGCGTTTTCCATGACGGAGCGCGTCGAGATATACATATTCCATCCAGGAAACCTCCTTCCAATGGCGTTGTTTTCCTCGTGGCTTATCGGGGTAATTTCTAATTAGCTCGGTCGACCGCCAATTAATCTTGTGCGATCTCGTTGGAAAATATGCCATCACCGGTCGTTAATACAGCCATCAGATCGGCCAAGTATTATAATTATACAATTAAATAACGAGCATGGTATTACTGTGGCTACGGTTGTCCGCCTTTTATCAACGGCGTTAGATAAAATCTCGCGGAAAAACACGTCAACTTCTCGTAATTTCGTCCGCCTTTCAGATAATTATTTAAGAATCGCACCGAGGGAGCCGGTAATTTCAGTTAGGACCTAACGATCGTTCGATGTTTGCGCGACTCTACCGCTAGACCCACGATCAAGAACGACGTGCCAGATAACGCACTGTCACGCTAATTACACAACGCTTCTTTTTTATTCGAACACAGTCGTGCTCGTAGTCGCGTAAATGCGTCTTGTGAATTCGAAATCCGCGCCTGCTATCGCCGTGCTGGATCGCGGTCTAAACACGGCGACTCGTTCCGTCGCACGTGTCGATTTCACGAGATTCTTCCAGTCGACCTTCCTCGTTCGCGTGAAATTACGAAGACGAGTTGTCCGCGTCACACGGGCCGGAACATCGTCGCGATCGCGCGTAAATTACCGTCACGAACAGCACGGAACGGAGGAACGCTCTTCACGGAAGATCTTAATCCGGCTTATCCGACGAGACGCTCTCTCGTCTATCGGCTCGAGTAAGAGGTCGTCATTCGAAAAATGGACACAGTCTTCGTATCGTCCCGACGTTTTCGAATGGAACAAGTGGTCATTTCCAAAACTAGAAATTAGTTCTAATGTTGCTCGAAGTCTCTTGTCTTCTCGATGAAGCATCTTATCTAGTAGCAAAGAATGAACCGTTAAGTATCACGACAGGGTCCAAATTATAGAAGATAATGAGACACTTAAAGAATTCATTATTTCTTGAGGAAAGAAACATGTTAACGGAATCCTTTAAATTGTATCAACGATCTGCAATTCAATTATGTCGATACGGCTAGAAGTCAGATACCTTTCGTTTGATTTAATCTCGTGCTTCCGTCTTTTTAATTCAGATTTCACTCGTACAGAAGGAAATAATTTGCTATTAATTGTACCGATGTGGCCATAAATTAAAGTATACCGTTACGCTACAACTGTTTCCAAATGCACCTGTCGGTACGAAGACGTTATCCATAAGGAAAAGACGTCCAGAAGACGGATTAAACGACTTTAATTTGTCGATTGACAGTGTGAAATTCGACTGGCGAGTGGAAGATAATCGGAAAGGAGGTTGAAGCGCGTGGACGAGATTAACCGCGAACCGCGTTTCGTAACGTCGCTCTTCGTGTTAGACACGTCGAAGATAGCGGAGAACGGATAAACAGGTTTCGTGTGTTCACCGAGGATCGTATTAAAAGCTTCGCAATTACAGGAAACGATAGGTACGGGAACTCCATCGAGTGAAATTCGTTTTTAGAAAGGCGCGCGTGAAAGCTGGGAATTTCGTGCGCTTTGTTCGACCGCTTAGGTTACGCATAGTTTCTTGCTGGCCGATTCATGGCCGACCCCTGTTCATGAATATTCCCTGGCTGCTCGATTCTGGACACACTGTTTTCGTTTGAATAAGCGAACCGAAGTTGCAAACTCACCCGAGAGTCTCGCTACATCGTGTCCGCTGTCCGATGAATTTCATATAAATGAAAAATACATGGGCCATCCTTTGAGCCGCTCTACGGACAACACGAAGGGGCTTTATTGGCTAAAGAGAACACCACGGTACGTGGAACAATGATTTCCAAGGAGGAACGTTTATACACTTTCTTCTTGTAGTTGGCGAAGAAAATATGTTGACTTTGAAATTGTGTGTGGTACACGATGTACTTTGAATGTATGTGGATACAGTATCGTGATAACTGATGGACAACAAATATATTATTGGAGCAATTGATGTACTTCGAATGTATTGTGGACAGATACTGTATCATGATAAATGGTGGACAACAAATATATTATTGGAGCAATTGATGTACTTCGAATATATTGTGGACAGATATGCTATCGTGATAACTCCTGAACAAAAAATATATTATTGAAGCAATTGATGTACTTCGAATATATTGTGGACAGATACAGTATCATGATAACTGGTGAACAGCAAATATATTATTGAAGTAATCGATGTACTGCAAATATATTATGGACAGATACAGTACCATAATAACTGGTGGACAACAAATATATTATTGAAGCAATTGATGTACCTCGAATATATTGTGGACAGATGTGCTATCGTGATAACTCCTGAACAAAAAATATATTATTGAAGCAATTGATGTACTTCGAATATATTGTGGACAGATACAGTATCATGATAACTCCTGAACAAAAAATATATGATTGAAGCAATTGATGTACTTCGGATATATTGTGAACAGATACAGTATCATAATAACTGGTGAACAACAAATATATTATTGAAGTAATCGATGTACTGCAAATATATTACTCATACAACAGATGTATCCCAAGTACATGCGAGTACGTTCTGGGTTCTATGAACACACGGATTGAATCGTATAAGTTGAAAAATTGCTCCTACACTCAAGTTTCCGATAAAAAAATAAGTAATTAGTACCGTTATCAACATATAATGATGCACTTCTCCAACATAAATTGAGCGTATAAAACAAACAAGCATGAGTTGCAATATGCAGAGCAGAAAAAAACAGTCGAGATCAATCTCATTAGTCTCTTAGAGCATAATTGTGATTACGTTGAAATTGCTTCTCCGAAGGTTTCCACGATGTTGATCAGAGTGAATTTCCAGGAGAATGAAGCAACGGGGCCCATGATGGACGACGGATGGTCTCGGGACGAGATAAAAAAGTCTGGTAACGTTGGAGGTTGACGCGGACGAGAAAG
Organism: Megachile leachella; assembly: GCA_963576845.1. NCBI lineage: Eukaryota > Metazoa > Arthropoda > Insecta > Hymenoptera > Megachilidae > Megachile > Megachile leachella. The sequence continues at coordinate 24,971,709 of OY756247.1, read as the reverse complement.
CGTGGCGTACACGCATGAGGCACACCGTGTGTGGATCTCTTCGAGCGACTTGTGTCGCGTAATCGCGCGACATTTGTCATCCGGTTTCGCGTCATTTCGTTGTACACCAAGAAACGAGGTCCAACAGCGAAATACAGAGAGCCGCGCCTCTCGTCTCGCCCGACAAACAGGATGGCTCGTAGGGTTTTGAAATATTCGTTGGATACCATGGGTCACTGTCGCGTCATTGAAGCATCGAACAAATGGGTACACAGGATCTCGTTTAACCGAACCTCACAGATCGAAACAACCATCTCCGTCGCGGTAGATTGTTCAATTTATCGTGCCAATTATTTCGCCGTTGATTAATTTCACTCATTGCTGGAAATGTTGTATCGGATTATCGATGCTGTTTTTGAAAGAAGAATACACGGATCTCGTTCCGTGGTACATTGTTTATTATAATTAACGTACCAATGTGGGTCGGGAATATTAATAAAATGTTTATGCATCCGCTTCTTTAAATTTCGGGTAATTAACGTTAATACGAGTATCATATTACATCGGACTTGTTTTTGACATCATGTATGTAATTCCTGATCGGCCGTTTCAACGTTAATTAACGATATGTACGATCATTTTTATTTTACCAAACGACGCGATATTTCCGACGAAACATACTCAATTACGTAGACAGGCATTGGCAAACAGGAAGAAACGCTGTTTGACGCAGACCGAGCGTCCGTGCTTGATAATTAAGAATTATAGCGGACATCCAACTGATCATAGAGATTAATTAAGCAAAGAAGAGTCCAGAAACGGTCCACACCAGGCGTAATAACTCGACCCCATCTCCTCGTTACGTAAGAATTCCACGAAAACGGGCTTCTTCTCTTTCTGGTCCCTTCGTTGAATTTGCATACGTAACGACAGCCATCCAAGTACATTCCGATCGTGGTTCCGTCGTTCGTATCCCGAAAATCACCGGTATCCGATTATCGGGAATCTGAACGGAGCTCCAGACGTTACGGCATTCGGGATCGTAGTTCGATCTATCGGGCTCCCACGGGAAATTAACCGCATCCTCCAAATAGATCGTAAAAGAATCCTGTGAGCATTTTGCTATTCCGAATTACGTTCGAAAGACCTTAAGTTAAAACTCAACTTCACAATTTTTACATCCAGACTGACCTATTTTATTACAAAATAATTGTTCTACGATTGTAACAGATTTATCTGTTAGTACACAGAGACACAGACTTAACTCTCCCGAAAATTGCGAGCGTTATCAAAATATGGGCTGTACGGTAAAGACGTGTTCCATTTGGAGCTCAGAAGCGTCGTGTAGCGGCACACGAGGAGGTAAAAGCGATATCGGTCGTAGCGATCGTAGTGCCACGTACACACACAAGACTTGTCTACCAGGTGAGACACGGTAATCGCGTATCGATAGCCAGCCACGACGTATACAGCTCCGATCCACCGCAACGACGACGTATATAGCTGGCCGCTAATAGTTAACTATGATCTTACAAGCCGTTTACATCCACTCGATCTAGCCGCAATCGTGAAAAGCGCCGGAGCTCGCCTGGAGCACCGCAGGTAAATGCTTCGGTATCCTTCCATTCTGCATAAGGGACTGACTACATTTTTCATTTATTTCCATTCGTTGTTATACTTTAATCGTGTCAGTTGGAGTCAAATTGAGTCGTGTCACTTTTCGTTGGAGGAAAGCCCTGGATATTTAGGGAAGACGTAGACATAGTTCTGGATATAAGGATCTTGTGTAGGGATGTAGACATACAGGGTTATATGGAGGTCTGGGAATATAGGATACTGACGATAGAGATACCTGGTGAAAGATATCTGATGATATTGCTATCTGAGAAGATGGATTTAGGATATAGAGAACTGAGAGTATAAAGATCTGAGGTCATAGAGACCTCGTGATGTAAAAATCTAGCTCTGAAAGTCTCTATGAAAATACAAATCTCGTGATGTGAAAATCTGGGAATAGAGTTCAGCGAACACAAAATGCTTCAATAGAAATCTGATGATATACGAAAGAGATCTGACAAAACATCCCAGTACAGATCTACCAATACAGCTGAAATTATACAGATCCAGGATGCAGGCATTTGCGGATACAAGGATACAGGATTAGTCGAACAGCCTAACAAAAGCATGACACAGATCGTTGATTTTCTATGAGTTGCCCTACACCAGATCGGATCTATGGCGTTGAAACTCGCAGCCATTCTGATTATGAAGCCAGATACATGGCCATGATCGTTCGTGCAGTTGCGTGATAGAAAACTGCGGTTCGCCACAATGTGTGACACATGTTACTGATCAACGGGATACCGTATGTAGCTTGTCGACTCACTTCCATTCGAGTACTTAATTCTCGAGGATATCGCATTAAACGGGCTAATTTTGAATCATTAGTTTCTTTTTGCGAAATGTAATTATCGTTCCATTAAATTCTATCGGACCAAGAAACTGTGCAAGGGTTGCTATACGGAGGCGATACAGTGGCGCCATAATCGACCCGGTAATAGTCCGATTACGAGTTTACGAACGTTTTCGCGAATCTTACACCGCTGGCATGCCTAGAACACTTGGTCTAATTGCTGGACACTATTGTCGTGGTTATCGGACTTGCCTAATCGTGGGGATCAGAGAACCATTTTAGAGGCTGACCCTAATCTTGTTATAGACATTAGAGATTCGCTATTCAAGCGTCTACATAAGCATTAGCTTCAGAAAATTATTTTCTTTTATTTTATATTCTTGAACGGCATATTCGATAGAATTTTACTGCAATTCACATTAAAATACTTCATAAATTTCTTTTCTTCTTTTTTATCTCAAGCTTCAAGTCTTCATCTTCAAGTACAAAGAGCTTGAAATAAGTTTCAACTGTAGCTACAACTATAAACAATCTCAATACATCTAATATATAAAAATTTAGAGCTAAGTCACCGGGACTGAAGACTATTTTCATTTCTTGTTGCAGGATGAGGCCACAGGCTGGAGAACGCAAGGACCCACGACCGGACTGTAAATACGCTCTGCTGAGAGGTCCTGGGATTTATTAGCGTCTCTCGGCCTCAAGGAGCAGAAAGGAATCAGGAAGGAGGCAACGATACGTGCAAACGTCGAGACAGAGAGGGACTAGGCTCTGGATGCAAAGAAAGGAAGAGGGAAGCAGAGGGTTCGTCCTTGAGATACATAAATCGTGTCTCGTGCAAGGTGCGCGACTACGAGAGACGGATGGAGGTGGTTGCCTCGCGAGTCGAGAAGGCGGCTTAGAGAAGATTTAGGAATTAGGGGAATTACGTCGAAGTGGCTGCTTACGCACGAGTACGTAGGGAGAAGAAGAAGAAACTAGACGGTAGATTTGGAGAGAGGACGCGCAACAAATTACGTCGCGTCTAAAGAGAAGAAACGTCATCTTCGGCGACATCCAGAGTCCTTTTGTCCTTCTTGTTTTCCGTATTCGGTTTTTAGAAAACGTGGTCGCGATTTTTCCGCGTTTTGCACGATCCAGGATCTCCTTAGTCAAGATTTCATCGTCGATCGTGTTCCGAAACCGGTCTTTCGATTCTGTAAATAAAAGGGCGTGATTCCACGACGAGTTGGGAAGGTAAGCTTAACCGGTAACACGCTCGAGAATCGATTTGTATGTACAGCACCCTGTCACTTCGTTCTGGGCAACAAATATTTTTCGATCGGAATTCTGAACGTTTACCGACCTTTTTTTTGATCGCGTCAAATTTAAACGCTCTAGAGCGAATTTCATCGTACGGGATAAGAATTTTCAATAACGGAGAATCTTTTTGGTTATTGCTAGCGTCCGATTTCGGAGCATATCACTTTGCATGAATTGAATATGAAAGTTCACGACGAATGGTACTTCTTTGTTTCGTCCACGATGAGTGACGTTATCGAGCCACGGTTCCATGTCACCGGAAATGAAATTTGTTATTACCCGAGTACTCTTCGTCGAGAAAATAGAAAACAATCGAACACGTCCGTCGTGAAGTGACGGGATACTGCAATACGTGTGGACGAAAGAACGAGTTCGATTCCAGGACACCCTTGTTCTTTGTCCAACTGTTAACCGAACGTCGCGGGTCTATCCTTCGAAGGACCCCGCGATCCACGGGCAACGTGCAAAGTAACAGCCTTCGAATCGATCTAGGACATCGGTGTAGCTCGAGTTACGACATGGACGAAAAGATTACGAAGCGAACAACCTCTTTCGACCATGTTCGCGTGACTCCTTGCTCTTGTGTCCATAGATCAAAGTTCCAAAGGCGAAGGAAGTTGGCGAACGGCTATCCTTTAACTACCACTGACTCTTTAATTACGAAGTATTCGCGCGGACGACAAGATGAATCGTACGTGTTCATCGCGAAACGCGCGTGTTCGAATTGTAACGAAGAAAACGGAGAACCGTCGAGGATCGAGAAGGAGAACGCGCGTTAGTAGCTGTAAAACACTAATTAAGAGTAAAATTCGTCCTTTTTCGCGCGAGCACCGTGCACTCGCGATCGTTCCGGTTGCCTGGCCCGGTTCGCGAAAGGATTCGACGATGCAATCACGCGATCTGCTCTTACTTCTCTTTCGGTTGGCATCGTACTTTTTATTTCGAACCGTCTCTGTGCAATATGTTTTTCTTTAGGTTATGTTGGTCGCGATCGCGCTGGGAGTAGCTTTGGTTGTTGGCGTAACTTAGGTAAGAGAGATGAAGCTAACCTTAGAACACGCTCATCCTCATTCACTATTAGAACAGAATAAAAAATCTTTCCTTGCAGAATTTGTGCATTTACGTTCTTAGACATCGGATATTTTCAAATTACGTTAATTGACGCTAGATTCTTGATATTTTGAAGGAAATTAGAGAATCCTAGTTACGTCAATGTCCGCAATAATCGTCAGGGTGAAGAACGAGACCATAATGGTGGACGATGTGCATGGTGCTCGAGATTGTTGATATTTTTTTATATTATATGTATATCGTATAAATCATCCCTCCTTTCGAGTACAGTTTCGATGATTGCGAGTGGTGGATTCGAGAGTGATCGTCCGGGAGAGTGAGAGAGAGAATGCAAGACGGAGAAAACGAGCAGCGAGGAAGGAGAAATTAACGAGGTAAAGACAAAAAGAAAACCGACTATCATTTTGTACTTTGACATACAAGTAAGCGTGCGCTATGCAAAGAGAAGGTGCAAAGATTGTTGAAGAAGAAAAACTGGACAAGATAGGTATCGATGGTATGGGGCTGAGGATGAGAGAGAGAGAACGAAAGGAGAAATATTGTACATTGTTTTGTAAAGAGTACATTTATTTATATCTGTGATAATGGGCGAGGTTTAAAAAGAACTGAAAGGAAAAGATGGCGAACGGTCGGAAGAGAGTGTGAGAGAGGAAGGTAAAGTGAAAAAATTTTAGATATATATATATACATAAAAAAAAAATGAAAGAACAGTTATGGTGTCGGGGTGTACTTCGATGAAGACGATCGGTGCTCGTTGACACGTATATCGTATAGAATAATTATAGACTCGAGAGCATGGTTTTGTAAATAATCGAAATGTAGCCAGGAGAGAACGAGGGTCGATTGTACCTTTCGTGCGAATCGTGGCATTGATGTAAAAGAAAATAAAGGTAGAAATAAACGAGAAGGAAGAAGGGAAGTACATGTTACGCGTTTCGTGTATAACAATCGCACCCTCGACGAACAGAACGAAAGAGAGAACTATCCGTTGTGAATATTATATGATACAGGTACTAGATATATATAGATATATATAAATATATAAATATATTATACATATTACGATAAATAGGTTCTATTTGGTTGTTCGTACGAATTCGATTGTAAATTAATTAAACTGTACATAGTTCTGAATGTGAATATAGACAGAATATATCTATTATTATTATTATTATTATTATATTAATTTTATTATTATTATTATTATTATTATTATCAACATCATATGATTATTATATTATTATTGTCTACTACCATTATGAATTCATTATATTAAAAAGAAGACTATTATGTTGTACCTTTTCTACTTTTATTTTATTTTTATTTTACCAACCTTTGTCCCATTTTATGATTTGGAATATGGTGCTTAATATATTAAACAACCTTTACGAATAGTAACCTTTTTACGAATAGTATAGCAGACACTCGTTATATTGCCACCTTTACGATAGTGGCGCTTCCATCTTAGAAACGGATCCGATACGCGACCATATGTATTCCCATAGGTTGCCTCACACGTTGTATCTCCCCGCGTTGTATTTCCACGTATTGTACTTCCACGCATTATATCTCGTAACATGACTTTTTTCCCTACGTATTGTCAATTCGTAATATTCGTAGCCGCACATTCCCGATCCTTACATCGCCGTTATATGCACACCTCGATGGCAATATAACGAAGATCTATCGAATCAGACACGAATTTTCTGGATCGGTGTTTATTCGAAATTAACGAGCGCGCGAACATTCCACAATTGGTACGTTTTCGTTTTTGAATACACTCGCTATGGTATTTTCATGGTGGGCGGAGTTCCAACGAAAATACGCGGTCGAAGGTAGGACAATGGCTCGTGAATCCATACTTGGAAAGGAATGTTCAGCTCGTTTTGGAAAATAGGATGGGTGTAAATTTAACCAAAATTCCGAAGCGATATTCTTTCTCCGTCTGCTGGCGCAAACAATAGATAAGTGGCTGTTAAATATTTGCGTTGGCTTTTGCATGATCCCGTCGACGTTTTGTACACGGATATAGCGAGATAAGATAATCCTTCGACTTTATCTGACGTTTCCGTGATTTTCGTACACTTTCTCCTTCGTTGAGCGCGTTTCGTTAGATCAACATTGCGTCTCTCCGAGCTTTTTCAAAGTATTTAAACACCGAGTATCTAAGACACATTTTCTCGAGAATATGAACAATAAAAATGAATTTCTAAGCGGTACTCTCGTATCTGATTGCCAGTTTATCGGCAATATCAAGCTAATTTTCCGTCGGCTCGTTTCGCGATGAAAGCGCGTCGGACGAAAGAAAATCAACGATAGCGGCCGGTGTTTCGAACATTTTTTACGAGCGTTTCATGTTGCTTCACGCTCGGTCGCTTTGATCGCCCACGGCATTATTTACAGATCGGATTTATGCGCGAAAACTTCCCACGAAGATTCAAGGTTCGCTGCTCGTGACGTATAAATCAGCCTGGATGCTTGTCGCGCTTGTCGTTCGGAGAAAGCTCTCCTTCGAAGCGAGCATCTTTCTTTTTTTCGCCGCGTAAAAATCGTCTACTCTCCTGGCCGACGATTTATGCCGCCTTGGCTACGAAATTGTTGGAATGCTGTGCCAAACCGTCTCATCCGATTTCGAATACCAAAATCATTATTATTAAGAATAACACGATCTGTACTCTTCAACGAAATTCAAATTAAAAAAAATATGGAACTGTTTTGATTAAAAAGAGACTCAAATATTTTCAAGACACAACTGTTTGAGACCTGTTAGGTTAAATAGGTTTTTTATCACGACCAATTAGTCACGCTCACCGTACCTTCTTATCCGAAAATTACATGTTTCTTACCCGAAGCATTGTGCTCTAACAATTGAGATAACGCGAGTTGCACGGAAAGCAGACCACAAAAAAGGTTGAAAAGCGCTCCATTCAACAAGTTAGCATCCTCCTCGAGCCCAAGACGTTCTGAAGAACTCCATTCGAGTTGTCGGCAATAAAAGACGTTCTCCGATCCGCCAGCTACATTGGAGGTTATAGTTCCGTTCTATTGCCGCGTCCTAAACCCTAACAACCGTAAATTGGGCAACAAAGGGCGGCAAAGGCCGCGACAATCCGCCTAAGACAAAGGGCTTAGCTTTCACCCTGCGGTGTCGGCCGGACCCGCTATAAAGTCATAACCTTCCGGTCCCTTTTTTTTCTTCTTGTTCTCGGCTCTCGAGAAAGCGCTCCGCTTCTCGCGCGCCGGAGGTGCCCTCTAGGTTGGCCGGTACTCGAGAAGGCAGATGCGAACTCGGTGGTTTACAAGAGCCAGGCCACGGAACGGAGGCCCTTATATCATTTCCAAAGAAATATGAGATCTCGCAGCCGGCTGTTGAACGTGTCGCGAGGCTCCGCGGGTGCGCGGAAACCTTTCGCACCGTGTGCGCCGCCGCGGTTAACCGTTTCGATACAACCAGCCAACCGGCTGGTCGGTTGTACCCTCGTCCGTTTCGCTTCCTCTCGATGAATATGCACGCGCTCCAAGGGAAACAGCTCGACGTATTGCGATGATTTAACGCGTGCGCCGCGCGTGTCTGAGAAATAATCACGGAAACGCGAGGGACGCCACTCGAGCTGCTTACCGAGTGGGAGTTATAGCTGGCGTTTGTCTCCTTTTAATTGCGAAACCGATGAACATTGTTACTCGCTGTGAGAACAGTGTTGCAGAAACAGGAGTTTTAAACAATGATCTACTCCAACTCCTAACACGTCACTCAATAAGTCCCCGGTCTGACACGTATATAGCAACACTAGTGACAGACCCACATTATTTTCCGATAAAACTAACCTTCAGACACCCACCGTATTCCCCAGATTTGACCCCCAGCGACTACTGGCTCTTTGCAGATATGAAAAAGATGCTCCAGGGAAAGAAATTTGCCTCAAATAAAGACATGATTACGGAAACTAAGGCTTATTTTGAGAGCAAAGATAAATCGTTTTATATAAAGGGAATTGAAAAGTGGAGGGTTTGAATCAATGTATCATACTGGAAGGTGTGTATATTGATGAATAAAGTGAAAAAATTTGTTTTTCGTAGTTAGACCGGAGACTTATTGAGTGACCTGTTAATACCAGCTGCACTTCGAATCCCCGAACCAACAAAATAATGTTTCCGTGCAGACCGTTGTTCAAATTCCACGATAGATTTTGAAGGCACTAGCCTTGAAATAGTACGGCAGGTTGCGAAGAGGATGGGCTAGCAATATTAATAACAGGGATAACAACGGGCAACGAGGAGCATATCGATAACCCCGTGCAGAGCGGCGGAACATTACCATAAATTTGAATGTCCACGCGTTCCTCTACGTCTGCCTTTCTCTCTCGATTTCTGGGCCCCGAAGTCTTCTTTCTTAGCGCAGGCTCGCCTTCCTGGATCGGCCGTCTCCCCGCGACTGCAACCCCTTTTACGGCTTACTTTATGGCAAAGACTCAATTTGGCCGCGGCAGTTGGTGCCCGTTCCCGGTGACTAATATACCGGGATGCACCGCGTGGGGTGCAGCCGTGATGCATCGTTCGCGGTGCACCACGTATGCGTCTCCTCTCTCTTCCCATGGGAAACGGTGCCCTAAGCAATGAACGCTGCTCCGTTACCGAGACCACGAAGCTTACCGAGCATGAATTTGCCGGGCCTCTGACATTCTTTCGGTATTTATACTTTGGAGAGTTCGATGTTCGAGAAATATGCGGTGGAACTACTTGTCAGTAGATTGAACGGTAAATGGAGAGGAAGGGTGTTGAGAGGTTGAAGCTTTTATTAATAGACGTAACGATTTGCAGATAATATCTGACCATACGTGTCTGCTTTCGTTACAACCGATTGTTGCGTTCGATTGTTACGTTTGCTCGTAGATTATTGCGCAGATAGGATAGAACAGCGATTCTCAATTTATGTATCAGGAGTAAGTTGTAAGTCACGTAAACTGCGGTGACTAAAAGCTAACGAATTTATTGAAGAATGTCTAGGTCGTAGATTATACGTGGATGAAGATTTCATTTTCCCCGATGCATTCTTGACCATCGAAATCTAGCGTTCGATTCGCTCGAAATTTTCCGCCTCGTAAATCTTAACCGTCTCGATGCGTTTTATTTTCGAGCTTCGAGGCGAGCATTCACGAGCGCACGCAGCTCGCGAAGACCTCGTGGAGCACCTCGTCTTCCTCGCCGTGGGACATCGGTCCGCGCTAACTTACGCCGGATTACGGACACTATTTCATCGCAGCGCGGACACCCCTCGGGCTCGACCACCATTTTCTTTCTCTGTATCCGCTTCTCCTTCTCTTTCCTCCTGCACACCTTCTCGAACTCTGGAGCATCGATTTCCAAATCAATAACAGGAGAACCGTTACGAGAGTAGATAATCGACAATTAATACTTGACTCGAATTAGCGTCGAACGACAACAGACATCTTTTCAATGATAACATAGACGTTGCACATAAAGTGAAACAATCAGTCGCAGTAATATTTTTGAAACTATATGCAAGAGATCGTTAGAACAACGTTTCTTTTCAGCAACAGCTGGAACGTGTCGTAGTCAAAAATCTGTAAGGCAAGTATGCAAAAGGTGCGCGTGATCAAAGCGAGTCGCGCACTGGTTCGAATCGGGCCGGATTTGATCGGATTGGATCGGATCAGATCGGATCAGACATTGTATCGCAGAGCTAGTTGCGCACTGGTGCGAATCGGATCGAATCGGACGTCGGTACCCCGGTGCACACTACGTCGAACAGGTAATAGCGAATAGATTGTCGTTGAAAGAAAAAGAAGCGATCGATCTACCAGTCTTTGCTTTCTCGTTCAACGCGAACGGAAAAGCGTTTGGAATTAATAGAATCATGTTGTTACTTCGATGAATACCGTTGCGAGACAATTTAACCGAATGCGGCGCTTCCTGATATCTCTTCACAGATTTCAACTAAACGCCATCGCAACTGCGAGATTATGTCAATTACAATTACGAATTTCTTTCGCTTTTTTATATAAAATTTTATTCTCTTAAAATGTTCAGATGTGACACAATTACGTTAGCAAATTATATCTTGTAATAGGGATAATTAATATTCATGCACATATTTTAATAATTCTGGGGTCATTTTGACATAATTCAACATAGTAATCTTCTGCAGTAAAACACAGAGTACCAGACACCCAATAACTCTTATTCTTATACAACATTATGAGATTTGTCAGATCAATTTGTTTGGTAAACAAGATTCTATATTGCTGTTAGATTTCTTACAATGTCTACAAAATTTTTGAACTACCCTTAAAGAGACACATGTCTTAGCAAAGGTTCTGAACAGAACTGTACTTTATAACGCACTCTAATTACCGAAGGATTGCAAGTTTCCGCAACAACAAAGTTTCCGCGAGGTGGTCGAAAAAGTGTGGGCTAGAACCGGTTGCAGGCGGTGGAAGCGGCGCAGTCGAATGGAGTTATCGAGGAAGAGAGAATCGTCGCGATCAGGAGGACACCCCCGACGGCGAAACGTTGTCTAGGAGTTGGTTCGGATGAATGAAGAGAACCGAGAGAGCAGCGGGTGCGCGGACGAGATCGAGTCAGTTCATGCTGTGTTGGAATGCAGAGTTCCACTTAGGTGGGTTCCCTGTACCACTACGATGGTGTCGTATACGACCCTGCTGACCGTTCGTAAAATCATTTCCTGGCGAATTTTCGAATCGTCAGCGTCTCTTTCGCAATTTGAACACTGTAATCAACGATTAGCACTGTAACAATCAACGATCCTTTATCTTCAAACTGTAGAACAACCTGTATTTTAAATTAACGAGTCTAGTAAGAAATCAAGTGAAACACGACATTAATACGAAAGAAGAACGAGTAACCATTTATTGCATCGAAGAACGAAATCGGTTTACATAGCAGCACGACAATAACTCAACGAACGAAATAATCGAGAGTACAAAATGGTGGGAAGATAAAGAAGAAGTAGGGATGGAAGAGTTGTTGTGGCCTCGTGGCGATGGAACAGGCAAGAAATGGTGCTGGTACGTTCGCAGCACACTTATCTGGCAGTAAAGATGTTTACAGCGCAGTCTGCGCCGCCACTATCACTATCACCCCAAAAGAACGGACCACTCTAATTGATTTGTGGCTCCGCCGTTATCGGCGCTCGTAACTTAAATTAAATTACACGGTCAGTTCGTCCGCGACCGAGGCTCATGCCTTCGGTCTAGTCGCGGGGGGTCTGCACGATCCACTTTTAATTCTCCTTCTTCTTTCCAACACACCCTTGCGATACATTATTCGAATATATGTTCTTCTACTATCAACTTTCTCTCTGGTAAGATTTCCTTACGTTTAATTCGATAAATTGATTTATTGCTAAATTGTTCTTGGAGGGTCGTATAAAGGATTTGAATCATACGTAGATTTCTGTATTTATAAATTCATATATCTTTGGATTTCATATATATTCTTGGACATATACAGCTGTATCTTTATGCTGAATAATCTTTGTACACCTATACTCCACATCTCTAGATTCCTATATTCCTGTATTCTTGTAAAGCTTCAAATTATTCGTTCAAGCTAGTTTCCTATTTCTTCTACAGCAAAAAACTTTTTCATTTGAAAGCAACGTTTAAATAAAAGATCTCTTGAGTCATACAAATGAAGAGAATCGATACTGCTACCCTGATCGAGTCCTCAGTATCCATCAGATGTCCACAATTCAATCGGACCTCTTTCATTCAATTACTACGGATAGTATCTAAATGACCATAATCTATTAAGTTTACGGATTAGAATTATTCGTTAATTCCGATTTCCTTCGACCGAAACGGAATTCATGAAAACGTAATGTCCGGAGATAGCAGTTTAAATTCGAAACTTTCGAAGTTGGAACACATTCTGGAACTTTATTCTGTCAATACCGGTAGCTTCTTTATTCCACGACGAAATTGCCTGTCGAATTTTCGAGATCGTTTCGTAACAGGTATTAACGTCGACCGGAAATCGTGAAGCGACAACACGGCTACGGACGATTGTGTTATTCGTAAATAAGTTCATTATCGGCGACGACCAATCAGTGTCAGCTCCCAGGGAAGGACTCTGTCGAGTTAATTACCCCGGCACGGTCATGTTCTCGAACGGTAATTGATTTTCGTCGGTGATTGGACCTGTCGCTCTCTCTCGTGATTTAATCTTCCGGTAATCCCTGTCGATACTATTTTTCTGTGATTCTCCGCTTTCGTTGTCGATGTACCGGCTTATAAAGGGAAATTTTCGTTATCGGTTGCGATGATAAAGATTTCAGTAACACGTCATGGAAATTATATACGTAAGAGATTCGAAAGTTCGAAGATGGTATTTGAAGTCGGTCGCGCGACTTCGAAGAATCCTCTCGCGTCGAAGAGGTCGGGGCCGGAACGGTCCCCGATCAATAAGGCTCCTCCGACTTTACATGCCTTTATCTACAGTTTCCTGGTTCTAATGAAAAGCCCCAACACCAGAAAGTATCGCATGGCTTCCGCAAACGAGATACGACCGGTTCGAACGCGACTTGTAGCCGATCGCTGGCAGTTTAGCCGAACGAGGGACCACCCTGCCCTCTCCGGAATTCGGCGTCCCTCTCCACGGACTATCTGTTGCCGCGCGAGTAGGTACAAAACTGTCAGCCCTGGCCGAAAGTGGGCACCGGATATTCGCTGTCTCCTCAGGGTCCTATCTTATCGGCTACGTCGTCCAGAAAAACAACCCTCGGATCTCGTGGCCCTCGTACCGTGCTCTCGCACGACACGCTCCTCCTCTTCTGCCGGCTTGTCCCCCAGCCTCCCGAAAAATCGTGATTTAAGGTCACCAGACGAGGCAAGGTGGGTCGAGGTAGGCTTTCGCGAGGGGCCTGTCGCCAAACCGAACGTCTGTCGCAGACCTGTCCGAACATTTATCCTGGAAATGAGCGGACCCGACTACGGGAAAAACAAAGAAAGGATCGTTTCGAGCGAGGACAACGACGACGCCGGTTACTCGGTCACGGATTGTCCAGAATTAGTCAGGAGCCTTTTTCTTCGTGCTTGTCTCTGCCGACATGGCTGATCCTGCCTCGTTAACAGAAATTACGCGACGCGTCGATCGTCCTGCGGTTCTCGCGTCGATCGTTCTCTTCCTGATACACTGCTCGATCTGGACCGTGGGAACAATTCGTATTAGGCAGCTAAACTTGATATTTCTACACGTTCTACATGTACGGTTCTTATTATACAACAGACTCTTGTACTACCATTTTAATTTGGACTTTTATGTGCACTTATGTATGGTACTTAGATAACTAAGTGCATTACGTAGGTTTCGGTACATATTAGATATGTATTAGGTCATTTAAGTGTTGTTACACTTTAGATCGCTGAACATAAGTATTTCCACAAATAGGTGTCATCATTCTACAGATAATCGTGTGTTAAATCGCAATGAGCAGATACTGGCTAAGTACTAGATAACTACGAGTACAAATTGCCAAGTGTTATAACGCTAAACTAAGTATCCCCAAGTAGATGCGTTAGAACACCATAGATATCCGCACGGTAGATAACCCCAGCCAGGTAAAACCACGTTACATCATCAGTACAACTTCGCGTTAAATCACCATAGATAGATCCACGCATTAGAGCACCGTAGGTGCAGCCACGCGTTAGATCAAGGTACCACCATCGTTACACGTGAAGAAACTCGCATCGTTACGCATAATATCGCTGAGGACTTCTTGATTCCATGTATCGAGCAACAAACGATAATGTTCAAAGGAATAATGAAGTTCCTATCGACTTTCATTAAATGCATTAAACTAAAGTAAATTATAATTTGTTATTTGAAAATGGTGAAAACGTATGGGAGCCGACGCGTTACTCGGTAACACGTACATGTCGGCCCGTTAGTCGATAAGGATTTCAAGTGCGATGTTACGTGCATGTCGCGGAACAATAAACCTTGCGAGTCGAGGCACTACGGAGCCAGCTTTCCGCAGCATATCAAAATTTACGACTGAGATTAATATTCCTCTCGTGCCGTGGCACGGTGTATTTGTTGAGACTTTTCAAGATCGAACGATATCACCATTAAATATAATTACCGCTCTCCTAAATTACATCGAATTAACGGGGCCTTCCCTTCTCGTATAAGCTCACGGTACGCCCTCGTGTTTCACGCTTCGAGTTACTTCTGTGGACGTTCCCGTTGTTAGGCAGCGCAATGGTGTGTACGGGTCTTTGGTTCGGGAACGAGAGGAAATATTACGCCGGCGAATATTCAAATCGTGATACCCGTTCGCCTCGTTTATTAACCGTGCATGCGCATGCTGTGAAACTATAAAAACTGTTACACCAAGATTGGAGGAAAATTGAAGGTACGATACTGCGTTTAGTATCGGTGTTAATGACTCGCGAGGACTTTCTCCGCGATAAAAACTAGCTGTTGCGCGGAAATGTTTACGTAATTAGAAAAGTATTCGGAAAATGATGAAACAATATCATATCGAAGCGAATTAAATTCCTTGGAGTTTCTTAAAACATCCCTAGAACAGCGTATTACTGGAGAAGGCAGTCGATCAACGAAGCCTATCGACAATCTGTCCAATTGAAAAGACAAAAGGAAGTTCCAGTCTTACAAACTGATTCCAACCTAGAAGTCTGTCGAACCTTCCCACTCCATCCTGATCGATCTTCATAAATTTCAAGCTCGGCTCCCTGTCCCTTTCTCTGTACAGTTTCTGCAGTCGCGGACAGCCGCAAGATAAGTCGAGTCAGCACCGTGAGAGCGGTATTTCCTCCCTCGAATACGTGTGTCCACCCCAGCCCGGTCCACAGCGAGGTTCATTCACGCGAACCTTTCCATTGATGGCGAATCGCGGCCGTGCTGAAACGCGAAGGTAGGATCCGCGGCACCTCCAAAGGAGAAAACTATGCGACACGGATGGCGTAACGAGGAAGGACCACGCATTAATACTCGGCGCGGTTCTTTTTTTTTGCCGGTGCTCGCCGTGAGAGCGCACGGTGAAAAAGTTCGGATCGCGGCGAAGCTGCTCCTAGGACACCGTCCCGAACCCTTTGGCGAGAAAAAGTAGACGGATAGCCGGCAGGACGTTCCAAGGATGTCGCGGTCACACCTGGATACGGAATGCGCCTCGAGCTTTCGGCCCCTCGCCTCGGACGGTTTTATAGTAATTGATCGTATCTGTTGGCAATTCCATTCTTCGACTTCTGCTGGTTCGTCGGTCGCGTCGGGGTGGCGGTGAATGGGAGACGGGTTCCGGTTAACGGCAGGTTCTTCCAATCGCTTGATGAATAGACAGTCCGTGTTTATGCATTTCTGATAAATGGAAGTGTACGAGACTTGTTCTAACCGTGTACAACTGGATACGACCAGTTAACTCGTCATTCATCGATTAACATTAGTACCAATGTCGTTACACTTGAATTCTGCGTACCGTCTAGTTATCTGGAACTTGTTAGCGGAGTCGGAGATAAGCGAATCCTCTAATTGCTGATTAAAAGTTTAATTCATTTGACAGGCAACGGCTCGAAACTGAAGCTGAAGACACAAAAAGCAAGGAGATTCGAAGAAAAACCGCGTTTAAACATCGACATCGCTTCAAGAACGATGTCTACAAGAGTCGGTCCATGTACCTGTTCACGTGTCCAAACCGGACGAGCCGTGTCTTGGCCTTTCTAAATCCGAATTTCCCTTATCTACCATTTCGTTTCTTGATCTTACGATCGCCAAAGTTGTTCCGAGCGTTTCCCCGGTAATAAATCGTAAACGGTGGACGTGGAAGCTCTGTACCCGAGAAATCCTCGATACGTTACAACGCTTATCAGCCGTGTAACCATCCGAACACCCGATATACGATAGCAAAATTTCTGTTTCGCGAGGTTCTCACGCGGACTCTGTATTTTCCTGTTTTCGAGCCGGCTTTGATTTACCATTTCCTGCGCGGTGCGAGAACAATTCGAGGCATTTCGAAAGGCGAATCGAAGGACAGGAACCGCGGAGGCGCAGGACGTTCCAGGAATGTCTCAGCGACACCTGAAAGGCTCGTCTTCGGCCGCCGCGACGCGTCGCGTCCAACCGAAGCCGACTATTTGTCAGCGTCGATTCAACAGCCGTTAGAAGGCCGTCATTATTTTAGAATAATCTAAAACCGATGGTGATTAGTGGAGAAGTGCCGTTCGGCGTCACCTGCGTTATCAGCTTCTCGTTTATAGTCCGACCTGACCCTTCCACGACCGATTTCGACTATCCATCATCCGTGCACCCTTCCTCGTTGTTCGGCTCGTTTCCGCCACCGACGACCCAACCAATTATTAGATTGTTCGGTTAAATCTGTTCGAAATCGCGCACGAAAGTATATCCGTGATGGAGATCAGTTTCTTGTCGGAGGCGACCATTAGGAATGGAAGACCCGGTCAGGTAGCGAAGGGAGTCTCACGAAAAACGACGTTAATTATTCGTGGATGGTCAAGGACACGGGATGTGCCTTCAAGTTGCAGGTCATTTCGTGGCACTTCGTGGGACGTCTCGTTCGCGCGTTGCTTTGGCCCCTTTTAAACAGGGATGCCTCGTGCCAAAATGCGATATTTCACGGTGACGCGGCTCTAAGAACCGTGTAATATACGCCCGGCAATTTGTCCGTTTCTCTCTGCTCGACTTGACCGTTCTGCGATTCTTGGAAACGTTTACACGCTTCTTCGCCGTACTACCGTTGCGATCTAACCTCGCAAGACGTTGTCTCGACAAGACATTTAACACCGCGGCACGAAGCACGATAGTTTCGAAGCTGATCGAAGTACGTTCAGCAGTTAGCCGCAAAAATTTGAAAGGGAGAAAAGGGTAAAATCAGTGGGGTCCTTCGTGGACGAAGTAGACGGGCAATTCGCCGCTCGTCGTCGAAGTCGCGGTGGTCCAGGCCCGCGCGATTTTGCCGGGCAATTTATTAGCCATTATCTGAGACAATGCGGCTACCTGGGCGCCAAAGGGCGCGTACGGTTTAAAGCGTTGGACGAGGGGCGCTTTGGCAAAGGCTCGAGGAGGAAGGAGGATCGCGCGAAGGAGGCGCACGGCGTTTACGGGGATAAGGGTGCACAGGGAGGGCAGGCAAAGTACATAGGTGGGCCGCGTACAGGAGTATGCAGCTATACGATCCTCTTCTTTGACACACGGCGAGCCGGGAGGAAGGAAGATCGCGAGCCGTCGGCGAGACGGAGAGGAAGAAGAAGTGGAAGAAAAAGTCGCCTAATTGATGCTTCGTCTTTGTTTTGGTTAATTCCAACATGGTTCGGCCATTAAAACGTCCCGCTGTATCGGCGGGCCCGATCTCCGGTGCGAGATAAATGATGACACCCGCTCCAGGGGTACCATACTTACCACCACTACCGCCACTACCACATCGTAGCACCGTCATCGTCGCCGTATCCTCGTATCCGTCACCAACACCACTCCTCCGAGGATCACTGACAACAGAACGATCCCGACTGTCCGACTTCGATTTTAACCGGCTTTTCATAGATACTACTATATAGCCTCCTAACGATATCTCTGAATTATTGGGTGTAGACGTTCGATAATTTTAAAGACGCAAACAATTAGAGATACGTAAGATGCGCTATGAATATGTAGCAGGCAGCTAAAAATTGCCGATGCTTCTTTATCGAATGGAATACCTGTCTACTTCATAATCCTGTCTTTTCCCGCGCGTTCAAAAATACATTCTTCGAAACTGTTTCAGAATTCTACGATAAGAACATAATAATAGTTACAAATGTTCCGGAAACATAGCTAATGCATGTTGAATCGATAAAATTGGTTCGATCTTACCGAAATTTTAATGCGCACAGTATTAATACTTATTTCAAACATTAAAATAGATTAGAATCGAACATGTACAATTCAGGTTTCCGTCCATTATGAATCCTACTATAAATCCCTCAAATTTCTCGCCCTGTCTTTACGAACAGATGCGACCTTTCATTTTTTATGTCGAAATCAAGCTCTCGATGAGACATTTTCCAGAGTCTACGTTTGCTGTCTTCGAGACGAAACAACAGGGTTATTAATGACTCGTCGCAAGAACGAAGAAACACACTTAAGAAGACAGAAAACGTCGTTGCGCAACAAGACGTGTCGACAGTGGGCCAACCGTGGTCTCGCGGATCGGTGAAATTATCGAAACACATCGATCACCTCCGTTGATCCGCGAGCCATAGGATCCACCGCGTGTATATCAAGGTCGTAGGATGGATCGAAACCTGGGAATAAGGTCAAGCGACTCGGCTCGACTCGGCTCGGCCGTAGATATCATATCGGAGAGGACGAGCGACCGGGAGAGTGTATAAATTTGTAAAGCCGGGAGCCAGGCCACTCAAGCCGGAGTGGCATTAACGGCCGGCAATCGCCACTAAAACACTAAGGTATTAATGTAAAACACATTCCGATAGAGATACCCCCACGCTGCGAGCGGCTTCGCTTAAGACCTGCCTCGTACCTCGTCCTCGACGCACGATTTTCGCGGCTTTCGACGATCCTCTTCCATACAAGCCCGACCTGCACGCACGCTCAAACTCGTTTTCGAGTGGAAATTATCTATCATCCCGCAATTTACAACTACTCACCCGCTGATATTTTCTAGCACTTAGCAAACCTTTTCGGGACACATTTTCCTAACCTCGATAGCGTTTATCGAAGATTTAACACCTTTTAACTCTAACCTTACAGTAGATTCGCGTTATATCGACGCCCTCGCGTATGTCAGTAGCATTTCATCTGTAGGACACACACTGCACAAACTGATTAACTACACTTTTTGAAAAACCTTAAATTTAAGTGTAGAAACACTTGGTATAATGCTAACTTTTTATGTTTATACAAATTTTTCCAAACATAAACGATTAACGACAATTTTGGCCACTGAATAATAAATAATTCAGAAGCCATTCTGAAATAAATCTTTTCTATTCTTTTTTATAATTTTACATCTTTTAAATGATAGCCAGATTTGTATTTATTCTGCACACTTTATTTGAATTTATAGTACCAAAGGAATTTTAAAAACCTATGTACATTATTTCATCGGACTTCATCGCTTTTTGTTTTATGGAGTTAATCGATTTGTGCATTGAACGGCTCATGTGATCCACAGATTATTTTAAAGAAAACATTTTTAACCACCACTTGTTAAACGTTCTACCACCATGCAATATCAAGAAGGAATATTTGTTGCTAACTCTGAGAATTTTCCATCATATCAACCATGGTAACGATAATCTAGTATATCTGTTCGACAGCCAATTTTTGAAACCGTTTTCTTTCGACATCCCGAGATGACTAGCAACGGCACGAATCTCCTTCAAACCATCGTGCACCATTCATTTCGAACGTTTATCGATCCATAAGTTTGCATGAAGTGAAAGGGTGACGAACGTTTCGTAATGCGAGCGCATCGCACGATCGAGGCTCGATTCCACACGGAGAACGAATGGTTCCGTGCATGCCATTACCTCAAACTAATTGCCTCCGTTCGTAATCAGGTGATCATTCGCTTTATCCGCGGCGAGTTGCCTCGACTCGCGAAACCTGTTGAGAAGCATTCCATCTCGCGCGATCCGCGCTGTTCACCGTATCGCTTCGTACGAACGTTGAGAAACGAGATTGATGAACGTCCAGATCATTGCGGATTAAAGAGCGGAGAAAAATCTGGAGAGAAATCGCCGCGAAATCGACGTCGATCTAGTTCGCTGGGACCAGAATGGCGGATTGATATGGATAACAGTGCCTGCTTGTCGAATTCGAAAGAATCGGTTTGATAAAATTCGAGGATTGATTACATTGGTGGATAATATTCTTATGAAAGTTGGAAGGCTGGTATGTGAAAGGGAAAGCTGAGTAACACGAAACTTGGTAAACCGATCGTTTCATGTTGTTCATCAAAGAACAGCATAACCTGGTCTATCGGGAGGCTAACGAAATTGAACCGATCGAACGGTTCTAAATATGACGGTCCGTGAACAGACTCGAGTATGATTAATTTCTGTCGGGTTCATATATTCTTAATCCACCGGTGACTGGAAATCTGATTGTTCGATGTAGCGATGATTGACTGGAATTAACATGGTCATTAATCGAAGCATCGAAAGTTATAATGAGGAGAAAGACGACGATTTCCTGAAGTTGAACTCGTTACAAGAACGATTCTTCCTGTGAGAGGATATCTAAAATAACGATGAGAAAATGTAGAGGATCGAACGGTCTTCGAGAAGGAATAATTCCGTCAGGCAAGCGTTCCATCGCGACGAGCGTTAATTACCGAGGGCCGCGGTATCTCGCCGCGCGAGTACGGGACGAAGAGGACGGAGGAACGCAGAAACAGAATGAATGGCGCGGTCACGCAGCGGAGGAGGCGTTTAATTAAATTAACGCTTAGCGAGATTAACAACAGAGGTGCGAGCAGAGATCCAAGATGCATAATGAGTAGCCGAGTGACCCCTCCACCTGCCCACCCTCTTAGTCCCCGTCGAACCGCCTCCTGTTCGAGATTCTTTGGGTGGTCCACCGCCTCCGTCGCTGGCCCATTCCGGCTCGTTACCCGGTCCTGGCGACACATTTTATTGCCACTTTTCGTTCGCTCGATTATTTCACGCTTTACGAGGGCCTGTAGACCGCCTCGAATCGTCTCCACCGGGACATCCGGTCGTTCGGATACCTTCCACCAGTATACTGCCCACGGAAAACGAGAAAATGGTACCCTTTCTCTGGGTTTCTAGTGCCAACGTTTTTTGTGGAGATCTTCAAGGTCTCGCTTTGAGGTCCTTCAACCCTTTTTTCTGCGTTGTTATTACCTCTTCAACTTACAATACAGATGGGTATATCCCTAATAAATACTTTTAAGTCCCTACGTTTGCAAATCTGTCTCCACCGACATCACCTTGTTCTCAAATATCTACATCTTGAAATACACCTTCAAACCCAAACATATCCTCAATTCATACATGTATCTCTGCACCCATAAATTCCTACATCGCCATGTCACTTAAGCTCGATAGACGGATTAACGTTCGAGGTAGTTGCGCATTTACACAGTTAATATCAGCAAGGAGTAAAGTTCAATGGCAGTAACAGTTTCTGTTTGGTAATAATTGGAAGGTACGCTGGTAGTTGCAGTCTATTATTTCGGCGCACCGTGCGAACGGCTACAAATTTAATAAAGCCGGGTTAGTTTAATGGTTACGCGGTGGTCCAAGGGTTGTGAGGGTTAATGATAAAAGGACTAGATCCTCGGAAAGATAACGGGGTGTAATTAAATTCAACTTGATTTTATTGCCACGGACAGGACCACGTTTATGTGGCTTTTATACCACCGTGAGCAAATTCCCAGGACACGCTTCGATGCTGCCTCGAAAGATGAACATTATACGTCAGTCCTAAGGTCCTTCGACGCTTTATCGCTGTAATTTCACGCCGTCGCTGCAAATCCTTCAAACGGAAATTCTTAGCCCGTCGGATTCGAGTCGAATGTCTCATTAATGTCCCGTTTTAGTGTCTACACACTATTCGATCGCTTATCCATTCGAGGCTTTAATAAAAGAACAGTGTCCGAATTTCACTCCAATAGAATCGAAAGCATTTTCTCTTTGAACGAGTCGTTCCGAGAAATCGACTCGTTTTTATGTACTGCTTAAAATTCAACGAACATTGTAGGACAATTTGCATCCGTTCTTTTAAGACCCACCGAAAATCGACGATCTTTTTTCTTCACAATGGCCTCGATTGTTCCGTGTGTAAACAATGACGCGGTAGCTGTCTCCATTGTCCCTGTTATTACGAAGTACCCTGTCGCTTCTGGACGCGTGGAATACGCAAGAAATCGGCGCGGGTCACGTCGAGTCGATTGAAAATCGACACGGTGTCTCGTTCGACTTGTCTAGCCGTGACTCATTCATTCTAGAGACCGACTGTGTCGATGCAGTCGCGCGTCGTCAAGTGCAACCAGAATAACTATGAATAGGACGCGTGGATCGGCAACGTCTATCGATTTCCACGAATCGATTGTCTAGGATTTTCAATTTTATTTTAATTACTCTCAACTAGTCGTACTGACAACTTAACTTCAACATACTGTTGGAAATCCTAACGAACCGTCCGACTTTCTCTTCTACATCTGGCTCTTCCTTTATTTCCTTTACCCTATTGTCTACTTTCTGCGCTTTCCTGTCTGTCATATCACCAAAACATGCCTCTTTAGAATTTCCTACAGCTTCAAGATTTTTCCAAGGTCCCGCTAAAGCACTTCCACATTTCCTAATAAATCACTCCTTTTTTTAAGCCACCTCTTTAAGCCAATGACTTTTCCTGTTTCCACACCCTTATCAAAATATCAACCAATAGTTTACATTTTCCTTCTCAACACCGTTTCTCATTAGATTTTATCCGGACCTCACTGTGAAAACAACAACTTTTAAAACTAGAGTACTAGATTAAGGTTTAGCTAAGAATATTGTTGAACAATAAATTGTTTATTGAATTCACCTCGAGTTATTCCTGACTCTGGAACTCCAACAATACTTTGAAACTTTAACATATACTTTGAAGTTTTATATTTTCAATTCTTTGGATGAAGATACTCAGAAATCTTCTAGCAACAACCTTGTAGCACATTTCTTTGTAGATACCAAGTATCCATAAGGTGAATGGTGGATTATAGACTGCATGTCTCGAAACTTTCAACAATCACTGAACGAATTGAAGTTCCTTATACAGTATTAATAAGAAGGGGTTGACAATTGATTTTCTACACATCCTACATGTTCCACGTAGTCGATGACGAAGTTACCTTATCGTTTGTGTTAGCAACCACCCGCACAAGGGACACATGGTCGCGCATCCTGTCACGTCCGACGAGCTACATCGGCTTACGTTCCTCCTTTTCTTCTCATCCTCTTTCTCCCCTTTTATTCGCGTGGCAGTCTATTGTCGCCTAGCTTCTCCGCTGTATTCCAGCTAAATCGTTACAACGAGTCGGCCATTGTCGTTGTTGCTTAACGCGGACGCGCCGACATTTCATGTCGCGCATAATAAACGCGTTAAAGTGAATCACACGGCGATTCGTATGAAAATTTTTCGTGTCGCGTGCTGCTGTAATCCTTGACGCCGATATCGGGAACCTTTCACGAAAGAATACCAGCCGTTTCGTCAAAATTCCTGGAGAACGTACGGCGCCGATAAGAATGGCGTCATTACGCGAAAGAGGTAACGAAGATCTTCTCTCGCGATTGTTGCACAACCCGTGGATCGATCGCCGTGTCGGAGATATCGAAACTCCGACGGTTGATGTATGGCGACTGATAATTCGGTCATTACACACAATCTGTCGAGCCTACTGCTTCTGCCACTTTCAACGAACCTTACAATATCGAATCGAAGGAGCATGATAGATTATGCCATAAATGCGACAAAATAAATCTGCTCGAACGATAAAATATTCATTAAAATTCCTAAGGATACAACGTGCAAGTTGCACGTGCAGCCACTATGTTTCTTGAGACTCAAAGGGAAATTTCAACTCGACCAAATTATAGGGAAACGTATGTGGAGCACACCTGTTCACGACATAGGCTTTTACGTTTGTCACGGTTTTCCGATGACACTTTTTTTGGAAGAACGACAAACGGAAAAGAATTTTTTTTCAGAAAATGCGCTTCAAGTTTTATGAACATTTGCATCCTTAAATTTTCTGTTCAACGCTAATCTGCAATGCCTGTACCATACATTTGGTTATCCAGATCAGTGTTTGCCATCTTCTCTAGCTTTCTGGATACTTCCGTTTGTTTTAACAAGTAAACTTGTTATCCGGTTATTGTTATGCTTGTTATACTTGTAAACAAGTATACTTGTTTGTAGGTAACAAGTAAACTTATTATTTTAAATGATAGCAATAATACGAAAGCGATGAATCGCTACATACCGCGCTCTGGGGCGGTAAAATTGATAATTGAACCACTTAGAATTTGTTTTCCACTATAAATCAAACGGCATTCTCAAGACCCTAAAGTATTGTTTTATTAAAGAAAAACATAATCGACTTTCTGAAAATCCTAGAGTTACCTCTTAAGAAATTTACACAAAGGAGATAGAACGCAACTTCCGTCTTCGACATCGTAGCCCGAAAATGGAGGAAAAAGAACCGGTCGTCCTTCTATCGTGCGGTCTCATCTTCGAGAGATGGCGACAGGAGGTTCACCGGATGGGAATCGTAGAGGTCCGAATGAAGGAACGGGTAGTAGTAGAAGAAGAAGAAGGTGGAGGAAGAAAGGGGGAGGTTGGACGGAGGAAAGAGAGACGGAGCACAAGAAGAAGGCGAAGAAGTCGGCGTACAGACTCGTGCGGTTGGCCTTGATTCATTCAGACCCTTTTTATCTCGAGAATTCGTCCCGGAAAGGACGCTCGATTTCTCGGAACGCTCGGTCCTCTCGGCTCCGTCAGGAGATTTAGGCCGAGCCCATGGACGCTGATAGCAGAAAAGAAGCGGACGGCATCAATGGGCTCCATTCAAACTCGGTCCCGATCCTATCTTCTGCTAGTGGTTCCTCCGGGTTGGGACATCGATCTTGGTCCCCCTAATTATTTCCAAGATGGAGATCCTGCAGCCTAGCGTGGTTAGCATCCGGCTATTTTCGGCCCTTCCGAGTACCTGCCTTCTGTCTAGCCAGTGCTGTACCCTGCGCGATGGACGCCCGATCGGTTACGGTCTCCATGGGAATCGAAACGATTTCGCACGGTTTTCACTGGCGACGCACTCGCTCTTGTTCGCAAGATTGGTATGCCTAATCGCTCCTTGGCATCGTTTCGACACTGTTATATCAATTACAGACTAAACGATTCCTGACGTTCCACCTCTGCGTTCGCTAATACGCATCAAATCAGTAATAGCTCTTCCACCTATTGTTTCATCTCCACACGAATATTCGATTACCTAACAGAACACGAAATGCATCTTCCATCCGTGCACCTTATGTGAGTGTACCGCTGTACATCTATAGCAAAAACGTCGTTTTGAAAGTTAGACTTCCATCAGTCGGCAGAAATCCGTCAAACGAGATCGACAACTCAGTGATCCCTCCCAGAAATGAGTTTGTTCGGGGAACAGAATGGATCAGAGTGCATTTACATCTAATGAAAACGTATCGTGGTTACCAGGTTCTGTTTGAAACGGAAAAAAATGTCGTCCGTTAAAAAATCCGGATGACAGTAAGGGCTAACTCGTCGGACGGACAACGATAGGGCGCTCCTCTCTCCTCCGGTGCTCCATTCAACTTACCGGGCAGGTAACGGATGAAACGAAAAGCCAGGACACCGGGACTGCATCGAACTGCGAGCATTTTTCAATTAACCCGTACCGTAACATCCTCCCTGTTAGGAGACTCAGTCAGTCTCGTCCCATCGCATCGGTTAGTTGGAATCCGATGCGGACAGGTTCGATACGTACGACATCCTCTCTCACCTGTCCTTCTTCGTTCCCTCTCGGTTCCATGATCTCGTTGACGCACACTGTTGCGAGGCCTAATTCAAGTCATCTAAGGCTGCCGGAATATTTCAGAGTACAAACACTAGAAATCTTAACTGGGGATTCTCGGAGGTTAACGACTCGAAGGTTTAATAAATATAGAGCTGGGGTAAATTTGCTCGAAATCGGTGAAAACCACGTCTGAAGTGGTTAGTTGGTAATCCCGGTCGAAGATCCGCGGTCTCTATCAACAACTTCTTCGTTTGGAAAGGAGAGCCTATCCTGGAAGGATTCGAAGCCGTCCAGTCGAGAAAACCCGAAATACTGGAGATTAAGAGATTACGGAGGAAAGCTGGCGCGCGAAAGAGATATAAAGAAAGGCGAGAGGAAAGATTGAGAGGAGAGGCAAGCAAATGGAAGCAAGTTGAGGCAAAGCGATCCGCGAAAGCGCGAGAGAGGCGGAGAAGGAGGTAAAAGGGTTTCGCTCGGATGATGGAACGCGGTGGAAGAACGCGGTGCCTAAGGCATGCGAGCGTAGTTTCGAGAGGGAGAACCTTGGCGGGGGGTGGTGACAGCGGGGCCCACAGACCGCGGGGGGTCTCCTCGGAAGAACCAGGAATTTAACCACGAATGGCCACGCAACCAGCGGAGAGCCGTCACTTCCAGCGAGCCCGGGCATCCATTACCTCCTGGTGCCCTGCCAACCACTGCACCGCCACTCGTATCTTATATTAATATATTATTTACCTGGATCCGTGCCGCTATAACTCGCTGCGAGCCTCGTTGTACCTCGAGAGAGAAGGGACGAGCCACTCGGAACGGATAAGAGGAGAGTCAACGGAGATACGACAGAGAAAAGTTCGTCGAATAAGAATGGCCACGGCGTCACGTGCCTCGCATTGTTCTCATTACTACGGGACGATCGTCTCGCTTTTTCGAAGCGGGAGATCGACGGTGATCTACAGGCTCGACCTTCGAGACCAGTCGAATTCTAGAACGATGTTCCATCGATCGCGAGACAACCACGTGATTCGCTTTCTGTAATGTCATCGTGCGATGTTAACGCGTGCGTCGTCAGTTGTTCCTACAACGATTCAAGCAAGTAATAAAATCAACTTAACACGAAAGTTGTTAAAGAAAGTTGAAAGAAGATAAATATAATAATCGTTGCGCGACTCACACATTTCGAAAAGAGCGCGCTAAAAGGACATTGTGAATGTAGGTGAGAAGAAGGAACGCGACACCCGCGCCTCCCTCTCTTGTTTATCAACTAGGTAAGCGTAAGACGTTTTCGTTAATATAAAAATAAAAATACATGATTTTTAGTTGCGTTGCGGTTATAAAATAATAATATAATTGTCTGAGCGTTAGCGAAGAGGGAAATTACCCACGCTAGGGCCAAAACTACTGGACCAATCTCAATCAAATTTTGAACTTAGCATCCTTATGGCATAGGGCATTGCAGATGAAAATTTGGTTGAGATTGGCCCACTTTGACAAAATAAGTTCCTTTTTTGCATAAAAAAGAAGCTCGAGGCTAATGCTATTTATATCTTTTCAAATCATAGAATGAACGATTGATTTTTATTGGTGTAGCATCATCAATCTATATACGCACGCTCAGACTTCACTGTTATCAACAGTAGTCTAGTACTTTTATGTTACTGTTAAATTTCTTTTATTAACTGACTTCGAAAAAGGAAGAGGTTACTCAATTCGACCTGTATATTTTTTTTTTGTTTGAATAAAGTATTTATAGATTTAATTAATAATAAGTGAACATATCAATTCTTTCTTCGTAACCTCATGCTACCATAACCTCCTATCGAGATTTTAACATTTCGACCATCGAAGGTGGCGTGTCATAGACGAAGGCGCGTAGATACGCGCGAATCCGCTCGCTTTCGTGGTCGGTGGTCGTATTCGCGCTTTACGGTGATACGGCAAACTTTATGGTATCGCGTACGAAGGTAGGCACGGGACGTGCGTTCATGCGGCGGTGTATTCATTTCCACGCCAACCTCGTAAAGCCGACTTAATTTAATATACGTCCTCCATATCCCCTGGTCTTCCTCTTCCCTCGTTCCATTTGGTTCCTCGCTGTTACGATCCGCGAAAGAGAATATCGAAACATCCGCATCCAGATAAATTCTTCGTTCGCAAAATTTCCTCATGGATGCCTATCTGCCACGCATTTTTCTATTCGCCAATCGCTTAACCCTTTCCAGTACTTTGACGAGTCTCACTCGTGACGCACTTACAGCTCAAATGTGACAAACCATACTCAAACTTTGAACATTTACAGTCTCACTCGTGACGCACTTACAGCTCAAATGTGACAAACTATACTCTGTACTTTGAACATCTAACAAACATTGAACATTTTTCAACTTGAAATTTAGGTCCAACTATAAGTTGTATTATCAAGGGTCCCTGAATATAAAATACTCACAACATTTTAATTTTCTTTGTTCGTTTTAATGTAATGGCCTTTATAGTTAACCCCTTCCCGTACCATTTATTTAACAGATGCGTGCGTCAAAACTAACTATAAAGGCCTATAACATTAAAACGAACAAACAAAATTAAAATGTTCTAAATATTTAATTTTCAGGAATTCTTCATAATGCAATTTATAGTTGGACCTAAACTTCAAGTTGAAGTATGTTCAAAGTCTGAATACGGTTTGTCATATTTGAGCTGTAAGTGCGTCACGAGTCAGACTCGTCAAAGTACAGGAAAGGGTTAATCTTAACTGATCTGTTAAATAAATAGTACGGGAAGGGGTTAATCACGTTGTAGAAACGTTAAGTGCAGTATTTATAGCATTTTGCATTCGATACATATTTACTATCTACTCTTATCTCGAACACTGCGCAACATTGCAGGGTAACACCGATCGGACGTATTATTATAAAACGCGGCTCGGAATTAACGCGGTGCTCCTCTCGCTTGATCGGCGTGTTCAGCATCTCGCCAGCGCATGTTTTGGCCGGCTTATGAATTTATCGTGGGCCATTCGTTAGACATTAGGGACAGCCTCGTGGGCGCGTAGGAGTCTTGAAAAAGGATAGCTACTCTCCCTGCGGGACCCCGTTACGAGCTACGAGTCTAGGCTATACGAGCGTTGTGTTGCCGGTCGCTTGTATCTGCATATCGGACTCGAGACTCGTATCGGTCGTATCGTGGCGGAGCGAAAACAAAACGCGCCACCGCGAGAACACGCGAGCTCGTTAGAAGCGATCGCGGACCGTTTCCGCGCCGGCTCCGCACACAGCGTTATCCTCTCGCTGATATACCAACTGCTTGCGGATCGCCGTTGATTTATCTTCGCCGACGAAGCTCACCGAGCCGCCCTTTTTCGTACGCGGCTTCTCGCGTCCCGACGCGTAGATCGCGGTGATTAAGTGGCGTGGTAACCGCGAGACCGTTCGATAAATAAATAAACCACGGTGAATTAATTGGCGCAGTGGACGCAGCCGGGCCCGTGTCGAGCGTGTTTCACGGGCCGGCTCTCAAAGCGAGCGTTTTTATTTTTCTCCGATCGATCGACGCCACCACGAAATCGAGTAAACCAGCCCTTCTCTCTCCTTCAACGTCCACGGATTTTACGAGCTCGGAATGCTCCTTCATAACTTCGACGTCCATTAAAAGTTGCTTTTATTTGCCGAATCTGCGATCGTCAGATTTTATCTTGCATCTGCTGGATGCTCCGAAGAATCGATCAAATATCCATATCGCTGAAACGACCGGAGACCTCGATAATTGCCAACAAAAAGATATCCGTATAAGATCACTCGAACCACATTTTGTTAAAATACATTCCTTGAAATCAAAATTGATTTTCATCAAGATAAAGAATAAATGTGGGTATTAATTTATGTTTTATCTAAGTGTACGATTATTTTTGAAACACTACGAATATTAATTTAACAATGATTGCCGCGTTAGTCATGCTGATGCATCGATTTACATACGAGCCAGTCATCCACTTCGTAAGAAACATAATTATCCAATTATAAAAAACCTTGTTAAATACTTCAAGTCATACGTTGTCGGACAATCGATCAGATTTGTCAAAGATAAAATTATTTTAACGAAGTTAGAGTGGGCGTTCGAAGCGTTAAGGGAGTATATTCCGATTTATCGCGTATCAATCTCGTACAAATGAGTTACGCAACGCGAACCTTTGACTGTACGGAGTATAATCGCGAACAAACTTTCGATTTTAGATACTGAATTTCTAATCGACCTCCGTCGCTAGTTCGAAAGTGGCATCCGCGAAATTCGCTATTGTATTCAGTGGGCCGTGATTCATCGAGCTAAGCGAGAGCTCGTTAACATTCAAAGTGACAAGGGATTGGTCGTTTAAACGGGACTGCGATTCGTTCGCGAATGAAACAGAACGTTAGAAACAATCCGAACCGGTGTCTCCGTACTTGTTAACGACGAAAGTTATCTTCTAACTCATCGAGTGCCATCAACCCCGAGGAACCTTTTCAAAGTACGAGAGCGTAACTCGCTGCTCGAGAGCGCTGTGCTCCTTGTCGCGCTTTTACGACGAAACTTTCGCGCTTTGCGCGTATTAAGACAACGCGACGCGAGGGAGAACTCCAAAATGCTTGCAACTAGCACACGATACAAGTCCCTTGTCGACTCGTTCCTTCAAATTTCCTCGTAGAAACGGGAGTAAAAGAAATTTCCGCCTGATTAAGATTCCCATTCGAACGCTGTATCGCGATGTCGCAATTTGGCTGTACAATTGTTCGATGGTCACATATTTTAACACTAAACCTATCGATATGTAAGATACACTTGCTTTGAAATTAAAAATGAACTTAAAGAATAAATATACAAACGACGAAACATAAATTACCACACACTTTTTTTCTTTATCTCGATGAAAATCAATGCTGATTTCAAGGAATGTTCTTTAACACTAAATCTACCAAACCGGTTAAATGACCGCTCCACAAGTTTCTTATTATAAAGTATACATTTCGTTAAAATACATTCCTTGAAATCAAAATTGATTTTCATCAAGATAAAGAATAAATGTGGGTATTAATTTATGTTTATTTATTTTTGAACTTCATTTTTAATTTTAAATTAAATACACATTACATGCTGGTAGGTTCAGTGTTAATAAAATGTGTACCTTGTAATAAGAAACTTGTGGAGCGGTCATTTGACCGGTTTGATAAAGTAGATTTAGTGTTAAGAAATTATCACATACTCTAATTTATACCGTTGTAAAAATTATTCAAAATGTGGGAGTGTAATTTTATGTTTGATTAGTTGTAAAATGCTTATACAGTAACTTGGTAACCACTTGGTAACCAGGTGGTGGAGAACTTGGTAACAACTGTGAAATTGTATGTGTGACTGCAAGTGTGAATGACGATATATGAAAGGGACAGTGTGAAATATGCGGAAGTTACCAAATTATTCTACAACTAAATGTCTCTTAACACTACGAGATATTACAGATTCATGAATCAAAGTAAAAAGAGTAAAGAAGAAATGAAGAAAGGAGGGTGTCGAAGTTGGAAGAAGGTCGAAAAATGGTGAGCACCTAGGCGACACGTCCCGTATACATGACACGTCGTGACGAAAGTTCGGATACTTGTACAAACTGTACGTATAGGACGTTTCGACAGGGAACGAGTGGATGCGGAGAGAGAAAGAGGGGCGGCCGTTGTATGGCGTCGTAACGCAGCAAAACTTAGGCGAACTTTCGTTCGGGAAAAGAGCAGAGTCTGTCGTTGCTCGACGAAGTCGGCTGTGCGAATATACGCGGCCGGAAACTCGGCTTCGACGGAAACATAACGTCGCTCGCGAGAGCATGGAAACGGGGCGTAAGGCAGTTTGGAAGAAGAAGAGATCGGAGGTGGTGCACGTGTCGTGCTCGGCAAGGGTGAAGTAGCTGAAACAGACGCTGAACTGCGAGTTCGAGCTCGGCAACTTTGGTCCGTTCAACGTGTACACGGGGAAAACTTTATCTTGGATTAAGTTCGTTTTCAACCCCGTCCGGGAATTATCCTACGACTGGGATGGGGCTCCGTTTGTGGATCCGATTGAATTTGTAACGCGTGCTTCAAAGGGAAAGAACGTGGTCTGCGTTACGGAAATATTAGATATTCGCGTTTAACACGCCATCTTTCATCTAATGTCCTAATCACAGTTTTGAAATTTTTACTCGTCGAACGCGATACTTATCAACGGGTTCGTGTAAAAGATCTGGAATAATTGAATTATTTATTATAGGTGTAACGTACAATCAAATCGTGTCGCGCATAATTGTCTTGCAAATAGAATTACAACTGTCCACAAGATTAATGACGGAGACAACCTTGTCGTTCGACTCGGTAATGGTCTACATTATTGATAAGCTATAAATCGATTTCCTTAAGTTTCGAACATTAACATACGGATCGATGCGATGAAATATTTAAGCGGCGAGTATCAGGAATAATCAGCTACAGTGTATCAAACCGATATCGATTAGCAGATTTAATCTGAGAGCTTTTTCGATCTCGCTCGTTTTACCAGATTATCTCCGCGTTTACCCAAAAAGGGTCGATAGTTTGAAAGAACGTAAAAAAAAGTAAAAAGCGGTTCAGCCATCGGCGAGGGATGAATCGTGCGCATCCTCCCGAGACTCCGAAGCCACGGCAGTACGAGCATTACGCCCTGGCAATTTATCGTTATTACCGTTGACCGGCATGAATATCGTTCAGGAGCCAGGTTATAGCCGAGAGCCAATCGGGCCTCGTGATCTGTCTCTCCTCGTTTCGCTCTCGTGGCCGTGGCGTTGCATTCGAGCTCCGCTCACGGCGAGTTGCACCGTCGGCGAGCATTAACGCTCGAGTTACGCGGCCCTATCTACATCGGAATAATTATTGCTACGCCGAACAGGACGCGAGCGATCCTTGCACCGTTCCTCCTGCCTCTCCCTTACCTTCTCCACACTGCTTGATCCTGATCTACGAGCGACGAAACGCATCCTCAAGGACAGTGGAAATCTCCGAGGGGACTCTAACCTCGTCCTTTGATTCGCGAACTTCCATTCATGATTCTTCGATTTCTTAAAATATTGACTAATCATACTTCAACTGCTATTTATATTCCTAAGTACAAGTCCGAACAAAGCTGAGTCAGACATTCGAAGAGCGAAAACAAATTTTACTATTATTTAAAGGGGTCAAAGAAATGATTAGTGCATAATACAGTCAAGTTGCGGAGAAATTTCTACCTGAAAAACTTAATCTATAACTAAGTTTAGTACAAGTCCGAACAAAACCAAAGCTGAGTCAGACATTCGGAGAGCGAAAATAAATTTTACTATTATTTAATGGGGTCAAAGGAATGATTATTTGTGCATAATACAGTCAAGTTGCGACGAAATTTCTACCTGAAAAACTTAATCTATGACTAAGTTTAGTACAAGTCCGAACAAAACCAAAGCTGAGTCAGACATTCGGAGAACGAAAATAAATTTTACTATTATTTGATGTTGTTAAAGGAATGATTATTACTGTATAATACAGTTAAGTTGCGATGTAATTTCTACCTGAAAAATTTAATCTATAACTAACATATGCTCATATGGTAAAAGGATTACCTAGTAACCAAATTTCAGTGCCATCGAAGATGTTACTCACATTTAAACACAGCGAAGAATATTCGTGCAACACAAGTTATAAGTCCCTTAAGCATCCACAAAAGAGTTTACGTGAACCAAAAACTTAATCTATAACTAACATATGCTCATATAGTACAAGTAGGATTACCTAGTAACCAAATTTCAGTGCCATCGAAGATATTATTTACATTTAAATACAGCGAAGAATATTCGTGCAGCACAAGTTATAAGTCCCTTAGGCATCCACAAAAGGGTTAAGGGCACGATCTGATCGGACATTATATTCTCGAGTCACGCTCCATTGAATAAATCTGAATGGACTGTGATCAAATCGCAACTTGTCGTGACCGGACCGTCTCGAGTTCTCGTTTCTAAACGACTATTAAAATATATGTCCTACGATGGTCAATCAATTTGATTAATTCCAGCACATACGTGTTGGAGTAGGAACAGGGACGAACGTGTTGTAAACGAATATCGTCTGTCCATAACGAGTCTCGCATCGGCGAAGCGGAAAGTTGCGAAACCGTAATTGGAAAATGATGGACTAAGGTCATCAAACGAGGTGAAAATTGCTGTAACGCGGTGGTAACGATCTAACGACATCTCGCACCTTTCGTCGCCTTCTCGACGGCTATAATTATCCGCGGCAACACCGTGTTTTTCTGCACGTAACCATTTGATTCTGTCGAGGCTCGTTATCGAGTTCGTGCTGACAATCTACGCTCGAATCGGACCCAGCGTATCGCGACGTATTCTCCAAGGAATCCGCCATTCCCGTTATCGTTTCGTCTCCTATCCTCGTATCCGATGCCACGGACGATAAACGCGATTTTACTCTCGCGATTTCGCCCGTCCGCTCGGTAAATTGGCGCGTAACGTCGCCGATGATCGAGCCAGTCGCAATTTCGCGCAATTGATGCAAGCTTCTTCCGCAGAATGATAATACTCCGCGTCGAAAAACCGAACAGGATCGCTCGTTGTTCATTAGTCGAGCTTTTATCGTGCGATCTTAGCCGCGGCGATCTCGACTCGTGTACTCGTGCTCTTTTATTGCTGATAAGCCGGCGAAAAAGGCGGCGTTTATCAGCGAAATGGCAGCGTTCGGCGTTCGTTATCAACGAAATGGCAGCGCGAACCGTGATCGCGTCTAGATTCTAAATGACGTATCTGGGACTAGGTATGGCTGTCGTCGAGAGCGGATGCAAATCGTTCCGTATCGTTATAGGTACAAGGAACATCGTTTCGCCAGAGAAATTCCCTAATCCTCTCGCGTGTTCGCTACGACGATGCTGTATTTGGAACGAACTTTCGAACCGCCTTAACGGTATCGTGCTTTCCTTAAACCGATTACTTCGTAACATGTGCGGCTCTGATTGCGCGAAGGGTGGGGCAAAAATGAGATTACGGGCACGAAATTCATAAAATGACTCATTTAGCGATATTTATATCTTAATACTTTTGCTGCCGTGACGATCACTACGAATTTCCTTCGGTTCAATAATTTGGAGAACGCGAGGATTAAAAGCTAACTTGCGGGGTAATTTATCAAATTAAGAAGACACGATCATTTTTTAAATCAACTGTACGTGAGAAAATTTATTAGTATTGTCCTAAACGTTCTTGTAGAGTTTTTGTTGGAGAATGAATTGCAGGATGAACAATACAAAGAGAAGCAAAGTGTTAACCCTCTCCGGCGCCATTCGATTTAATACAATAATTTGAAATAAGCATTATTTAATTAATTGTATAATAGTGCTCATGTGATATATAAACATAGTGAAATAGACAATAGTGGAAATTATGAGTAGAGGAATAATAACTTCAAAAGAAGTCATTTAACATTTTCAAGTTGCTATTTGCAAAACAGTAAAATTATCTTCGAGTGCAAAGGGTTAATTTCTAATAGCTACCAGAATTCTCTTGAGGCGTCCAAGGTATCCCGAAAAGCCCGCGAAAAAAGGATCGATGCGCGTCGCGTCGCCCGTTGAATCCCCGCGAGTGCTTCGAAATACGGTATCCAGGATTCACGAAGAGTTTGCAACGCGTAAAAACGCTTAGTTCCCGCAAGTAGCAGATGGCAGCACCGGACTGCACCGCGGTCGAATTAAAAAGCCAGGAGAGCCATGGAGGAGGAGGAACGGGTGTGAAGGTGGAGTGGAGAGATGAATGAAACGAGAATCTCCGATCGAACGAGCAGAGATAGAGAGAGAAAGAGGAGCGGAGAGAGAACGAAGAGAAAAGAGAGACACCGACGGTTAGTCTGGAAGAAAGACACGGACCATGGAAGGGGTAGTACTTGATGGAACGAAAAAGGAAGCGGACGAGCGAAAAACAGAGGAGGCAGAAGATGAAAAGAGACGCTGCTCGTGCACGAGTGCGTACGCTAAAATGTGTGCGTTTCATCTGGTCTATGGCAGAGAGGAGGGCTGATGGGAGTCCGGTCCTCGGCTGTATGGAGGGAGATGACTCGGCTGCCTTAATGATTCCGGGGGAAAATAATGAAACATGACCAGGTATCAGAAAGGGGCGGTACTGTCCGCGTAGAGGGTGGAGAGGCACGGACGAAGGGCCTTTTCCTACGCGTCGTTGATATAAGGACCAGGGATACGACGTTCTCATGGGCTCCAAGAAGGTAGGAGGCACTAATGAGGACTTCCAGCAACCGCGGAGAGATAGAGCAAGACGGCCAGATGAATGCGAGCATCGAGAGCAACGGAGAAGGGAAAACGAAAGGAGGCTGTGGCTCTGGACCAACGATCATCAACGGGGATTGGCTCGTGGGCCCGACCGACGGTGATACCTGGTTGGACGGACGGACCCCTCGGTACACCAGGTGAGAAAAACTCACCTGGAGAAACCATGCCTCCATGGCTGGGAGTGGTAAAGCTGCCGCACAGGGTTGCGATCATCCTTAGGTACACCGAGGTCCTAGACGCGTGCACCATGCTACCATGTTTCCTCCGTAGGTTACGTTAGAGACCGATTCGACGTTGTTCGCGATTTATGGAAGGCTGCCGTGAGAACCGTACATCTTTCTACTTTATCGCCGAGCATCCAACCGATGGCTCGCGATGGGAAACGGACGGTGTTTTTCGAGACGACCGAGGAATCCACCAAGATTTTTATGGGTCATTGTAAATGTGGGAAGGAACGGAGGATTTTATTTTTCAAACAATAAAAACCTCGGGGAAAATAGTTTTGTATGTTCCGCTGAACAACAGATAACGCCACGAGATCTGACACGATCATAACAATGTCCTAACTTTTATGCTCATCTTCGACTTTTGTATATTTATTCGACAATTACTCGACATTTTATAAAATCTACATGTAACGTAGATCGATAAAACGCTTCGTTTATTCTTACGTGTTGTGGATTTCATGTTAATAATGTACAAAAATATTTGCTTTGCGAATCATACAATGCACCTGCTATATAATTAGATGTTGGTTCATTCAATTAAAGCTTGAAACTTATTATGAACCTTGCACGATGTGAATCATACAGTAGCAGAAAATAAACTTCAATAACTATGTTAATAAATTCAATTCTGAAATGTTATTTACTAGGTTAATTTTTATTGGAGGGCTAATTTTTTGTTTCCTTTTCTGTAACAACGTCTGTATCAAAATTGCAACAGGAAGCGATTGTTTCTTGCTTCATTCTTTCTTTTTTCATCGAGCGGATGCAAACTCAAGCAATTATCTTTAATTATCGTTGAATGGCGAGTGGAACGAGAGAACAGTAGCACACCTGTCTCTCATCGTCGGATACCAATGCATCGACATGCCGCGCGATGTATGCGTTTAATTGCTTTGATTATTTGTAGAGATTACGTGGCGTTTTTTCATTCCGCAAACTGCTCCGTTAACGTTAATCGCCATCCACTTCGCGGTTAATATTCAGAAAATTATTTGACTCGACGAAACACCGACGAGCTCCTGTTCCTCCACGTCGAACCCTTTTGCTTGCATAATATATTACCTTTGCCACGAAATTAGTTGCAACGAATCCTTTTCGAAGATGGTAATCGATTCCACGCCTTACGATTAAGTAACAAATTAAGCCATTAATTAGACTCTCATGACAACTTGCGGATCTATCGGCCATTTAAGTACCGTTACGTATCTCGTGATCGAAACGAAATCGTTATACATTATGAAAACGATCGCACCTGTTGTGACCCTCCCCGAAAATGTAAAACATACGCCCCTAATTAGGAACTATTCTACTTCCCGAAAATATAAATTAAGCTCTTCAAAACCTCTATGATGATTTCGAATTGGCAAGATGGTTTCCCAAGAGATAAACCACCTCTTTCATAATTTGAATCGTTCCGCGAAAATGGGGTCTGCCATTAAAACATACACCAACCAAAATAAAAATTCTAGCCAAAATTTTGGCTATGTACTTCGAGCGATAAAAAAGTAATCGACAAATTCAATGTCAGCGTAAAATATTCGCGCTAATTCGTATACACGGTGAAATACGCGTTCGCAGATAAAAAAATAGTTCCAACAATTAATGCTGAAAGCGTTTTATCGCTTGCTTCGAAACGTTCACTTATTTTCCACGTCGATTTGTTACATAATGATCGAGGTCTCCGCTGTTGTACATTGTGCATCGCACGGAAATGATAAAATAACGTTCCTCCCGCTATCGTGCATAACTAAATACTTGTAAACGCTTTCGTTCTCATGCTATTTGCTTTAAAGATGACACGTACCGCATTAAAATAGAATTATGAAAATTGTAAGTATCGTCTTGTCATTGATTCCAAGGTTACCTCTGCCGATAACTATTAATTACGGTATTACTCGTCTTTCGAGCCTGAAATCGTCGCTTGGTTACAAATGGTCTTCGTAAGCAAATATGAACTCGGAAATTTTGTGCTTAGAAATTATAGGGTTGTCTACTTTTTTATGTATGTGCAAAAAACTAATATTTCATACTGAATACGTTTATACTGGTAAAAATTTAAATTCATTACACAAATATACAAACTATTCATATTGCTTACTTTGGTTTGTATAATTTGTTACGAGGTCCCACACAAATTTGAACGAGAAATTAAGAATAACTTTACTGTTCCTTTCGGCTAATAATTCCAATTAGTTATATCTGCAACGACCTCGGTCAACAAAATAGCACTCAATTTGAATGGTTATCGTGCTAAAATGTTACTACATAATAACACTAGAATCTTGTAAAAACCCATTTAATAACTGTACTTAATAAGACACGATAATTTAAGTAAAAGTATTCCAATTTCAATATCGGCGTACACTAAGAACTTAAGTGTTCCCACTTATGAGTCCTTCAAAGAAGTTAAGGAAAGTCGAGGGACTCTTGGGGATTATAGGAAGAATTTGAAAATTCAGACAAACTTAGGGAGAAACGAAAAAACCTAGACTCTGCAGAAAACTCAAAGAGAACCTACTAGTCAAGTCAGTTACATACAGGTTACATACAGGTTACATTTCCATAAGGTTGTAGAGTCCATACAAACTTTAACGATGGATTTGCATAAAAGCGCGTGCAATAGTTGTTCAGGGAAGTAAAAAGTTCCCATAAACGTCACATGCCCCATAAAAATGTTATCGAGTACACAAGGAAATTTTATATTGTGGATCCAAAGTGCAGTCATTAACGGAGTAACGGTGACCAAACGGTTCGATTCACTTGAAGGTATTACAAAAAACGAAAAAGTAACTAGGACGCTTCGCGCAGCACCTATATATCCCCAGATAAGCCGTGCAAGGCTCTCTCGAAACGCGATTATCAAGGGAACCGAGCGGTCGTCGATTAGCCCGCCCTTTCGTCCTTCGTCCACGCCATCGTTCGCTTGGTCGGTTTCGATCGCGATAAATATGTAACGCCATTAACTCGGACGGAAACTGAATTTCATCCTCGTTTCGCGTCGATTATTGCAGTGAACGAGCAACGTGGACCGATCCCTCTGGTTCCACGAACGCGTCTGCTCGTCTCCTGACAAGACACCTGTGCATCGATCATGCTTCTTATCGGCTCTGCGGTCGAATGGAAATTTTCAGAAAGCCACGAGGCTCGAGATAATTGAACGTTCCACGATAAGGGAACGACGTTCTCGCGGTGTTCGCCGCGATAATCCACAAACGAGTCCTAGGGAGGTTACCCCTGTCTTCGTCCTGTTCCTTCTGAGGCGAGCGATAATTTTGGCAAGATGTCTCTTGAACTTGTCAATCAGACGCTGCGTCGCGATCCATCAGACCGCTGGATCGAACAAATTCGGAAGAATAGTCGAAGCTGTCGCTGGTAAATGATGAATCGTTACTACGATGCCTCCACATGCAAATCTGTGATCAACAACGCCGACACTTGTGTCTCGTTCTCACGAATTTGATGCTCGAGTGGCGTCTATCCAGAACGTTCCCTAATTCTTAGACGACTATATTCCTCAATACATACAAGCTATACACTTTCATAAATTTATATGGCTAGATTCACAGTGGACGTCAAGATCAACAGATCTGAAGGTTGATAGGTTCCTTTCTTTATATACTTTATATACTCCAAGATCGCAATATCCTCAAGTCCTATATCTCCAGATTCTTAAATCAATAGATCTTTATATTCCTAGACTTCCAGATTCCTAGTCCTCTATGTCCTTAAATATCCATCAACTAAAAACTCCGTATTTCTGTATCTCCACAGGCGTGGTTGAGCGTACGCAGGAATTTACACAATGATACTCCAGGTTTATCGTCCTCAAAGGGTCAACCACACCGTCGCGTCGGTCCTTTGTTCCAGCGTTCGATTAGTCCTGGTAGTTTAAAGCAGAGGAGGGAACAAGATGGTAGAGGACGAATTTACGAATCGGTCGATCGACTTTCTGGCGGATGATCGTCGAAGAGCGGCTCCT
This sequence comes from Megachile leachella, assembly GCA_963576845.1. Lineage (NCBI taxonomy): Eukaryota > Metazoa > Arthropoda > Insecta > Hymenoptera > Megachilidae > Megachile > Megachile leachella. Next base: position 24,930,850 of record OY756247.1, on the reverse strand, counting down.
TCAGATCGTCCGCGGGGGTTGGCCGGTTTGGAACAAAGGATAGGTGGGGCAAAAGAAGGGACCGCATCTAAAGAGAGTCGGGAATCTCACGCTTCGTTTAATTAATGAACGGCGGCACCGTTTCCTCTCTTCCCTTTATAGAGTCTACTACGCGCCGGTTCATCTAGCCACGGGTTTCTCTCCCTGGATTCTTCTCACGATTACACGCGCATCCTGCTTGTGGACACAACGATGACGCTGTTTATGGACCACTCGGCCCGCCGCGATGTATGGGGTTGGAACGAAACACGAACGAATCCACCGGGGATTTTTCTACCACGAGGAATCTTTCATGTCGCCGCTCGATGAGATACGTGAGCCCACCTTTCCCGATGAACGAGCATCACGATGCCCGATCAAGACGACCCGTCCACGCTAATCGGATACATCGAAGCGTTTCTGGCCACTTGCCTGACCAAATTTGCTTATAGCCACTCATTGTTTACGCAAATTAATCAACTGATATTTATCATAAACCTACTGCAAAACAACAAGTTCAATGCTTCAAACAATTTCAAACTATGAACAATTTCAAAATGGTTAATCATATCGAAGTGTCATGCTGAATGCTCCTTGCATTTTCATAAAACATTTTTCAACCTTCAACTTTCATCAGAAACACATAGTAGCCTTAACATATATCATTAACAATTAATCTTTTCGCCATTGAACTATACATTGCAATGATTAAAACAATACATTGATGAGTCGTATCATCTACCTTTCATTAAAACAAGAATAATAAACGACAGAATTATGACATCACTTGATGTGTATTACCTCGACATATTCGCTACGAAATGTTGTCATAACACGAAAGTTCTAACGTTGCCGTTTGAAGTGACCGACTATACAGTGACAACTAGAAGGTTAACAATTCGCAATTGTCACCATCTGCGGCAAATCGAACGACCTGTGACGCGACGTTGTGCGGACATATTTGTTCGGACCAGATTTCTGATTTATCAGCGATAGGCTGACAAAGGGTCGGCCGAAATCCTTTGAAGATATCGCGTATCGGTCGATTCGTTGTTTGATCTGCGTCCAAACATGGATGAGCACTCTGTCCGTCATTGATAACGACCATGATCGCCGATGGTTCCTGCTATCGTGAAACGTGCTACTCATCCTGGTCGAACCCTTATCAGGTACGTATGTTTGTACTTGTGTCACCTAAAGTGTTGCCGAAACAAGATCGGCAAATGGACGACCACAATGTTTTCCATTTTGAAACTTCTTACCTCCGCAGGGTTACATAACATTGAAACAAGAGTTTTTGAGAATTTTTATAGGGGAAAAATTAAAGAGAAATTGCATAAAATCGAACACGTGTAAATTTGAGGGAAGATGTGAATTTATTATCAAAATAAATTTGCAATGAGATTAATAAATTTATAGTTAGGTTTCTTGTAAACTGATAATAATAACTTAACCTCAAAGTTACAGTCAAAGTTACTCGTACAGCGCCATGGAAAGTATTAATATTGCATCTTTACGTAAATTCGAATTGACGCAACGAATTTCATGGTGAAGAGGTTGCAAACAATGGCGGCCAGGAAACACTATCCCGGATCACCTTGTGTCAACTGCGCGCAACAACGACGTGCTTATGTACGAGCGGGTGTATTAATTATCCCGGGGTCTCCTTATAACGTAATTTATGGGAGCACGAGGGTACGACCGAGGGGAGCGTTATCAATCCGGCGAGATTAATCACTCAAGTTTATGCCGGCCTTCTATCCACTTCGCTCCATAAGTAGTACACTCGGCTTTGCCTCCATGGCTTTTCGTACCCCCGCCACTTCCTTCAGCCCAGCGTCTTTGATTTATGAGCGAACGCGCTTTAAGTCTTGCCGTTATGATACTTTGATAGATAAATAATTTCAGTGAAAGTTCTACTCTGGAGAGGGTTCAGTGGGTTTGACATTTTGGTTTCGGTACATTATTAAACGTGTGGGACTACGGTACAAATTACGTTTCGTGATTCAGGATTTATAATGGCTACTGCATGCGAACTAGCCTTTAGGAACCTTGAAAGATTATTGACAGATTATAATACAAGCTTTTATTAGAAGAGATTGATCTAAAAGATTAACCCTTTGCACTCGAGAGGCGCCCCTTAGGCACCATTCTATTTAGTACAATAATTTAAAAGAAGCATTATTTAATTAATTCTATAATAGTGCTTATGTGATGTATAAATATAGTGAAATATACAATAGTGGAAATTATTAGTAGAGAAATAACTTCAAAAGTAGTCATTTAATATTTTAATGTTGCCGTTTGCAAACAGTAAGATTATCTTCGAATGCAAAGGGTTAATATAAATTATAGTACTTAAACATAAGACAGTATACGTAGTAGAAAAAATGTCCTAATTATTAAGATTTGAATAACGTATACTACTTAGGTGCAGTAAAGGTTATTTAGGATGAAGTCGAAACTGTAGATTTAACTCGGAGTCGATCAAGATTAGGGGGTTAACACGAACTACAATCCGCTACAGCCCTCCGAGGCAAACTCCGATTTGGAGTTCAAATCCAATTATAATTTGCACAGTCAACGATTGAATAATAACATTTTAAGTTTTTTCGTCTGTTTTAATATTGTAGCTATAATTAGTTAGTTCTGTCCGACCTGACAAACAAATCATAGCGCAAGGGTTAAACATCAGACAGCATACATAGCAGAAAAAATATCCTAATTATTAAGATTTGAATAACTTAGGTACAGTAAAGGTTATTTAGGATGAAGTCGAAACTGTAGATTTAACTCGGAGTCGATCAAGATTAGGGGGTTAACACGAACTACAATCCGCTACAGCCCTCCGCAGCAAACTCCGGCGTGTAAGCGATGAAGAGCACGAGTTCTAAGAGGGATCCGACCGTGATGACCGTCCAGAAGCGAATTCAGCGATTCGCGAGAAATGTGCAAGATCGAACTGAAAAGTGCAATGGGCGCGCACTCTACCGAGTGCAGGCTGAACCCGTCCATGATTCTTTCCTCGTTGCACCGTGGTCTAGCGTTAGAAACGTCTCGCTCGCGGAACCTGTCGAAGTGCGGGTATTTCAACACGGTGACAACCGTTGCTGCACACATTGTCGAAAGTATACACCCCTTCCGTCCCTGGAGGTGCGAGGGGGACGAGCAACGGAGGGGTGGTCGCGGAAAGTGGAAAGGGAACGACCCCCTCCACCAAATAGCCCCATCCTAAACCCCCCACTTTTCCCGTTCGCAACGATGCTACGGTACCATCGAGGAGGGTCTATAACCGTCCTCCGTCGAGTCGTGCTGCCACCTGTGCAAAAGCTTTTCGCGACCTTGCACGTGAGTGGTCGCTAACCACTTCGAACTGGTCGTACTGCAACCTCTTCTTGCACGTCGATCTTTCGAAAGTGTCTCATTGATTCTGCGATACGTAACTGGTACCGTAGTTTCAGAGGTTTCCAAGTTCGGGACTGATATTTGTGAAGGTCAACTTGAATCTTGTTAAATGGACATCTTAAGGCTGTTATAGGTAATCTTATTTTAGTAAAAGCGCAGTTGTATCGATTCACTGAATGCACTTGGACATTAACATACTGTTAATTTACTGTTCAATAATACAAGTACTTTTATAGAAAGGCTAATTCATTAAGTGATACAATGGTGGATTAGGAAGTGTCGCATGGGTTTAATAAAGGGGTAACTTCTGTTAGAGTCAAATACTGCTATAACAAATTTAATACAGCAGGTTATCATCGATGAGGATGCATTCAAGTTCTTAAAATTTGTAATACATCAAAACACCTTCTTCTGCCAAGTTCTCTCTTTATATCTCCAACAGCGAGCGCCACAAGTGAAACTCCGTGTAAGGAGAAAGTTGATTCTGCCATCTAATGTGTGGTAATGTAACGCACAGTATCGCGCGACAATGTATCCAAAATAAGAATATGTATACATGTGTGAACGATAATAATGAAAGAGCGATATAACAAGAATTGTACAACCAAAAATAAAAATTAAAGCAGTGTCGAAACCTCATTAATATTATATTAACCGTAAGGTATTCAAATGAAAAAATTAAGCTCGTATTCTGAATAATGTATAGCGTGCCGTAGCACGTACGTCCGTTTCTACTGCGGCAGTCCACACGTTAAGTAGATTATCTGCATACGACATCGAGCACATTTTCTTGTCGCTATCGAAATGTACTGGACCATAACTCAGATGGATCGCCATCTTTAAATGTTAGATAAACATGTTTTTGAACGGTTGTATATCGTGCAAGAAAAATGATTACGGGTTCAATGGACGATGAGTCGTAGGTTGGCCGGGCAACGAATGAACTTTCTAGCGGGTGTTACGTGCACTTCATCGTATATCGTACACGATCTGTAATTATAGGTTAGCCCCGTGACAGTTTTCACGTGTTTCCAAAGCGATAGCTACAGATACGCGGACGGTAGCACACGCTTGCATACAGTAGTCATTGTTGTACCTTCGCTCGCTGGTTTACTGTGAGAATTTTTTATTGCCGCCAGTAATGCTGATTGTACGCAATCTTATAACTTATGTTCTCTCGTGTTCCAGGGAAATCCGGTAATAAAGAACGCGATAATCATGTACAACTATATTGTTACAATTGTACAGCATGGTTTTCATACGATTTTCAATTAGTGTTGCTTTACGACTTTATTCTGCACGGGTTTAACAGTTTACACACAGGGGAAAATGTGTTTAACCTGATGTACCTTCGAACGGTTTAACGCATTGTTTTATTATCTTCTTGACTCAACTCGTTCACGTTACTCCGAACTCGTGTACCACACTCCGATACATACCGTTACTTTTTATTAAACAAATGAGTTCTTAAAATTTAAGTTGTATTATTATGTTAAGTAGCCATGAAATTTTATTCTTGAATAACAATAATGTTCACAAAAGGTGAAGGATGTATTCGTACATAAACAAGGAAGAAGGGAAGACATCATTTTACCAGAATCAGCGTTACAACATCTAACAAGATAAGAACACTGTTCGAAAGTAATGCGAAATATGTATTTTATTTTTGTAAACTGATTAAAATTGTATGTACTGTTTATCATGTAAAGATTCGCAGAATAAATTGTTTCAATAATTAATGAACGTGCGATACCGGAGATAACGAGGCACTTTAAAAGGTTTATTCGCACAATAAGCGGCAAGCAAACCTTTATCGTTTAATGTATCATCTTCTGATATTACAAGAACTTAAAACCGTTCAAGGCAAAATTGCAAAGAGTTCGTTTAAAAATTCACCCCGTAAATGTAACCTTAAGCCCTCACGAAAGTGTGAAATACGCGTGTGTATAAATTGTGCGGCAGGTACATGTAATATTAAACCGTATTATCTTTCCTTTCATTTACATTCAAATTCGGCGTAAAGTACGAATCATTAGTTGAAACGTAACAATGCGTACAGCCAATGCATTTAACATGAATTGCATGTACGTACTGTGCTAGACTATAGGCTATAGTGTTGAACGCATTAACATGTTAATGCCTTGTCTCGCGCCACGGTTAACTGTCTCATCTCACCAGGGTTGAACGTGTTAGTTGATCCACGGCATTAGTAATTCAAAGCGTGGAGACACCTATAGTGCGCACAATTCATAATAAAACACCTTCCCGGTATACCGTGTCTACAAACGGACTCGTTACAAATTGCCTCGTTACTAATCGATACCGTTTACACCGAAACACGCTAGAACTTTGTCGGAAACGGAGCGTTAAGATATTTAAAAAGAATTCCGTCCCGTCCGAGTTTAGCGGACACTTCGAAATCGACATCGGTACCTCAACAAGGGTTCACTCGACAAATAATCGCATAAGAGATCGTAACGCGACACATTAGGGGAAGGAGTTACCGAGAATCTGTCGACACGATTTTTACACTGACCAAATCGGTAGGTGGAATCATCGATAAACCGATAACATGAACAGAATGGAGGAACACGATACAAAGCCACTATTACAGCCCCTCTGTGCCGGCTGCTTAATTCCCGATTCCGAAGACGCACGGGTTGATAGGTCGTAGCACACGCACAAGACGGGGAAATCCCAAAATCGATGTGCGACGACATCGGTCACCGGCTTAAGCCTGGGCGTAGTCGTAGCGGAACGTCGACGTTCTGTGCCGTCGACAAATTCGGTGTCGCATTCTCGGAAAGTCACCGATGTAGGGATAGAAAGGTGGGCAGAGGAAGGGGGTTTTAAGGTGGAGTCAAAGAGCGGAAGAGAGAACAAGCGGCGAAAGGAGGGTCGGGTGTCTACGGGTAAGACGAAGAGGGAGAATCCTTTATATGCAGGGGGGAACATATCTACCGACGAACACACACTGCAACGACACTCGCGTATTTCGACCCGTATACACTTGCACGAGCGAGCTTACAAAGCATATACGCATAGTAGCGGCCTCTTGAAGTCACCGAGGTAGGTGGGTACAGCGAGAAATCGCGGAAAGGAAAGGAAAGGAGAAGAGAGGAGAGGAGAGCGAGAGAGGTTGCGCGCGGCTATGTGTAGACCGCGGTGTTAACAAACGGTACAATAATGTTTCACATCTCGGTGTGCCCTCGCCGTATGTTACCGTCTCGCTCCGGCTCGCGTAGCTTCTCTGTTCCGCAACGTGTTCCTCCGTCGGCGACGCCGTGGCGAGCAAGAGCGCGAAGTAGTAGCTCAACGTGCCGCGCACACTGCGGGACGATGAGAAAGGCAACGAACAGCAGGGTTTGGTAGTAGTACCGGTAGCTGCGAGTTTAAGTGGAGGGGGCACGGAAAGGTGGCAGGGGCGGGGCAAGGTTAGTCCGCGCCCACGGAGGGGAAAAAAGCCGAGCTCCGCACCCACTGTGGTGTATTAGAGGGGAGACGAAAGAAGTGTGGAAGGGGACGATTTATCCGGTCGGTTGTCTCTCTCTTTCTGCTGCTCCGTCGTTGAGCACCACTACACGCGGCGTTCGCGTCCGAGCGAGGGGTAAACGCGAGCGTGTGAGTTTCACCACGAAACGGCAAAAATATCTTCGCTGGCAGGTACTCTCGTAGGTAGGTGTGTATATCGGCAATCTGCCGGCCGGCGAAAAATGTCAGTGCACCTTTTTTTCACCCACCCCGCGAGCCTCTACCGTCCCCTACGAAATGCCCCCACTCGTGCCGACGAATGTCCTCCCCCGCAACCTCTGTGCTTCGCGATCCGCCACCTACAGCCGCCCCTACCCGCCCCTTTGATCGGCGGTCGCACCAGGAGGGCGACAAGTAAGCGCGAGGAGGCGAGTTCCCTTGAAAGAACTGCGCAAAACACACTTTCACGACGCCACGGCCGAAGTCGTCGTTGTCGTCATCGTATCCGTCGCGCGAGCCGTTGTTAACTTGTATATTGTTAGTGATCGTCGGCACGTTGCCGCAATCGCGTACACCACGGTCAGTCGATTTGCCGCGAGATTCGACTGGAGGATAGTCGCGACGCGGATCAATTTCCGAATTCGATCGAAGCTGCGTGGAATTTCGCGAAAAGAAAAGAAGAATCCATCGTTCGTCGACGTGTTTTTTTTTTTTCATTTTTTTTCTTTCGCATCGATGACAACAATCGCGCGATGGGACATGTACGCATCGTCGGCGCGTTAAACAGCCGGTTCGCGTTTATGCCGCGTAAACGTGCTCGTGTAATACGTTCGTCGTACGGTGATCGTGCGTTCCATTGTATAAGCGTGGAGCGAGAAAGACGTCGCAACGGTAGATTAGAGTGAAAAAGGAAAATCGTAAGTCGAAGACGAGCGAGAAAGAGAGAGAGAGAGAAAGAGAAAGAGAGAGAGAGAGAAAGGTTACGCGTAGTCAAGTGTCGCGTTGTGTGCGGAGAGCACGGAGGATCTCGAGGAAGTAGGGGTAGAGGTGTACGAGCAAGGGGTACGAAGTAGTTGACGATCGGCCACGATGAAGGAGAAGAGGTAGAAAGAGAAAGAAAGAGAGTGGGAATTACGGCGGTGGTGGGGAGACGTCAGAGTGTGCGGTCGTGTCCAAGAAAGAGGTGGAGAAGCGAATAGCAGCGGGAGAGAGGGTAGCGAACAAACTACCGGGAAGAAGTCAGCGGCAAGTAAAGCAGCGCCGCCGAGGCTAAACTTCGGGATCTATCGAACTAAAATTGTCGTGTAGTTTCTGCCTCCTCTTCTCGCCCCTCCTAACGCAACCTACCTCTCCCTTGACCCCACCAGAACCCAACACGGTGGCAACGGCAGCATCTCGGCCGGTTGCGCCCCCTCTGGCTGTGCTGGCACCCATCCCCTCCACGAAACGAAAGTCGAACGAAGAGGGAAGAAAAGCGGTGACGGTGGGGCGTCACGAGGGACGAGGAGCGTGCGATGGAGGGAGAAGAAGAGATCGGGACGTATTGAGAAAGAGAGAGAGGGTGAAACGGAAAGAGGAAAAGGAGAGAAAGAGAGAGAAGAGGGGAACGGGAGCGAGAGGGGGTAGGCAGGGAGCGCGTTAGCTGGCCCCACGGGCGACTCACCATATTTTATTGTCGCGTTTGCCGACGCTAACCGCCGGCGTACGGCTCCGTGGCCGATCTACGAAGATGCCGACCTGACTCCGGAGAAGAGAAGTACACGGAACACTCGGCCTACTAGCAGAGCGCGGTACGAATTCGCGTGGGTACGAGGTGCCGGTAGTGGCATCATCAGCCACCAACAGAGGTGGCACCCAGCTCCCCCACCACGCCACGCGGTGTGCCAGCCTGGACCCTCCCACCCGTCTCAACGAGGGCAAACCATCTCGCAAAAATCGTCCCCCTTTCCATGGAAGGAAAAGAACTACGGCGACGACTCTGCCACCACCACTGTCGAGCCGACCGTTTCTCGTCACTACCACCACCACCATCGGCACACTACCATCGTTATCGCCAGCGCCACCGTCACTGTACCGCCGCCTCCTCCTACACCGCGATCAACCGTCATCTCGCGGAACGGGGATACCAGAACTTACGGATTTGGATCGCGTTGTTCGGTCCTTCGAGAAACCCGCTACCGCGTACAGGTTGTTATCGCCAGGATCGGCCGTACCTCGGCTTCGTTCGGCCCGATCGAAATTTCGATGTCAGTGACGATTTACGATACAAGTGCGCGTGTGAATAGTACTCGACGGACCAACGATTATACCCGATTTCGTCACGGGTATATACCTCGCTAACAAACGAGTTTCCGCCAACTTCGAATCCGGAGGAACCAGTCGTCGTCGCGCGGACACGCGGCGGGCACCTCGTCTTCTTCTACCCTCTCTCTGAACAGGAGCGAGAGAACGCGTATGCATACATGTGGACGCACACGCGCGCGAATCACGCAGAGGACGAAGACAGAAGTGCCGAGAGGGGTTGTACACGTGTGAACCGAGCCAGTTGGTAGTTACTTGTTTAGAGTGCGCACGACTCGGTGCGGTGTTAACTTACAACTCGTCGCGAGTCGAGAAAATCGTGATCGACTCTCGACGACCTGTTCTTAAAAAAACCGAGGTAAATACGGGTATTACCATTTTGTGATTGCGCCGAGTGCGAACCGGTACGTGTGTCGAAGGATTCTACGGACCGAGGAAAAAAAAAGGAGTCACGGTGTGCGCGAACAAGTCGATCCTCGCCTTTCCTTTTTCACGAACGTCTCTCCTCCGTCACCATCGCTCGAGTTCTCGACCTACCACTCTTTCCCTCTCTATCTCTCGTTTCGCCGCCTGTCCGTCCCTCTAGCGCTTCCTCTCGCTCGCTCCTCCCTCTGTTCCGTCTCGCTTTCTCGTTTCCTCGCTCTCTCTCTCTCACCCTCTGCATCGCGCTTTCTTCGTCGTGCTCGCCGTTTACGTACCTCCGCCTTCCTATCCGCCGAGCGGAGGACTGGATTCCGTCGAAAAGAAACGACGATTCGGAGGATAGTCGCGACCGATCATAGCTGGCGCGCCGATCGGATCAAACGGCGTGGAGTTGCGAGCAATCGTCATCCACCGGCTCGTATACACGCATTAACGCGTGACGTGTTTGTGCCGCCTTCGTGCCCCGGTAATCGGTTCACCGGGTTCTAGTGTCCACGTCACCTGGACAAAACGATCTTTGTCTCTCCAGTGATCAGTGCGTGAACTCTACCCGTTTGACTTATGCTTGTCATCGCGCCGTGAAAGACGAGTCCTGGCGAGTAACCGACAGTGTCTGCACCGGGTGGGTGCGTTGTGGTCGGAGATCGGCAAACTGGTCCTTGCTATTGTGTTACGACTCTGTGACAGTGCGAGTGTATACGACCTGGAGAACACCTCCTAAAGGATCGAGTACTAATAAAACGCGCGCATCAGTGAAACCTGTACCTACGATATCCTTTTTTCCTCCGTCGTTTGTGACTCCGCTGCGAGACCAACACTTTTTCACGGTGCTAACAGTGAAACGATACGGGGAAAGAAAAGTGTTCTTGATACTTGTTCTCGAATGACTCGGTGAGACCAAAACGCGACACAGATGTCACGGTATGAAAGGATGAACGCGTAGCGGCGCTCGACTATCCGGCCCTGAGTGGCCGACACAACATGTCACAGTTCTCTTTTCGAGGATCGCCAAATCTACAGGTGAGTGTCCTCTCTTAGCCTAACTTTCGCCACTCGATTTCACCGTGTACATCCAATATTACTTCGATCGATTCCAAGACATCGATCACGACGTAGCATGACTGAACTCGATCAGCTGCTACTCTGTTTCCTCGTTACTGGCAGCACGCTGACTGCCACTGTGAAAACTACGCTGCAACTACATCTATTCGAGATATAATCGTTTTGTTTTTCTACTCGAACATTCCTTGCGTTTACCCTAATTTATCGCGTTGTTTTGCCGTGTAGTCACCCGTGATCGATGTCCGCAACTTTGTACGACAGCGAAAAACTTTGAACGAAATTATAGTAATCTAAAACTCGAAATTTAGACTAAACGTCCCTATAATTTTAGACTCACGTAATCGAATAAGTAAAAACACCAGCCAGTCACGTGAACTTTATGGTCTCCTTATCGTCAACACGTTGACCGTCACGGTGAAAAATGACCATATATAATATGACGTATTATAATGGCAGTTGCGTATTTTGAATATAATCGTTCCATTTTTTAATTTAAGCATTTTGTATAATAGGCTGCACTACAAGAACGCTTAGTAAGCGTAGCAAATGTCTCGGTAATTGAACAAAATTTGTAATGTAATTGTAGATACGAATATCAAGTTATTTAAGCAAGCCAGCAAGCGGAAAGCGTTCGTACTTTGAATAATCGTACTTGCAACGCTCGGTTTTAATTACTTCGTCATATTAGCCCTCGAGTGAACATGCAGATATTCAGGTATCTTTTCAGATAATTAAATTGTGTTCATTGCTTGAATTTTATTTTGAAACGCAATTCAATGAGAATGGAAAATATATATTCTGAGGAGATCGTAAAAAAACTGTAAAAGATTTGGTTTATATCAGGGATTGGCGCCATTAGTGACAATGTATTAACATTTAATATGCTAGTAATATGTTACATAATATAACGGTAATAATATATAAAATTTGAATACAAAGACTCTACTTATTCTCAAAGATTAAATTTGTTGCGAGTGAATCTTGTAGCAACGATAAACATCTCAGTAAGTCTTAGATTTGGTTTATATCAGGGATTGGCGCCATTAGTGACAATGTATTAACTTAATATGCTAGTAATTTGTTACATAACATAACGGTAATAATATATAAAATTTGAATACAAAGACTCTACTTTTTCTCAAAGATTAAATTTGTTGCGAGTGAATCTTGTAGTAACGATAAACATCTCAGTAAGTCTCAGCAAACCTTATTATTTGGTAAATCTTTTATTTGTTCGCATAACTTTCCATCGCATTAACTTCTGTTACGAATCGGGAAAGATTGAGGTGCGTTTGGTTAGCACAAAATATACGACGCACGTGCAAGCGCACGATACTTGAAAACCAATAGAAAAAGAAGTAATATTGAAATATTAGTGGCAAATACTCGTATATTGTAATTAGTTATTGCTAGATTTACCAACCTAGTGTACCTATTTCCACTAAAGGGGTCAAAACGACCTCTTGAGATAAAATCATTCGATGAAAACGTGAATTTATCTGCACAAGTATATTTTTCGTTTCGAAATTAATATTCGAGATCAAAGATATCAGAGAACTAAGTAAATGAAAATGTTAGTTCCACATATTTCTTGCAAAGTTTCTATACTTTTATTAATCTTAAATACCTATTCCAAATGTTAGGTTATGTAGCTGTAAAACATGTGGTACTCCAAAATTTTAATAAGAAACCTTCCAAACTGCAGTAAAATTATTTCACTAAATTACACCAAAAAAAAAAATGCCAAAAGTATTTTGACCAACTGGTAGACGTGTTAAATGAAAATCGTGATCGTCCAATGCATGTATAAATCCGGATATAATTTCGATGGTTTGAAAGTCAAATGTATTCAACGGTCGAAAGGCTCTCACCTATTTGTGTCTATCTGTTCCTTTTCCTGTGTGCGATTTCGCCATATGTCACGGTTAACCAGGCGAATGAATCGTTTATGCCGTTGACTATACACCGCGAAAACGGATATCGTCTTTATCGTTGCGGATGCACTTTTACGAGCTGCCGAGGTGGAGGAAGTCATCTCCTTCGCTTCACGGAGTTACGATCGTTTGATTGCACGCGATGCAAGTGCGATTCCTAGACTTACCTCGTGTTCGAGTCGAGTTGGCATACAACATAATTTCACTCGATACTGGTAATATTTAAAGTTTCATTGCAAAACGGACGTCGCTTTTAGAAACGGCGATGTTATCGAACTTTCAATTCGTAACGCGTACAAATGCTCCGCTTAACGACTACAAGTGCTATAAAAATCAACTTGTTCTTTTCTACAAACACCCTTTATTGACCAATTAATTTTACGAGCTGAGTGAAATCATTTTCGAGTTCCCGATAAAAATCGTACATATGTTAATTCTTAGCAACTAACGACTATTATTTATCGAGGAATATTAAGAAAAATTTGTTACAATTCATATATTATTTCATTTCTAATAAATATTAATATTAAACGTAATAAACGTCTGTAAAATTCAGTACAGTACGTCAAACGTTTCACAATTTTTCATCACACCCCAGCAAGATTCAATCCAATTTTAAAACAAAGTAGTCGTTCTAAAGTCAAGATCATATTAAAATTTGTCAAGATCATATTAAAATTTTGAGTGAAAAATAGTAGCGTCAATTGAGAAGATCATTCACGAAAATCGTAACGAGACACAAGCCACGTCGAGTGGTTGCAACGATTCATTTCGGTCTTGCAAACCGCAACGGATAATTTGTAGCGTGGGATCTTGTTCGTAGGGAAAATGGATAGCCGTTGGCAAGCCTGAGAGATTCGGTACCACGTGTCCTGACATGTTGCATATAGGTGTTACGCTGCTGTTGGTGCATACCTATTCGCTGTGCATAGCGCCGAGCTGAGAACATGTGTTGCCACGCCTAAAGCAACGTTCCGAAATGATCGAAGAGCTTGCGCCCTGCTAGAATAATTATCTCGTCTTACTATCAGCCGGCTTTTTACACCTTTATCGTTGCATTGTTGCCACGTTCCG